>CM074513.1:58498860-59810527 GCA_037379345.1 Perna viridis
ATAAATATGTAATTTCATATTGGCCCTGTTATAGGTTTAGGTCAATTATATTGGCCTCGACAGCCGTATTGGCCCTCGGCGATGCCTCGGGACTAATACGACCGCTTCGACCAATATGACAGACCTCAAACCTATAACAAGACCAATATGAAATTACATAGTTTTTATCATATAGAATAAAACTGCCAATACAATTTTCAATACAAGAGTGCGCCAATATGGGATTTGGCCATCCAATACGGGATTTGTACCCATCCAATACGGCTCTTACCCGTCCAATATTGGCTGAGTTATTGGTCCTCGGCTGGCAATATTGGACTGAGGCGACTCAGCAAATATGGAAAACCTTACCCAATAATACTATAGTAATTACAGGACTATGGTTGTACTTAACAAAACAAACTTTTATTATCAAACTAAATGGTAAGTTAACTGTGTTCTTAGTTACTGAATTCTAGATTTTTTAAAAGGTCCAAAATAAGGTTTATAAATACAAAGTAACATTTGCCGAAAAGTACAAAAACATTCTCCAATTAAATGATGTTATTCATGTATTATATATAATGTTAAAAGATCACAATATTTTTTTCATTTTTTGACAGACAATAATATTACACTGTACTTTTAAATATTTTACTATTAATCATTCTTATCTTCTACATTTAATTTGTCTATTTTGGGTGATTGTTCACCATTTCTGTATTACTTACAACATGAAACTGTTATATACATTAAATGATACCGCCCGGGAATGAATGGCACGTGGAGTAGATCAATTGTTTTTGATGTGACCTCTGTAAGACCGCGCCTTGACGCAGTGTGTCGGGGAGCTTCATTATTTTAGTCAGAATCTTACCAGATTTTACTCAATCGCAATGTGGTGGATGTCGCCAGTTGAGCAGGGCATGCTTATCCTTGCGGAGCATCTGGTGTCACTCCCGTTTTCTTTCTTTCTTTTTTTTTGGGGGGGGGGAGGGGGTACTTAATATTACCTGTGCTTAATTTTTGTTTGATGTCTTGTTTTCCTTATCTTCAGTTTTTAACTGTAACTGTATATTATTATGTTCGCACGTTTTCACGTTTATGCCACGTGCTTAGATTTTGATGTATATGAGTTGTTCTATTATTGACGCCTCGATACGTTTTGTCGGTATTTCCATTCAAATGGCAAGTCTTATCAAAGGAACCAAGATTCGAGCAGAATTAAAAAGAGTATACTTCAAGGATAAAAACTAGACAAGGAAAATAGACACACACAGCAAAGAACATGGAATAACCAAAATAACAGGTACAATGAAACAGAGTAAAAAATCAACCAGGACTCCAATAAAAACTGGAGCATGGAACAGGTGGATTCTTAGGGGTAGATGGGACGCATAAAAACCCTGAAACTAGGTTTGTTAAAAGACAAAAGTCACCTGTTTAGCAAAAACTGAGATCAAAGGATCTGGATGAACGATTATCCCTTCTTTTGGATAAGCTCAGCTATGAAGTCAGTCTCATATAAGAGTAAATGACTAGAGCAGCGAGTAGCAGAGCACAATTTGTTCCCACTGGAACACCGACTGTCTTTTGAAAAACACGTCCATCATTTTGACAACATATTCTTCGGTATTTTAGAAGATAGTTTAGAGACTCTGACAAAACCTACGTATTTAATTTGTATCTATGTGTTCCGTAACAAAGATGTATAATACTTTTGAGTCAGGATTTCAACCGAATATGGGGAACTTTAGTATAAATGGTTGAAAAATCATAGGCGTTTGTGCTATTTTATTCCATAATGATCAAATATTAAGAGTTTCCAGAAGAATTTTTCAGGATCCACGTTGAATTGATAACAATACGAGAGTAACACATGTCGAAATTGAAGATCCCTTTTGACGGTTGTTAGTATATAACAGACTTGGTAGTACATTTTGCAGATCCAGGTATGAAGCGTTGTTTGTATTGATTCTTGTGGTATTTAGGAATCAAATACATTGACGGAAGATTACAATCATCGTCTTTAGTAGAGAGACGAAAAGAGGATCGAACGATAGTTTCTCGAAGTCCACTTAACGACACATCACACGAAAGGAAATGGAATAAAGAAATATTTTTTATTTCATCTTAGAAATATTTTTACCAATATATAGGATACAGGATCAAACGTAGAATATCAATGCATTCAATTATAACTGTGAAAAGTATACATGTACGTGTACGTTAAAGTACTAGTAGTCATGGTATGAGTACTTGTAATTGCGTTGAACTTGTTCATATGAGGATAAACTTGATCCCTGTAAGTACACTGTTAGTGTTCATTGCGTTCATCAATGTTTACAAACGAAGACTGGAATATCAGAATGATGTATGATGTAGTCACTAACACTGCCTAGTATAGTTCTGCGGATTTGGCCTAATCCTCTACATCCGGTGACAATTAAATTAGCCCCTTTCTCCCGCGATGCCTGCACGATACCAGGACCCGGTTCACCAACTACCTTCACAAGTTCCACGTCAACAAGCTTAATAAGAAAAAGAGACATAAAATTGTTCTTATAAATTAATACATGCCAGTGTAACTGAATCAATTGGCAGACGGTGGAGCGTAAATATTTTGAGGATTTTTTAATGCTGGAATATAACGAGAATAGGTATGGTGTACTGTAAAAAGCGACAAAAACCCCACCGGAATGTTAGCCCAGGGCCACCCATTGGTCTTCAATGAACGACGAGGAAATCCTCATACCACAAGGCAGACTGTAGCTGCCCTCAAAACATCATTTTACGCAGGTAAAGCGAAAGAGTTGCCCCTATATACTCAAGTAACATAAAAAATGAACTAAAGGTGAAAACGAAATAAGACATACAGAAGCCTGACTTTAGACAGGCGCAAAAAATGCGGCGGGATTAAAGTAATTTTGAGTGATCACAACCCTTCCCCTTTAAAATCTGGCCACTGAGAAAAAAATATTACACAATTAAACACACCTAAAACAATTAAAAAAGGTATGAGTCCCTTGTTCAAAATGAAAATAAAGAAACTGAATATAAATTACAAAAATGTACAAACTGAAGACTTCTAACAGTTAACTGACGTAACAGCTCCAGACCAGTTTAAACCGACAAAAAGTTAAGTCCCCATCTTATGTAAAGAAAACAGTTCTGAGTAAGCGAAGTGAAATCAAATATTTTTTGACTGGTTTTATCGAGTAAGTAAAACTGCAGAAATAAATCACAATGTATTGCAAATATTTTGTTTAAATCATGATCCTTTATCTAAAACCCTAGATACGAGGTACAGAGAGATTGTATCTTAAAAGTTGAATGTATTTCAGAAAGATAAATTACGAGATTGTTTTATGTATCACTGTTATGGTAGGATTTGTTTAGTTTCTCCAAAGACCAATTTATAAAATATGATTCACCGTTTAACACTTCGTATTGTTGTATTGGTTCTAAGAATTGGTGTACTGTTTATCAATTCTACTTTGCTTTACTTCAATAGGAACAACTCAGCATTATATTTACACAAAAGAAAAACCTCGGAGGCACTAGGCGGGTGGATCTGTCCGGATTTGACCATTACTTTTTTTCTTAGCTCCTCGCTTCGCGCCAAAATTCTTGGAAAAGTAGTTGTGCTATCAAACTAAACTTTTTAGCGCCACCTGGTGGTTGGAACTACTTTAATTCGCGTATGACTACAATGCCGGCAAAATTTTCAAGAAGAAATTCTCCTTTCTGCATCCGAGTTATATTTTTAGTATAACGGAAATGGCCGAGTAGTTCCGATTGTGCTTTACTTATAACGTGCAGAGGGAAATCCAGAAATGTGCAAAGGTGAGGCTACCATTTGCAAATGGTTTCCAAATTTTGCGCAAAAAAATTTTTTCGCTGAATATCAGGAACCCTACCATTGATCCGGCAGCAATGCGGATACTATTCCACGCTAATTAGCATGTCATTAAGTGTTGAATGTTATCTCAATGATACATCTTTATGTTTAAAAAACCAGCGACAACAAACGTCTCATTATTCATCTTTATATGTGATGAATTTTCATATCAACAAATTCAGTTTCTTTTCTTATCTTATCTCCGCGTCTTCTCTTCACATAGTTAAAGATCTATGGTGAAGACATCTTTTCTCATTTGCCGCATCAGCAGTTGGTGTCTTCGTTGTTTTATTTGTATTTTAACTGTATTTGCTAGTTACATTTTAATTTTTAAATGTGGCTATTTTTGTTTATTTATTGCTCCTGCATGTATGTTCATATCTTCTGTACTGTTTTGACAAGTAAACCGGTGTTATGCTGCCTGTTTATATTCTAATATACAGGAAATAATTTACCGTAATGGAAGCAGGAGGTTTAACGCGCTATAAAATCTTGTTTAACCCACCATTTCAATCGGAAATGCCTTTTCCAAGTCGGGACCATTGCAGTGGTTTCCAACTTTCCGGTTGTTACCTTGATATTGCTATTAGTTATGCAGGCTTTACTTTTTAGCTATAGCCTAGAGTTTGCCAGTTCGGAATTTTGTTATTACCCCTCATGAGATTAAATATGCCCGTACAATGCAATTTAATGTAAGGGGTGCTTTATAGAATATAAAACCAACAAATATATTGAATTTTCTAAAGTACATTCGGTAATTTTCTTTCAGACAAAATATTGAAAAACACATACCCCCATTTTTTTGCAATCCTCCCTACACTTCTCCATTACTTCTCTTGATTTGTTTTCCTCATCTGTAAATGCTTGTTTTAATGTTTCAGCGTCTCCGGTCGATAATGACACGACTGCAAGCACAGAAACATTCAAGAAAATATATTTACATTTTCATTTTATCCGTCGTTATTTCTGTAGTAAACTAATTAATAATAGGATAATTAATTGGAAAGAGTGATTAACCAAAATATTCTAATATGACATCTTCATATCGTCAAACAGCACATGTTGGTACAACTCCACCTGTACCACCTACACACTGTTTTCTCTCTTTTCTTTCGCTGTCGCTTCGAGACAAAACATTCATTTAAAAACATTTACGCGATGATTTAACGGCTAAGAGGTTATCTAATACTATACTGATACTGATACTAATACTTATTCAATAAATGGTTTATTAGATATGTGGTTTATTTCTTAATTAATCCAACTTCCATGGGGGGGGGTAAACAAAACAGCCGTTATTTTGGCTACGCCTAGGGAAATTTTTGTCACAAAAATCACCGTATTTGTCATATTAGAAAAGAAATACTTCCTTTCGGGCGTGGGTTTGGAATTTATATTCTCAATTAACACCTCGCTGTCGCTCGGTGTTAAGTGATCGAATATAAATGCCGTATCCATGTTAAAATGAGTACAAATCTACCTCCACCGTGAATTATTTCTTAATTATCACGATTGCCGAAGAACACCTAGATTTAACGCGTGTGTAGAACTTGTTACGCGCACGAGTTATATTAAATCCTCAAGTCCTCTTGGAATGAGTGATTATATTTTGGTTATCCACGATAACCAGTTGATTATCCTATTTATTATATAGATTTTCTTCATAGTTTATCGATATTTTCAACATGAATTTTGAATTCTGTGATTGGCGGATTGATATCGACGTTTTGGCGGGAGAAAGTCCGAGAGTGGAATTACGAATTTATTTCACAGTGTGAATTATCGAAAATTTAGTACACTGGGAACATTCCATAAAACAGTGTTATCTACATAACAAACTACAATTGTTTCTTGTAGGTATTGCAACATGCACCATTTCTTGATTGCAACTTACTCTCCTTTGTCATATGTTTCCTTGGGTCAACACAATGTGCCAATAAGATTTTGTCTCCACTTTTATGTACATGTTTTTCATACCCTGAAAATGAAAGTACGTAATATTGCAATAACCCAAAAAATCAAGACATTGAACCTACAATTGGAACTCAGCATTTCTAGTTACACAAAAGAAAAACTTCAGAGGCATAAGGCGAAAGAATCTGCCCGGAATTTGACTAATCCGATTTTAAAATTATAGTTTTACTGTTTGAATTTTTTACCATTACCTTTTTTCCCTAGCTCCTTGCTTTGCGCCAAAATTCTTGACATAGTTATTGTTCTTTATTTCTAGTGATATCTAGCAATTTCTTTTTAGCACCACTTGATGGGAAGAACTACTTTGAGTTGGGTGTGAGTACAATTCTGGTAATTTTTTAAAGAAGAAATTCTCCTTTCTGCTTCCGAGTTTTTTTTTTAATGTAGCGGAAATGGCCCTGTAGTTCCCATTCATTTTGATAGAACCTATTGCCACGGTCCATTATGAAAATCTTGATCTTTATAATTCAGTTTTAGATTTTATCTGATGATGTAGATCTTGTAATGTACAATGTGCTTGTTGCTGGATCAATTAAAGAGTAATCAAGAGAACCAAGATTCTAGCGGAAATCAAAAGAATGCAATCTAAGGACAAAGACCAGACATTGAAAACAGAAACACACAACAATGAACATAAAATAACCAAAATAAAACTATGTAGAAATGTTGTGTTGCGGATGATTCATTAGCAATATTAAATCTATAGTTGGAAATTTTTTTGTTGTTGACTGGAACGATTTCACATTTTAGAAACAAAGAGTAATCAAGGGAACCAAGGTTATAGCGGTAATCAAAAGAATGTAGTCCAGGGACAAAGACCAGACACGGAAGAGTAATCAAGGGAACCAAGGTTATGTCTGGAAAACAGACATACACAGCAAAGAACATAAAGTAACTAAAATCATACATACAAAGTAACAAAAGTAAATGAGCAACACGGACTCC
This sequence comes from Perna viridis, assembly GCA_037379345.1. Classification (NCBI taxonomy): domain Eukaryota; kingdom Metazoa; phylum Mollusca; class Bivalvia; order Mytilida; family Mytilidae; genus Perna; species Perna viridis. The sequence goes on from CM074513.1 coordinate 58,505,660, forward strand.
ACTAAAACTGGGAGCACGGACCAGGTGCACCGGTAGGGTAAGCGTCATCTGCTTTTCTAGAAAAACCCGCCAAAAAGTCAAGTCCGGGGTAGACAAACGAGGAAAGGAAAACTATGGTCCGTTGAATAAATCAGTTTTCATGGTGCTGATGGATACACCATAACGATCCACGAGTTCATGATGACGACCATAAAACTTCTGTAGTGATGACTTCAATCTTGTAGCAACATAACCATGTTCCAGAAACCCATTTGTTAGAGTTCTAGCGCGATACAAAAAGTCTGCGTAGTTTCGGCAAGCTCTGACATAACGTATGAGTTGTGATATGAACACTCCATACGCAGGAGCCGAAGGGATGTTGCCACAGATGAAAGGAAAGTTGACAATTCTGAATGAAAAGTCATCACGTTTGTTTAGATGATATTTTTTAAAAAAAAGTATCACACCCTAGCGGCGTCGTGACGTGTGTGTGTGTGTGTGTGTGTAGGGGGAGGTCTCTGAGAAAGGCACCTCCTCCCGATCTTTCGAGTTGTGTAGTAATATTCAATGCACTGAGAAGAATTTATACAAAACAGGTATATGTATAATTTGATCGAAAAATCGATCGCTCAAGGAAACGGAAGTCGGCAACAGTGTACAGCGATTGGATAAAAATCAACGACCCTAATTTTTCATTTGATAACACTTTTGGTCAGGTAAATTTTCATTGAAAACATTTTTTTGGACTGGGGAAGGCAACGAAAAATGTGACCACCAGGGGTTTACTTTTCGGGATCTTCCTATACTTCGGAATTCCCCCTGACGCCTAATTTCATTGGTTCGGTATCACTAATTAATGACAAAAGCCGACAAGAAGCGTCAGATCCGAATTAAAAAAAAATATACTAACGTTTTGGGCACAGCACAATATGACACTTTATAGGCAGATCTCCTTCATCGTTCACCGTGCTGTACATAATAACTGTTATACACCGCTGTTACACGTTACTTAGTCGATAACTTTAGTTTGGTAACGAACTGTATTTAAGTTGCTTAATTTAAAATAAGAAGGAAGCTTTTAGTAGTAAATATGTAGTAGCCCACCCACTCAGCAACTCCCGATTATGATATTCAGGTACGTTATGGTTCTCATCGTGTTTACCGCCAAAGAACATTCCGGGATTAATCTTTTATAGTCTCAACATGTTTCAACAAAACGAGATTTTTGTTATTTCGAAGTTTGTATCCTGTGACATTGTAACAAATGAATAAAATAATTGATTGATTGATTGTTGGGGGTTTAACGTCCGAGCAGCAATATTTCAGCTATATTCAGACGATGAACATGAAATGATGAAGAAATGAAAAAAGAGAATGGACACACGGATAATAGGGTCGACAAACTTTGATTGCCAATAGAAAGAGGGAGGGATGGGTAAGGTCGGGCAATTTAGCCTCCTGTGGCAGAGCGCAAAGGTTCTTACTCCTATCGAATACGACAGAAGGGTTCTTTAACATGCGAGGAATGAATAAAATGAACACAGTCATCTTCTTATTGTTATCTCCATGCAGCTCAATGTCTAATGGTTTCCAAAAAGCAAAATCACACTTCCGTTTTTTTTTTTTTTTTTTTTTTTTTTTTTTTTTTTTTTGTTGTTGTTTTTTGGGGGGTGCAGGGGTTCATATGCATCCAACCCAAAACGCATATTTTTGTATATCAAATTCCTTGCGATATTCATGTTACAGTAACAAATGAGTTGTTTATATTTTTTCATATAGTTTTTAAAGGCAAAAGGCATACTTTTTAACTAGCTTTCGTCTATCTCCTTCTCTGGACTCTGACATAGCATAAACAGCATTAAATAGCAAATATACATGTCAGAGACCACATTTAATAACTTAAATATTGAAACAAAATGATTTTTGATAGTTTTGGTGATCATGGTGCCAAGGATCTGTATCCATAAAACAGTTGAAATTTGGAAAAGCTTGAAATGTGCTGAAATTATAAGGAAAACGATCGAAGAACTGTTACTTCATTATGAAACTGGACACCGAAATTCTAAACTCTACGGGAGGGCTTAAAGTGTTGTGCGATAGAATACGTCCACGCTTGTTGCATTACAGGACATCTGGTGGGACATCATCAACTTGGTCTTTTCGTTGAACTGAATGCATTTGAAGAAATATTATTTCAAGTGTTTTTAGGAAGAGAACCTTCAACAAAAGGAATTGATAGCGATGCATTTGTAAATCTTTGTCACATTTAGTGTCTGGCTAGGTATAACAGGCTAATAAAGGGTTGATTATATTATAGTCATACCTAGTTACAGAACGAAATCCTTCTTGACAATTTTTATTATAATGTAGCTAGAAATACTACCCGAATTTATGATTTATTGTCTTTTACTTTGGACATAGTGTAATTGTAATCATAACAAATTTCGTTCACTTTTTGCACTTGTCATTTTCTATTTCTTTCATGTATTGAATCTCTGTTATAGAGGATATAAAGATATGAACGAATGAATTAAATCAATTTATATACATCGCCATTCGTTATATTTCAAACTCGTATATATTCTTATTATATCTGGCTTTTTTTTGGGTAGAGCACGAAGTAGACATAGCTTGGATTTCTACTAACAATTGTGTAGTAATATATTCAAACATCAGTGATAACTATATTTGACTGTTAATTGTATAAAGCACTTGTTTACGTCTATTGTTATTACTCTAACTATTATGGAAACTATAGCTACAATGCTTGACTACAGTAAGCTGTATGCTTCCTCTGTTTTTTTTTAATTTGATGTCAATCTACTCATTATGTAACAGTTGTTCTATCCAGCTATATATCTATCTGTTCTCTGTCTTTCTAGACCTATATCTTTAGTGAAATGCGAAAGGGTAGTATACCCGAGAGAACAAAAAAACTTGCCCTTAGTGTGAAGTTGAAAGTTGGTCTGACTATTAAAAAAAAAAAATAATAATAATAATAAATTATAGATCAATGGCCTTTTTAATATTAGCTTTGTTATCAACCCAATACCTTGATATCGGCACGGGGACATCAGTCGAGGGCTGATAACAAGGGCAATATTGAAAAGACCATGCATTAATCGGTATATTATGTATTTTTATACCAGTAACGATTTATTTTTAAAGAAAGAAAAATCATAGAACTAGCGGGTGAAGTTTCAACTGACAACGTTACATCAAATCGACTGTGACGTCGCCGATGAACTGGATAACGAGTTTTGAACAGTTGTGCGGAAGTGACGTCAGTAAAGCTCACGAGAGGGCAAATAACAGACAGAAAACAATGCGTTTATTACATGTGCAAAAACGAAGTTATTTCAATGAAATAATCACTCAGTCTGATAAAACAATGCAGTTTACGCAGCAAGGAAAGTTTGTTTTCATTAATACGTGCACATGTAGCAATGTTTTGTAGCGTACTCACATTTCATTGCGTAGTTAGAATACTTGCTCCCATCCACGGCTATCAGACAGATTCTATACTGATTGTCCGAGGCCATGTTTCAAGAAATAAACTGACCTTGATATTGTAGGGTTCGTCGTATTTACGAGGTTATAAATGTAAACTTAAGAGGATCTCTTAAATATCGATACATCTTGGTGAAATAACATACTTAAAGGCCAAGATAACGACAGACCTTTCCCAGGTAAAGTTTTAGAGTGTGTATCAAGTTATGTCGTGCAAAAGGATAATAACGTGGTTCTTTACGATCAAGTAATCTGTCATACAATCTCGAGCGGAAAAACTGTTGTGAAATTAAATCTCTCAGTAAAAACATGCTGTTTGAATACACAGTAATATACAATAAATATTGGTTGTTGATATTTGAAATACTTTGGCTAAATAAAGTCTTAACTGCACAAATAAATGAAATATTTGTCTAAAATTAAGTCAATATGTATCTACCTAAGATATCATGGCTATCAAAACTTTGCAAATATTATCTTTATTCAAGCAATATCTGACATCAAGTATACTACAAAATGTTTCTAAACAACATACAGAAAAGTAGACTACCAATCATGTTATTTTTTTTAATATTTAAAGAGTTTATTTTGTAAAATAGAAGGAAAAATCTGTCTAATACAATAGAGTCAAGTGATTGTTAAGTAACTGTCGGAATTCCGCAAACCCGAATTGGTAACAACATCAGGCGAGTAACTAGGCGGAAGCTCGGAAGCCTAAGCTTCCACATCGTTTTGTCAAAACAAATAAAAAAAATAAAATAAAGAGGATAGGAAAGAAAGGAAGAGGAGGTGGTAATTTATAAGTGACAGTGGTTTCTATGTTTTTTCTTGATTTACTTTGTCTTCATTGAGTAAAGACACGGGTTCATATAAGAAACTCTGAATCCCTTTTTCATGGAGATAATATAAAGACGTCTTTTAAATAATTTAAATTTGTCATAGTTCAAAACAGCTTAAGTTTGTCTGTCAAAAAAATGGCATGCAATGTCTACACTGTGTGGACCTGTGTCTTTTTAAAGGGGCTTTCACAATAATAATGATGAATATAGATGGTGGCTTTCAGGGCAACAAGTCAGCTAATATAAAGATTAAATCCCTAAGAGGTCAAATGTCAACGTTACCCATTTGCTAGTACTTTATATCATACATGAAATACAAATTCAAGGTTATTATAAGAACTTGAAGAAAACACATAAAAACAATCAAACAATAAGACTTCATAGAAGGGACACATATAGACTCAGGCTTCATAGAAGGGACACATATAGACTCAGGCTTCATAGAAGGGACACATATAGACTCGGGCTTCATAGAAGGGACACATATAGACTCAGGCTTCGTAGAATGAGTAGTAATTATTCTATAATTTAATTGATCTCAAGACATGAATGGGTTTTCCATAACGATCTACCAAATTGCTGATGATTGCAACGATTACTTCAAAACTTTATATCTATTCTTTATTTAAAGTGTATCAGACTCTATTTGAAGTAATATGTTCAATAAATAGGTTTTAATTCAAAACCTTAAAAATCAGGTACAATATGGAAACCGAATCGAAATACAATTATTTCCCAGACCACTGTAAGGAACAAAGAGTAATTAAAGGAACCAACATTCAAGCGGAAATAAAAAGAATCCATAGACAAAGACCAAGCATGGAGAATAACACACAACAAAAACAGAAAATGACCAAAATAATACATACAAATTAACAAAAGTAAATTAGTAACTAGAACTCCACTGAAAACTGGGAGCATGGACCAGGTGTAGTGGTACGGTAAGCGTCCTCGGTTTATTTTTTTTTTCGGAAACACCCGTCCAGTTGTTCATAAAAAGACATGACACGCTGAACAAATCGGTTCTTATGCAGCAGATTGATACACCGTAAAGAGCCATGAATTCACGATGACGAACATAAAACTACTTCAATTTTGTAGCAACATAACCCTGTTCTAGAAGCCTTATTGTAAAAGAAGTCTAGCGCGGTGCAAAAAGTCTGTGTAGTTTCAGCAAGCTCGGACATAACGTGTGAACTCCATACTCAGGTGCTGAGTACTATACAAAATACAACATCTAATTGGGGAAGACAATTTATTCATTTGAATTATATCCTAATCACGGTCACTCTAGTATTTAAAGATAAAAACGAAAACAAAACAACTCATTTTCCATAAAATTATCTGGCAGTAAAACCGTTTCCATCTTGATTTTTGACTAACTTTTATGGGTCTCAAACGCTCAAATACCGGGAGCTTCCAGGGGCTTCACACTGTCCCCCACTCAGGGCCTTGAGCGGTCCCCTCGACCCTTTGTCGAATTTGGGCTTCCACTTCAAAGAAAGTCTGGCTACGCCCCCTGAACAAACACACACTTTGATAAATGATAATGTGAACCAGCAGTTGCTCTGATACATCAAAACCACCCAATCGAATAACCAAATGGGGCAAAATATTAGAAGCGAAGTTTGATCCAAAAAGCTGGTCGGGAATTGACTAAACTGTTTTCTTTTTTCTTTTTCTTTTTTTTTCTTTTTTTTTTTTTTTTCTTTTTTTTTTATTATTTTTTTGTTTTGCTTATCTACCTAATAACATTCTGTATAACCATTGAAGTCATCACTGATACTTCTAGAGGTAATCTGATGTGGTCCTATACCACCGTATTTAAATTCTTTTAAAAATAAGCAAATGAAAACTGTTCCTTACGTTCACTTGGTCTGAAATTAATTATTAGATTCATTGTCATGTTTGTAAATCAGTTTTGTCGGCATATGTGCAGTATGGTTTCTACATTGATTCGGAAATACAAGTCGACTTAAATACAAACTCATAACGGATTTTGTTTACTTAAAAATCCATTAGTGGGCCAAAGTTAAATAAAAGGACCGCGAAAATACGTAACAATAATATTATGACAAGTGTCCCGGTAGTATTATCTGGCCATATAATGTAGTAATAATCAGTTTTACCAGAACAATGCTCTCTTTTCACCCCCAATGCATTGGTCAATTGAAACGTTTTATATCTTGTAATTGACATTGTGTCCAGCTAAGTCTACTTCAAGCTACTGCTATTCTATTACTGTCCGACAAAGCTTTTAAATACCATTGGAATGTTCTTCTATTCAAAATTTATTGGATTCGATTAATACTTTAATTAATACAACCTGAACATACAAAATATATTAGTTATGTACAAACATAATAAAGTTTTAAATATTACTTTTTTGAAAAAAATGATGAAGTGTAACTATGCTTTGGACTTCGGCAGGGAAGTAAACGCGCTAATATTTACTGGACTATGCAGTTATTATTGAAGATACGTAACATAGCTTAGGCCACATTAATAAAGTTATTATAGAGCTATTTGTAAGCACACTTATAGATTAATATTTGCTTATTAGGTTCTATATCACTCTGAATAAGAATTACCTTAGTAATTGTTGTGCTGTTGGGTTCAATTCTAACACTGCACGCCAATCGTTTTAGACCGGTGCTGTCAATTAGTATGTGACATGACAGAGAAGTTTTGTAAATCTAATTGTGTCATCAAGATCTCATTTCTGGATTTGTAAAGAGTCAATTTCATCGTAGAAACTGACTATACCGGACTGAAACGTTAATAGCTGCAGGGCAACATCACAAAATGGTGTCACTTTTATCTCATTATTATCATCTTATAATCCTGAGTGAATGTTTACATGGTCAGATAAGAGAGTTTAGCTTACGGGTTTTGACAAGTTTGCATATGCAGTCGCGTGCAGTATTGTACTCGGCGGAGATGTTGTTTTCTTGTGATTTGGCTTACTTTTTTAACAGACAATACACATCTGAATTAACCTGAAATTCAAGAGCTCTCTTCCAATAAAACGCCGTTCTTATTTATAGTATATAAACAAAACCCAGATCACACTTAATTTTATTTTCATTTTATTCTGCTTTCATTTATATAAGATATTCAGAATTTTTTTAATGTTTTTTTGTTTTATTTTATTTTATTTTTATTTTCGTTTGTTGTTTTTGCTTTATTCGTTCTTCCTAAGTAACATACGATGTTTTTGATTCCCCTAATGATAAAAGATAAATAAAGAAAGATTCAACGGCAAATAAAAATGTTAAAGAAAGCATGAACATGCATCTGATATTTATTTCATTTTGTAGATTTTTGTTATCTCTAATATTGTAACATGCCATAAGTATTTACACAAATCGAGTATTATTCGAGCAGAGTTGTGCTAGATTTCACAGTAATTTAGCTGTACAAACAAACACAGTGACACTCGTGTAAAGCCAATCAATTCACTGGTGCTACATACCAAATGTTTGCTTTTGTTTCGTAATACTCCAGTTCAAAATATGCGACAAAAGCTTCACCTCCAATAAGTGAATGGCATTGGCACTTTTATGAGTCAATAATCATATTTTATAAAAATATAGACTTTAAAAGCAATATTAACGGCCAGTCTAGATGCCAGAAAATCACTTAAAGCAAGAAGGCTTGTTTTGATAGTTGAATATTTAAAACCAATGAAAGCATTTAAAATGGATTTTAATTACCATAGTCGTGAGATGACGAATACCTGACTAATCGTTCCATGATTTGACAAAACTAAGCATTGCTATTACTTTATTTTTTTTTTTTCGGGTTTTATTTTTATACAATGAAATATAGACAATTCGGCGTGTTAGGATACATGATTATTAGGATCTTTTGACAAAAACGGTAATTCCTAATTATGATCACAGGCACTTGGGTAGTGGTTCCGACCACAGCCGTTTCTGTCTCTTTTAACGTAAACATTCAACTCAAGTTCAAGGGGAGAGAAAACCAACAGATCGAGAGCAAACATGAGTGGAGTCAGTTGCAAGTGAAAGATGGAGCTTTTAACATCCCCAGTCAAACTTTTTTTGATATACGACACAGTGTGATGTGGTTTGGAATGTATTGCTTCGTATCTGCAGTCTTCAACAGATAAATAACCCGACTGAAGTAACAAGACTTTGTTTGATCAAGGAATTTAACCTCCAAATTTCTTAATTGTCATAAATCAACAAATAAGAGATTAATAATTTCAGCTATTCCGCATGATCAGTTATCAATTGATTCCCACGAAAGAGAGCTCTCCCCTGTAGCGAATATTAAGTCTGCATGTAACAATTGTCTAAGATTCAAAATATTTTCGCTTATAAGCCTAGATTCCAAATAGATTAAAATAAAAATCAGGTGGGGACTTGCCAAAAATATTGATACTAACTCGGACAATATTTTCCGTCATATATATCCAGTGATTTTGTTCCTTTATTTTCGGTAGTCACAAATCAAACTTCTCCCAATGAAACATATAGCCCAGTATTATGGTGGATCCAGTGATTTACAAAATCATGCTCAAATCTAGGTTCAAGAATTTTCAAGACAAAGTTTTCAAAAATAAGCATCATATTTAGTTGTGTTAATAAAACAATTCTACATAACTAATAAACTGGATTTATTTATTGAACTATACATCGCTTTCTCAGTTTTTTTTTCTCTCGTAAGTTTAACATTAAAATATAACATCGGTATTTTTTTCAATTTCATAAAGGGTGGGGCACATAAGGCGCCTTTGGGTCTGCCTACGTTACGATAGAATAACAAAAAGTTTTAAAAGCGGTTTTCCATAACTATATGTATAATACTGATATATGTTTAGTAAGAAGAAGAAATATTTAAAATAAATAAATTTAACACATCTTGATTCGAGAGTATTGTTCAGATTGCATGAGCCTTTCTTTCTTGAATGTCTGGTAATGCCTTTGTAAAAAGTTGCTTTATGTAAAAGTACTATTTCATTGCCATACAATTCTTATCATTATTACGATGGATCGATACTATTTCCATTTAGGAGTCATGTCTCCACGTTATATATAGTACATATATATTTTATAGCTGATGACTCGTAGAAGAAGATTCAAATACAAGACAGTTAACATTAAAACGGAAGTGTTCTTACAAGATTTCCGTTCGGAACAACAATATTGTGGGTGTCATCAACGGTCATCATAGTCCCAGATGTTTTTAAATCATGTCAATGTTGACAGAACAAACATACTCCAAACTTATTGAGACCATTTTTGAAGCCTTCGTCATTTCTAAATACACATTTCAATCTAACACCTGGGCCTGGGAACCACAAGAAAATATAGAGAAGCAATCATGGAACAAACACTCCTGTCTCTTTAACGAGCAGTTACAATAATATATTTTTCGAATTGTTACAGCGATTTAACTAATTGAAATTTTTCTATTTAAAACCTCAAAAGTTGGACAAATATTTGCCCACAATCTGTGATTTAGCAATTCTTTTCTGATTAAAAATGTAAATATTGAAGACATTGATAATATATGGAGAATAGTGATCGTATTTGTCCAAGATTCTCGGACAATGGTCAGATTCCGTTTGCAAATACTGAAAATATGTCGCCTTAACAGAGCCGTTTAATATCATAATTAAATCGCACCAACTCACCATTATCTGAAATCTCAACAAGTGCTAACTACATAGTTAGATTTCTCACATTTTTTACTAAAATAAATCTACTGTTTGTCGTAATACTTTTGATAATCACACCTATTTATAAAAGACCATGCCATCTGGTTTCCATGTATATTCACTCATTCGATATTTTTTTTAGTGTTTCATAGATTCTGCATAAAAAATCGATTTAAAAAAAACACCATGAATTTGCTACCGAAGCCATCTTGGTACACTTATAAAATGACTAGAGGATTTTAGAATTAAATTTGGTGGACATTTAAATCAAAAGTTTAAACCAAAAATAAAAAATCGCATTTTTTTCTTATTTAGAATAGTTAAAAATTAAGAACAAGCATATATCTAAACGTTTTTTCTGCAAAAAAAAAAAAAAAACTTGTTTATTTACAATGGTTGGATTTTTGACATATCGTTAAAACAAATAGAAACTGTTAAGAAAATAAAGTGAAGAATACTTATGTCACAAATCCAGTTTAAGCTTGTAATTTGTAAACTCATCACTAAATAAACAAAAAAGTAATATGATTTAATATTGAATTAAGATGAACAATTAAAGTAATTTCACGGTCAATGGAACATTAAGATAGCCTGAGGAAAACACTTGTTTACTATAATTGCAATATCAACTTTCAACACGTGTCGTCTAAAACACAAAAGGTGTATCGATAAGTAGTCGAATAGATAGTAATTACTAGTGCGAGATGTCATAGGATCACAAATGACATTTCTTTTTCCAATGCAGATGACATGACATACCAGAAATTCTTCTTCTCTAATTTTAGTATTACTTCCTGAAACGTCGGGCGACGTAAACTTAAAAAAAAGTCCGTTATTATAATGATCACAGTTGTAAAATTTTCGAACCCTTCACCGTTGGAAATTACAATTGATCATTTTTAATCATATCACAGTCAAATTATTATTATAATCCAGTTAGAAGTGTTTAATCATATTAACAAACTATACAGAGGTTGTCCGATAATGATATTAAACCACTGCAACGTGAGACTATTTCGGGCTAAATCTTGGAGTTATCTAATTTATGTAGAATATCTGACAATTGTGCAGCCTTTTAAAAAAAAATCGAATAGAATTACACTGCTTGGTACTTTAATATATTGTAATCATATATTTACATGCTTAGTTTACATTTATGTTTCAAAAAAAGTAATTATATCTGCAATATTACTTATGTCATGGCAATGAACCTAAATATATATGGTAAAGAGTAATCAAGGAGACCAAGATTCTGGCGGAAATCAAAAGAATGTAATCCAGGGACGAAGACCAAGCGGGGGAAACAGACACACATAACGAAGAATATGAAATAACCAAATTAACACATACAAAGCAACAAAAGCAAATGAGCAACTCGGACTCCACTAAAAACTGGGAGCATATAGCAATAAAGAATAGAGTAACTTGATAAATATAATCTTATAAAACACTACACACTGAGTAATTAACAGAACATGATATACAAAGGCAACTTCGACTTATCACTTACACTGATTACATCGAGTAACACATCGGTTATATAGAAACCATCGATAAATGTAGTGCCAGAGTACCGACACAATTAAAACAAAACAAAAAACAAACAAACAAAATGCAACTAAGGCTATCCTACAACAACGCCCAGTCATAATTATCTTTGTTGAAAAAGTTTCCTTTAAAAGTTAGTTCCTTATTAATCTAACAACTATTAGATCGAGCCAACATTCAACGATTTTAGCAAACAAAATTATCAATCGTTTAAATAATAAAAGTTATCGGAAAAATAAAAATCTGGGGACTGTTTAACGAAGAACAAAGTATGTCTTAGTATGGTCCCAAGTCTTTGTCATCTTCTTATTAACCATTTTGTTATGCTGGATCTTTTATTTCCTTTGCCGGAATGGAAATATTGTTATTGGAAAATACAAATATATTTTTATATTGCATGATTACAATTAGCTTTCAATTATTTTGACAGCCCAATATAAAGTCAATGAAGACGTAGATGTAAAGGTATCCAATTCGTTATTTTAACGTATGTAGATTTACTTAAAATTAATCCTATAAACATTTAAAATATTTTTTAAAAAAATGGACATGTATACAAACATTTAATTTTTTATAAATACATAAATCTACCTAAATTTGCAAGATAATAGGAAAGATGCCTAAAGAAATAGGTATTATCTAACTTAAACGTTAAAATATAGTGAATACAAAGTTGTTTTTATTTACGTAAGTAGTGAAGCCATAAGGGATTTATAATTAAGTACTAACTGTTATACTGTAAGAGTCTTACAACCAAAGCATCTTTATTAAGATAGTCTTACTTAAAATAGCTTCGTTATGTTAACTGATATGTCCTAAGATGGAACAAAGGTGATCCTAATTTTGGTCCTAAGAAATGACCTAATACATTTCTTAGGACAGTTTCAAAAGACCTAAGTATTTCATTAGTCTCTGTCTTGGTTACATTCTTGTATATTTATTCATCTGAATGTGTGTGTGACTAGGATATAGACAACAAATTTCCTTTACTATCTTGTACCACTGAACAAAAGAGATTTACTATAGTATGTTCGACTCTGTTGAGTTTTTGAGAGTATTAAAACACATTAACTTAGGCGGTATCTGAAATACCCTTGATCCTTTCCAAGTTTTTTGAAATTTAATATAATGTTGTATTGTAACAAAGTACTCCGCCGCCCAAAAAAGTGTAAATTCCTCAACTTAACAGAAAAAATTCACTTCTACTCCCGATAATCCCAATATAAATTGACTTTCTACATTTAATCTGACTGATCGTAATTAATCCCATGTACACTTTTTGTATTTACATAATTTTGTAATTTGTTTGTCGTGTAAACAATTGAAGTTAATCTTTATCCTATAAAAAGTAATTGGATTTAGTAAATATTAAACACTTAAAGTAGATTGTAGGTTTTACTTTCAAGTTTGCCGATAAAATCCTAGAAAAAAAAAACGAGAAAAAAAGAACCAATTCAATAGTTCTATCGGGTTATAGACATAAAGACATATCATTTGCTTGTTTTTTTTTCAATACCCTGTTTCCTCTTTTGCTTCTTTTTTTCAATACCGTGTTGTCTCTTTTGCTTTTTTTCCCAATACCCTGTCGCCTTCTTTTTTTCAATACCCTGTTGCCTTCTTTTTTCAATACCCTGTTTCCTCTTTTGCTTCTTTTTTTTCAATACCGTGTTGTCTCTTTTGCTTCTTTTTTTCAATACCCTGTTGCCTTCTTTTTTCAATACCCTGTTGTCTCTTTAACCAAAATTAAGCTGGGTTTATATGATACCAATATTAGTAATACAAAGTTTCTGCTCTATAGTGACCGCTGTTAACATATTTGATATTTATGTATACATTCATATGAGTATATTTAAACACCCGGGCTTTCCTTTTGGACCTATAAGTCACCTTATAATTGGAAGTGGTAAAATACCAAAATATCAAAATCTTTCAAAACGAAAGTTTATAAGTATCTTAGGGTTGTAGATTTGATAAGATAACTTGAAATACATGACAACAATAGGTTGAACTCAATAGAAAAAATGACGTTAAAACAGTGCTTGCTTTAATGGATAAATTGTGACTCAATAATTTTTCTTTTTATAATGGTTTATTCTCTAGATATTTCTCTTTCGTAAGATAGTATTTTTTTAAATCGCTTGTGAAATTGCTCCATTATTATTTTTTTTTTTAAAGTAATTTTGTTTAGATTCTGTGGGGGGAATTAAACATGGGTGACGGTGCTGTGTAGATTATTTCTGGTAAAAAACAAGCAAACATCCTGTAACCATTTGTACCATGTATTAAAATACTCGCGTTTATAAAATTTTCATTTTTGTGTTACCAGATGTAATTCTACATCTAGTTTCTAAAAAAATGTGGTATTATTTCATATTCTTTTTCCTAGTTTTACCTTATCTTGTTCCGGTACATTTTGAAGAATGTTATTTGAAAAACAGCCGTTTTTTTTATCAAAAAGACCATAACATTAAAGAAACAAAGGTTCTGTGCCATGTAGTCATTGAAAAATCGAGTGGGGGTGTTCATAAATTAAAGATACAATGGTACAGAGAAGTTACAAAAGACTGCATATTTAAAATTTTGAAATTCCTTCGATAGAATGCTTTTATTTCAACGTTTAATGACTGACGAAGATAAACAGTACGTCACTGATATAATAGATTACAATTGTTGTTTTTTAACGGGTTCTTTGTGAAGCTACGTATATGTATATTTATTATAATGAGAAGGTCACCAGAGGAAACGATAAGACAAACCTCAACAACTACAGATACCAAACGATAAGACGTGAAAAAAAAAACGATAGGGAAAACATACATGTACATGTATTAGGATAAGAAGATGTATAAAGAAAACTAACATCAAACATGCTTCAACGTTATTTATATCTATTTTCATGTCATAGTAAAATGATTACACATGAAGTTAACAAGAAGCATACACAGGTCATAGAATGGCGTGAACAAATATGGAACCACGGGAAATCTTGAATGACTTGGTGAAATATTTTCTGATTAAGACCTAATATTTTCGTGTAGCGTTACAGATAGACTAATTATTATTTCAAAATGTATGAAACAAATCACTGTGTTGTTTTAAACAATGATTAACGCTAAATAATATTTATAAGTAATGATAATGTTTAATAAGAAAATAATTTTAAATTAAAAAGTAAACCATAAAAATACATAATTATTTGTTCAAGAATTTGAATGACATTTTCTACAGGTAGTAAGCCCCAGGGAGGATTAAGTCCCGTTACATGTCATAACACTTGTTTGGACTGTAGGCGGGGCTAATCTGTCAATCAAATGACCAATGGCTAATCTACATGTAGTCCATTATTAGGCAATTAAAAAATTGAAAAGAATATTTCTAAGTCAATTATTGTAGTTAAAAGTATATTCAAAAGTCTGAACCAATCAGAATTCGTCAGTCCCATTCGTTTACTCATTAAAGGACCTTGGTCAAAATATTTTTTCAGAAGCAAAAGTTCTGCTTGTACAAACACTGTGTGTCGCTGATTTGTTTTGTAAAAATATATTCGGAAATATTTGGACATTTGATAAAATATTGAACTTACGTTTTATAAACTTCAAAACTCGTGGTCTGCAAGTAAAACAGAATGGTCATGGAAAATATTCATGATAAATTCGCTGTATCAGACGACAATCCATCATGCATGCTGTCAGATTCCAGCTTCCTGCAGACAACATCTCGACCAGAAGTACCAGAAAGAAGTTGTGATACTAGTAGTGAGGACATTTACCAACAAAAGAGTGACAGCGGTGCAATTAATTCGTCAGATTCTGAAGACGAGGAAAACCCATCGCAATATTCTGGAACTACAACTTTGTCTCAGCACAAAAGACGCTTTGCAGATGTAAAACCACCATATTCTTACATCGCACTTATTACAATGGCAATAGAGAGTTCTACCTCTGGTATGATGACATTGAACGAAATATACAATTTCATCATGAACCGTTTTCCGTACTTCAAAGAGAACCAACAAAGATGGCAAAACTCAATTCGTCACAACTTATCGCTTAATGACTGTTTCCTGAAAATACCCCGCGCTCCTGGACGTCCCGGCAAAGGCAATTACTGGGCCTTACACCCCGGATGTGGTGATATGTTTGGGAATGGAAGTTTTTTACGTAGAGCAAAAAGATTCAAGTTGAAGAAACAGCAGACCGAAGAGCAAGCTCATATCCAACATGTTTCATCCTATGGACATTTTAATTTATACGGTGGACCGCCATCAGGTTACAAGCCATATCCACTTCCCGCAATACCAACTTTCCACCAGGCTCAGCAATATGGACTACCTCCAAAATCCGATTCGTGGAATTCAACATCATCGTCAGCATATTCATCTTACTATAACCCGGGAAATATTAGCAATTCGTTCGGATCATCGTTCGGATCTTCTTTGACAGGTTCACTTGGAGGATCGTATTTATCTGGCACCAACATGCATTCCTTACCACCAGCAAATACAGGCCTATCTTCGGGTTTTGCCAACAACTTGTCAAACTACCCGTCACTACAGCAAAGTTCGTACTGCACGCCACAATACCCGAGTCAACTTAGACTCCAGGCTACTCAATAACTCTGCCTCAGTGTGTGTGATTGACACATTTTATAGCATTAACTGATATGTACCAGTGAGGTAATGAGATTTTATTTGACATTTCATAAAATATTTATTTGTTTTAATATTTATTTCTTGTTTGTGCTAAATGTTGAAAGTTTTTTTTGTTATTTTATTTTGTAATAATATACGCAATATGTATATATGTCACTGGTTGGCGTGTTATTGCGCTCAATTTGTATTAAACAATTGTCAATATTTTTATTTGTCTTACTTCCGTAACAATATTAATGAAACTCGAAGCAGTTATTTTGAAAAAAAATTAGTTTCCTACTTTTCTCGCTACTTTTACAATCCTTCATGAAATCGACTGTATGGTTATCATCGTTCAGAAAAAAACAACAACAACGAAGTACAAATAATTCACGACATAGATCCGTCGCAATGGACCTCAAGTTAGACACACAAAAACTACTACTAATGAGTATTTTACTCAAAATATTAAAAAAATAACAAAACTAAACTGTTGAACTTAACATAACATAAAACACCACATGTCCATCTAGAAAACCATTATAATTATAACCAAAGTTAGCCGTCTATAAAAGAACAAAAAAACTGGTTCATAGATTAACAAATTGAATCTATAAATTATACATCTTTTCCTTTATAAAAATCACATGTTTTCCAGATGGAAGGAATTTGTTGGTTCTTTGAATTTCGTATTCGCTGAAAACTTACCAAAAAACTAACGTAAAACAAATAGAAGACTTAGAAAGTTATATCGCGTTCGAAAAATTTCTGAACTAATATAGAACCAAAAAAAAAAAAACATGTAATTGAACAACAACAACAAAGCAAAGAAAATGAGTCAACTAAAATATTTGAACACATTTTTATAAACACAAAACAAGCAGAACTCCAAACACGCTTTTCAATAAGTGTGTTAATTACACGTAACTATTTTACTATCATGAAACAAGGATGCCGGTTCAGTCAACAACTATACAGCTGTTACACATTTCATGGCATGCGTGTGACCAGTTTTTGTTTCAAATCATGCAACATTCAGTTTGTCGACATATAGTTACTATAAGAAACCCAGCATATTACAGGAAATTGCATTTAAGATATTGCTATCCGCTTACTTTTCAGTCGGGGAGATAAATAACAATTAATCTTATATACATAGGGTGCAGAATATAGCTAAAATTAAGTGAATTAATGCAAAATATTAAATGATACAAAAAACAAAACAAACACAACAAAGACAAAACAAGAACCAAAAAAAAAGACCAAAAAAGTAAAAAAGCAACAAAAACAAACAAAAACAAAAACAAAAACAAAAACAAAAAAATAACAAAACTATTTCAAAGGCTCTGTTTTAACTGTATCCTTTTATTTTAAAGGATGTATGGAACCCTTCCCAGAACTTAACCATAAATAAAAGGACAGGGATTATTCCAAAATTAAAGTGATTAGACCAACAAATTTACTTTTTATTACAAAAACTAAGCCTCTATCGGTGAAGTTAGACCTGTCGCACAGAATTTACGGAGACAAATTTCCCAAATTCATGCCATTCGATATATAATTTTTATTTCCATTTAGAGTTCTTCCTTTGTAGACTTAGAGAGAATGCTATTGGCATCCGCGTCCAAAGATTCTGTTCCTGCATTGGTCTTGTCATTCATTAAAAAGGCGACGTCATCTTCCTTGGTGAGAACAACTGCTTCCTTGTTATTGTAAATGTCGGCAGGTGGTTCAGCTTTTCCAAACAACATTTCCATATCCGGTATAATTTCCATGATGGCCGAGACGTCAAAAATGTGGAACTCATACATTGTTAGAATTTGATTTTTGTCTTCGTCAATTATTTCAAATATCTGATAAAAGTTTTAAAAAAAATGATATATTATATATTATATATGTAAACTGTTGACGATTACGATAAACTAAAAATTATTGAGATGGAATTCATCTCTGTGGGTCTGACCGTGGCAATCAAGCCATATATACCCAAAAAAACAGGGGTTTGACATTGAGTTCAAGGTCGTACGCCACTATCCATGGTACATGACACATCACCCTTGAGTGTTCTACCCACATGCCAAATATCAAAATCCAAAAACGAAAGACAAAAAAATTACAATCCGGAATCGAGTTTGTCACCGAAAAAAAACCCCAGAAATTTGAAAAAGGTCATAGTTCACTATCCATGATATAATAGACTACATAGAAAGACATCAGGATTCATTAATGACTCTAGCTTGGTTGTACAAAAGCGACCAATATGGCGTCTAATTAAAATCGTCCCTAAACTGTCCTGTCAGACACTTTTCTAAAATTTCCACAAGTTTAGAATGATCACAACAGCTATCATATCAATTCATGATAAAAGGGTGGTTTGAACCTTAGGTTTTTTTTACCGTCTCGATAGACCGTGTATGACTGTTTATTTGACTCTTAAACTGTATGCTAAGGTTAATAAATATAAGTATGCTTTGCCTGTTTTAGACCGAATCAGCTTTGTTGAAAGATAAAAAACTACACAAATTCACACCAGGATCAAATAAATCTGTATGTAGATTATAATTACCTCTAATAAAACTTCATCTGGTATGTCCCCTTCAGCATACTTTCGAACTCCAGATAAAAATTCCGTAGGATTCACATTTTCCATGTCGTCAAATAGATCTAAAAACATATACCTTGTAAAAAGAAATAATCATTTTTAGTTTTTCATTCATTTTCTGTAGGGTGTGAAATAAGCCTAATGCAACACTGAATTTGAATATTAAAACATAAAATGGAATAAGATCGAACATGAAATCTAAATAAAACAAAAGCCTGAGATCTGATTCGTTACATGTCACCAACTATAACTAATGCTTGAAAAAAAATCTAATTTCAATTAATGTTAAAATAAGGACCCAATAAAAAATGAAAGAGTACTCGGAAAATACTTCAACGTTAGGTAAAACATTATTGATATTTGTTGGCATGCAGTGTTTTTCTTATTATCGTTTATATGGTCCAAGTTAAATTATGAGGACATCGCTTGACATCTCAACTGAAGGTATACAAATTATGATGTAACTCATTTTTAATCCAATTCAAGAATCATGACTAGCTTCACTTTTCTGAACAACAATCAACTGGCACTAGTAAATTATTCAAGACATTTCTCTGTATCTTAAATTTGAGCAGACCTGACCATTGCGGTACAAGTTACTCCGGTGGTGTTAGATCTATTTTGTCAGATTTTATTTGGACTCGACTTGATTATGGATCAGATTAATGTTCGGCAATTTGGTTGTTAACCTTATTTTCTAATGTTATTTTATAATACGCTTACGAAAATATTACCGAATCTCTTCTGTAGGTGACATTTCTTCGGCATCGTCGACGTTAATGTTGCTGAGAGGTACTGGTTTAAGCTTGTCCTCTTTACCCTCACAATCCGTTCTATTGAACCAACGGAGATGTGTTGACCAGATGTTCACAGCAAGATTACGACCAGAATGTGAATATACATGATGGTACCAACTGAAATAACGAAGAAATATGAGATTTTTAAATATCATATACAAAACGGTCATAAAAATTATTAAAACGAAGCTGAAGGAGTGCCTTTTATATCGAATTAAACATTTTTTGTTCTAATCTACATAATTCATGACACGGTTATGCTTTTCTTGCATAGTTAATGTTTTTATACTAAAGCCTAAATAAGGAAGCATCATGATTAGTGTGATATATGGGGAAATAGGGTTTGTAAGTCTCGTTCTAGTTTCAGTTTTCCGTCCGGAATTTTAGATGTAGAACGTATTGAAATCCGAGGACCGGTCTGCATTTTATTGTTATTAACATTGAACTCAATGTTATGTTAATGACGAATATCTATGCATTTGAATGGGAGATGAGGACCCATTCTCATGAAATCACGGAGTCACGTGACGAGACTTACATAACCTATATAATCCTTCGAACAGTCCTTCAGGTCTGGAGGAAGCATGTCAGTAACGGCTAGTAAGTGCTGCGTAATTTGTTTTATGCTTGGTTTGTTGGGTTCCCTATTTCACAATTGGCTTAACTCGCACCTCTTTTTATTAATAGAGTTCCATAACGTATTATTGAATATTTGTTATATGCACGAGATGGATGGACCAAATCAAACTAGTTCAATCTTGTCGCATCTTTTTCCCATGTCCCAAATTTTTGAATCAGTTATTCTTGTGCGACTTCAGGTTACAGACCAATGAGCATTTGGAACGTACGCAAAAATAGTCCTACGCAGAAATTACCCCCTGTTCCTCATAGTGCTGTGAAAAAAGTTCTCATTTTATTTTAAAAATTAAAGTTTCTGAAAGGAAAAACATTATACAGGTTCATTTTGCTTTTTGTGATGTGAAGCCTAATCTCCATAATGATTTCTAAATATACCCCTATCTTGTGAAAACACTGGGATTTCCCATGCTATTTATAGACCCTTCATTCCTGATGACCAGTACTGCACTGCAAGTCTGCTAACCCCACATGCCATTCTGAGGAGCTGACATGCGTACAACCATGCTGATATATAGTCCTCTGCAGGTTAAAGTTAAGGTAAAGTCCAGATAAGCCATTGAATATAGTGAAATTAGCATAGAAGCCTATGGGAAGTGGAATTAGTGGTTTCTAGCCTTTAAATTTGTTTACGGATATAATGGGATGCCCACTTCGCTAAAGAGGTATATTTGTCGTATATTTCCGGGTCGGTGTGGGAAATATACGCATGTTAGTGTTAATTCATTAAAAAGAATGGATTTTAACACGTATATTGTAATGATTGATACATGTATTATGCATTTATTTATGCGTATATATATATATTTACGTGCTCCCCCGCGCATACATACGGATTAACTTAAAAATAACTTTAAATAAATAAATTTGAAAGAGTAATCAAGGGAACCAAGATTCTAGCGGAAACAAAAAGAATGTAATCCAGGGACTAAGACCAGACATGGAAATCAGACAAACACAACAAAGAACATAAATTATACATACAAAGTAACAAAAGTAAATGAGCAACTCGGACTCCATTACAATCTGAGAGCATGGACTAGGTGCACCGGTAGGGTAAGCGTCCTCTGCTTTTCCGGAAACAACCGTCGAGTTGCTCGTAAAAAGTCAAGTCCGGGGTAGACGAAAGAGGAAAGGAAAACTATGACACGTTAAACAAATCAGTTCTTTTATGGTGCAGATGGATACACCGTAACGAGCCACGAGTTCATGATGACGACCACAAAACCTCTGTAGTAATGACAACAAAACCCTGTTCCAGAAGCCTAACAGAAAGTCTGCGTAGTTACGGCAAGCTCTGGCATAACGTATGAGTTGTGATATAAAAATTCCATATGCAGGTGCTGAAGAGATGTTACTACAGATGAAAGGAAAGGTGACAATTCTGAATGAAAAATCATCACGTTTGTCGTAAATTTTGGTTCATAGCTTTCTTTTACAATCGATCTCTAAGTGTAGGTTAAGATATGAGGCTGACTTCACTGTTTCTGTAGTATCCTTTATCTCAAGTTCCTTGTGGTAGTTGTGATGTATCAAAGCCCCGAAACTAGGACTGTTCAACGATAATACGTCATCTGTATAGCGGAAACTGAGATTAAAGGATCTAGCTAAACGGTGATCTTTCTTTCGGATCAGATCAGCTATGGAGTCAGCCTCATAAGAGCAAAAGAATATGCCAGCAAGTAGAGGAGCACAATTTGTTCCCATTGGAATGTCGACCGTTTGTTGAAAAACGCGTCTACCACACTAAACAAATATGCTGTCGATACAAAATTACAGCATTCTGAATAAATACGAATACGAACGCGTAAACCAACTCATTAATATTTAGGCACCGACCATTGTATTAGTGAGGGGGGGGGGCTGAGATTTTTACTGAAATAAATTTAATGATTGTATATGCATATGATTGAATTAAACAAATGAATTTATTTCAAAAGTACTTACATAGTATAAACATGTAATCTTCATATTCTTTAATTACAAATTCAATATCAATAAATTGACATTATTTATTTGGGAGCATAAATAATTTATAATCAACTGAAACAAGCTAAACATCATATCATTGAAAGTTTACTTCCTTGAACTTACAGCTTTGTAACTTGCTGCAATTTTGTTCTTGAAATCATTTAAAAATTTTAAGCATTGAGGTACAGTGTATGCTAGTGTTTCACCGGCTTCAGTCTGATTACTTCAGTGAGGAGAACTTTGGAGATGTGGCCTCACCATCTTGAAGCTTCACTAATTATTCTATATGCTCTATAAACATTCACAATTGTGCTGCTAAGCCCAGCCTGTCTTCCACTGTTGCTTTTAATTTTGCTCTGCTGGAATCATGCTTCTTTCATTGCGATTTTGTTAATTTGGCTCTTTATTTTATGTATGCTTATAAAGATGGGATGTGCTTCTTTGAATTAAGTTATTACCAAAGTGCTCATTCATATCATCATTTTAAATTTTGTTCTTGTTCTTTACAATTATTGTTAACAGTATCCATCAAATGTTAAGGAAACAAGTGATTAAAATCAGAAAAAAATCAGAAAAATTTTTAAGCCAGTTCTTAAAAGATTTCTAAATCAAACTACGTATAATTCCACTTACTCATTTCACAAAATAAAAAGAAATGAAATACTTAGTAACCAGAAATGCGGGAACGAATAACGACAAAAACGGACAGCCCGTGGCAAAATAATGATAAAAATGGAGTTTCCGTGTTTTTTTTCGATTCCAGTAGGACTAGTTTCTTCATATTTTCAAAAGACGCAGCTGTGTGTCGCAAGCAGGAAATGTTGGTCACGTGGTCATCACTTTTTAGTCGTCTTCTTGCACTTGTAATTTTAGTACCTTACCGACGCATATGATTTCAATAGTTATATATTACTACATCACATTACGCTGATCGGTGCCGTATTTACCTCAATTCTAGCTTCTTATGAGATAAAATTGTACCTCTTTTAAAATATCATACACATGTCTATGTGTGCTTTCTTTTTTGCTTATATGAGGTAGTTTACATGAAAAGATGAAATGATCGGTTAGTATTAATGTAATATAACCTAGTTTCCGTTTCAGACACAGGCTCGTTACAATTGTCCATATATGTCATAAACATTATAAGAGCCACAATATATGTGATAATGTATATGACCTATATAGTCACATGTGTCTAAATCGGAGACAGAGTAATATTACATTAAGTTCAATGCTAACCGATCATTTCATCTTTTAATGTAAACGTCCGTTCTCATACAAGCAACACACGCAGATTTGGGGACCCTGATAATGTTTATGACCTATATAGTCACCGCCAGTTGTTTAATCAGATTCCTAATCTGGTTCCCAGGTAAATCATAAGCTACCTAAAGATCGCTAAAATTTGAGAGAAACTTGTGGAACGAAAACATTATCCGCAAGTCCAGTTGTTTTGATTGAGAAACATTCGTGTCATCGCGGTCACGAAAGAGTAAACATTTCAAGGAAACCAAGATTCTAGCGAAAGTCACCCAATTTTAGACCATATCGCATTCGTGCCATTTCGGATGTTGAAAGCAAGACAAAATCAGTGGCATAGAATATTTGACGATTAGTCTTTGATTTACGATGGCTGTGGTCTAAAGAGCTTTGATGCACGTCATATTAGAATCGCTATAAATGCACAAGTAGTACTTAATTACAACATGTTACGCAGGTTTCCATTTCGGTTTAGTTCACTCCAAATCTAACTAAGGCGAAATAGGAATAATTTTATGTACCAAATTTGACAGCTAAGGAGTAATGGGAACAAGGATTTAAACCCCACCGTAAATTTCATGCACCTCAAAGGTGTGTTTACACTTGTTGCAGACCTTTTGGCGATCTCTGATATAGCAGTGATATACGCGTAGATAGAAGCATAATACGCGTATACCAGTTACTTCCCGGAGTTATGTATAGGTGTGATAGGTATATATGCGAGTGCTATAGTTATTAGTATATTGATAGTTCCCAATATTTATCATGTTTAAATAAATACATGGTAAATAGATATTAGTATACTCACTGGTATGGTATAAATAAACAGTCACCTCTGGTAATATTGACTAAATGCCATGGAAGATCACGCAACCTTGGAAACTTTTTCATGTCGACGGAGTCTACGTCAACTTGACTGTATGCTCCATGCTTCATAAAATGGTCTGCTTCTATATCATCCTTGTATTTCTAAAATGACATTGACATGTGCAATTATGAAATACACATCTAATTTTTGTGGAGCTTTTTAATGTTGAAATGTATTCAACACACTTAGAAAACACTCTACACTAAAATAATAGTACCAAGATATAAAGACAAAAGGAGATATTTTTACATACACATATAAATTTATGAAAATGTAACGAGAACAATTTTCAGCAGTGCATTTCAACTAGTCATGAGTGGTTATATCTTTGTTCGCCACTCTAAACCTAAATAAAAAGTATAAATGGATTCTGAGGCGCATTAAATGTATTTCAGCTATAAAAATTCCACATTTTATTATTATATAAAACAGTTTCCGTAGGCCCTAACTGATTACTTCATGTATTTTAATAATTAAAGGGATATTCAGCTGCCCACCTGTAATAGTTTTTCATAGTTTAACAAAACCAAACTTAACAGAATTATAGCTGCTCTACCAAAAAAGTTCACAAACTAACATCGTATTTTATACTGGAAACTCTAAGTCACAGTGAAGCTTATTTTTAAGTCATTATAAACTTCATTAAGAATCAAATTGCAGACTATTATTTAGCTAAACATGGTTTCTATAACATTTACTTTGTGGTACATGATTAGGTCTTTGCTGCCGTCCAGTAAACAGTTGATGTTGTCCAATCCGTCATTATGTAGAACAGACTTAGTACCTCCGCTACTAAACCACACGATAACCGACTTGATGACATCCTGCAATCCTCCACATTGTAATGATATTGGTACTGTAATGTCTCCTACAACATGCTAGTTACTTATTCATGTATAAACTTCAAGATAATAATAAAATACAACAACAACAAGAACATAATAATAATAATAATAATTTTAACTATAGAATAAATAATAACAAGTGATACTGTGTTTGCATGCAAAAGACAAATGTCACCAAAACCGGCAAATGGTCGGATTTAATCGAATTCTGAACCCGCCATTGAATTTAGAATGCAATGTTTACCCTTGAAATAAATTTCATTGAAATCCAACGATATTGAAATTTTGTCAATTTCGGCGGCCATTTTGTAAAAATGGCGGCTTTTTGATAAATCCGAAGCCGCCATTAAATTCAGAATGTCATGTTCACCGCAGTAATCAATTTTGATTGGAATGCAACAATGTTGAATTTTTTTGCCGATTTTGAAAAAAAAAAAAATGAAAAGAATGGCGGCTTTATAAAAAAAGAAGAGCTATATGAGTAATTTTCACACAACTGAATAGTTCCACTAATGTTATAGTTTTTTTTTTTCATTTTTTGCGGGTTTTGTTTTGGCGACCATTTTGAAATCAGCAGTCATTTTGAAATTTCGAATATTGCATTAACACCCCATAAGCATGCTTGGTTTTTGAGCCAAGTATGGTATGAATCAAAGAAATGTCTCTGAGTAATCGCTCAGACATCTTTACGTTCAGAAGAAGAAAACAGCAAAAACAATAAGTCGCAAAACTTTCGCGCGTCAAATTACATTTCTCTGTACAATTTAGCACATTCTGGCGCATGTTTGAAATCCTATTTCCGAATAAAAAAATGAGTGCGTAATAAAAAGTTTGGGTATTGAGTGTAAAATAAACATTTTGAGTGTGTAATTTTACATCACATTTTATTCCTATACGTTTGACGAGAAAAGACATACATTTCCGATACATGGTATAGCCATACTTTATTACTAACATCTTCTGCAGTAAATAGTTCTTTCAAGATTTACAATATATAAGAAAGAGAATGGATATGTAAGGAGAATGGATATATAAGGAGAATGGATATGTAAGGAGAATGGATATATAAGGAGAATGGATATGTAAGGAGAATGGATATATAAGGAGAATGGATATGTAAGGAGAATGGATATATAAGGAGAATGGATATGGTGAATATGTCAAAAAGACAACAACCCAAAAGGGATGAAAAATGTCAGGTCAAGGCCACACACTAGCAGTTAATTGACATCCAGTTTAAAACTACAAAAAGTTATAAAAATCCTAATTCTTCGGTACATGATAAGTTATACAACAAGGATACAATCTATATCATACCAAACACTGTTTAGTGAAATAAAATGAACTTCATTTCTTAATCAAATGTCATATAAACACTGGGCAATTGTCAACATTGTAAGAATGAAACATCCAAATATATTTTGGTAGATGACTAATGAAGATATTGTAGTAATTAAAAAATTGGGAAACTTCATTCCAGGTTTTAACCACAGGTACTTGGGGTCGGGAATTTATTTTGGTTTAAAAAAAATACGAAAACTAACAGCAAATATTGTATTTGTACTATTCTTATGAAGGTTTCTGGTAAGTGTAGTGGAGTGGATAACCTCAGAATTTCACCAAAATATTTCAAATAAGATACAAGCACCAAATTTTGCATGGTTATACCTTATTATATGGTTGTTGAAACAAAACCGTAAGCCACCTCAATCTTGCATTTTTAAAGATGACCACCAACCTTTAAAAACTGCGGTCAAAACCAGTCTTCCACTTCCCCAAGATAGGACTTTAGGTCAAGTTAAATTTGGATAATGTCATTCGGTTCGGATATATTAAGGATATCAAAATATAGTCGGTTGACGTCGTTTGTCGTTTGCACATGCGCCAATTTTGCCAAAAAAAGATCAAAATTTGCAGCCCAATTACAAGATGGGTCTATAAAATTTTACATCTACTCGATTCTTTTTACACACTTGAGATCACATTGATTTTAAACCATGTACATGCATAAAATGAATATTTATGATATGACAATACGCATTTGCCTGTTTAAAAAGCCGAAATATTGAAGAAAAAAAAACGGAAATTTTCGGATTTTCAAATTTCCCCAATATTGTAGTAATTTCATCTTATACGGTAATATCAGTTTAGTAAACCGTTACGTATTAATGTGAAATGGTTTAACCTCTAAATATCAGGTTTTAGACTTTTTTTGGAATCTGACTTTACTCTGTTCTATCATTGTCAGTTGTGTAATGAGAATTAAACGTATCTTAATTACATTCATTTCATATTTTTATTATGTCATGTAGGAGTGAGTTCCACTAGGAACTAAGCATGGGGTTTAGTACCAGCTTTTAAAAAAAAAAATTCTCCCAAATAAATCTTGATTCGCCCCAATTCAGATTAAGGTAACGTGTCCGGATTAACAAAGGGTGGCAACTCAAAGAAGGACATGGCGTATATCCTTTGGATAATGTACATGTCGCACGGGAGTTATATGGTGCTAAATAAACGATTGGGCTAGGTGTAAGAACGACACCACGTCGAACTTAGTCGAATCCCATACAATATAGTGTATCCAAGAATTAAAGGTGGTAAAAAGATAATACCTCGGCCTTTTCAAAATCTCAGATTGTTTCTACGATTTATAGCTATATAAAATATAGTTTTCGCTGGCCGGGTCATTTCTCCTCTTAGGATTAATCTAGGGCTGCAACTTAGCACACGATGTATGGTAGTAAGGGACAGTTCATCTAGGTGTTATTATATAGGATAGAGGATCAAATTAATGATGCATTTCACAACAAATCAATATTATACAACGTCCCAGAATGTGACGACTGTCCCGTACTACCATACATCGTGTACTAAGTTACAGCTCTAGATTCATCCTACGAGGAGGAATGACCCGGCCAGCGAAAGCTATATTTTTATAGCCTAGCTGGCCGAGTGGTCTAGGGCCCTGGACTTAGTGCAGGCGGTGTTGCCATAGATGTCACCGCGGTACGAGTTCGAGTCTAAGCTACACTCTGACTCTAGAATCGATGCAAGGTTGCAAATTTACGATGCCACAGATGTTCTAATAACTTGCCTGAATTGTTCATTGACGTATGAAATCGTAGGAAAAGAGTCAAACGCTATTAAGATAAAAAATAAATAAAATAAAAACAAAACAAAACAAAACAAAAACTAATTGACAATTTATTTACTACTAAAGCAGTGATGAAATATTCAAGCCTTGAGCATACTAGACTACATCCCAACTTGCTTGGTTAGATTGTATTCACAAAGTTTTCTAAAATCAGTGTAATCATTGTATTTGCATTGTATATGAGTCCCGAGAGTGTCCATGATTAGTGAATAAAACTATCTCATCTATCTTATCTTTTGTTTCTATGTAAAGTCAATGTTAATACCAAAAATGCTTTTTAACCATTTTATAACTACATACGAATGAATTTACTTTACCATTTAGTCAACTTATTGGGTGAGTATTGAGCTTTCCATGCTTTGTGAAGAATATCACCATAAAAAATAGGGTTGGACAATATCAAAAAGGCCGACCATGCGAGACCCAAAGGGTGGTCAAGGTTGTGGGTCTGTGGTGGAGATTGACAATCGCAAACACTCAGATTCGATTGAATTTCTAATATTAAAAAACGATTTTCTAATATTAGAAAATGGATTTGTTGTATTCAACTACGATTTTTTAATATTAGAAAATCATTTTGTAATATTAAAAAATGTGACTGATCTTGCATTATTGCTGAGTGATTTTTTAATATTAGAAATTCATATTCAGAAATAAGCAATGATCACTTTTTTTTCAAAAGTTTGGGATGGAACACTCCATCCCCACTTCTAAGTCTCTACCATACGAAGTTTTTATTCACGTATACCTTCATTTAACGAGTGCAAATTGTTCGATAGAATAACAATATATACTTATACTGTATATACGCACGCCATGTCTGTTTTGAAAGGGAATTTGACCATCAATACCTAAAATGTGCATTATGATTATATGTTACCAATAACACAGAATGAGCATGGGTAAAGGCCACTTTTGAATATTACATTCACCCCGGGATTTACACACATGTATCAATAATATATATTTTAATTGCGAACAGCAACTGCATACGTTTGTTATGATAGCCCGACATGGCTCGGTTGTCTCCGCAGCAGTAGCCCCGAGCGACTTGAAGAAACTTCCCGGTTTTGTCCCTGGCGCAAATATTAAAAAAAAACGAAATTGGTAAACTTGAGCACATCGGAAAAAAATGGCTGCATCATAAAAAATTAAGCAGTTAAAGATTGGTCCTATCATTCAGTATTCTACACATCCTCTTTTTTACCCAGTTTTCTTTTTCAGTGGCACATTAAGAGCAATTCTATGTAAGGACCAAAAACAACCAAAAAAATGGAAAACACAGGTGCCCAATATTGCTTGTTTTCACTATATGAAGTCATTCATGCATGTATGTACGTGTGGAAAGCAAAAATATATTTTTTGTAACTCTGTTGCCATCGTAACTGTCATAGAAGTTTTTCACTTTACTGCTACTAGAAAAGTCATTCCATGCCATTTTAATTAATGAATTTACTTGATAACCTCAGGAGTTGTACTGTGTAAGGACATTGAATATATGTACACGTATTGGGGATGACCAATACGTGAATACATCATTATTGCATGTTAATTTTAAGTTGTTCTCGCATGTTTTAATATAATTTTTATGTACAGTTGCCTTCTTTTTGACACAGAAAATGAAGAGAGTTTTGCATAAGAAGTAGTTAACGTAGTTTTTCCATGAACCGATTGACCGTCAGTATAACGTTTTGGAATTAAGCGTGCATCTCCATAGAAAATGTTTTATCAGGTAATATTCTTCCGGCGAAATCAAATTTTCATATTTTCTTTTGTGAGCATAGAATCGATAGAACATCATGTTAACTCAATGTTTTTCCAAAATAAAGTGGAATCGGATCTAAACGAAACCAAAAACTAATATTTCAACTTCATCAAATGGTAAAAAAATGTTTGTCACTATATAAACTGAATATACCTATAAAAACAAAATAATTATAATTCATGGTTAAAATAAAGGTCGAGTCATCAGTAAAATGCATGTTTAGAAAAATAAAACAAATAACAGAAATGATATCGGCCTTTTAAATAACCATGAAATGAGAAAAGTTTATCAAAATTTGAAAGTTTAAAAACAAGCTTTCTTATCTTTTTTTTTAAATTCTTTTAACCTGCTTATTTAAAAATGATTAAGGGTATTCATGAAATGTCCTATTGAAAAATAACTAAAAATTGCCGTTGGTTACGATTTTTTCTCTTTAAATTTCTCAAAATTGAAAACAAAAACACATCCCTTGTCATTTCTGTATGATAATCACATATGATAATCATAGGTTTTTCACAAACATATGATTGTCATATGTTTTCAAGCCAAAATTAACATATGAGAATCAAATGTTAGATATCATATGATTTTCATATGATTACCATACGATTATCATATGAATCGAGCACATACAATTATCATATGTGGCACATTTGGCTGTGTAGATGACTTATTGTCTTTAAACAATCCTAGTTTCGGGGATTTGAAATATCGCATTTACCACAAAGAGCTTGCGATTTAAGATACTACAGACACTATGAAGTCATCTTCATATATTCTTAGAGATCGACGGAAAACTCGTGACCAAAACAATACGACAAACACTATCACTTCTCACTCCGTATGGGAAACATTCCTTTCATTTTATAAGCAAATCTGTGGGTGTTCCTAGGAAGGCAGAGACGCTTATCCTACCGGTGCACCTAGTCCATGCTCCCAGTATTTAGTAGAGTCCGGGTTGCTCATTTACTTTGGCTTCTTTATACGCGTTATTTTTTGTTATTTCACTTTCTCTGTTGTATGAATGTCTGTTTCCCCTTGTCTTGTCTTTATCTCTCTGATTTCCATTCGAATATTAGTTATCTAAATAATAATCTTGCATCCGTGTGTGCATTTGCATACATGCAAATAAATGTGCACTGTTCCTAACTGGTACCTTGCTAGTATTTACATACGCATACAGTTATTCATTATTATTCATTATTAGAATGTTTTTGTGAGTTCTCAATCGATAGCAATTGACACAGTACATAAGTACTTATATTGTATTCACATCAAAATACTCGTGTTCTGGATCAATTTATACCAATCGGTTGAATATTTAC
This sequence comes from Perna viridis, assembly GCA_037379345.1. Lineage (NCBI taxonomy): Eukaryota > Metazoa > Mollusca > Bivalvia > Mytilida > Mytilidae > Perna > Perna viridis. The sequence continues at coordinate 58,537,081 of CM074513.1, forward strand.
GCTTCGAATACGCCTCAAATAATCGTCAAATTGAAAAAAGAGAGATAAATGGAAAGAACTCGAATTCGAATGTGCCTAAACACAAAGCTTATTGTTGTAAGGATTTAACATTGAACTCTTCGATTTATTCTTAAATTCACCATTCTGATTACGAATGACATTTAAAAAACACACACACCAAAATTCACGTGAATCGTAGCAGTGCGCCAGTTTGCATATTATAACGTGGAACATATAGAACTCTCCGAAAAACTGCATAATTGAACTACAAACTACTAGTTATCCTTTCCTAGTTTCTAAATTTTCAAGTTGGAATTCAGAGTATCGACCTCCAGGTCGAAACTATCAATTTATTCAACTTAAGCCACAATCATTGAAATGAACCATATCATTAGACACATGTAGCTCTCAACTAGCTACATTTATCAGTTGTTAAGCTATATAGCTCAAATGCTATAAGTTATCACAAAGACACTTATGTGCCATGTAATAGCGCAGTTTCTGAGCACCTAGTCCCAGATACACATACATTAAACTAACGCCAAAGTCTAATAATATAATTTCTATAATCATGTATGATGCAGGAAATACTAGCCATGCACTTTTAAGGACCTGACGTCAATTTAAAAAAAAGTCGTAACTAAAATAGTTGTGACGTCATAATTTACGATCAACTTCACACTTAAGACTTTTTGTGAAATCGACGGCTGGACATCGAACCACAAAACTTACGTGCATGTAAGTCCCATCAGTTGAAAAGGATTTGCGTGTACGTAAGTCTTACAAATGCTTTGTGAAACCATGCCTTGGAATACCTACAGCTCTATTATCATAATCGCAGGTACTTGGAGTCGGGATTTAATAAAAAATCCCGACCCCAAATACCTGTGGGCGAAATAGCCAAATAGAATGATATTACAAAAAGCAATATCACCACACCACATACTGTCACTATTCCTGAGAAATGTATTATCGAAATTCCTATGCCATCGTCTTTGCAAAGTTTTTACTATTTTTTTTTATTTGTCATCTCCGGGCTTTCGATGTCACGAGGCGGTAACGGTAATAAAGATACACGATACAGTGGATGACACAATAGGATAGTTTCGGGGATTATGCTACCCTTTTTTAAATTAACGAAAGAGTGGCAAATAATAGCCCGGAGCCCTTTCTTTATATAAAAATGTTCTTGATCTGATTCACTGCTCTTTTTTTTTTGTATATGCATTGCATTAGGGCGCATTGACATTTCAAATGGGTGCATGATATTTTAACATGTACATTTCGTAAGGGCGCATTTTTAAATGGGATTTTCAAGAGCTAGTGTAAGTGAATAATAGTTTTAATATTAATTTATTTATTCATTGGCTTTAATATAACTTTGGACTCCGCATCTGTTCGAACTCTTTCCTTACAATTTGTTTTATTGTTTATATCTCCAAGACAAGTCGTTTTCTTTCAAAACGCAGTCAGTTCTGAAGGTAAATCTATCATAAATCAAAAACTTCTTGCCTTTGTTCGTCTCGGACACTAAGACATCCATCTTGTTCGAAAATTTATTACAGTTGATGTAAATATAATGAAAACGGTACATTTCTTAATCTTTTGAACACATTTCATTTACCGTACGTGTTTTTTTTTAACCTTTTCATATGATTTGTCAAATTTATTGACCTTACCTGTTATTATAGTTAAATGTAAATGCGCCCATCTGAAAGGCGGAGATTCAAAATCTTTGCGCCCATCTGAAAGGCGGAGATTCAAAATCTTTGCGCCCATCTGAAAGGTAGTAAGTTCTTAAATTGCGCCCAAATGCAATGCAGCCAGATATTTAGATCCACTTTTCCAGTCGTTACTCATCCTTCCTCTTTATACCCCAATTTCTATAATTGATGACTATTTATAATCTCGATCGTAAAGTTTTCGTTTCTAGCTTAACATCTAAAGGTTTATTATGCGTGTAAATAAAGCTTTGGTAGGCAACTTGAATGTATTGACAGTGACAAACAGACATTGATAAGAGGTTAAAGATCAACTACTTTTAATTGGATCAATCAAATTAATCATCTTATTAAGTTCACAGTAAAAGTTGTTTTAAAAATATTGGGTTTGTTTATTGGCGTAAATAACATGGAATTAAATTTGATATATTACAAATAACTGCATAGTGGACCTCAATGGGGTATGACAATTTGACTATTTTACTGCGGTAGTGTAAGATAATTGCAGATGCTAACGGGCTTTACAAATCTATAGGCTCTGATGACTGTTATATCAATTCTGATTTTCGATCTAAATTGATTAAAGATGATAATTATATTAGTACTGAACGAACTTGACTTCTAAATGGTTCCATACACCTGTTTGTATATATTTTGCTAGTATACTTCAAAAGAATGTCCTCCTCTAAACAAATTATTTTTATTAAACCAATGATAATTTTAGAGTTTGTCAATTTATAGCAATAGTTAACCGCTCAGTCTTCTTAATAAAACCCTGTTCCCATTCTATTAAAATTACATACCTTTCATGGATTTAGCAACGTCGTAAACCATGTAGATACTTGACTTGTTATAAACTTGTAGAAACTTTGTCATAGGCATTACATAAGCATTGGCGTTTCTGTCTTCCTTCTTTCCGCCTTCAACATCAACATCGATATCTCCATATTGTTTGCTATCAATATAAGATTCAAAATTGCATATCTATACACTGACTGTGTGTCATAGAAATAACTGGAATGGGTTTGATTAGATGATCAGCCAGTGATTTAATAGTTTGTCCAAGGTATCACGATTTTACGGGATCAATACAAAAAAAAAGAAAAAGGAAAGAAAACGGAAACAAACATATGTACAGGAAGTACTAGTAAACGAAAACATCTAAATAAAAATAAATATCTGAACAATAGAAGTTGAAACTTACTTTAGATATGTATCAGTCCAGAGACTGTAAGCCGGGAACTCGCCATTTTCCAGTACACCCTTAACAATAAATGGTTGACTTTTAGCAACATAATTTTCATAGAAGTCTGTAGGCAAAGGAAATGTTTTAAGTATTGTTACACCACCCTCAGGCTTCCGATGATGTCCGATAGGTTCTAAGTGTCCTGGTATTTTAACATTGTCAGATTTGAAGGAGGAAAATGTAGCACCGAAGAATATACTTGCTCTTAGCACATCCATACTGAAACACTCCACGTCAGACCAATGTTACAGTTGCTCGTGTATTATGTTTCAGTTCAATATTGATGTTTCCCTGTAACACTATCTATAGAGTCCTGTCACATATAACAAACGTGTAAAATATCCAGTGTTCTACCTGTTAACAGCAGTCAATGAAACAAATGAATGTCTCCGTTACGGTTTACAGTCCGGGAAGTAACAACATATATAAATATAGTATGTAGTAAAACTATCACAGATGTTCTTGGTATATGATTTAATATGCAAGTGTATTTTCCCCTTAAGTAAAATTCCCTGGTTAAGCAGATAAAGGAATATCTTTGCTCGTATTGGAATCTGAAAATATCAAAACTTCTTCCTCTGCATATTTCTGACAACAATTTTGATCCATCTTCATATATATCAACACGCGTGCTCAGACCGACAGGCCACTCTCAAGTTTGCATTACTTTACATTTTTAAATTTTCACTGAAATTCCCAGGCTAAATGATAAATAGAGGAATATACCGTTGCAAAGATAGGGAAAATACGGATTTTTATTTACGTGTAAAATCATTAATATATTAATGGTACGAAATTCTTCACTAAAAATACTGAAAATCTACATTTTAACATTTCTGCACTAAACATTAATTAGAGGTACATGCAGTAAATTATTAAGAAGAAGAAATTTCTCACTTGACAATATCAATATAAAACAATAAGGGAGGTGGAAAGTACAATCGTAGATTTACATTGCAGGTCAATGAAAAACAATCTGGTGTTTAATGGGTTACACGAAGTGAGAGAATACCGAAAGACTCTTAAGGGTATTCCTACAAAACGAGCTAGGTGTAAGCTAACACAAAGAGTTTGGAAGCGTCCACCGTTTTAGTCAACAGTCCTAGAGGGAGACGTGCAATCGTTGCTGTTTTACTTATCAGGTTCTATGTTCTTTATCATGGAATACGTAAACAATTTCCTAAGAAGATTGAAGACAGAAGGTAGAAACTATACCCAATGCAGAAAGAAGCAAAGCGTCAGAATAAGAACGTAATCATGGTTAGGGACCGTCTGTACATTGACAACGAATTATATGTTGCAACAGAAAATAACAACACAATGTTGATCATGTCGTAGATGTGGAAAGTATATCGCAAGAAAAAGAACCTATGTTGTCCACACCTGCTAGTGCTGGTGGTCAAAAATCGAAACGTCCTAGAGTGAATTCTACTAATCCTCCGAGAGCATAGGTCTGCAGAATTACGCGGCGTATAACTATATATTTATGCAAATCATATGCGAATATTAAGTTCTGAAATTAAGAGTGCAAGAAGTCGCTAACAATATTAGCGACTTAAAAATGAATCGCAAAATCATAGGAGAGCTCAAAAGAAGATTTTTTTCACCAAATATATGCAGGGATAAGCTTAACAGAATATAAAATGTTCGTGTCTCCTCACATTCAATGTAATCATAAGTGCGATAAACGAAATAGTTAACAAAATAGGTACTTGCTTTCAAACTAGTGCGAGAGATACTTTTGATACTAAAATAATTTAGAATTTTAAGGTCAATAAATCACCTTTTACCAAACAAAAACCATGGTTTAGTAGTGAATGTTAACATGTGCAGCAAAACTACCGCAAACTTAAACGAAATTAAAAAATTGACCGTCCCGTTCCTTGAAATCCAAAATTTCTTGAAACCGAAAAAAAAAGTATAAAAAGACTTTAGATACAATAAAACGTACCGCTCGCAAATGAGAGAGAAGCTTGAAAATTTGAAAACATCAGACTCAAAAGAATACTGGAAACTATTAAAAAAAAAAAGGGAGAGACAAAAAGCAGCCGAATATTCCTGTTGGAGAGCTTTTTGAATTTTTCAAAATACTAAATACACCATCGAATAGGGAACATGAAAATAACAGCATCGATCATATGATACTAGATGTTGATGTGAGTAACTTGAATTAAAATATAAATGGATTCATAATATGCAATGAGATCAGAAGACTCATTTCTAGACTGAAAAATAACAAGGCCTGTGGCGAAGATAACATTGTAAATGAGTATATTAAATCGACTGTCGACATTATGCTACCAAAATACGAGAAACTTTTTAATCTAATTTTTGACTCTGGTATTATGCTCGATCTTTGGCTAATCGGAAACCTAAAACCAATTTTCAAAAAACAAGGGGTATCCATTTGTATCAAAATAAATTTGGACATATAAAGGAATCTAAGTGTCTTAGGAAGCTTTTCACTGCTATTTTGAACGATAGACTGTACACTTTCTCATACGAAAACAATATTCTGTACGACACCCAAATGGGATTCAGAAAATCACACTCAACTACAGACAGTTTATTCACACTTTTTTTTCCTTTTTTTGAAATTCTTATAGCAAGAAGGAAAAACAACTATTTTGTGCATTTTGAGATTTTGAAAAGGCTTTTGATACGGTATGGAAAAATGCACTTTGGTACAAGATATTACTTAACCATATAAATGGTAAAATGTATAATGTTATTTATGTTAAATATGTATACAAATGTAAAATCATGTATTGTATACTAGTATAACAATGACAAGTCTGATTATTTCCAATGTAATATGGGTGTCAGACAGGGTGAAAATCCCTCGCCTTTTCTTTTTACTCTTAACGATTTGCAAACTTTTCTGGAAAATGAAAGTTTATCAGGATTAGATACTATTTCAAATTGCCTCAACAACAAACTAGATATTTTCTTCTTAAACGTTTTATTCTCTTGTACACCGATGATACTGTCCTGATAACAGAGTCCGCCACAGGCTTACAGGAAATTTTAAATGCATTTTATATATATTGCGAAAATCGGAGGCTCAAAATTATGGTTTCTCATGCGGTAGACAGAGTCAGAATCTAAAGTTTTATTTAAATGGATCAGATTTGGAAACTGTTAATGAGTTTAATTACCTTGCAATTTTATTAAACAGGAGAGATAACGTCAATAAAGCTATTAAAGAGCAGGAAGAAAAGGCTAGAAAGGGAAATGTATGAAGTTTTAAACATAGGGAGAACGCATTATTTTTCAATTGCGAGTGTCAAATCGACCTTTTCAATAAAATGGTTAAACCTATTCTACTATATGGGGTTTTAGCAAATTAACATCATGCCTAGAAAAGGTTCAACTTAGGTTTTGCTAACACTTATTCAAATTAAAGTCATCAACACCTAGTTATATAATATATGGTGAACTTTGCATTATACAGTGAATGTAATTGATGTCAAAGTAAGAATGATGTCTTTTGGGCACGTCTATTAAATGGAAAAGAAGAAAAAAACTTTCGCGTATTTCCTATAGTGTCCTATTTGAATTACATATGGACAACAAATGTGAGTTTTCTTGGATAAAACATGTAAAGAAAATTTTGGAAGATACAATTTGTGATTTTTGCGTTTTCAGAATCACAAATCACAAATTGCCAATCGAAACAGGGCGATGGAACGGGATTGAAAGAGGTGAACGACTCAGTAATTAAGTGCGATGACTCTAAAATTTGAGACGAATTTTATTTCATTATGGAGTGCCCCCTTTTCAGTGGAAAAAGAAAAAAAACTTATTACTAAAAGCCGACCTAATATTTTAAAATACTGACAAATTATGTGTTCCCAAAATAGAATATTCTTGAAAAAAAACTATGTAGATTTATAAAATGCATAAAAAAAAATATTTTCTATAGGCTTGCCTTTTGACCCTCTTAAGAAGTAAATGTTTTCCTGGTGTATGAAAGGTGAGTGTGTGAAGTAAAGTGGGAGTGTGTGTGCCTTTTCTTGTCTTCTTTTTTTTTCTTTTTCTTTTTCATTATTATATAATGTCTCTGTACTATTGTATTTATGGTTTATGAGAATAAAATATCTATCTATCTATCTTTATGATTACGTTGATTCTTTAGAAACTAATATATATATGCTTGGTTCCTTTGGTTCTTATACCCCAAGCAACCAGAATCTGTATCAATGAAAACTTACAACGTGCTTAGATAATTATCAGTTAAAGTGAGCCGAAGCCAATTTTCGTAGTCACAAGCTATTTTCAAAGACCAAAAGATATTTCCTGATATAGTTTTCGGTTCAATTTACTTTCAGGGTTATGCCAGATTATAAAAACATAGTTTACGGGGCATTGATCCGGTTCACTGAACAAAAACGATAAATACATGTATCTAAGGCTCAATCGACAAAAAACCTATGTCACAAATTATGGTTCCCCTAAAAAAATACATAAAAAAATATAAAATATTTCAAATGAAGAACGCCCAATAAGTTTTCTAGAGACAAAAATGGCTAGAAAACACAATTCTAATAGTTATTTTTACATCGAAAACGATTTAAATTTTACGGATGTCCCATGAAACACAGTGAATTGCATTACAATTTTCCTGAAGCTGTAAAGCAAATGTAACTGACACATATGGTAAGTCTATGTGAGGAAAAAATACCATAAAATTATAAACAATATGAAAATGAATGATTCACGTGTAAAGGATGTTTTTATTGAAAAAAATACATGGTTTTTATCTTTTTCCAAATGTGCATAAATTGTGAATTGTGAACGTTACGGTGTCTCTTGCATCTATTAATGGTAGTAGCAAACTTTCCATATTCTCAATCATACACACACCAATGTCAGTCATAAATGACTCTTAAACAGCTTTTTCAGGTGCTACATATTTTGTTCACATCCTTGGTAAAGTAGAAGTCCACGAATTACGTTACAGTGAATTACGTTACTGTAATTTCTTTTAAACAGATAAAAAACACTGTCATTTGAACAAATTAACTATCATTATCAGTGATATCGCCTATCATACGGGCATCTTTAGAAAGGAAGTTGTGACGCGGAACAATTGTAGAGGCGTTCCTGATGTGAACATTCCTTCTAGTCGTAATTGTCCTTTATTTCTGTTAAGTGCAGTTATTTAGATATTATTGATTTTCAGTTTAATTTAATTTAATTTAGAAACGGAGAATACATGTATTGGTAAGATGTTATGACAATAGTATATTGATATGTATGATATATAAATCAAGCAGTGGTGTATATTACGGTGTACCGTAGTTCAAAACATTGTAACGTAATTCACCTGTTCATAAACTGTCTATTTTGATTACAGAAAATGGTTTTACTTGACAACTTGTCATGAGAAACATTAAATTAATGCTAAACAAAGATAGAAATACCTTTCAAAAACAAAAGCCATTCAAAAACGATTTAATCATTGCAAGAATTTAAGTAATCACAAAAACGATATGTAAGCTTCTTCGTCAACTGATATAGATAAATTATTTTTTGTTTTTGTTTATTCAGATAACTTGAAAATAAGGAATATATATTGAAATTAAGCATTACTACAATAAAATATTTGATAATGCACCTTTAAGCAAATACCAACGATTAATTTCAATTTCTCAGCTATATAGATGACGTATTATCTATAAACAATCCTATTTTCGGGGATTTGATACATCGCATCTACCCCAAAGAACTTGAGATGAGGGATACCACAGACACTGTAAAGTTAGCCTCATATCTTGACCTACACGTTGAGATCGATGGTGAATGGAAAACTATTGACCAAACTTTACGACAAACGTGATGACTTTTCATTCAGAATTGTCAACGTTCCATTTACCTGTGGCAACATCCCTTCAGCACATGCGTATGGAGTTTTCATATCACAACACATACGTTATGCCAGAGCTTGTCGTAACAACGTAGACTTTTTGTATCGCGCTAGACTTCTTACAGTTAGACTTCTGAACAGGGTTATGTTGCTACAAAATTTAAGTTATCACTATAGAAGTTTTATGGGCGTCATCATGAACTCGTGAATCGTTATGGTGTATCCATCTGCACCGTGAAAACGGATTTGTTCAACGTATCATAGTTTTCCTTTCCTCTTTCGTCTACCCTGGACTTTACTTTTTATGGGCAGCTCGGCGGATGTTTCTAGAATAGCAGAGGACGCTTACCCTACCGGTACACTTGGTCCATGCTCCCAGTTTTTAGTGGAGTCGGAGATGCTCATTTACTTTTGTTACTTTGTATGTATTATCTTAGTAACTTTAATTTGTGTTCTTTGTTGTGTTTGTCTGCTTTCCGTATCTGGTCTTTGTCCTTGGATTAAATTCTTTTGATTTCCGCTAGTATCTTGGTTCGATTTCTCGTTTGGGCACTTTAACTGAATTTGAATGAATATCCTTTATCAAATGATAAAAGCCCATTTAAAATCAGAAAAGCAACGTTTGATTCGCAAAAATTAATATTCTTATTAAGATGGAATGATTGCAGTATCAATTCCAATATTGCATTAAATGTAAGTACATGTATATTATTAGATATATCAAACAGACATTCAAGTGTAAAGAATCATGCAAAATGTGATTCATAGTTGGAAAGCCTACATATTTTTATTTGTTTATATTTTGTTTAAAAGTATATAGTAAACAGAAGTTAACATGTGGCTTTCCATATAACCCTTGTTCTTAGGAGATAAAAAATATATAGAATGTACTGTCGAATTTAAAATTAAGGGAGATAACTCTGTAAATGATACTAAAATACAATAGAAACTTGGTTTTTCAATGTGGATTATCTCCTTAGAGCAGACCGATTGGAATAGATAAATATACATTTCATCATGTAGACCTGTATAATTCAACTTAGTAACAAAAATAAAAATGTGAAGCCTTTTACGGAGAGCATTAGATACCAAAGAATCTGCATGATTCTAACTAATACAAAGACTACAAGAGAAAAATGTTAAGACCCCAATAAATAAAATTATGAAATATTGCCGTTGAGCAAAAATTGGCAAAGATGTAGACCAAAAAAAAAAAAAAAAAACAGACGCCAAAAACTGATATGAAAAATCGAAAGCAATATTAAAAAAAACAGAAACAGACAGAAAAGATGCACGACAGGAATTTATAATATCAAAGGAAAACAGACAAAAATCAAATAAAACCAGACAACATGGGTCTAATACAGAACCATACAGTGTACGGTTATGGCCTATTACAACAGACATAAATATTACAATGAACATATGACAGATATAACCGTAATATTTAAACGGTATATTTTTGTTTATTTACATGATTTAACGATTGAAGACTCTCTAGTTTTAAAACAATTCAATACAAATGTTGAGGACATTCTCAATAAGATTACTAATCTTTAAAATAATTGCATCAAAATTGAGGAACACTGAAATATTTCTGACAAACTGTTGATCAAAATCAATGAAACATTACTTTATATATTTTGTAAATAGGGGTTATTTTGACAGACACCCTTGATGTGTTAGTAAAAGTTGCAGTTATGTTGTAATTGTTGAAAAAGTATGCGTAACATAAACGAACTGGAAAGCTCTTCACGATCAGCCTCAACGTCCTCTATTCACGATCAATCTATAGCACTTATATTACCGATCTCTCGCTTGACAGTGTGACGGTGGTTTATAACTGTACATTTTTTTTAATTTCCTCGAATCTTGCTTCCCTTGATTAGGCTGCTGAAACTACGCATTATTTGATGGTTATTTCTGGGGGTTGTGAGGTATAAATATTTAGATTATTCAGTAAATCACTGTGTATTTTTCTTCACGCACCACGTCAGGGACTATATAACACTAATACAAAAATGTAGTTTTAAGTAATATAAATTAAGTCACTAGCCACATCTTGTGCACATTTTGTCTGATTCTTAGACAAATCAGTATTCTTTAATTGGACTTAAAATTTATACTTGTACTGCTTACTACATCATTTTGCTATATGTGTGCTCTTATGTGTAGCTGATAATTATATGTGTTGTGTATTGTTCTAGATATGTATGTTGGTGAAAAGTAAACGGTACTTGACTTTACTTTCGGATATACAACGTGTCATTACCGAAGTTGTTCTGTTTTTAACATTGGAAATGTAATTTCCGTTTGATATTTTTACCGGTAGTAAAATGTGAAAATGGGACAAAACTTAAAATACTTTATACTTTTGTGCTTTCTTGTCTTATTCTATGTGTTTGGGGTGCTTATATTTGCCAGAGGATTTCTATTGAAGAGAGTTGTAGTTGAAAGGAACAGTAGTTGTAAGGTAGACTTTGCCATGCAAAGTGACATGCATGGGGAAAAGGGATGTTGGATGCACGTTCGGTTCAAAAAGGCAGTGGTTATTGTCATAGATGCATTGAGATATGATTTTATGCAGTATGATAAAAGTGTCAATAGTGCTGTCGCCTATAAAAATAAATTTACATCTGTAAGGCATTTACTAATGAGACCAAACAATGCTAAACTTTACAAGTTTATTGCAGACCCCCCTACTACTACTTTACAGAGATTGAAAGGCTTGACAACTGGAAGTCTGCCAACTTTTGTTGATGCTGGCTCAAATTTTGCCAAATCTGAAATAACTGAAGACAATTGGATTGATCAGTTAATAAAGAATGACAAAAGAATAAAGTTCATGGGGGATGATACATGGATTGGTCTTTTTCCAGACAGGTTCAAAAAGCAGTTTCCTTTCCCTTCATTTAATGTCAAAGACTTGCATACAGTTGATGATGGTGTTTTAAAGAACATTTATAAAGAACTTAAGAAGAAAGATTGGGATGTATTAATAGCACACTTTCTTGGTGTGGATCATTGCGGACATAGATATGGACCAAATCACCCAGCAATGTCAGATAAACTATTACAAATGGATGATATGATCAGGTACATACATTTACTTGTAACATTAAATTATTTTATAGAACTAAGTTGTGAGTGATTTTGTTGCACTGTAAACAAAATTTTGGAATACATTGTTTATTATTATGCAATAGCAGGAATTATCCCGTTTGACTGTCTTAATATACATGTACAATGTACTTGTACATTGTATGTTCAAACAACATGTACATGAACATGCATGTCCATAGAATTTTAAGGAGCTGAGTGGTAATTGAAATTAAAGGTCTAACATGAATTGTTTGTTATATATGCACAACTTCCTTTCTTTCATTAAACTTAAAACCTTTATCACTAGAAATACTGTGAGCAAAGAGAAATCACCTCCTTAAAATGGAGTAAAATATACAGGTAAAACCTTTATCATCAATCATCTCTCTTTCGAGTCCTCTAACAATGACTACATGTATATTCCCACATGCACATCTTCATATGATACCTAACTTTCCTTTGAAATTTCATCAAAATCCTTTTAGTGGTTTAGGAGGAGTTGTGCTTATGAGGTTATAAGATGTACATTTGTAAAACCCTCCAGTTGGGTTATCTTGCTTTGAAGTCCCGACAATATTTTTTCTTCATGCCTATATGTACATGTATATGATTTCCTACAGAATTTCTTCAAAATGCCTAGTTGCAAATTAGTCTTATAAAAATGTTGACAGATGAATAGAAGGACAGGCAGGGTGATTCCTATATACATTTACCCCAAATCATTGTTTGCAGGAGGATACATTTATAAATTTGTATAAAAATGTATGAAAGGCTTTGTAAGTCTGTCATTTGTCATGCCAATGTGGACATATTTACGAGACTGCTCACTATTACTTTTTTCGAATGCCCCCTTTATTACAATGCAAGAACTAAACTAATGAGCGACCTACAGTGGGTTCTTGAATTTCGCAATATAGATCTACATCTACTCATTGGTCTTGCAGAAAATCTATGAGAAAAACAATATGAAGTTGTGTTGTACCTTGTATGGCCTTAACCCTTTCTTAAATGTACTAAAAAATTCCTTACACATCACATCATGCCATATCACCTAATGTTATATTTTTACTGTCTTGTTATAACTTTGTGAAACTTAAATAACACTTGTGAATTTGTATGCATATACTTTATTATAATTACTATTATTTCAGGAGAAGGCTTCGTAAGTGTGTTATTTTACTTGTGTCTGATACATTTTGTATGTTTAAACTATAAAAGTCTACAAGCGACACAGTGACATTAAGTAACCATCCATTTTAAATCAAAAGTACATTTTGTATTTCAACAGAGACACTCACACATACTTAGAAGTATACAACATGTAGAACTGAAAAACTGGACCTATCTTATCCCAATGTAAAAGTTGTTTATCATATTTATTCTTGAGTGATCTCCAATTATACCAGATGTGGTTGAAAACTGCATGTATATCACATCTGTGAACTGTTATTAACCTGCATGTATGTGAAAGGCTACAAATTTACTACTACATGTATCATATTGAATTTAGAATCCTTAACATTTTCCAGGAATGTAACAAAACATATAAAAGAGGATACTATTTTATTTGTGATGGGAGATCATGGTATGACTAGAACAGGAGATCATGGTGGTGACAGTAGGGAAGAGTTGGAAGCTGCTCTCTTTGTATATAGTCCTGCTCAAATTATCAGTCATCATAGATTATGGGTATGCTAGTACATGTACATGTGTATTTTGATTTTAGTTGCACTGTTACATGTATGTGGTGACCAGTTCTCCATTATTTTTTACGGAATTATGTACTAATAACAAGAATTACTTTTCTTATAGTAAATTTTAGGGGAAGATTTGCACCTTTTATCATTTGTAAAGAGATGTGATAAATTTTTATGTCCTTTAAACTATAATTGGTGTTCTATAACAAACATGCAATTGATTGACAGTTTCAAAATTTAAAGAGATTAACTGTATATCCATTAACACAGATTTGTAATTTTCACACTAAAAAATGAAATTTGCTAGGATACCCTGACACTGCAAAATAAAAAGAAGAAAACTGGGTTTCTTCTTTGTTATCTACAAATGTAAATATAAATCTGAGTGTTGTGTAACAGGATATGAAGAACTTTTTTTTCAAAATGAAGCTGCTCAGTTTTTGTTTCACAAACCCCATTTGCTTTGTAAAAGAAGAATTAAAAAATTGCATGTGCGGCCCTGTTGTCACTATCAAAGTCTCAATTTTTCTTTTGCAAATTGATTGTGACAACATGGCTTATGAAGACATAATTTATATAAATGCCAGTACACTGGCATGCTGTTAGTACAGTGCTGGTCAGGTTTGTAGAAGCTTCCCTTTGACATTTGATTTGCTTCCCAAAAATGTACACCAGAGAGAAGACCCTGAACTTATACAAAGTCCAAAAACTTTCTTTAATTTGATGTTTCATTGTTTTTTCTAGAAAGAAAGAGATAGCATATCCCAGGTAGACTTAGTACCAACCATCTCATTACTGATGGGTATCCCCATACCTTTCTCTAATCTTGGACAAGTAATTGAGGAACTATTTACACACTGTCCATGGTGGCAAACTACAAGTGATATCAAAAAGGTTTGTTAAAGATCAGTATATATTCAAAGATACAGACCAATATATATCTAAACCTTTGAATAGGCTCACTTTTAAGGGATATAGTTATGATATTGTTCATAATTGTTGTTAAATTATTAAGGATAGCATTTTTTGTATTGATTCACTCAAAGGGTCTTTACGTAGAAATTAAAACACTATATTTAAAGCAGTTTTTGGCATAACATGGGTTGTGTCCTTATTGTATGACATGATGTACCGTGATTCTCAACCCCTCATGGGAAGAATTGGGATTGATTTTACTTACAATGGGGAAATAACTGTTTGTAGGTTTAAACTGTTCTGGAGCTGGCATGTCAGTTAACTGCTAGTAGTCCTTAGTTTGTACATTTGTGTTATTTATATTCTGTTTCTTTATTGCCATTGTAACGAGGGACTCGGACCTCTTTGAATTGATTTTAGATGTGTTTAATTGTGTAATATTTTTCCCACTGTGTTTGATAACGCCAAAGTACTTAAACCCTGCTACATGTTTTGCACCTGTCCCAAGTCAGGAATTTCTGGCCTCAGTATGTTTTGTTTTCACCTTTAGTTTATTTTTTTATATTAATTGAGTATATAGGGGCTACTGTTATGTTGTAACTGTGTATAATGATGTTTTGGGGCCAACTGCAGCCTGTCCTTTGGTATGAGGATTTCCTCTTTGTTCATTGAAGACCAATAGATGGCCTTAAGTTCACATGTTCATCCTGTTGGGGTTGTTGTCTCTTTGAAATATACACCATACCTTTTCCTGTTATATATGCATTTTGAAATATACACCATACCTATTCCGGTTATATATGCATTTTGAAATATACACCATACCTATTCCCGTTATATATGCATTTTGAAATATGCACCATACCTATTCCCGTTATATATGCATTTTGAAATATGCACCATACCTATTCCGGTTATATATGCATTTTGAAATATACACCATACCTATTCTGGTTATATATGCATTTTGAAATATACACCATACCTATTCCTGTTATATATGCATTTTGAAATATACACCATACCTATTCCTGTTAATATGCATTTTGCAATATACAGCATACCTATTCCCGTTATATATGCATTTTGAAATATACAGCATACCTATTCCCGTTATATATGCATTTTGAAATATGCACCATACCTATTCCGGTTATATATGCATTTTGAAATATACACCATACCTATTCCCGTTATATATGCATTTTGAAATAGTATAAGAATTTGATTTAATTGATCTCTCCAAGTTATAACCTTTCTGTGTCTGCATCATTTTTAACACTTGTCTTTCTAGTAGGGACGTATTATGGTATATTCGTGTCCTGTCCATCTGTTGTTCACACTTCACACAATAACTTAAAAATGCCACCAATTTTTGTTATATTTCTGTGAATTGTTATTTTCTATTGATTTGAGCTCCCTTTTGATTTTTGTAAATTTGCATTTTATGATTTGGATTTATAGGACTTTGTTTATAAAAAAAAGTGAGATTTCACAGTTTTTATACCCAGTACAGTTTGCACTCATTTTCACAAAACTTAAGAAAATAGCTTGATACTTTTGATGATAGCTCTCTTTTCAATTCTTATAAATTTCTGATTTTCAATTTTCAATTTTTTTTATTTGATTCATAAAAATGGGACTTCCCAGTATTGCACTGAAACTTGAAAACACTTAAAGCAATTTTCATGAATCTTTGTTGAATTGGTTTTTTTTCTCTATTATTGTAAACTCTTTATATTTTGTTTCACATATTTAATCACAATAAATAATCAGGGCTGTTTCAAGCTTGAGAGATTTGGGTCTATATTTCCCCATCTGTTTAGGGTTTTATTTAGATGTACATGTATCTAGCTGCATTCCATGTATCATTTTATGTTTGTTATTGAGTTTTCCTTTAAAGGACAATTGTTCAGGTCAATATGCTTTGACATAGTAATTTATGTGAACACTTACAGGGCCTAATCTCAGGGATTTCATTTTTTTTTTGCAATGCAGGTACCTTTGGTTTTGTAGGAGGTACTTTTCATCATTTTGTATAATAAAACTGTATAAAATTTTTAAATTCTAGCAGTACCTTTCAGTAGTTTAGAAGGGTAAAAATACCTGGTACTGCCTTTTAATGAAAGGCCTGTAATCTAAACATTGATGCCAAGAAGAAGTTTTAGCAAATTTTATTTTAAAATTAACAATATGGACTTATTTGTCTATGTAATTTAATACAAAAACTCCCTGCTCATGCCCTTTTACTAATAAACACAAAATGGTAGCTCCCTTAGTAGACTATGTTTAACCTACTAATAAATGAAGCCTGTTCTCCTGCTTCTCAGTTTAATTTTTAATTTAATACTTACAGTAGTAATAAGTAGTAATAAGTCCATTATTCTTTGGAAATGATGAATGCATTATGCATGTAAAACTGATGATCATCTTCCTTGTTATGTCTCTTTTTATTTTCTTTCCAGGTGTACCACAGCACTAAAGCACTCAGATTAAATGCCAAACAAATAAGTGACTACCTAAGAGCGTACTTTGATTACTCCTCAGATTTCCCTATACAACGATATTATGAATTACAAGATCTCCTTGACCGTACAGAGAAAGATTTACAGTCATTGGTTACATTAATGGTGAAAGATGGTGCATCAAGTCATATCACCGAAAATTTGATACATTTGAGACAAAATTATCTTTACTACATTCAAGAAGTAGGAAAAATCTGTAAAGGCATTTGGGCAAAATTTGATATGATGTCAATATCCATAGGTATTCTAACCTTGATATTAGCTATTTCTACAAATATTTACTACTTAGAAGTTTCAAAGGATACAGACATACCAAGTTCTGTGATTATTATAGTACTATACTGTTTACTTTATTTGACTTTTGCACTGTTTCAGTCATTTATTGCTGGAGAATCCCTCACTGCTTTCATGGTGTATATATTGGCTGGAGTAGGAATTGTGATGGTATGGGTAATGATTTATAACCTCTCCAAGTCTTCTGAGAACAAAGCTAAGGAATCACATCTTAACTTAGAGATTAGTAACATTTGTTCATGGATGACTATACTTTTGTACTTTGTATCATTCTTTTCTAATAGTTTTGTAGTGTATGAAGATACCTCAATATTATTTTTGACACAAACACTTTTATGGGTATATTGTTTCAAGTGTGTTGGTGCAGCTGTACCTAAATCTGAAACAGCACAGTGTGAACAAAAATCAAAAAGACATAAAGTACTGAATAAAACATATGATATCATGAGAAGCCTGACACATCCAGTGTGTTTGTCAGTTTCATTAACCTTTATTATCTGTGTGTTACTTAGGATCTCATCAAACTTCAGGGCATGTAGGGAGGAGCAGTGGACATGCTCCTTGTCATTATTTTTGTATCCACTAACAAGTTTACCAGAAGAATATGCTAGTTATAGAAATATGAGATATTTCTTCAGTGTAGGTTGTGTAATATGTTTTGTTCTAGTCATAAGAAGATATTTTAGACACTCAGGAAATTTACAAGGACAGTCACCTGGAATTCTTTGTGTCAAATACATTTACTTTTTTTGTGGTGTAGCCATTGCCTTGCATTGGTCACTACAAGGTTTACCTCAGCCTATATTAGATGCCTTGCCAATGTGGCAACAGGTATTATTGCCAAGATTGGTATTTATATTACTGTTCATATCATTCATAGCTACAGTGCTCAAGCCATTAACAATTCACCTACTTCCAAAACAAGACACATTTTCTGTACAAGCAGATGAAACTGTTATTCCACAAGTGTATAATAAGGTAAAGGAAAGCTTGAGCGAGACAACGGACTCTCAACAGCCTCCAATAGTATTTGGACTTGGAACAACATACTCAGCAGCAATACTCAACTTTGTAGTCATAATATACCTGCTTCTTACCTTATTGCTTGGAGATGGACCATCACCTAGTTTACTATTAGCATTTTTATGTTTCTTCATGTTTCTTGAATTGTACACAGCATCTGGATCTTTTACCAAGATGGTATTTTCTGGAAATGAAATGTCTGGCTTCAGCATGACCAAAGCCTGTAAGTTTGAAGTTTAATAATCAGTTCTGTTAGAATATTTTTTTGTGTAGAAAAAATAGAGTAAAATATAAAATTCTTCTTTTTATGCTATACAAATGTATATTGAGCAGTTAAAAAGAACATTTTTTTGGTATCAATAAATACCTGGTATGCATGTAGCAATTGAATGTTAATGTCATTACATTTTACAATTATTTCAGGTAAGGAAGTAAACCTATGGCCACCTGTTGTGTTCCTTTCAACCATGATCTCTGTTTATTTCTACCATACTGGTCATCAAGCCACTGTACCATCTATTCGGTGGGAATCGGCATTTATTGGTTTCCATGGTGATTTTGACAATAACATCATCCCAGGTGTCCTTATAACATTAAACACCTTTGCCTCTGAAGTTTTTCTCAGTGTTTTATGTCCATTGTTGGTAGTATGGCCACTGACTGATGGTCTGTTCCTCAAGTCTATGTTAACCAAGAAAGATGAACCTGGACACTGGAAGGGAGATTTTCTTCTGTTAGAAGATGAAGGTGTATTCAAGCAGATGCTATTCAGACTGTTTTCATCCATGTTTCTATTTCAAGGCATAAAGGTAAGACGTACATGGTCAATAACAAATGGCATAAGAAGTGTACCAGTAGTTTTGTGGTCGTATATTGGTATGGCGCTGTGGTTGTCATATCTGTAGATCCTTGAATCACTCACCTTGTTGAATTCTGTCTTTCAAGGGCAATAAATTTAACAAGAAGTTGTTCAAACTTTTGACTCAAGAAGACTTTGGTAGGACTTATCATAAAGATCATTTCAGCAATTGAAAGTTTCTTTCTATCTATTATAGTTTTCAAGATATTTGCTGAAAACTGTAAAAAAAAAACCAAAAAAAAACACCGTCATTTTTCCCCTTTCAAGGGCAATAACTCTTATGAATTATCTGACAACTTTTATGCCTGAAGACTTTTGTAGTCCTACAAATGGGAATCATTTCAGCTATTGAAAGAATTTTGCTTACCTAACAGTTTTGGAGATATATGCGAAAAACTACTGTCTGAACTCTATGTTCTGTTTTTAGTAATGGCGGCCATGTTTTTCCATGTCAGAATCAAATATCCCCACATCAGTTCTATGCAAGATACCCCAAGGAACATTCATACCAAGTTTGGTTTCAATAGGTAAAGTAGTGTCAGAGAAGATTTTTGAAGGATATAACATTAAAAATTGCAAAAAACATTGAAAAATGGCAGTAACTCCAACATGGCTAAATGGATTAAAATGAAAATTTTACCCCAGATAGATCTCATCATGTTGAAAACTTATCCATGTCAGAGTGTAGCTCAACATAATGGTTTTCGAGATATATGTGAAAAACTACTGTCTTACCCCTATGTTCTATTTTTAGTAACGGCGGCCATGTTTTTCAACGGATCAAATATCCCCAGGATACCCCAAGGAACATTCATACCAAGTTCGGTTCCAATTGGTCAAGTAGGAACTTGATTTTTAGCTCACCTTCCAATTTTTTCCAATTTGTCAAGTAGGAACTTGATTTTTAGCTCACCTTCCATTTTTTTTCAATTGGTCAAGTAGGAACTTGATTTTTTGCTTACCTTGAGCCAGGTGAGATAAAAATCAACTATTTAATTTTCGGCCTGATTTTGAAATTTTTAATTGAAGTTCAAGTTTAGTGCTATATCGTGTCCATACCACTTGTTGTCCCTATGCTTAAGTGTGGCAAAAACTAATACTGTGTCCACACATTCCCAAACTGTTCAGGGTTTGACGACTGTGGTTGTATCATGCTGCACATTGGCAAAGCTTTTTTTGTCTTAAAAAAGATTGTTTTAAAATTGCATGTGTATATGTGTATATGACACTCATCTTTCCTGTAAGTTGTTACAATTATATGAAGAAAAATGGTTTGTGTAATTCCCTTTTTCTTCATTTTTTAGCTCACATGTACCAAAAGTCCAGTGAGCTAACATCACTGGTTGTCTGTTGATCCCCATTAGCATTTTGTTACAATCGTCTCTGAAACCATGATTCAATGTAGTTCATTTTTTGACACTGTCATCTTGTATATATGTACTGGGGTAGTTTCAAAATTGGAATGCGCGCATTTGTGTTCAAAAATGTCAATTATAGCTTTATGTAACTACCTTTAACAAGAAGGGATAGAGAAAATTTGAAACTATACTCGAGATGCAGTGTTTTCCTTTCGTCTTTCAAGCTTGGTCTGCAAACCACCTTTATTTCACAGCCTTTCCTTCAGATAAGATGGTCTGTAATTTTTGGAAAATTCCGTATTTTTTTCTGACAACTGAAAATTTGATTAGAAAATTACAACTCAGTTAGAAAAATCCAACAACTGGAAAAAAACTTAAACTGGAATAGTCGTGATATAGTTATATACATAATATCAGTCAGTTAATAAAGGATGTGGAAAAAAATAACTTAGGACAATTGAAAATTTGATCAAAATTTACAAGTTCAAGAATCATAAATCGTTTAATTGCAACTCATCTGTATGAAGATTGCGCTATATACCAAATATCTGGTCAATATCTTAAAGTTTGCCCCCAAAAAAAGTCCAGACAAGTGATAATTTGATTAAGATATGCCAGGGAAAAAACATTCAAATGTAAAAAATAATCAACTTACACTCTAACCCTCCTACTAAATCAAGTCAAATAATCTTTATAAAATGTTGGAATGGATGGCCAGACAGACTTATACTAATGTACCCTCAGATTTGTTGGTAGGGATGGATGGCCAGACAGACTTATACTAATGTACCCTCAGATTTGTTGGTAGGGAAGGATGGCCAGACAGACTTATACTAATGTACCCTCAGATTTGTTGGTAGGGATGGATGGCCAGGCAGACTTATACTAATGTACCCTCAGATTTGTTGGTAGGGATGGATGGCCAGACAGACATATACTAATGTACCCTCAGATTTGGGATGAAAAACTGAAATAGAAATAAAAACATTATCTTCTTCCTATAAATCAATCAAGAAATATTTCTTGTGTTTCCTAACATTTTACTGATGTTTGCATTGTTTAGAAGATTACTTTTGTATTTTGTAGGTGTTTGGGGCAATTTGTGCAGCTGGTTTACACAGAAGACATTTAATGGTATGGAAGATATTTGCTCCCAGATTTGTATTTGCTGCTGTTTCCAGTTTTGTTGTATTTACCTTCACAATGATGACATATTTAGTTGTAATCAACATTCATCATGCTTTAACTAAATGGGTAGATAATTTACAAACGAAGAAAAAAAAATCATGAAACTTGTTAAATTTAAACAGTTTAACATGTGCATGTAGTCTTTTACATAGATTAAACCATGTGTCCAGAACATGTACTTCCGTATCATATTTTTATACCCCCACAAAGTGGGACATATAAAGCACTGATGCTGTCCACCTGTCTGTTTGTTGGTCATCAGTTCTGATCTGCAACTCCTCTAAAACAACCAAATGGAATTTGATGAATCTTTTCCACATGATGTCACTGTTTACCTCTTATTTTGTTTTTCGATCTGAATGATTTTTGTTTTTTTTAATATGATTTATGGGGAGAGTTGTAGGGGATATCACCAAGTGAACAAAAATATTAAAATATATAACAGCAAAATAAGCCAAAGTTGTCTTCTTTCAAGAGGATAAAAGAAGAAAGTTTCTTCCATGAAATGATATCATGTTTTTCAGTCCGCTTTTCTAATGATGATTTGTTAATAAATAGACTTGTGTATTTAATACTGAGAGATATAACAATAAATTAACCATACAAGATGCGAACTTCATTGTGCATGGATGTGGAAGCCATTAATCATTTGCACTTTTAAAGGATAATGTAACAGATATTTTTTGGTCAATATAATATCCTAACAGGTTATTGGTTGGACCAATGTGTTGAATATATAAATCCTTGGTTGGACGTCAAAATCCAAAGGTTTTCAGTTAACCATTTTCTTACAAATTATCTCCCTTTGAAAAGGCCTCACTTGACTTTTGTCATTGTTGTTAACACTTTTAAAAAACTTTCTCCCGAAATCTCCTGTGACACTTCTGGACCAATTAGTACTGAACTGAGTTTGCTTTCAGTATCTGCGAGTGTTTAATTGGATATCTCATTTTTATTCTTTATATGTTGTATGTTGATGTATTGCAGTTGTATCAGGGGCGTAGCTGCCGATAGCAACTGTAGGCACTTGCCTACACATAATTTTCGCAAATTGTTTATGTGGACGAGAGAGATTAATAATCAGGGCCAACATATATAACAAGGATTTTATATTGCGATTACATATACATCCATTGCATATACAAGCCATATCTGTCATGTTTGTTACAATCGATAATAAAAGTACTCGTGTACTGAATTAATTTATATCGATCATTTGAATTTTTACGCCACAAATGATCGTCAAATTACGAAAATATGGGATAAAAGCAGAGACGAAAGGGAAGTATGGGGATCGAATTTAAATGTATCTAAACACAAGCTTATTATTGTAAATGGTTAATATGGAACTCTTTGATTTATTTTTGATTTCACCATTGTGATTACGAATGATATTTAATAAACGCACAACAAAATTCGCCATGCGTCGTAGCATGCAGTGCGCTAGTTTGCGAAATATTCAGGTTCGATGTTGGATTACATGAAGCACCTCGATGAATTAACACAAAACATCCAACATACTCCATAATTTAACTACAAACTACTAGTTCGCCTTTCCCAGTTTCTAAATTTTCAAGTCGAAATTCAATTTAAAGATCTCCAGGTCGAAACTGTCTGTCAAATCATTCAAGCCACAATCAGTGAAATAGAGCATACCCTTAGATACATGTCCTTCTCAACTAGCCACATATCTTAGTTGATAAGCTAAGTCCTACAAGTTATCGCATAAACACCTGTGTGTCATGTCAAAGCACTGAGTTTCTGGGCACCTAGTTCCAGAGACACGCCCATTAATATAAACTATAAGTCTTAGAATAAAATTTCAACAATTATGTCTGGTGCAGTTAACACTCGCGATGTAGTTTTAAGGTCCTGAAGCACCTACAGCTCTGTCATTATAACACATGGCCAAATAGCCAAATATTATTACAAAAAGCAATATCAGACTGACACCGTTCCTGAGATGCATTATCAAATTTTTTATGCTATCGCCCATAAACAAAGTTTCATTTTTATTTGTCATCTCCGGGCTTCCGATGTCATTAGGCGGCAACCATAATAAAAAAAAATAGGATACATTGGATGATAGATCAGGATAGTTTCGGGGGTTATGCTACCCTTTTGCTAAAAGTCAAGCAAAAAATGAAAGGCAAATATTAAAATGTTAGCCTGGAACAGGGAGTACAATCGCTGCTTGGAACCCCTTTCTTTATATAAGTTTCATGGTCGGAACCACTGCCCCCTTGTAAATATATGGATCCGCCAGGCCCTGTGTGAAATATGTGAAAACAGTTCTTCACTCAGCATTACTCTTTTTCGTTTCTATGAACGATAGTTATTTATAATCTCGAAGGATTTTCATTTCTAGCTAAACTTCAAATGGTTTATTTGGAGTCTAAGTATACAGCATTTGTAGACAAATTGAAATATACCAATATATCAACATATTGAATATAATATAATGAATGATGAATTGGTTTATTTGAGTAAATGCATAGAAATAAACAGGTACTGATAAGAGGTTAGAGGTCAGCTTTTTTAATTGGATCGTTGTTAATAAAAACCAAATTAATTAGCATATTTAGTTCACAGCAAAAGTTGTTTATTGGCGTAAATTGACAAGACAAGACAACTTTATTGATAACCTGAGACACAATAGGTGTACAAGAGGACACTATCACTGCATACAAATCACACAATACATGCAATAATTACATAACAAAAAATAATACACTAGATATAAAGGTTGGTTATCACAGCAATTTAGTCAGATTTCTAATAAATGATACCAAATTAATGTACAGTTCTTTATGACAAAATTCAAGAAGCCTTTATAATTTATACATCTGCGGATTTATAGTATAGTATTTTGGTAAATATTTATCTCGAATTTATTTGATCTTTTCATGCTTACACAGAAAGAAATAATGGAATTCATTTCCGATTCCCTGCTCACAAAGATGACATGTTCTTTGACCTTTTGGTATCTTAGACCATCTACCTAATTCAGTATTTTTAAATTGGAGCATCTCAGTTTGGCGATTTGGTGCCTTTCATCTACTTTAAGTTTTAACAAGTATGATTCTAACTTAAATTCTTTTTTGAATTCAAAATAAAATTCGCCTCTTGAAGAGTTATTAGCATTTGAGAACCATGATTGAATGAATTGATCCTTTAACTGTCGATCAACAATGGTTTTCAGTGCATTTCTGTCCAGAGTTTATTGATCATTCCAAATAAAAGTAAGTCCTGCATCGTTTAGGACGGACTTAGCAAATGATATCCACTTAAAGTTATTCGGATTTCTGGGATGCAGAGCAAACATTACCTTATACATGATAGATAATAAATTATTGTCCGTGAACTATTCCAATATAAAATAAGTCTGCTTTTATTATTTCCATAGGAATTCTGCCTAGTTCGCCATAGATTATGTAATTTGGGGTGCTATTCCTCACCTTTAAAATGCTTTTACAAAACTGAAGGTGTAATTTCTCAAGACTATCTGTATTTTCAATCCCCATATTTCTGAACCATAAATCAAAATCGGACTAACTAATGAGTCAAATAGTTTCAACTGTAAATCAATGAGAATAGCAATATTTTCTTATTTTCCTGTAAAGAGCGTATAAAGCCTTTTGTGCTTTCTCAATTAACCTTTTCTTCCCTTTACAAAAATTACCATTAATATTGAAAAGTATACCAAGGTAAGTATGAGAATCTACAATCTCAATCTCTTCACTATAGATTTTGAATATGTGCCTAGGCTTAAATTTCTTTTTACTAAATACAACAACTTTGGTTTTACTAATATTAACTTGAAGCCGCCAACTTTCACAATATCTTTCAAAAACAAGTATTTTTTGTAACCCCTCTCCCGTTTCGGACAAAAGCGCAGTATCGTCTGCATACAATATATATTAACAGCTTTACAAATATTTGCACTTTCTCTTGACATCAAACAGATAAATCCTTCAGTGGTTCCACGTTATTTTCAGCAACAAAAAAAAAAGCCTCCAAGTCATTTAAAAACATTGAAAATAGAAAAGGTGATAAATTTTCACCCTGTTTAACTCCAGCATATGAAATAAAAAAAATTAGAATATTCGTTTCCTAATTTGACACAGGTTTTGATATTCTGATACATATTAAAAATGACAGTAAATATTTTTCCTTTAATGTTCGATTTCAATAGTTTTTGCCATAATCCAGCCTACCATACAGTGTCAAAAGCACTTTTGAAATCAACAAAGGTACAAAACAATTTTTTACCAAAAGAAAAATAAATAGATATTAATGAATAGAGGACAAAAATGTTATCAATAGTAGAAAACCCTTTGCAAAAACCTGCTTGTACATTGGATATGAAGTCAATTTCTTCAGTCTGTTATTCAGTATCTCAGAGAAAGTTTAACTGAAAAATGAATTCAATGTTATTCTTCTCTACATGTTTGGGTCCTCTTTGGAACCTTTATTTTTATAAATAACTATCATGATACCAGACAACCAAATTTCTGATATTATTCCTGTATCTAAAATAATATTAAATAATCTAACATATATTGGCATAATTTCCTCTAGAGTAGACTTTATATATTCATTCAATATTTTATCATCGTCAAAAGCTTTTATATTTTTCAGACTTGTAACTACTTTTCTTATTTCCGATTCTGATATCGGGTTATTTAGATGGATTTCAGCTTCTTCACTTACGTTTTCATTTACGGTATCATTTTGTAAGTCAACATCGTTATCTAAGTTATCAGCTGGATTCAAATTTTTGAAGTGCTCATATAATGTTTCCTGTTGATATAATGTTGATATATTAGAGTTTTCGTCCTTTTTCATTTTATTTTTATCATTTAAGATTTTCCATATTTCTTTTGGATCTTTTTTGGACATATTGCGAAGATCATCAGCTGCTTTTTGTTGAAAGTCAACAAGAGATTTGTTTAATGTTGCTTTATGTTCTTTACTCGTCTGTCTCATTCGGAGTCTATTGTTAGCGTTTTTCAAAATGATATATTTTTCCGTGCTTTATGGAATTTCTTTCTGGATTAAAAGTGGGAATAATGTAGAAGATAGAATTAAATAATCAACAACACTAGAATCTCTGCATGTCTTATTACCGATGCCCCTGTCTGAGCCGACTCTAGAATTAGCAATATATAAATTATTCCTTTTACAAATTTCCTAGAGTCTATTTCCGTAATTATTTGGAGCACATTTGCATTTTGACACCCTTTCTAATGGAACATTATATTCTGATAATTTCTCAAAGTCATACAAGTATTCTAGTATATTTTCATTATCATTCAGATTAAAAATATTAACAACAGTTTCATCAGGTATTACAAATCTGATAATGACCCAGTTTTCACATTGAAATCACCCACTAACGTTACATAAGATTTTTCAGAATTTGACAAATCAACTCGTTTTCGAGTTAAAAGAAAGCCTCGGCATTTGAATATTTCGAATTCTCTGGTGGTATATAAACACAACCAAAAATCAGGTCTGATTTAAGCGAAAGAAAGTTTTTCGATATTTGAAATCAAAGAACAAATTCACTTTCTGTTTTGTAAAATTTTCGATTCAAGAATTTTTGGAAAATTATGATTATTCCTCCCAATGCTCTTTTGAATTTGTTTCGATTTTTTGTACTCGTAACCATCTGGTACGTTTAAAATATCTAGATCTGTTAATTTGGTTTCCACAAAAATGCGAATATCATGTTTACAAATTAAATCGTTAAAATCTGGTGATAATAATCTATTCTTTATGCCACAAACATTTAAAAACAAGCGTTTCAGGTCATTAATACTATAATTATTTATTATTTTATTTTTTGAAACATTTTTATCTGGTTAATTGTCCCCTTGCACCGAGTCCCTAAGTGTGTCAACGGACGGAGCATATAATTCAATATGATATATCAAAATGACTTATATCCCCCATCCCATCCCATTTTTCATTTCAGGACATGCTCAGCAGTACCATGGTAGCTGTTAAGGACAGTGCATTGACCATCAACAATTTTGCAACCAGAGCTTGATTTTATTTTACTTTTTTCTTGATGATTCATTACATAGTATCTGTTTTTATAATTGATATCACATGCTAGACATGCATGAAGATTCGACCTAATATTCGTTACATCAATCATGTCCATAGAGTAGATATTTCAGTTTTTAACAGTTGAAAATCATTTTCCGTCGGGGGGCTTGGCCCTCTGAACCCCCTACCAGGGCTCTGGTCGGAATCCGCTGGGACGTCCACCGCTCCGCAGACCCTTCGCCGTAAAGGTGCCTACACATTTTTTTTTTCATGCCTAGCTACGCCCCTGTATTCCATAAAAGAGAATTGGATATATTACTGAGTGAATTTTATGGTGTGTTTAATTGTTGTTTCAATTCATTTTACCTTCCATTAAATGGGAGATGGTTATTAAACTAGTCTAAACTGTATGATGAGATACACATTTGTTTACGTGTTGTCAATTTTATATTACTTGCTGTGGTTTTATAATTACATGTGGTCATTATGTATTTACGTTATGTAGGAACATCTTTACATTATTTCGTTTTGTCTTTACGTTCTGCCATTTCGTCTTTACGTTCTGTCGTTTTATGATTACGTTATGTCAACATATATTTACGTTATGTGGATTTATCTTTACGTGCAGTGGTTTTCTTATACCGTGAGGTCGTTTCATCTTTACGTTATGTCGATCTCTAAATACTTTATGTGCATTTTCTTTTCTTTACGTGCAGTGATTTCTTCTTTACGTGATGTCGTTTCTTCTTTACGTGATGTGGACAAAAATTTCATGATGACGTGTGACCCCGGAACTTTTCGATCCGGTGTAAACTTCAAATCTAATTGAACGTAAATAACAAATAAGCTATTTTTACTATAGAATAAACACTCTAGGGTGACTGGATAGATTACCCAAGTATATTTCGTTCAGCATTTTTCTAATCGGCGTTGTGACGTCTACTTTGCCTTTTACGGACTGATTTGAAGTTACAACGGATCGAAAAGTTCCGGGGTCACACGTCATCATGAAATTTTTGTCCATATCACGTAAAGAAGAAACGACATCACGTAAAGAAGAAATAACTGCACGTAATGAGAAGAAAATGCACATAAAGTATTTAGAGATCGACATAACGTAAAGATGAAACGACCTCACGGTATAAGAAAACCACTGCACGTAAAGATAAATCCACATAACGTAAATATATGTTGACATAACGTAATCATAAAACGACAGAACGTAGACAAAATTACAGAACGTAAAGACGAAATGACAGAACGTAAAGACGAAATGGCAGAACGTAAAGACAAAACGACATAATGTCAAGATGTTCCTACATAACGTAAATACAAAATGATCTCATGTAATTATAAAACCACAGCAAGTAATATAAAATTGACAACACGTTAACAAATGTGTATCTCATCATACAGTTTAGGCGTTCCATATCTAACCCCACCACTAACATGCGCCGGTCCACTGTCAAGAGATGTTGTCATTAACGAGTCTCTGTGTCATTATTTGACTTTTTAGTGCATGTCACCATATCCGTTCCATTTAGAATCGACGTTGTACCCGATTGACTACACCTTCCAGTCACAATGTAGTAACTTCTTTGACACTAGTTAAAGTGGCTAATTATTGAATTTACCACAGTTCTCTGTTACACTTTTTAAACACATCGCTATCCTGAGAGCGTTTAAAATTAACGAAGTATTTATTAAAGGTAGGATGCCCATTTCTGGAGAGGTAAGATTAATTTTATCCTCTACCGGTAGTTGATGTTTTTGATAATATTTTTTTTTATCATAGCACACTTCAATGCAATCTGGCAAAATGTGTGTAAGGCTTGGCACATGAAGAAAAAACACGAGATTTTATTGCATAATCCAAGTATTTATACCCCATAACCTCTAGAAATAACCATAAAAGTGTTTGTAAAATTTGCATTTTTAAGATATTGATAGGTCAAATTTAGTTGACATGCACTAGATATGGAAAAGTGGCGGGAAAAGCAGGTGCCATGGGCCATATGCCCATTGAAACTGAAAATGGCTCATTAAAGTTACAGGGTTTTACTTGGAACGGTAATAAATGGCCCATTTTAAAACAATCTTTCCCGAAGACTGCATTTTTTCCTTATTTAAGCAGTAAAAATATCTACTTCACAGATGCTTCAGGATAAATTTAAATAGCTTTTCACTTGTTTTCTAAATGCATTGAATATATTTAAAGGAAAAAAAGATCAAATTGAGAATTATGATGTGCCACCCATTGTTTGATTCTTATACAGAATGGTACTAAATGACTATTCCGCGGCTTGATTTTTTCAAAACATATTTTATTTTGAGTTTTAGTCTATACTTTTCAAATTTAATAAAATGCTCTTAAAATGTGTCCTATATTGGAACTACACGAATATGTTTTCGCAGGACCACTAAATACATGTTAATATTTTCGATTGAACTTGATTTTTTCTATATATTTTTTTGCCCTGCATTTTTTTAATTATTGCACGATTTATTGCTTTGTGATATCAAGTTCATGATCAATTTAAAAAATTTCAAGTTCAAGATCAATTTAAAAAAAGATGTCAACAAATAGTATAAATGCAGGAAGCATGTTTTTTAGTGACTTTTCGTTGTTTTAATTTCGGATGTTTGTCCACTATTTCCAAGTTGTCTGCTGCAGCGTGATACATGGTTAGAAATGAATGATTTCACCCCAACGTCAATATTGGTCATTATTTTACTTTTTGGTTGATTTGGAAGAAGTGCCAGCTTTCTGTTAACCTTGATTTTTATTACTATTGTTGTCAGGACCTTTCGGCGCTTATTTGAAGGTATTTTTACATTTATTGGAGACCTTGTGGTAATTTCTGTAAGTATTTACTCTTTATGTATGGGTTATACGATGGTACATTTGTTGGGTTAATTTCACCATATCTATTCCTTTTTCCATTGGTATGAATGTTCCATAGAGTATTCTGCCTAGAACTGATGTTTAGATTTGTTATCTGGTAGACCATAGAGGTCTGTCACCAGTTTTGCTTTTATTTCAAAAACTTTTAACATATAAAAAACACTATGACTTCTTTGGTTCATTCTATTTTTCACGCAAAGTTCAAGTAAATTTGACTATCTGTTATTCCCCCTTTTATGCCATTCTTACCATTTTTTACATTTTTTGTTATTAATTTCAAAAGTAAAGCAGTTAGGATAATTCTCCATCATAAATAGGACATGACCTTTCATCTGTCAGAAGTTAAGAAAAATCGAAAGGTTTTATATGGAGTTATGGCCCATGAAATATCAATTTTCGATGTTTCCTGCTATTTTCTTGATATTATTACTAAAAATAGACAGTAGGGGGCAAACAGCAGTATTCTGCTAATTTTTCAGAGCACGTTTAGTTTAGACAAATTCTGACGAGATTCAAAGTGATCTTTCCATGGAGATATTTTCTAGAAGTCTGATTGTCATTTTGATGTTTCGTTTCATTTTGTGTTTTTTTTTTATGTTTTCATTTTTAAAGATCAACTTCTCTGTAAATTGAAGTGCTAATGTTTTGAAACTTTAGAGATTTTGACCTCAGTGCTCTCTACAATGAGCATTTTGTTCCTAATTGTAAGACTAAATTATTTCAATTCTCCAAGTGAGTGATTCAGGCTCGCAAGAGCTTCTAGTTAGAATTCATTTTTATACCCCACGAAAACGAAAATGGGGGGAAGGTTGTATATAGGTTTTACCCTGCCTGTCTATCAATTTGTCTGTACGTCTGTCTCTCTTCTAATAAAGATATGCCTCATAACATAAATGTGATGAATTTATTTGACAAAAAGCCATGACAGGAAAGGAGTCATGGCCATCGCCACTATACGTCTCCTAAGTTACATGGTGTCTCCATAGATGGTCTCCTACCTTTCACACAGAAACCTCTTGGACTTCATCACATTCGAACCAAACTCTATTCTATACCTCTCACTCTACTACACTCCCTTTACAAAACATGACACTCCTGTTTCTGACTCTACTTCATCATTATACAGACTTGTTGCCATCATTTTGGATATTGGTTTCCACAGACTCTTTAAACCAGTTTGTGTGAAAAATCAAGATGAAGAAAAACATTTCTTCCACTACCGTTTGTCAACAAAGGTATAGATACGATTAATTTGGCTAACATCCTCCATCGGAAAAACGCAACCAACGAAATTCCCCATATTTCAAGGACAAATCAATACCGATTATTTCATATTCCTATACTTCTTCATCCATTGCATCCAAAATTTTCAATTATAAAAGGCTATTGCAGAAACTCGAGATTGAGGACTTCAAGGCTAAACCACCTGACTGTACTTGCAAAAACTCTCCATTTAAATATGGTCCTTCCGGTCAAGTCGTTACGGGAGATTTAACCATTGTCGAAAACGAATCTCTGCGTAATATCCTTTCTAAAGGTCCCAAGTACCGTGAACCACGCTCAATAAATTGGAATTATAACTTTAAAGTTCTTATGGATGCCGTGGAGGACTACGCAAGAAAATGGATAAAACGAGAACAAGAAGACATTGATTCTCTGTCAGAGTGGTTAAAGGCCGTGAGGTCTTAAAATTTGAAACGAATGAAAGTTTTAAGCAAGTCAATGTGTGCCTATGCTACATCAGTTTTCAAATACCCCGATGTAGCAAAAATAGTGTCTATAATACATGACAAATATGTTATCGCACCAGCAGACAAAGCCCAAAACAACATTGTTTTTGTCTGCAAAACGTTTTACATCCAATGTTTATTATCAGAGGCAGACTTAGAAAATAATAACAGTAATAAGACCTATACTGCTACCACACTCTCCAAAGAAGTGATTGTGGAAAACCACTAGTCTGTGCTATCCTCTTTTGGTCTCTCTACCGAAGACGATGATTGTGATTTACCGTCTATGTACTGGATTCCTAAACTCCAAAGGAATCCATACAAACAACGTTACATAGCTGGATCTGCAAAATGTACCACCAAACCTCTTTCAAAACTTTTAACTTCCATACTCACAGCTGTCGAAGAGGGTATGCAGTCCTACCACAACACTTAATACTCCCGTAGTGGTATTAATTCAATGTGGATGCTGAAAAATTCGCAAGATCTTCCGAAGACCACCAGTTGAAGACTATTATCAGAATATAATAGCATTAAAACATATGATTTTTCAACACCGTATACTTCTAACCCCCACACTCGGTTAAAACCCCGACTTAAAAACATGGTACATCGTTGTTTTTTCCAAAAAAGATGGTACACCTAGATACAGATATATAGTTCTTGGTAGAGATTCCTAACACTTTGTAAGAAATAATTCCAAATCATCTTCCAAATATACAGAAGATGTTTTTTAATCGACAACATATGTGTTTCCAGTGAGGTGGATGCATTTTCCAACAAACGGTCGGCATTCCAATGGGAACACATTGTGCTCCTCTACTTGCTGACCCATTCTTTCACTCGTATGAGGCTAACTTTATAGCTGATCTGATCTGAAAGAAAGAATGTCATTTAGCTAGATCCTTTAATCTCAGTTTCCGCTATATAGATGACGTTTATTCTTTAAACAATCCTAATTTCAGGGATTTGATACATCGCATCTACCACAAAGAACTTGAAATAAAGGATACTACAGACACTGTGAAGTCAGCCTCATATCTTGACTTACACTTAGAAATCGATGGTAAGGGAAAGCTATTGACCAAACTTTACGACGAAGGTGATGACTTTTCATTCAGAATTGTCAACTTTCCTTTCATCTGTGGCAACATCCCGTCAGCACCTGCATATGGAGTGTTCATATCACAACTTATACGTTATGCCAGAGCTTGCTGAAACTACGCAGACTTAATGTTTCGCGCTAAAATTCTAACAAGTAGGCTTCTATAACAGGGTTATGTTGCTACAAGATTGAAGTCATCACTACAGACGTTTTTTATGGCCATTATCATGTAATCGTGGATCGTTACCAGGGGCGTAGCTAGGCCTGTTTTAGTTGTACCCAAATTACGGCGAGGGGTCTTGGGGGGGGGCGCGCTCAAGGCCCCAGTGAGTCCGGCAAGGCAAAGCCCTGAGGGAAACTCCTGAATTTTAACGATTTTGGAGCCAGTTTTTCAGAGCCTATACCACGTTCATGGTATGCATATGTGATAAATAACCTTTATATCATCTTTAAAATGTGTGTTTTTATTTTTGTTACTTTTTCCGAAAGTACGCAATTGCGTATTTGCGTATATGCAGCTACGCCCCTGGTTACGATGTATCCATCTGCGCCATGAAAACTGATTTGTTCAGCGTATCATAGTTTTCCATCATATTCCGACTACCCCGGACTTGACTTTTATGAGCAACTCGGGGCGTCTTTCTCGAAAGCAGAGGACGCTTACCCTACTGGTGCACCTTGTCCATGCTCCCAGTTTTTAGTAGAGTCCGAGTTGCTCATTTACTTTTGTTTCTTTGTATGTTTTATTTTAGTTACTTTATATTCTTTGTTGTGTATGTCTGTTTTTTTTATGTCTGGTCTTTGTCCCTGGATTACATTCTTTTGATTACCACTAGAACATTGGTTCCCTTGATTACGCTTAGAACATGGATATTTCGGTACTTTTCCGAATTTGACATATTTAATTTAGATGTATTCTTATCAAAGAGCTATGGATGATTAGTAGTTATGTGAAAGGAAACAGTCTGTTCGTCATTATGGCCTCCTTGAGGATCTGTAATCGTGTTGTTCACGGAAAAAGCGACAGACTCGTGCTTAATTTTGTAAACTTAAAGGGAAATTCATCAAATTTAAAAGAAGAAGTAACCAAGCTAATAAATTTACCACCATCTGATATTGGTAATGTTCCAAATATTCACTCAAATCAATTCAATAAGTATACTATTGGCACAAACTTACTCCAGCTATTCTAGCAAGCTATTTTCTGACTTGGTGCCAAGTTGGGGTATGGAGGAACGGAATTCCAACCTCTTACGTTGAAGGAGTAGCACAAACTATGACAACAAACATTGTACAGAACATCACTAGAACAGTTATAATTGACAATATATAACACACGATTCATGAACATATTTGGAACATAAACAATTTTGAGATGAAAGATGAAATCAATTTTATATATGTATTTTATAAGTGTTATTGTTTTATAAACAGTCAATCTACTTTTAATATTACATTAGTTTTATATGAAAAAAAAAGAAAATGTTTTTCATTTTCAGTGTAATTTGATTTCATAAGGTACAATACCTTTCTGTTTTAATGATGTTTAAATATCTTCCCCTTTCATTTATCAGAGAATGAGCACAAATTATAATTTTACATATAGCAACTCTATCATGTCTATTTTTCAAAATAACCGAAGCAGCAATATGCAAATGAAGATGATGCATTGAAAACTAATCAGCCATTGATGAAAATATTTGAATGAACAATATGCAAATGACATAAAAGGAAAATCCATCTACCAATGATAACAATAGTTGCAGAATCAGTCTATTATTCAATAATTTGACAATGATGTTGAGACTTAATATACATTTTGTAGCTCAATAAATGAAACGACGCTCACTAAGTGTGCATGTTCAAAACAATTTGACTTGAATTATGTGACAAAGATGGTTCAATCATGCCACCGGCCAGTGTGTGCATTTCGATAATTTGATACCAAGACAAAAAATTTTTTTACCTAGTATGAGTTCCGAATAACTTTGAAGAAATATTTACAATTTATTTCCCCATAATTAAAGGTAAGCAAAATTGTACAAAAATGTTATAAGCTCCAGTAACCATCTATGATTATTTAGACAGCCAGTAGATCTGTAGGAGGAATTATGCTAATGCCTAACCCTCTAACAGAATCTACTGACTGTCTAAATGACCTTAGACGGTCACCTGGGAGCTTATAACTTATAAATATATATGTGTGTATTATGTCTCTGGATATTGTTGTGTCTTTATAAAATCTCCTCCTCTGAACCAAACATGGTATGAATGTTCCTTAGTGTATACTTCATAGAACTGTGATGAGGGGATTTTTGATCCCTTGAAAAACATAGCCACCGTTACTAAAAATAGGACATATGGGTTAGACAGAAGTTTTTTGCATATATCTCCAAAACTGACATGGTTAGTTCAATTCTGTCATGGATGGAATGTTCAGCATGATGAGCTCAATCTGTGGTGAGATTTGCATGTAAATCTGTCAATCCATGTTGGAGTTACTGCCTTTTTTCAACATCTTTTTGCTGCAATACATTTTAATGTTATTACTTTAAAAAAATTTCTCCTCCAGACTAATGGACAGAATTTAATAATAATATGCATGAGTAATAAAAACTGATATGATTTTTCCTGATTAGGTATAAGCGTTAGGAATTTTTATCCAAGAAAGAAAAAAAATAGAATGTTGCTTTCGAGATAAGTGAGCGATTCAGGTTCTTTAGAACCTCTAGTTACAATGTCAGTACCATTTATTTCATTTAAGAACTGATCTATTGCGGGAAGAAACTACAAGATGACCAAGTCTTAGAGAATGCTGGTTTAAAACCTGGAGTCACTGTTTTTGTTCTGAAGAAACAACCTTTAGAAAGAGATAATGGACAAGGCTGGTATTTTGACACTTTATTTCATTGGTTTTTTTGTATTGACTAGTATGCTGAAGTCGTCCATTTTATGGTTGTTAACCGTATACGCTCAGTTTTTGTGTGAAAGCCGGAATACTGATATTATTTTGTTTTTTCTTTTTTGTGAAAAATGCATCTGATTTGGAATTGCAATAAAGAACATTGCATTGTAGATTTTAACATTACTGATGGAGAATTTTTTTTGGGTTAAAATTGCAATTAAATGGCACAATTGCAAAGATTAGTACCTGCATCAACTTCTGAATTTACATTATTATTTCATTGATCTTGGTTGAACTATGTACCACCAGGTTCATACTGAAAAGGAAGGTTGTGGTTGTATTGGGGGTTTTCTTGCCCCAACTTTTCATGTCATGACCTCTGTTTGTATCAAGTTGCACCGCTATGAAATACTATCACATTAGCATTCAAAAGTCAATTGTAGATCTGAATGATTTTGAAACTAGGTCTAACAACACATTGCTTGTATATACATGTAGCAAAATGTTTAAACACTTAGCATTTCTCAGTTAACGTCTTCGTGTTGAATTTTTATAGATATTTCTTCTGATGTTGATGTTCGACAGCTGACAACCATGGTAAAATCTGCTTTACTTACACAAGATTATCCCACTATCGTAAGTATTTACTAGCAAATAATTGTTCTAGAAAATTAAAGTTCATTTCAGTTGTATACCAAATACATACATATATGTTTGTTACAAAAATCCATAAACAGTTTGTTTTACAGTGTTCTAAAAAATAGAATTCATTGGTCACCTTTGTCTAGTTTTATACACATTTACTTTCGAAGTCTCCTTTCATTATTACACAGACCTTTTGCTGTAGTTTTTATAGTTAAGAGATGTATTGTTTTTTTTTTGCAGGTTGAGAAGATGATAAATAATCCAGAAACTTTAGAGAACATTATAGCTGCATCCCCAGGCTTAGAAAATGATCCAGTTGCCATAGGTTAGATGCAAATGATGCAGTATCATACTTTTTAAAAAAAACATAGAAGAGATCTTTGCTGTATTACAAAGTTATATTTTTATATAGTTTCTTGTAAGCACATTTCCTTAACCAATCAATCGATTTTGGTGAAATTTTATAGGAAGCTTAGGTATAATATGTAGATGTGCATGAGTAAATATAATAACTGTCAGATGACTCCAAAGGGACATAATCTAAATTAAGGCTTTTACATGTTAAAACCTCATATGTGAAACTCCTAAACCACTCGAGAGATTTTGATTAAATTTTATAGGAATTTTGGGTATCATATATAGATGTGCACGAGGGCATAAAATTACTGATAACTCCAAAGGGAGATAATCTAAATTAAGAGTTTCACCTGTTAAAATCTCCACTTAAACTGCTGAAGTGAATTTGCTGCAATTTTATTGGTAGGTTGGGTGTCATATGGAGTCGTGCATGAAGGAGATAATCCAACAAGTGTTTTACATTGAAGTCCATTTGAAGCAGGGGGTATTCTCTTTGTGGGCTTGCTCACAGTGTTTCAAGATTTTAAATGTAAGGGAAGATATGAAGATAACTATACTGAAACCATCTCTAAGTTGGAGTACATTTTATTAGCTCAACTGATCTAGAGTAGTCAAAACTAAGCTGAGAATGTGTACTTTAAAATCATATTTGTAATTTACTATAAAAGTGAATGAATATTGTTCACAGTGTGAGTAATTTGCCTCCATGCTGCCAGTTAGCAGAAAAGGTAAAAATGGGAATTTTGAGTATTAGTTATTCAAGTAAATTTTGTGAACATTTTCTATGATCATTGTACCATTAGCATAATGATTTTGAAAGCCATATTTTCCATGCTTCACAGTGGTATGCAACTTTAAGATGTCATCTGCCCTGGGAATTTACAGTGAAACTTTGAAAATTACTTAATTAAAATGTAAAATAATGGCAATGTTAGAGGTGGTTAGTGAGACAATAAGTTTAATTATGGAATGTTTCAGAAAAATGCATATTTTGATGTAAATTGCCTTTCCTGGTCATTATTTCATTTACCCATAAAATCAGTGTAGTGAAATTAGTAATTTTGCTATAATTTAATAGGTGCATTGAGCAAGATATTGTGAAAAACAAGATTGCAATAAGAATTTTATCAGTAAATCTGACTCAAAACTTGGTGTCTTCATTGAAATACCTATCGACGCTGTTTTGAATATTCAAAATACTCAAATGGTCATAATGCATAGACTAAGAATCACACAGAGATGAAATTGGCATGGTTATATTTGTTGAAATCCTTCCTTTTTTCATAATAATCATTTGTATATTAACTAGTACAGCTCTTTGAATTATCATAGATATTAAATTGGTATGACAACATAGCTAAAATTGTCATATTAAAAAATTTAAGGAAAATACCACTAAGGGGCATGATATGAAATTGGCCATTTCTTTGTAGTGCCATGTCTGATTTTGATAACTTTGGTCTTAAACTCACAGTACCACAATCTTTCATGAAATAAAAAAAAATGTTTAGGTCTCAATTACCACTTCCTAGTCAAATACCCACCTCTCTATGTAGTACTAAAACCACACTGAACCTAGACCTATGCACAATTTGTGTGCATGCTGATCAATAGTTGTAAAAGTAAAGCTGAGAATATGTACTGGGAATTCACAGTGAAAGTTTGAAATTTTGAAAATAACTATTTTTAACATGTAAAGTAATGGAAACATTAGAAGTGGTTAGTGATACTAAGGCATCCACTTTAGTTGTGTGGTTTGAATTTGGGGAAGACAATCCCAGCATACTGCTAGGTATCCACTTCAGTTTTCCTTCCACTTAAGTACTATAAATAGTATATGTTCTGATCACCTTAATTTCTGTATTGTATTTAAAATTAAATGTTTTTCTGATTTCTTTTGCAGCTATGCTACAAGACCG
This sequence comes from Perna viridis, assembly GCA_037379345.1. NCBI lineage: Eukaryota > Metazoa > Mollusca > Bivalvia > Mytilida > Mytilidae > Perna > Perna viridis. The sequence goes on from CM074513.1 coordinate 58,576,501, forward strand.
GGCTCTTCTGGCTATACTATCTCATCCTTCAAATATAAGACAGTAAGTTAATTCGACTTTAAACCATTACCGGTATTGGCAACAAATGATGAATCAACCAATTTTCAATAGTCCCTTTTGATATTCCTGACTTTGACTTTTAATCAAAGGGAAGTAACTCTCTAGCTTGACAGACTGGTTTACTGTCTGATTGTAGCAATGGACATTAGTCAACTTAAAACTTTAAAATTCCATTCATTGGAGCTGCGGTAAGTACTAAGATACTTTTGAAAATACTTAGTTTCAAAGAAAATTGTTTACTGTTCTTCCTTTCCTAATGGGACTGCTTAGGTCTCACTAACCACTTCTAATATATCCATTACTTTACATGTTAAAAATGTAATTTTCAAAGTTTCACTGTGAATTCCCAGGACAAATGACATCTTAAAGTTGCATACCATTGCAAAGCTGGGAAAATAAGGCTTTCAAATCCGTTATGCTAATGATATGATGATTGTAGAAATTCTTTACAAAATTTACTGGAATAAATAATACTGAAAATCCACATTTTTGTCTTTTCTGCTAACTGACAGCATGGAGGCAAATTACTCACACATGTAAACAATATTCATACTATTTTGTAGTAAATTACATATATGGTTTTAAAGTACACATTCTCAGCTTTATTTTGACTTATTTTTATCGGAATACACACAAATAATGCACTTACAATGCATAGGTCTAGGTTCAGTGTGTTTTTGGTACTACATGGGGGGTGGGGTGGCCATTTCACCCAGAAGTACAATGTAGTTAGTGAAACCTAACCAGGTTGCTGTGGGTTTGTGGGTCATGTCCCTTTCAAAAGCTTTCTAAAATAGTTTGCATTCCATAAATATGAAAAAGAATTATTTGGATACTTAATTGGATTTTTTTCCCCAAGGTAACATTGAAGGAAACAGTTGATGTGAACATAATTTATTTGAATTTGGCCAAAAATCTACTTATATTAGTTATTAAGTGCCTTGTATGATCAAAGTTGATTGAATGATTGAATTCAATAACCAGACTGATGGGTTATTACTCCATACACAGTGTACATATCTAACCTCTAAATGAAAAGGAATAAATTCTTTTTTTTTCTCAGAAATAATGAATTCTGTCTCTTGAACAGCTAAAACATTTGAACTGTGATAGATTTTTGCACCTTAGCGAATAGTGTTTATACTGTGAAACTTTTGTCTGAAATCTATAAATGAGCTTCCTGTTTTAGTTCAAATTTTAATTGACAGTCACTATTCCCTGCACATAAAGTGGTGACTGGTTGGCTCAGATTCTGAATAATGTGTCAGAGTGGGGTGACATACTTTCCTGCGGGCTGTAGCACCTGTAAGCTGATTAAAACCCAATTCATAGTATTGTTTAATCACAATGCAGCTGTTGATGAAATATAAATGGAATATCTGCCATGTTAAACAACAATCAATCTAATCAATAAATCAATCAAAATTTTAAGCTGAAGTTAAACGGAAGTTATTTTTTCTGTAAATACTTTCAGAATACTAGAGAAGCATCCATCTTTTGGACATGCTGCAATGATGGTGGCTGCAGCAGTGTGTGAAGAGGGTGCTAAGATGGAAACTGGAGTAGAGAGATTGGCACCAGGTAAGGCGAAAATAAATGTTAGATTTTAAATGACATAAACATTCTAGTTATTAATTGTGGGTTTAAATTTCCATGTTTGGAGGAAATCAAGGATTTCTTGGAGAGCATTTCTTCGTGGTCCATTGGTTTACATTTTTTGTATTACTGAGAGTTAATTCTCTAACTTAGCTATGTGACATCATTGTTACAGAGACTATGTAATTTACACAGTTAGATTTTAGGGTGACAGGGTGTTAAAGGTCAATGTCGTTTCTGACACTTGCAGAGATACAAGGTCAGAACATCAAAGTCATAATATACTTGTTCTCTTTAATACATTTAATTGGAACAAAAGTAGCAACCTGTTTCTTCAGCCAAACTATGCAATTTATTTGCAATGAATACAGTCAAGAATGCTGTCATCTCTCATCCTCCTCCTATTCTCATTGTGACATTGTGATACTGAGCTGAAATTGCCTGTGAAGTTATCAATTCTTTAGTAATCATTGTCTATAACATGATGTTATCATGCACGAAGATATGAACTATGATGACTTTGAAATATAGTGAATAGATAAGGTTATAAGGAGTTTATTGAATATATTTAAGTTTTTAAGATATATGGAAGGGGATTCATCAAGCTTAATGAGTCTTCAACATCATTCTAAAATCTGCACCATTGCCAGTTTAAGCTGTTGTGAATTATTTTAGGAGCCTATTCATTTGAACAGATGTCTGATGATGATGAAGATGAACCACAAAACAGACAGGGAACTTCAGTGAGTAGCTAAGGGATATACTTTACCTTGATTGAACAACAAAGCCAAATGAACTCTTAAGATAATCTGTTTAATTAGAATGACTTGTTAAAGAAATACCTCATACCCATTACAGTTTGCATTTGACCTGCTGGACATTTAGTCAGGTATTCTGAATTTTTTTCTGACCAGTATATTTTTGTTGAGCATTTTCTAAGAAAACACATAAAAACAACTATATTATTAGCCAGACATTTGTAAATTCTCAAAAAATTTTTTTAGACAAACATTTATACGGTTTATCATCCATCTTTCTGTCTATCCATATGTTTTTTAATACAACCACAACTTTTTTATCAGACATTGACTCTTGTCTGTGCAATAACTTGAAAAGTAATTAGCAGATTCTTTTCAAATTAACCAAAAAATATGGACTTTTACTGTTGCCATGTATGAGTTACTACTTATTAATCATTCACAGTTCTAATTTCATTGTTTGAAAATCCATTTTCCTTTCAGCTTGATAGCCTCTTGTTATTTTGAAGCAATTTCTGATTTTATGTTTTTATGAAAAAATTACCAGGTAGTTGATTTCCCATTTACAGACTATAACAAAAACTTTTGGAGAATTTTTCCATGTATTAGTGTATTAGCCTCCTTCAATTTTTATAAATTTCAGATTTTATATTTTTGAGTTTATTTAATGATAGCAAATGGGGTGATTTTGTTATTAGTCTATCATGTCAGATCAATGTGGATTGATGTATATTGTTGGGGCATTTTCTTATAATGGTCTGATAATCTCTTGCTGTTAATCAGTATTAGTCTGATAACAAATATTAATTTTAAGTAGAAAGAGCTTAAAAGGGACAGGCATATTAGACATTTTCTAGTGTTATTATGAACTGTAACTTTTACCAAATTTTGTTAGCTTAAGCCAGATTTAGGTTTAGCCAAATTCTGACATATGGTAAAAGGTATCAGCATTATTAGATCTATCTGTGGTAAAATTTTCATATAAATCTGTCAAGCCATGATGAAGTTATCACCCTTTTTCAACGTTTTTTTTGTTGTTGCTATTTTCAATGTTATTACTTTAAAAATAACTTCTTCTCAGACACTTATTGACCCATTAGAACCAGACTTGTTATGAATGTTCCTTAGAGTATTCTTCATAAAGCTGGGATGGGGATTTTTGATTTGTTGAAAAACTTGGCCTTTGTTACAAAAAATAGAACATAGGGATCAGACAGAAGTTTTTGCATATATCTCCAAAACCACTTTGTTTAGCAAATTTCTGACATTGGTTAAAAATATGCAGTGTGTTGAGATCTGTCTGTGGTAAAATTTTCTTGTAAATCTTTTAGCTCATGTTGGAGTTATTTTCTTTTATGTCTTTTCGCTATTTTTAATGTTATATCTGAAAATATTTTCTCCTCAGAAACTACTGTACTCTCAGAATTCAGTTTTTAATTGATGTGATTGTTCCTTAAGTATGAATATTAGGAATTTTTATCCAAGAGAAAAGTGGGAGCTTTTACAAGAATAGAATGTTGTTTATCAAGCCAGATGAGTGATTCAGGCTCTATAGTTTGTATCTTGTTAGTATATAATTGATTACTGTTACTATTGGTTTTACTTACTCATGTTAAATAGGCAGGAACACCAGTTGGTATTACTGCAGCACAGCTAGCAGCAGCCTTGGCTCAGGCAGGAGGTCCTTCTACACCTGGTACCAGTCAACAGCCTCAGGTAAAACAAAAAAGTTTAGTGAATGAACTATAAAAGATTTGGAAACTTCTCAGGAATTGATAGTTTTACTTTTTATTTATTAAATAATTGTAATAAACAATGGAAAATGGACATCATCATAAAAACAGGCTTTCAGCTTGGATTTTGAAAGCTTTAGTTATTTTTGCAAGCAACTTAATGGAAACCTTTGAAAAATTGTCATTTCATATGATAATTGGAAGGTGTTTGTTTTCTTCATAACATGTTTCAACCTGTGAAACTTGATTGATGAAAATATATGGAAATAGTATACCACTAATTATTAACTATAATGCATGAAAAGATCTGGTTGCTTTAATAAATGATGTTTCGGAAATCATATGCACTGTATGTGGGGAATGAATTGTGAGGAGAGCTAGTTATACAAATAAGTTCTTAACTGGCTTTACCAAAGGAGACTAGAAGTTAACACTCTGTCTGTCTGTCTGTCTGTCAGTCACACATGTTTTCCAACTTATCTTCTACACACTTCCACTAGATGCTGTGGTATAACTTTTGGTATAATGGGTCTGCTTATGTTATAAGAAGGAGGTTTTATGCCTTGGACTCAGTAAATATCATAGAAATTGCACCTGTATGGACATTTTCTGAATGCTTAAGGTTTTGGGTTTTCGATCCTTTAGGATCAAAGTACCTGATGTTGACAGTTCATGCATGGAACTTCCCTACTGTTTCTGAACACTACATGAAAATATAGTCAAATGTAATTCCAGTGTATATCATTCAGTGCATTTTTTATAACCTGTTAATATGTTAATGGCGATTATTTAGCTCAATAATATTCTATTATTTCTGCAAATGAACTTAGGATTTGGACTTCAAATGAACTGAAGATTTTAGGGTCTCGTTTTAGGCTTTGATGTTTAGTTATAAATTTGCAGTTAGGGAAGTTCTTGCGGTAATGTGTCAAGAAGCATTAAATATGCTGAGCATGTTTCATTTGACACAATTATCAGTCGAAATCTCACACTTTTTCTGTTTACACTGTTGATAATTGTCACAACCATTTGATATTTACACACAAGCTTGGTTGGATTGGGTGATTTTGGGCAGAGTTGTAGTCCTTGAATTTTCATTAAATGAGTTGAGTCTAAAAGCTGGTTTTAAGCTAGTGATTGGGTATGTATTGCTTTTGGCATTATTTTCATTATCTTGATAAACTGATTTTATGAACTATTTTCTTATAAACTGTATAAACATGTTATGAAATTCTACTGGTCCTTTAATTGTGTTTTTCCTTCCACCCTTTTCTCTCATTTACTTGCTATGTCCCTCCATCCTTCCTTCCATCTTTAAGTTGTTATGTCCCTCCACCCTTCCTTCCGTCTCTAAGTTGTTATGTCCATCCGTTAATCCTGCTGTCTCTTAAGTTGCTATGTCCCTCCATTTGTCTTTCTGTCTCTTAGTTATGTCCTTCCATCCATCTATCTTTCTCTAAGTTGCTAGGTTCTTCCATCCTTCCATTTGTCTCGAAGTTATTATGTCCCACCATCCTTCCTTCCGTCTCTAATTTGTTATGTCCTTCAATCCTTCCTTCTGTCTCTAAGTTATGTCCTTCCACCCTTCCTTCTGTCTCTAAGTTGATATGTGCTTCCATCCATCCTTCTGTCTCTTAAGTTATTATGTCCTTCCATCCATCCTTCTGTCTCTAAGTTGCTATGTCCCTCCATCGTTCCTTCTGTCTCTGAGTTGTTATGTCCCTCCATTTTCCTTCTGTCTCTAAGTTGTTATGTCCTTCCATCCTTCCTTCTATCTCTAAGTTGATATGTCCTTTCATCCATCCTTCTATCTCTAAGTTGATATGTCCTTCCACCCTTCATTCTGTTTTTGATTTATGTCCATCCATCCATCCATCCGTCCATCTGTCTCTAGGTTGTTATATCTTTCCATCCTTCCTTCCATCTCTTTAAGTTCTAAGTCTTTCCATCCGTCCTTCTGTCTTTGATTTATATCCTTCCATCCATCCAGCTGTCTCTAAGTTGTTATGTCCTTCCATCTATCCTTCTGTCTCTAAGTTGCTATTATCCGTCCATCCTTCCTTCTATCTTAAGTTATATCCTTCAATTCATCTATCTTTCTCTAAGTTGCTAGGTCCTTCCATCCATCCTTCTGTCTCTTAAGATATTATATCCCTTTATCCTTTCTTCTCTCACTTAGTTGTTATGTCCCTCCATCCTTCCTTCCGTCTCTAAGTTGTTATGTCCTTCCATCCTTCCTTCCGTCTTTTTAAATTGCTAGGTCCTTCCATCTGTCCTTCTGTCTCTAAGTTGTTATGTCCCTCCATCCTTCCTTCTGTCTTTGAGTTATGTCCTTCCATCTATTCAGCTGTCTCTAAGTTGTTATGTCCTTCCATCCATCCTTCTGTCTCTTAAGTTATTATGTCCTTCCATCCATCCTTCCATTTCTAAGTTGTTATGTCCCTTCATCCTTCCTTCTGTCTCTAAGTTGCTAGGTCTCTCCATCCATCCTTCTGTTTCTAAGTTGTTATGTCCCTTCATCCTTCCTTCTGTCTCTAAGTTGCTAGGTCCTTCCATCCATCCTTCTGTCTCTAAGTTGTTAGGTCTCTCCATCCATCCTTCTGTCTCTAAGTTGTTATTTCTTACCTTACAGCCTTCTGTCTTAAGTTGCTAGGTCTTTCCATCTACAAAATGTGGCTGCCACATAACATAATGAAACGTCTATGGATGTATGATTGAAGGACAAGGATCACTCCTATTTATTCCAAATTTAATAGGTCAGAAGTCAAGACAGCAATAATACTAATTTTTTTCTGTGTTGTTGGAATTTAAGTTTGCTTTTGTTAAATTGAGGTTAGCCATATGGGTTGTGAGTGAAAAAAAAAGTGATAGTCTAGTTTAGCTGCCATATAGAATGTAACAAAATATAATACAGGAAAAAGAAGTATAACTGTATTTAACATGGAAGTGCAGGGTTCTTTGATGCATTTATAAATGATATAGTACAATATAGTACATCATAATTCTTATTTCAGGGAGGACCACCTATCATTACAAGTGACTTCTTCTCACAAGCAATAAATCAAGCACAAAGACAACCTGCTCCTTCTGAGGTATGTAAAAAAGTGTTTTGCAGTAAAAATTACTACCACTTGTTCATTACATATGCTGTTGTGGTTCTTTTTCCAATTAAAAAAAAATAAGAACTGGTAAATTGATTAAATTAAATTTTGTTGGATAAATAACATCCTGTCTACTAAGATGATTATTTAGTCATTACAAATCAGTAAAATACAACTATCTGGACAAAACCACTCTTTAGTTTATGGTTTGGTTCTGATGAACATTGTGAAGATTTTTTTTATTTTATGGTTAAAGATATCAATTGTTTTTATTGAATCAATTTTCCTAAATTCAGAACCAGATATCCCAACTGAGAGATATGGGTATTACAGATGAGGCTCTAGCCAGACGTGCCTTACAGGCCACAGGGGGAGACCTACAAGCTGCTCTAGATCTTATCTTTGGAGATGGACACTTTTGAAGATACTTTAACAATGAAAATTAGTTGTGTTCAATTATTCATTTATTATAAGTGAAAGAAATACATCTTATTATTGACTTCTTTTTTTATATGCCAGTATATGTATGTATAAATTTATTTTGCAAATACATTTTACACATATTTAATATAGGGTAATATTTAAATATGGGGAAATTGGTTCTCAGTATAACTAATTACCTTCTTTTAAGTTTTCTTTTCTACAAGTTGTAGGTTCTGTAGATCAAGCATTATACATATGCATAATTTGCTTTGTTTTTGTCTTGCCTGTCACAAGACAGGGAGACTTAGGTATTGTTTTTCTGGTGTTGGCATTGGAGTTCATGTTAAGATTTTGTGATAAGGTTAGTTTATCATGAATCAATTGTGCTAGGTCACTCATAATGGTAAACAGTCTCATTAGCATCATTGCATCACAATTCTATGACATTTTCATGCATATGCCCCCGTAGTCAGGATCTATTGACTTTGAAATTTCTTGTTACGTTTTTAAGGTCTCACTAACCACTTCCGGGCCAAATGGCCACCCCCTATGTAGTACCAAAAACACACTGAACCTAGACCTATGCATTGTCAGTGCATTATTTTTGTGTATTCTGATTAAAAGTAGTCAAAATAAAGCTGAGAATGTGTACTTTAAAACCATATATGTAATTTACTACAAAAGTGTATGAATATTGTTTACATGTGCGAGTAATTTGCCTCCATGCTGTCAGTTAGCAGAAAAGGTAAAAATGTTGGTGTTCAAGTACATTTTTGAAGAATTTTCCAAGCCTTGGAATGGTATGCAACTTTAAGGTGAGGCCTAAAGTTAAGTTTTAATATTGAATTTCCTTGTTAAGATTTTAATGTTAAGTTGTCGAATTAGGTCAGTAAAACATGAACCACTTGTGCTAGGTCAATCATATTCGGTATGCAGCAGAATACAATGTTGTATCTATTTCATGCATATGCCCCCACAATCATTGTTTATCAACTTTCTTGATTAGATTTCCGATTAGGTCAGTAAAACATGAATCATTTGTTCTATACAGGGTAATCATATTTGGTATGCAGCTGCATCATTGTTTCATATCTGTTACATGCATATGCCCTTGCAGTAAAGGTCAATTGACTTTCTTTTTAAGTTTTAAATGTTGAGTTTTCTTTACTAGGCCAGTTTGACATGTCATAGTCATGCTAGGTCAATGGTATTTAGTGTATAGTTGCATTAGCATCACTGCATTACACTAACATATCAATTTCATTCTTATACCCCACAGTCACCACCGGGTACATGCACACATTTGGGGGTTTGGATATGTGGATACCGAGGATACTAAGTCCAGGCGGTTCGAACACAAGAAAGTCGACTTTTAGGTCTTGGTTTAAAAAATTGAGATAGTTATTTGAACAAGCAATTATTTCACGGAACTCGATGATTATCAAGTACATGTTACATTGTGTTTCTGGTGGTGAAAGCGTTTCAAAAAGTCGAACATATTAATTAGTCGGGGCGAACATAACAAAATGTTCTCACTCATTTCTCTGTGATTTGTTTCAACTATTATTTATTTAATTTTTATTGATCCCACTTGAACGATCTAATACAAAAACAAAACAAAATTGGAAATCTAAAGCCGTCACTAATTGCAAAAAATCAAAGTATTGCGTGTGCCGACAGGGGGTACAAATCCTTGTGCAGATAAGGGAGAAAGAATTTACCTTAACTTTGGCCTTTAATTAGAAACTTCAATACATTTCTGATTAGTTGGTGGTGTGCATACACTTTGGAGGGGTCTCTTATTTGCTAAATTTGCCATACCATTACGGATATCGTCCATTGAAGAATGGAATAAATCAAGATAGATCATAGATGATGTCTGTTTAAGGTTACGCCACCTATATTATTTCTTCTGTCTGTCTTTACCCATTTTATAAGCAATTTTTAACCCCAAAACAAGTCGCGAAATATGATTCTGGCTAAGCACTGTGAGTCTAGGAGTCGTTCTATTCGGGTCTACATAAAATAATTTCAAGAAAATTTTATATAAAGTTTTGCCAACCTGTCTACCATATTTTTTAATCAATGTAACCGTAAACAGATATATATTTTTTTCCTTTTACATTTGTTGTCTCTTAATCAGTCAGCCAAAATATGGACGAGATTTGCATCACATATAGATTACATTTTTACAAATTATACAGTAATCGAAACAATTGGTGGAAGGTTGAATATATGTAGATTATATCATGGGTAGTCACTTAATGGCCGTATGTTACCATTAACAATCCTTCACGCACCCTCCTCTTCGCCCCCTTGCTCCTGTTTCTCGCCCCTGTCCACCCCCATAATGCTCATTGCAAAACTAAGCAAAACTATTTTTATATATCGAAAGTAACGGTATCAACAGTAAATTGACTTTGCTTCGAGATCGTTATATTACCTCCTCTCCAATGGAGTTGCGTGTGGATATTGGTACCCTATCGTCAGCTTAAAGCCATTTCAACCAACCTGTTAAGACAAGTTATACTAACGTCAATAATTCGCAATAACCTCGGATCGTTGTCCGGAACCTCGGAACATATTGTCCGGAATACAAATACTTCCTGTTAAGGCAAGTATACGTCAAAACGCCAAAGAAACATCATCAACAATAATGAGTTAACTTCCAGTTACGGAAAGTTGCAACTCTCAAAAAACAATATTCCTCTTGCACCAAATACACTTCCTTTAACCACATAAAATAAATCCAATCTTACATTCAGACTGCAACCGTGTATTCCTAAACATAAAACCTCCAATCGCACATCGCCTCTCTTCTTCTTCGCCCCTTCCTATTCTCTCCAAAACCTAAAAATCAAACCCCTGATATACTGTTCAACTGTTGAACCATATTGGTTCTTAAAATATTTCTGGGGGAGGGGAAGCAAAACTCGGCATTGCTCTTGTTATTGCAGAATTTGTTGTAAAGGGGGGATGCTTTAAATACAAAGCAAAGAGAAGCATACATATATATGTCTTGAGTCATTGGCCCGGAGTTTTCTATTTTCATGGAATTTTTGTAATTTTCAACACTTGGCAAAAGCTTTCGGTTGGTCTTGTTTTATTGTTTGTGTATCCTATTATAAAACATACGTACATGCATATGAGGGTGTAAACCCCTTTTAATATTGGGTACTTTGCTTATTTTAAGGACTACTCGGTACTACGGACAGTGAGTACCGTACCCTATATTTATGAAAAAAAAATAGAATTCGGTACTCCAATTATTTCGTATTTAGTACTCAATACTTACATTAAGCAGTATCCAGTACAGTTTTACTCTTAATTTCAAAAGTTTTGAACATGTCTAATGACTCGTTCAATTCCAATGGAGTTCGATTTTTTTTTCAACGTTATTTTGAAATGTTGAAGCTACTGACAACGATCAATGACAAAAAATGTACACTGAGATACAAAACTAAGACATGAAATAAACCCTCAATCTTGCACGCTGTACGGGTACTTGCTGGTTTACAAAAGCAAGGATGTGGAACCAATCGTGAAAAGTTCAGGCAGTTCATGGAAATAAATACCAGTGATACATGTACATGACAAAATATCTATAGTAAATAAGAGACCCCTCGAGAGTGTATGCACACCCATCCAGCTGCATCAGAAATTCCGGTTTTAGTATTGAAGTTTCTCATAAAAGGCCATATCTAAGGTATATTCCTTCTCCCCTGTCTTCACAAGGAATTGTAACCCCTGTCGGCACACGCAATATTTGGATTTTTGCGTCTAGTGACGGCTTTAGAATTCAAATTTTGTTTTGTTTTTGATCGTTCAAGTGGGCTCAATAAAAGTTAAATAAATTATTGTTGAAACAAATTACAGGGAAATGAATGGGAATTAAACATTGTATAATGTTCGCACGGAACCCCCCCCCCCCTCCGAACATTGATCATATTCAACATTTCAGGAAACGCTTCCACCCCCAGATACACAATGTAACATTCACTTAATAATCATAGAGTTCCGTGAAATAATCACTTGTTCAAATAACTGTCTTATTTTTTTTAAACCAAGACCTAAAAGTCCTTTCCTATTTCCGTATCGGCTGGATTTTGTATCCCCGGTATCCGCGTATCCATATCCCCAACTGTGTGTCTGTACACGGTGGTCCATATCCCCAACTGTGTGTCTGTACACGGTGGTCATATTCAATGTTAAATAGCAGTGACTATGTCTAATGCATCTATCATATTAAGTTTCATTCATTCCAAACTGTTGGAACATTACATGGTAGTTAACCTCAGTGGTGGATCAGTCAGTAGTTTTGAATTGGTCATTGAGGACGGGTTGGGACATCTTTGGTCATTCTATATGTTACTGTGTCATGTTCATCAAACAAATTAAAAACTCATGTTTCAATTTTCATACTATACGGTACAATAAAATTAATTCTCACAATAAAAATAAATGTTGTTTTCATATACCAAAAGGAGTCAATTGGTGATATATCACTTAAAATGTCTGGTAAAGCCATACGTCAGGGATGTTTGATGGCAAACCTTCTGATTAAGTCTTTTGCTGCAACATTTATATTTCTATGTGAGTATATTTTCACTTAGGAAGCTGCTCTCTGGTTGGTCATAGTTGACTTCAAATAAGTCTTCACTAGTCTAAGAACGTCAATACTTCTCACATTCACATGATGTAACAGGAAAAATTTCGCAAATCTGCAAAATATTGTGTATATTGGGAAATGTTTTAATGTCACATGCCTGTATTGCAGTTCGAACATCACACGCGGGGTGGGGGGGGGGTCTTCACTGTGTTTCCATTTCATCTTCCACATGCGAATTTCATTCTCCAGAGTTCCATATGATGGTAGATCATCTTAAAAAAAAAAATCCAGGTCAGATGAGTTAGCCGAGTGGCAAAATGATATTCATTTGAAATCCCATAGCAGCTGTCACTTGGAGATCACCAAACCTGCTATTCATCTCAATGAGAATGTGGTCTAAAAGAGGAATAGCAATTAACTTTTTTTTTATTCCTCAACTGATTCATTAGAGATCATTCTTCTTTGTGTCTAATGGCCACAGTTCCTTGGTTTTTCCTGAGGCACATTCAAAGATTCGGCAACATTTTATACCTCTTGGTACTACTTGGCATAGAAGTTGTCGATGTTTCTTCTCACACCAGTGAGTGCATCACTTACAGCTACAGGACTCTTTACTCTTTTCCATGGATGCAATAATGGCTGGAAGGACATCTCAAAATATTGGAAAATCATCATAGCTTTCAACTTGATGTGTCCTGCATAATTCTTTCAGCTTCATTCTTTTACTCTCACTGTCATTCAACTTGTCCTCTAAAATTGTCTGTCTTCTAGGGGACCAATTAAAGATCTGGACATATGAATAAATCATGAGTGGCTTTCATTTCAAATATTTATTTTCAATAAAAAGTAATACATTTGAACAACAGAACTTTAACTCTAATTCTTGATTATTTTGATACTATTAAACATAACTGCATTTTTCATGCTGTCAATACATTGTCTGCAGTGCCCATCATGTTTCTTATAAGCAGCGGCAACTATACATCTGTTTAACTGATGTGATGTATACCAAAAACGTAGTGCTTAGGGTATTCTCTCTGTATTGGTGGACCATGGACCAACTCCTTTGACTTTTCCTGTCATGTTACCTTAAAACAAATGCACAGTTTAATATTTTCGATGTATTGTTACAATCTACATGCATTAGTAACCATAAATTTCAAAGTCAAGTGTATAAGCAACCTATGGAAATTTAAATAATATTTGGGTTGACCTTAATCAATTGTGAACCTTGTGGTTAAAAAAAGCTTTTGTTTGTTGTTTCTAATAATTTTGCTGTAAGGTCAACAGATACTGCATTTCTGAACAAAGCAAATACCACTTTACTGTCTACTGAATGAACAGAGTTCATGAAAATAAAACCACTAAGGCAGCAACCATTTAATTTTCTGGAAGGGAGGGGTTATGGATTTTTTTTTTGGAAAAAAGATATTTTTTGTTCAAGGGAAAAAAGTCCGCCCTAAATATCAGCAAAATAAAATCTTTAAATAAAAAAAATAGGATACTTCTAATGTAGAATTTAAAGTTACTTTTGGCAAGCACAAATTAAGGCCGGGAGATAACTTGCTAAAATTGATGTTTTTGATATTTTTTTTCTGATGTTAGTTGAGAGACATATTTAGTCGGCACTACATACAAATTAAACTACAATTTTATGTACAACTTGTTATAATTTGAAAAATAAACAATGAGATGAAGTGTTAATGTTCTCTAAAACCATAGTAAAGCCAATTTTTTATCAGTTGTTTTTATTCTGATATAGGAAATGATAATTATTGACGTATAACTCTTTGGGCAATAATTAAGGTTGATGATAGAAAATCAGCCCGATTTTTAGTTGTGAATAGTTGACCACAATGTTAAATCACTTTGAAAAAATATCGGCAAAATTCATAATGTTTCGAGTACGCGATCTCTAATTTATTATTTCCTTATTCAGAGCATGCGTAATGCGTTGTTGTCAAGAAATACAAAAATGGTGGACGAGGACGAAATTCGAGTTATCTTCTTTCAAACATAGTGTTATTCGTGTTGCAGAAAACAGTAGAAATAAATCATGGCAATGGAAAAACTCTACGTTGTGCGGGACACCCATTCCCGACCAATAACTGCCATAGGGTACAACCCAGCTCGCAGGGAAATTGTAATTGGATGTGAAGGTACTTGCAACATGAACCACAAGGGCTTGGTGAAATATATTTTAGTAACATATATGCTCGTAAGGCAATAGGAACCTCGGGAAAAAAATCATAAGGGAATTTATTAGTTGATTACTGCCTTTTTTCAAATTGTTTTTTTTTCTCGCCTGAAATCGCTCTGTGACTAATTTATGGATGATACGTTCTGTTTCTGTAATAAACCCACCCTACACTCTAAACTCCTCTTTAAACATAGATTTTACCCATTTTTTCAGCGCCATGTTTAAATTGTTATCAGCCATGATTAACTTTTAATTACCATTATCAGCCTACAATGCTAGAGAAACCCATAAATTACATCAGTATACTGAACCCACATGGCAGGTTTTATGTTATATTCCTAGAATCTTGTTTATATGATATGAGAATAATTGTACTATCATCTCTTTAAAGATTTTACAAAAAACTCTCCTAAACTATTTGTAATATTTTTATCATTAAATAATTGACATAAATCCACTGATTTCGAATGAGTTTCACAAGCTTCACTGTTAATTTAATACATATGTAGCTTAGGATTTCTAGTTTGGGGTTAAAGGTTATTAGAGACAAATAATGGTGAACTTCCTGGAGAAAATTAATCAGATATTGGCCAGTTGTTTTGTGCTTCTATTGCTAATGGTTTCGAGTTTCGAGAATCTACTTTTGCTAGAAACATAGACTGTCATATTTTGATATCAATGATTATAGAATTATTACTATTAATATAATATTTTTGTAAAGCTGTGAAGTTTGATAATTTGAATTGTTAATTATTCAGCTTTCTTTCTTAAATTACAGATGGAGTAATCAAATGCTATGAATCTGAGACTGGAAAGTTGTGTTCTGTTCAACATGAGCATAAAGGTTGGGTTACAGATTTTCTTTACTGGTAGGTTAATTAATGAATACTCATCTACACTTGATTTTACAATCACAAACATTAAAGTGGTTTAAACAGAGATAAGTTTAACTGATTTTGATCTGTAACTATCAAGATGGCAACCATACCTGAATCAGGAGGTTACCTTTTGGAAAGACATTTTGTTGTTGTTAGCCTAAAATACTTATTAATTGATATATATATATATATATATATATATATATATATATATATATATATCTATATATATATATATCTATATATCTATATATATATATATATATATATCTATATATCTATATATATATATATATATATCTATATACATATACATATCTATATATATATATATATATTTATATGTATATATATATATATATATATATATATATATATCTATATATCTATATATCTATATATATATCTATATATATATATATATAGATATATATCTAGATATATATATATAGATATATATATACATATACATATATATATATATATATATATATTTATATGTATATATATATATATATATATATATATATATATATATGTATGTATGTATAACATGTACTTAACCATATGTGTTTACAGGGCACAAGCCAAAATGATGTTATCAGCTGCCAATGATGGGGATATTGTAGCTTGGTCTTCTGGTGGTGGAGTCTTTGATGTTGTTCCTGTGAGTTTATGTTTTAAATTTCAATATCTGAAATGTGTGAAAGAGTAAGTTAACAAGAGAATCAAGATTCTAGCAGTAATTAAAAAGCAATCCTGCCATTCCTGGAACAAAGAACAGACTGGGAAAATCGACACTCACAACAGAAAAACATAAAATAACCAAAATAGTATGTATGAAGAAAGAAAAGTCAGTGAGCAACTCAGACTCCACTAAAAACTGGGTGTCTCAACCAGGTGCACCGGTAGGGTAAACATCCTCTGCTTTTCCAGAAACATCTGCAGAGTTGCTTATAAAAAGTCAAGTCTGGGGTAGAAGGAAGAGGAAAAAAAACTATGACACATTGAACAAATTGAAAAGGTCAAACAAAAACTGCCCAACTGCAGATGAAAAATAATTCATTCTCTTGTGACATGAATATCAACAAAATTTTATTGGTTTTAATTTATAATTCAGAGGAATTTACATCTGATAAATCTTATCCTAAAATGATATATATAAGTAGTTGTATTTTTATAGATTGGCATACCAGTGTATTGTATGGTTATGTGTCTGTTTTCCCTCTTTGTAGATTGGCATACCAGTGTATTGTATGGTTATGCATCCTTGGAGGAGACAAATTGCTTGTGGGTTTAATGGAGCCATTAGAATTTATGGACTAGATGAAAGTAAAAATTCATTCTTTTCCTCTTACAAATATTTCATTTTCTATAAACAGTTATTTTGTTTACTTTTGAATTTATGAATTAGTTGGGTCGACATTATTTGCTAATTAAGCTGTAAAAAGAATTATAGGGTTCTGTTAATTTGTTGATAATTTGTTGTTAACCCCTTTTACTTGATGTTTGTAGCCATTTTACCTATACATATAGAAGACAAGGAAGGTACTATATATGCTATCAAGTTTTTTTTACTAATTTTAATACTGATACTTATTTTGTGGTGATAATGTTGATGTATTATTTTTTTTACCTTGATGACAGACAGCATTAATTCAGCAGTGCAAGTTGAACACTAAAAATGTATTTAGTGTATATGTAGTAGTACTAAGTTACCACTTTTATTCCTTAACATCTTTAATCTAATTTCATGAGCCATATATGTCAGTTTTTCCCCCGTTTTAATGCCAGTCTGGAAGGATTTTCTAGAATTAGTTGTTTAAACTTGTATGAACTCATCATTGTCTATTTTTTTTATTCTTGCTACATTTGGCCTTTTCTATTTTTGACCTGTTGTTAATCAGTTTTAACCTCATTTTAATGCATGTTTAAAATTCTAGTAAAATAGTGACACATGTCATAGATAGCTCTATTCATGTAGTTTTTATTCATTATTTATTTATGGTAACTGAGTTGAAGAGGCAGTTTACAAAAAAAAATCATGTATTTTATTACTTATTTTTTTTTTATAAATTACCCACAAGATACAAATTTTATAATAATTGTTTTCAGGTAAAGAAAATGGTCACATCTTAGATCTCCATCCACTACACATATTTGAGGACCATGAAGATATTGTACGATGTCTGATTTGGCATGAAAATAAGATTTACTCAGCTGGGTAAGAACTTTTGTAGATAATCATCAAATGTCATGAAATTTTGATATATTGTTACTCGCTACTTGAGGAAGCTTGCTTTTTGAATTTGAATTGTTGGCTCAGCTGGTCCGAAAGACCATGTGAACCATTGCCATCACTTGGCGTCTGTTGTTATAGCAACTTTTCAAAACTCGTCTCCTCTGAAACTACTTGACCAATTAGAACCAAACTTGGATTGAATGTTCCTTAGGGTATTCTGTATAGAGCTGATGTGAGGGATTTTGATCCATCAACAAACATGCCCACAGTTACTAAAAATAGAACATAGGGGTCAGACAGATGTTTGCATTTATCTCCAAAACCGTGATGTTTAGCAAAAATCTTACTTTAGGGTAAAAGTGTTTGCATAGTAAGGTCTGTCTGTGGTCAAATTTCATGTAAATCTGTCAGGCGTTGTTGGATTAATGAATTGCCCTTTTTTGTTAGGAATCTCAATCCAAGAAAAATCATGGCACTTTTACAAAAAATAGAAGGTTGCTTATCAATTCAAGTGAGCGATTAAAGTTCTTTAGAGTCTCTAGTTTATTTTTGATATGAATTTGAATTTTCTTTTTATTAGGCTCCTCATGAAAATCACTGCCTGCATTTTTCAATCAAACTTCAGATATTTCTTACAATATTTTAGTTATAAAGGGCCATAGGGGTAAAGTCCCCAAAAAATCTACTTTTTAAAATTTGGTGCAAAGTTGAAATTTTTTTTGTTGGATTTCTTACAAAAATTCCTGTCTTAACACAAGAGCTCTAAGAAGTATGCTTAGCTAATTTACTCTGTCGTTTACTGTTTTTGAGATAATAAAGTACAAAGTGAGCCATGAAACATCCTGAAGCAGAACTTTGTACATAAATGGAATTTCAAAAAATTGTGCAATGTTGTACCCAAATAAGTTGTTGTGTCCATAATGAACTGTAAGTTCCTTTGTTAAAATGTGTCAAGAGTTAATATTGTGACAACAGTTGAACACTTGCCCTAAGTGAGCAGTGGTCATCTGGCTGTGGTTGTATCATGCTGCACTTTTCGAAGCTTTTTATTTATACGTGGATTGGTTTAACTATGAAAGTATGTTTTTGGCACAATCAATTCCATTGCTTTTATTTACCTGTGAAATAAAGATGTGGTTAAAGGAAATGTCCATGAGACTGAAACCCAAGCACATATATAAATAAAATATGTATTTAAAATATTCTTTGAAATCCTCTGTCAATGAATTTAACTTATTTGATTAAGTTAATTTATGTATTTACTAAGAGTAAATGGTTAATGGATATGTTTGGTTGTATATATAGTCAGTGTATTATCAGATTTTTTTTATAAGGTATGACAAGAAGCTGATTATTTATGATGTATCAATGGATGGTACTGTCAAGAATAAGATCATGTAAGTCTTTATAAAACACAACAAAGAATTATAGTAGATCTAAATCAATAAAATAGTGGTGACAATTTTATGTAAACAATGTCAATTCTTCTCTCATTACAGTATTAACAGCTATTGAATTAAATGTATATAGTGATGATTGTTACACGATAATAAAATTTACTAATGCCAGTTAATGTAAATGATCAAAGTAGTGACGTGTGTTTTGTCTGGTGTTACAGAAATCCTAAGGCACACGATGCTGGTATATCATGTCTATTGATGGTGAGAGACAGCGAGAATAGTACATGGATAATCACAGGCTCATTTGACAAGACAGCAAAGATCTGGTCTATAGATGGTAAACATATCAAACTCGACCATAAACTAGACAACTTTATGGCTACAGTGTCAGGGATTTGTTACGTCCCTAGGAACAAAACAGTCTGGGTTGCAGGTGGCACTTCATATGCCTCATTGTTTGATCCCAAATCTGGTGACAAGGTGAGATTTAGTTTGTTGTTTCCGTAATGTGGAGATATTTTCCATATCTTTTTGTATCCTTAATTTTGATATCAGTTCAGATTTCAGTTGCCAAAATCTTAATGATACAAAGTGAGATAGTAGATTTTCCCTTTTATAAAATGCATTGGAATTTCAATAAAAAAACATTTTTTAACAATTAATTTCTCATACACATGTATGCTTTAACCATAACATTTTATGCTTCTTTTTGTAACAGGGATGAAAGTTTTCTGCAGATTTTTTGGGTGATTTTGGTCATTTTTTAGATCATTGTAAATTTATTGAGAAAATTTTAGGAAGGGGTGAGGTCTGATGTTGACGGTTTTTTGCCCAGTTAGCCCATTCAAAACACTTGGTTGTGTCTTTGATTAAATGAAAATGAACCAAAAAATCAAGTCAGTAAAATTGACCCATACCTGCCAACTTACACAATGTAAGCGTGTTTTTCACGATTTTGGCCCTTTGTCCTGCTAACACGATTTTACATGTCAAATTTGTCCTAAAACCTGATTTTGTCAAATTTACCTAGAAAAATTCTAATTCAAACCCATAAATTCATGTTTCAATCACATTTCTTTGAATAGAAGAGTCATAAATCTGACAAAAGGTGTTAATTGCTGTCTAAACAGGTAATGGAATGTTTAATGACCGGTAAATAGTCCCCGAGGAGCAATTAGCTGATCAGGGTTATCAATAATGATTGACAATTAGAAAATGAATATGGATTGGATCTACTACTAATTTATGAACAGCCAATCAATTTCTCAAGAATAACTTCTACTGCACAATTAAATTGTCAAATACTGTCAGTTTAATAGGTCTAAAATTTGTAGAGTCACATAAACAAATTATAAATTTACCAGTGTTTAGACAAAATGAGTTACCCCCTACAATTTTCAATTATTTTTTTTTTATTTCAACAATACAGTATATTTCACAAAAAATATTTGCAATAGTTAAAAAAAATACTATATATTGTAAATTGCGATGATTTTTGAAATTTGGTAGCTGTGTTATTGAAATTTTTACATTCCTGATATACTGCACCTCAAAGTATGCATTTAATGCAAAGAATATGATGTCCAAGTTTCACATTGAGAGAAAACTTTCAGTTTTGTGAAAGGGTTATCCGGTTAATAAACTGGTTAAACACGTGTGTGACCATGCTGAGATCTATAATCAATCCATTTCAATATATGAAAATTGAGGTTCCTCAAAAAGTATATGTAGGGAAGATGTACACAATGCGTTTCATGATAGTAGAAATACATAAACTGTATTCTCAGTTATTTTTAAGAATTTGAACTTCAGCATTTCAATTAGGTTTGGAAGAATCCCCCACGAAAAGGGGGTTACAAATATCAATTCATAACATTGCATGCACATGCTGTTCAACTGAAAAAGGTCCTGTACTACTGGAGTAGTTGTCTTATTCATACATTACAACAGTAAAACCCATACAACTTGCAAAATTTGTCGTGACATTGTCCTTTCACACACCTCGTCTGAAAAACCCCATGGGGATTTTCAAAAGTTGGCAGGTATGTTGAACTGTTTTCTGCATATTTTATTCGAACGTTACTCCACGGCTTTTGTGAACACAGTGTTCTAGGATTCCTATTTCCTGTTACCCGGGACAAGTGCAATTTGAATCAGGGAAAGTTAGGTACTTAGTTACACTTTCCCGTGGCAAGTTGAAAACTTCATATGCTGTAAGGATTTGTTTTGTCCCGACTGGTTTAAAAACTGAAGTTGTAATCTCGGTTGGCGATATGGTTATTTGTCAAAAGGAACCAGTTGGCATTGTTCCTCATTTTTTTCAATTAAATAAGTAAGTAAACCATACTCAGGTCATGTCAAAGAGTAATCAAGGGAACCTAGGTTATAGTGATAATCAAAAGAATGTAATCCAGGGACAAAGACCAGACATGGAAAACAGACATACACAACAAAGAACATAAAGTAACTAAAATCATACATACAAAGTAACAAAAGCAAATGAGCAACTCAGACTCCACTAAAACTGGGAGCATGGACCAGGAGCACTGGTAGAGTAAGCGTGCTCTGTTTTTCTAGAAACACCCGCCAGGTTGCTCATAAAAAGTCAAGTCCAGGGTAGACAAACGAGGAAAGGAAAACTGTGACCCATTGAATAAATCAGTTTTCATGGTGCAGATGGATACACCATATTGATCCACGAGTTCATGATGACGACCAAAAATCATCCTCCCAAGTCAGGGTTTTGAGTCCACCCTCGCTCCCTCAAACCCCTGACATCACTCTTTCATATTTAGTGGGTATCGCCCAGCCAATTCCGATTGGTTGTTTCCTGGGGTGAGAAGCACCAATGATAATCGATTTAACAAAATGTGTGTGGAAGGTAAACTATAATACGAGGTAATGGACGATCCGATATAGTAACTGAAAGTTGTATGATGTCACAAATGATGCAATATGAGTAAAAATGATAACTGTAGATTCTGTTTAGAGTCTTTACTGAAAAAAAAAATGATGTTATGTGTAGCCACTTTGTAAGTTATATCGGAGAGTTTCTATT
Organism: Perna viridis; assembly: GCA_037379345.1. NCBI lineage: Eukaryota > Metazoa > Mollusca > Bivalvia > Mytilida > Mytilidae > Perna > Perna viridis. The sequence continues at coordinate 58,598,559 of CM074513.1, forward strand.
ACGAGTGATTTGATTGGATTTTGGATCTGGTTTAAATTTAAGTAACTCACTAGATGGCGCTTGGCGATACCCGCTAAAAACCCTGACTTGGGAGGATGACCAAAAATGTGTTAAAAATCTTGAAATCTCTGGGTTTTATGGGGCTTTGCTCTGTGGGGCCCCACCAGGGCTATGTACTTGGACCCTGCTTTAGGGCTTAAGGCAGCCCGCAAACCTCCAGCTAATATCTTCATATTTTTTTCGACAAAAGTCACTTTCATCTCTGTTGTAAATAATACACTTAAGTCCTTCCATTTACAACTTGAGGATTTAGTAAAAAATATTATTATTTTTATTATTATTACAAGGTTCTTTTATAGCGCATTATATATTTACAATAAAATACTCTAAGCACTTTACAACATACACTAAAAATACATATAAACCCAGAAACTAGTAAACTTTACAGTAAAATAAAATTGTAAACAATAAAGGAAATAAAAAATAAATAAAACGAAAAAATATAAAATTGCAATTTAAAATTTAAAACCAGATTCAAGATTTAAAATTATATAAATATCAGTCATCCAAATAAAATATTAAAAGTATTTACACAAACTTAAAATGATGTTTTATGGAAGGTCAAAATTTATGTTATCAAACTTAAAATATTGAAACATACAGAAATTTTTTTATATTCAGAATGTAATACTGTTTTGTTGTTATAGGTTTCAGAATTTATTGGTACATTTCAAAAAGAAGAAGAAGAAAAATATTCCTTACAGATTTTGAAATATTTCAATGAACTTAATGAAGTTGTAGGTAAGCACTGCAGTAACAATAGCTGATAAAGTTGATAATATGCCTAGGCAGCCTAGTTTTTAAGACTTTTTTGCATAGGTCAATCTGCTCAGCAGAAGTTATTGTTTCTCAACCTGAATTGATGGAAATATTATGGTGTGTTTGCACCGCTAAACTAAACTGCTTGAATTCACAGTTTTTCATGTTTCACCCTTATCAAGATAGTTTGCTTTCTAACAAAAAAATGCATGTCAAATCCACAAACCTTGGATATTAGTCCCTTCACTGTTGTGTTTATATCCAGTGGAGACATACAGATCACTTAGACTATTCATATTTTAGAACTATTTGAACATTTTATGGTAATTGTATTCCATCTCTGTTCTACTTTCAGCATGTACTAGTAGAAGACACTTAATTGTTTGGAAGTACAACACATCAGGTTGTGTGACAGCTTTGAAGTGTAAAGCTCCATTAGAGAGTTTGTGTTACAGTAAGTTCTGTAATATTGATCAGATATTGATTAGTAATAATAATTTGTGTAAGCAAAGAGGGTTATGGTAATAATATCGGATGCACAAATTGTCATCACTCAATATTTCATATGACACAAACTTGTTGTCTTCATTATTGATATGTGTTCTTGTTTGATAAACAATTAAAGTTGGTTGACCCTACTCCAGTGGTCAAAATATCAAGCCTCCAGTAAAAAAACAATTGATGGACATGTTTTGTTTCTATACATGTAGCCTTGATATTCTTCTATTAAATGTCAAAGGGTCATTGGTTGCCATAATTGTTTTTGTTTAACCTGGTTCCAGTGTAAAGGGAAATTCTTGGTCATGCATGCATTTTCATCTGATTTTAGTGGTACATTCCTCCTAAATAGCAGTCCATCAATTAGTTCATTCCTCCTAAATAGCAGTCCATTAATTAGTTCTCTTTATTTTATTGCAGGTTGAAAATCAATATCAAAATATGAATCTAATTTTAAACAGATTTTTAGGGTGTACAGTAAATCACAATGGCGAACTTATAAAAAGAATGATAAACCATACAAAGAATGTTGAGCTAATTTGAGTATGTTAGGAAACACCTCTTGACCTGACCTTGATGACATATGATTTCCATGCAAAGGCCCCTGTTCTTCTTTACAACAATCCAAATTTGTGATTGCACCAGAAATAGGTTAAACCACCATATTTACAAATTGATCAAATATTCATGTTTACAAAAATTTTGAAATACAAGTATGGAATAGGTAATTAACCCATTTTATCTGCGTAATTTGTTTCATGATTTATTTATAGAAATGTTGAATTCCAACTAAAGAAAACTTAACTACAGTAACTTAATTCTATGTGTTTTATGTTTTTAGCTAAAAAAGTGCCAATACTGATATTCAGTGGTGATCACACAGGTGTTATAATGAAATGGGAAAGAATGCAATCAAATCATTTTATGTACAGGTTAGTCATTGATATTTTTATAGGGAAAATTTTTTTTTTTTGGTTATAAATCACTGCTAAAAGATTTTTTATCTTTTTTTAAGAATAGTTATCAACTAATAAGTAGCAGCCTTGATAAAAATCAGACAGGGGGTGATTCATGCATGTGAAAATCAGACAGGGGGTGATTCATGCATGTGAAAATCAGACAGGGGGTGATTCATGCATGTGAAAATCAGACAGGGGGTGATTCATGCATGTCAAAATCAGACAGGGGGTGATTCATGCATGTGAAAATCTATACTCCCACTTGCAGGGTAAAGAGTGATGGGATATCTGCGCTTCTGTTACACAGAGGTTGCCCATTCGTTACCTTTTCTATGCTTCTCCATGGTGTTTAATGATGAAACATTTACAGAAATTTTGTTATATATTCCCGTTGCAGGGATTGAATTTCAGATTTTTTTTTAACTAGCTTAAATTAGCAAATACTGAAAATTCAGGAACAGTTAAAGACCTAATAAACAGTTTCATTGTGTCATTCAGTTTTTGCAGCTTTCAGATACAATTTATATAGATTGGTATATGAAATTGGCATTTTTCAAGAGTTATCAATCATTATTTGGTTGATTTAAATGGAGACGAATGTACGAATATCTAAAAAAATACAGATCTGTATACAGAAAGGACTATGTATAGCATATAGATTGTCTGGAAAAAAAAAGAAACAATTGTTTGGTGAGTTTTTCTGCACCTTGAATCATCTCTATATCTCAGTGTTTATATGGATTGGTACTAAGAGAAGTATAGGTGCAAATGGGATTTTTCAGTTGAACAGTAAAATATTAGAGGCCATATATACCTTTGTCTATTTGATGGGAAAAAACAATGATTGGATTATTAAACAAGTTTTTTAAATATTGATTTCAGTAATGAACCATATCAAATTAATGATACTCAGTTGAAGAAGAAAAAGAAGGCAGGAAGTAAAGCAAGGGAGTTAATTCTTGAGCAGCAGTTAAGTCATACACCTTCACAGAGACCTACTGAACCTGTCAAAGTTGATTCAGCTAAAGTTAACTTCAGGAATATTCAGAGTCACTACTCCTACAACAAACCTATACTACCTGCTGTGAGTAGACTGTGTTTCACCTACTTGATTTACCATCATGAAAATTAACATTAATTTAGTGATGTTACCAACAGAATGTTTGTAGATAAGGTAGCCTATACCTATAATACTGGTAATTGGTAGATCTTTAACATTTTCCAAAATTGAGTTATGCATCAGTTTTTTTTTTCAAATTTCCAAACGGGACCTTCCCAAGATAATTGTATTTTTGTAAAATCTGGTAAGATCATTGGTATATTGCACAGTTAGTTTATGTGTGGTAGACCTTAATTGCCTCTGCTACTAAGGGATAATATTTCAAGAAAGTTGTAGCAGAGTCTACAAAGTAAAAATTGTCCAACATCTACAATTATTTCTCCATATATTGCTTTGTAAGTTCCATTTCACATTTTTTAAAAGTACAATTCCTTTGCTTATATATGATTCTCCAGCTTTATATATAACAGCAAGTAGGCTTCAGAATAGAAAATCATGTAAAATTTATCAAGGGTACCACCATTGAGAAAATGAATATATTGTCTTCAAAAATTATGAATTTGATTTGATCACAAATTGAACTACCAAAATCACATTAGCGGAGTTGGTGAAGGTTTATTTGCAATCATTAACTCCTAAATATCTGTGCAAATTAGTTACAATTCTTAACAAAAATAACTTATGCAGATGTATGGAACGCCTAAACTGTCTGATGAGATACACATTTGTTTACGTGTTGTCAATTTTATATTAGGGCCTGCCTGCAGCAGTGCTAAGCTTGTCGTATAAGGCGACTAAATAGTGCTCAGAAACCTAGTTGGGGGCTAGGCGCTCTGCCCACAGAGCAACTGGGATGTGTGCCCCAGGTGGTGGAATGGGGTACCCCTGGCATGTTACATGCTGGGGTTGTCAGGCTATAATACGGAAAACCTGACCGCAAACCATAGTGATGCACCGTTTTGGAAAAGATGCCACGTTTGTCGAACGTTAAAGAACCCTGCTGTGGTATTGGACCCTATTATCCTTGTGTCCCATCCCATTTTTCATTTCATGTTCATTTTATCATCCATTTCATGTTCATCGTCTGAATATAGCTGAAGTATTGCTACTCGGACGTTTAACCCCGACAATCAATCAATCATTAACATTTTTGAAAATTCTTTCTTAAAAATTAGTTTTGGTGGTTTGTTAATGTAGAAAATTAAATTTAATCATACAATAACTTGTAGAGTCGAATTTATGTACATTTTCGCGGGAGTCGAAATTCCCATGTCCTTGGAATTAAAAAAAATATATATTCTGACTACGAAAATCGCCACAAGTCATCAACAGAGTCCAAGGTGTATCAATTGTGATAATATTGAAAGTAAATAACAAATAAGCTATTTTTTTTACTATAGAATAAATACTCTAGGGTGACTGGATAGACTACCCAAGTGTATTTTGTTCAACATTTTTCTAATTGGCGTTGTGACGTCTATTTTGCCGTTTACGGACTGATTTGAAGTTTAAACGATCGGAAAGTTCCGGGGTCACACGTTATCATGAAATTTTTGTCCACATCACGTAAAGAAGAAATCACTGCACGTAAAGAAAAGAAAATGCACATAATGTATTTAGAGATCAACATAACGTAAACATGATACGACCTCATGTTATAAGAAAACCACTGCATGTAAAGATAAATCCACATTACGTAAATATATGTTGACATAACGTAATCATAAAACGACGGAACGTAAAGACAAAATTACAGAACATAAACACAAAACGACATAATGTAAAGATGTTCCTACATAAAGTAAATACAAAATGACCACATGTAATTATAAAACCACGGCAAGTAATATAAAATTGACAACACGTAAACAAATGTGTATCTCATCAGACAGTTTAGGCATTCCATACAGATGGGTGAAAACTATAGACTATTAGCTGTGGAAAAGATGTTTGTTTGTTGGGGTTTAACGTCCGAGCAGCAATATTTCAGCTATATTCAGACAATGAACACGAAATGGATGATAAAATGAACATGAAACGAAAAAAAAAGGATGGGTCACAAGGATAATAGGGTCGACAAATTTTGACTGCCACTGGAAATAGGGGGGATGGGTAAGGTCGGGCAATTTAGCCTCCTGTGGCGGAGCGCAAAGATTCCTACTCCTATCGAATACCACAGCAGGGTTCTTTCACGTGTGAGGAACGTGGCATCTTTCCCAACACGGTGCACCACTATGGTTTGCGGTCAGGTTTTCCGTATTATAGCCTGACAACCCCAGCATGTAACATGCCAGGGGTACCCCATTCCACCACCTGGGACACACATCCCAGTTGCTCTGTGGGCAGAGCGCCTAACCCCCGGCTAGGTTTCTGAGCACTATTTAGTCGCCTCTTACAACAAGGTTAGCGCTGCTGCAGGCCTATTCTTTTAAACACCCGGACCTGCACGGGGAGCTGTGGAAAAGAAAGTCTGAAATTTAGGATATGTTGTCTAATAAAATTTTATGTTACAAGAGTTACATTTTGTGACATGAACTACACAAAAAATCATTAGTCTTCAAATTTCTATCAGCATTTGCTTAAAGGTGTGACCAAGAATCATTGTTTGTTTTTATTTGGCATTATAACTATTTCCATTTGCGAAAAAACCTTTAGAAAAAAATTCTAGAAGTATTTATTATTATTTTTTGTAGAATTTGTATCTTGATGGAAGATCCCTTATGTTTTTCTTGTCTTTTTTTCAGAATCTTGAGTCTTTAAAAAATATAACTAAGGTCTTGTAAATCTTACTTCAGTGCAAATGTTTATATTATTTGTATTTTCTAAGTTTTATCTTAAGCAACTGTATGTTTTACTTTATATGTAAATCTTTGCTTTCTTTTGGGTGCTATCCTGTTAATGATCTACAGTATAACCTGTGATCTATACCTGCATGCTCCTACAGTATAACCTGTACTTTCAGACAACCACTCAAGATGACCAGAAAATTACCATAATGAAAGTTGTCTTTGTTGAATATTTAGATTATATTATAGCTGCATCAGAGGATAGTAATATATGTAAGTAAATCACACATTCACATAGCCATCTAAAAAGTCAGTTTGTATAAGTATAGTTTTTGAATACATTTGATAATTCACAAAAGTTTAATAATATCAGCTAGTCTAGATATTGCATCTTTTGTAGTAATGAAATTTGTCTTTTGTTTCTAAAAATATTTGTTTACATGTATGTTTTATGACTTACTATGACTTTAGTATATGGCTATAATGACACCTAAAGCATGCTGTATAACAGAGTCACTAATTCTTTCTGTATGGAAAGATTTGATTTGTTGTCTTTAATACTTATTCAAGCTTTTATGCTGCTGATGCTGTCTTGATTGAATTGTACATTTATTTGAACAGTTTATATCTTTCCATTTTCTAAATCTTATTATCAGTTATAGGCGTGCATGAAAGTAGTCAAATGTCATTGATGCACATTTTAAAGCTTTTAAAGGTGTATTGAAACTAATTTGAGTATTTTTTTTTTTAGTTAGTTTATCATTATTCAGATTTTTTTTGTACAAAAAGATGAACTTGTTAAACTATGTAGTGCATTAACCACCAAATAGCAAAAACACATGCATGCTCCATATTTTTGTACTTCATTTTTAGTCATTATTCACCCTGCAAACAAAGTTCCTTAGGGGATATATAAAAATTATCATGTTGTAAGTGCATTGCCTCCTTCTTTGTGAATGCTATCCAGGCAGATCATATTATATAGATGTTACATGAAGGAAGATTATTATTGCTGAATCATGGAAAATAATCTAACAAAAAGTTGTTTGATGTCAAAACAGAGGGTATCCTTTTTGAAGCATGCTCCCATTATTTCTAATTATTTTTATTTAGCTTATTTAATAACAATTAGAAATCTTTTATTTGTATGTGTGGCAAGGATATCAAGTTCTTATTCTAGGTTTATCTTTGATATACAATAAATAAGTTACGTTTTTCCTGTCAGATTATCATGAGCAGAGCTGGAAATAAAATTCAAGTGAAGCTTTTTAATACTGTTAATAATGTCTTAGTGATTGTGATTTAGAATAAATTATTCAACTTGGATGAAAAAGGTTATATTTAAACTGTAGATATGTCAACAGTATGATTTGCACAAAACATAATTTTATAAGTATTTTTTTCTACTTTGTATTTACCTGTGATTTAACTCATGATATTTTCATACTTGTATTTATATCTTAATCATTATTGCCAAAATTAAAATTTTATTTTAAGAATTAGTTATTCACAATTTGTGATTAAGTTCAAAGGACACAGCACTTTGTAGGATGCTGGATTATTTATTAGATAGACATGTTTCTAGGCTAAATGTTGCTATCAAGAACAAAAATTATTATGATATTTATGTTTTAAGTACATTCTACATCCTGGGGTTAATTATTATATGTTGATTTCTAGGATGTAAGTTACGTTCGATTGAACTGCCCATGCCCATTGATTTCTAGGATGTAAGTTGCGTTCGATTGAACTGCCAATGCCCATTGATTTCTAGGATGTAAGTTGCGTTCGATTGAACTGCCAATGGCCATTGATTTCTAGGATGTAAGTTACGTTCGATTGAACTGCCAATGCTCATAGATTCTAGGATGTAAGTTGCGTTCGATTGAACTGCCAATGCCCATAGATTTCTAGGATGTAAGTTACGTTCGATTGAACTGCCAATGCTCATAGATTCTAGGATGTAAGTTACGTTCGATTGAACTGCCAATGCCCATTGATTTCTAGGATGTAAGTTATGTTTGATTGAACTGCCAATGCCCATTGACTTCTAGGATGTAAGTTATGTTCAATTGAACTGCCAATGCCCATTGATTTCTAGGATGTAAGTTATGTTCAATTGAACTGCCAATGCTTATATATTCTAGGATGTCTTTTTATCATACAATATTATCCATTCATAAATTCATTCCAACATGGTTTAAGAAGATGAGTATATACCTTTAGATGTAAAAATCAATTTATACACATGTGACAATCTGTTATCTGTTTCCATTTATTTTTGGCAAATGTCAACCTTATATACAAGCAAATAATTTGCATATATATCTTGATTCTTATTTGAAACAGATATTTGGGGATTTGATGATGATGCTGTTAAAGCCCTGAAAGACATGAAACCAGAAGATTTAGACAAATTGATAGATAGATATAGTATACTTCTTGATCCTGATTCAGAGCTCTTACCTAAAAATAGAAAGTTTAATGTAAGTACTTTTGTCTTTCCTCATTATTTTTTGGTTACAATCCTAAGATGTCCAGTAGCTGTCATCTTCTTTTTCCAAGTTAATTTATTAAATGTTTTGGTTCATTTGCTTAATAAGAATTGAATAAATCAAACTGTTTTAACTCATACCTTTTCAGTTTTAATATATTCTGCTCATATTTTATAACATATTAATAGTCTGAAATATATCACAGATTTCCAGTGCATATGTACTGACAGCTGTATGGAAATGAAAGGTTTTATCACTTACAGGATAATGACTCAGTAACCAATAGGGTGGCAGGATTTGTGTGTAAATCTGTATTTGCTGAACATACAAGTTGTGTGACCAGTTTGGTAGTTGTAGGGAGAGAGCAGGGATTAGATTCTACCTACTTGGTACGTACATCATTAAAATTAGTATGTTTATCTCTAAATTTCAGTTTTCATGTTTCATGAAAAATAAACATTTAGCTATTCATGCTATTATTGGAAGAAAATGTTCAGCTTTATATTTAATCTGTCACTTTATTTCTACATGAAATAAAAAAAAAAACGTGTATTAGCCAAGGTATCATGATTTGAGTTAACCCCATAGTAAAACTTTTTCTGTTGTAGCTGAGTGGTGGGTGGGACAGCAGAATATGTATATGGGATTTAGAGAAAGCTAGGTAGGTATAAAGTTATCCATTATTAGATCAACAGTATTTTTTCTGTCTTTAGTAGAGAAAGCAGAAAAAAGAACAGATCTGAAACACAATCACTCAACCACTAGTAGCAAAATCACCAGTGAAAGAAAAACACTTATTAAAAGGGTACTTGACAAGGAAAAACTTGTTTTTGTAATGTGTCCGACTATAAATAAAAGGGTACTTGACAAGGAAAAACTTGTTTTTGTAATGTGTCCGACTATAAATAAAAGGGTACTTGACAAGGAAAAACTTGTTTTTGTAATGTGTCCGACTATAAATAAAAGGTCTATATCTATGTCTATTAAGACTGGAATTTTTCAATAATGTAAATGTACATCCTTTATTTACATTCTCTGTTTTAGCCTGCATGATACATTCAGAAACACAGCACCAGGATCTAACATAGAGGATACAGAACTTGCATGCGATGGTGTTATCATGGAAATGGCTTATTCTCCTAAATAGTATATACAGTTTATACTGTGAACTTAATATCATCACTTGTACAAATAGAATTTCTGTTTTAGTTTTGATTTCTATGTGACGGTTAAATTATCAAACTTATACAAATTTTGTATTTTTGGTGTAAAGAATATAATTTTACTCATAATTTAAAAAAATTTTACCATTCAAAACATTTTCATTTTTTTAAAATCACTGTATCTTTAATGAATAAGGTTTACACACATAAGGGTAACAATTGTTAACTTGAAATGGTTTGGACTCACATTTTCTAAATTTTAATCTTATGTTAAATATTACAAAAAAATATTCTTTAATTTTACAGTAATGAATTTGCTTACTCCTCATCTGATGGTATGGTCTATATCAGAAAGTTTTCATTGGACGGTTCTAAAATGACCTTACAGAATACATTACAGGGTCATGAGGGTGAAATAACTTGTGTTCGATGGAATCCCCATGGCAAAGGATTCTGGGTTACAGGATCTGATGATGGTACAATCAGAATATGGGTAAGAGTTCTCTCATTTCAGTAAAAACCAAAGGATTCTGGGTTACTGGATCTGATGGTGGTAAATCATGAGGAGGAAAATTAAAAAAAAACTTTTTTTCCTCATGAAGATGTGCACCACTGAAAGCAACAATGAAAGAACTGGATATTAAATTTATTCATTATACCTTAACTCGATGAGTCCACTGTGTATTGGGTCACCTTGGTTATAGGAATCAACCTGTCTGTCCAAGTGCAACTCCTCCTCTACTGTTCAAGAGATTAAGATGAAATTTTATAGGACAGTTTTGCATTGATTGTATGTAGACATGCCTGAAGGAATATAATTACTGTCTAAGAACTACAAAGCTAAATAATCCAACTTAAAACTTCTTAAGTGCAACTCTCCTTAACAGTTTAAAGGATTTGATGATATGATGGGCACCATGTGTAGATGTTCGTGAAGCAATATACTTACTGCCTGAGGTCTCTTAAGAGATATCATTGAACTTAAGTGTCTCGCAATTAACGTTAAACTTCTTTTGAAGCGGGGATATTTTCTTTGTGAGCCAAGTTTAATTCTGGCTTTATTACAATTTAGATGTTCTTTTTATTTGTTAGATGTATTCTGATATATAAAGCCTTTAAAACTTGGGAAATCATGCAGTGATATATATTGCAGCATTGCAATTATTTCAAATACCTTGCACATGTGTTTTTTTTACAGTAGATGAAAAAAGATTTATAAAAAGTCATATTGTAGAGTGCATAACTAAATGCTTAATTAAATAACACTTTAACAATAAAGTTGTAAATGATATCACTTTCTGTATATCAGTTGCTGCCTTCATTTCATGCATTATAAAGGTAGAACAACATTGCTTCAAGGAGATAATTAGACTGTGTGGATATAAACCACTAAAATTCCCAAAATTCTTTTGTAACGTGTTAGCCAATTATTTGCAGGATATGTGTGACGCTGACAATCAGTTGACTGTACCTATACTTGGTTTTTTTTTCGTTTTTGTGCTAACATGTATTCTCAATACTGATAGACCCGGTTTGCACTCATATGTGTAATACATGACAGACTTGGATGTTTCTTAACGTCCTTGGCTATCGTTTGGGGTCTCTCACGGATGGTGTAAAGCATCAACGCATTTAAACACAGTCCCTGGATATAGTCAAACCTGTGAATGTGTGTCATTGTGTATTTAAGGGAATTAGTTGTCATGTGACCATGTTCATTCATTAAAATTAATGCATTATTACATAATTTAAATTTGATCCGTGACCTAGTGATTCAATTTGCAATATGCATGCTATATGCAGCGTTGTGTAGCATACAACAGCATTTGCTGAATCTTTGACCCAGCAAAATATTTTTTGAGATAAAATCAACATTTTCCAGTGCATGTAAGACAGATATTGGTGCATGCCAGTCAATTGATCAGAAATTTCCAAGGCCGAAAAAAATAATGTTATATTTCCGAGCACTATTCTAAAATTATGTAGGATCAGTAAGTAGGGATTTTTATTATCATTTGTTGGTATTAAAGAAATTCTAATTTCTTGAAATTGTATTAATAGATGTTTCATTTCTAACAAAATTTTGTGTGCAAATAATTTGGACATATATTATTATAAATGTTAAATACATGATTAATACTTAGCTGTTTTTGACTACTACAAATATTTAAAAAGCCTATTTTTTCATATTCAATATATGTTACACTTTTATTAGAATGAAGTTGTTTCATTAAAAGAAAATTTACAATTTATTAAGATGACAGTCCTATACTGAAATATATCACAGATTTGTACTACAATTGATTTGTATGTTTGACAGGCTGGACATGGGTTAAACAAATGTGATGCTATACTATCTGCACAAGGTGCTGTCAGTTGTATGTGTATAGACCTTATCAATGGATGCATAATAGTTGGTGTTCAAAATTTTATCAGGTAAATCATTGTAGACCTTGTAACCAAATACTTGGTTTTAGGAAATTTCTAAGCTACAGATCTTGTAATAAGGTACCTGATTGATTGCCATCCATAGTTAATTCAAACATGTATGTTATATCATTTTGATGAACATTTTATGTTGTATAATTGTGTTTGAAATTTGTCCATTTACAAAAAAAAAGAAAAGTAGAATACTGTGGTGGAGAAGTGTGTAAAGTACAAGAATAGCAGAATACTATGGTGGAGAAGTGTGTAGGGTACACGAACAGCATAATCATTATTGTTTTAACCTTACGTTTAGCATTTTTCTGGGATTAACTTTAACAACTAACAGACAAATAAATCTACTCTCAACATTATGGTTCTTTATTTTCTAGGGTATATGATCCAGAAAACTACAGACTAGTACAGACAAATGAAGGACATTCAGACTCGGTCAGGGATATCATCCATATTACAGAGAGAAATCAGGTATACATCCTAGTAGATTCATACATGTACCATTGAGTGGAAAGATTGGAGGGTCATAATAATTAATTTGAATGAATTGTTGGATAGATTAACATTCTTAGACTAATAGGTGACAAACTATATATAAAACAAGGAACACATTCACACTTTATGCAAGATTTATGTTCAAGGAATCAATACTGCAATTCCACCCTAGGAAAATAGATGCTATAAACATATAGATGACTAGGTCTATCTGGAGGGTTACTTCTGCTTCATGGTGGGGAGTCATTTCTGGGTTGGATGTGGTCTGCTAATGGGAGTTGATGGGTATATGTCCTATCATATGCAAGATCTCTTTGAACATCCTTGTGAAACTGACAATATCGTTGAGAGCATTATCCTTGTAGAAAGTATGCTGATATTGCTAACACAAGTGTATAAGGTGTCTCTATAAAGATTAATTTCTGTTTTACCAAATTTTGCTGTTATAATACAAAAAGTTGAGAAAGTCATGCACACTAGAATAAAATGCTTGGTTGGGCACAGCTTGATACGACCGCCTTTGGGCAGGTATTGATTCACTGTTCAGGCTTGATACAGCTTTGACTTTTGATTGTGATTAGACATTTGACCTGTTTTTGCCCTTTTTTCCTATACTGTTCCAGTCAAAATCTCTGAAATCAATCCTGACCTTCCTTTGGGGATATGGCATGTTGTGGTACAATTTCAAAATGTTCCATTCCCTTTTACTAAAGTTATTATCTAGAAATCAGAAAAAAAAACTTGTATCTGGTCTCTGTGGCCCCCTATTCTTACTTGGCTCATGGCACAACCCCTAAAATCAATCCCAGTCTTCCTTTTGTGATATGGTAACTCGTAATACAATTTCAAAGAGATCCATTCACTTTTACTCAAGCTGTTGTCTGAACATACAGAAAATGCTTGTTACAGGCCCTTAATTGGTTCAAGTCATTGCCCTTGGAATCCAATGTTTCCTTAAATTGTATGGCATCTTGTGGTACAATTTTAAAAAGATCCTCTGACTTATAGTCAAGTTATTGTCTGTACATCGGAAAAATGCTTGTTTTTGGTCCCTTTTTGGTCCCTTGTATTAAAATAATAATTATATTAACCCACTAAAATCAATATCAACCCTCCTTTAGTTATTTAGTATCTCATTAAGTTTTATAAAGATCAAGCATCTAACACTCATGCCATTGCACAAAAACAACTGTCCTCAGATGATGACAGTACCATACCATTGTACGACCAAATTTCTTTTACAGTTGTATAGAAACTGATACCTCTCCTTTATTATGACATCCCAAGGTTATTTATGATATTTTACACGAAGGTGCAGAAGTCTGAAGAATTATTTTAATGAATACAAAGAAAGTATTGATAGCTTCTAGAAAGTATTGATACCAAATCATGTGGTTATATTTCAGTATGTTTCATGTTCATGGGACAAAACAATTAGAGTGTGGAATGCTTACAGAAAACCAAAAAGGAAGAATAGACCAAAACAAAATGGACATAAATCAAGTGGTTTAAAAGAAAGCTCAAGTGATAGACGGAAATCATCAACAGGGTCAGAGAAAAAAGTGGGTTTTATTGACAGTGAAAAGGAAGATGAAAATGAGGAAAATACAGACCTTAAACAAAGGGACAGTACTGAGGATGGACTTTCAGAGGAACAAGATCATATGACTGATGAGGAGGAAGAGGAATAAAGAGGATGAATGTCTTGTGAAAGTGCTAGTCTGTCAAATCAATATACAGCATCAAAATGGGCCTACAATCATTAACATGTTTTTTACTCATTTTGTTGTAATGACATATTTTTAATGTGTTTTGAAGACAAGAATCGGCAAACATGTTAAAGAAAAAATATTATGTCCAAGAGTTATATCCCTTTAAATGTGTTGATTAAAAAAACATTTTAAGGATTCCTAAGTGCATTTATTACTTGGTCACTAGTCTTTGTATAGAATTATTTTTTTGTTTCAATATCAATTACTTTATATGATATTTTTTAGACTTTGATTGGAATTAAAAGAATTTTCTGATCCATGTTAATTTACCATTGCTTTATTGCCTGTGAAGATTTAATTACCAGGAAAAAGAGATTTGGTATATTCAGATAAATGGTAATTGAAAAGTGTTTTATTGTTAAGTATTTGATTATTGGATACATTATCATTTTTTATCAAGTTATGTAGGCACAATTTATAATGATTTAAGTCTCTGTAAGAATCAGACAAAATAGGAAAATTCAGTAACATGCATGTCATTAACCCACTGATCTGACAATATAATTCAGCAACATGCATGTCATTAACCCACTGATCTGACAATATAATTCAGCAACATGCATGTCATTAACCCACTGATCTGACAATATAATTCAGCAACATGCATGTCATTAACCCAATGATCTGACAATATAATTCAGTAACATGGATGTCATTAACCCACTGATCTGACTATGTAATTCAGTAACATGGAAGTCATTAACCCAATGATCTGACAATATAATTTAGTAACATGCATGTCATTAACCCACTGATCTGACCATTATTTGATCTCTGCATTACTGGATTTTCTTAGAATTGTTAGAAAAATTAGGTTTCTGACAGAGTTATCTACCCTTGAAATGTTCATTTACAGCGCATTTCAGTGAATTTAATAATTAACTATCAACCTTGAAGGGTTCAATTCTGTGTAATATTAATAATTAAAAAAGAATCAGACAATAAAGTTCTTTGTTAAACAGTTATTGGTACAGTACAAAGTACTATATACAATTATTTTAAACATACTGAATTGTTTATTTTGTGATCTGTGCTTTTCCAGAGAGCCACACTTGTAAAATGAAAAGAACCCAAAACAATAAAAGTTCACAAGTTTAAGATAAATATATTTAAAAACAACCGTAATGTATTCATAACGAAAATTATTTACCAATAATTTCTGTATTACCGGTAATGTTTAATGGGATTGCTAAATCTCTTGCCTTTCCTGCGATCAAGTGTATTTCTAGTAAGAGAAGTGCCATACCTTATGTCAAAGATTATTGTTTTATAATGAGATCAAGTTCATTGAAAGAATTTCAGTGATATTTTGTACAAAGCATCTGTTTTCTTCTAATTTAGATCTATCACTGATATATCCTCAGCTGTCAGATTTATTACTCAAGTTATTACCATGTATTTGCTCTAATGGATGTGAAAATTTCCACAAGTCATGCACATTATCCAATAAAAATCTGTTAAAGTTATTTGTGCATTTCATGTTGGGTACCACCAAGGAGCTTCAATTAAAACTGAATTATCTTGCATACTGAATGTGTTACAAGAATGTATTAGAAAAAAAAATTGATGGCCACTTTTATGATTAGAATTACCATAGAGGAATAATAATAATATCATCAAAAAGAGGAGATTGATCAAATCCACACATTATTATACAACTGCAAAAAATTGCGGTCATATATTGGTATGGTGCTGTCATTGTTGTTTTAGTGTAATAACTTTAGTTGATATTTAACTAAGATTTAGGTTCATATTAAATTTTGAGTTTGTGGCCCCTACCGTTTTATATACATGTAAAGGGGCAAAAAAGGGTAAAAATAGGTGTGATATTAAAATTTGTGTAGAATGTTTATCTTCTGATTTTGGTTTTCCCTTTTTATTGTGTTCTTTATTTAATTCTGGTAAACAAATGTATCAGCAGAATTGATGTTTTTACTGTTTTCAAGTTATAAGGGGTCAAAGGGGCCACACCCCAAAAAAATCAACTTTTTATTTTTGGTCTGATTTTGAACATTTTTATTTGAATTTCAAATTTTGTGCAATATAGTGACCAAACCAGTAGTGTCCATAATGAATTGTAAGTCCCTAAACTTAAGTGTGTCAAAAACTAAGATTGTGTCCCCACTAGCCCCAACTGTTCAGGGTTTGACCACTGTGGTTGTATCATGCTGGGCTCTGCAAAGCTTTTTATTACCATTGTAGTTCAGCAGAGCATTCAGTTGATTTCACATCTTACATTTGAGTTATGGTAATGTCATTAGTGTTTTTCAACGTACAATGTACATAAATATATTATGGTGCTCTATTTCTTCTCTACGACTTTTGCCAACTGTTTTTTAGCAGCAGTTCAACATTGCTTTCATCTTGAAACAACTGAACAATATTCATCTTTCAATCTCATAGTGTGCTCTTATGTGCAATTCTCCGTATTTTGATTTTCTATTTTTTTCATTCCATAAAAAAAATAAAAAATCCATATAAAATCCAGTTGAATAGCCCATCCCTTGTAAAAAGAAAACTCTTTCAAGATATATATATAATGGGAGGTAACAAAAAGTATGAAAGGTTAATTATGTAAGTGACTGATATTGTTACAGTTGTTTATAAACTTGTATGTATAAGCTTGTTTGTCAGGTGTGTAATTTGTTATGAATAAGAAACTAATACTTACTATGACACATTACATTCATGTACAAATGTATGTAGTGTTATATAACTTACAGTTTAATAATACAGAGAATCAATGGCATTTTGTTTAAAATCTGTGCTTAAGTTTAGTCTTAGAAAATTTTGTAGTAAACAATGAAAAAATACTCTATAGTACTTTCTTCTGAAGTAAAAGACAATATTTCATTACAAGTAGCTGTGCCACATAGAACTGAGCAGAAAATTTTACCGGTAGATTAAAGATTTACATGTAAAACTATGTACTGTTTTGAAATTTCTAATTCTTCAAAACTGCAAATCTCTCCATTTAACATCATACTTCTGTAGTTTTTTTTAACAGTTATTAATGTTGCAAAATTTACTGCACATAGAAATTGCCTCATATGAAAACATTGAATGCTTTTAAATTTAAATAGATGTTACAGTAATATTCTTTTTCATATTCCTGACTTTGGCTACAACAGAGTGGTTTATTGTCAAAGGACAACAGTAGACTTCAAATTCAAATATTCAATTTATTAGAGCTGTGGTAAGTACTTGGAAACTGATGAAGAACTTATTTCTAACCATTCAGGTACCAAAGTAAAAATAGTATCAGTTTCCAAGAAAAATGCTTACCTTTTTCCCTTTCCCAAATGAGACCACCAACCAGGTTGGTGGGTTATGTCCCTTTGAAAAACTAGCTAAAATGGCTTGCATTCTTTAAATATGAAAAAGGATTATACTGAAGCTGTGGAACAATTTTTGGCATGTTTTGTGAGTTGTGAATCTAAAAACTTCATTAAAAATCTCAAAATTGAGAGTTCTGTTAAATGTTTGAATTTTTCATTAAATCTTCACTCTAAAGAATTTAAGTAATCTCATTGGTAGAGGTTTTGAGAAGATTTGTTGATCAGAGAACATTGCTGTGATTTTATTTTTTATACCTTGTTAGATTTCTTTTATCTTCATATTTTAAATGTTGATTTATATGGATAAATAAATATTTAATACAAGTCAGAGATTTTTTCTTTTGATTTATAGAAAACAAATACATGTTTGACTAGAGACTAAGGGTGCCTGAATGACATACATTTATCATTATCCTTATGGTTTGATTGAAAAATCTAAAGTCCAGTCAAACTAGCAAAATTTCACTTATAATCTAATCAAATTGCAACAGAAGATATTTCAGTTCTAATCTATAGCACTAATGACTATGAACAAAATAAACACAAAAAAAAGTCTTAACAAAACTTAATTACGCATTTCAAATATAACACTGAAAAGGGGAAATAACTCCGTAAAAATGACTGTAATAATAATATTTGATACAAAAATAATTATGCCTTATCCAATAAATAAAATGTAGCAACAGTAGACATTTTTGCATCAATTAGAAGATAGTCTACAATTTAAAAAGAGTTTTCATATCTTTCATCAATCAACAGCCTTAATTTAGAAATTAGAAAGTAAACAATGAATCCAAGATAATGAAAGTTCAAGAATTCAATTTAGATTTTTTTAATTAACAATTAATGAAAAGCTTGCAAATATAAACAATACCAATTTGAAAAAAAAATCTAAAAGATGGAAGTGCCAGAAAATAAGCATTTTCTGTAATTAAAAATTACCAAAAAATTAAATATACCCATTAACCTTGTAATGTGTTACATATCATGGGCAGCATAACATGTGAAAAAAAATTGTTAAGGGGAAGAAATCCATCAAAGTATCATACTTTACATGAAATTGATAAAAATGGAATAAATATCAACCACTGACTGATTGATCGACGACGGATTGATAACCAATGACTGGTAACCAGTCTGACTGCATTTTTTATGTAAAATGACGGATGATCGGTTCATGTAAATTTAAGAATTTCCAATGAAACGAATCCAATATACTACCATAATGAGTTTACCCTAATTTTAATACATCAAATCAATATATTGTTTTTTGTTAAGTATAAAACAAATGTAAAATTAAAGTAATTAATTGATGTTTACATCTTTTTCATTATGTAAATATATGTAAAATTGACAAACAAAACAACAGAATCCATAAAATATATTGACCACTCAGTGGTCATGTGATGCAATCACCAGTTTAATGGATCGGTTTGACAGATCGATGACTGACAGGAAACTGATCGGCGACCAATGACCTAACGAAGTTTTAGTTGCATGGATCAATTCAGGTACTGTATATATTGGAATCATAACACTTTGATGCAATTTGTTGTTTAGAATTAATTTTTACTGGACTACAATGACAACCAAGAGTAGTTAAATCAAAAGAAAAACATGTAAGCAATTTTATACATTTACTGAAACAACAAACAACTCGCAGCAACCTTAAGAATACAAAGAATGTAAACTTGGACTCCATTGAAAACTAGAGGCACCAATTGAATCTCAGATACTTACCTCTAAGGCTTAATTAACAACCATTTCTGTTCAAGCTGAACAATATTTGCATGTGTGTATTGTGTACCATTTTCAAGAGTATACACATTCTTCAGGTTTTCTTCTAAGATGTTGGTATAATTTGAAATTGTTAATTAATATACATTTTCAAATCTCCAAATTTTCTAGAATCTAATCAGAAAGTTTGAAACTGAAAAGATATTAATGAACATGTACCTGTATTTATTAATTTTAATTGTGTTACATGTATCTTCTCTGTTATCTGCTGATGATGGTATTTGTAGTGTCTCCCCCATGTCCCTAGGAACAATGTGTTAAAAGGTTAAAAAATATCAGACAACTTTTATTCAATTTATTTGTAAATTAAGTTAAGGCATACCAATGATGATGACCAGGGTGACACCACTAAAGACCAAATTTTTTTAAAATTATTTACAGTTGTATAAAAATTGTTGAAACAGAAATTCCCAACATTAAGCAAATTTATAATACACTTGAAGTTTCATGATAATCAAGCAAGTCTTATTTGAGATTTTGGACAAGCTGAAAATGCTCATAGCCATATTTTCCCCCAAAACTTGTCAAGCCATATTTTCTGACTTTATGCACAGCTAAAATAAGTAACCTAACAAAGCTTTTTAAACTTTCACAATTCTTTGTTACCATATATCAAAAGAATGTGTAAAATTCAAGTAGAGATTTTCTGACACATACAACAAAGAACAAAGAGAACTTGTATTTTACAGAAAAAAATTGATACAGGGAAGTTTATAAACTTATAGAAAAGTTTGAAAAATTCCCAACGATGTTAGAATTGTCAAATTTGCGATGCAAATCTTTGGTCGTTCCCTCCGCGGGACTCGAACTTGTACAGCTGTGACATCTATGGCAACACCACCTGCGCAAAGTCTTAGTGGTCTAGGGCGCTGGACTTTGTGCAGGCGGTGTTGCAATAGATGTCACAGCGGTACGAGTTCGAGTCCCGCGGAGGGAATGAACGAAGATTTGCATCGCAAATTTGACATCGTTGGGAATTTTTCAGACCCTTCTAGAACCCTTCAGTTCAGCTGGTCCACATAACATAATATCGAGTGGTAAGAAATCATTGAACCAGTGATTTAATTTTCATGATCTGACTATTGTCTAGAGAGAAAATGTTTTAAAAGTATAACATGACATAGTTCATAATGCATCATGTCAGAAGCAGTATATGAAGAAGTTGACATACATGTACATCAACTTAAAGACATGTTCTTTCATGCTGTAAATTCATTAAAAACAAGTTATCTCTCCTTCAAGTTACAATATTCTAAATGTACAATGATACACTCCTTGAAACGTTCACGAGTCCCATTTTAGCATTCGTGCATCGTTCATCGTGCGTTTACGTATTGTTTTGCATTCTTTAAATGCACGATAAACGCACGATAGAAGCGTTCGTTAAAATGCACCCTGGGAGCGTTTGTTTAAACGCATGATACAAGCGTTCGTTTATTTTTGTACTTTAATTATTTCCATGATTCAACTGTTATTTTTATATTTTTTGCTATTATTAAATCATATTATTTTCATAGTTTTATTTTGTATTTATTCTTCCTTCATTATCAGTTAATATTGTTATTTTACTGTTCGACATGAACGTTTGATTATCATGCATTTCGTGAGCGTTTAGCGTGCGGGAAACCTAAACGCCTCAAGGAGTGTACAAATCTACTATTCATATGGAAGCTAAATGTATTATGAACAGAGTATTTTAGATATCAATTCAATAAGTTGTTAAAATTACTTAATGGCACCTTATGTTTCTATTTCTGATATTTTAATGAATAAACCCATATTAAAAAATCTAAGATTACAGCTAAAAGTCATTCTTATAATTTCATTGAGAAAAGGCATTTTAGAAAGGGATATTTTTTTCAACAGACCTTTTCTTTTGAAGCTAATCTGAAAAAAAAACAAAACATAATTACCAATGGTTCCAGGGGTGTTTGCCTTTCCAGGATATTTGACCAGTAATAGCATTATGTGCAAGGCCAAAAATTGCAAAATTATTTCTGAACCAAACTAAATTTGACTTGAAATATGATGGACTTTAGGATAACTGAATTACTTAGAAAATATATTGATATGGTATACAGTTCTTTCATGTCTATATACCAAACATATACTGAATGCCATCTCTCAAAAGAATAAAAGAAAAGCGTTCCAATGTCCCCTGCGTGAAAAGATACACTTCAAACTTTAAATTCACTGGAATTTTCCAAGGGCTGTAACTTCTGTAAAAATCATTCAACCATAACCAAAGTAAAAAATAATCTGTAACATCTCATAGAAAGACTATATACAAAAGAGAAATCAATTAGTAAAAGCGTATAAAAAGGTGCAGAAAACTTTAAATCCACTGAAATTTTCTAAGTCCACGGGCTGTAACTTCTGAAAAAATCATTCAACCATAACCAGAGTCGAACTTAATCTGTAACTTCTCATAGTA
Source organism: Perna viridis (assembly GCA_037379345.1). Taxonomy (NCBI): domain Eukaryota; kingdom Metazoa; phylum Mollusca; class Bivalvia; order Mytilida; family Mytilidae; genus Perna; species Perna viridis. Next base: position 58,620,614 of record CM074513.1, read on the forward strand.
AGACTACATACAAAATAATAAAATCAATTGGAAAAGCATACAAAAAAAAAGTGCAGAAAACTTTAAATTTACTGAAAGTCCAAGGGCCGTAACTTCTGTGAAAATCATTCAACCATAACCAGAGTCGAACTTAATCTGTAACTTCTCATAGTAAGACCTCATACAAAAGATAAAATCGATTTGTAAAATTATTACAAAAAAAATGTGGAAAACTTTAAATTCACTGAAATTTTCTAAGTCCACGGGCTGTAACTCTGTAAAAATCTTACTCTGTAACTTCTCATAATAAAGGTACATACCAAAAACAAACTTATTTTGTAGGAGCATTACAAAAGAAAGTGACAAAAACCAAGACGGATGGAAGGACACCCAGAATTTCCATGTCCCCCACTGTTGTTGTCAAAATACTATTATTTATTGTTCAACACAGGGGACAATAACTACCTGTATTTTGACAACAACAGTGGCAGATCCAGAGACTTACAAAAAGGAATATTTTTTTTGTTAGGATATTTAAAAAAAAAATATACATCATATTAACTTGTGTTTAGAATACAATACTAAATAATAGAGGGAAAATTTTGTTTATGGCACTGTTATTTACAGAAAAAATGTACCGGGTAGTTTACTTACTAAAAACCTTTTGGGATATTTTTGTGCTAACCCTCACCATGCTGTGACTGGAAATATTTGGTTTGGGGCCCTAACTTAGTGCTGTTTTCTGATTTTTGGGTTCTGGCAATGTTATTTTTAGCTTTAAGAGGCTTTCCGTGCAAAAAGCAGACAGTGGATTTTTTTTTTTTTAAATCACCCATTTCATATCACAAATGCATCTTTTCTCAAAGTTGAAAGTTGGTTTTTCATTAACTTCAATGATTAAAGAGAAATAAAGTACATAAATAGCATTAAAATTTACTGAAAATGGGGAGATAACTCTATAATTTGAGCAAAATTTGGTTCCATCGGTTGGAAATTTTAAAGTCATTTTCTGAGCCATTCATTGTCAATTTAAAACAAACTTTATACTATTTGACATTCATATGATATATACATTAAATTGGAACAAAAAATTCAATGGGATAAAATTTACCCATGCCACCTAGGATCTGCCTAATTTTTACATGGGCAGCCTTTTAATAGGAAAGCACAATTTGTTTTCTTCTGCAAGCCAAGTGAATGTGCTTTAAATTGAGAAGAACTTATTTTAAATAGTGTCTGATGATAAATATTGACTTGAGATCTGAACAAGAGGTTATGAAAAACTGTGGCCACAAAAAATATGTCTTTCACCACTCATTGAATCAACTCCATGCATTAACCTCTTTGGGTTTTAGGACAAACTGTGGCCAAGAATTGAAAGAAAAATTCATAAGTGATCCTTCTGGTAACCCCTCAGACCTTGCACTTATAACTGTAATGAACCATATTTAGCCTCTAGTGGCTTAACAGGGTACAAGATTAAGGGAAACAGGCACTTATCTTATCCCTGGTGAGCCCCACATACAGTAAAAAAAAACAAACCAAAATGCCAAAAGAGACCATTTTTGGGTGACAGGCCCATTTTTTCACATTGCATGGTAAGGGTAAAAAGATTACTGATACTAAGTCCAAATAAAAAAGATTTATGAGTTGATACAACATTATGTGTCAACAGAGTTCTAAAAGAGTTGTTTCAATGGAACTTTTGTCTAGTAGTTTTGCAGGTTGTTTTTTTTATCCGGACACATGCTTCAACAAACTAAATAATTTGTCAAAAGTTGTCTAGAAATGATAGGTTTTCATGGTTGGAAAATTCAAGTTATTAAAGCATGTGGTCAAAATCTCCAGTAAAGAAAAATGTAATGTACAATTTGGCTCAATTTGCTCTAAAGTTTTCATGTTATGAATGGATGAACTGTAAACAAAGTTTTGTTGGAAAACTAATCACACATTTTACCAAATTTTATGCAATATTCAAACTGATTTGACTGTTCATTTTCAGGGTTGAATTTAATATACATCAAACATATCACTTTGCTTGCTTGTTGAACTACAATACTTTCTGATTATTTTTCATGGGTTAATATTCCATTTTACTAAATATTATAAACAAGTTAGTAAGTTCGTTACTTTGAAAGTACATTAATTTGTGAAGACCAATTTTTGTGGATTAAGGAAGAATCACAAGTTTGTGGACTCTTGAATTCATGGTTTTAAGGTTTCCAATATACTCATCAAAGGAAATCTTCTTTTTGTTGGGAACCAAATTTCGTGGTTTGGCATACCCACGAAAACCTACAAAAATTGGTACCCCATGAACAATAGTACTTTCACAGTAGTTAGTTAATGTCATATTAACAATTTTTATACTTTTAAAACATTTCTTTGGTTCATTAACACATAATTTTTATTGTTCTTCTCGCAACTGCTGTGAAGGATCTGTAATATTTTTCTGTTCTTCGGGCTGTTCTGAAGAATTTTGGCTATTTATTTCTTCTGTAGGATTTTGCGAGGAATTTGTGTTACTTAGTTCTGGTGTTTTGATATTATCACTATCCATACTATGTTCTTGCAGACTTTGCAGTCCTTCTCCGGCTCTTTTAAGCCTTTTTCTATATTCCAGGTTTTGGTGATGGTTATCAGGTACCCCTTGAAATCCATAGAGAGCTCCAAACCAAGCACCTATCATTACTCCAGTACTATCGTTATCACCCGAATGTAAGATTCCTCGTTTACATACTTCCATCCAACTATCATTAGATCCTAGTAATGCATCATAGGCTATCATTGGGGCATCATGTCCACTAGCCCCTCCCCAACCTGCAAAACTTAAACTCTTATAAAATTTGTCTCTGTCTGCAATATCATACTCTGCTGGAAATTCAACAGGACCACAACCTGATGTTAAATTCCTCATTTCTAAATACTTTTTCCATGCATTTTCAAAGTAGTCCCATGCTTCCAGATTTTCTTTCGCATCATGCCCACTTTTACATACATACTGTTTTGCTTTATTTAGAGTGTCCATTAACCCTGCACCCCATTCTACTATGGGCTTTTCTTGTAATGCATAAGAAGTAAATAAAGCTCCAGCTAAACTGCCGAGGTATCCAGTTGGATGATGATGAGTCATACGACCAGATTCAATGGAATCTGCAATCAAATCATCCAAGTCTTTTTTGTTTGGATACCGAAGGCCTATACACATTGATCTCATCGCAGCACCACAGCCACCACCTCTAGCATTAAAAGGAATCTGGTAACCTTTTTCTCGCCCTGGTCTCAGCTGATGGCAAGCACTTATAGTGGTAGGACCAGGAGACCTTCCACACATATCACGCATGCCATCTATGTACTTTTCAGCAAGTTTCTTGTAAAGTTTTGCTTTATCTTTAGTATCTTCCTGTTCCTAAAACATAAAATCAATATGTTCATTTGATACAGCCAGTGGAGTAAACTTTCTTATCAAAACAATAAAAACACTTTGCAGAGCATAGCATGATATCATTGAAGTAGTCGAACCCTTAACAATTGGGGCAAGTGTGGAAATAATATTGCATAAATTTAAATTCAATTAAAACTTTTGAAAATTTGACCAAAAATTAAAAAGTCAATTTTTTTGGCTGTAGCCCCTTTGACCCCTTTATAACTTGAGAACTGTAAGAGATATCTGAAATCTGATTGAAAAATGCAGGCAGGGATAATTATGAGTAATCCAATAAAAAAAATTATAGAAATTGAATCAGAAATAAAAAAAGCTGACTTTTTCAAGCATGGCCCCTCTGACCCTTTATAATTGGAAAACATTAAGAGATATCTAAAGTCTGACTGAAAACTGCAGGCCAGGATTTTTAAGAGGAATCCAATAAAAAAAGTTGAATTTTAGGTGTTGCCCAACAATAAAATGTGCTGATACATTAGTTTACCATAATTAAATAAGAAACACAATAAAAAGAGAATAATTAGAAAAAAAAAACAAACAAATATTCTACATAGGTTATAATAAAACACTTATTTTTACCCTTTTGTCCCCTTTTTCTAAAATGGAAGGGACCACTAAAATAATGCGAAATAACTCTTGATCTGTTCATAATTTAGTTGATATGTAAGAGAACTTAAATATATTCTGAATCATCTTCTTTGATACAGAAAAATCCCTGTTTTCTCTGACATCTAAATGAATTAAACATAACATTGAAACAAAAACCAAAAAAAACAACAATAAAATGCTTTAATAAAAGGATCACTTATACATTTTACATGTAGGTATGACCGCAAAGGTCAAACCCTGAACTGATGGATTCAAGCTTGATACAACTCTAAAGTTTCGTTGTAATTAATTGTCTGACACAAAACATCAAACAACTAAAAGAGAGCTTACATATATAAAAATAAACAATTCAACACAGTTCCATGAACATTTCTTGAAGCCTTTTTTCAGTTATTTTGCTGAATTGCACTTGTGAATCCCCCCTTTTTTTAATTAATGAAGGCCATAAATTGAAAACAGAGAATCAGAAATATATAACAAATGAAAAAAGAGCTTACATCAATAGAAATAAACTACTTTTCAAAGATTCATGAAATTGGGTAAAACCACAATTGATTTATAGTCCAAAACTGTGAAACAACTCTAAAAAAAAAAAAAACACACACACACACACACACACACAAACAAAAACAAAAAACAAAAAATGGTAACAGTGTTTTGGAGTAATTGTGCAAATTGTGATCAACTGACAGAGAGACAGAAGTAGAAAGGTGTAAAAAAATCAGTGGAATAAATTTAAATCTGTGCCATCATAGTATAAAGGACAGCCTCTTAATAATACATGATGAAATAACATTTAGCTTTTTGTCCATGAGTGAATGTTGAATGTCTTGGGAGGCTTATTTTTATTTTGCTTGCTCATTTTCATAGTGAGGCATACTTTGAACATCAGATTAACAAAATGTCTCAGTGAACAGCCTGATTATCTAGACTGAATCTATATCCATTGACCTGAGTCTTGTTCCCCCTAGTACCTGTTTGTCCTTTATACCAGTATATAATTTCCAGGTACAAGGTTTAAGACAATTATTAGGATCATGAATAACCCAAGCAACCAGGAAATGAAATACAAGTATATTTAAAAAAATTTTTTTATCTTGTTAGTTTTGTAAACTTTAAAATTTGATAGTATGTTATGTAGCTACATGTACAGTAGCATATTGTAAGCAAAGCTCTTATTACATTTAGATCATAGATGTATCTTAATGTTATAATTTATAAGTTCAACTTTCATTTATATACACTGGTATAACACCATAATGAAATAATTTTATCTTCAAAAAATTGAAAGTCTGTTGTCTAAAACTAAATTCTTAAGAAAGATCAAAAACACCATTCACCTAGCTGTCCTGAATTTGATTACCGATTAAAAAGATGACTGTGTGTCATTTAACAGTTTTTAAATATATGTGTTTACATATAGACACACACAGGCAGTAACTGAAGTAAAATTAATTACTAACACAACCAAATGTACCACCAAACCACTTTCAAAACTTTTAACTTCTACGTCTGCAGTCCTACCACAACACTTGTTACTCACGTAGTGGTATTAATTCAAAGTGGATCCTGAAAATTTGAAAGATCTTTTGGAGACAATCAGTTCAAGACTATTATCTGAATATAATAGCATTAAAACCTATGATTTTTCAACACTGTATACTTCTGTTCCCCATACTCAGTTAAAATCCTGACTTAAAAACATTATACATTGTTGTTTTTCCAAAAAAGATGGTACACCTAGATACAATTATATAGTTCTTGGTAGAGATTCCTCATACTTTGTAAGAAATAATTCCAAATCATCTTCCAAATATACAGAAGTAGATGTTTACAAAATGCTGGAATTTTTGATCGACAACATATTTGTCCAGTGTGGTGGACACGTTTTTCAACAAACGGTCAGAATTCTAATGGGAACAAATTGTGCTCCTCTACTGGCTGACCTAATCCTTCACACTTACAAGACTGAAATTATAACTGATCTGATCCGAAAGAAAGAATATTGTTTAGCTAGATCCTTTAATCTCAGTTTCCGCTATATAGATGACGTACTATCTTTAAACAATCATAATTATGGGAATCTGATACATTGCATCTACCCCAAAGAACTTGAGATAAAGGATACTACAGACACTGAAGTCAGCCTCATATCTTGACCTATATTCAGAAATCGATGATAAAGGAAAACTATTGACCAAACTTTACGACAACTGTGATGACTTTTCATTCAGAATTGTCAACTTTCCTTTCTTCTGTGGCAACATCCCTTCAGCATATGGAGTGTTCATATCACAACTCATATGTTATGGCAGAGCTTGCCAAAACTATGCAGACTTTTTGTATCGTGCTAGAACTCTAACAATAGGCTTCTGGTACAGGGTTATGTTGCTACAAGATTGAAGTCATCATTACAGAAGTTTTATGGTCATCATCATGAACTCATGGATCGTTATGGTGTATCCATCTGCACCTTGAAAACTGATTTATTCAAAGGGTCATAGTTTTCCTTTCCTCGTTTGTCTACCCTGGACTTGACTTTTTATGAGCAACTTGGCAGGTGTTTCTAGAAAAGCAGACGCTTACCCTACCGGTGCACCTGGTCCATATTCCCAGTTTTTACTGGAATCTGAGTTGCTCATTTGCTTTTGTTACTTTGTATGTATGATTTTAGTAACTTTATGATCTTGTTGTGTATGTTTGTTTTCCATGTCTGGTCTTTGTCCCTGAATTACATTCTTTTGATTACCACTATAAACTTGGTTCCCTTGATTACTCTACAACAGTATCTCCAAGACATTGGTTCTTTTGTGAGCCTAAATTCCCCAGTGTCATACAGAGAGTGTACATTTATTAAGAAATAAATCATGGAAACTCCATTTTATCATTGTTTTACCACGGGCTGACCACTTATGACGCATTATTTTACCTGGAGCGATAGCAAGATTAATAGGATAATTACGACACTTTTTTACATTTTCGTGACCTATTATGGTAACCTTAGATCCCCATATTTGTCCATATTTGGCTGTACACATTACACTGTTAGTTGAAATGGTTGAAACTTTGCTTTGTATTTTTTATAATGAAGTGAAGGGCAAATTAAGTAGAATGATGTCAGATATGGCAATAGTTGTTTGCATTATAAGGTCACAGTGTTCACACATGGACAGGTACAATGTTTCATTCATTGATGATTGTTATTTTTTGTTTTCATACATGAGGGTGCATGTGGCACGTGGAGAGTGCTACCATGTACATGTATAAGTGATTTCATCGGAATATGATATAACTTTTCTAAAACATAATATTAAATATTTTTATTAAATATGAATTTGATGTTCATTCATGCTAGTGAAATGAATGAAAACAGCTGATACACATTAGAATGTTACACGTGTTTGTTTACTGTAAACTTTACATGATTAAGGTAGGCAGTAATTTACACACACAAACAAGCCACACCCAATAAGTTGCCTGCTGCTCATATGATAAAGCAATCGAAAATCAACCACAGTAGTGGTCTCAAAGCCTGTTAAGGATGTCATATTAGAATAGAATATAATGCCCCTATGTCATGTCATATTTTTTTGTCAACATCTGAATTTAACTTTAAAACAGTTTTCAATTATTTGAAATATATGAATTAAGAATATTTCTTTTCTAATACGACCAATATGGCAATTTTTGTGACAAAAATTTCCCTAGGCGTAACCAAAATAACGGCTGTTCCGTTTAACCTCCCCCATAAGGAAGTTGGATTATAAATTTGTATATTTATGTAATCGTATGTGTTAGATGTGTGTGTTTATGTAATTGATTTTAATTAGATAACCTTTCAGTTGTTAAATCATCGTGTAAACGTTTTTAAATGAGTGTTTTGTCTTGAGGTGACATCAAAAGAAAAGAGACAGTGCGCAGAAGCTAAAGGTGGGGTTGTACCGACATATACTGTTTGACGATATTAAGATGTCATATTAGAATGATTTATAATTCACTGGGGAATGATGTACACTAGCACTATTGATATGTTTTCACTCTATATGAAATTTGCACACTGCTTTGTTTCACAAAATTTCACAATATTTGACTCTGTGGTCTTGAACTTAATGAAGTTCAAGATTACAATATTTTGTTAATTCATTTTTAAATTTCCATTCTCATACATTTGTATTACACATTTCTGCAGAAAAGCCTATACATAATATTGTTAATACATAAACTTTCATTTCATACTCAGTTAAAACTTTTGAAGAGTAATAAATTTTTGTCTTGAACCATGCACCAAAATCCCATGTTTAAGATATGGAACAAGCTCTGATGTCCAACAGCCACAACTTGTCATGCAAATTAGCCGTTGAATGTCTGAGCAATCTCGAACTATTCTTAATGCAACAACTGATGGTAATGTTCCTTAGAATTGTGTGAACATTTCCAATATTGCCATGGTTTTTTTTCAAATATATACAGGGTGAACAGATGCCAAGGATGAATGGACCCAGGGCAAACAGACTATGAACGAACATTTTTATATTGATATCATCAGGACTATAAAAAAAATTGAAGAACTCGACTTGTCATGCAAGTCTTATTTCAACTAAAATTCATTTACACAAGTGTTGATACGTATATGTGTAATTAATGTACAAACCATATATGATTCTGCAGTTGCCAAATGCAAAACAGTATCGTCACTAACTGGCCACTCAGGTAATTCAATTTTCAGTTTTTCAATACCACCTAGGTTTTTTGCCATGTTATGAATCTCGACACCTGAATGACAGAACTCCCATTCTCCATTTTTAAATCCCATAGCATCACCGACACCACTTAGAACCATTGATGCAACATATCTTTCATTTAATGTAGCCATTTTCGCTTTTCGTGGTTTTGCACAACAGGAAAGCAGAAACATTTACAGTTCCGTTGTCACAATACTATCAGGGGATATCATAGGGAAAGGAGAAGGAAACAGAGAAATATACCGCAAGAAAATGATGGCGATTATTTTCTCTCGGAAAAGCTTTGGGTTCTTTAAAGATGCCCGATAAATATATAAAGTAACGCTGTGTTCTCGCTAACGAGATGTTCATTTCATTGGCCGTAAACTTAGCCGAAACATAACGAATATTGTAATTAGCCACGTGCATAACAGCTTTGTTTTTCTAGGTTAAACCTCTAGAATCGGCATCCTTTATATAATAATTTACAAATAATATTCAAACCGTAGACATTTATTTGAAAATTTCAACAAAACAAGTACATATATCCAGGGGTCATTTTTTTCTGTAAGTGGAAAAGGGGGTTCAGTTTTTTTATAACTTCAAAGAGGGGGGTGGGTCATTTTTGTGCACATGAATTTCAAGGGAGATCCAAATTTTTAGTTAAGCAGAGCATTACACCAGTCAAATTAAAACATATATTTCCACCATTAAAAATTTTATTTCATTGTCACATGCACGAACTCTGGTAAAATCAAGTTCACACATCAACATAACCACCAGGACCTAAAACATTTACAGTTATTAAATCAAATTGGTCCGACTTATCTGCTGACGATTCAATTTCCTTACCAAGATCTTGAATCTCAAGAGCTGTGTCTGATTCTGCTTGATTTTGATCAGACTTTTCCAAAGTATCAAGTTTTGAAATTGAAGACTTGAATTTTTTATTGGAAGAATTCTTTAACATCTCAACTGCTTTTGCTTCAAAGAGTAATCAAGGGAACTACAATTATAACGGTAATAAGAAGAATGCTATCCAGGGACAAAGACCAGACATGGAAAACAGACGTACAAAGAACATGAAATTTTGTTAAAATCAAATATAAAAATTAACAAAAGCAAATGAGCAAAAAAGGGGCTATTATAGTCAAATTTTGTGTCCTGGATCTTTTTATGTAATATTCAAACCACAACCTTTTTTTCGCCTATTGCATCTTTGTATATACATAAAATCATATATCATTGTCCTGCCTTTCTATTTCAAATGTAATCCTAGCCCCGACCCCCACTCATAAAAATCAACATGGTTACGGAGGCGTATTCAGGTGGGGGAGTGGCGGGCGTGCAAGACAATTTGCAAAGCATGGGTTGTCAGGGGTAGATTTAGGCGGTTTCAAGTTGAAACTTTAAATTTCTCGCTAATTTTACCACAAAAGATATCTACATTGCATCCACTCTTTAATATTTCCAAAATTTAACCTCAAAATTTGAGTCACCTCGCTCAGCTCGGCAGAATTTTTACTGTGCGCCCCTATCTAAAATCCTAGATCCATTTCTGCTACTCTTACAACGTAAGCGGTTGGAATTCCGTTCCTCTATACCCCAGGATGGCATCAAGTTAGACAATAGCTTGCCAGACAACCTCTAGCATTGCTGGAGTACAACATGGTTTGCTACATAAACATTGTATTGCTTTTTATATATATATATTTCTTTATTGCTTTTATGGAGAATATTAAAATAGTTTCAAAACAGGCAACTTGTTTCATGCTAAACGGTTAAAGCAAAATATGATGAAAGCTATTTACAGGTTAGTGAACAGGGACAGCTCCAGACACTTTGAAAAGGAGGGGTGCAAGCCAATGTGATGGTGATGCTAAGACATTATTTTCCATGTTTTGTCAATTTTACAGATGAAAATGACTAATTTTCTGGTAAAAAGGAGGGGTGCCAACCCCCTCTGATCAATGAACAGGTATTACCAGCACAGTTGACTAATAATTATCATTCGATAAGATGTCCTATTAAACAGGTGCATCATGAGCTTATGGTATGATTATCCTCAACATCTCTCTTAACTAGTGAACAAAAAAAATCACAATTTACCAGTCTTGTAGAGTTTATGCAAGGAAACCATGAATTCAGATCAATTCAATGTAAATTATAAATACAAGTACATGGCATGATTATGATTAGCTCAAAATTCAACAATAAATCCTTCTTTTTCAAAATTTGTAATGTCTGTGAATGTTTATATTTTATTCTATTTACCCATGGAACTTTTTTTTTTTTTTCATTGATTGGTTGTGGTTTCAATGCATATTGCAATTATTTCTTGCATATCAGGACAAGAATTTTTTACTGTATGAAATGATCCTGCTTTATACTACTCTACTATTATGACATTTTGAGGCGGTTTCATAGTGCTTCCTCACAGAATCAACAGTTGCTTAGCCAAATAGTTTTTCACAAAATTATTTGTTTGAGAAGCAGTGAAAGATTTAGCACTCACTAGTCATGAGTAGAAAACTTAAATACATGTACCATTTATGTTTGCCAATGAGATAGTCATTAAAAAAAAACAAGCAAGTAACGATTAAGCTTCTACAATTGAAATCACCACATGGTTATCAATAATGGGCAAACCACATACCATTAAGCAATCTATAAAAAGGCCCAAAAACAAATAAAGTAAAACTATTTACAAAAGACCATAATCAACCTAATCTACAGAAAACAATGAAGTAATTTTTTAGGTCAGTTGATAGAGTGACAGCTTGCATTGTAAGGGATTCTAGGTTGATGGCTTTTATTGTATACATGTATGAAAGTGACTTTTACTCTTGAAGCACAACATATTTAAACCTTGTACATTTGTATAAGAAATATGATTTTGAAAAATCTTTATTTTCAAACTGCAGTTTCATATTAGCTTCATTACAGTGCAAGCAGAGATTGAACAGCATTGAAGATCATCTAAATTCTACATGTATGAATTCTTTTCAGTCATATATATGCCATGGATGACCTGGAAGTATAAAAATCAGTAATAAATATACATAATGCTCATATTCAAAGTTACTGTGATTCATGATTCCTGTATTGAAGTAGACCTCTATTTAAGTTAACCCTACATTATATGGCTCATTGGATGTTTTTTTTTCTTCAAACAAAACATCCCATTATGTTAAAATATTATGTCTATGTTACAAATTTAATTCAAGTGTCATAGGAACAGTAGTGCTACATTTTAAGCAATAAACACATATAGGATCTATCTACATTACACATGTAGAAATAATACAAATAAAATTCTAAAATAAACTGACTAATGAGAGTTTATAGTGAATAATCAAAAGACTTTGAAAGTGGGGGTCCAAGCTATTAATTTCCTCATTTTTGCAAAAATTTTCCACATTACTTCCAACAATTCCCAACAAAAGAGGTGGTTCCTACCTTTGGAACATCCCAAATCAATATTAATTTTTGTTCTCCAAAAAACAAGGCATAAAAATATTGTATACAGAACCTCAAATACCTACACAATCTATTATCATACTTCATTTGAACAGAGCCTCCTGTTATGTATGACTTGTCTGGTAACTTGTATCATTGGTAGGTGAACATGACGGCTGCATCCAAAATTTTCTGGAAAATATCAAAACATATTTCCTTTTAATATGGAAAGAGATACTGAAAATCAACATGGATAGACTTTTATCATACTGTCATGACTATGGTATAATTGTACATGTTCATGACAACATACTGTGCAAAAGAAATCTGATGACTGATAAATCTAGTTCCTTATCCTTAGTTACAGATATACAATGTAAGTCAACAGCTTATATTTATGGATCTATTAAAAAAGTAAAAAAATATAGCACGATAAACTTCTTAAAAAATTGAAAATCGTGTCTTATATAAGGTCATACAAATGTATATGTTAATGTTTAGATTAATTTCTAAATCATATAATTCATGTAGTTTATCCCAAGTTATGTATAAAATGTTCTCAAAAATGAAATATGGGGTACTGTATACACAAATAACAGATTCTTGAAAGGTTTTTTTTTTTTTGTGTTACCCTATAATCAAGTAACTGTACAAGTCATCATGTTCAACAAGTTTGTATCATAGACTGATTCCTTTAAATGAAAATCAACAGTCATTGACTCAACAACAACTCTTCATGTCTTTATAAAAATGTTTGTATGAAGTGTGGAACATGTATACAGGTTACAGACCACCAACTCAACCAATGAGCATTTGGAACGTACGCAAAAATAGTCCTACGCAGAAATTACCTCTGTTCCTCATAGTGCTGTGAAAAAAGTTCTCATCAAATTATAATTAACAAATACATGGTATATGAAAAACACTTAAGTTATTTATCATAATTATTGTAACTGTGTTCGAGCTAAATAAAATATTTGTATTTTCATCATGGCGGCACTGTAAACAATAATGAATGCATATCATTAATGTTCGTTTGTTTTGACAATCCAAATGTTGACTTTAAAAATATAAAAACAAAACATTATCGCCAAAAATTGTAATAAAAACATATTGTAACGCTTAAAATGAAAAAAAATTCAAATATAACAAATTACTAGCGACAAATATGCGAAGTTCATAAGCAAGCTGCTGGTAAAAAAAAAACACAATGGAGAAAATTTTAATTTGTTTCGTGTCTTTTGTAGAAGGTTTGGAATTATCTCAAACTACGATTTTCAGGTTCATTTGTATTCACCTTAATGTGTCACTTACTTTTTGGTGGAATATATGTCCATATGTGAGTACACGAAACTCAAATTCAGACGACCCACCCCCAATGTGACAGCATGGTTTTTCACAAAATACCGTTCGGAAGTCTGATTTTAGTTCAAAAGTCATGTAAAAGTTCGAAAATCCCGAACTCCTGTTTCCGTGGGCTGATCCTATTTGTCATCTGGATCTCGATGTTGGTAGGGTCTCAATTGTGTAACCCCTACCCGTACCCGTACCATCTTTTCACCGTACCCAAATATTGTTTTGCTAAGATATTCATTCTTACGGTATTTTAAGAACTGAAAATTGCATGAGATGTGGAAAAGTCCGTTTCAATTCTTTTCTAATAAAAAAAATGATGTATATTTTTCTGATATTTCTTGTTTAATCGGTTTTCTGAAGTCAAGAGGTCTAAGAGTAATCAAGGGAACCAAGGTTATAGCGGTCATCAAAAGAATATAATCCAGGGACAAAGACCAGACATGGAAAACAGACACATACAACAAAGAACATAAAGTAACTAAAATCATACATACAAAGTAACAAAAGTAAATGAGCAACTCGGACTCCACTAAAAACTGGGAGCATGGACCAGGTGCACCGGTAGGGTAAGCGTCCTCTGCTTTTCTAGAAAAACCCGCCGAGTTGCTCATAAAAAGTCAAGTCCGGGGTAGACAAACGAGGAAAGGCAAACTATGACCCGTTGAATAAATCAGTTTTCATGATGCTGATGGATACATCATAACGATCCACGAGTTCATGATGACCACCATAAAACTTCTGTAGTGATGACTTCAATCTTGTAGCAACATAAACCTGTTCCAGAAGCCTGTTTGTTAGAATTCTAGCGGGATACAAAAAGTCTGCGTAATTACGGCAAGCTCTGGCATAACGTATGAATTGTGTTATGAACACTCCATACGCAGGAGCCGAAGGGATGTTGCCACAGATGAAAGGAAAGTTGACAATTTTGAATGAAATGTCATCACGTTTGTCGTAAAGTTTGGTCAATAGTTTTCCTTTAGCATCGATTTCTAAGTGTAGGTCAAGATATGAGGCTGACTTCACAGTGTCTGTAGTATCCTTTATCTCAAGTTCTTTTGGGTAGATGCGATGTATCAAATCCCCGAAATTAGAATTGTTTAAAGATAATACGTCATCTATATGGCGGAAACTGAGATTGAAGGATCTAGTCAAACGATATTCTTTCTTTCTGATCAAATCAAGATGTGTAACCAGAAGTTACCGTACCTGACTATTTCTCACTTTTCTCTCCGAATCTTACGTTTTTCTAAAATTATTAAGAGGTTAAAACTTCACCTTAAGACTTTGGATAAAGTTTTGAAAGATTTGATCTTGTTTTAAAAAAGAAGTGATTGAGTTTGAATTCCGCACCGTACCCAGGGTCAATCCCCGTACCAGCAAAGAATGGATACGATCTTATCCAGAATGAAAAACAAAATCTCCTAAACAGACTCTGATGTTATTTTAATTCATGATCAATGAAAATTTGGATAATATTATGACGTTTTAATGTCAAATGTGCAATAAATTAGTACAGATAACAAAAGATATCGGACTTTAATTTTAGGTACGGGAATTTCGGGCTACACATTTTAGATCTTTTGAAAACAGAAAATCGAATAACATCAATTTTTTTGGACAAAAATTTAAAAAAAATTAATTCTAGTCTAACCATTATGTCATTTTGTAAATGTGTACCAACATTCAGCTTGAAATATAAAGTAATAATGAAGTAATTGGCAAAGTAATATTTGGGTACAGGGAAAGTTTGGTACGGGTACGGGTTACACATTTTAGACCTTTTACAGTTCGGGTGGTCTCGGTAATAAGCAACAAGAAATGACAAGAAGCGACAGTGTAGAAATGTCATTTGCGACTTGTGCCAAAAAATGTTGGTTTACGAAAAAGATGTACCAAGCCAGGACCTGTAGTCCAGTGGTTGCCGTTATGTAAAGTCCCTGGTTCCATGCTATTCGTTTTGGTTTGTTTCTATATAGATTATGTCGATTTTCGTCTTTTCAACACTTCTGAATATCACTTCATTTGTTTTTGGGGCTTTTTACAGCTTGATTTATGTATTGTTCATTCCCAAACAATTGCTTGGTATAGAAATTGATGAAAAGTTAGACTGGAATGAGCAAGTAAACACAATTTGTAAGATTACTTCCTCAAAAATTTCTCTTTTAAACAAATTAAAGGAGTATTTGCCAACTCATGTTTAGTTTATAACAATTTTATTTGCTCAACTAGAACAAACGGGATAGGACACAATTAGTCAAACTTATGAAGTCTTCTCCCATGAAATATATTTCTTACAATATTACACAGAGCATACTACAAGGATATACAGTAATGACATGCACAAGAAAAAAAAAAGAAGAAAACAACTAATATCAATTGGGTAAATAAGATAACAACAAAAGATTAGCAAATACATATAGTTTGTGTGTGGACCCGACGCCTCGAAGTATTTTAAACAACGAGGAAACGTTTCGATTTCTTGATAAATGTTAAAACTTCTTCTACAATTGCTACATTCATTTCGTTTGTAAGATCTTGATGCCCACTTAAGAGAATATTACTTTCTATTTCTATGGGTAGCCAATTCACTTTATGAATAAGGTCGTTTTGGGTATCATTGTAGAAAGGACAGACAACGAAAAAATGATTTACATCCTCATTTTTAGCACCACAATTACACGCTGGGTTAGACACTATGTTAATTTTAGCAAGATCTCCAATTAGAAACGAAGCCGAACTACGGAGTTGCGAGAGTATTATGTTAAATTTTCGTGGGGCGTAAGAATAATATGAAGGTGTAGTTATTTTTGTGGATTTATCTTTTAGTGCTGCCTCGAATTTTGAAAGAGAGCCTAGATCGCGAACGGATGGGTCGAGTTTGTTCCATGCCTCAATAACAGAAGGAATGAAAGATTCAGATGTTAATGACAGCCTACAGAATGGCTGTATTAAATCCTTGCCGTTTCTCAAGGGATACGAAGTTAAACTTTGAACATCGGGGGTGGGGGGGGGGAGGTTACAAGGTTATTGAGATAGTTGGATTCTTTATTATTGACAATGTTGTAAAATAAATGTAGTTTTCTTCGCTTTCTTCTTTCAGAGAGTGGCCCCCAGCCTGTTTCAGAGTACAAAAATTATGTTTTTGTAAATATCGGTAACCCTGTAACAATTCTAGCAGCCTAAAGTTGTAGTTTTTCAAGTCTGTATGCATTTAGTATTCCACAGTTATTCCAAACTTCACAACCATATTCAAAAAGCGGGCGGATGTATACTGTACAGAGTTTGGAAAGAGTATCCCTATTTAGCTTATATTTTATCTTTCCTAAAATGTTTAAATGCATATTAACACTTTTAACAATAGAATCTATTTGGTTGTTCCATTTACCATCTAGTGAAAAAGTTATTCCAAGATGTCTGTGACTGTGTGTTATCGGTATAATATTATCATTTAGGGAAAAGGATAGGTCATCTGGTGTTTTCACGTTTGAGAAAATCATTATTTCGGTTTTATCTGGGTTAAAGTTCATTAACCACTTATTTGACCAGTCTACAAGTTCCTCCAGATCCTTTCCTATTACTGTTTTGATATTTGCAGTACTATTACTAGAGTAACCCAAAGATGTATCATCAGCAAAAAGGCGGATGAAGGATTGGAGTCGTTGACCCAGGACTGACTCTTGCGGCACACCTGCTTGGATTGGTAGAAGATATGAGCAACTGTTTTTAAGCACTTCTGTTCTCTATCAGTAAGATAATCCTTAAACCAGCCTATGAGATTTCCGTTAATTCCGTACGATTTGAGTTTATGTATCAAGCCTTTATGCCAAACTCTATCAAATGCTTTTGAGAAATCACAAAATACGAAGCAGCTAATTTCTTTATTTTCAAGAGAATTCAAAACACTATTATATAGTTCAATTAGTTGATGCACTGTTGAATGTTTAGGTAAGAACCCCGATTGGTAAGGATAAAGTAAACTATTATCAATTAGGTGATTATATACATGCTTGTACACCACTCTTTCCATTACCTTTTCCAAACAGCTTATAAGCGAAATAGGACGATAATTCGAAGGTAATGCAGTATTCCTTTTTTTAAATATAGCTATAACATGACCCACCTACCAAGCAGTTGGATATCTGTGACTTTCAATTGACTTATTCAATATTAAAGCAAGGGGCTTTGCTATTACCTCAGGAGATATTTTAAGCAGACGATGACTTATCTTGTCTGGTCCTGTAGCCTTATTTGGATTTTGTATTTTAATTATATCTATAATTTCACTTTCTGATATTACGAAGTGGTTTAACGTATTATTCGTTTTTAGGTCGAATTCAGGCAGAGGGGAGTTTCCGTCATCAAAGGAGGAGACTGTTGAAAAATATTCATTCAGCAGATTACATTTTTCGTTATCATCATAAATTACATCAACTATGTCTTTATTCAGGGTATTAATGAGATGGGGCATAGCATTCGTACCTTTGTTGGATTTAATAAGCATTTTCATTATTTTCCAGTACATTTTTGAATTCGTTAAATTTTCCGTTATATAATTGTCAATATTTTTCTCAAAGTTTTCTTTGGCAACTTTTTTCATAGTGTTTACTTTATTTCTTTGTTTTTTTTTATACTTGAGAATATCTATATCCAGTTTTGTCCGGAGAGCTTTTCTCCTAATTCTGTCAAGAATACGAATTTCTCGCCTAATATCATTATTAAACCACAGTCTGTCATGTGCACGTATGGTTATCATTTTAGTCGGTATGTTTTTTCTTGCTATTGTGATAAGTGTGCTTTCAAATTCATGGCACATTTCATCTACATCGTTAAGCTCATTCAATTTATTTTCCCAGTCTACTTTACAAAGTTCATTAGCAAAATTAACACGATCAGTTTGATCATACATCCACACTTCACGTTCAAAAGTATTTGATACTGATTTTGAACATTCAATAAACGTAATCGCCGCGCCGTGATCACTAATCTATCTAGGCATACTTAAAACATCCGTATACTTCGAGCAAAGCGAATCGCTAATAATTATTGGATCTAGTAATGTTCTACTATCATTTGCTACCCGGTGGGTTTATTAATCACATTAATCACATTAATAAGGGCCCCGTGCAGGTCCGGGTGTTAAAAGAATAGGCCTGCAGCAGCGCTAAGCTTGTCGTAAAAGGCGACTAAATAGTGCTCAGAAACCTAGCCGGGGGCTAGGCGCTCTGCCCACAGAGCAACTGGAATGTGTGCCCCAGGTGGTGGAATGGGGTATCCCTGGCGTGTTACATGCTGGGGTTGTCAGGCTATAATACGGAAAACCTGACCGCAAACCATAGTGGTGCACCGTGTTGGGAAAGATGCCACGTTCCTCGCACGTTAAAGAACCCTGCTGTGGTATTCGATAGGAGTAGGAACCTTTGTGCTCCGCCACAGGAGGCTAAATTGCCCGACGTTACCCATCCCCCCTTTTTCCAGTGGCAATCAAAATTTGTCGACCCTATTATCCTTGTGACCCATCCTTTTTTTTTTTCATTTCATGTTCATCGTCTGAATATAGCTGCTCGGACGTTAAACCCTAACAAACAAACAAACAAACATTAATTAGGTTGTAGGGGTTCATGATATCTAGAAGCTTATTATTTGAGTTACAAAATAGGTTTGAAATGAAATCAGCAGCTAGCACGATGTTCTCATTTAATTCGAGGCCCAACTCTATTGAGTATTGGAGACGCAACCAGTGATCATTGTCACTACCTGGTGGCCTATAGGTTGTACATAACAGAAAGGATTGACCATGCGCATGAACTTCTGGCCAGATTATTTTATCAATTGGATTTTCAAGTTCGATTTTTCTCGAAATACCTATATTTTGTTTCGAATATATTAGGATACCACCTCCTGCGTAAGACCTATCTTTGCGAAATGGGTTATTCTTGAAAGTATCAATTAGAATATCATGGTCTTGGATGTGTTCATTTAAGTGTGTTTCAGTTACAATCAAAATATCAAATTTATCAGCAAAGTTATCTAGGAATTCTGTTTTATTTCTTATGATGCGAATGTTTAGATTACATAGTGAAAAGAAGTATTCGCACTTTGTTCTGGGATTTTGTGTCGAGGTTGCATCATTTAATGGGCCAGGGTTACTTTCCATATTTCCTATTAAAAGAATTGAGTAGAGAATGAGAAGTACAAACAGTGCATTCACATTCGGATTTAACGATTGAAGAAGTATAAGTGATGCAACTATACACGAAAAACGTAAGTTGTTTAGAAATATATCGGAGTATGTGTTCATATAGTTATGGTAACCAGTAAGTTTCCTCATTCGACAATTGAAAGTACCAATCGCTGCCCTATAATCTTCAACTGTATTATCCATTGGGTAATTTAAATAACATATAAAGATAATGATTTTGGCAGCAACGGGCTTCCAGTAGTTGTATACATGTAATAAAAAGGTCACCAGGTCCACAAATTGATTGCAAGATATATAAACAAGTATACATGCAAATATGAGCTATTAGAGTATTAGAGCTAATACTTGTTTTCATGACATAAACATAAAAACAAAAGAGGTCCCAATATACTACCTTGTGGAACACCACATTTTACATCAAGAAAAATGGACTCGATAATATTTATACCAACGTTTTGCTTTCTGTCGCTTAAATAAGAATCAAACCATTTCATATAATCAATGCCCATAAATTTAAGTTTTTTTTTACAAAGTATGCTATGGTCGACCGTATAGAGACCTTTTGCTCTTTTGTCTTTAATATGATCTATTGGATGAATTAGAGAAGTATCTGTGGAATATTTTGACCGAAACCCGGGTTGTAAATAATAGAGTAAATTATTTTTGACTAAATAATTGTGCAGTTGGGTATAAACAGCTTAATTTTTCAAGAATTTTAGAAACAACTGCCAAAATGCTCACTGGTCGGTAATTTCCAACTTCAAGTTGGCTACTTTTTTTGTAAATTGGTAAACTGCTTTTACAAAGGATTTCCAGAATTGCTGGATTTTCTTATCTTGTAGGTCACTTCTTTTTCTTTGTGTTATAGTCACCTTCTTCCGTGTTATAGTAAAGAAACTGTATAAAATGTTTTAATGGTAAATATTTAGCTTTAATTCCACCGATTTTAAAGAACGTCGGAAAGAGCGGTTTGCAATATGGCGCTTGGAGGTAAGAGGTTGAGGAATGGAGGAACGGAATTCCAACCGCTTACAATGGGGTATGGAGGAACGGAATTCTAATCGCTTACATTGTAGGAGTACTGTTTGAGCTCTAACAGATTTATAAAGCTGCAAAAAAAGTCGCTAGAATTATATTAAACCGTTATTAGTCTATTTCATCTTGCTTCATGTTTTCTTCACTTAAATGGTTTTCATTTCTTGATCGAGTAAATCTATATTAATGTATAAAATTGTGAATGGATTATTGCCAGACTATTATTGCATGTTCAATGTCAACCTTAAGGTCTTCATCAAGCAATGGCATATTTCTACCTAATACAATTTTTATAAAAGACCTTTCCATTCCTCGGTTGTTAAAATTTGGAATGAACTACCGACAGCCAGATAATGTTCTAAATCTTTAGATTTATTTAAGAAATATTGTTTTCAACACTTTTTTTACAATGTCGCAAAATTTCAATGAGTAATGGATTTAGAAAACTGTCTATTCAAGTGAATGTATAGAACCTTTACTATTGTATTTATGTTGTATTGTTGTTTAATTTTTATTTGTGTTTTAGAGGGCTCAATGAGAATTAGTTATTCTAATTTACTTACTTACTTACCATGTGTTTTGCCCATCATTGAATACCGTAGAGTGACCTGTAGAAGTTTAATTGTTTGTTGCTTGGTATTTGGTGGATGACTGCCTCATGGGCAATCATACCGCATCATCTATTTTTATATATTAAGTCATTCTTCTATTAGCCTTAATATAGTCTTTATATAGTGGCATTTTATCATGTTAAAGTCAGTTCTGCGTGATCCAAAGTTATTGTATTTAGAAATGGTGGTAAATTAAAAAACCTTGATGCGAAATATTTAAATGAGAAACTGAAATGTACAACAGTATGTAATTAGACATACTTAGGTATTACTTTTAACTCGTCAGGTAATGTTGCCAAGAAACAAACTCTGAATAAAATAATGAGAGCTTTTTTCAAACCAAGGAATGCTTACGCTCATATCAGAAATCCCAGGAGTAGTTCATATTAAATCATACTGTATGACCAGTTGTTTTATATGGTTCAGAAATATGGGGTTATTTTAATCAAAATTGTGGTATGGCTTTGAACATAGAATTAAATGAAAGTACATAAAACTTATATAAAACTGCAATGGAAATGATAATAAACAATGCAATATTGTTAATGATTTTAATAATACTCATAATAAAAAAAACAACGTTAATCCAAACTGTGATTTTTTCCCAGGAAATCACTATAGATGAGATAACTAAAGCCATTCGCTCTTTACGCAATGGAAAGAACACTTCAGCTGATCTTATTGCAAATGAAATGTTAAGGAACGGAGGTATAGCAGTTTTAAAACCTCTAAAATTTTTAATACAATTTTCTCCATTGGAAGATTTCCTTGAGCCTGGAATGAGAATTTTATTGTTTTATTACACAAAAAGGGTAATAAATATGACCCAAATAATTATAGAGGAATATCTATCAGTTCTAATTTGGGTAAACTTCTTAATAAAGTTATTTACCAAAGACTGTTAAAGTTTATGAATGTCAATGATTTAATTAGTAAAAATCAAATAGGTTTTAAAGACAAGTCTTGAACTTCTGACCAAATATTTACTATGAAATCTGTCGTAGATCATTATAAATCAAAGAAACTAAAAGTATTTGCTGCTTTTATTGAACTATGAACAGCATTTGATACTGTTTGGCGTGTTGGCTTAATTTATAAACTCTTAAAACAAAATATTCCTATATTTATAACATTATATTTTCTATGTATACAGACACAAAATGTAGATTAAAATTCCATAACGGATGAAGCATACCATTTCCGTCTGAAAGAGGAGTAAAGCAAGGTGATGCACTGAGTCCCATCCTTTTTAATTTTTGTTATTGATGACTTCACCCGACATCTATATGCGGATGTCTACAATCCAGTTTATATAGGTCACATTTCTATTTGCTAATGACATTGTTTTGATTTCTGAGATTAAGGAAGGACTACAAAATTGCCTTAACACTTTATTTGATTATTGTACAACATGGAAACTACATGTTAATGTTGAGAAATTTGAAGTTATAGTGTTCAACACAAATGGTAAAACTTTTTCAAACCATTTCAAATATGATAATTTCAACCTTGAAACAGTGTCACATTATTGCTATTTGGGTATTGTTATGAAACATAATGGCAATTTCAATGTAGCCATAAACACTTCAATGGAAAAAGCTAGAAAGGCGTATTTCAAAATAAAGAAGACAATTGGGTTAAATAACCCCTGTAAATTACTCGAAAAACTATTTGATACATTAATTTCACCTATTTTTACTTATTGTATTGAAATATGGGGTATATTCTCAAACTTTAAAGATTCAGAAACTTTTGAGAAATTACATCTCAAATTCATTAAAGAAATTTTGGGTGTGCACTGCAAAACATCAAATGATGCTTGTCGAGATGAATTAGAGCAAATACCCTTACAGGTAATATTCTAATTTCTTGTGTTTAATATTTAGAACACATATTGAGTCTAGTTGGTTCTTTGGTCAAAGACATATACATGTATATATAAATAAAAATATTTCAGATCCATGGGTAACAAAATTTAAGATAATTTTACAAAAAACTGGGTTTCCTCTTTTCAGTCAAAATGCTAATGACATGAAACATTATATAAAGCAACTAACAGTAAGGACTGTTGACCAATGCATTCAAAATCAGAATGCCAAAATAAATGAGTCATCTAAATTAGATTTTTTTTCAGGGGCATTTACATTGCTAGTTACAAACCAACTTACGTTGATGCCATTTTGTATTATCATTGCCATTGGACCATAATATTGCAGTGTGAGTTTGTGTCAATAAAGAATTTGTTGTGTGGGTCGGAAAATTCTAAACGATGTTAGAACTGTCAATTTTGCGAAGCGAAGCAAATTTTTGGTCGTTCCTTCCGCGGGACTCGAAGCCGTACCGCTGTGACATCTGTGACACCACCGCCTGCACAAAGTCCAGCGCTCTAGACCACTCGGCCGTAAAATGTAGCTTTCGCTGGCCGGGTCATTCCTCCTCGTAAGATTAATCTAGGGTTGTAACTTGGTACATGATGTATGGTAGTACTGGACATGTACAGTTCATCTAGGTGTTATTATGTAGGATATAGGATCAAATTAATGATGCATGTCACAACGAATCAATATTATACAACGTCTCAGAAAGTGGCGACTCTATTCGCTACACTGCTCCATCGGATCCATTTGAAGTAAGCATAGAAGGGTCTGAAAAATTCCCAACGATGTTAGAACTGTCAAATTTGCGAAGCAAATTTTAGGTCCCTCCCTCCGCGGGACTCGAACTCGTACCGCCGTGACATTTATGGCAACAGTGCCTGCTCTAAGTCCAGCGCCCTAGACCACCCGGCCAGCTAAGCTATATATTTAGGTTACAGACCACCAATTCAACCAATGAGCATTTGGAACGTACGCAAAAATAGTCCTACGCAGAAATTACCCCTGTTCCTCATAGTGCTGTGAAAAAAGTTCTCATCTTATTTAAAAAATTTAAACAGTTTCTGAAAGGAAAAACATTTCTGTACATTTTATAGGTGCATTTTGCTTCTTGTGATGTGAAGCCTAATCTCCATAATGATTTTTAAATATACCCCTATCTTGTGAAAACACTGGGATTTCCCATGCTATTTATAGACCCTTCACTTCCGGTGACCAGTACTGCACTGCAAGTCTGCTAACCCCACATGCCATTCTGAGGATTGTGAGCTGACATATGTAGAATCATGCTGATATATAGTCATCTGCAGGTTAAAGTTAAGGTGAAGTCCAGAGAAGCCATTGAATATTGTGAAATTAGAAGCCTATGGGAAGTGGAATTAGTGGTTTTTAGCCTATAAGATATAGCTTTTTGGTCGTTGTATAATATTGATTTGTTGTGACATATTGACCGAGGACGAGGTTCATGTATAACATATTGACTGAGTGGAAGTCCTTAATTTATATATATTACATATGTAGACCTGTATTTTTGATACAGACTAGAGTGTTGTAATTTTCCGCCATGATTGGCTGAGAGTAATTACGGAACGGAACGGCTTATAACTGGGTCTAAATTTAGAAGTATAGCGTCAGTATACATATTAATAGAAACATAGCGTCAATATATCTAAAAATAGATACAAGGCTTCATGTACGCGGAATATCCTTTGCATCACGTGATCATAGTAATCAATTAAATATTGTATACAGTTCATATATTTGACAAATATATATGTATAAGGATCTGAAAAATTCCCAACGATGTTAGAACTGTCAAATTTGCGAAGCAAATTTTTGGTCGTTCCCTCCGCGGGACTCGAACTCGTACCGCTGTGACATCTATGGCAACACCGCCTGCACCAAGTCCAGCGCCCTAGACCAATCGGCAAGCTAGGCTAAATAAAATAGAGCTTTCGCTGGCCGGGTCATTCCTCCTCGTAGGATTAATCTAGGGCTGTAACTTAGTACACGATGTATGGTAGTACGGGACAGTTCATCTAGGTGTTATTATGAAGGATATAGGATCAAATTAATGATGCATGTCACAACAAATCAATATTATACAACGTCTCAGAATGTGACGACTCTATTCCCTACACTGCTCCATCGGATCAAATTGATACAGGGAAGATAATGTAAACTTATAGAAGGGTCTGAAAATTCCCAACGATGTTAGAACTGTCAAATTTGCGAAGCAAATTTTTTGTCGTTCCCTCCGCGGGACTCGAACTCGTACCGCCGTGACACCTATGGCAAAACCGCTGCACCAAGTCCCGGCCAGCGAAAGATATATTTTATATAGCCTAGCTGGCCGAGTGGTCTAGGGCGCTGGACTTGGTGCAGGCTTTGTTGCCATATATTGAAGACAAATGGGTGGCTTTGGTCTTGACATTTTCATCCTGGTGGGGTTGTGGTCTCTTTGACATATACACCATACCTATTCTCGTTATATTTAATTACTTTTAACAATTTAATGTTAATATCCCAATAATAATAACGCGATGGCTTTTCATTCAGAATTGTCATTTTTATTTTCATCTGGGTATGGAGTTTTCATATCACTAACTACGCAGACTTTTTGTATCGCGCTAAACTTCTTACAAGTAGGCTTCTGGAACAGGGTTATGTTGCTATAAGATTGAAGTCATCACTACAGAAGTTTTATTGTCGTCCTCATGAACTGGGTGTTACGGTGTATCCATCTGCACCATGAAAACTGATTTGTTCAACGTTTCATAGTTTTCCTTTCCTCTTTCTTCTACCTCGGACTTGACTTTTTATGGACAACTCGAGTGTTTCTAGGAAAGCAGAGGACGCTTAGACACTTACACTATATATACCTGACTACCTCGTACCATGATAAAGATTTTACCGACTCTGTATATGCATGGCCCAAAAGTGTAAATATATCACCTATGTTATCAAGTCTGTACCAATTTTATCAAAATGAACTGGGAGAATGACCCAGTTCTGAGAGTACAGTAAAATTTGTAGCTTTTTTTTTTAATTCACTCCAAGAATAAATTTACTGACTATGATAAACAGTTTTTACATAGTGAGGGTGGTCAATGGATATGTTATCCATTTTAAATCTATTCTTGTTTTGGTTAAATATCCCACAATTTTTTATCCATCCAAAAGAATTGGATTTGGTCAAAGTCATGAAAACTGATTTTTTTATTTGGGCCATAAGATAAAAAATCTTTTCTATATTTATAATATGCTTTTAAAGCTTTATCGTCAAGTTCCCTTTGAGCCCTTGAGAAAGATCATGGTGCACGGAGCTGAATGTGAGGAGTAATTTTCATTTAACTATCTTTTTATCTCTATTGAAAATGTTTCAAAACTGTTATGGACCGTTGCCATATTATCAATGTCAAAATAAATATATAATTGTTCATAAATGTTCATGCCCATAAAGGGCCCTTGGTTGGATAATAATAATTATTCCGCATCATCATATTCTTCTTTTTTTTTTCGTCCTCTTCGTATGTTTATCAAAAATAAGCGATGGCTACTAAAACCTGACAGAACAATAGTTTTACAATTTCTAGGAGAAGTATTGGTATAGTTAGAAAGCGGTTAGTTAAAAAATTGACTTTTCGAAAAAATGCTTTGCCATATATTGAGATATGATATAACTTCAACAAAAGTTATTGTATAGACTTCGTTTGAATAAAATACAAAAAAAAAAAAAAAAAAATACCAACCATATATATGTATTTCAAATTTTTATATGCTGTACACGTGTTTCAGTGAGTAACCTCTCATTGATCAGCAGCATCAGAATCAAATATATAGAACATCTCAATCTAAAAAAAACATAGCATACAAAAAGTACTCAAAACCAAAATTATCGAAAAAAAGACGCCAAAGGAATAAAGCATCAATGTTTAACAAATACCTTTAATATTGGGAATTCTCGAAATTTCTGGGGCTCAAACAGCTTTCTTCAGATGAAATTTAATTATTATGTATTACTAATTATTGTTAAATTCACTTGTACGTCACAGCATTAAATTCAATGCTTGACTTTTTTATTGGCGAACTTTATAGATTCATATATAAGTGAATTTCGAGCTAGATTTCATTTCAGCAGAATAGCTTATTTATCTCATATATGACTATGTCATTGTTTCAAATCGGGTTGATGAAAGTTCTGTTTAAAAGACACAATCTTTGTATGAGGGAATTGCAGGGACTTTGAAAAGGAGGGTGTGCCAGCCGAGGTTCCTCAGAAAAGGGGGATGGTAGGACACTATAAATTTACCATTTTTTGTCATTTTTACACATGAAAATGACAAGTTTTCCAATAAAAAGGAGGGATGCCAACCTCCTGCACCCCTTGGGTCCGCCACTGAATTTTGTGTAATTCCATTCAACTGTGGCGCTGGCCTTGCAGGTACTGATATAAAGTCCCTGCACTGACTGGCCTAGAATTTTACTTTTATAGTAGTCGGTTTCGTTAAAAATCCTTGCATACATACAAAAGAAATTTCGTGAATAAAAATCGCTATCTTATCATACATTTGCTTGCTTCATTGATTTAAATATGTCGGGTCATATTTACTTTAAAGCAAAGAGATAAATATATATAAATAAATCCTTGTTTAAAGCTAATTTAAACCAATTAACGGCCCATTAAAAATACAGGACTGAGGTCTATTATCAAACTAAGATTTTTCGCGAAGGCACAGTTAATCCCATTTATCTAATTTTTCTGGCATGTTATACCTTGATGCTCTTCTTTTTGCTAAGTAATACTATTGGAATCTTTATCTACTCCTAATATTGCGCAATGTTGTTGACATGTGCTTCTATTTACATTCTATTTATAGCAACCAATCAGTGTATGGTATGGATTATTTGGAAAATATGGCGGTCACCTAACGGAAGCATGACAGTTGTGTGAAGTGAGTCGGTTAAAATGACTGACAAGAAAGTAAACGGCTTACTTGGAGCCGGTGAACCGATTAGTTCACCTGAAATAGAATCTCTACAATCAGGTATGAAGAAAGTTCCGTCAACCTCTCGATTTCAAGTTGCTAGAGTTGATTTTTGTGATGATGTTGACAAAAGGGAATCGGAGAATGGTCCAGTGGAAGAAAAACCGGAGATTGATCCAAAAGACGTTGGAATTCAACGCCAGGAGTCCGTTGCAAGTCATAGAGATTCAATTCATGTGTACATCGATACGACAAGTCCAAATGCCACATATCACAACAATACACACAAAACATTTGGGAAATACACAACAGAAGCCCTGCCTCATGTAGATCACTATAGGAATTTATTATCAGCAACTAATGCTTTAAAAAGTAGACCCACTCTTGCAGAGCTGCACGAAGAGAAGGTAAGAAACACATATCGGACAGAATGCACAAAGTATTCAAAATATATAATACATTGTATATTATATCTTATACTTTTTACAGATTCATTCGCTTGTCTCAACAGAATAAAATGTTCAGAGATTAGTCCACTGCATGATTATATATTAGTACTTGTATGTACATGTATATTGTATGTTCATTCTAATGCTCATTGATGATCATAAGAAGTTTAACTATTCCAAATTATTTGTTGCACAATATTTATTCTATAAATATTACATTATTATAACTGGACATGCAGGAACTGCTATCATGTAAACTCTAAATGTAGAACAGAATGTAACTGATAGCAGTCATAGGGAAATGTGTGTGGCTGAAGGCAATTGTCAGACGAAATTTCATAATTTTCACATTTTCTATTGAATATATAAGGGAAAAAATTTTAAATACAAATGTATGCCATTCAGTTGGACAGATCAAAACTCTATTTTGCTATAAAGTCTTTGATATGCATTAATGGTTATGTTTTTGGTATTTTGGTGTTTATTGTATTATTAAGTGTCATCCTATTGATTTTTTCATTGAATATACAAATGAACATCCAGTTGCATCTGAAATATCTGTATCAGAGAGGTCCTTCTAAAAACAGCTTGATAAAATGATTTAACTTATCTTTCCTAAATGTACATTACAGAACTTTAAAATTTAGAGCTTATTCAATTCCTACTTAGTATTTATTTCGATGCATGGAGTAAACTCTCACACTCTAAATAAGGAAAGAATGCATGTACTTTTAACAAGACTTTCAACTACACTGTACATGTATGTCCCTTTTAATGTAATGACATATTATTCAAAGTATATATTTAAAAAAAAATACATAATGTACATTTTGACTGTCTTTGTAGAGTCATATATATTTTCATGACATGATATTTTAACATCTTTAAATACAGCAACATTACTATATTTCAAAATGAATAAATTCAATTGCATATTGATATGCAAGAATTTTACTTAACATACAAAAATGTAGGTAACCAAAAAAGAAATATAAATGATCATTACATTACTAATGTACATGAGCTACAGGTGGTGAGGTGCAAGTACAACTGCACAAGTACAAATGTATGACCAACTACATGCACATACATGTACATGTATGTGATGATTTTCCTGTTAATTAAATTCTATGATTCTCTTTCAGAAATAGTAAATTCACTTTTAATCAACCTTTTCCGATTAGGTACTAGAACAGGGTTTTTTTATTGAGTCCATGTGTAGAAAACTTTTCTCTGATAAAAAGTTGTTTTGTAGTGTTCCCTTAAGTTAAGATAAATAAATGTTTCCTGCTTCTCTACCTACCCTTAACAAATTTACACCATTTTGGCTCAAGCACTGTTAAAGTCTAGATTGTTTCCCCATTAAATCTGTATATGTAAAATGTTTTTAGAAAAATAAAATAATTCTACAGACATGTACATACACCTACATGTATAGCATACCCTATTCTTTTCTTGGTGGTAGCAGGAAACAAGACTATTAATTTTTTTTTGCCTGATCAAATATAAACACAAGGCTTCTAATCATGGTATAACCTTCTTCATTTAATTTCAGGTGTTGTTTATATTTGTAATTTGATGAAATAACAATGATACTATATGTACACTGTACATCAGTTTATTGTATTACTTTTAGGGATTACTTTTTGCAGGAAAGGTTTGTTAGCGTAATCTATAGCTGAAAACCTGTTAAAGAAATTTGTCTTTATATTCACAAGTTTGTTGTACTTTGTTTTAGCGTTTTGGTAGATCTTCATTAAAGGTTTGTTTTCCACTTATTTCTAGCTCACATGGCCTTTAAACAGATCTTTGGTGAGCTTGTCAGTAATTACCTCTTCTCTGTTGTTTCACTATTGTCACTCTCATTAAACATTGTATTTTGTACATGTATACAAATATTGTAAGGAATTTGGTACACATTTTCAAGTATTTCTTTATAATTAGATATACATATGCGAGTGTGACATGTTTTTGAATTTTTCTAAGTTAAATACACATACACAGGAACAACTTGTGTACTCTGTAAATCTCCTGTATTTGTAATGTAATGATTGAATAGAGGTTACTTTTTTTAGTAGGTACATGTACAATGTAGTCTGTTATTCACTTTAAAATAAATGTAGATTATATGTAGACCACAGGTTTGACATGATGATTCTATGTTCAGAACAGTTGTGAACACTTCTATGACTTATGTTCTTGTTTTGTGTAGTACTCTACATTGATACATTGATACCATTAAAGTCTGAGATGACTCAGGGAAGGTGGAATGTTATTTGGAGTGCATAGCTATATTGGGTATTTGGTGAATTGTGTCAGTGCTATGCTATATAGTGAAGTGTATTCTTATAAAGATTGCCTTTTTGCTTGGAACATTTTTCAGAGAAATATAAAAGCTAATTATAAAAACTTGACATTTTATTTTAAAATGTACATGTATATCTTTATGTACATGTTCATTGTCATTGTACTGAAATCTTTAGGCAACTGGTTAATAAAGGTGATACAATCACTAGCACACCTAAAAACATGGGTGTAACTTTGCTTAGTAAGGCATGCTGTAAATGGCTTTAAATGGCTGGTCAGACAGGGCTTGATTTTTTTCATTGAAAATCTCACTACATTCTTCACATATATACATGTATGATACAA
The DNA here is from genome assembly GCA_037379345.1 of Perna viridis. Lineage (NCBI taxonomy): Eukaryota > Metazoa > Mollusca > Bivalvia > Mytilida > Mytilidae > Perna > Perna viridis. Next base: position 58,651,991 of record CM074513.1, read on the forward strand.
ATAAAGTATATTTTTTAAAATCTGGCAGCCCAGGCAAAAAAAAATTGTATCAAGTGCTTGCATGTATCTGCTGAACATAAGTTATAAAATTTAATACCGTGAGGAATTTGATATCAGTGTTTTACTTTAGCTACAGAATGTGGTCAAATTTTAAATTCCCCTTGTGTAACAAGTTCAATTGCATACAATGTACACATGTACATGCTTAAAATTTGCATATTGTATTTTATTTCTGAATGTGGCCAAAGTTTATATTGTACAAAGAGATAGAAGCTTATATATGCTGAAGTAATCAATTGCTGTGGGTCATTTAAACAACTTGAGCTACAAGTGCATTTTATAATATTGTAGGTCTTGTTTCCAGGCATATGCTCAAGTATGCATGTTCTCTTCTATGATTACTAACTTCAACTGAAAGAATAATTTCTTTTCTGTTTTTGACTTCTTGTATGTAAAAACTTCAATAAAAAATCAATATTTTATATCCTTCATACTTAACATGTACTTTTGCTATTTCAAAATTGGAAATTGTATGTAAGAAATATACAGATCTATTGCATTATTATAATGAATTAGATATAAATAGAACATTCAGATTATTTTAATAGATGTTATTTCTTTGTATGTTCTCCCCCAATAACATAACCTTAGACCGAAGTTAGATAAAAAGGAAAGTATCTCTTTTTAAAATATGTGTCTTCTAGGATGAGTTAGAAACTAAAGGGAAGCCAAGCGAACCACTGTTAAGTAATGTAGAATCCAACATTGAAGAAGGAAAGCCATCAGTTCCCACTGCTATAAAGTTTGGATGGATCAAAGGGGTTTTGGTAGGTTGAATAACAGGTTAAGACCTACTATAGTAATGGTCCAGTTCATAGTCTGTATGTTAACATTGGTATATATTATAATATGTAATTTTCAGCCCTGAAAGTCCTCCTTGTGTCTATTTAAAGATTAAAAAAAATAATTCTTATTTCTATTGAAAACTTTAAGGATGTATATCTGCTGTAATCTGGTCATTGACTTAAAAAAAGAGGAGGTGCTGTGTTATCTTGATTAAAAATAAATTAAGATAACTCCTGTGTACATGTGTATAAAGCTACCTTTATTTGACCCTTTATTTTTTAAAGTTCATTGATCAGTGTGAAAGTAAATAATTAGGAGAAAATTGGAACCAAATGTATTATTACATGTAGATAAGGACGTATCAGTGTATGTGAAATTGATTTAGAGATCACGAGACCGAATCTCATATTTTTAACTTTTCATCTTATTGGGCAACCAAAAAAAAACAACTATTTTTTACAGGACCAAAGGCATTTTCACCAGCTATGTCTTTCGGTCTTCACTGACGTATCCCAGAAGATACTGTTATTTTTGGGTCAATGTCTATTAAATATATGGTGTATAATGTCTTTTTTTGGTATGCTACCTTCTGAATATACATTGTATTATTTTAGGTACGATGTCTTCTGAATATATGGGGTGTAATGTTATTTTTGCGACTTTCATGGGTGACAGGACAGGCAGGCGTTGGATTAGCTTCAGTCATTATCCTGTTGTCATTGGTAGTTACACTGATTACAGCTGTATCAATGTCTGCCATCTGTACGAATGGGGAAGTCAAGGGAGGTAAGACTATATTTTGTCCAAGTCACATTTTTCTCAATTATATGGTTCATATTGAATACCACTAGATCTGTATATCTGGTTAATTTGTTATTAGCCATTGTTTAGTAATCAATCATTTGTTCATAGAAGTACAGACTGTACATCAGCCATCAGTCTTATCCTTGGTCTCACAAAGTATATATCTTTCAGATGCTTTGTTTTATGTACATGAGATATTGATTGGATAATTCAAGATCCTGCTTTGTTAATCAATTTTAGAAAATAATTAGTCTAGTAAATAGTTACATTTGAATGCACCTAGTTTCTCAAAATTAAATCTTAAGAATTATTGGGCATATAATACTCATTAAAGATAATGCAAATAATTCTGATTTAAAAAAAAAACAAACTTCATTCTGGGTCTGATTGTTCATCATATCTCTATTGAAGGAGACAAGAGACAAAAAGATACATTGATGATCTTCAAGCTCTTATTGCCTGAAATAGGAAGAATAATTGTACTTAAAGAATAGAAAATAAATCGTAGAACTGCCACTCATATTTTGGCAATGGTGTTGCTATATGTTGAAAGAATTATCATTTTTAATTATCATTCTCTACAATGTATTCATAAATGGTATTATAAAATTGTTAACATCTAGTTGACATATGATGGTGACACTTACTTGGACTCAAAGTCATCATAACCTAACCTAAACATATATAGTTTACACTGTAGGGAAATCTCCTCCACCATTCATATGTTATAGGAATGATATTGACATTATATAACCAACCTATTTAATGGATTAATATTGTATGCTTATTCCCATTAAATCTGTTTTCCTCACCATTTCATGGTGTCATAAATCTGTCTTTATTTTTTGTGATGATCTAAGTACAATGTATGTTTATTTAACAATGGATTAAGTTTTATATCTCAGGCTTACTTTAGTAATACCTTTGTATCATACTTTTAGCATTCAACTTGTGCATGCACTTGTAATTTATGAAATAATGCATTCCTATCCCAAGTCAGGAATTTCTGGCCTTATGTCTTGTTTTGTTTTCACCTTTAGCTTATTTTTATGTTACTTTAGTATATAGAGGCAATTCTTTCGTTGTACTTGTGTATAATGATGTTTTGGGGCCAGTTGCAACCTGCCCTGTGGTATGAGGGTTTCCTCATTGTTCATTGAAGACCTGTGGGTGGCCTTGGGCTGACATTTTCATCCTGGTGGGGTTATTGTCTCTTTGACATATACACCATACCTATTCTTGTTATATATTAGTTTTCTCTGGAGTAAAACAACAAATATTTAATACAACATGAATTAACATTGTCCTGGTGTATTGTCTATACCTTCATTCCATGGCAGTTCAATGTTAAATCCTGTCCTGGTTTATTTTCTATACCTTCATTCCATGGCAGTTCAATGTTAAACATTGTCCTGGTGTATTGTCTATACCTTCATTCCATGGCAGTTCAATGTTAAATCCAAAAGTCGTTAGCCATTAATTAGATGCTCTAGACTTGAAAAAAAACTCATTTGGATAAATATAAAATTACATAACTTTGTTGTAGGTAAAGAATAGGAATGTTTCCAAATGAATTTTATAGAATGTCATTCTTTTTATTGATATTCTGAAGATAATATAGAATGGGTGTTTTCTTTTTCAGGTGGTGCATATTTTATGATATCACGTAGTCTTGGTCCAGAATTTGGTGGTGCTATTGGCCTGATTTTCTCTGTAGCTAACGCTGTAGCAGTGGCTATGTATGTCGTAGGGTTTGCAGAGACTGTTAGAGATATACTAAAGGTAGATATTCTTAAACAGTCATGTATATTCTGGTTTTTCTAATACTAGTGCTTCTTAATAAGTACATGACTGCAAGAAATCGTTTTGTTTACATAATGGTATGGTACATAATCTGTAGACATTTTGTATTCATGTGACAACTTAAGTAATGGTCAATAGATGTATGGGACACTTTTTACAACTTTATAAATGTTAAAGGAAGGTTTAAAGTAATTTTTGGGTTGTTAGACTAATTGAAAGAGATTAATAACCTAAAAAAGACAAAAGCTATGTATTTTATGAAACTTTCTTTAAAGGGAAAGATCACCTTTGCATTAAGTTAGGCTCTTGTGATAAATCATACCCACGTAAACAAAAATAAATAACCTTTAATGCAAAATGCAAAGTTCGAAATCTTTGAAATATACATGTATGTAGATAGCCATCTTGCAGAACTCTCCTATCTGAAGGAAGATAATAAGCAGACTTTATTGATTTCGATTGGCTGGTGACGTCACTAAGTCAGTTTGGTACTGATACAACTTGTATCATACAAGTACTGCAAATAATATGTAAACAAAGAATATTCTTTAAATATTTCTACGATCCTGTTAATCTTATCATCAAAACATGTTGTCTTGTCAAGCTTATGATTGCACGAATGATAAAAGAGAAATATTCTAAAAGTTTTTTGACCGGCAACACAAATATTCTTTGGAAGTAGCCATTAGATTTTCCATTGACATACTAGTCTTCTGACTGTAAATCCTGTTGTTCGTCAATGTTGTCTGATGTTTGCTTACATTTTGTGCCTCAATCTCTTTATTTAAGGTTGAAATTATAGGGGAAAAGTCCCAAATTTGGGATTTCTTCGGACATCGTAATCAATTACCTTTTTACTTTCACTTTACACACCGACTTTGTGATGTCACAACTCAATCGATCATGGTGGCTCCCATAGGCGTGGGAAATTCAAATTCCCTAATTATAAATCACAATTAATTGGTTAAGAAAAGGAAATTATTTTGTTTCATTTAATTTTGATGAACATTTAAAAGATTAGTTTTGATACTTATGACTTGCACAGAAATATTTTCAACTTCTATAATTATATTCATACTGTGTAAGAATCTTATGCTTTGTCAAAATATTGAAATGCTACAATCCAATATCACAGATTTATCAGATATTGAAATGCTACAATCCAATATCACAGATTTATCAAATACTGAAATGCTACAATCCAAAGTCACAGATTTATCAAATATTGAAATGCTACAATCCAATATCACAGATTTATCAAATACTGAAATGCTACAATCCAAATTCACAGATTTATCAAATATTGAAATGCTACAATCCACAGGTCTGAATGTAATGCCCATACTTCAATACTTGTATCTATTCCTTTGTGCCCCCAGAACTTGCAAATGATATATAAAGGGTAGGAAATTCTAAGATCAGCTAAAAACAATTCAGATATACAAAGTCTTCTCTTGAAAGTTTTTCGCTATTAAACTCAGGCCTTTCATTAAGAGGCGGTACCAGGTACTTTTACCCTTCTAAACTATTGAAAGGTACCTCCAGAATTTTAAAAATTTCATACATATTTATTAAACAAAATGATGAAAAGTACCTCCTATGCAACCAAAGGTACCTGCATTGCAAAAAAATAATGAAACCCCTGTAAAGTGTCAGTTGTTTTTGTAACAAAAATCCTAGGGAGAACACTGGTTTTTGTTAATATTTTGCCTAGTAGCATTTGACCTTGCTTCTTTCATATGAAAAGCATGAATCAACCTCTTATTTACATGTAGAGACATGTTGTTCGCCTTTATTTTAGTGGAGCTTTTTAATTAATCCTTGGTATTAAAATTTACATGTTTGTAAGTTAACCTTTGTTGTGTAACAGTATATAGCCTATATCATTTATTTCATGTAGCTAGACAACCGAAGTTTTTCTGTTGTCACACTAAAAATAAAACCACAGTGAACTAATGCTTAGGGTATTTTTGATTTTTTTCCAAATGTATTTACAATAAATAAAGGTTGTCCATACAGTTGTAATGAATAGGTTGTTAAAATAGAAAAAATATCATCTAATGAGGAAATTGTTAGCAATTATAGATCTATGTTTACCACAAGTACTTCAAGAAGTGATCTATAAATCTTATAGCTTAATTCTGTGGTGACTTTAGTACTCATCAAGTTCATTCTTTAGCCAAAAGACAGTAATTAAACATGCATTAAATGTCTAAAGGACTATAACTCTGTTGTTTATATATATGACTAGTAACAACTAAAACTTGTGCATGACAACATGTATATATTATATAGATCATGTCTGCTTAGGGAAACAGTCTGCATGTTTAACTTGCCCTTGTTGTTACTTAACACATAAATTTACATTTTTGAATGGTGATAACATTTAAAAATATGTAATATATACATGTACAATTCTTTAAACTGGAACACGCCTTTCAAATTAAACAAAAATTACTCGTGTTACTACATGGATTTATGAGTGATGTGAAATAAGTCCCAATGTACTACTAACAGGTTCCATCCTTAGTTGATGGATATCTTATATTACACCAGACAAGTGAGAATAGCATACAAGTTCCTCTCTCATCAAATCTGTATTTAACTTGACTTATGATATTATTATGGTTTGTCTGACAAATATTATGCACAAGGCCAAGATTAATGGCTACATATTTAAAGTGCATACCAATTGGTTACACCTTGTCATGTGCTGGATACGTGTTGTCAGAACCAGAATTTACAAGTTAGTGTGGTTATTCTGGTGGTTACTAGATTTGTATAACAGAAATAGATTTTAGAATACTTCTTATAATCTGTTTGAACTTGTGCCATGTGTGTTTTACCAGTTCTAATAGTGATAGATATGATAATGTTATCTATAACACTTTCTATTTCCTGTATCATCTAAAAGTTAATCCTTGTAAATATTATCTTTCATTTTATAATATTACAACAATAGGAAGTATTAATTTATTTCCATCACTAGTTTCAGTATTATCAGTATTTTATTATATACTTTAATTTTCACTATAATATATAGGAAGTAGCCAGAGATATTAACAGTGATACATGTATATCATTAAGCATACACATGTTACAAACAAATTGAAGATACAAAACTTTTCATTTGAACTTTTTTAACATGTGTGGAGCTTGCAATGATATTTATATAATTTCCTGTAGTATTATTAACTATACTTATCTTAAATGCATGCTTTTGTTTATATGTTCTATCAAGATAACCATTGTTTAGAATCTTTAATTGTTTACTCATCCTGAAGATGCTTACAGTACTCCAGAGAGTTACCCACACTTTAGATTTTTTTCCTGAATTGGGAATACTACATCTCTGGTCTGGTTTCATTATATCTGTTAGATTTATATTGTTTTTGCATTGGATATTGATGAACTTCAGATAACTTTTTATTACAAAACTATACTGTTGACATGAAAAACAGTCATTTATTGTACTTTTCTCCATATCAAGTAATTCAATGAAAACATTGATGAATTTAAAAAGACAAATGGGTTAGGTAAACAAATGTTTTGATGGGATCTATATACCTGTTGGGGTAATTTTACAGAAAACCCTACAGCTGTTTAGATGTCATGACCTTTTAACATTTCCTTTAAATGTTTATACATATACTTATATCTTCTTACATGTAGAAGGTGTATGATCAGTGTTTATACACCAATCTCATTAGTGATGTCATATTCACTAATTTGCATATCATTAAGTGTTAAATTGATTGGCAAATAAACAACTAAATAAACAAATGACAATTTCATTATTAGAATCCCAATTTTCAAAACTTGATAACTCTTATTTTATATCCAATTTTGGTTCTGTAAAACATTTCATTTAGACAAAATAATTCATATTTTGTATGGAAATTTATAACGCTTTAGATAAAATAATTCATATTTTGTATGGAAATTTATAACGCTTTAGATAAAATAATTCATATTTTGTATGGGAATTTATAACACTTTTAGTTCAACAATAAATGAAATGATTTTTATATGTTTACCTCTATTTTCATATACAATTATTTTTAAAACTTTATGCTCATATAGTGTGATTACTGAATTTATTTATTTAAAAATTCCATAGATAAAAAAAGTTTTATTTGCAGTGAATGGAACCAAAAGAAATTTCAGTTATCTCAAAAAATGAAAAGTTATGATGATTTAAAGTTGATGCCCCATGCCACTCAATGTACTTTTTGCCAACCAAAACCAAATCACAGATACGTGATGACAAAGAACCCTCCTATAAACAGTTTATTTCTAAAACTTGATATTATTTATTTTTGTATTTTTACTAAAGACCCTGTTATTTATGAATTAAACTGGGTGGCATTTTTGGGATTCTTACAACTAACAACCAAGTATCAGTGTTAATTAAAGATTCTAATATGACATCCTGAAAAGACTCTGAGACCACAACTGTGATTGATTTTCGATTGCTTTATGAGCAGCACATGACCTACTGGACGTGGCTTGTGTGTTTGTTAATTATTCCCCATCTTGAATCATGTAACATTCTGATGTGTGTCAGCTGTTTTCATTCATTTCAGTATTGTGAATGAACAAAAATATGAAAACGTTTTTTTTTTAGAAAAGTTAGGGTATATTATATTCCTGGAAAGAAAATTACTTGCACACGTACATGGTAGCACTTGCCATGTGAACCATCATGTATGAAAACTAACATCATTCTACTTAATTAACCTCGTCTTTCTTATAAATAATAAAAACATTAAGTTTCACTAACGACCATTTCAACTGGCATAGCATATAGTGTGCAGCCATATATTGACAGATATGACAGGTCTATGTTTACAGTAATAGGTCACGAAAATGTAAAAAAATGTACCATAATTGTCCTGTTAGAATAAAAATAAATTAAGGAAACTCCAGTTTATCATTTAGCCTTCTCTGTAGCTCGGGATTAAATAATTGGGTATAAATGGTCAGCCCATGGTAAAACAATGATAAACTGGAGTTTGCATGATTTATGTCTTAATTGAACTGTAGAAAATAGATATGTAATTTAGGCAAAATAATTCAAGGTTTGATTACATGGGTAATCTTACTGCAACTTGTAAGATGTTCAAACAAAGATTGATGATGGACTGTCCATGATTTTTCTTTTGTTGTCCATATTCCATTGTTTGCATTTTCAGAACAAATATTTCTGGTTGTACTAGTTTCAGGTTTGGTAATATGTAAATATCTGCCCTTTCTAGATTATGTACAATCGAACCTTGTTAAGTCAAAGTCATTGGGACCATGCACAAATGTTCAAGTTATCCGAGGTTCGAGTAATCCGAGGTTGAGGATAAACCAGAAATACTAGTAGTTTGGTCCATGATTGTTTCTGTATTTACATCATTTGTTGTACTTGTACATGTACATGTACTTCACTTTACTTAGTACTTCGAAATGTCATGCGTTTCATATCGGAAGATATTTTTTTGTATGTTTTTGTATATCATGTTTGAAAAAGTGAACGGCACCAAGTGTTTCATTATTTTTTTTATTTCTTCTTTATCAAAAACGTCATAGCTCATAACATGCTGCTTTGTCTGATTCACAATCAGGAGTATTGTCAAACAATGTGCTGTACAATATTACAATAAAATTTCAAATTCATTAGTGAAAAGAAAGTAGTCGTTGAAATACTTTACTATCGTCTGTTTGATGTTTCATTAAATAGATACCATTACACTTCATCTGTATTTTTTTTTAATTTCAAAATAACAAAATATCCGATATCACTATTAGTGTAAATCCTGACCTGTTATTAATAATTTAATAATTCGTTTCTTTTAAAAAGAAGCAATTTTTAATTAACTAAATAAACAAATCAAACTATAAAGAGTGTCAACAAATCAATTTTAAAAGCCACGCTACTTGTTGTTTAAACACACTTCGTTCATGGTTTGTAATAAAGCAATAAGTTTTCCGACTAATTAGTTGACATTGAGACATTAGGGTTAATTAACCTCGAAGTCCTATCGAGGGGACTGATTGATTACCACGAGGTTTCGAGTCATCTGAAGTAAAATTGTATTGGAGTAAGGGGAGTTTTGCTGGGACTTTGTAATTAGTTCGAGTTATCCGAGATTTCGACTAATCTGAGTTCGACACATCGAGGTTCGACTGTATATATTCACAAGTAACCACATCACTTAGATTTTTTTTTCTTAGAAGTGCTGCAATGAAAACTTTTATAACAGATTTTTATACTTCTACTGGACAAAATGTTTTTTATGTTTGGCTGATTGGCATGGTGACTTATGTATGTGATTGGCATGATGACTTATGTATGTGATTGGCATGGTGACTTATGTATGTGATTGGCATGGTGACTTGTGTATGTGATTGGCATGGTGACTTGTGTATGCGATTGGCATGATGACTTTAGTATGCAATTGGCATGGTGACTTTGTGTGTGATTGGCATGGTGACTTGTGTATGTTATTGGCATGGTGACTTTTGTATATGATTGGCGTGGTGACTTGTGTATGTGATTGGCATGGTTACTTATGTATATGATTGGCATGGTGACTTGTGTATGTAATTTGCATGATGACTTATGTATGTGATTGGCATGGTGACTTGTGTATGTGATTGGCATGGTGACTTGTGTTGACTTCTTTACATGTTTCCAGCATATCTATTCTTAAGTGTGTGACTCAGAGTTATTCATTATTACTAGTTATATGGGGGAGGGTACCTAGCATGACAAGATGTGTAATCTATTGTTTCTTTTTGCATTCTTACCAATTTTAATCTCGTCTTTGCTGTACTTTTAGGAGCATGATGCTCTGATGATAGATGAAGTCAATGATATCCGTATTGTTGGTGTGTTGACAGTATCCTTGTTGTTGTTGATAGCTATTATTGGCATGGAGTGGGAAGCAAGAGTAAGTCACATTTAAAAATTTGTTGTATTTAAAAAAAATCATTTTCATCCTCAACTTACTAATTTTACACTTTGTAATATTACAATGAACTGTATTTTCTCATTTTCACAAGAAGTCAACAATCAGTATTAAACTACTTAATGTTACATTGTTGTGTGATGTCTTACATTTGATACTCTGTATATCTAGGCACAGATGGTCCTTCTAGTAGCTCTGTTGATTGCCATTGTCAATTTTGTAATTGGGACTTTCATTCCTCCGTCACAAGAAAAGCTAGATAGAGGAATTACTAGTTATAGTGGTAAGTGCTTAGAATTACTTCGTTATGCATTGTTCTTGATTTCTTGAAGTTTCATCCTTTATTAATTTTTCCTTCACATTTTAATGAAGTCGACTTTGTAGTATGATTTAAGTCCTACATGTAGTTGCTGAGATATTAACCCAGTAGTCCGGCAGTAGTCTGTAAAGTAATTCAAGTATTTTTATATTATTTTCTTTACAGGCAAGGTATTTGTCAGTAATATAGGGCCACAGTTTACAGGAGGGGAGTCATTTTTCTCAGTATTTGCAATATTTTTCCCAGCTGCTACAGGAATATTGGCTGGGGCTAACATTTCAGGTGATCTTAAGGTAAGAGTCAGTGTAAATAATAAAACTATTATTGATACCTTTATATACATGATAACTATTGACAGATTAATTATGGGAAATTGTTTGTACATGTATGTATGGATTTTTTAGCATTCAGCAGGGTACTGTGAAAAGGACACTTTCCTGAAGAAAATTACATCAAAAATGCAATATTCCCAAAATTTTGACTATCTTCCTAATTTTGACTCCCAAATGGCAAATTTGTCAATTTTTTTTCTTAAATAAAGCTTAAATAATATCCAGATAAACTCCTGGTATGGGGGACAAGCATGTCATGTGCAGTAAACAACTGTTTGTGGAGGAATTGTTCAGCATTTTAATGTCATTAGAAACTGTTTTTACTGTTAGTACTATTGATTATGAACATTATTTTTAATCTGTTTCAGAATCCTCAAAAAGATATTCCAAAAGGAACCATTCTTGCCATTTTTATATCATCTGCTGTATATATGGTGGTTGCTGTGATTCTAGGTTCTACAGTGATGAGAGAGATTCCATTGAAAGTGTGCACGGATATTGTCATAGCTAATAGCAGCATAGCTACCTCATTTGTAGATAATTCATCTGTTACTATTACTAACTGTACTTATGATACCAGTCAAATGTTTGGATTGTTATATGATTTCCAGGTAGGTAACATGTCTTATATTTAACTAGAACTAGATTAAGCAACTTTTTAAGTATCTGTGAAGAGTCTTGATTGACTTTACTTTAAGTGGTGACTATGTAAAGTTTAGTAGGTCTAAGTAAGAAATCTGTGAAGTCTAGAGCTGATGGGCCACTACGGTTACACAACTATGACTGAAAGTCCCACTGATATTGCTTCTTGGGAGATGGCCTCTTTATATTTTCAGAAAATAATAATATTCAGCTGTTTTTCTTAATATGGATCATTGGAAACAATATTTTAGTCATTAAACTACTATTTTCATGGGTAGTAGTGTTAATAATGTTAGGGTTTTTGTTGCTCTGTGAAGTAAGGGATATACATGAATTCTATTACAATGTCAGTGTTCTCAATGAATTAGGGACACTTTCAATTGAACTTCTAGTTTGACCAAGATTTGAGTCATGTCTACAATTAACAAACAGTATTACTTGTTTTAGATATCAGTTACCACACAACAATGGAATAAAACTTCCATAGTAAATTAGTATGATTTGCTACAGCATCAATCACTTTTTTAGTGATTTACCACATTAAAACAAGTGTTGACTGTCCACCTGAACATTGATTTGATATTAGTTATTATCTCTATCTTTGTAAACAACCTCTGGCCATTCCTTAAAGATAATTGATACACATCAGAATTCTTATTTAGAGTGTCTTGTTCATGATAACAGTATGAAGTCCAAATTTCAGTTACTTAAGGTGTGACTTATCTAGAAACAGGTGGAGGGACTGTTCAGTTTTGACATTATCAAAATGTGTGGAGTGTAGATATTGCAATCACCTTGTTGGTCCATTAATCAGTCTATTTTTCAGTTCATCTGTTACACTTTTCTGCAACAGATTTCTCAGCTTCAGTTGGAGGGAATACTCCACTTTTCAGGTTTACCTGCTGTTTACTGCAAATGGTTGAGTCAGGGTATTCTTAGGAGGACATAGTGTGCAACATTGAACTGACACACATCCTATTAGAACTTTGTCTTTAGTATGGAAAACATAGTATTACTACACAATGTAGAGGAAATGATCCATGTGAATTTTCTACAACCCATTAATTATAATGTCTTGTTAACTGATTTATTCAACGGGTCATAGTTTTCCTTCCCTCGTTTGTCTACCCTGGACTTGACTTTTTATGAGCAACTTGGCAGGTGTTTCTAGAAAAGCAGAGGACCCTTACCCTACCGGTGCACCTGGTCCATGCTCCCAGTTTTTAGTGGAGTCCGAGTTGCTCATTTACTTTTGTAACTTTGTATGTATGATTTTAGTTACTTTATGTTCTTTGTTGTGTGTGTCTGTTTTCCATGTCTGGTCTTTGTCCCTGTATTACATTCTTTTGATTACCGCTATAACCTTGGTTCCCTTGATTACTCTTTGATATTAAATTCAGCGTTTGATTTTATACCACAATGTGATCATTTAAACCCTTCTCACAGACACATCTTTAATGTCTTAACAAGTTATTGCTATCACTCAGCAGATTATGGTGACTGATGTACATGTATTTTAAAACAAGTTTTCCTTGTAGATATCATTACCTTTTCTGGTTTGAGTTATAAATTTCTTGTACAATATCTTTGTACCATTTTACTGCTTTCAGTTGATAATGAAACCAATATGCTTAATGATATGTAGATTTGTGGTGTGTTGATATTTTATTAATTGATTCAGACAACCTGAGGCGAGATTTATTCCCAGTGTCATAGTCTTGCTTCAGTTTTATAATAGTCTGGCCAGTAGGTTTCTTCCTGGAATGAGCAATATTGAATGGGATAAGCACTTAAATCTGGTTTAGATGTAGACTTATCAATAGGCGGGTCTTGTAGGAAGTTAAATATCAAATCTATTGAGTAATAGCTGATTGATCTCAGTCATGACAGTATCTATCATTAATTACATGTATGGTTGGAATATAGCTATTGATCTGTACTATTAACAAAGAAAAATTGCTTCAGAAAAAAGTATCTGAATCTCCTCTGTTGTTTATGTGTATACTGTTGACCATATCTATTATCTATTTTAATTTATCATGTACATGTGTCTAGATACAAGAAATTTGTTCTGGTTCTTCTATAAAAAAACTGAGACAGTAACTGTTAGAACTATATCACTACATAATTATAAGAAATTTGTCTTGTATTATCACTTATCTAAAAAATAAATATCAACATGTTCAGGTAAAATACATAAGCATTTTAAAGTACAATGGAATTAAGTGAAAATCATTATATCTGACATTATTGATAATTTCCTAAAGAGAAATGTTTATAAAGAGGAGTTTTACATTTTACTGTATACTGCTATTATTTGATATGTCAGTCACAACAATGAAAACTACTACTCAAACTATCAATAACAGCTCTGGTAGTAAATATAAGGGCCATGAATTTGTATGAGAGCAGCAGAATGTATTGGAATTCATGAATACAAAGCAGTAAAATATCTGACAGAATGTTTATTGATTGACAAGTTAGGTCAAGGTCACTGTATTGTCAAGGAAACATTTGTAGAAGCTACATAGTCTTAGTGAAGTCGTATTGGTGTCATACATACTGTATATTACATATCAAATTCTGTATCACATGCCATATCAGCCAGACATAAGGGAAACTCCCATATCAGCCAGACATAAGGGCTATTGGCCTCAGAAACTCCCATATCACCATAAGGCCTACTGGCCTGAGGTATGATACAGTTGATTGTTTATATGGTATGTGGTACAGATTTCATTATATCATATATTTGAACTATGCTTCAAATGTGTTCCAAGTAGGGGTGCAGTATAGAGAATGCAATATACGATATAGGGTTTACTAGTAAGCAATCATTTATAATGCATATACAAAAAAACATAAATTTTAGTATAAATATATGATATATGTAAGTATTAGATAGCCATTTTAAATAATGCTTTATTGTCTAAAATATTACAAAAAGATGGGTCCGTAAGATCTATGCTGTACCTTACTCATATACTGCATCAGCTGTATAAAATAGTATATAGAGGAAAGCTGGTGGAAGTTTTTGTTCTACTGAAATGTTCCCACATTGCACATATTTTACTTTTTATTTGAACTTCATCACCATGACCTAGAGCTTGGAACATTCATGTTGGTTGCATTTCTTGAAACTTTTAAAGAGCTGAAATTTGTAGAGTTCATCCAATATTGATGTATTTTGATGTATTGTAATGTTTAAATCTATCAAATTAACACAAAAGTGTCCTGGTTAGTAGAACAATAATATATAAGATGCATAGGACAATTGATTACAGATGTTAAAATTCTTTAATACAATATGAAGGTTGGTAAATTGTTTGATTATTATTATGCCACAATTACATCAATACTGTCTGATCTGTCTTAATAATAGTCTTTGTTTGTTGTGTTAACAAACGTATTACATGTAAGTTTCTAATTGATGATGTTGAACTCACAAAAGCTCTTACATGTTATATGTCAATTTGAAAAATTATGTAATATACAATACCAGAAGTGTGTCAAAAGTATATATACAAGCTTGATTAACCTTAAATAAAACTTTGTTTTACATTGAACTAGATTGCCTTTTTCTTGCTGTATTATTTCTTACTTGATTGTAGTTGAAACATTTTCAAATTTCAGGCAATGGAGAAGATATCAGGCTTTGGTCCATTGATAACCATTGGTATATTTTCAGGCAATGGAGAAGATATCAGGCTTTGGTCCATTGATAACCATTGGTATATTTTCAGGCAATGGAGAAGATATCAGGCTTTGGTCCATTGATAACCATTGGTATATTTTCAGACAATGGAGAAGATATCAGGCTTTGGTCCATTGATAACCATTGGTATATTTTCAGGCAATGGAGAAGATATCAGGCTTTGGTCCATTGATAACCATTGGTATATTTTCAGCAACTTTATCATCAGCATTAGCTAGTCTAGTCTCTGCCCCTAAAGTGTTCCAGGTTTGTATAATACATTCTTATTGGGAATGCACCGGGGGACTATAGGTATAGGCCCTCTCTGTCAGTCATACTGGGAATGCATCCGGCCACTATAGGTATAGACCCCTCTGTCAGTCATACTGGGAATGCATCCGACCACTATAGGTATAGGTCCTCTCTGTCAGTCATACTGGGTATACA
Source organism: Perna viridis (assembly GCA_037379345.1). Lineage (NCBI taxonomy): Eukaryota > Metazoa > Mollusca > Bivalvia > Mytilida > Mytilidae > Perna > Perna viridis. The sequence continues at coordinate 58,667,837 of CM074513.1, forward strand.
TCTGGGGACTATAGGTGTAGACCTTCTCTGTCAGTCATACTGGGAATGTATAAGCATATTATAGGTATAGATCCTCATTGTCAGTCATACTTGGAATGTATAATCAGACTACTGGTTAGACCCTGTCTGTCAGTCATACTTGGGATGAATAAGCAGATTATATGTATAGACCCTCTGTCAGTCATACTTGGAATGCATAAGCAGACCATAGGTATAGACCCTCACTGTCAATCATACTGGGAATGCATAAGCAGACTTTAGGTATAGACCCTCTCTATCAGTCATATTAGCTAAGCCAGGTATTGCCTCAAAATGCTGAGGAATTAAATTTAAACAAGTAAGTTTTCTGCAAAGTCTAGGAATTTAGGATTTTTTTATGAAGGCAGGAAGAAAAGAAAAAAAAATGCACAATGATATAAAATATGAACATTTAAAAAAAAAATGTTTGGGTTCTGATACAATCTATGTTAACTTCCTACTTAACTTTTTAAAATGATTTCATTCTCCACTGTTTAGAAATGAAGTTCTGAAATTCAACATGTCTTAATCACTATTTTTTGTGTGTTTCAGGCTGTATGTAAAGACAAAATATTTCCAAAAATAGATTTTTTTGCTAAAGGTTACGGTGTCAGTGATAATCCTAGAAGGGCCTATTTCTTAGCTTATTTTATTGGTGTAGCTTTTGTGTGTATAGGTAAGTTTGAAGCACAAAACTGGTTACGTGTAAAATGTCCTTATTTTTAGGGAAATATATAACATGTATTTTTGATTATTTTGACAATACCATATAAATGATAATGGCAGAGAAACCTGAGGAGTATGTATTATAAAAGTAAACTTTAGTACTGTACATCAACAAGAATCTGATTTTTTACTGAAGCCAAAGGTCATGTCTGGCACATTTAGTTGACTAGGATAGTACATTTAGTGTATTTTAAAATCATATTAGGTTTGCAACTAACTATGCTCACTATCCTCTTCTTTACCAAAAAAAAAAAAATAATACTGAGCCAATTTGTACAAAAATGCACCTGCACAATATGTATGTCAATTATGAAGCATGGGTGGTATGTGGTATTCTATTATTATTAATTGTGTCTTAAACCATGAATATGATGATATATTTCTTGAAAAAAGTTACCTGTACCAGTATTTATGAAATTTGAATTAATGCTCAAATGATAGATCATTGTATTCTGTGATAGTACACAAAAAAATGTGATCTGTTTTGAATTATTCCCCTTGGATCACAGTTAGTTTAAATTGGTGAACAAGCTTTCATGGTATAAAAGTTAGTGAAATGGAACTTCTCACTACAAGTTATAATCACAGCGCTTTGAATTTTTGGTGATCTGAATGATATAACACCAATTATAATCTGAGTTCTATCTATTTTTAGCTGATCTGAATGCTATAGCACCAATTATATTCAATTATAATCCGAGATCTTTGTATTTTTAGGGGATCTGAATGCTATAGCACCAATTATATCCAATTTTTTCCTGATGGCCTACACACTGATTAACTATGCTGTTTTTGATTCTTCATTAGCTGGGTCTCCTGGTAAGTCAAATTTGTTTATCATATAGAGAGTCAAAAGTATTATAATTTCTTACTAACTTATGAAATATAATGTACAGGTACATATAGCTATGTTAGAGTTGAAATGGAATGAATACCACTTATGAAGTTCTGTACTCAGAAACTGCCATTAGTGATTCATGATGCAGAAAAAAAAAACATTGAACTAAAAATGCTTTTCACGTGCAACAAACAAATGACCAACTAAAACTGGTTATGTCTCTAATTTTTTTTCGGCATTAAATATGAACATGGGTTTTTGGCGTCTCTTGGTTCATCTACAGGCAAAATAAACATGTAATTGAGGGGCCATCAAGAGGGTAAAAAACTGTTATTGTGGGAAATGCACACATAAAATTATTGTACACTATTCAAGTAGAAATTATGCTGAGATAAAAAGATTGAGAAGGACAAGTGTATGTATGAATATTTATAAAAATATGTTATCTATTTCAGGAAAAAAATAATTGTGGGTCATTTTTGTGTTATTTTCACCTTAATGGTTTAAATAGATTGTCAAAAACTTAATTAAATTCAGTACTAATATGAATTTTAAAAAAATGAAAATAAATCATTTATTGTAATGTTTTCTTTTAATAATTATGCATTATAAAATGAAATCAATAGACTTAAACTATATTGAAAAACACAATAATATCATTTATACAGCAGTTCACACTATTACAATTTGGCATTCTTGTAGACTTTCCTTTTTTTTTTTTAAACCTAAATGCAATATCTGGGAAGCAGAGTCAGCACATGTAGTTCTTAAAATTTTTCTGGACTGAATACGATGAATGAAAAAGGATTGCATATTAATAAAAAAAATATTGAATAAAAATTGAAAGGTGATGAATTTTGCAACACATTACTTTCTATATTTCCCAAACTTTTTATCATTCTGTACACAGATGACAGTTTTAATTGAGTAGCAAACTTTTATTGTAAAATCTGACATAAATGTCATTTTCCTTTAAACAATACCGTTATTATAATAATAATAATGATATTCCGTAATTCTGTTTTAAAAAATTGCATTTTATTACACTTCTTTAATTGTATGTTAATATATCTTAAACAAATTTTATTTCAACACATCTAAGATAACATCATACTTGTAATTTTAAAAAAAATTTGGGAGATCTATTTTCAAGTTAATTGAACAAATTACCCCCTCAAAGAAGCTGTAAATCCCCTCTCCTTAATTATATGCTAATTTTGCCTGTAGATCTTCATGAAACACACAGCATGAATCACCTTCTGTCTGATTTTTGCAAAGGCTGCTACTTAAAACAATTTTTCTTACTGCATCATCGCTTTAATGCTTCTCTAGAAAAGAAAGTTGGTTTTCCAAACATGGCATACATGTCCAGTTACTGTGAAAGTAATATCGTTTGGTGGGATAATAGCTATAATAATAATAATAATAATAATAATAATAATAGACTTTATTTTGAGAGTGCAACACAGTTAGTTAAAAAGAACTAATCTTCTCTGAGGCCATCAGGGTTTGATAAATTCAGATTCCAAATCTGAATAAATTTTCAGTCCAAAACAAGTGATTGTCAGTTGAAATTAATTTAATATGTAAAAAACAAGAAAGTTTGCTAAATGATGAATATCACTATTGATGAATGAAGTTTTTTTCATGAGTATATGATTTTAACAATTAAAGTATGATCTGGAAAAACAGATCCTCTCAGTAAACAGATCCTCTCACTAAACTGATCCTCTCACTAAAGTGAAGCCTCATGAAGTTCAAATTCCATTTCTGGCCTTGTTAGTTTTTGATACTTTAACTTACCAAATAAAATTTTTTTGGCATATTTTTGTGCTAAAAATTTGTGAATAAATGGATCCTCTCACTAAACTGATCCTCTCACTAAACAGATCCTCTCACTAAACTGATCCTCCCACTAAACAGATCCTCTCACTAAACTGATCCTCCCACTAAACAGATCCTCTCACTAAACTGATCCTCCCACTAAACAGATCCTCTCACTAAACTGATCCTCCCACTAAACAGATCCTCTCACTAAACTGATCCTCCCACTAAACTGATCCTCCCACTAAACAGATCCTCTCACTAAACAGATCCTCTCACTAAACTAATGAAAAATTAATATTAGAGTTAGTAGTATTATATTACATGCCATTTTTATTTTAGGTTGGAGACCAGCATTTAGATATTACTCTATGTGGATAAGTTTGTTGGGTGCCTTACTTTGTACAGCTGTGATGTTTATAATAAATTGGTGGACAGCTCTAATTACGTTTGCTGTTGTTGTTGCATTATTTGTTTATGTTCATCATGTTAAACCAGGTATCTGTAAACTTTTATATCTTGGTAGTAATGACTAATACTCTTATTGTTGACAAGCAATCTACTACTGGGGGTGTTCAGTTGTCTTCTCAGGGCAATCTAATTGGCCAGTTTATTTGAGTACTGGAGTAACAAAAGCCTAAGCTTCAGTGATGGTAGGGTTTAGTTAATATATTTGTCTTCCAAAGCTTCAGTGATGGTAGGATTAATACCTTTGTCTATTTTTTTGTAGATGTTAATTGGGGTTCATCCACTCAAGCCCATGTATATAGGAGTGCTTTACAGTCTACACTCAAACTTATTCAAGTTGAAGATCATATCAAAAATTACAGGTAGTGTTTCTGTTTGAAAATTATATAAAAATTTACATATAGTGTTTCTGTTCAAAGATTATATAAAAATTGCAGGTAATGTTTCTGTTTGAAGATCATATTAAAGATTGCAATCATAATAAAATTGCACGCATTAATGAGTTAACAGTACTAATAATGTTCCTCATTTGTTTTTGGGAACACATTGTTTTTACCCAATATCTTTCTTTTAACTTGTATTTTACCTGTATTTTGCAGACCACAGATACTTGTGTTGACTGGGTTACCAAAGACACGCCCAGCACTTGTAGATTTTGTATGGTCATTGTCCAGAAAAATTAGTCTGATGATTTGTGGACATGTTGTTTTGGTAGGTAGACATTCTGATTGGCAGGTTACTTAATGATACAATTCAAACTAAAGTGAAGGCTCATGAAGTTCAAATTCCATTTCTGGCCCTGTTATTTTTTGAAACTTTAACTTACCAAATAAAATATTTTGGGCATATTTTTGTGCTAAAAATTTGTGAATAAATGGAGACAAGAATGATTAACAAACTGTTACAACAGTTACATGACAAAATGTCATCACAAAGGTTTCTATGTTTAATGAATTAGACAGTTTGTTCTTAGCTCACCTTGCCAAAGGCCATGTGAGCTATTGCCATCACTTGGCGTCTGTTGTCATCAAAACTCTTCTCCTCTAAAACTACTTCACCAATTGGAACCAAACTTGGTATGAATGTTCCTTGCATAAAATTGATGTGGGAATTTTTGATCCGTCGAAAAACATGGCCGCAGTAGTTTTTTGCATATATCTCCTAAACCGTTAGGTTTAGCCAAATTCTGACTGGGGTAAAAGTGTTTGGCATGACAAGATCTATCTGTGGTCAAATTTTCATTTTAATCTGTGAAGATCTCACTAACCACTTCAACGTTTCCATTACTTTACATGTTAAAAAAGTAATTTTCAAAGTCTCACTGTGAATTCCCAGGACAAATAACATCTTAAAGTTGCATACCGTTGCGAAGCTTGGAAAATAAGGCTTCCAAAATCATTATGCTAATGATACAATCATTGTAGAAATTCTTCACAAAATTTACTTGAATAAATAATACTGAAAATCCACATTTTGACCTGTTCTGCTAACTGACAGCATGGAGGCAAATTACTCACACATGTAAACAATATTCATACACTTTTGTAGTTAATTACATATATGATTTTAAAGTACACATTCTCAGCTTTATTTTGACTACTTTTAATCATAATACATACAAATAATGCACTGACAATGCATATGTCTAGGTTCTGTGTGTTTTTGGTACTACATAGTGGAGGGTGGCCATTTGACCCAGAAGTGGTTAGTGAGACCTGAAAAAATTTTATGAGTTTTTATGTTTTTCTTTTTTTACATTTTATGAAAGCTTGTGGTATTGTGAGTCTAATAAGACCAAAACTGTCAAAATCAGACATAGGACTACAAAGAAATGGTCATTTTTATATCATGCCCCTTAGTGATATTTTCCTTAAATTACTAAAAAATTACAATTTTAACTAACTTGTCACACCAAATTGATACCTATGATAATTCAAGAAGTTGTAATAGTAAATATCATTTATCATTATGAAAAAAGAACAGATTTCAACAGTTTATATCATACCTATTTCATTACTGTGTGATTCTAAGTCTGTGCTGTGTGACTATTTGAGTACTTTGAATATCCCAAGCAGTGACGTTGTGTATTTCATGGATGACGTCAAGTTATGAGTCACTGTTACTGATAAAAATCTTGTTGCTAAGTTGTTTTTTAAAATACCTTGCACAATGCACCTCTTAAAATATAGCCAGATTACCAATATCACTATACTGATTTTATGGGAAAATGGAAATAATGACCAGGAAAGGCAATTTTCCTCAAATTATGCATTTCTCTGAAATATGCCATAATTTAATTTATGGTCTCACTAACCACTTCTAACGTTTCCATTACTTTACATGTTAAAAAAGTAATTTTCAAAGTTTCACTGTGAATTCCCAGGACAAATGACATCTTAAAATTGCATACCCTTTGCGAAGCTTGGAAAATAAGGCTTCCAAAATCATTATGCTAATGGTACAATCATTGTAGAAATTCTTCACAAAATTTACTTGAATAAATAATACTGAAAATCCACATTTTGACCTGTTCTGCTAACTGACAGCATGGAGGCAAATTACTCACACATGTAAACAATATTCATACACTTTTGTAGTTAATTACATATATGATTTTAAAGTACACCTTCTCAGCTTTATTTTGACTACTTTTAATCATAATACACACAAATAATGCACTTACAATGCATATGTCTAGGTTCTGTGTGTTTTTGGTACTACATAGTGGGGTGGCCATTTGACCCTTAAGTGGTTAGTGAGACCGAAGCCATGTTGGAGTTATTGCCCTTTTTCAAGGTTTTTTTGCTATTTTTAATGTTATTTCTTTCAAAACTCTTTTCCTCTGACACCACTTGACCAATTGGAACCAACTTTGAATGTTCTTTGGGGTATTGTGCATAGAACTGATATGGGGATTTTTGATCCATCGAAAACATGGCCACTGTTACTAAAAATAGAACAAGGGTCAGACTAGTTTTTCGCATATATCTCCTAAACTGTTAGGTTTAGCCAGGTTCTGACTGGGGTAAAAGAGTTCAGCATGATGAGATCTATCTGTGGTCAAATTTTTATTTTGATATGTTAAGCCATGTTGGAGTTATTGCCATTTTTCAACATTTTAGCTCACCTTGCCACAGGCCATGTGAGCTATTGCCATCACTTGGCGTCCGTTGTTGTCGGCTTCCGTCGTTGTCATTAACAATTATTCAAAACTCTTCTCCTCTGAAACTACTTGACTGATTCGAACCAAACTTGGTATAAATGTTCCTTGGGATATCCTGCATAGAACTGATGTGGGGATTTTTGATTCGTTGAAAAACATGGCTGCTGTTACTAAAAATAGAACATGGGAGTCTGACAGCAGATTTTTGAATATATTTCCAAAACCGTTAGGTTTAGCTTAATTCTGAAAGAGATATAAGTGTTCAGCATGATGAGATTTATCTCTGGTCAAGTTTTGGTTTTAATCCGTTAAGCCATGTTGGAGTTATTGCCCTTTTTCAACAATTTTTGCTATTTCAATGTTATTTCTTTCAAAAATCTTCTTCTCTAACACTACTTCACCAATTGAAACCGAACTTGGTATAAATGTTTCTTGGGATATCCTGCATAAAACGGTTGTGGGCATTTTTGACTCATCGAAAAACATGGCCGCCATTACTAAAAATAGAACATAGGGGTCAGACAGTAGTTTTTTGCATATATCTCAAAACCGTTAGTTTTAGCCAAACTCTTTCAATTGCTGAAATGATCCTTATTTTAAGGCCTTTAAAAGTCTTCAGGGATCAAAGTTGTCAGGCGACTCTTTGTAAGAGTTATTGCCCTTGAAATATGAAAAATTAATAATTTTTTTTGACAGTTTCAGCCAATATCTTGAAACCTATAATAGATCGAAAGAAACTTTCAATTGCTGAAATGATCCTTATGATAAGTCCTACAAAAGTCTTCTTGAGTCAAAATTGTTAGACATTTTGTTAAATTTATTACCCTTGAAAGACAAATTTTAACCAGGTGAGCAATTCAGGCTCCTGGGAGCCTCTTGTTTTGCTATTTTGAATGTTGTTTCTTTCAAAAATCTTCTCCTCTGGCACCACCTGACCAATTGGAACCAGACTTGGTATGACTGTTTCTTGGGGTATCCTGCATAGAACTGATGTGAGGATTGGATCCAATGGAAAACATGGCTGCCGTTACTAAAGATAGAACATAGGAGTCAGACTGTACTTTTTTGCATTTATCTCCAAAACCATTAGGGTTAGCCAAATTCTGACATGGGTGTAAAGGTGTTCAGCATGATGAGATGTATCTGTGGTCAAAAATAAGCCATGTTGGAGTTATTGCCCTTTTTCGACTTTTTTTTTGCTATTTTGAATGTTATTTCTTTCAAAATCTTCTCCTCTGACACCACTTGACCAATTTGAACTAAACTTGGTATGAATGTTCCATGGGGTATCCTGCATTGAACTGATGTGGGGATTTTTGATCTGTCGAAAAACTTGGCCACCGTTACTAAAAATAGAACATAGGGGTCAGACAGTAGTTTTTCGCATATATCTCCTAAATAGTTAGGTTTAGCCAAATTCCGACTGGTTAAAAGTGTTCGGCATGATGAGATCTAGCTGTTATCAAAATTTGGTAAAAATCTGTTGACCCCTGTTGGAGTTATTGCCCTTTTTGCTGTTTTTGATGTTATTATTAATGTTATGATTTTTGATCTGTTATAAAGCATGGCCGCTGTTACTAAAAATAGAACATAGGAGTCTGACAGCAGATTTTTGCATATATCTCCAAAATGGTTAAGTTTAACCAAAATCTGACTGGAGTAAAATTTTTCAGCATGAAGAGATCTATCTGTGGTCAAATTTTGGTGGAAATTTGTTGACCCATGTTGGATTTATTGCCCTTTTTGGACGTTTTTGCTGTTTTTGTTGTTATTACGTTAACAAATCTGCTCCTCAGAAACTATTCTGCAAAATTGAATGAAAGTTGGCATTTTTGTTTTATAGGGTATCCTTAAGGAAATGACCGATTTTTGATCGCTGAAAAAAACATGGCTGCCATTTCTAAAAATAGAAAAATGGGGTCAGACAGCAGATTTTTGCATACATCTCCAAATCTGTTAGGTTTAGCCAATAGCTTTCAATTGCTGAAATGATCCTTATTATAAGGCTTACAAATGTGTCCAATGAATCAAATGGAATCAAATTTATCTGACAACTCCTTGTTAGAGTTATTGCCCTTAAAAGGCAAAAATTTAACCAGGTGATTGATTCAGGCTCCTGGGAGCCTCTTGTTTATATCTGGATATATAAGCTGAATGATTTGACAAACTAATTATTTTCATCTTGATAAAATAGGCTTTTATGGTTAGAATACTTAGGATGTTGATGCATGTGGCCATAATCTGTAAAGAAAAATGTAATAAAATCAATTATTATATAGATAGCAGTGTTTTATCGAATGTTCCCTTTGAAATAAATTTCGATAATTCACACTGTGAAATAAATTCAGTAATTAAATCTTGGACTTTTGCCCGGCAAAACATCACAACTTTGAAATCAATCCGCCGTTCACAAAATTTGAAATTTATGTTGAAAATAGGAACGAATAATCGAGGACCTCTATATAATGAATAGGATAATCGGTTGGTTATCGCGAATAACCAAAATATGATCAATCATGCCAAGAACACAGTAAGATTTAAATCATGAGCGGATGTATGTGTTCTTCCAAACTGATGATAATATTTTGGTTATTCACTCCTTCTAATTAATACATATCTATATATGATTTTACTAAATTAATTTTCAGAGCCCAATTTATTGTATAAAACAAACATACCCCTTCAGTTTACATTTGATTTATAAGTTAATTCTTGTCAATGTCAATGTTTGTGGTTTAACTTTTGAAGAGCTCCAGAAAACAAGACATGTAACAAGGACACATCAGTACCTATATGATTATTCAGTTATACATGTGTATATATAATTTTAGGGAGATTTCAATGAGAATGTAAGATTGATAAATAGATACAGGTCTGGTGATCGGGATGTTAACAGATGGCTGTACAAGAGAAAAGTCAAAGCTTTTTACAGTGTGACAGCTGCAGCTGATTTCAGATCTGGAGTACAGGCCCTTATGTTGGTAAGTTGTATTGCTATTATAAAGGGAGTTAATCCTTTAGATTATTACATATAATCTCAGCCACAGACCTCATAACTACTTCCTGTTGTTTATACAATTTATACCAGGTTCATATGGATTTGAACAGTGTGACCAAGCATGTGCAGAATGTTTTTGAATTCTGCAAAGTTTCTCTTGGCAGAAATAATTTTTTTCTGTTTAAAAGGGACCTTTTCAAATCTGGATTTTACCACTTCAGTTGTATTTTAACAGTAAACTACGTCCCAATATTTTACTAAAATAACCGGATATTTTTAGAACACAGGAGTTAGTAAACTACATCCCAATGTTTTACTGAAATGACCTGATATTTTTAGAACACAGGTATCGGTAAACTACATCCCAATGTTTTACTGAAGTGACCTGATATTTTTAGAACACAGGTTAAAGGTAAACTATGTCCCAATGTTTTACTGAAGTGACCTGATATTTTTAGAACACAAGAGTTGGTAAACCACGTCCCAATGTTTTACTGAAATGTCTGATATTTTTAGAACACAGGAGTTGGTAAACCACGTCCCAATGTTTTACTGAAGTGATCTGATATTTTTAGAACACAGGAGTTGGTAAATTACGTCCCAATGTTTTACTGAAGTGACCTGATATTTTTAGAACACAAGAGTTGGTAAACCACGTCCCAATGTTTTACTGAAATGTCTGATTTTTTTAGAACACAGGTGTTGGTAAACTACGTCCCAATGTTTTACTGATGGGATTTTTATCTGGTTGGAAGACACTAGAGAACAGGAAAGATGTAGAAGATTACTTTAATGTCATTCAGTATGTATATCTTGATCTTCACACTTGTTTATTAATTAATTATACCCCATGCAACAAAGTCAGTCAGTCCATTATCAGTTTTCCTGATTTTTTTTCTAAATGCTTGCAGATATTGACATGATTTTTGGTATATAAGTTCACTATGATAAGTTACAGGTCAAGTTTGACTTTCGTTTTGCTCCGATGATTTTTACTGAAATTACAGGCCTTGAACTTCACAAAAATAACAGTTTTCCTGACTTTGTTTCTAAATACTTGCAGATATTGACATGGTTTTTGGTATATAAATTCACCATGACATGTTACAGGTCAAGTGTACGTTTTGTTCTGCTCTGATGATTTTTTTCAAAATTACGGGCCTTGAACTTATCAAAATTCACAGAAATGACAGTTTTCTAGATTTTTTCTAAACGTTTGGAGATATTGACATGATTTTTAGTACAGAAATTCACCATGATGAGTTACAGGACAAGTTTGTAGTTGGTTCCTGTCCGATGATTTTTACCAAAATTCACAGAAATAACAGTTTTCTAGACTTTTTTTCTAAACGTTTGGAGATATTGACATGATTTTTAGTACAGAAATTCACCATAAGTTACAGGACAATTTGTAGTTGGTTCCGCTCCGATGATTTTTACCAAAATTACGGGCCTTGAACTTATCAAAATTCACAGAAATAATAGTTTTCTAGACTTTTTTCTAAACGTTTGGAGATATTGACATGATTTTTAGTACAGAAATTCATCATGATGAGTTACAGTACAAGTTTGTAGTTGGTTTCGCTTCGATGATTTTTACCAAAATTACGGGCCTTGAACTTAGCTTAACTTAGACTTTTTTTCCTAAACGCTTGCAGATTATGACATGGCTTTTGGTATTTAAGTTCACCATGACATGTTACAGGTTAAGTGTATGTTTTGTTCTGCTAGAATGATATTTACTTTGGATTAAAACTCAAAGAAATCACAATCTGGAGTTTGAAACTACCATTATGAGGTGTAACAGAATTTAGTTAGAAGATAAAGGTCTAAAGCCTAAAAAACACTCTTATTCCATTTTTATGGGGTCCTTTTACATGTATTTCTCTTACAAACAAATTTACTTGAGTATCCAACATAGGGACGCATGGGGTATGTGAGCACGCTCACTTAGGTTCTGCAATTGATTGTAGAAGTAATGTTTGGTCAGAAAATATAATTATTTGGAAGTTCTTAAATCCAAATGTAGGGCATCTTTTTGAATTTCCTTATAGCACTTCAAGTTATTAATGCAGTTTACACTTCTTTTTTTGTTCTTCATACTCCGACATGAAAATTGCATACATAACTGGCAGTTATAGATGTTTGAATACAAAAATACCAATCATATATCTTGCAAATATTGATATGCTGTACACAAGTTTCAAGAAGTAACCTATCAGCAGCATTACAATCAAATCTATAGGAAGATCTGAATGGTAACATTAATTGTATATAAGAAGTACTTATAACCAAAAGTATCCAAGTAGGAATCCAAATCAATCACGGAGAGGTTCTACCATGTGCAATACAAAGAATGAAGCCTCATTAATTTAGATATTTTGAAATTGGTAGTACTGCAAATTTTGATTAATATGATATTTATTTAGCTTACATTTATATTGTATTTCCAGTGATGCATTTGACCTTCAGATGGGTGTAGCTATCTTAAGAGTACAAGAAGGTTTCACAGTTGATGATAATGCTGAGTATGCTAAGAAGGAAGAAAGGGAAGATATTTCTGGTAACCTGATATCACTTACTTTAGTCATTTATATATACATATATATTGAAAATTTCTATCACATTTTTCCAACATTATTAGCTCACCAGGACCAAAAGTGAAAATTTTCACTAAATATATTTTAGTATCATCCCTAGCAATTGTGTTGAATTTGGTGATTATGATTGTCATATTTTAGAGTTTTTGGACTTAAATTCATAATAGAATGGGGGTAGTTTCTTGTTTTCAGAAATGAAATGCAATAAGCAATTTTGAAGCAACTGTGGTAATATTTTCAATTTCTATTGATGTCGGCTTCCTTTTGGATTTTTATAACATCAAATTTTACAAAAAATTATTGATTAAAAAAATATTGGTCTATTATATCAGATCTATACCTTTCATATCATGTATTTACGCATTGCACATTGTAGGAGAATGTTTTTAAGGAGATGGTCAAATTGGGTAGTGCTCTCAATCACCATTAATTATTCATAAGTAATCAGTTTAACTATAAAAAAAAAAAAAGAGCTTAAAAGGTGAACTGATGGCACAGCTCTTTATTAGCTCAACATGTTTTTTTTGTTATTTTCAACAAAAGATAACAATTAAAACTTCATTCAAAGATGTACAATATTTTAACTGCAGCTAAAATACTGTATCTTGGATTTGTTTATAGTTTCAATGAGGGGTAATAAAGTCTCAGTAATATTTCTCAGATAATCACCAAATGTTAACATATCAGTCAGTGTTATTCAGATGATCACCAAATGTTAACCTATCAGTCAGTGTTATTCAGATGATCACCAAATGTTAAACTATCTGACAATGTTACTCAAGTTAATTTTATTCAGATGATCACCAAATGTCAACCTATCAGTCAATAATTTTGCTCAGATGATCACCAAATGTCAACCTATCAGTCAATAATTTATTCAGATGATCACCAAATGTCAACCTATCAGTCAATAATGTAACACTTCTTAAAGTCAGTATTATCTGTGTGACCAGTGGATTTTTCCTAGAATTCTTGATTTTCATTTTCTAATATGAAAATAATGATGTCATAACATATGTAATGTATAACAAGAATGAAGGCAATAACTCATTTAATTGCTTTCATTGAGAGATAAATTATGAACTCCTCTAAACTTTTACACTTTTGATTTTTTGTATTTTTTTATGTTTCATTATCTAACACCACTCATTGTAGATTGTATTTTTGCTGTTTCATTTTCTTACACAACTCATTTTTGATTGTATTTTATTCTTTATAGATGATGATGAGGATGAATACCAAGATAGAGATAACATTCTCCATGTTCCAGAGGGATCTCCAACCATGCTGAGAAGATGTAGTGCTTCTACAGCTGGGGATGGAGAAACACATGCTTCCACACCCAATAGAGAGATGGAGAAAGAAGATTCTGGTTTACCTTTAGGTCCAATTGCGGACCGATTTGGTAAAAAGATGAAGAAAGGAACCATTGATGTCTGGTGGTTGTTTGACGATGGCGGTAGGTATAATTGATGTCTGGTGGTTGTTTGACGATGGCGGTAGGTACAATTGATGTCAGGTGGTTGTTTGACAATGGCAGTAGGTACAATTGATGTCTAGTGGTTGTTTGACGATGGTGGTAGGTATAATTGATGTCAGGTGGTTGTTTGAAGATGGTGGTAGGTATAACTGATGTCAGGTGATTGTTTGATGATGGTGATAGGTATAATTGATGTCTAGTGGTTGTTTGACGATGGCGGTAGGTATAATTAATGTCTAGTGGTTGTTTGACGATGGCGGTAGGTATAATTGATGTCTGGTGGTTGTTTGACGATGGCGGTAGGTATAATTGATGTCTGGTGGTTGTTTGACGATGGCAGTAGGTTTAATTGATGTCTAGTGTTTGTTTGACGATGGCAGTAGGTATAATTGATGTCAGGTGGTTGTTTGGCGATGACGGTAGGTATAATAGAGTTTGATTGGTTTGGTTTTTAGATGTCTTCTTGGATATTTTTTGTTGCTGAATTCAACATTAGCATTATATGACAAATTTTGATTTCTTTTCTCTTGGACTTGATCTTCTGAATATAGCTGAAATATTGCTGTTCGGACGTTAAACCCCAACAATCAATCAATCAATCTAAAATCCCAATGTATTAAATAAGAATAAATGGATGATTTTTTGCTGTTCTTGGCATTTATTTTGAAATACAGCCTTTTTATCACTGCTTATTTATTTGGAACTTTTAAATTAATTGATAAAATGTCAGAGCAGTATGAACAGGTCTTCAACTGTTCCTGATATTAACTACTGTCCTTGGAGGATACATAAGGCTTTCTTTGGATAAATTCTGGATTAAAACAGAGAAGGTAATTAATGTTGCTCCTTTCTACAGGTCTGACTCTACTATTACCATACATATTGACAACCCAGAGCCAGTGGAGTAACTGTAAACTGAGGATATTCACTGCAGGAACAAAGAGAGGAGAAATTGACAGAGAGCAGAGACAGTAAGTTTATGCTGACAATTTTAAAGTTGCTGGTTTTAAAAAAAATATTTGAAAGGATTATTAACTTATAAAATACATCTCCAAGTATTGTAAGCGTGAATAATTGTGGTTTAGTTATTCACTATAACCAATTGATTATCCTATTTATTATATAGAGTTTCTCAATAATTTATTGTTAATTTCCATAAATTTTTAATTTTATGGTCAGCAGATTGAAATTTCAAATCACTAGAGGCTCAAATAATGTTCATGGAACATGAATAAATGTTATGACATTTTAGGGAGAAATTCCAACAGTGATATTGGAGAATTTATTTACCATATGAATTATCTGAATTTATTGCACAGAAAACATTCAGTAATTCACTGCTTTCTATATACCATATATACTCGCGTACAAGTCAGATTTTTGGGAGTTAATTTTGAGTTGCTTAGATTGGTTCCAACTTATAAGCGAGATCTTGGCCGTGGGTCAAAAATTCTAGTCGGAGCATGTGGGAGAATCAAGGTATTGGCACATAAATGACACCTACCTTTAACAGTCAGATCGTCGCCATATTTGTGTATTGTAAAAGTCGACCTATATGTCATATTTGTTATTGTTGTGTATGCTTATAAAGTGATGAAATAAATGAATACTTGCAATTTTATTTTTAGCTCACCTGGCCAAAGGCCATGTGAGCTATTGCCATCAGTTTGTGTCCGTCATTGTCGTTAACAAAATTTTAAAACTCTTCTCTCCTCGAACTACTCGACCAATTGGAACCAAACTTGGTATGAATGTTCCTTGGGATATTCTGCATAGAACTGGTGTGGGGATTTTTGATCTGTTGAAAAATATGGCTGCTGTTACTAAAAATAGAACATAGGGGTCAGACAGTAGTTTTTCGCATATATCTCCAAAACCGTTATGTTTAGCTAAATCCTACCTGGGTAAAAGTGTTTAGCATGATGAGATCTAGCAGCGGTCAAATTTTCATTTTAATCTATTTAGCCCTGTTGGAGTTTTTGCCCTTTTTCAACGTTTTTTGCTTTTTTTAATGTTATTTCTTTCAAAAATCTTCTCCTGTGACACTACTTTACCAATTGAATCCAAACTTGGTACAAATGTTCCTTGGGGTATCCTGCATAGAACTAATGTGGGGATTTTTGATCCATCGAAAAACATGGCCACGGTTACTAAAAATAGAACATAGGGGTCAGACAGTAGTTTTTTGCATATATCTCCAAAACGATTAGGTTTAGCCAATTCCCTCAACAGCTGAAGTGATCCTTTTTTTAGGACTATAAAAGTTGTCAGACGACTCCTTATAAGAGTTGTTGCCCTTGAAAGGGGAAAAATGATGTTTTTTTTTAGTTTACAGCCAATACCCCAAAAACTGATATATAGAAAGAAACTTTTTGAAATGATCCTTATGATAAGTCCTACCAAAGTCTTCTTGAGTCAAATTTGTAGGACAAATTCTTGTTAAATTTATTGCCCTTGAAATACAGAATTCAACCAGGTGAGTGATTCAGGCTCCTGGGAACCTCTTGTTATTATGCCTTACAACTTAACTATCTTCAATAAAATTTGTATTTCCTGTATAGCTTCTTGTGTTTGTTATTTTCACTTGCATGTCACATGATTGTTGAATATATCCGAATATCAAAAAGATGGCATGAAACATGACTAAGCGATGTATCATAGTTTAAAAGAAGTATTAGCAAAAGAAATAATTAAAATTTAACTTTAAATTTTAATGAAAAGATGTAAACATTATCATAATTGGTAATTTCATAACAATATAACGATGAAAGGTATGGTGTATATGATAAAGAGAACTGTCTTGATGGACTATTGAAAAGAAAACAATGAAAGATGATTACTGGGTAAAAAGGTGTTATAACATTAATGAGCAATCCATCCTTTGATCACTTTAATGGATAATTAAAATCCTTTGATCTCAATAAGTGTCCAAGTTTCCATTAAAAAATTGTTCTTCACAGGTCATAAGTTTTTACTTATTCTAATATATTTATTATGTAAATAATTTCAAATATGTACAGAGCAATATATTAATAAAAAGCAGACACGTGTTGATCGGACACAACGTATGCCATGGATGTAAATACTTCTGCAGCATAAAAAAAAAAACAAACCCATGATCACTCTTCACATTTTCTGCCAAAAATTGTGCCCGTTCTTACATTTTCACTGTTGTACCTGTGTTCAATCCGACTTATAAGCAGGTCAAGGCTATATTCCAGAATTTTGGGGCTAAGAAGCGGTTCCGGCTTATATGTGGATCGACTTATACGCGAGTTTATATGTATAATGTACAATAAATATAAGTGTAAGTGAATTTGTAAAAAAAAAAAATTGTTTATTTTTCTTATTTACTTGTAATACAACCTATTCTAAACCATGTCATGTACCAGATTAGATAGAGGAATTAATGTTCGTCTCCCAAATAAACTGATTCAATCCTTTCATTGTCACCATGTGTTTCTATTTTACAGGTTAGCAACCCTACTAAGCAAATTTCGTATTGATTGTAAAGACATGTTTGTTCTTCCAGAGATAGCTCATAAACCACAAGAAAAAAGGTAGTTTATTGATGATTTCATTCCATCACTAATACAAACCCAATGCAAATTGCAATACTGAACACTGAATTTTTTATTCATTTATTTTTTAAATAATTTTTTGAAATAATTCCAAATCATCTTCCAAATATACAGAGGAAGATGTTTACAACATATTTGTCCAGTGTGGTTGACGTGTTTTTCAACAAACAGTCGGCATTCCAATGGGAACAAATTGTGCTCCTTTACTTGCTGACCTATTCCTTCACTGTTATGAGGCTGACTTCATAGCTGATCTAATCCGAAAGAAAGAATTTCGTTTGGTTAGATCCTTTAATCTCAGTTTCCGCTATATAGATGACATATTATCTTTAAACAATCCTAATTTTGGGAATTTGATACATCGCATCTACCCCAAAGAACTTGAGATAAAGGATACTACAGACATTGTAGAGTCAGCCTCATATCTTGACATATACTTAGAAATTGATGGTAAAGGAAAACTATTGACCAAACTTTACGACAAACGTGATGACTTTTCATTAAAAATTATCAAATTTCCTTTCATCTGTGGCAACGTCCCTTCTGCACCTGCGTATGGAGTGTTCATATCACAACTCTTACATTATGGCAGAGCTTGCCGAAACTACGCAGACTTTGTATCGCACTAGAACTCTAACAAATAGGCTTCTGGAACAGGTTTATGTTGCTACAAGATTGAAGTCATCACTACAGAAGTTTTACGGTCGTCGTCATGAGCTCGTGGATCGTTATGGTGTATCCATCTGCACCATGAAAACTGATTTATTCAACGGGTCATAGTTTTCCTTTCCTCGTTCGTCTACCCCGGACTTGACTTTTTATGAGCAACTCGGCGGGTGTTTCTAGAAAAGCAGAGGATGCTTACCCTACCGGTGCACCTAGTCCATGCTCCCAGTTTTTAGTGGAGTCCGAGTTGCTCATTTGCTTTTGTTACTTTGTATGTATGATTTTAGTTACTTTATGTTCTTTGTTGTGTATGTCTGTTTTCCATGTCTGGTCTTTGTGCCTGGATTGCATTCTTTTGATTACTTCTATAACCTTGGTTCCCTTGATTACTCTTATTAAAAACAATAATGTTAATGATTGATTACCTAATATATTGCAGTCCATTCATCTTATGACGTTTCATTAGTACAAATCCCTTTAAACTACTCTTTGGATTTTGATGTACATGAAGGCAGAAAATTTGTTACATGACAGATAGAGGAAAAATCCAACTGAATGGTTTTTAATTATGCAGATCTTGCAAGCCCAACATTTTTTAAACTGCTTCATGGATTTTGATGAAAATTAGAAGAAGTTAAGGCATCATGTGTAGTGTGTGTGAAAAAAGATATTTTTGTATTAAGCCTGCTAGGGGGGATTATCCAACTTTTCTATGGCTATGTCTTGTGACATATTCTTTTTGTCAGCTTAGTTTTAGTATTTCTAGTTCAAGAATATTTACCTGTATGTATTTAACCAAGTTAAATGTTACTTTTTAGTATTAAATGTATATGAATTTACAGTATGAAGACATTTGAGAGTTTGTTGGAAGGTTGGATGTTAGATGAAGATAATGGAGAAACAAAGGAACAGTATCCATGGAAAGTGGCTGAGGAAGATGTTATACTTGCCAAAGAAAAGGTAAACATGGGGAAAACTATATATTTTAATAGGCATGGAACGTCAGTGATGTCCCTCTGTCAAAACATCAATGACTCAAAATATTTCTGCTGTTAGTGGCATATGTAGTGATGATTTAATTGTTTGATTTGATTGATTGATTGATTGTTGGGGTTTAAAGACCGAGCAGCAATATTTCAGCTATATTTAGTCGATGAATATGAAATGGATAATAAAATGAACATGAAATGAGGATGATGAAATGAAAAAAGGGATGGGACACAAGGATAATAGGGACAACAAATTTTGATTGCCACACAAAAAAGAGAGGGATGGGTAAGGTTGGACAATTTAGCCTCCTGTGGCGGAGCGCAAAGGTTCCTACTATCAAATACCACAGCAGGGTTCTTAAACGTGCAAGGAACGTGGCATCTTTCCCAGCATGGTGCATCACTATGGTTTGCGGTCAGGTTTTCCGTATTATAGCCTGACAACCCTAGCATGCAACATGCCATGGGTACCCCATTCCACCACCTGGGGCACACATCCCAGTTGCTCTGTGGGCAGAGTGCCTAGCCCCCGGCTAGGTTCCTGAGCACTATTTAGTCGCCTTTTACGACAAGCTTAGCGCTGCTGCAGGCCTATTCTTTTGACACCCAGACCTGCACGGGGCGTTTGAACTTTTAAGGCAGATGAGCATGATGTATTATAAGAGAAGTCTCCCATATTTCTGTTGGTCGAGATATTAGCAATATAACAACATAACAGTGCATTATCTATTAAGTTAAATGTAGTTTTAGTACAAATAGCTCCATCCCTCATAAGAAAAGCCTAAAATCATATTTGTTAATTCCATAAGTTATTTTTTTTTCTCATGATGAAATCAATTTGAAAAGAACCTAGCATTGTAAGATATTAGATAGGGAGAGAACACATGGAGATTGAGTCTTTCTGAAATTGATATTACATTTTGTAATATTTGTTGATAAATGAATGTTATTTGAATCCATAAATATGTGTTACTTTTCCAACATTTGCTTCGGAGTCTATATTAAGATTTTCATGTTATATTTTCTGAATCTGACAGTTTAATATGGACTCTTATGCTAGGTCAATCGTATGTGGTGTGCAGTTGATTTAGCATCACTATTTCACAATTCTGTATTCATTTCATGCGTATGCCTCTTCAGTCACTGTCTTTTGGCTTTGAAATTTCAATTTTCAAGTTGAGATTTTATGTTTTAGTTTTCTGAAAATGTCAGATTAATATGAACCACTTGTGCTAGGTCCATCATATTAAGTAAGCAGTTGCATTAGCATCAGTTTCTGTCAGTCTTGTGAAATATCTGCTGGTCCTATAATTTGCTCCTGACAGGAATACTGACAATGTGCATCAATGGAAGCAGCCATGTCTTTTTTTCAATGTTTACACAAACATGACCTAGTTCTCTAATTAACTGGAGAAAGTTTGTTATTCTGGTTAGAAATAGAACTTAGTAAGTTTGTGCATGTGTGGAAATCAGAAATTACAGTTTTGATATGGAAGTATTAAAATGTTATTGTCTATCGATGTATTTCATTCCAATTAATAGGTGATTTATTTCTGTCAGTCAAAGTAAAATGATCTGTCAGAATAAATCTTTTTTTTTAATTGATTTTTTTCTATTGTAGACCCAGAGAAATATAAGATTGAGTGAATTATTGAAGGAAAGATCATCAGAGGCATCACTTATTGTCATGTAAGTTTTTTAATGTCTTCTTTATTTTAACTTTTGATTACAGATTATATCTGACTTTAGTGATCATGGTTATTTCTGACTTTAGAAGAATCTGTAACTGACTGTTGTGAGATAATTTGTTTATTTCTGACTTTAGAAGAATCTGTAACTGACTGTTGTGAGATAATTTGGTTATTTCTGACTTTAGAAGAATCTGTAACTGACTGTTGTGTGATAATTTGGTTATTTCTGACTTTAGAAGAATCGGTAACTGACTGTTGTGTGATAATTTGGTTATTTTGATTAGTTGTTGTAATTATATTTAAATGTTACGAATAAGAACATGTTTCTGTTTATTTTTAGCTCACCTGGCTGAAGGCCATGTGAGCTATTGCCATCACTTGGCGTCCATCGTCATCATCGTCTGTTGTTGTCGTTGTTAACAATTTTTCAAAACTCTTCTCCTCTGACACCACTTGACCAATTTGAACCAAACTTGGTATGAATGTTCCTTGGGGTATCCTGCATTGACCTGGGATGGGGATTTTTTATCTGTCGAGAAACATAGCTGCCGTTACTAAAAGTAGAACATAGGGGTCAGACAGTAGTTTTTTCGCTTATATCTCCAAAACCATTAGGTTAAGCTAAATTCTGACATGGGCAAAAGAGTTCAACATGATGAGATCTATCTGTGGTCAAATTTTCATTTTAATCCATTAAGCCTTGTTGCAGTTATTGCCGTTTTTCAATGTTTTTTTTTGCTATTTTTTTTAAGGTATTTCTTTCAAAATCTTCTCCTCAGACACTACTTTACCAACTGAAACCAAACTCAGTACAAATGTTCTTAGGGGTATATTCCATAGAACTTATTTTGGGATTTATGATCTGTCAAAAAATAATGGCCACCATTACTAAAAATAGAACATAGGGTCAGACAGTAGCTTTTTGCATTTATCCCCAAAACTGTTATGGTTAGCCAAAGTCTTTCAATAGCTGAAATGATCCTTATTATTAAGACTACAAAAGTCTTTAGGTATAAAAGTAGTCAGACAACTCCTTGTAAGAGTTACTGCCCTTGAAAGGGGAAAAATTTTTTTCAGTTTTCAGGCAATATCATGAAAACTATGATAGATAGAAAGAAACTTTCAATTGCTGAAATGATTCTTATGATAAGTCCTACCAAAGTCTTATTGAGTTAAATTTGTTGGACTACTTCTTAAATTTATTGCCCTTGAAAGACAAAATTCAACTAGTACTAGGTGAGCGATTCAGGCTTCTGCGAGCCTCTTGTTTAACAGTTTCTTCTAATCATACATGTAGATACTTACATTTTAGGATGTAAGTTTCTATAACCACTGTGGGGAATAATTATCTAGATAAAAAATGACATTACCAAATTATTGCTAAGGGATTTAGAATTAGTATTTCTGACTTTAGTATGGCCATCAGTCAGGTAAATGGTGACAAATTAAATATCAATAGCTGTTTTGTACATAGTTCATATCTCGTGTTACCAGTACTACTTAAAATTAAATTAGAAGGAATGTAGTTCATGAAGTCACTACAGTTTAAAGGTCAGCATGAAGTACTTAGTTAAGACATTGTTTTTGTAGGACCTTGCCAATGCCAAGGAAGGCCACATGTCCTGCAGGGATGTATATGGCTTGGTTAGATATACTTACCACAGGGATGCCACCGATTTTGTTGTTACGTGGCAACCAAAGCAGTGTTCTGACATTCTATTCTTAAGATGAGAATATGTAAGTAAATCATTAGTTATAGATCAATGAATGTTAGGTACCAATAGTAACATTACTTCTTTTTGTCAGAAGCATGTTATTTATTAAAAGGGCACCATCAAAAAAAGTCTTCTGTGCACCAGTCCATCCTTCCATTACAAATCATGTCCAGACTGTAAAATTGTTGTCTTTCAAGGTATGCTTTTGATATTTTGCATGTGGATAGATTTCTTCTAGACAATGTGACATGTTCCAGGGTTGATGACCTGTAGCCTTGAACTTTGACAGTTAGTTAAAGTTTTCTGTGAATTTTGCTTATTTGCAAAATCTACCATCTAGTGTAAAACCACATTCAAGCTTACTTATACTAATGAAACTTGATACAATTGAGAAATATAATTTTATTGGTGTCTTTTTGTTATGAGTTTTAATGCTGTAAAGGTGTGCTGTAGTTATACTTTGGGACAGTGGTCATTATGAACATATTACAGACAACTTTGGGACAGTGCTCATTATGGACATATAAGAGACAGCTTTGGGACAGTGCTCATTGTTGACATATAACAGACAGCTTTGGGACAGTGACCATTGTTGACATATAACAGACAGCTTTGGGACAGTGGTATTATGGATGTATTATCTATATTCCTCGTAAACATGACAATGGACATCAAGTGACACACTCATAACATTGACGAAATGCAAATGACATACATATACATCACAAACATGTACTTCATGGCAAATAATAAAAACCAACATAATTTGTAAATTTGCTGACAGCCCATTGTATTTGATAGATTAACCAGAAAAGAACGTTTTGTTACAATCCCAAAGCTTTTGATATTTTCAAATGCTTTTCTATGGAATCTACTATATAACCATCTTTACTAGCGTCTGACTTCCATCTGCCATGTTTCTTCAAACACCTGTCGCTCACGTCAGAATTAGCTGCAGCTGTTGCTCCACCTGATCCTAATGATTGAAGGCCAATGATAGACCCAGTGCAAACCAGTTTTCTCTCCTAAGAATTGACTCTGTAGATGCTGTGTAACTCAGCTTTTTATTCTTATTTATGAATTTACATGTGCCTGATCTATAAACAGGTCTTAAAGAAAAATCTGAAAGCATCTTATCTTCAAAACTGGCCAATTTGATATATATATTTCAACACTGTATACTTCTACTCCCCATACTCAGTTAAAATGCAGACTTAAAAATATTATACATCGTTGTTTTTCCAAAAAAGATGGTACACCTAGATACAAACATATAGTTCTTGGTAGAGATTCCTCATACTTTGTAAGAAATAATTCCAAATCATCTTCCAAATATACAGAGGAAGATGTTTAGAAAATGCTGGAATTTTTAATTGTCAACATGTTTGTCCATTGTGGTGGATGTGTTTTTCAACAAACGGTCGGCATTCCAATGGGAACAAATTGTGCTCCTTTACTTGCTGACCTATTCCTTCACTCTTACGAGGCTGACTTTATAGCTGATCTAATCCGAAAGAAAGAATATTGTTTGGCTATACCTTTTAATCTCAGTTTCCACTATATAGATGACGTATTATCTTTAAACAATCCTAATTTTGGGGATTTGATACATCGCATCTACCCCAAAGAACTTGAGATAAAGGATACTACAGACACTGTGGAGTCAGCCTCATATCTTGACCTACACTTAGAAATTGATGGTAAAGGAAAACTATTGACCAAACTTTACGACAAATGTGATGACTTTTCATTTAAAATTGTCAACTTTCCTTTCATCTGTTGCAACATCCCTTCTGCACCTGCGTATGGAGTGTTCATATCACAACTCATACGTTATAGCAGAGCTTGCTGAAACTATGCAGACTCTTTGTATTGCACTGGAACTCTAACAAATAGGCTTCTGGAACAGGTTTATGTTGCTACAAGATTGAAGTCATCACTACAGAAGTTTTACGGTCGTCGTCATGAGCTCGTGGATTGTTATGGTGTATCCATCTGCACCATGAAAACTGATTTATTCAACGGGTCATAATTTTCCTTTCCTCGTTTGCCTACCCCGGACTTGACTTTTTATGAGCAACTCAGTGGGTGTTTCTAGAAAAGCAGAGGACGCTTACTCTACCGATGCACCTGGTCCATGCTCCCAGTTTTTAGTGGAGTCTGAGTTGCTTATTTGCTTTTGTTACTTTGTATGTATGATTATAGTTACTTTATGTTCTTTGTTGCGTATGTCTGTTTTCCATGTCTGGTCTTTGTGCCTGGATTGCATTCTTTTGATTACCGCTATAACCTTGGTTCCCTTGATTACTCTTAAATACACACTGTATGGTAAGCGACCGTGCAACCTTTTGAAATAAGAACTTCTGAACTCTTTCTGTATTGATCAGTTTTACTCCTTTGAATATTTAAGACCAAGTGTGATTACTGAACCTTAACATCTGAAAAACATAAGGAACTGATCTTGTCATATCTGAGAAAACCTGAGTAACTCAAAAGCATCATGCACTAATCTCTGACTACGAGAAGATCTGAGAAATTCATAAAATGTTCACAAAGAATTATTAAAGTATCGGTTGTAATTGGTTCTTTTTTTGTCGATTTTCTTCTGTGCAACCCTTTTTGACAATTCCAGTATTGAAGTTATGAAAGTGTTTGTTGTAGGATCTTTGAGTCCATTGATTTCATGTGGCCATTTTATGCCATAAATCGTGTTTTATTTGGGATGAAAAGTGGAACCATTGTTCAGTAAATGAGTCAAATATAGTGCTACATTTACAGGTGGAGCTGGCATTGCATTATGACCTAGTGAAATAATGAATAGCTCCCATCTTTTGAAGGAGTTAAAATAGGATTTCACGGTACTCTTGCTCCGAGAGTTACTGTGCTGTTTAGTTTGATCCCTGTTAATGAAATAAACAAAATTATTATCAAAGAATTAAAATTGGATTATAATTGCTAACAATCTTAATTTCAAGAATTGTTGACAGAAAACTTTGCAATTTCCTCTACCTGGTTTTGTCAAGTTTTCACCATTAAAATACTTGTGATCTACTTTGAAATCCTGAAATTTGTCATATCTGTCTATGAT
Organism: Perna viridis; assembly: GCA_037379345.1. Lineage (NCBI taxonomy): Eukaryota > Metazoa > Mollusca > Bivalvia > Mytilida > Mytilidae > Perna > Perna viridis. The sequence continues at coordinate 58,693,682 of CM074513.1, forward strand.
CATAGGTCAATATGGTGCTGACTTCCATTCAGGAATGACAAGTGTGCCATAACAATGTTCTTGTCGCATTTTGTTTACCACCTTTAGAATTAAATTAGGAGGAGGGACTAACCAGTTGTTATGTCCAGTCCATTGTAAACTGAATGCATCTATACCTGATGTGCCTGGGCACTAAAACTGTTAATTAAATAAAGTACATTTGGCATTGTATAAGTGTGGAAATCTGTCCACGTCTTGTGGACGGATAATATTCTCCAAGTATTGAAATATTTCATCATGTATTCCCCAAGTATTACGATCGAAAGTTCTGCTCAGTGCATCAGCATGTTTGTTTGATTGACGTTGTAACCATGCTACACTTTAATTGATCATATTCCTGTCACAAAATTTGTGTATAAGCATGATTAATTTGTGAAGACCTATTTTTCTGCTACCAATATTCAAAACATAGGTTATATTCTTGTTATCTGTGAAAACTCTGAGAATATCTTCGAAAATTCAGAAGTATTTTCACCAAATTGCTTCTAGTTCTCTCCATGTCAAACTTTCGACTTTCTTGTTGTACATCTCTGATGGTTCTTCCTCTGAACCAGTGGTCACACAACCACCAAAACCTGAGTCAGAAGCATCTCTAAAAACATGAAAATCTCGGGGGTTCGTTATATGTCAACTAACACAAGTGAGATCCTATCTGTTTAAGCTTTTAGCCTGTTATTCCCAAAACTCACGTTCTAAAAATGCTTCTGTACTAACTAGTACTTGAGCTCTGCAGCTCGCTCTACTTCAGATACATTGATATAGGTACCTTGTTCTCAGTCTTGACTGGTCCTCAAAAACTGGTTGCATAGATATTATTTGACCAACTATACTAGCAATAAATTTAACAAAGAATAATCTCTTGCTGTGTTTGTACTGACTACTGAAAATTGACAAGGTGATTAACAGTTTCTGAATTCTCTTGTCAGTAATTCTCAAAATACCTTCCGTCATGTTCCAAACAAAACCTAGCCATGTTCAATTTTCACAAGACAACCAGTTACATTTTTCGTGTGCTAGCAAAAATTCAAATTTCTCTAAACCTGATTTGATCATATCACTAACATAGAGGGCATTTCCTGGGCTACTTCCTAGACCATTGTCTAGGTACATAATAATCGTTACACCTTTGCTCCGCCAAAACTTGTTTAACTTTCCCATTAATTTGTAAAAATTGGTCTGCTTGAGGACATACCAAAAGGCAAAACTGTATATTTATAGTAGTTATCACCCCACCTAAAACCTAAATATGTTATATCTTCTGAGAAAATGCTTATGTGATGGTGTGCACTTTTCAAATTGTATGAAAAAATATAATCACCTTTCTCAAGCAATTGCCTTGCTGTTTTTACGTCTTTGTATCTGTGCTTATACCTTACATAATGGGGGTTTATATGTATAGCATCTAACATTTATCTAGATCCCTTATTATTAGCCACAGTAAGAGGATTAATAACATGCGGTTTCTTTTGACACTTATCTAACACATCCCTTTTCAATTAATTTCTCTATGGCAGCCTCAACAAATTTTGGATTTTCCTTTGTGGATTTATTATTGTTTAACTCACAATGTATTGTACTAAAAGGGATTTATTTCCATTTTCAATGTGCAACATGACTCGTTGCAGGAATCTTTTACCACTCTTCAAAACATTCTTTTAAATAAACTATACCTGTATCATTAACCATGTTTTGACTATTATTCATAGTATGTGTATTGTTCATTGACTGCAGATGATCATGTGATGTCTGGTCATGTAAATTTAAATGGAATCCACCCGAATCTATTTTTGTCTTTAGTTTTATTGATTTTTCTGATTTATTCTTATAAAAGGAAAATATACTTATCTCGTTTTTTCGATCGGCAACTGCATTTGGACAGTTCCTAACCAAATGCTCGAAACACATGCAATGAAACAGGGACCTTGACGTGCATCCCTCATTTTAATGAACACCTTCTGGTTGTGCTTGTACTGTTCTTCATTGCCCGTTTTTTTTTTTAATTTATACCTCCCGAGAGCGCCTTCTGATTTTAGTGAATATTTCGTCTGAATCCCTCTAGACGTGTATCCAGGAATTTTGTCATGTTGTCTAACAAAATGTCTTGTTTAGAAAGCATGGCATATTGAACTTCTTGTTGAATTGCTCTTTGAATGTTGGCATCCATCCTGCTTGTTTGAATGATGGCATCCATCCTGCTGGTTTGAATGTTGGCATCCATCCTGCTGCTTTGAATGTTGGCATCCATCCTGCTGGTTTGAATGTTGGCATTCATCCTGCTGCTTTGAATGTTGGCATCCATCCTGCTGGTTTGAATGTTGGCATCTATCCTGCTGGTTTGAATGATGGCTAGAAAGTAAAATACTTGTAAAACACACCCTGCCATTACAGAAACGTACCAAAACCTGATTGGACAATAGTAAATATTGGAAACACCGAATACTATTATATACATACCTACAAAACATTATTTTCCCACTATACTATTTGAAACACGGGAAAATACAAATATTACAGACAGCTTTATGAAAGTGATTATTATGGACATATAACAGACAGCTTTGGGACAGTGGTCATTATTGACATATGACAGACAGTTTTGGGCCAGTGCTCATTATTGATACATTTCAGACAGCTTTGAGACAGTGGTCATTATGGACACATTTGACAGCTTTGGGACTTAATATTATGGATATATTAGGGACACCTATAGGGCAGTGAACATTATGGACATATTATAGACAGCTTTGGGACAGTGGTCATTATGGACATATCATAGATAGCTTTTGGACAGGGATCAATACTGACATATAACAGACAGCTTTGGGACAGTGAACATTATGGATATATTACAGACAGCTTTGGGACAGTGGTCATTATGGACATATTATACATAGCTTTAGGACAGTGATCATTATGGACATATACCAGACAGCTTTGTGACAGTGAACATTATGGGTATATTACAGACAGCTTTTGGACAGTGAACATTGGAAAACAATTATTAGCAAGCTAAAGAGGTGTTTTGTTTTAGGAGAAATCAAGAATGAGATATTTGTTTTTGATCATTTTTAATAACAGTTTACATGATATATTATATATGTTCTATTAAATGGTGTATACTTCATACTCAGACTAGGTAATATGAGTGGTAATTGTTTCTTGTAGGGCCATGTCAACTGACCAGATTTACAGCCTTCTAGGACCATTGAAGGAGGAGTAGCAGTAAACAGAAGGAAAGAAAAGGATGTAGACACTTTTGATTGCATACTTGATTGTAGTAGATAAACGGTCTCAATAGACATGATAGAGAAACTAGAAAACTGTGAACTTGTTATCATCAGTCTAATGCCTGCTTCAGTCATAAAATCCAAACTTTGGCTATAAATTATTTTTAGTTTTCAAGTATGAAATAACTATATGTACTTTATATCTGCACTGGATTCAGTCTTATATACATAAGAGACACTGGGGAATCCTGTATATAACTTATGCATGTCAAATTCAAATTAGTCATATGATTGATAAAACATTTTATGATTGTGAGAAAGCAGATAAATACCTGTTCTGTACTGATTAAATAGTATACATAAATAGAAAACCTATTCTGAATTTAGATTTATTTTTGTGGCTAAAACACTGGAAATTGAAATAGAAAGTATTTTTTTTAAATGTTGATTGACCACATGAAAAGTTGTAATTGGTGATGAAATTAGAAAATGTTTATAAATATATGTATTGATTTATACAAAGACTTTAAGTTTTAAGGCAGAATGTGTGTTTAGAGGATAAAGACACATTTTTCTATTTACATAGGAAACTGAAAATACCAAATATGAAAATGTTTCTGGTTTTCATATTGTTTATGCCCAAAAACATTAAAGATATGTAGCAAAAAGTTTAATAGAATGATATAGCAAGATGTATTGACAAACCTTTTCCATTAGTAGACAAAATACTCATATGTCATAACTTGTAGTTTATGGAAAGGTTTTGATTTTTAAAATTCTCATGAATAGTTTCTATTGGGTCACTGAAGGTACTACCCTTTATCAAGTTCATCTCGGAGCATTACTTCTAAATCATAAAAAAACAATTTATGGTCGTGAGTAGTTTTGGTTATTAAAACAGTTCAATGGTTTTTTTTTTTTTTGCATTATCTCTTTGACCTAGCATGTCTGCTGCTTTATAAAACTGCATCCAAATTTCATTGTATATGATTTTGCCAACCATAAAATTTTAACATTAATCTTTAAGTCTTGACAAAACACTTGAACAGTTTCTTAGTTTACATTTTATTTGTACGATATAAAAAATTTGTTACTTATAGTTATAAGTTTTTAGTGAGAATCTCAGCTTGTTTGCAGGGTGTCAAGTTCATATAAATTTGAAGGTCACCATATTTTCCCTATAAATCATTAAAATTCATATAAAACCCTATATATTCAGAAAAATCGAATATTTTTTTTCCGAAATGATAAAAAACACTGATTTGAAGCCTTTATGAATCATTAATATGCAATGTATCTCTTCACTATTTTATGTGCAATTAAGATACTCATATATATATGTATTAAATAGCTGTTTCTGGGAAAGTATCTTATAGGTATGTTATTCTATCTAATGTAATCAGGGCAGCAAAATTTAAGCCGTGTTTATTGATCATCATATACTCATGTTAGTGGAAAGACTTAACAAAGAGATAAGGGAGGCCATAATACATGTACTTAGAATAGAGAGTTGTATTTAGGTTTTGTAACAGAGATATAAGAGCTGGACAGTAAACTAATTAAAGTTTAATGTCTTTTTAGTTTACAATGTTTGTTGCCATATATTATTCCAGTTTTTGTTAAATACCAAATTTGTTAGGTTTCTAGGCTGAAACCATAGACTTTCAACACAAATCCTTCAATAAAAACCCTATATATCCCTATAAATTTATTTAAAAATCCCTATATTTGCCCTATAAATTGAAAAAAAAAATCCTATACTCCTATATTTTTAAGGCCAAAGTGGCTTGACACCCTGTGTTTGATATGTCTCAGATTTGAGGATAATGTCTCTATTATTGATATGGTCTGTTATAACACTTATCTGGCATTTCTCAGTCAGTTTAAAAGATGTGTCTTAATAAATAGTATTAAAAAAACTAATTATGTTAAAATCAAAATGCACTGCATAAAAACTCAATTTAATTCTTTATAATTATGTAAATTCTTTTTTTCATTATATTTTAATAGGAAGGACCACATCAGTAGTAGCTGATAGCTTGGTTATTTGATGTATTGTTCATTCTATTAAGACACCATGACTGTGTTCAGGATATTTTTCTAGCAATATGTAATCCCTTGAGTATGTCTTGTTGACAAATTACTAAGTTAATGGTGGCAAACTGAATAATAAAGATTGATGCATGTATTTGTTTTCAGCCATTGGAAGAAGAACCTTTCTTATACTTCTTATTATTGTACTTCATGGTAAATAATTAATATGTCACTTTACAAAATATAGGGGGACATAGTGTTGTTGCTCGCTTGGCTTTTATTTTTTTCATGGGTGCTATGTTGTTATGTCATTCTGTTTTCAGCAGGAGCCTCACTCTGTTTATAAAAAATTCAACAATCTCCCACTTAAGCTCTGGCGTTGAAGTTGGACATTTAGCCTTATTAAAAAATTTTTACTCGTCTTATTTGAATTTTTGGCTCAAAACTTTAAATTTTGTCAAGAAAATTGATCCAAAACCTGTGACCATTAAGTTACTATCATTGTATTATTGGGAAATGTCATCTTTCAGGGAAGGAGATGTCACAAGAAATTATCACAGTGAAATTTGAATTAAGTTAAAATATTGTCTGTTGCTTAACATAAAACATGATGTGAAAACAAAACCTTGGCAAATCTGCTTTGAGAAAATTATGTGAGGGAGCCCCCTGCTTTGGAATTGTTAAAGGTTAACACATGTTTTTTGCTATTAGTTTTTGGGTATGCAATTGTTGTATGCAGAATGTTTGGTCATGCCATGCCTATGTATATACATATACCATAAATTCATTTAGAAGTAAACCACATGAGTATGTATGGGAAGTGTAGAAGCTTGGTCTAAGATATGTGTATAACAGGGGTATGGATGGGAAATGTAGAAGCTGGGTCTAAGATACGTGTATAGCAGAGGTATGGATGGGTACTTCTCAACAGACCTATTGTATTTTTTTACCCCACACACGAAGTGATGAGGTATGATGTGATACCCTCCCAAAAGTTGTGTCAGCCTGTCTGTCCCATGACTCAGCCTGCCCGTCCCATGACAGATTCTAGATGATAACTTAGAAGGTATGTACAGATCATGTGAAAATTTCAATTTGTTTGGATAACGTCCCTCCCCCCCCCCCCCCCCCCCCCAAATTTTTTTATGAAGTGAGTTTATCTTTCTTTGAATATTACATAATTTTGAAATTTTGAAAGTTATTTCTGTTTGGGTTTAATGTAGTCTAGATCAAGTTTCCATTTCATTTTAAGTTCTTTTTTTTCAATTAACCCCCCCATGAATCAGAGTTATCTTTCTTGGAATATGTATAGGTGAAATTGTTTTATTGGAGTTATTTTATTTTATTTATTTTTTTTTGGAAAGCTGAAAAAAGGTGAAAGTTATTTCTTTTCAGATTATGGAGTCTGGATAAGAATTTGAATTTGAGTTTGATCTGTTTTTCCTGCATGATGATTTGTAATTTAGCATGTGTCCATGACTATTTAACATCATTTGATGTCCCAATAGATGCCATCTTTTATTTGGTTTTATACTTCTGAGGTCAGCCACCATTAATTAATAAAAGTTCTATTGTTTTGTCACTCTTTATTATTTGCATTTTAGTTTTTACATGTTTATTTATATTATTTTCTTTATATCTTGTTTTACTCAGTATAGTTGCAATATTTATGTAGATTCATGTTAAAATGCTTTTGTCTATAGAGGATTAAAACAAATATGTGATGATGTGTAAATCATTACTTTTAATTTAAGGATTGGGTATTTTTTCTCACAAAAATTACCAATGTAGTTGTTATGTTTACCATCTTTTTCTTATGATAACAAGTCTTATTTGTTCTTTTTTACCTGTTTATTTTACTACATTGAAAGCTTTACATGAATAAAACTATAATGGCATAATCATTATCTGCTATGCTTGTTCAGTTATTGGGTCATTCTTTCCAAAATTGGTGTTTCCGGTAACACTTTTCAAAATTAGGTTTGATGTAGGTAATATTTATTAGTTTTGATTTTCAAAGAAGATATATAAAGCAAAATAGCATTATTGTAAAAGTATTTTAATTTGTGGATACAAATTTTCGTGGATTCTTGAATTTGTGGTTTTGAAGTTTTTATTATAAACATCAATGGAAATCTCCATTTTGTTGGGGACCAAATTTCGTGTTTTGGCCTAACCACGAATACCACGAAAATTGGTACCCCACGAACAATAGTACTTTCACAGTAATTTTTATTGCATTATCACTTTAAGGTCAACAAGTATGTATTCAAATATTTATTTTTAATGAGCAAGTAGTATTGGATGAAGATTAAAAATAATCATCTTTAAATTATTAGTCCCCTTCTAGCAACTTCCGTAAAAAGGAACTTTAAGTTTGCATTCACTCCGTTTGTCCACCAGTTTTCCACACTTTTTCGCCACATTTGCCAATATACATCTGATATTTGGTACTTTGCTTAACCTTGACAAAAATTCATTGATGGCAAAGTAACATAAACTACTGGTACATGTATTTTATGTTACTTTGCCATCAAAAAATGTCTTTTTCAAGGGAAGATAATTCACAAAAATGTATGGGAAGTTTTAGAAATTTGCAAACAAAAACATTTTCATTTTAAAAAAGCTGGGTAGGGTTTTTTCGATATGAAAACATGTCAGAAAGTGTCTTTTCATAATTTTAACAAAAAGCACACTGATATTTTTCTTTTAATTTTAATGTATGTCTGTCTAACAAACAACCTTTGAGTATCCTGAGCAGACATCTGTAGACTATAATCTACCCATGATGTACTTAAATGCAGGATCATTATTTTTTGTCAGTACTGTAAAATTTTAAAATGAAGGCCATAGGAAATGAAGATTTCTTTTGAATGGTTAACTATTTTGAAATATACAAGAAAACTATTGTCCCTAAAGACATCCATTACAATTTGAAATCTAGGATGTAATATGATGAATTTGATAATAACATCAGATTGAGGGTTGTGAACATGTACACATTATTTTCTGATCACTTTATGTTTTTGTTGTTTTATTATAGATATTAAATTAGTTCTTTAATTTTTATTTGTCTTCTTAATTGTCTTTACTTAGAAATTGAAAAAGAAACTGAAAAAGAAACATTTATAATTGAAAACATCAACATCATGGTTTCTGATATCATTTTAACCACATTTGTTCAGGAATATGTCATCCCATCTTTTATGGTACAAACGACAATAGTCAATACTTGCCTTATAAATTTGATAAATCATTAAAATAAATAGACCTATTATTTAGCAGGTATAATAGAATCACCCAATTTGTCTGTCTATAGATCTTGTAGGCACAACTTCTTTAAAATCATTCAAGAGATTTTGATGAAATTGTATTGAAAGGTTTGTTCTCATAGTATACACAGAGGACTCCAAAGGGTGATTTTTACATGTGAAGACCTAGTAACACATCTCCCAAACCACTGAAGGGATTTTGATGAAATTTTATTGGAACATTGGCATCATAGATGTGCTTGAAGGAATACAACTCCAAACTGATATAAATTTATTTGAAGCTGGAGGTATTTTCTTTGTGAGCTTAGTTTCAAGTCATTTAAGATCACTTTTTATACAATGAATATTGAGTTCCGCATCAGAGAACAACATCAAGCACAATATTCATAAAACAGGCCATAAAAAATTTAAATTGTCTTCAATTTTTTATTTATTTTCAAAAAAAAAAAATCAGGAGGAGCGTCAAAACATATATAAGCCGTGAAATGGCTCAGTTAAGCATAAATAAGAATAATAAATACGTGAACATAATAAATACAAATAAAACGCATGTCATACAGAAAATGAAACCAGAAATTCCGGCTCTACGGGCTTCGTCGGGCCAAAAAGTTCTGAAAGTGAAGACTGTCGATCCAGACTGTAGTATCTTTTGTATTTTCTAAATAAAAGGGCAGGATAGATCGTTTGATTAGTGTTTAACGCCCATGCAGCAATATTTCAACTTTATCCGGGTGAACATGAAATGGATGATAAAATGAACACGAAACGAGAAATGGGATGGGACACAAGGATAATAGGGTCGACAAATTTGGATTGCCAATGGAAATAGGGAGGGGTAGGGCCAGGCATTGAGCCTCCTGAGGCGGAGAACAATGGTTCTTACTCCTATTGAATACCGAAGGGTTCTTTAACGTTCGGGGTATGGTCGAACAATTTAGCCTTCTGCGGCGGAGCACAAAGCCAGGGTGTCAAGTCCCTACAAATTCCTATACTTTCCTATAAATTTGAAGGTCCCTATTATTTATTAAAAACCCTATATATTCAGAAAAATCCATATTTTTTCCGAAATGATAAAAAAAACACTGATATATGAAGCCTGTATGAATCATCAATATGCAATGTATCTCATTACTATTTTGTATGCAATTAAGATAGATAATCATATATATATATATATATTTATTAAACAGTTTCTGGAAAAATATCTTATAGGTATGATATTCTATCTAATGTAATCAAGTCAGCAAAATTTAAGCCGTGTTTATTGATCATCATATACTCATGTTAGTGGAAAGACTTTACAAAGAGATATATCGTCTTTGATTTGGCATATCCTTGTTGAAAAGTTAGTATTTTAGTCATTGAATCCTTTTTAAGAATTCAACTTTATCTTTAAGAATGACTTGCTTTAAAGATTTTAAAATGGGAAATTTCACAAAGCCAGAACTAATTGAGGGCAAAACAGGCAAGGAATTGTTGAGCATTGATGTCAATAATGTAAAGACTTGCTTAAGTGATTAGGACATAGTAATAGGTGGTAAAGTGAGACATCACATGGTAAAGTTGAGTTCTGAACAGCAAAGAAAGCAAATGCTAGGAATTCGTGCATTTTACCGTAGATCAGTTGAGCACTTACAGAAGAAACTGCTACTAGGGAATGCCCTTATCACGAGTCTTGTTGTCTCATTCCATTGAAAAAGACTGGAATAGTCAGATGTATTCAACAAATAATCAGACAACTAGAACCGACAACTGATCTTGTTTTGGTTACTGATGAGTGGAAATGTTTTCAGCAGGACAGCAGTCTGCCTGTAGCAGTGGAGCAGCAGAGAATTAACCACTACTAAAAAGAAGTATTTGACTTGAAAAGTGATGATGGCAAAACTAAGTACAGACTATTGGAGAAAGTAATTAACACAAAACATATATAAGCCGTGAAGTCGCTCAGTTAAGCATAAATAAGAATAATAAATACGTGAACATAATAAATACAAATAAAACGCATGTCATACAGAAAATGAAACCAGAAATTCCGGCTCTACGGGCTTCGTCGGGCCAAAAAGTTCTGAAAGTGAAGACTGTCGATCCAGACTGTAGTATCTTTTGTATTTTCTAAATAAAAGGGCAGGATAGATCGTTTGATTAGTGTTCAACACCCATGCAGCAATATTTCAGCTTTATCCGGGTGAACATGAAATGGATGATAAAATGTTTTTGTTTGTTGGGATTTAACGTCCGAGCAGCAATATTTCAACTATATTCAGAGGATGATAAAATGAACACGAAACGAAAAATGGGATGGGACACAAGGATAATAGGGTCAGTTGAGCACTTAAAGGAGAGACTGCCACTAGGGAATGCCCTTATCACGAGCCTTGTTGTCTCATTCCATTGAAAAAGACTGGAATAGTCAGTGAGTCTGTCAGATGTATTCAACAAATAATCAGACAACTAGAACCGACACTTGATCTTGTTTTGGTTACTGATGAGTGGAAATGTTTTCAGCAGGACAGCAGTCTGCCTGTAGCAGTGGAGCAGCAGAGAATTAGTCACTACTAGAAAGAAGTATTTGACTTGAAAAGTGATGATGGCAAAACTAAGTACAGACTATTGGAGAAAGTAATTAACACAGCTCTGGTATTGCCACATGAAAATGCAAATGTAGAAAGGAGTTTGTCAGTGAATATAAATGTGGTTAATGATAATAGGACTTTGCTTTCAGAGCAAGCCTTTAATGGCACACGAATGGTGAAAGATGCAGTTGCATTTTATGATCCTCAACAATAAACAGCCAAGAAACATATTTTTTACAAAGGAATTGATCAAAGCTTTGAAAACTGCACATGCTTGTTACCAAGCAAGGCTTGAAGGAGAAAGAAACTAAAAAGAACTGGAATTATCCAAAGCAAGGGAGAAAAGAGAAAATGAAGAAAGATTAAAGAGAAAACGAGAAGAAGAACTAGCAGCTACCAAAAAAAAAAATGGACAAAGAGAGCTACATTTGTAGAACTGTCAGGAAAAGAAACACATGATAAGATTGATACAGATGCAAGCAATGCCCTCCGTAAAGAAGGAAAAATGAAACTAGAAAAGATAATGAAGGAAAAAGAGCACAGATAGATCATCTCTTCAGGTTAACCAAGTGATGATGGATACAGGTACAAGCAAATCAGCGAAGGCATTGAAGAAGGGGAAAAGCTCAGTGTTATGAAAGGTCACGTCTCTTTGGGAAAAAGATGACACTATGCAAGCAAAGCATGGTACAAAACATCATGAAAACTGTCATCTATCAAGTTGAAAAAAAAACAGGATGACAAGGAACGCAGTTCTAAAAGCAAGGGAGAGAAATCAACTAAGAGAAAGAGTGAAACAACTGCAGCACATGAAGAAGATAGAAAGAAAACAAAAGCATTAATGACATTTTCATGTACTCATTAGAATCATTTTGAATATTTGTTTCCGTAATTTTAATGTGATATAAAAAGTAACTTTATAATGGCTTAATGTAAACAGGAAAAATGATAAATGGGAGGAAAGGAAATGGCTGTAGGGGAGGGGCCATCATACATGTACATGTACTTATAATTGATGGTTATATATAGATTTTGTATCAGAGATATGAGAGCTGAGCTGGACAGGAAACTAATCAAAGTCAAATGTGTTTTTATTTTACAATGTATGTTGTAAAATATTATTCCAGTTTTTGTTAAATACCAAATGTTCTAGGTTCGTAGGCTGAAACCATTGACTTTCAACACAAATCCTTCAATAAAAACCCTATATATCCCTATAAATTTATTTAAAAATCCCTATATTCCTATATTTATTACGCCAAAAGTGGCTTGACACCCTGCAAAGGTTATTACTCCTCTCGAATACCACAGCAGGGTTCTTTAACGTGCGAAGAATGTGGCATCTTTCCCAACATGTTGGATCTCTAAGGTTTGCAGTCAGATTTTCCACTTGATGGCTTCACGACCCCAGCATGTAGCATGCCAAGGATACCCCATTCCACCACTTGGGGCACACATCCCAGTTTCTCTGTGGGCAGAACACCCTAGCCCCGGCTAGGATTCGGAGCACTACTTAGTCGACTTTTACAACAAGCTTGGCGCTGCTGTGGGTCTATTCTTTAGGCAAGATAGAAACTTTTATCCTAGACCCCCATAAAAATCAAATTGTTCCTCGATTTAGCATATGAAATAGTATAAAAAGAAAGCTGTGGTTGTGACATGGAACTGTTTAGGAATAACGGACAAAAAGGGGCCAAAAATCATTTGCTGATGTACAGACGACTTGTGTAAATGTGAAAGTATCTCAATGGGGGTTGTGACTTGAAATGTTTAGAAATTAGGGACCAAAAGAGATAAGAAAGAAGCATTTTTTGTTATGTCTGGCTAATAACTTAACGGTGAATGGATCTCTTTGAAATTGAAGGTTTCATACCACCACGCTATGGTGTTTTGTTTAAGTTCATCTAAGTTTTTTTTTTTATTTTCGCAGTGCTCGGTCACTAATATAACTCGTTATAGTTTAAGACCAACAGTTTCAAGATACGAGAAACATAGCAATGTAGTAAAAGGCCAAAAAGACGGAAGAGAATTTTCTAAATAAAAACCTGCAAGGAACTTCTATACAAATTCAAAGAATTGTTTACACAGTACAAGGAGTGAACGAAATTGATGTAAAAATACGCAGAAATCAAATTGAATATGAATGAAAAGTACAATTATACATGAAGCATTATCATGTGTATTATGCAAAACCAAACTTTAAGTTAAATAAATAAATTAATTAATAGGCAGTGTCTCCACGTACACAACTCGTGTACTTGGACCTCAGAGGCCTCACGTACACAACTAAAATACCGCAATTTCAATGGTCAATAATATATAAATGCATTGTTCTGAGATATTCTCATGCGATGTTCCGTCTTTTAAATAATTGTTGGTTATTTTTTGGCCAATTCTTACTGCTTTCTTCTTCATTGTAAAAGGGCATTCAGGCCATATATAAAAACACAAAGCAATGTTGGTTGAAATAAAAGATTAACTTATTCCGAACAAGAACAGAGCTCAGGGTCCACCGCTTCGCTACCAAATTTGTTTATTTCACTAAATCCGTATGACCTTGACCTTTAATCTACTGACCCCACACATGAAACCTTTGTAGACTCTATCTATCAGATAATATGTCACTAGGTGAATTACATAGAGTATGTACTCCTTCAGTGAGACCTGCAAGCAAAAATATTTTTTAAAAACTTTACTGAGATGGTGGATGAACTGAGATGCTAGATGCTTAATTGTGTAACGGGATTGGTATGGTGAATATGTCAGAGAGAATAACCCCACCAAGATGAAATTGTCATGCATGCTTTGCTGCAAATATTTATTTCTTATATCCCGGAGCTCTTGATATTTATTTCTAAGAAAGTGCATTTTGGGTGCGTATCGATGTAAAACCGAAGGCTCATTAAAATATAATAATTAAATATTTTGTGTATTACCCTCAAATATAGTCATATATTACGAGATCACAAGTTCTGTTAATTATACATCCAGTTTATTGATAAAATCGTCACATTATATATCAAAGTATTCTTGTCCAATTAAATTGAAGTATTTAAGTTGTGTATGTGAAGCCTCTGAGGCTCCGACTACTGCGGAGACACTGCCCCCCCCCCCCCAAAAAAAAAGTAAGCATAAAAGAAGCGACATTCCTGGACTGCATACGGATTTTAAACTAGACAAAAAATAGTGATGAAATGGTCCGGTAGACCGTTCAAGGGATGTAGCAGACACGAAAATCTTTTCCAAGGCAATAAGTATCTAGTGGCTGTGAACTGCAGGTGGTAAAGCATGCTGCTCCTTATATACCTACCTTGAAAATCGAAGTTGATAAGCACGACCTCTACCTCACGTATATATCGTTGCGAGTACACTAAAGTCTTCAAATTCGCTAGTCGTCAAATCTTCTATGCCATGCACTGATTTTTGCTTTCAACATTCAGGCGAATTAACTTAAATCCCAATCAATCAGTAATTTTCCCAAAGCATGTATGAACTTGGTTCAGAATTTTTTAAAAATCACAAATTTTAATGATCTGAAACTTCAAGATTTTAGGTCGATTGATAATATGCATTCACGTTATTTTCCAGTTCACATCTTTTGACTAATCGTACATTTGTACAAATATGCTACTAGCAAAATGAGTGTATTCCATTCTCGAAAATAATTTATACTTGACATTTAAGAACATTTCGAAGCTTATGTCGGTTTAAAAAGTCCATGAGAGCTAGTATTATGTAACGGGAGTCGTCTGTATGTGCAAGTTTCTCAGTGAAAATGGCCAATTAACACATTGAAATGTGCAATAGGTAGTGTACGGTGTTTAGTGTGTGCTATCGTTCTGATCAATGAATACTCTCTGTATTATACAGCTATGTTTGCTTTTCCAGATTTATGAGTCAATATAAACTTCCTATATTCTGACTATAACCTCATACAGGACACCCTGTTTTGTGGTACGTTCGTGCACTCGGCTCTGTAACTAGAACACTATCTAAATGAAAACTCCGTTAGAAACACAGTTTATTTGACCAAATACAAAGCTTTTGCTATAAAAAAAATGGTGCATATCGCTTATAAATGCATAGCGCTTAATAACTTCAAAATTAACCGGTATGACAATGCAACTGGAAGTGACTAACACCATACACGTTTGTATACCGCGCCATTTTTGTAGCTCAACAGAAAACCAGAAATGCAAATAATTTCATGATAAATTAGCGTTTAAAGAAGCCGAAAAGTCCGAATAAATCCAAACCAAAGCATTCTCTCGGAATGTTACATTCCTATGAGAAAACGGCATAACCGTAGATAAGTTAGAAGCAAAGAACGCGAATACTGTATCAGTCTCAAAGCGTAGAAACGGTGTGCTACACACGTGAATGTATGGCAAGCCAAACTGGACAAAAATCAATATTTTGTAATATTAGAAAAGATTTTTTAATATTAGAAGTTCAATTTGTAATATCAAAAATTCATTTTCTAATATTACAAATTCCTGATTTAGTTTGTATTTAATTTGTAATATTAGAAAACGAATTTGTAATATTAGAAAATGAATTTGTAACATTAGAAAATCAGTCACACTTTTTAATATTACTAAATGATTTTCTAATATTAAAAAATTCGTCATTGAATACGACAAATCCATTTTCTAATATTAGAAAATCAATTTCTAATATCCAAAAATAGTTTTTTAATATTAGAAATTCAATTGAATTTTTAATATTAAAAAAGTGTTTTGTGATATAAGAAATCCAATTTGTAATACAATGTATTAGAAAATGAATTTGTAATATTAGAATTTGTAATATTAAAAAAACATTTTTTAATATTAGAAAATGCTCATTTTTGTCCACGTAGGCTTGCCATATGAATGGCTGTCTATAGAAGAAGCGATTGACCGTTGAAGAACTCGCTTAAATACTAAATGCCGACTGAATTGACCAATCATTGTGGCGATTGTTACTCATGTTATTAATTCAATCTCGTTCTTAAGTACATTAAGAATATGTAAAATACAGAGGCTCAATAGTTAAATGTAAAACTCACTACTGTTGTTACCCTGGGAACTAAACGCATTATCTTGGCTATCAAACCTAATCTATAACTAAAGATACAAAATACAGACTTAGACATAAATGCACGTGTAGCATGCAAAACAAACTCCGCCCATCTTTCACACTATTGGCATCTTTTAATACATTACAATATCCACAATAAAATCACGTGATAATCACGTGATAATAGCAAAACCACATATACATGTAAACTGGTCAAAAATCACTTCCATTACACTTGTAATGTTTTATATGTACCGACTTTACCTTTGAACTTCGAACTTTTGTTGTGTAACGCAACGGTTCGTCAATTGGCTAAGATCGGCAAACCTCAAGCGAAGTTGCGATATACTCTTATTAAAAAAGGATGATCTCGTAGCCGAGATGACCCGAATGTTTCTCAATCAAAACAACTCGGAGACTAGGCATTTCTCAGTTATATTACAGAAAGTACAATGCTGATCTTTAATGTAAAGCTTCCCGCTCTCATACAAGTAAAAAACACACGTAGAACACATGTACATCAGGGAGTGTAATGTAAAGCGCCTGTGTACGCGTATAGTATTTAAAAGGTACATTTTGATATCGTATGAAGCTAGAATTGACGGTTCTACGGCAGCGATCAGCAGCATAAGGTGGTGTAATAATATACGCGTCCCATCGCGGTTCCGAGTTTACACCTATATATCAAGTGTTGTTTTATGGGACAAGCTCTGAAGTCCCACGACCCCAGCTTGCCTGCTCAATCAGCCGTTGGACGTCAGAGCGATTTGGCGAACTAAGGCAGCTAGGGCAATGTAAAAAAAAATTTCCATCACATTTAGAAAAAATATTACATCTCAACTGACAAATGTTCAAGTCTAAAACGCGCAACACCACAATGAATTTAGCGAAAACTCTACGATCATGAAACTTTGCAAATATTTGAATTTAAATACCAAAATCTTATATATATTATACCCATATTGGCGAAAAAAAACCTGCAAGTTTCGGACATATCTAGGACAGTTTTAATATTTGAGTGCGTACTAAAAGTAAAATTAAATACTAATTCCTTGCTAATACACTTTTTGAATGCATGACATTAGTATCCATTTATAATTCGGATAAATATACGTTCTTATCCGACATTCGTTCTAATATTATATACGTTACCTAAACTTCCGGGGAAATTCCAAGGAAATGTAAACAAAACCACCCCATGCACCTGACAAAACTGCCAAAATTTAGAGAGCCTTGAAAGATGTGTGAGAACATTCAGCTTTTCTTTGCATTTTTGAGAATAGGGATTTATCGGGTACGTATAATGTGAGGCAGGTGTAACCTGTAAGAGGATGATGATAAAACTTGTAAATCCACAGACCTCACTTATTTCATCTTCATTTAGCTATAGACTATAGTTCAATAGCAATTTTCTGAACATGACTGGCGAAAATTTTGAAAAAGGCCGAAAATGACATACATTTTCGCAGTTGGTTTCTTGTCCTTGAGAAAACATGACAAATATACAGTTTCAAAGCCCAATGTCAAGCACAACAAATATTGAAAATGTGCACCATTCCATGTTCTTGGGATACAGTGGGACTCACAATAGTGGGAACAGAGTATATAATTTAATATCAACTAGGGTTAATTTTTCTCCATAATATAACAAAACTTTAAGATATGAGCTATAAGCAGATGAACATTTATTTTTTGTCAAAGTTTTGAAACTGAAAAGGATCCTAATTCTATCACCCTTGGTATTACAGGTTATCAGGCTCTCTGTGGTTCTAAGGTCAAGGGTTAAATGTTCATTTATTACCATCATGAGGACTTCGTTCTCTACTTACCAATATGTTCTGATGCTTTCAAGCTTAGAAAGCATCAAGGTTTTCAGTTTCATGGATTTTCATTCATGGCCTATACGACTTTTTCAGTTATCAACATGGTTATACATTCTTTTGCTATATGTGAAACCCTGTTTCTGTAAGCTAGTTCAAAATTAAATTGATAAGCACACCTTAACTCAAACAAAAATATCAATAAATAACGTGCAACAAGATTTAGTGAAAATATATTATAAAATGTCTTTGTAAAATAAGGTCTTCTTGCAAATGCCAAGATAAAAAGTAATGATGTTCACATGGCACATTAACATAATAATATTACTAAGATTTGTTAATCTTGTTAATGTTTGTTTTCCATTTCCAATAGCAAACTACTCATGGATTTTTATTCTGACTTCAATAGTGATTGGATGATATATGATCGCCTATCAGTCTATGGAGAATATCCACCCTCAAGTAAGGGTCGCAGCATACATGTACACAAAATAATTTTGCACAATGTGTAAAGTCAAAAGTTTTACTAAATACACTCCTTGAGACGTTTAGGTTTCCTGCACGCATGACATCCAAATGCATGCTAAACCCAAACCAAACGCATGATAAACGAATGCTTCTATCGTGGGTTTAAACGAGCACTCCTATCGTCCATTTAAACGCATGATAAACGAACGCTCTTAGCATGCGTTAAAACACACGATAGATGAACTCTCGCGTTTAAACGCACAATAGATGAACAACTAAATATAATAATACATGTATTGACAAATAATGAATTAAGAAAAAACAGAAAATAAAATGAATGAAATTATATAAGTCAATAATAGCAATTATATAAAAATAACAGTTAAATCAAGGAAATACAAAAATAAACGAATGCTCCTATCATGCATTTAAACAAACGCTCCCAGCCTGCATTTAAACGAACGCTTCTATCGTGCGTTTAAACAAAGCAAAACGATGTGTAAACGCACAATGAACGATGCACGAACGCTAACGTCTCAAGGAGTGTATGTAAAAGTGAAGAATTTATGTACATGTAGAGCAACAAGATTACTTGTCTTTTATGATTAAAAGGTTTATTGTAAATTATGTATACTATGTACATTTCCATTTTTATGGGATTTTGAAAACTTCAGTCCCTTTTGCATAAAAAGTGGGGACAAATCTAATGGTATATCTTAAATAGTAAAAGGACAGATATAGTGAAATGTAACAAATGTACCTGACTGTAACCTAAATACAAAATAGTAAATACATGTACTTTCAATAATCACCAAAAGGTCTTCAAAAAGTGTAAACACACCTTTAAGTAAGCACTGAAAGGCCCTGACAACAAAAGTAAAATATCCACAGTAACAAAACAATGACACTTCTTCAGAATCAAACTAAAATGTAGTACAACAACACATAGAGACATAAATATCTCCTGATAGACACATGTAATTTGCTGTGGGTTCAAACAAGTTTTATAAGGCCTTTTATAAGTAGTTTTTTATATCTGACATTAGATATGTCAGTATCATCTGTTATTTACAACACTGTGTAAAGACATGAAATAAAACTAAATGTTCATTGTACATGAATAAAGTAAACTATTTTTTTTTTGGCAAATATCAAGGACATGTTTTCCAGGGAGTCCAAATAAGAACTCTCTGAGCTTTAATTAAAAGAGAACCTCATTAGTCTTTAGTCATAAAAAATGGAACTCCCTTTATACTTTTGTACTTAATCAGGGACCACCATTGCCTTGCTTAGTTTAAAATTTCTTTTTATATTGAAAAAAATACTGATGTATGATCTCCCTTAGTAAAAAAAAAACAAAACAGAACTATAGATATAGATCAATAAGAAGTCTGAACATGCAGCAGTACTATTAAACCTTTGAAATATTCACAAGTTCTTGGATTCTTTAATTCATGGTCTTGAGGTTTTCAGTTTACATATCTATGGAAATCTCCTTATTGTTAGGAACCAAACTTTGTGATTTGGCCTTCCCACGAAAAAGCACAAAAATTGGTACCTGTCAAACAATAGTACTTCCACAGTACTTCACAGTTATGTTTAGGAGTTCGTGCTTTTGATTTACACTCAACTTTAATGTAAAATAATAATTCATCGAACTATTAATGTCTTGATGCAAAGTTAATAAAAGTAAAGGAATTTTCCTAGTAGAACTTTAAAACGGCATTTTACTTTTAATTGTGTGCATTTAAATTACACATGAGTGGTCAAGAGATGCCTGACCAGTGTAATTAATGTATTAAGTGATTTTGACACCTGTTGAATGGTAGTTATCAGACCAGAGGATTTTTGCTGTTGTAGGCCTTTGCCAAAACTAGGGATAGTTGAACTTGGAAAATTCATATTCCTTTGGTTAGTAGGGGGTACATAGTTACCCTGGCTGTTTTAATGCACAAAGGTCTGTGGGACCATAGTTACCCTGGCTGTTTTAATGCACAAAGGTCTGTGGGACCATTTTTATGACATTTAATGGTAGCATGAAAATAATTGCTTAATTTGAACTTGATAATTTCTGGACTAAAATATTATAATGAGGTCTACGTTTTCCTTAATAGTCTGGCAGTCTTATGTTGGTTTATTTTAAGCTCTTTATTCCTATGGGATGAGTTGTGGTATGAGTTCATGCTGTTTATCATTGTGGGATGAGTTATTGCTGTTTATCATTGTGGGATGAGTTACTGCTGTTTATCATTGTGGGATGAGGTTGTACTGTTTACCTTTGTGATATTAGTTTGTGTTGTTTATCATTGTTGGGTGAGCTTGTGCTTCTTATCCTTGTGGGTTTAGCTTGTGCTGTAGGTCCAAAACTCTGGAATGAGTTACCTTTAAACTTAAGAAATTGTGTATCTTTGGATATTTTCGAAAGCCAACTTAAATCATTGTCTTTTGCAGACTATTTTTTACTACTTTGAATTTTGCATGATTGTATCATGTACATACTGTATTGTATCATATTTATACTATATATATATTGTTTAAATTGTAAAACGCCATTGAATATATTTTATAAGTAGAAATAGGCCTTTAATCAAGTAACAAAGTTTCAAGTTTCGATAGAGTTTACCTTTAAATAATACTGTTTAAGTTAAATGGGATTAACAAAGGGGTTGGTTCACTTTTCAAGATATTCGGCCCAACTATTTCTTGAAAATTCAAAATTCCCCCAACAGTAATATTTGTTGCTTATAATAAACTTTGAATGTAGTCTTCCAATAAAATGATATTGTAGTAAAAGTTCTCTGTCACTTCAGTGAAAAAATAGCTGTCTTATCGATGGTATGATCGTTTGGTGAGTTTTATCCCCGATTTCCCTACTTCAAACGAAAAATGTAGTATCAGCGCAGCTGTCGAACATCTTTGTATTTTTATGATAAAATCGTCGCTTATATATATACGTCCACCTTCAATATCTAAGAGTTCGAGAAATGCGCTCTATTAAAATTTTTATGTCTTAACTTTTGAGAAGCGTGTTTTGTTTATGCAAATCGAAACATTCCGTTCGGACCGCGTTTTCGTTGTTTATTGTGCCATGGAAAACGAAGCGACATCATCGTGCCAGATTACGAACTTTAGAATGTTGATGTTTATGATTTCATCAAAAACGCTTACAGATCATGTAGAAAAATATAATATGTAATCTTTATTAGAAATGCAAGTATGCCATCTGTCCATAAACCTCAGTTACTCTTATTCCTTCTATAAAGTAATAAACCGAATAGGTGAAATATGTTTGGAAGCGGCAGCAGACGACCACATCAATTGTAAAGTCAAACATCGAAACTGGCCAAATTTACTATGCATTTAGTACGTTTTAGTTCGTATATAATGAAAAATAAATGTACGTTAAGATATATGACTGCGAGTTGTTGGCAGTGGCAGCAAACTTCAAGAATGAGAAAAAACATATTTCACTGTCGGATCTCGAATTATCTATTATCTTCCCAGGTTGATTTTGATATTTTAACATTTCCGTACTAACTTCTTCTTATGCAAATGTAAAACAAGCACAAGCTAGTGTAAATGCATATGGATACATTTCTACATATCTTATGTTATTCTACACACTCAAATCTATGGCAAGCCAAAGTGGACAAAAATGCCTCTTTATAAATATTTATAAATAATTATAAATATTTGTAATTCAATTTTTTAATATTTATAATTTATTTATAAATATTTATAATGATGATGTTATTTATAAATATTTATAATTCAATTATAAATATTTATAAATAATTATAAACATTTATAATTGTCTTATATTTATAAATATTTATAATTGAATTATAAATATTTATAATTGTTTATAAATATTTATAAATAGACATTTTTGTCCACTTTGGATTGAATTATAAATATCTATTATTGATTTATAAATATTCATAACTCATTCATTAATATTTATAATTGCCATATTCAGAAATATTTACAATTCAATTATAAATATTAATAAATGATTTATGAATATTTATAATTGAATTATAATTATTGATAATTGAATTATATATATTCATAAATGAATTATAAATATTTATAATTATTTATAAATATTAATAAATAGGCATTTTTGTCCACTTTGGCTTGCCATACAAATCAAAGGTAAGTGGTTGACTA
This sequence comes from Perna viridis, assembly GCA_037379345.1. Classification (NCBI taxonomy): domain Eukaryota; kingdom Metazoa; phylum Mollusca; class Bivalvia; order Mytilida; family Mytilidae; genus Perna; species Perna viridis. The sequence continues at coordinate 58,716,349 of CM074513.1, forward strand.
ATTGTAACACCCGAAACAGTTTCTATTTCCAAGATTTGTATACCAACAAAAATATAGTATTATAGTACAGGACTTTGAAACTGCTTTTTCCGTGGGCATCTAAAATTTTAATCCTTGGGCAAAGTAAAATGTACAGCAGTTTGGCTACATATTTTTTTTGGGGGGGGATTTGGGGGTATGACAACTTTATAAATTTTTAATTTGCATTTACATGAAGAATATGGCAGTTTAAGAAAAAGAAAAACTGTATTTGGTAACTATAGGGCATATACCCCTTATTTTCTTTTGGGTGTGGGTGGGGGTGTCGGATTTTCATGTGGGCCAAATGATTTGTTTCAATAATCCGGGCCCAATTTTTTTTTCTAAATAACCCCTTTTGGAAAATTAATGGTCCATGTAGCTTACAATTTTTCATTTAAATGAAAAGTCATACATTCTTATTTTCATTATGATGACAAGCCCTGTAAATTTGTCAAAAGTATCAATTGTGACAGCACTAAATGGAAAATAAAAATTTAATTTTTTACTGCAGCATTATACTCTGGTTTTGAAACATGAAAAATATCACAATTTTGCAATATGCCATGCATATGAAAATAAACTACATGTATTTATGAGGGACAAAGACTGCTTTCTTTATTATTTAAGATTATTATGGTGTAAGGGATTGATCCTGGCACTGAAAAAATGTTTAAAAAATACCTTTATGTGTTGAAGGATGCATTATTGAAACAATGCCTTTGAATCAAAATTCCACTTTACAATTAATCTAAGAATCTAAAGCAGTGTCACCAATCAAGGTTAGAGAATTATAGTACAAGAAGAAAAGTATCTGTATAACAAAGAGGCCATAAACTCTGACACCCCTCCCATTAATGAGTGTACTGGACTGTGTACATTGTTCAGTGTTTTCTTTTCAGCCACAGCAAACAATTTACTCAATACTTAAAGAACATTAAAAAAACAGTATTCTAAACATATAAAATACAGACAAATAATCTTCCTGTTACTATGGAAAATTCATCCCACAAGGAAAACAGTGCTGAAACTTCTGTCAGAAAATGTTTTCTATCTACCGGTATTAAAAGGAATTACAAAGTAACCTTCACTGGAAACAGATGATCTCAGAATTTGTTTTGACTCGTTACGTGATAAAAGATCAGTCAAATATTGTGGTACCTTACCCACTGAACAGTTGTACATGTATGTTAATATTTTAAAGCATATTCTTGCTTTAATTGGCAGCCAGTGTAATTCAAACAATGCTTCTTTTGAGCTGTCATATTTTCTACGATTTAGTACAACTTTGGCACACATATTTTGAATTCGCTTGGATTTAGATAGCTCGTTTTGAGCAATACCATACAAAATTACATTACAATAATCAAGATGTGATACTACCAAAGGTAACACAAGAGTCTCGGTAGCTTCTTTAGATAAATACTTCGGAAAGCTTTTGATCTTAAAATAATTGAGCATAGCAGTTTTGCATTTCTTTTTTATATGTTCTCTAAACGTTAAAGACTCATATAGAAAAGCACCCAGATACCTTATACACGAGTTCGATTTAAAAAAAAAAAATATTTGTGACGATGATATTTAAACTCTATATATAAGTAATGGTGTAATATCATACTAATCTCCTGATTTTGGTGTTAATTTTTTTTTTATGAATTTGTCTATAAAGTGACGTAAGTGACAATCTAGGTGAGAATAATAGTGGAGACGCACAGAAATGATGGAAAATATGTGTGTACACAGTGGAAATTCTAATACACATCAGGTAAAATCTTCAAGATTAATAAAGAAGCTAATTAACTTTCAGACTTAAAATTTTTTCTCAATACCTGTTTAATTATCTCAAAAGCAAAAAGTTTAAACCTGAAAGGTAGAAGGATAGTACATGACCCATTTGATGCATTTTATCTAAGTCCAATGTCTAACTTTCCAGTGAGCTGGGATCTTACGTTGTTACACTCAATAAGTCCAATGTTTAACTTAACTTTTCAGCGAGCTGGGATCTTACGTTGTTACACTCAATAAGTCCAATGTTTAACTTAACTTTTCAGTGAGCTGGGATCTTATGTTGTTACACTCAGTTAGTCCAATGTCTAATTTTTCAGCGAGCTGGGATCTTACATTGTTACACTCAATAAGTCCAATGTCTAATTTTTCAGCGAGCTGGGATCTTATGTTGTTACACTCAATAAGTCCAATGTCTAATTTTTCAGTGAGCTGGGATCTTACGTTGTTACACTCAATAAGTCCAATGTCTAATTTTTCAATGAGCTGGGATCTTGTGTTGTTAGACTCAATAAGTCCAATGTCTAACTTTTCAGTGAGGTGGGATCTTACGTTGTTAGACTCAATAAGTCCAATGTTTAACTTAACTTTTCAGTGAGCTGGGATCTTACGTTGTTACACTCGATAAATCCAATGTCTAATTTTTCAGCGAGCTGGGATCTTACGTTGTTACACTCAATAAGTCCAATGTTTAACTTAACTTTTCAGTGAGCTGGGATCTTACGTTGTTACACTCAATAAGTCCAATGTCTAATTTTTCAGCGAGCTTGGATCTTACGTTGTTAGACTCAATAAGTCCAATGTTTAACTTAACTTTTCAGTGAGCTGGGATCTTACGTTGTTACACTCAATAAGTCCAATGTTTAACTTAACTTTTCAGTGAGCTGGGATCTTACGTTGTTACACTCAATAAGTCCAATGTCTAATTTTTCAGCGAGCTGGGATCTTACGTTGTTACACTCAATAAGTCCAATGTCTAACCTTTCAGTGAACTGGGATCTTACATTGTTAGACTCAATAAGTCCAATGTTTAACTTAACTTTTCAGTGAGCTGGGATCTTACGTTGTTACACTCGATAAATCCAATGTCTAATTTTTCAGCGAGCTGGGATCTTACGTTGTTACACTCAATAAGTCCAATGTTTAACTTAACTTTTCAGTGAGCTGGGATTTTACGTTGTTACACTCAATAAGTCCAATGTCTAATTTTTCAGCGAGCTGGGATCTTACGTTGTTACACTCAATAAGTCCAATGTCTAATTTTTCAGCGAGCTGGGATCTTACGTTGTTACACTCAATAAGTCCAATGTCTGATTTTTCAGCGAGCTGGGATCTTACGTTGTTACACTCAATAAGTCCAATGTCTAATTTTTCAGCGAGCTGGTATCTTACGTTGTTAGACTCAATAAGTCCAATGTCTAACTTTTCAGTGAACTGGGATCTTACATTGTTAGACTCAATAAGTCCAATGTTTAACTTAACTTTTCAGTGAGCTGGGATCTTACGTTGTTACACTCAATAAGTCCAATGTCTAATTTTTCAGCGAACTGGGATCTTACGTTGTTACACTCAATAAGTCCAATGTTTAACAACTTTTCAGTGAGCTGGGATCTTACGTTGTTAGACTCAATAAGTCCAATGTTTAACTTTTCAGTGAGCTGGGATCTTACGTTGTTAGACTCAATAAGTCCAATGTCTAACTTTTCAGTGAGCTGGGATCTTACATTGTTAGACTCAATAAGTCCAATGTTTAACTTTTCAGCGAGCTGGGATCTTACGTTGTTAGACTCAAAACCTAACATACAGTAGTCATGAAGTTGTGACATTCTAAGTATACACAATTGTATATAAAACTGCCCTAAACACTATAAAACTTATCAGAGGCTTTTTTAAAAAAAGACTAATAAGGAAGCTTCTAAACCATGGTGCTCTTGATTCTATATGACCTCGTATACTTGTAGCTGTGGTTTGTAAGTAAAAATCCTGATAATGAGCATTCTATTCTTTCTGTCTTAAATATCGAAGATGATGTAAAGAGGAAGAAAAAAAATGCATTAGTTTTTCTCTACAGTTTTAGAATTATAGAATGACAAAGTACCAAATTACCTGGGCTCCAAAATCTTGTTGTGGAATCTTTTGAATAATCTTAATTCATTATCAAAAAATAAAGAGGAAAAGTTCTTTGAAGAACTTATAAACTTTAAGAACTTATAAACTTTTTCAAGAAAATTACCTCACAACTCACGCAGTTAAAAATAACACTTTTCATAAAAGTATAATTTCAAACCTTGAAAATAAACTTAAAACAAATAACTTAAGTAATGAACACAACTTAAACAACAGAAGAAATTCAAAAGATATATCACCTACAGTAAAACTCTAAAAGTCGTAAATCAGCAGTATTAAAAATATAGTTGTGGTGTAAAGCAAGGTGATGTTCTTAGTCCTGTCATATTTAATCTGTGTATAGATGTAATCTGACCTCAAAAATGGTAACACAGACCTAAGACTAATTGGTGATCATTTATGTGTGTATTTTGCTATCTGAATCAAAAGAAGGGTTACAAATGCAATCAAAAGCAATGATTTTTTTACCCAAATGGAAAAACTGTTTGACATTTTAGTAGTACCTGTTGTCCTATATTGAAGTGAAATACATGTATTGGGGGCTGGAAAAAACTTTCAGTGACTCAGACCTCTATTAACACTTACACTTGAAATTTAATTACCTGTGTACATCCTGGTGAAATAATGTGTGGCTCCATCTTCAGGTGGATCATCCTTCCTCAGCTGTTTCGGCGCTGTCCACTACAACCTCTAGAGGTGCGCCGACTGAGGTAATCAAGTCCCAGCCCGAACCACTTGGCTCTTCATCTCAGTTATTGGTCTTCCATTTGTCTGCCATCCTCCTCCACAACCACATAGATGCTGTCTCTGCCTCTCTACAAAGACATCCTATCAATCTCCTTCTGGCTGCTCCAGTAATCCCCATGGCTCTCAGTGCTCTCCACATAGACTGTCCAACAAAACCTCTGCATCCAATTTCTACTGCAAAGAACCAGATCTTCCATTCACTCTGTTGATAGTCCTTCACCATCTCTTGGTACTTCAGGTTCTTCCTCTCATATGGCATAGTAAGTTCTGGAATCACTGCCTGCTTTGTTGTCGCCAACCAGATGACAATATCGGGTCTCTTGTTTGTAACTGCTTATTGGAAACTCCACTCTCTGTCTAAGGTCTACCCTCATCTGCCAATCTATTGCTGCCCCTTATAGACCACTTCCTTCAACACCAGCTCTGTGTTCTGTGGTCTAGGCGGCTGGACTTTGTGCAGGCGGTGTTGCCATAGATGTCACAGCGGTACGAGTTCAAGTCCCGCAGAGGAAATGACCAAAAATTTGCATCGCAAATTTGACAGTTCTAACATCTTTGGGGATTTTTCAGACCTTTCTATACGTTTTCAGATCTTCCCTGTATGAATTTGATCCGATGGAGCAGTGTAGCGATTAGAGTCGTCACATTCTGAGACGTTTTTATATATATATATATGTTGTATATATTACTGTTCTATTCCTATCATATATGTCTGCATCTACATTATTCCAATGTCTGTTTGTAATTGATGTGCTGGAATGTTTTTCTATACAGTTTTAGAATTATAGAATGATACTTGTAACTGTTTTAAATGTATCTTCAAAGTTTTCTTATAATTTTCTGTACTTTTTCCAGCTGTTCAGAAGAGTATGTGGGAAAACTCCTCCAGCACCAAAACCTACCTTTTCTGTATTATGTATTGGCCTTTCTAACTCAGGCAAAAGTACTTTACTGACTTTATTGAGTGGAGAAAGTACAGAAGGGATAAGACCTACTGTTGGTAAGTGAATAGTTGTCTATTCTGATTTTAGAAAACTATAGAACAACTGAACTTAAAGTGTATACAATACTTCTTCTGTATTTTAGGGAGTAATATAGATATCTTCAGGGAATAGAGTATGTCTTTTCTTGATTAAATGACCAACACTGGGTTCACCGCCTGTTAAGGTAGTTAAGTGAATAATTGACTAAAAGATTTATATTTTTTTTTTCAACCCTGTGTAATATTGAAAGTTGAAATCTTCTTCCCTTGTCCAGTTTTAAAACTATCTAAGACATTTCATCAGGTGATGGTTATCAACAGAAGACCTGTTCCCTGAGGTTTTCTATATTACTGGATGTTAGGGTTTGAAACTAGCAAGGTTTTTATTTATTAATTCATCATACCTTTAATGTCAACCCTCTGATGAAGATACTGATGTTAACATACATGTATATATGATGTACATATGGTATCATTGGAAATAAGGCGAGATGTATAAATATGTTGATGATGAAAACAGAGTTTTTGTTTATCTTATTAATAGCCCCAGTACTTGTTTATCATTGTATATTTTAGGTTTTTGTTTATCTTATTAATAGCCACAGTATATCTGTTTATCATTGTAGGTTTCAGTATCAAAGCTTTGATGTTTGATGATTGTTTTGTTGATGTCAAAGAACTTGGAGGTATATTGTATACAATAAACAATAAATTCTCATTAATGGAATAACTGTTTCACTCCCATAAAAATAAAGAAAAATTAGAACGCTTTTGATACAGAGATATTTAACCTAAGTATTGCCACACGATGCAAAGTGCTTCATTCGTAAAGATATGTGATGAATCTGACTGATTTTTCATAAAAAGAGGAAGTAGATTTAATTTATAGAATTTCTATCATATGACCCTTTTATATTCCAAATTAGGTTTTTGTAAAAAGGTATATGAAATGTGTGAACTGATTATATTTTAGGAAGTGACAATGTTCGTATGTACTGGAATAAATACTTTACTGGAGCCCAGGGAGTTATATTTGTGGTAGATAGCACCTGTAATGACGAGAGTATGAAGATAGCCAATGCAGAGCTTCATAAAGCATTAGCTGATCCTGAACTTGATGATTTACCTCTGCTTGTTCTGGGAAATCATCAAGATAAATCCAGTGCTAGGACCAAAGAACAGGTAAGATAAACCAAGTCCTAGGACAAAAAAAAACAGGTAAGATAATTCAGGTGCTAGGACCAAAGAATAGGTAAGATAATCCAGGTGCTAGGACCAAAGAACAGGTAAGATAATCCAGGTACTAGTACTAAAGAACAGATAGGATAATCCAAGTACTGTGAACAAAGAACTGGTAAGATAATCCAGGTGCTAGGACCAAAGAATAGGTAAGATAATCCAAGAGCTATAAGGAAAAAGAGATGCTAGGACCAGATAACGGGTACGATAAACCAGGTGCTAGGACCAAAGAACAGGGAAGATAAACCAGGTGCTAGGTCCAAAGAAAAGGTAAGATAATTCAAGTGCTAGGACCAAAGAACAGGTAAGATGATCAAAGTGCTAGGACCAAGGAACAGATAAGGTGAACCAGATGCACAGACCAAAGTTCAGGTAAGATAAACCTGGTACTAGGACCAAAGAACAGATGAGATAAACCAGGTGCTAAGCCCAAAGAACAGGTAAGATAATGCAAGTGCTAGGACCAAAGAACAGGTAAGATAATCCAGGTTATTGGACCAGAGAACAGGTAAGGTAATCCAGGTTATTGGACCAGAGAACATGTAAGATAATCACGTTATTGGAGCAGAGAATAGGTAAGATAATCCAGGTGCTTGGACTAGAGAACATGTAAGATAATCCACGTTATTGGACCAGAGAACAGGTAAGATAATCCAGGTGCTTGGACTAGAGAACTAGTCAATCACTACAATCTAATTTAACTCTTTCACAATTTGTATGATTTTTTTTATGTAGAAGTATTGAAAGAGTAATCAAGGGAACCAAGGTTAAAGCTGTAATCAAAAGAATGTAATCCAGGGACAAAGACCAGACATGGAAAACACACAATCACAACAAAGAATATAAAGTAACTAAAATCATACATACAAAGTAACAAAAGTAAATGAGCAACTCGGACTCCACTAAAAACTAAGAGCATGGACCAGGTGCACCGGTAGGGTAAGCGTCCTCTGCTTTCTAGAAACACCCACCGAGTTGCTCATATAAAGTCAAGTCCGGGGTAGACAAACGAGGAAAGGAAAACTATGACCCGTTGAATACATCAGTTTTCATGGTGCTGATGGATACACCATAACGATCCACGAGTTCATGATGACGACCATAAAACAGCTGTAGTGATGACTTCAATCTTGTAGCAACATAACCCTGTTCCAGAAGCCTATTTGTTAGAGTTCTAGTGCGATACAAAAAGTCTGCGTAGTTTCGGCAAGCTCTGGCATAACGTATGAGTTGTGATATGAACACTCCATACGCAGGAGCCGAAGGGATGTTGCCACAGATGAAATGAAAGTTAACAATTCTGAATGAAAAGTCATCACATTTGTCGTAAAGTTTGGTCAATAGTTTTCCTTTACCATCGATTTCTAAGTGTAGGTCAATATATGAGGCTGACTTCACAGTGTCTGTAGTATCCTTTATCTCAAGTTCTTTTGAGTAGATGCGATGTATCAAATCCCCGAAATTAGGATTGTTTAAAGATAATACGTCATCTATATAGCGGAAACTGAGATTGAAGGATCTAGCCAAACAATATTCTTTCTTTCTGATCAGATCAGCTATAAAGTCAGCCTCATAAGAGTGAAGGAATAGGTCAGCAAGTAAAGGAGCACAATTTGTTCCCATTGGAATGCCGACCGTTTGTTGAAAAACACGTCCACCACACTGGACAAATATGTTGTCGATTAAAAATTCCAGCATTTTCTAAACATCTTCCTCTGTACATTTGGAAGATGATTTGGAATTATTTCTTACAAAGTATGAGGAATCTCAACCAAGAACTATATGTTTTTATCTAGGTGTACCATCTTTTTTGGAAAAACAATGATGTATAATGTTTTTAAGTCGGGATTTTAACTGAGTATGGGGAATAGAAGTATACAGTGTTGAAAAATCATAGGTTTTAATGCTATTGTATTCAGATAATAGTCTTGAACTGATTGTCTCCAAAAGATCTTTCGAATTTTTCATGATCCACATTGAATTAATACCACTACTGGAGTAACAAGTGTTGTGGTAGGATTGACAGTTGTGAGTATAGAAGTTAAAAGTTTTGAAAGAGGTTTGGTGGTACATTTTGCAGATCCAGCTATGAAACGTTGTTTGTATGGAATTTTGTGAAGTTTAGGAATCCAGTACATTGACGGTAAATCACAATCATCGTCCTTGGTAGAGAGACCAAAAAACGATAGCACAGATTTATGGTTTTCCACAATCTCTTCTTTGGAGAGAGTGGTAGCAGTGTAGGTCCTATCACTGCTATTATTTTCTACGTCTACCTCTGATAATAAACTTTGTATATAAAACGTTTTGCAGACAAAAACAATGTTGTTTTGGGCTTTGCCTGCTGGTACGACAACATACTTGTCATGTATAGTAGACAATGTTTTTGCTACATGTCATAGTTTTCCTTTCCTCGTTTGTCTACCTGGGACTTGACTTTTTATTAGCAACTCGGTGGGTGTTTTGAAAGGACTTGAAATTTCTTAAACTGTTAATTCTCTATACGGAAATGTGTATCAATAAAAACCACTCAATGTGAATGTTTGTGTTGACTACATTATATTTTCATCCTCCAATAATACAGTAATCCTAACATTATGACATTGAAGGAATCAATACACACTGTAAGATATGTAATTTTCTATCTGAAAATGCAATAATTACTAGGATTTTAAAAGTTTACATTAGGCATTAGATTTTCTGAGCATCCATCTGCGTCATGAAACATGTCATAGTTTTCCTTTCCTCGTTTGTCTACCTGGGACTTGACTTTTTATGAGCAACTCGGTGGGTGTTTCTGGAATAGCAGAGGACGCTTACCCTACTGATGCACCTGGTCCATGCTCCCAGTTTTTATTGGAGTCCGAGTTGCTCATTTGGTTTTGTTACTTGGTATGTATGATTTTAGTTACTTTATGTTCTTTGTTGTGTATGTCTGTTTTCCATGTCTGGTCTTTGTCCCTGGATTACATTCTTTTGATTACCGCTATAACCTTGGTTCCCTTGATTACTCTTTCAAAATATATCATAGTTTTACCAAATATACTAAGATTGATATTTACTTTACATAGGTATTGACTGAAAGTGTATACGCATGTTTACATATTGTACTGAACAAATGTTTTCTTTTTCAGCTGACAGATGAGTTAGAGTTGTCCTTACAAACCTCATGTAGAAAGTGGATACTACATACATGTTCTATAGCCTGTAAGGATCATGTGTTAGCGGCATTTCAGGATTTCAATAAAATTCTGATTGGAGTGAAGGAAGAAGAGGAGCTTGAGGAGGAGAAAGAAGGGGCAGCAAATGGAGAATTCAGTAGAATATAATGGCATAGATCTGGTAACATAGAATGGAAATTGTTATGGTGTAGAAGAAAAATCTCAATGATTGTACACAGACAAACAGACAGATCCGTGACAGTATAACTACAGTATATACATATATGTTGATAGTTTTTTTATGTTGTGAGTTGTACATGTATTATTAAGTCTATGGAGGGTTGTATCTATTCCTAGCATAGTTTAAAAAAATTATTTTAATTATTTATTTGATTATTTAAGTTTTACAATGTTGTCTTAAAAAGATTTTAAAATAAAAGAAATATATCACATCCACATTGATCAATTAGCAGGTTTGGGGATGATCTATCATTTTTAGAATATTAAGGAATACAAAAAAAATGTAATTAGAGAAATATAAATGCTGCCGTCCGTACCAGTATTTTTATAAAATATAATATCTTACAAAGTCAAATGTAAAAATATATTGGCTGATAGTTTTGTAGTACACGTAGTTTTTCATATGTTTTGTAAACACCTGAAAAACATATGTTTCTCCTATATTTTATATGTTTAGAACTACCATGAAAAAACATATGAAAAAAAAAGTAAATAAAAATCGAATGGTAGTTGTATGTCTTCCATAGATCTTAATGTATGAAAAAGGTATGGTTTTCATATGATTTAGAAAAAATCTTTTGTTTCCATGTGATTTTATAGGCATAAAAACAAATTTCCACATTGGTCCTAAATATATGTTTTAAAACACATTAACACATATGTTGCAATTTTTCCTGTGTAAAGGGCTGTAGTAAGGATACAAAACATAGAAATGTGTTTTTGATTTATGTTGATTCCGTCCATTTATTCAGGGATCTAGTATCTTCTACACCTCTGTATGGAGTACATCAATATTTCATACGAATATAGTCATAATTTTGCACTAAGTTATTGTATTTATCTACAATACTCATAAAGGTAAAGGTACTTTTATTGATGGGTTTTAAATTTTTTGTATTGATGACTTTAATTAAATAATTAATATAGCTTAAATAATTGTAATGGAAACTAATTAGGTAACCAAATGGACAAGAAATGACAGTCCTGCTATTGTTTACCTAGGTAACCTGATAGACAAGAAATGACAGTCCTGCTATTGTTTATCTAGGTAACCTAACGGACAAGAAATGACAGTCTTCTGCTATTGTTTACCAGTTATTCAACAAAACTAAAGGCAGCATGCTAGATATATCCTCATTATTATGTGTGTGTGTATTGTATTAGTTGTCTACAACATTCATGGAGATTTTTTTGTTCGAGAGCATTTACAATTAACCTCAAGACTAAAGATGACAACAGAATGTTTTTTATACCAATAGATGATATTTCAGAGGGTATAATGTTTCTTTTTTTAGTTTTTTTTTTTTTACAATATTTGGTTTTTGAAAGAACAGATAAAGATTGTCACTGTCACATTGTTAATGCTAGGTTAGACCATTTTATAGCTTTGCTCTATAATAAGTGCTCATAATTATATTTACTTATTGACATGTGAATGTTTTTAATCTTTGTTCAGATATTTCAACCTTTGGTGAAAAATGAAATCTGGAATCTGAACCTAGTGCTGTGCCATGAATAGATAAGCTATGTAAAATCATGGGTTTTACTGCAAAAGGTGTGTGAAACTTTACATCAATGAAATTATGTGATGCATGACTCTCTGAAGACTAGCATGATATATAGTCACTGTCATGGAATATTGTATAACTAGGTATATGCTAAGGAGATATCATTTTCAGTCCAAATTTCCTCTTTCACCTAGTTAATATGGTATAATATAAATTACCCTCTGTATCTTTTATAGTATGTGGTAGTGATATTGTTTTGTTCTGTAAATCAATTCTCCATCTTCATCCGATTTATGTGCATGAGTGAAAATTGGTGATAGGAAAAATGAAATAGTATTTAGATTGTTTGTTTAAGTCATTTTTAAATAGAAAGTCTCATTAGGCCTGCTAGTTGTTTTGTTGTTTTTTAAATTAAAAAATATTTATGAAATTATAGACGTAATATTTTATTTTGTAGCATTTATCTTACTGGGTCTGAATAATTTTGTCTAGTATTTTTTATTTCTAGTGTTATTTATGTGTTAATCATATGATTAAGCACAGACAATTTTTATATTGTGGAGGGGGGTCTGGGAAAAAGTTATTCCAAATTTGAGCAAAAAAATATTTTTCTCAGCCATGGATAGAAAACATTATGATTCAATATACCCCTATTACTTAACAATATTAATTTTCCAATAAAAAAGATTAATTATTTTTGGGCTTGGGTGATTTTTTTTTTCTAACTCAAAATAAAATCCCTGCCCCACTCGAGAAGAAAATGGTCTGTGCCTTAATAGTACCCCAATCTCTTTATAGCTTAAATTTTATTGATTTTATGGACTATTTGTTGTGTGGGAAGTTAAGACTCAAAATTGGTTTTTACATGACTGAAATAATGTGGTCAATTAGTTTATTTGTCATCTCCAATAATATATCATTTTGTGAAATAGCTATTAAAAAAAAATAAAATGTATACATGTATGTAAAATTGTTTATGTCTGGTGCCATTCTTCAGTTTTACTGTAGATCTGAAGATATTGTAGTAATATTCAAACATTATTGATGTCTTATGCATATTGTACAATATTACAAATTGATTTTAGAGTAAATATTTGTTAGATTTCATAGTTTTCTTCTGAAAAATAAAATAAAAATGCAGTTTTATGCTTATTTATATCATTGGTGAGAAATATTCATGACTTTTAATGGTTGCCTTTCAAGAACTTCATTCTTAACTGCTTGTGACATCCATTTCACATTCGATTGAAGTTATTGTGGATGTTAAATATATTTATGTGCTATACGCGTAGTAATTTTCATAGTTCAGGCTATTGTTAGATTTGATATGAACCGGTTTGCCATGCACGAGCAGTATATAAAGAAATTTGGCACGTTTTTAAATTATCGAGGTTTGGGCGGAGACCACGTCGGATAGAAATATTGTAGACAAGATGTCAGATAGCGAAAAAGACGCCAATACAGATATAGACCAAGCTTTAGATAAAGATTCAACAGGTATTGTACGAGAAGAATTGTCAAATTCCGATTTATTTTCGCTCATAAAGACTTACACTAACAATAAGATAAATGATCTTGAAAAGAATTCTTTAGCAAAAAAGGTCAAGAAGGCGGAAACAAATTTCAAATTCAAAGGGAACTGAGTCCAGTTTGAACTGAACGTGTATATTCTAGATAATCTGGATTCTGCTGTTTCTTGTATTGAACAAGGACGTACAAGAAAAGCCGTCAGATGTATCAAGGATTCGCAGGATTTGTTAACGAAAATGAACAAACACATTAGGATAGCAGACAAGTCGGAGGGTGGTTGGCAAACAGTAAATGAATACATATCTGATGAGCTTGCTAGCGATTCAGAAGATGAAAAGCGTATTCGTGCAGCAGATAACAGAGCCGTTAAGAAAATCAAGTTGGCAAGGGCAGAGAGAGAAGAAATCAATTCCACGAAAGAGACCAGCCGAGGCGGCAGGTTCGTCATACCCAACAAGCACATAATGTGGGTAACTCTGGCACTAATAGCTTTCAACTGCAGCCCTTTCGTACAGGAGCTTCTGCCGGCGGAGCCCAAGGCCAGCAAAGCCAAGCAAAACCTTCAGACATCTGCTACAACTGCGGATTTTATGGACATTGGGCACGGGAATGTCGCAGACAAAGCAAGAGCAGAGTACCCAGAGGATCTACTTCATAAGGAGCAATATCAACAGACACTTTTTTGAATACGAAAAAGGTGTTTCAGATATAGATGTTAAAGGTAGATTAAAACTATCTGTTAATTTTTGGAATAATATTTGTACTTCAAATTTCATTTTAGATATAATAGAAGAAGGTTGTAAGATTCCTTTTTTACAAGAACCAAAGTCAGTATTTTTGAAAAATAACAAATCTGCATTTAAAAATTCTGAATATGTAAATGAAGCTATTTTAGATTTAGTTAAAAGTGGTTTGGTAAAAGAAGTGTCAAACAGACCGCACGTAGTAAACCCACTGACCGTATCGGTAAATGCTAAAGGTAAACATAGACTTGTTCTGGATTTAAGGCATGTCAATAAACAGGTGTTAATAAACAAAATTAAGTTTGAAGATTGGAAGGTCGCAAAACAGTATGTAAAACCTAATTCTGTTGGTTTTTTGTTTGATTTAAAGTCAGGGTACCATCATATAGATATATTTAAACCTTGTCAAAAATACTTAGGTTTTTCGTGGAAGTTTCAAAATGTTGAAAAATATTTTGTTTTCACTGTTTTACCTTTTGGATTAAAATCGAGCAGATATGTGTTTACTAAGGTTGTCAGACAATTGGTAACGCACTGGCGAAAAAAAGGGCATAAAAATAGTCGTTTATTTGGATGATGGATTTGGTATTGCAGAAAACTGTACAATAGGTAAATTACATTCAGATATTGTTAAGTCTGATTTAATTGCATCTGGATTTGTGCCTAACAAAGAAAAGAGTATCTGGTTTCCTTCTTCTACAGTTCAGTGGTTAGGATTTATATGGGATTTACAAGAATGCGTTTTGCATATTCCTGAGGCGAAAGTTTTAGATTTACAAGAACTGATAAGCATTTTATTAGCTAATTCTAACGAGGTTAGAATAAGAACTCTCGCAAAAATTTGCGGGAAGGTTATTTCCCTTACACCAGCTATTGGAAATGTTACACAAATTATGACTAGAGCTTTATTTTCAGTGATCAATGAACGTGATGATTGGGATCAATTTATTAACATTAATTTTTTTAGTGATGTAGCTTTTGAACTTGTTTTTTGGAAAAATAATCTTCAATTATTGATTCCGGTCCCTCTGTTAGCCAAAGAAAGTGAGTATAGTATTTTTTCCGATGCAAGTGATACAGGTGCAGCAGGTTTCATTCAAAACTCTTCACAGAAAAGGTAAAAAGTTCTACATGGAGAGAGATTAAAGCAATTGAAATTTGCTTAAGCTCTTTTTGTGATCTAATTTATGGCAGCACTGTAACTTTTTATACAGACAGTCAGAATGCCGTCAGTGTTATAGAGAAGGGTAATAAAATATAAGAACTACAAAGTCTGGCACTTTTTATTTACAATTTTATCATAGCTAATTGTGTTTCGCTATATGTAAAGTGGGTTCCACGAGATCAAAATAAACGAGCAGATTTTCTAAGTCGAATTATTGATGTGGATGATTGGGGTATCTCAACTGAAGTCTTTGATTTTATGAATAATTTATGGGGTTCTCATACAATTGATAGGTTCGCAAATATGGACAATAAAAAGTTAGACAGATATAATTCTTTATATTGGAATCCCGGTTCAGAAAATATTGATTCATTTACAAGTAACTGGCATGGACACAATAACTGGCTTGTGCCTCCTGTTTCTATGGTATCTAAAGTGATAAATCATTTAGTTAAATGCAAAGCTGTGGGTACACTGGTAGTGCCTAGGTGGCCTTCGTCGCCGTTTTGGCCTCTATTATTCGATGAAAATTTTATATATAAACCTTATGTTCAAGATGTTTTGGAGTTCCATGAGACAAAGAATTTTTGTACCAGGTCAAAACACGAATTCTATTTTTGCTAGAGGAGATTTTAAGGGTACTGTTAGCTGTGAAATTAAATTCTATAAATGTCTAATTATGTGGTTCTATTTACAGATTAGTTACTGTCACGGGACAACAGTTTTTATTTTTGTCACTGGATTAATGAGATTCATTGGACTGATGGTCACTGGACTTAAATATTTTATGGTCACTGGATTTTTTAACGGACAGTGCACATTTGAGAGTCACTGATGTTCTGTTTTGCAGAATTTTTTTTCATCTGGTTTTTGGACACAGAAAGAAGTTATTACACATCCCCAGTTGAAAATTCTTTTTCAAAAACTCTCAGCCACAGTATTAGATGCAAGAGCCAAAACAACAGTTTCTAAATATATTGGTTCTTTTAAACGATTTTTGATATGGACAAAGAGCTATCCAGAAATATCGTCAGTGTTTCCATGCAGTGAATTGTATGTGAGTTTATATTTGCAACATCTAATAGATACTAGTAATCACTTTAGAGTAGTAGAAGCAGCATTTTATGGCATAAAATGGTCACATCAAACAGCAGGCCTCAATAATCCATAAAATGGTCACATCAAACAGCAGGTCTCAATAATCCATAAAATGGGCACATCAAACAGCAGGTCTCAATAATCCATGCAACTCTGATATTGTTAGAAGCATACTTGATGCATTCAAGTGTATACGTGCTAGACCTATTAAGAAAAAGACACCAGTAGGCCCAGATATTGTCAAAAGACTTTTTAATGTATACAACAAACCTTAAAGAACACTTAAAGATTTACGTTTGTTATCTATGTGTGCTTTAGCTTATACAGGTTTTCTCAGATATGACGAACTTTGCGATATTAAGGCTAAAAATATTTCGTTCACAGAGAAGTATTTAGACATTTTTTATATAAAAAAGTAAAGCTGACTGTTATAGAAGAGGCAAAAATGTTTACATTTCAAGTTTAAGTAGTTCATTTTGTCCTCTCAAAATATTACGGTCTTATTTGACAGAGGCAGATATTGATATGGATTCAGATATGTATATTTTTATATCCTTATCTTTTTGAAAAAATCGAATAGTTATATATTACGTTCGAAAAATAAAAAGTTATCTTATACTCGGGCTAGAGAGGTAATTAAAGAAGCTCTAAGTAAAATTGGATGTATCGAAAAAGAATTTGGTTTGCATAGTTTCCGATCAGGCGGTGCTACAATGGCAGCAAAATATGGAATCTCAGATAGGTTATTTAAAATGCACGGTCGATGGAAATCCGACCAAGCCAAAGATGGATATGTTTCAGATGATTTGAATAATCGTTTATTAGTTTCACAAAATCTTGGCTTGTAATAGCAGCTTTCTTTGTACATCGACATGGTCACCGTGCCTGACAAAATCAAATATGATTTTTTGATGATTTATGCCTATATATGAGATAATGGTTACTAGTATGTGAGAGGTCTTTGCCTTGAAAATTGGGCAGTTATGCACATAAATATTTTATGTTTGGTTGAACAGGGTGAATTTAGAATATAATAGTATCCACAGAGTTTAGTGGCACTCAGGTCTGAGGTCATATTTTTTTCTGAAACAAACTAGGATATACTTTATTAAGGGACTAAGATTTTTTTGTATAATAATGTCACTAACATGTTAACGATGTTTGAAATCTCATCTGCATTTTTTTTACTACTTACAAATATTGTTCTAACTACATCATGAATTGATGTAAATGAGAAACAAGAACCAAATGTGTTTCTACTGACAGACATATTCTACAGTAAAAACTCCCCTTATGGATGTTAAGACTATACATAGAACTAACAAGTGGCATATTTAAGAAGCAGTCTTCAAATCTCATTTAAAATTCCTGTTTATTAATATCAGACTGGAGATCATTCAAGCATGTAAAAAACTCACAAAACTCCCTTTTATTTTGTATTCAGACTATATTACTGTCTTCATTTATCATTCAGTTGTTGCATTTTGAGACAAAAATTATATGAAATATGAATGAAATTGGTATTTTGCGAGAGTTATCTTCCTTGATTTTATAGATT
This sequence comes from Perna viridis, assembly GCA_037379345.1. Lineage (NCBI taxonomy): Eukaryota > Metazoa > Mollusca > Bivalvia > Mytilida > Mytilidae > Perna > Perna viridis. The sequence continues at coordinate 58,734,250 of CM074513.1, forward strand.
TATGTGGAAAATTGATGCATGACTTTTCTGTATACAGAAGGGATCATAAATACATGCATAAAAATATGGCGCACGTTGATTCAAAAAGCATTGTTTGTCAGTGGGGTTTTCTGCACCATGAGTTGGTACTGTCTGAGTTTTATATGGATTGGTACTTATTTTTTTATGTTAAGGCATTCCATTATACATGCCTTGTTGACAATTGTTTACAAACATTTATACATATAGGTTAAATTGTGTTAACTTGTTTTGTATATTTAATTAATGCACTTTTTACATAATAGAAAATGCTGAAGTTTGCAAATGAGGAAATATCAGTAAAAATATTATTATTTTTAATAGAAAATGTCATCGTATAAAATATTGATAAGAAGTCATTAAGTTAACCACAAATTACATTTACATGAAAAACAATTCACTGGATAAAACATAAAAAAAAATTGATGAATCAGAAGACAGAAGAGATGTACATGGATTACATAAAAGATTTCATAACATCACAAAGTGATAGGTAATATAAAATAAATAGTCAGTAAGAATAAATAGATTATAGTAGTGGATTTGCTTTGATGTATCACAGACCTTAATTGGAGTTTTTCTTCTTTAATTGTTGAATCCATTACTGTAAATAAACAAGAACGTTGCATAAACATTAGATGTCAGACATAAATATGTAAATTTGTTATTGAGATTATTGAAAATGTTTTGAGCAAATAAAAAAAAACCTGAAGTGATAATATTTTGTAACAATGTATTTAATAATTGGTCAATTTTATTAATTTTTGTAATTTCTTGCTTTCAGTGAAAATCATATTTTGTATATAAATCTATAAAACTTACCCCTTCAAATCTCATTAGAGCCTCTTGTTTGTCTGTCAATGGAAACACTGTAATGAAAAAAAAATCGTTAAAAGAATTTTGAGAAATAAATCTCATGTAAATATTTCTATATATTCGAGTAAATAACTAGTGACTGAATTGAGCAAAATACAAAATAGTATCGGTATTGACTTCTGTATTAATGTTATACACCATGTATTAATGTTATACACCATGTATTATTGGAAACACATTTTTGTTATCCAAGTTTAGATGATTCGTTAGGCTTAGGCTAAATCTTTCTTGCATCACTTTTTAACTGCTTATGAAAACATTGTTACTTAAAATATAATAAAACTTACACTGAACAAGTTTCATTTTTGGTCTAAATAGAGCATCTCCTCCAAATATTTCTCGTAATGGTGCATATTCTCCATTTTGTATTTCTGTGTTTTCTGAGTGATTCGGTAGACTCGCTCCTCTCAGTTCTATGGAACAAAATTATGAATTGATTTAATATGGGATGGAAAACAGAGACTAAAAACTTGAAAATAATTCATTTCTAAATTTTGACTTTTAGTGTTTTGAACAATTTTTGTTTCTATAACGGATATTTCTGCATTCAAATAAAAAAACCAGTATTACGTTTAATGATTTCGGAATTGAAATAAAATTTGAAGTTAATTTAGCTGTGAAACATTTGTTTTCACCGAGATGACGATATTTGAGTGCGAAAATCAGACAATTAGATAACATTAAGTTGGAATAGATTAAATTTGTTTGATTTAAGAATGTTGTATAAAGCCAGCAAATGAGGATTAAACTTGCAGAGCATTTAGGATTGAATTTCATTTTCCAGTCCTTACCTATGAACGATCTTTCGTTGAAGTGTCCATCATTTTGGTTATGTATGTTCATGCTGTTGCTGTCTTTGTTTATCATCTGTTTATTTAATGGCATATCAACTGCTTCGGACAGGGAAGACGCGGGATTTGCTACCAAAGAATGAGCTGCGATTAAAGGAGGAGCAGCCTTTAATACTGCATGCGGTTGTGCTTTTTGCAAGTTAATTGAAGACAGAGCAGCGTTTAGTAACAACGATTGTTCAGTTTCCATTGGAAGAGCTGACTCTTTTGTTGAAGGTGACTCTGAGATCAAAGAAGAGGGAGCAGCTTGTAGTCCCACGAATTGTTTTGATTGTATTGAAGGAAAAGTTTGTTGTATCATAAATGGTGAATCCATGGGTGGTTTATCGATGAAGTCTCCTACCTTGTTTTCACCTACGTTCAACTGTCCAGACACAGTTGTATCCGTGTGCTCTAGAACCCTACTTTCCACTGGTCTAATTATAACTTTTTTCTGAGTTGTTTTCACCATTGGTTTTTCTACCATAACTGGTTTATGACTATCCACTACAGACTTTCCAGAAGCTACGTAAGGTGTGTTTACTTCACCAGTCTGTCTATGTAAATCTACAACTGATACTGAACTGTCTATTCCCAATGCATTCGATTTACTGGAGTGTATTTTTTCTAATGCTAGTGGAGTTTCAACCAGAGAAGAATGACTATCGATAACTGGTTCATCTTCAACTGGTATATATACTTCACTGTGTGATGGTATGCTTTTAACATCAGCATGCGATTTTACGACATGTTCCTTTGTGTTGGTAGTTGTTGCATGTGTTACGAATGCTGGCGAGTGTGTTTCAAAAGGTTCGGATGTTTTTAAAGCAGTTATTTCATTTCTATCATTTTTAAATTTATCTTTGGCACGTCCATTTAGTTTTTCGGTGCCAACATTTAGAATACCTTGTTGTTTCTGAAAAGAGTTGGTAGACACCGGTACAAAACTCATGCCTTGACTTTTCCCGGAGGAGCTTTGTCGTCTCCACCCAAGTAACTGTGTGTTGTCTACCAGGCCATATGTACGACCTGCAATGTTGTAAATATACTCTTGTGGAACTAACACGAAATCTTGGACGTTGTTTAAATGAGTAAGAAATCCGGAATTAGATAGAATGTAATTCCCGAAAAGATATTTTCCTCCCAAGAAAGGTCTTTTGCGTGGCCAATCAAAAATTAGACCATGTCGTGAGAATACAATTTGGTGATCAGATAACTTATTCTGAACAGACGGATTCGTAAACATTTCTCTGCTGCCTTTACTGTTCAAGTGTTCCTGGCTAAAGTCTACACCACTTGGAATACTATTGGGTCTTCTTGTTTGTCTGAAAATTTCGTTATTGTCCCTTAAGTTGATGCTTTCAGGTCTACTTGTTGGTTCTATATAGAGTGCTTGAATAGACGCAAAACTAAATTTGTCATATTTGATATTATCTGATTTCAAACAATGATCAACAAAACATAAAGAATAACATTCGTTTCTTTCAAGTATTTTTTAGCAGTTGTAGCATAAAGTTCTTTTAGTTGTATACAAATAATAATAATAATAATAATGAGATGAAACAGTGGACTCCACCTTTATATTTTGTTAAAATGAGGAAAACATAATTATGCTTTTACGTGGTAGCTTTGTATATCAGACATGTAAGTTTCAAAGAAATAGACAAAAACGATTTATGATTTAAACCTGTAAAACGTAAGAATAACCAAGCAATACTTTATTTAATGGATTATTTTACCAAGAAAGATGAATGGTGAGAGCACATTATGACTAGTTAATTTTTTTTAACGATTTTATTTATTTATTTCTTTTATTTACCTTTTGCCGAGGTGAATGCAAAACTGGAAATAATTAATATTGTTACTTGAAGCATCATGATGTTAAGCTGAAACAAATATAAAAATACGTTACAAACATGTACTAACGATGAAACATTAAGATACAAAGATGTAATAATTATGAAATAATGACTTTTGAGCTGGCAATTCATACATTCTTTACCGTTCGTTTTTTAAAAAAACTTAGTTTACCTTTTATATTCTCTATTCTTTATTTTGTCCAAAAATGAAATGGCGCTTTTATTTTTTATATTGTTTATCAAAATGTAAAATACTAGGAAAAACCTGGTTAAGGTAGTAGTTCTGTATAAGACATAAGTAACATCGCCTCACCTTGTCTGATATAAATCTAATCTCAATTTGAAAGCTTATGTTGTCTGTATCATATTTATTAATGAAACAACAAGGAAATAACTCGAACATTAATTGCTATTAGCTGACAGATATTACTACGTCAGAAATAAGGTTCGGCAGGTGATTTGACAATTGTTTTATTCTAAAGCTGACGAGCATACCGAATATCTTTTTTTACGTGGTTAGGTTTCGAAGGTAAAGTTGAATAAAAGATGTAATGAATTTGACTTAAAGACATGACAGGCGGATGTCACTTATAGGCAGTTTTAATTATCTGCTAATATGGTAGATGTATAATTTTAATTACACATGTCTAGTTTTTGTTTATTATTAATATATATTTATTTGATTGAAAAGTGATTAACCACTAGCTCTTTAGAGCACCAAAACATGTTCAATGGTCTTGTTTCAACATTGATAACTTATCAAGGAAAGTTTATATTTGCACTGATCACAAGTATACAAAATTACAAAATGTATGTTCAAATAGAAGAAAGGTATGGTAACTATTTGTCGTGTCCTAGCTAATTTATTCAATCGGTCATTGGTGCGAAGCGTTCATGCTTTTTTTTAATATATATCCTGAAACACTTTCATTAATTCTGTAGGTGTAATCCATAAAAGGGTGCTGTTTTAGAAATGTGTTATAAGCTGTTCAGATAAATGAATATTGTACCGCAAAGAAAAGGTTTATACTAATACTGACCATGCTGTTTTTCGTATTTATTCACTTTTCCATAGCAACAATTTATTTATCTGTGAAAAAAGGTTTATAAACGTATAGATCAACGTTCTGATAATTGAGTTAGCGGTTGTAAGACTTTAAGGAAAACAACACTGCGATATAAACAAGCGAGTTGAAACAAGGTTGGTGACATTTAAGACTTAATTGACGACATGCTATATGAAAACCGTAAAATAATGGAAAACCGTTTTGTCAGATTTTTTAAACTGATGTCTTCATTTCTATTACGAATAAAATGTATCTATGAATCATGATAATGAACTAGGAGTTTTGCCAGTTTTAAAGTTTTAAACGTTGTTTAAATAATTCATACTGATTTTATTTTCGACATAAGCACAACATACATAAATATATGACTACAAAATCGGAATAGGAAGACTTGTTTGCTCAAAGAGTAATCAAGCAAACCAGGATTTGAGCGGAAATACAAAAAAAAAACCATATTCGAAGGATAAAGACTAGACAGAAAAAATAGACACACATAACGAAGAATACGAAATAATCAGAATAACACGTAAAAAGGGACAAAATTAAATGAGTAATCAGCCCCCTACAAACTGGGAGAAAATTAATGCACAAAAATGCCAGAGTGTTTTTGCAATACATTCTATTAAAAGGATGGAAAAGGAACAGTTTTATTAAATTCTTAAATTTTCACTTAAAACGTAATAAATGCTTAAAACAAGACCCTTAATGCAGAGAAACCATTCAGTGTTATGTTTATTTTTTTTCATTGGTAAATGAATTTGTGAATTTTGAAATATCAGGGTTTGAACTTTATGTGTACTAGAATTATATTGCATTGAAATATCATTCAGTGTGACTATATTGAATTTAATTTCGAGAGTCGTCAGTTTGGAATTGAATGGTAACAAATTTACTTAAATAGCAACAGACATGAAAGGAGTACCGATCAATATGATTTAGATATGAAATACTTTAAATTTAATTGAAATTACTAAGTAACACTTGTTACACCTGATTTCAACATACATGTACTTTGTTTTCATATTTCATTACATATACCAGTGGTTGCTGAAAACCGCGAATTCAGAAGACGTAGATGTATTAGTGGGTTTTATTACAATCACTCTGGTGCATATTATTCAAAGTATATCTACACAAACTTGCGAACCCATGGCGAAACGTAACAAATGCACCAGCGTATAACTATTTTGTATTAATAAAAAAAGTAAATACATTTAGAGATCGCAAAAATGCATACAATAAGTATGCCAAAAAGTAATAAAATCAACGGTAACAGAATGCTGACAATTCTTAAATATCAAATTTAAAGTAATATAATGACTCAAAAGCACACTAATGACCAACAGACCAACATCTCCTCACTGTGGGCACGCGCATAAATTCTACGGAAGGGTTTAACTAGTTTCATAAGGCATTAACCATCCCCTTTAATATAAGGTAAAAAATGAACTTAAAAACAAACAAACACAAAAAAAATCTCTCAATAATGCTTCCAAGTCTCTCCATGGAATGTATCAACATAAAACATATAAACTAAATGAGATATCCTCTTAAAGAACGCTCCAAGTTACTGAAAGCCAGCACAGAACATATTAATGAATGGAAATACCATCAAAACCACCAGTATTAGAAAAAAAACCGGTCACTACAATTCTAGTGGGCCGGGTATAGAGTAGGCAAAATATCATCAAGATATCCAAAAGTATTAAAATGCATGAAATGAATTATATTTTGATGAATCTTTAAAGAGTTAAGACATGAAGGCCATTCATAAGAGTGGAGAAATCGGCTATGATCACAATTAGTCCCCATTGGAATACCAACAATCTGTATATTAAGAGTATTACGAAATCGAATAGAAATATTGTCAATTAAACAATTCAATGCATTGATCATATCTAAATATGACAAATTGATGTATTTATCCCGTCTTCCACCAGTGAAAAATGCATGGTAGTCAATTGGGAGCCGAGAGCCAATTTTATCAAAGAACCATTTGATTAAATCTGATAGTTTTTCTATAATAAGTTTATGTGGAAGGGTTTTGTATTGGGTAAAAAAGTCATAACCATCAACAGGATCATACGAATCTTGAAAATTATGAAGTCAATTTTATATCTCAAGTAAATGTTTAACACTCTTAAACTAGTTTACAACATTATTTTCTTAGTTTTTTTTATAGTGGTTAAACTATAGGTTAATAATTTAGATATATTAGTAGTAGAACATTAGATGGAAGATAAAATAAAACGTGATTTGAACGACTTTTTTTGAAGTTTTGGTATCCAGTATAAGATCGGAATAGTCATGTGATCGGTGTTAGTATCCATCTGCATCATGAAAACTGATTTATTCAACGGGTCATAGTTTTCCTCTCCTCGCTTGTCTACACGGACTTGACTTTTTATGAGTAACTCGGCGGGTGTTTCTAGAAAAGCATAGGACTCTTACCCTACCGGTGCACCTGGTCCATGCTCCCAGTTTTTAGTGGAGTCCGAGTTGCTCATTTGCTTTTGTTACTTTGTGTGTATGATTTTAGTTGCTTTATGTTCTTTTTCGTGTATGTCTGTTTTCCATGTCTGGTCTTTGTCCCTGGATTACATTCTTTTGATTACCGCTATAACCTTGGTTCCCTTGATTACTCTTTGGAGAAATACCAACATGCAATAGAGACCCATAAGATAGGCTGCCATTTTGGAAAGTTCATTTGCTTACAATTATTTGATTTTATATAGTTCTTTTCAACATAGAATCTAAAACAAACATTGGTTATGAATATAGAACATGTAGCATTTGAAAATTACATTCATTATAAACTCTGTAGGCATTTGATTTTATTCATTTTTTTTCTGTTATTTTAATCTTATCATTGGGAAATGATTAAACACTTTTTGTTTGTTACTCAGTTTATGGTTTTCATCGTCAATCAAGGCCAAATTTATCTTTACTTCTTTTTCCGTCCTCAAGTTTGATAAAAGTTTCAATTATTACTGGGAACATTACGAGTGTAATTCGCCAGTTTGAGCGAAGTTGAACAAGTCAATTTCGGGACTACTTCAATGAGTACACCCAAAATTAATCACATTTGTAATGATTTGCTTACAGTTACACGACTTCAATAATACTTTATAAAAGGATAAAACATTAATGTACTTGGCATGTGTCACTAAGTTGATATCAACTCCGTTAGCACGAAGATTGTTCAGGTCAAGTTTTTGTTTATGTTGTCCTGTTTCATGCCTATTGTATTTTTTTTAAATGCTCCACGAATATAAACTTCGAATAAAAAAATCAATGCATTGCCGTACAAATTTTCACAATAGACTACACTATCATCAATATAACATTGACTTTATGAAACGATTTTTTCCCTTTTCTCTCACTTTTAGTTAATATGTTCCTTATTCAAAGCATACCTATGTGCCACAATAATTATGAACTATATATTTTGCTTATGAAAATCTCCTTTTCATCTCGGCGCCAGGCGTTAAAAAATTAAAACCAAAATGATTACGCTTTCACTTACGAAATTTGATTTATAGTACATATATATAAGGTGCACTTTCGAGTAGATAAGTAGACAATCTATATATTGCAGCACTTTGGTTAACTCATTTATTAATCTTAAATCAGGTCAAAGCGGTTTTCCACAACTATTGTATTCAAAAGATACGTACATTGATTCTGCAAGGTACAGACATTTTGCCTATCAAAGTCTTATAAGGTAATTCATGGTATAGCTGCATAATACGTATTTTCTATTAAATGCCTGTAGTAATGTGTACCATCTTGTATCATGACATTGCAGACGAAGTTGCATGATAAAACAAATTAGTTTTACTATTTCTCTATATTAGACGATTGCATATAAAAATCAATACGAAAGAAAATATCATATCGAAATTACAAACCAAATTGATGTATTCTGGCGACACTTAGATATTTGCAAATAGATCCGGCATTTGTTTTGCATTTTGTCCATGGACATTATTGGGTCTTTTTCTGGAAACCCTCAATGTTAGATCTTCTGGAAACCCTAATGCCAGGTACTTAGTTTAAATCCCGACTCAAAACATTACACATCGTTGTTACTCCAAAAAAGACGGTACACCTAAGTACATATACATAGTGCTTGGTACAGATTCCCCATACTTTGTTGAAGACGATTTCAAATCATTTTCCAAATTTACCGAAAATGTAATCGTAACGCTGGAATTTTGTATCGACAACATTATTTTGCAGGTTTCGAGAGATGGTTGGTATTCCAATGGGAGTAAGTTGTGCTCCGCTACTCGATGACCTATTTATTCAATCATATAATGATGACTGAAAGCTGGTATGATCCAATAGAAAGAACATCGCTTGTCCGGATTCTTCTATATAGAGACGTATTATCGTTAAACAATCTGGAAATTTATACATCGCGTCTACCCCAAAGAACTTGAGGTTAAAAGTTCCCGATACATTTACATTTAGGCGCTTTGTTTCGCCCACCAAGTTGACCCGGTCAAATTTTGTAAAACTTAAAATTAAAAGTTGAAAATTGGTGGATATACTGTTTAAATGTAGTTAAGCATTTATACATAGACAAATGTAATATATGTAAAGGCAAACAGGAGTAATTTTAATGAAAGATAGTGTCCGGAAAATTTCAGTCCCATTCCGTATTAGGTTCTCTCCTCAGCATCAGCTTGCTGATTTTCAAAAAACCTTATTTCGCACGAACTTTTGGAAACTAAAATTGTGAAAAACTTAATTGGTGCTAGTGTCTAAGTGCCTGATATTTGATAAAACATAGTATTTGGCTATTAGTTTTAGAAAGGCACCCCTGATTTGTACTTAAACTCAGTAATATTTTTTTTTCAGAAGACCATGGCTACTGGATTTTATAAAAATAAGCACTAAATTACTTATAAGTTACTTGAACCTCCACACTGCAAGGATTAGAAAAATGTGTACTGTTATTATACGACAAATGCTAGTTCCATAGATTCAATTTTCCTTACATCTGTGGCAACATCCCTTCGGCAACTGCATATGGAGTATTCATATCAAAACTCATACGTTATTACAGACCTTGCCGTTACTACGCAGACTTTTTATCGCGCAAGACTTCTTACAATTAGGCTTCATGAAGAGGGTTATATTGTTACAATATTGAAGTCGTCACAACGGAAGTATTATGGTCGTCATCATCATTTTATGAGAAACTCGGCTGATGCTTCTAGAAAAGCAAAGGACGCAGACCCTACAGATGCACCTGGTCCATGCTCCCAGGTTTTAGTGGAGTTCAGGTTGGTAATTCACTTTTGTTTCTTTGTACTGAAAGAATAGGTTGACTTACTGATTTAGTCATAACCCCGGTCTGTCAGTATAATAACACGTTATTGTCTGTCTAGCCATGTGTTTTGAAATTACTTTCTTTTGAATCGCTGGGCAATTAAATGAATCATTATATATTAACGCATACTTGCCACCTTTTTTAAAGAGACAGTACCGGGGAAAAGATCGTGAAATGTATAAAATATTTGTAAGCGAACGGTCGTCCTTCCCAAAATCACGGACTCTTAACGAATGTTGTTATTTAATCAATGGGTGTAAAAAATGTCGTCTTTTCATGGTTTGAGGGTGGGGGGGGGACTGATTCTTCAAAATGAAATCTAGAAACTTCAATAGACTCGATTCTAAGACTTATTATTTTATAAGCAATAAGCAATTTACTAATTAAGAGCATTTCCTAAAATGATGTAAAATAAACCACATATCGCCTACTGTAAATTCGATGGCGTCTTGAAAAATAATGACGTCTTTTAAATCTATATAATTGAATTTCGTAAATGACAGACAGATGCTAATGCCCTTGTTTTAATTAAAATTGCAATTTCGAAAGAAACACCTGTCTTGGAATAACCCTTTGCTATAAACACGTTAAACACGTTTTAAGAGACGGTCATAGATATGTGAAGAGGTTTTAAATGAATTGAAGAAGACCTTTACAGGCTTCCTGAATTCACAATCATCGCTACATTTGTCAAGTGTAGTGGACATGTTCTTAACTCACAAATAACATTTGTATTAGAACAAACTGTACTCATCTGATTATTTTATTTTTTTCTTTTTATGATGCCGATTGAAATGCACACCTAATCTGGACGCCGGGCCTAAAATTGAAAAAAAAGATATGTAAAAATTACAATATTCTTATAAACAACCGTAACTACAATCAGCTTCCGTCTTAATGGCATCAAATACAGGTAGCAATTACCTCATTCAAGTTTTTTTTTGTACCTGTGAAAAATTAAAAAAAGAACAGTTTTTGCCAGGCTCTTTGACTGTCCGCTCAATAAATATGTATTGTATTGATCAAGTACTAATTCGATGATTTAGATACGATATCCCATTTTAACAGTTGGGATTGAGGTCTCGACAAACGAGATGTCTTTTTCGTTTCTGATCTTTTAAAACTCTGTACTACCGAGTCTCCAATTAGCTGCCAAGTAACACAAATCATTGTTCCGTGTTACTTTTGTACCAATTAAGCCAATTTACCAAAATTGAAATCATCCAATCATCAGTTCTACTCTCACCTTAATTAAGTAGTTGATATTTTGACATGTCGACATGATTTTTTTTATTGCGAAAGGTTTCTGTTGTGATGAAACCAAGTTTTTTCTGCTATTCTTCTTTGTTAACCAAATGTTTTAAACATATTGTTTTATATTTGACTGATCTGTGAATATATCCACATAAAAGTGGCAGAGACATTGTTCATATTGCAACCTTAATCTTTAATATTCAAACACAAATCCATATAAAATTCAAACATGGCCAACAATAAAACAGATTCATGGATCCAGAAAAAAAACTCACAAAACAAAGGAGCGATGCTTTTTCGATCTATGTACCCATATAGGTTTCTCTGAATATATATCCGTAATTTTGAATAAACCGTATATACATCTCACTAAAATAAATAACATCAAGAATGATAACTCGGATCTACATAATTTATTTTGTTCAATTTTTACATGCATGAATCATCCCCGTTTCATATTTAGAAAGACTGATATTTATGTATTCAAAAGATTAAAAATGTTTTGAAAGATGATAGATAAATCATATCATAATGTTTGATTGGCAGTGTGCATATATATATATTCACTATGACCATATATATTTCAAATCAGATTGACATGTCATGATTATATTAACAACTTCTAAGAAGTACTTCACATCCATTTCATGGAATATTTACACAATGCAATTTTAATGATGGTTTAAATCATTCGCCCACGGTGATGTTTTAATTTTCAATTCTTTAATGAAAATTCTGGAACAGGTTTACTTGGTAGTTTACTTCAACGTAGGTCATGTCCACTTGTTAAATGCTATATAAAAAACAATAAATTGTTATATAAAAAAACACCGATTTACGAAGTAATTTTAAACTGTTGTTGAGAACATGGAGAGTGGAAACTTGTACGAAAACTATCATGACAGAGGATAACAGCGACAAGAATAACGGTCGGATATAGTACACGCAACAAATGCACCAGCGTTTAAACTAAATACAAATTAGTAAATACTTTCAAAGATCACCAAAGGCCTAAACACACCTTAAAGTAAGCCATGGAAGACCCGATAACAAAAGTAATAATGTCCACGGTAACAGAACGATGACACTTCTTCAAAATAAACCAAAAGGTAAAGACACATTAACGACCATGATCTCCTGACTGTGGACAGGCACATGTCTACGGTGGGGTTATAAAAGTTTTCTACTACATTCCTTTACTAAACAAGTATTGACACTCCTGTTTCGGAACCTACCTCATCATTATACAGACTTTTGACATTCGGATATTGGTTTACGGAGACTCTTTAAACCACTGCCGTTTGTCAACAAATGTATAAATGCAATTACTTTAGCTTACATCCTCCATCACAAAAACGTCAAGAACAAATTCATCCGTATTTCAAAGACAAGTCAAAACCGATTATTTCATATTCCCATACCTCACTTATTAAATCCAAAATTTTCAATTATAAAAAGCTATTGCAGGACATCGAGATTGAGGACTTCAAGGCTATGCTACCTGACTGTTCTTACAAAAACTCTCCATTCAAATATACCGGAGATTTAAATATTATCGAGAAGGAATCTCCCCGTAAGGTCCTTTGCAAAGGTCACAAGTACTGTGAGCAAACGCTCCATAAATTGTAGTTATAACTTTAAGTTCTTATGCATGCCGTGGAGGATTACGCATAAAAATGTATAAAACGAGAACAAGAAGACATTGATTCACTGTCAGAGTGGGTATAGGTAGTGAGCTCTTCAATTTTTTAAACGTATGAAAGTTTTCTGTAGATCACTGCGTGTCAAAGACCCCGATGTAGCAAAAACTCCTATACATGGTAAATATGATGCCTTACCAGAAGACAAAGCCTAAAACAACATGTTTTTGTTGCAAAACGTTACACATTCAATGTTTATTAGCAGATGCAGACGTAGAAAATAATAGCAGTAATAAGACTTATTCTGCTACCAAACTTTCTAAAGATGAAATAGTGGAAAACCATAAATTTGTGCTATCCTCTTTTGGTCTCTCTACCAAAGACGGTAATTGAGATCTACCGTCTATGTATTGGATTCCTTATCTCTACAAGAATCCACATAAACAACGCTACATACTAGGTCTGCAAAATGTACCACCAAACCTCTTTCAAAACTTTCAACTTCCATACTCATAGCTGTCAAAGATTCTCTTCAGTCCTACCACGACACTTGTTACTCCTGTTGTGGCATTAATTCAATTTGGATGCTGAAAAATTCGAGAGATCATCTGGAAACCATCAAATCAAGATTATTATCGGAATACAATAGCATTAAAACCTATGATTTTCAAATCTTTATACTTCTATTTTCCATTCTCAGTAAAATCTCGACTCGAGATCATTATACTGTAACTTCAAAAAGACGTATATCTAGATACAAATATGTAGTTCTTGATACAGATTCCTCATACTTCATTAAAACGATTCCAAATCATCTTTCAAATATACCGAAGATGTTTTCAAAATGCTTAAGTATTTTATTAACAACATATTTGTCCAGTGTGGTGGACGCGCTTTACAACAAACTTTACGACAGTGTTGCATTCCAATAGGAACAAATTGTTTTCCTCTACTTACTGAACTATTCTTTCACCCTTAAGAGGCTGGCTTTATGGCTGATCTGATCAAAAGAAGGAACATCCTTTAAGTAGGTCCTTTAAGCTCAGGGTTTCCGCTATATAAATGACTTGTCGTTAAATAATACTAATTTTGGGGATTTGATACATAGCATCTATTCATAAGAATTTCAGGTAAAGGATACTACAGACGCTAATATTTTGACATACACTTAGAGTAAAAGGTTAAATGGTAAACGAAAACTATTTCATTCCGTATTTTCAACTTTTCTTTCATCTATGGCAACATCTCTTCAGCACCTTCGTATGGATGAGTAATCAAGGGAACCAAGTTAATAGCGGTAATCAAAAAATGTAATCCAGAGACAAAGACCAGACATAGAAAACAGACATACACAACAAAGAACATAAAGTAACTAAAATCATACATACAAAGTAACAAAAGTAAATGAGCTACTCGGACTCCACTAAAAACTGGGAGCATGGACAAAGTGCACCGGTAGGGCAAGCGTCCTCTGCTTTTCCAGAAACATGTTTTCATATCACAATTCATATGTTAATTTCATGTGAAATTTTACCGTAACCACAAAGACTTATTTTTTGTACCGCGCAAGAGTTCTTACAATTAAACTGGTAGAACAGGGTTATGTAGCTACAAAATTCATCAGTCATCAGTACAGAAGTCTTATGGTCGTCATCATGATCTCGTGGATCGTTACAGTGTATTCATCTGCACCATGAGAACAGATTTGTTCAATGTGTCATAGTTTTCCTTTCCTCTTTCGTCTACCCTTGACCTATTATAAGCAACTCGGCAGGTGTTTCCAGAAAAAAAAGAGGACGCTTACCCCTCCGGTGCACCTGGACCATAATCCCAGTTTTAATAGAGTCCGAGTTGCTCATTTACTTTTGTTACTTTGTACGTGTTATTTGGGGTATTTTATGTCCTTTGTTGTGTATGTCTGTTTTCCATGTCTGGTCTTTATCCCTAGATTACATTCTTTTTTTCCCACTAGAATCTTGGTTCCCTTGAATAACTCTTTTATAGACCTTAACCAGCCACTTTTGATGTAAGGTAAAAAATTAACTGAAACAACAAACAAACACACCTTAGAATTCCCTAAATAATACATCTGATTCCCTCCATGCCAAACTTCAACAACACCATATGGACAAAATGAGGTATCCGCTTACACAACGATCGATAATAGCTGAAAACTGTATCAGAACATATCAAATCGAACGTAACAACATTAGAAATAATCGGTCACTACAATTTTTGTGGACATAATTTGCAGTAGTAACGTCGAGTACATGCAATACTCGAAAAACGGAATTAGGATTCAAATATCTTTATTTGTGAGTACAAAGTTCAAATAATAGACAATAATTTGAAAATCGTATTCTTTATGAATAAATCAATTAAGAGCAGTTGCTAATTCCATTAGATTTTATTTGAAAGAATAATCAAGGGAACCAAGGTTATAGCGGTAATCAAAGGAATGTAATCCAGGGACAAAACCTACATGGAAAACAGACATACACAACAAAGAACATAGAGTAACTAAAATCATACATACAAAGTAACAAAAGCAAATAAGCAACTCGGACTCCACTGAAAACTAGACGCATGGACCAGGTGCACCGGTAGAGTAAGCGTCCTCTGCTTTTCTAGAAACACCCGCCGAGTTGCTAATAAAAAGTCAAGTGCGGGGTAGACAAACGAGGAAAGGAAAACTATGACCCGTTGAATAAATCAGTTTTCATGGAGCAGATAGATACACCATAACGATCCACGAGTTCATGATGACGACCATAAAACGTCGGTAGTGATGACTTCAATCATGTAGCAACAGAAGCCTATTAGTTGGAGTTCTAGCGTGATACAAAAAGTCTTGGTACTAAAGAATGGCTTTATAGACTACTTTCCCATAATAATTCTTGGTGAGCAACACCATTTTTAATAAAGAACCTTATAATTTTGTATTAAAGTTTTGTAAATGTTCTTAGAAGTGAGACCCCTAGTGCCAAATATATTCTGTGCGGAATCTATTGTGTTAATAAAAATCTTACACCTAATAACAAATACGAGCTAAACAGACCAATCCACTTGTGAAATGTAAATACCATAGGAGAGTCCTTCAGGAATATCACCTTGTGGGAAATTTACAATAGGGAAATAAATGTTTCACGAAATGTTGTATGAATGCTGCCATTCTCCAGTTTAATATATAGTTCAAGAAATGGTGTAAAATGTCTATAATTGTTTTTATTCAAGTACGAATTATCAGTATTTTTATTTTGTGAGCCTATTTTCCGTCTGTTGTTATTAATGTAATCAGAGTTTTTTCTTGAATTAATACAAACACAAATACTTTTTATACTTTTGACGTTTAAGCATCAGCACTGTCTTCATCATTTTCATAGATACTTCCCGCTCAGAATTTGTCATTTTTAGAGAATATACCAAAACGACAGATAGGGTCAAACCTGTGGTACATACTTATATAATATATCTATTTGCGTTGTTCTCTATGTGTATTTTCTCCGTTTTGTGCATCATGCTTTGTAATTTGATACTTTAGATTGACTAAAAAAAAACATTTAATAAAAGTCTCTGACAGGAACAAAACATACTACTAACCTTACAGTACATGCAATGTATGTACACGTCTGATTATTTAACATTTTCTTTTAGTACTAAGGTTATATATATACAGAATTGAACAATTGGAGTTTTATTGTTATATCTAAGGAAAAAAGATATCGGAATCTAAATTACATCTATCTTAATGATGTGAACATTCTAACCCTCCTAATAGCCATGTGGCTTCAGTTTGCCAATGCCGATTTCTTTATTGAATTTATGGTTAATATACATTCTTCTAATATTTGACATTAAAAATACAAGTATTGATTAAATTTGTTTAACAAGCTAGATTATATCAAGTAGAATTCGGGGAAATTTTTCATTTTGAATGAAATGTCAAGTTTATACTAACGTTCAGGATCAACCTAAATGCATCTAAACCATGCCACATCTTTCTTTACAGCATCTAAACCATGCCATATCTTTTTTTTTCTTATATTAGCTATGTACATCCTATGTATGAGTTTACCAACAAATATACTTAATATACATTTACAGGGTTAAATAAGTATTCTACAAGAACATTTACAATAAAATATCACTATACTGAAATAATAAACATAAAAGTTTAAAATAAATTTGGGACTCTAAAAGGTGTCTGGTTAAGAATGGTTGTCACTTTATTCAGGACTAGGTAAAGTTTTACCGTTTATATACAGGATAATAACAAAATTACCGAAGTGATAAAATCTAGGCAGAAACCAAAAGGAATAGACATAAAGAAAATCCGTATAACAATTGGAAATGTCAGGGTGAAAACCTGGAAGTTGAAAACCACCGAAATGGTCCTGACTTGTTCAAGGCATTTCAAAATTGACAATTTATAGCACCCTAAACCCCCTGCTTCCATAATGATACATTATTTCCGGTATATTTCAACACAAATAGCTATATTACTTACATACAGTATTGATGGAATTACTGCAATTACCATCAATGTCCTCATTCTTGACCATCCATCATCATTTGTTTCGACCCCTTGCTCGGTATACTATCAGGATGGGGGTCCACAGTGGTGATCAATAATTGTAGATCGATGGTGGGTTTCCACCTACTACTGTCTCCCTTCATCCATATCTGGCGAGACGCTTTCTCTTCTGCTTGACCCAATGTCTGAATCGGTGCCTTTCTTTGCCGGCCAATCCCTCCTATTGTAGAAAGCAGGGAAACCTATGCAGCCAACCTTGACAGGAAAGCTCCATGTCTGATATCCTCTATCTCCGCACTTTGCCCTCTTTCTTTCATTGGCTTCGCCACATCTCTCCTCCCAGGGAGCTCTATAATTACATCCTTTTTACTGCCAGAAGACCAGAGAACCATGTCTGGTCTAAGATTAGTTGGTACAATATCAGGAAATTGTAGCTTTTTTCCTAGATCTACTTCAAACTGCAAGTTTATCGCCTCATTTAACATTATTGATGTGTCCTGTTTCCTTTTTTTTGTTTACTTTCCCCTGCCATTACAAACCGGATATCGATAGGTTCATTTCTAATATGTTTTGCATCTTTACTCTGTGTCTCTATGACTTCAGCAAGTTCCCGGAGTACTTGGTTGTGTCGCCATGTATATCTGCCCTGTGTAAGAGGGATATTGCATCATAAAAAAAGTACATGTTCTAGTGTTCCTCTGTTTCCGCACAAGGGACAATCTGGTGTTTCTGCAAGTTTCCACCCGTGCAGATTTGTAGGTGTTGGTAACACATCATAAACTGATCTTAGAAGGAACTGTAGTTGGTATTAAGGATATCGCCATATTACTGACCATGTTAGGGATCGTTTTTCTAATTCCCATCTCGACCAAGCACCTTGGCTTCCTAATTCTACTGTCTTTGCTTGTCTCTTTCTTCTTCTCTAGATTTTATCTCTCTATGAATTATACTTCGTCTTTCTTGGGTGTTATTCCAGTAGCAACTTTTCGATGTCCCAAAAGCCTGTCTTCCTACTGCCACTGTTCCTACGATATCTTTATGCCTTAATCTACTCTCTGCCTCTGAAACAGCTTTGGAGGCTGACCACTTCTGTTCTGCTCTTACTTGGACACCTGCTGTTCTTATTTTGTCATCTCTAGATACTTTCAATGTCATTACAAGTCGAGGTTTGCTTACTTTGAATTCTTCCACTATTAATGTTAATGGTAGCTGCAATTTTGCTGTTCTACTGTACAGTCCTACAGTTGTAAAACTTGGAGGGACACCTAACCATTTCCTTTGATGTATGTGATGTTTTTTTCAAGCTTCTCAACTGTTTTTAATGTAATTTCGTACAACATAAGTGGCCATGATATCCCTGGCAGGAGTCCATGTTGGTATATCGATGAATTTAATTTTCCTAGTGGACCTGCCTTGTCGATGTTCCTCATTCCCTCTGAAATATGTTGTTCGATTCTCCTTATATTGTTCTTGTCACTTGAAGAGTCATCAAACCACTTTTCTAAGCACTTGATGGGATTGTCAATTATTGATGGAATTGCACCTTCAATTCAAGTTGGTGTGTGCTCCTCCCTTTTCTTATTATTAGAGCTCTAGACTTCTTTGGCTCAGAAACCATCCTTGCCCATGTTACTTTTTTCCAAAGCCTTTAACACCCATCTAGCCTGGACATGGGTATTAGTAGTGATGGTCAAATCCTCCATGAACCCTCTATTTGGTGGTTGCTTAATGTTGGTTGGTGTTTTTGGGTCTCTACTTTCTCTCTCTCCAGATTTAATTATCATATTCATTCCCATGACACACAAGATAACTGAAATGGTACAGCCAGTAAATATTCCTTTTTGTAGTTTCTGGCATGTTGATGTAAATGTTGTAAACCGAAGCTCAATCCCACTGAGATAACTACCTAAGTGGTCTGGAATATGGTAATGATGTAGTGACTACAGTATGTGAGGAATAGTGCCATAGGCGTTGGCCAAATCAAACCATTCTACTGTAAGATCTTTCTTGTTCACTTTGGCCTCTTGAATCAGTTGTGAAATGATGCTTGAAACTACGCAGACTTTTTGTATCGCGCTAGAACTCTAATAAATAGGCTTCTGGAGCAGGGTTATGTTGCTACAAGATTGAAGTCATCACTACAGAAGATTTATGGTCGTCATCATGAGCTCGTGGATTGTTATGGTGTATCCATCTGCACCATGAAAACTGATTTATTCAAGGGGTCATAGTTTTCCTTTCCTCATTCGTCTACCCCAGACTTGACTAGATGTGTTTCTAGAAAAGCAGAGGGCGCTTACCCTACCGGTGCACCTGGTCCATGCTCCCAGTTTTTAGTGGAGTACGAGTTGTTCATTTACTTTTGTTACTTTGTATGTATGATTTTAGTGACTTTATGTTCTTTGTTGTGTATGTCTGTTTTCCATGTCTGGTCTTTGTCCCTGGATTACATTCTTTTGATTACCGCTATAACCTTGGTTCCCTTGATTACTCTTTGTATGTTAAATGTATCCTTGTACACCGCTCTTCTGTACTGAAGTGTCTACATAGTTGTTATCTCTAATATATGATGTCATCCTTTTGGCCATGATAGAGATAAAGATCTTTCCTTCTACATTTCTAAATTCTTCGAGATTGTGTGATGTCTTCTGATTTTTCTTTTTTTGGAATAAAACACCCATCTGCTTTCTGCCAATATGATGGTATCGTCCCTTCCTCCACACCAGTTTTAGTAGCATCCACAGGTGTTTTAAAATCTCTTGGCAATTCTTACATACCTTATACGGAATGCCATTTGGTCCTGGTGATTATGCAGACCTAGTTTTCTTCACTACATCTGACACTTCTTTCCTTGATGTTTCCCTAATATTCCCACTGCCTATCGTCTCTCTGTGTTTCTGATAGATATTTTTCCACTTCCTCTCTTGTGCTTTTAACTGATGCCACCTTTGTTCCATCGAGTGTTGCTTTGGTAAACTTGTATGGGTTGGCAACAAACATTGCTCCTTTCCTTCTTCCCTCTTTCTCTCCTTACTTTTTTTATTCTTTCTGCTCTTTGTAGATTGTTTCTTCAATCCCTCAGTATTGATCTTAGCTCATTTAACTATTCTTTTTCCTCCTCGTTTCCTCTTTTATATTGCTTTGAGACATAATTTATTTTGGTTCTGAGTGTTTGTATTTCTTGTTGACGTCGGTTATGTTTGGTGTTACCCTAAGTGCCTTCTCCTGTTTTGGTGTTACTACCTCCAACTCGTTTTCGTCCTACTGCATATAGAATTGTTGAAAATTATGATATCTTTCTCTGTACATCTCCAGTTAGTGTGCCATCTAAGATCTTGTCTAGGTCTTCATTAAAGGTCTCCCATCTTCTATCATATGTTGATGGCCATTGTATCCTTTCTTTTAGATACTGCTATGTACATTTTCTTGTATGGATTTTATATAGAACACAATACAAAAATAAGGTAAGTCCCAAGACTTCTCAATTGAAGGATATGTACTCACAAAATTATACTCCGCAACCGAGGATCGAACCCTAGACCGCTAGGTGACAAGCCAGCGACAAACCGATTCGGGTAAACAATTAATCCTTTAGCCAAGTCAATTAACTGGCTATTTAAATCTCACTACCTACTACAACGCAGGTAGCCCGTCCTGCCACATTTCCCCCACCTTAAGAGTCTTCGTACCACGAACGACTCTAACACTAGCTCAATAGCTAACCAAACCCCGTGGGTTTTTTTTTTACGTTGTGCGCGAAATGTAACGGGAGTCTTCTGTATGTGCAAGTTTCTCAGTGAAAATGACGAGTTAATACTTTAAAATCTAAGACAACAACAATACTAATCTAACTGTTTAAGTAGTGTGATCTTCTTTTAATAAATGATAGTGTTTGAATGTTCGCTGAATAATTTGCTTTTCTAGATTTACTTGTCAATGACTACTACCTATGACGAAACCTCATACAGTACACCCCGCGTGGATTGTTCGTGCACTGGGCTCTGCCATTAAACACTGTGAATAAGAACTACAGTTGGAAATACACAGTTTAATTTACAAAGTACAAAGTCATGTAAAACGATGGTGCATAACGCTTATAAATGCATAACGCCTATGAGTAAATTAACCGGTTTAGCTAGTTAACTGGAGGTGACTGGCTTTAACTTAAATACTTAAACATTGTTCACGGGAAAGCTAAAAAATTAAAAAATCCTACCTGTTGACCAACCTTAATTACTAATTTACATTTCAACACGGCTCGACGGCCGACAGAAAACCAATAAGTATAAATATTTTAGTGTCCAAAATCATTCCCTTAATCGGCAAGCCAAAAAAAAAATTTCAAAAGTATTCTCCGGAATGCTACATTCCTTTGAGAAAAACGGCAAAACCGTAAATAGACCAGAAACAAAGAACGTACAGACTGTAACAGTCTTAAAGTAGAGAAACGGTGTGATACACACCTGAACTGGCTATCTGTAGAAGAAGCGATAAACCGCGCCGCGCACTCGCTTAAATACTCAGTTCAAAATGAATCAACCAATCAGAGCAAGGATTTCAACTCAAATGTTATGAACTCGATCTGAGTGAAACTCGTTTTGAAATAAACTTAACTTATGTAAAATAGTGAGTCTCGAACATTTAACGTAAAACACCGAGACAAGCTCAAAATGAAAGTTAGGTTACAGACCACCAATTCAACCAATGAGCATTTGGAACGTACGCAAAAATAGTCCTACGCAGAAATTACCCCTGTTCCTCATAGTGCTGTGAAAAAAGTTCTCACCTTATTTAAAACATTTAAACGGTTTCTGAAAGGAAAAACATTTCTGTACATTTTATAGGTGCATTTTGCTTCTTGTAATGTGAAGCCTAATCTCCATAATGATTTTTAAGTATACCCCTATCTTGTGAAAACACTGGGATTTCCCATGCTATTTATAGACCCTTCACTTCCGGTGACCAGTACTGCACTGCAAGTCTGCTAACCCCACATGCCATTCTGAGGATTGTGAGCTAACATATGTAGAATCATGCTGATATATAGTCCTCTGCAGGTTAAAGTTAAGGTAAAATCCAGAGAAGCCATTGAATATTGTGAAATTAGCATAGAAGCCCATGGAAAGTGGAATTAGTGGTTTTTAGCCGTTACGACTATTTAAATCGGTAATTATGTCACATGACCAAAGCCAAATCACGTGAACAGTTTGATAAGTAAACGATAATATTAAAATACCAACTAGCTACAGTCACCTCCGTTACAGATTATTAACTGAGGCCGTAAAGGACTTGTGGTAAGCTTATATTTTATTCTTGTCGAACGAACTGCTTTTGTATGTAGGATTATCCCAACTCCCCCCATCTGAACTTTGATGAAAACGTATCTATACCTATTGTGTTAAATGCTAAATGACGAAGGTTTTAAGAATGAATGACAGTGAAAAGATATTTGTACGAATTTGATTTAATCCAAGAGGCTATTGAAGTTTCGAAAGAAAGTCGTCATAGATTTCTGATAATGATATTCAGATTTCCAGAGTTCTTATCGTTGTAGCCGTAAGGCATTGGAGTAAATAGCTCCCTTACCTTAAACATTTCTCTTTCTGCGAGAGGTGTACTTAGCATTTGGCTATTTGTATGGTGGTAAATTTTCTCGATGATGTGTACTTTCATCAACACGCACCGGTAATGATTAGGTAATTTGAAATGGTTATATAGAATCCTGTATTTTAGATCTTAAGCATTATACCGATATTTGTTCATTCCGTTTTGCAACGTTTGTTTGGTTTCAAAATACATAATTCCTCAGAGGGTACATTCTATTCAGTAAATTACCTTTCTTTTGTGTAGAACAGTCCCGAGGTATTACTATGTATATGTTTTGCCAGTTTAAAGTACTTTTAAATTCCTGTTTAACACGTGCTTCTTTGATCTGTTTGATGTTTGCATGCAGTGGTGATTGGACAAGATTCATGGGTAGATAGGTATTTAAGATTGTCCTAAATATTTATTATCAAATAGGAATAAGAATTGTTGAAATATAATTTTTTTTGGACAACTTTTTGTATTTTCTCAGAATACATGTAGGCTGTGTACACTTCTTTCGTGAAATATGGAATCTTTAATCAAAGCAAAACATTTTTCCAAAATTTGACAGGCATTTTGTTTTTAATGAAATAAAGATTTCGGATATATATTTAATGCATTATTGAAATTATGGATGCAATCATTTTGATACGAAAATAACCCCATATAGATTTTAAATTATTTTATTGGAACTCTAATCTGAATTAAACCGTAAGTCTCCCATTACTGCCGTAGAAAAATGATTAAACTATTATCCCAAGACCGGAATGCCGAAACTTATTTGCATGCTTTAAAAAACTCATTTTTAAAGCTCATGGCCTAAATTTGCAACACGGTAGAGCCATTTAGGTACTTGGCGTAAATTATTAAGCCTAAAAATGGTTCTTATATCAACATGATCCTGGTATTTAAAATATTGCCAAAACAATTTTATTACATTATACATGTGTATCATTAGATGAAATATTCGATATTTTGTTCTTTAAAAATGAGTTTTGAAAAATAGCCAGTCATAGGAAACAAAAGTTTCAAATATATTGTTTGTTTGTTTGTTGGGGTTTAACGTCCGAGCAGCAATATTTCAACTATATTCAGACGAGAAATATAGGCGTCGTCGACAGGATCAAATATAAAAGCCAAAGATAAATCAAGGGAAAGTGGTAACAAAACAATCTATTTCCATGATACTAAGAACATTTATTCGTCTGTGTAAAATGCAAGTCTTCTTCATGTCAGCCATATTTATTGATGATCGTACATTTAAGAAGAGAATTAATTTGATACAAAAAAAATAACACTTCCTATGAACAGACGTCAATACTAAAATGTACTCTGGTTCAAACGTTAATCCAGACACGAAAATGATGACTAGTGTGAGAATAATACATATGAACGCTTGTCTGAATAATTTTATTTGAAAAACAATAACTTCAATGTCGTTACATAATACATTTTTTATTTCAGAGTTTAAGAGCTATTCACTAAGTTTGTAGTTTGATCGTAATGCTATTAAACGAGTTTTTGAAAAATGATTCAATTGAGTTGAAATGAAAGGAATTCAATATATTAATAGTCAGACGCAAATGGATAAAATAGTAAACTGTTTCTATGTCATTGCCTTTTGCGATTTTGATTTATATTGAAGTAGAATCAAGAAAGGTACATTCACGGGAAGGAAATTTTTTTTTCAAAGCTGTGAAGTAAAAAAAAGAAGAGAGAATTTAGTTGTATGATCATGGAACATACACCAAGACATTAGACACAAGTTCATTTTATTTATGAAGTCTTTTCCTGCTAAAGAAAATACAATATTCTTATGAGCATGCGTATTCAAAAATATACATTATTGAAAAGCATAATTGAGGAATTAGTCATAAAAAAGAAGAAGAAAAGGGAGAAAAACGCCTTTGCAAGGTATGGCAGGGAAATGATCAATACAATGAGACTTGTATTGTTTGGTGTCGGAAATAATAAAACTTAAGGAGTAGGAAATCTCTTTGAATTCTTTATATAGTCAAAAAGACAAATCACACTATTGTTTATGCGCATTGTATGACGCAAACTATACATCGTCGTCAGTTTGTGACGTCGCTTTATGCGCAAAATTCGCGAATTTTCTCCCTTTGACGTTCGGTGGAAACCCCCCCCCCCCAATTTTCGTTTTGTAATATGAAAGAATGTCAGTTACGTGTTCTTTATATAAAGGTTTAAGAAATCTTATCTACCAGTTTTCAGAAGTTTTCGAAATATTGAAAATTCCCTACAGAATCAATATAAAATGTAGTAAAATATTGGCTTTGATAAGGCTCAATTATCTCAAAATTAAGTTCGGTGACCAATGTTTTTAGACTAAAATTCAAAATTACCATCATTGAGTGTCATCTTTGAGAAAAATGCCAGGAATATTATCTACTAGAAGTATTAGATATGATATACCTGAACTTTTAATTCAAGTGGTAAAATAACGCGATACAGTAATAGCTGTTGTTTATTTGTTATTGAAAATTAAAAAAAAAAAGAGTTTCATACGAGTGAGGCCTGCATAAGAAAATTAGTTAATTTTAACTGTAAATCAAATCTACATGTTAAACAACAAAATGTCATAAATTATATGAAATATAAATACAACATAAATCATGTTGAATGTATTTCATTATTGTCAGATTGTACCAGATATAGCAAAAAAAAAGATCATTCAATATAACATAATGTACAATACTAAATGAAATATTGACAGATATGATATTGAAAAATAATGTGAAAATGACACGAAAATTGCGATACATATAGCTCCAGGCAAAGGATAGGAAAACCCAACATGATTAAATACTAAATCAAAAGTTTAATTGTCTTTCTTTACTTTATAATCTGTCATATGATATGCCAGCCCTTTATTGGTAAGTATTTAGAAAGATACAGTTATCACAAGATTCAGAATGCAACATAATGAAATTTTCTAATCATATTTAGTTTGCTTATTAGCAATAAATCATTCAAATTGATATCAGACGCCAACACAAATTCACTGCACACATTTAGCATCGACCTTATGTACAAGGTTATCATTTTCTAAAGACAGTCCCCAGTTGTTCATGTCATAATAATTTATTGCCGGAATTAATTACAATTGATACTGGGGTTATTTTTACTTAGCTTGTAGTTTAAGAGATAAAAAATGACAAATAGAAAACGCAAAGTAATAACAAACAATAAATAGAAAGCCGATCTTGAAATAAACGAGCAATATTAGCACCCCCCCCAAAAAAAAGAAAAAAAGAAAGAAAAAAAAAAGGCATAAATAAATAAATAAATAAATAAAGTAATAATGGCAATACAAAAAACGCACAGTAGGGAATAACAGGCAAAAACAATCAAAAACAAAGAAACCCCCCCCCCCCCCAAAAAAAAAAAAAAAAAAAGCGAAAAAAAAAACAAATTAGGTCTCTAAATAAATATATTGCTAAAAAAAATACGGAAACGTCAGCAGTGTGATGATTCAAATGCGTTTAAATCCCAAAACATGCCCTTAATGTGAGAACAGAACAAAGCCGATCTATATACACAATATGATGAACCAAATAGAAACGATTACGCATGAAAGCTGAAGATTAGGGGAAAAGATGTCGTCACACAAGTAACTAAAGCACTAGCACTATGAACCCCCCCCACCAAAACAAAAAACAAAAAAAAAAAAAACCTGGAGTGACACTAGGTGCTCTGGAAGGATAACTATGTCCTGTTCCGCCAGTGGCTCCTGTCATATTGTAAGTGAATTGGTCCGGTAATAGTCTAGCAACAATAATGCAGCTCTCCGGCACGAGTCACAAGGTGGTCACGTCAAGAGCAATTCACACTAGAGTGAAATCATTCAATTCTACAAAGTATCGTGACGTAAACAACGTACATGATGTGGTATTGTATACAATTGTCCGAAATAGACAAAATTAAATTAAGATAATAAAAAATAATACGACATAACCAACTGTTTAAAAACGCAGGGATTTGATCTTGAACTTGATATAACACAGCAATGATTACATTTACTGTACATATCATTGAAATGCGCGTATCTCATTGGCTTATCATTAGATAATCGGCTTAACATGAATTCATGAAACACATCTTCGAAGTATTTATATAAGCTACGCCGACAATTAAGCACACTACTTTTATCAATCACTATGTATTGGGCATTTCTGTGTATATCTTTTATAAAATTGAAATGATATAAGAGAAACATATGATACATAATTATAAGAATTAAACGTTTCATTTTCGATGATTTATCGGCGTGTAAAAGGGTTGACCGATCTCAAATTGTTGACATGAATAAATCACGCAATAAAAATTAATATCATCCAAAAATATAGTTAAATAAAGAATGCATTAAATCTGTTCTAATGTATGAGTTCGACACATTGTTATAGTAAACTCGGAATTGCGTCAACAGAACAAATAAGCAATCCGGACACGACTAATAATTTGTTTTGACCTTGTGCACCATTAGGGTAAGTGTGCTCTGCCTTCTTGAAACACCCGCCGAATGGCATCGATGACGATCAAGATTTAAACTAAATCTATAAACTAAAGAGCAAAAAACGCTATCGACCGCAAAACTTCCAATATTGGAAATAAAATACCGGAGCATCAAGTCTTGTGGCAACACAACTTTTTTCCAATAGTTTATTAATAAGACACTACAAAAGACACCGTGCACAAAGGGTGAAAGCATGTTACCAATACAACAAGAAAAACTAAATTTTATATGAGAAGTCAACGCGTTTACCATTTATTTGAATTATAAGCCTTCATCCTTCGTCAATCTCTATGGATATGGGGCAGACCACACAGTGTCTGTAGGGTTTATACCTCATTTTCTCGATGCAATTTAAAACAATTATCAATTATTCAATGACATAGCGACATCTATGTAGAGTAAAATGAGATTTAAGACCTTGTCAGGTGCTGTACTTTTCTTTGGACGAACTACAACTTTCATGAAATCGATCTCATAAGAATGAGCAACGCAACCGATATGCGAACAGAGGAGCACAACTAGTTCCAATTGGTATTCCGACTATAAAACTACATAAAGGTCTTCAGAAACCGTTTACTAGATTATCGAAATAAATTTTCAGTAGTTTGTGCTATCATAGGAAATTAGGGAGACTTGGAGCCTCAACCATTGTCTTGGAAATATCGTATGATTTGGCTCACATGTTTTCGTTAGGAAAATGAAGTTATAGCTTAAAACATAGATTTTGGAGATTTGTCATAGTTCTGAAATGAAAACAAGAAAATTTAATATTTTCGCCCTTAGAAACAGAATAATATTAAAAGAACATAAAAAAGGAACAGATATGGTGAATCACCACAAACGCACCATCTTATAACCTTTATACAAATTGTAAATACTTCCAGAGATCACCGGAAGGCATTTAACAAATGTAAACACGCCATAAAGTAATTATAAGCTCCGAAAAGCCCCGACAACAAAAGAAATAAAATCCATGGTTACAGAAAACGGTGACACTTAAAAGTCAAATACACGAAAACACAATAATGACCTACATTTCCTGACTGTGGACATGTGCATGTCTGTGATGGGGTTAAACTAGTTTTAAAAGACTTAAACCAGTCCCTTTAATGTGAAGTAAAAATGAATTGGAAAAAAAAATTCACTCAGTAAAATATACATATAGACTGGATATGGAGTAGTAACGCAAATGACTAAAAAGGTAAGATTTGATGAAGTGAAATATTAAAATATAGTTATAGTTATTTGCACTTGGGGGTCGAATATCTGTATTTGTGAAAAGTGGGTTCAAAGATTAGACAATGATTTGAGAATCGTATCCTTTTCGTAAAAAATCTATTAAGGGCAGTTGATATGATAAATTATAATAAATCCATCTTATTTTGTTTAAAATAATGTGCTTCATAAACTATATTTCATTAAACAAATAATAAAAAACCTGCAAGTGCTATCATATTTTTGTATCGAAATGTTGTAACAGTGAGACAACTAAAGGTTTCGGCGGATGACTGTGTCATTGGCAATCAAACCACAGCTCCTATTTTTATATTACTTAATGTTTTTTAAAGAGGGAAATCAAAACAATTTTGTCCTGTTTATGTTAGACTTGCTCAACTTGAGTTCTTTTGGGTAGATATCTATGACACAATTTTGAAGTTAGGATGATTTACGACCAAAATATCATCAAGTTTTCTAAAATTATTATTAAATTCACGCAACAAATCATGTTTTGAAGGATCTTTAAAGAGTTTAGCAATGCGCTGTGATTTGTAACAGAAGAGGAACAAATAGGCTATGAGAGGAGCACAATTAGTCCCCAATTGAATACCAACAACCTGTCTGTATAGAGTATTACCAAAACGAATATAAATATTGTCAATAAAAAATCAATGCGTTGATCACATGTGTCCTGTTTGTGTATTTATCCCCGTCTAAAGACACTGAAAAACATTGTAGACATAACAAGAAATGAATTACAAGCCAGATTCATCAAAATTCCATTTAATTATTTGTTTTCTTAATAAGTTAACACATGGTAAATATGCCGCTCTTTGTTCTTTCTTTTGATAATGTTATAAAATTAAACGACGGGAGCTGAAGAGACAATTGTTACCAAATTAAATGAAGATTTTTTTAAATAAAAAGCATTTGCACCACAAATATATTGTCGATTGCAAAATCGAAAATTTTGTTCATAACCTCAATGGAATATTTGGTAAAATGTAGAACGGCTTTTGTTTTTGAACGTCAATATTAGCTTTATTTACAGTAATTTAATACCTGCTCTTTTAGTTGAATTGCTATAGATTTTATGAAATGATGGGTTTCATCTCTGAAAACCAAAACAAAAAAACAAAAAAACAAAAAACAAAAAACTGTTGAATCTTCCAATTTTTAGCCCTTAAATAACGTCTGGTTCATATGTTATAAGAAATTTGTCAAAATATATTCTATTATTTTTCAGTTAGTTTTTGTGGTACAAATAGAAAGGTCATACAATGTCAAGATTCTGTCACTTGCAGGAAATTTACCAATTATTCAGCTAATATAAGCTATAATGCAGGCAGTAAAACAATTATTTAGATCGCGTGGGATAATTTGTTTTCCTTTTTTATATTTCCAACTTCTTATTATCTAAACTATATTCGTTTCATCACGACATTTTTATCACTGTGATATTAGCGCATTGTAACCATAAATATCGCAATGACAAAGTAATTGAATAAGATTGTGTAGAACATACAGGACATTAGTCACTTTAAAAAATGATTATGATCTTAAAATACTGTATGAGCATTATCGATTGATTATGACAGTCGTGCTTTGTATCACAGGGACTTGAGTTTTTGGCAAACATAGTACTAAAATGGTGATTTAACTTCTTTTTTACATTTAACTATTTATGGCCACACACTAAAAACAGAAGGGAAACAAGCCGCTATCTTGGTTTTCACTATTTATTCCTCTTTGAGTACCAAACAATAGTCTAACAAATCGCTACATACCTTATTTCTATAGAGGAAATTTGAAACTTTTGTGCTATTTTGAAAGCCTTTTAGCAATCGCTAATGTCCACGAAGATGTATGTTATGATTCTATACTTTAACAGCACAGGAATGATCTCGGTCTCGTTCACATTTAAATTTACACCATTAAGACAACACTGATCGCTACTTTTTGGAAAAAATATAAAGGAATTATTTGACTGAACTATACATCAATCATAATTCGTATAGTATTTCATTTTCCAAACTTAAAAAAAATGATTTCCCATTTTAGAAATTCAAAAACAATTAAGATTTGGCAATATCAATAAGAAAATGATGGTTTTATGAAATTAATTTATCAGAGAAGTAACAATACTGAAAGAGTAATCAAGGGAACCAAGGTTATAGCGGTAATCAAAAGAATGTAATCCAAGGACAAAGACCAGACATGGAAAACAGACATACACAACAAAGAACATAAAGTAACTAAAATCATACATACAAAGTAACAAAAGTAAATGAGCAACTCGGACTCCACTAAAAACTGGGAGCATGGACCAGGTGCACCGGTAGGTTAGGTACAAAACAGAAGTTATTGCATTTTTATAGTACATAAAAATAATCAGGCAATAATCTTAATATTCATGCGATAGGCATTGTACAAGGTACGACGGAAATCTCTTGTGATATATTTTTATGTCCCAATAATCCTGAAATATTGCCATAACTGATTTTAGTTTAGTGTGAAAAAAATGTTGTTTATGTTTCTTACCGACGCGAAATGAAATTAAATCCGAAAGTTGTGACCTGTCTTTAAAATGTTTACTTCGTTTTGTTTCCTTAATATTTGTATTAGATACAGAAAAAGTGCAAATTGTTTTATGTGATTAGAGGGTGAAGGAGCCGTTAGCATTACACTGGTGAAACATAGTAAACAACAATTAAACCGTCAATATAATCGGAAGAAACCAAGCAAATGACATTCAACTCCCAAATAACATTACTGAAATAGTTTTGTATCTTAATTTCTTATGACGAATGCGTGCAGACAACATGTTGTGATAACAATAGAAGTAAATCATGCCTACGACATTGGTCAACATTTTCTCGCTACATGAGAATTATAGATGGATCAATTACATGTCTTGTAATACAAAATATTTTATTTTAATGTCTTTTAAGGCCTCTGTTGGTTATTTTAGATGTCACGCGTTGTTCTAATATTGAAGTGTTGAAGTTGCAATTACTGACCCTTATATATATTGTAACTAGATTAAACATTTGACTCACAGTTGAGACAAGATATGGTCAGGTTGACTTACTGGATTGACAACCTATCAGATTGTACTCACTAACATCATCTTTTACGCAGCAAGAAACTGATGTTTATTTTTTTTTGTTGCCTTTTTATTTTGAGAAAATATAGGTCATGTCTTTTTAATTTTAATCTCGTGGCCGGTCATGCCTTTTACTTTCTTGAAAATTTCAAGCAGGCCTAAAATTTATCCAACCTCCCCGTAGAAATGGAATGGCAGTTTCCTTATTTAAAATGTCGCTGTTTAAAATGACGCCACGAGCGTGCGAGTTCAGCATGACACTCTATGAGGACCAATATTCACCAATATGCATGCAATTACCCTTTTATAGTAATAATTTTCTGGTATTTGTTTTTGCCGATGTGTGATTTTTACATATATTTCTAATATTGCACTTGGTCCATTATTGTGATATTAGCACCTATGCTATCTGACGTTGTAGTTTTTTTAGATTGTTTTTTTTTTATTTTCAATAAATATGAAAAAAGATGTTTCATATTTTTTAATCTGAAACATGAAGAATTATTTTGATTTTTACTCAGTTCTGTAAACTATCAGATGAATGGATTAGAAAAAAACATTTCCATATTTTCTTGGTCGGTCTTCATTACTACATGGCTGAGAAACTGACAGAACGTTGAAATTTAAGATGTATGTACAGTTGTTCAATATGGACCCTTGGTTAGATAGCAGTCATGCCCTTGTACACCACGTTAATAAGTACTTTTTTGTACAGTTTATGGTTGTTTACTTTTTCTGCTGAATCGTCACACCGCTTTCGTCAACTATTTAATTGATTTATGTTTGTTTTTTGTTAGATTTAGACTAGTTCTTCTTTGCTAAAAAGATTGGGGATGCCCTGTCCAATTTTATTTTGTTTACCGGACAAGTATACAATATGAAAATCGACATTCGGTATGTCTCCGTATTTTCCCTGGGATATATAAAAAAGAGAGAAATTATCGGCGCTTATTGCACTTTTAATATTTACTGAATTAAATAAGCAAAAACTATATAAGAGCAAAAGGAATCTAGCGGAAATCAAAAGAATGTAAATCAGGGACAAAGACCAGACATGGAAAACAGACAGGCACAAAAAACAACATAAAATAACCAAAATAATATATACAATATAAAGTAACAAAAGGAAATGAGCAACTCGGACTTCACTACAAAATGGGAGCATGGACCAAGTGCACCGGTAGGGTAAGTGTCCTCTAATTTTCTAGGATAAACCGCCGAGTTGCTTATAAAAAGTCCTGACCAGGGTAGACGAAAACTATAACACGATGAAAAAATCAATTTTCATGGTGCAGATGGATACAATGTAACGATCTACGAATTCATTATGGCGACCATAAAACATCTGTAGCGACTTCAATCTTGTAGCAATATAACCCTATTCCAGAAGCCTAATTGTAAGAAGTCTAGCGCGATACAAAAAGTGTGCGTAGTTACGACAAGCTCTGGCATAAAATATGAGTTGTGATTTGAACACTCCATGCGAAGGTGCTGAAGGGATGTTACCACAGATGAAAGGAGAGTGGACTGTACGGAATGAAAAGTCATGGCGTGTGTCGTATAGTTTGATGAATAGTTTTCCTTTACCACCGATCTCTAAATAAAGGTCTGAGACTGACTTCACAGTGTCTGTAGTATCCTTCATCTCAAGTTCTTTGAGTAGATGTGATGTATCAAATCCCCGAAAGTAGAATGGTTTAACGATTATACATCAAATATATAGCAGAAACTGAGATTAAAGGACCTAGCTAAACGATGTTCATTTTTGTTTGGATCAGATCAGCTATAAAGTCATCCTCATAAGAGTGAAGGAATAGGTCAGCAAGTATAGAGGAGGACAATTTGTTCCCATTGGAATACCGACCATTTGTTCGAAAACGTGTCCACCACACTGGACAAATATGTTTCAATCAAAAACTCCACTATTTTGAAAACATCTTCGGTATATTTGAAAGATAATTTGGAATTGTATTTTACAAAGTATAAGGAATCTCTATCATAAAGTACATATTTGTATCTAGATGTACTCCTTTATTGGAGTAACAAAGATGCATAATATTTTTGAGTCGGGATTTTAACTGAGCTGAGTATGGGGAATAAAAGTACAATGAGTTGAAAAATCATAAGTTTTTATGCTATTGTATTCTGATATTAATCTTGAATTGAGGGTTTCCAGAAGATCATTTGAATTTTTCAGGATCCACATTGAATTAATACCACTACAGGAGTAATAAGTGTCGTGGTAGGACTGGATACACTCTTTGACAGCACAATTAATTTATCTACATTTACATTCTTAATTTTATTTTAATATATATACATATACATATACATATATGTATAGCATATGCATATCGCATACGAGTTTATTAGCATTGCACGCTTCAAATTTCATAGAATCAATCTTACATACTTTACAGCTACTTTTTTCATTATGAATGTTTTCAGATCCTATTGAAAACTTACACTCCATATCTGATGTCAAGTCATGGTAATTCGGGATTGACGGATTTAATCTTTGGGCAACATATCAAGTAAAGTTCTATAGCGTGGGGGTATATCTGCAGCATTTAATTGATAACGTAAATACAGAAATTTTATGTTCATCATCACTATTAATTAACCAATATCTTCTGTCTAACGGATGAAACAAAAAAATTAGTTCGATATCACTCTAACCGTATTAATAACCTTTCGAACTTGACGCCTACCGAATATTCATTTCTTACAATGTAACTAGTGCCACTGTCAGAGAAGGAAATACCTTTCCGAAGCACATTATGCCACTCCCATTTCAATTAGGAAATGTGATGTTTTCTTTGTGTGTTGTCTGCTATCGTTTTCTTCAATTTTGTATAAAGTATTGTATTTCATACGTCGTATATATAGATTGTCTTTGCTTCCTGTTTTTACATGTCGGATTTGGTTATCTATGACTTGTTCTTGTTTAACAGTTCGTTCTTTTTGTTAATACTCCTTACCTTGTAGTTTAAGTGTCATATGATATATTTATGATATATTTCCATTGGAAAACTCAATCAAAATAATAAGAACCTAGAAAACACAAACTTACTACTTACACTCTCCCATTTGATAAAATGCACCTTTTGACCTCCATATTGAATTGGATCGAAATCTAAAAACAGGAGGTGCACAATGATAATATTTATAACGATTCTATGAAGTTCCGTTCAATTCCATTATGTGGTACAGTAAGAGTAACGGGAAAGCAATGGGTCGTCCTGTCACAATATTCACAAATGACAAAGTCTGAGTTTTGCTATGTGAAACCGTCAAAGAGTAATGACGAGGACCAAGATTCTATTGATTCGGATCAAAATCTGAAATAGAAGGTGCACAATGGAACATGTAATAAAGATTCAGTCTCATTCATTTCCAATTTTGTGATGTAGGAGGAGTAACGGATACGAGATGAGTCCCCATGTCCCTATATTCAGAAATGTCAAAGTCCATATTTTGCTGTTGAAACCCCAAAATTGATTCGGATCAAATTTAAAAATAAAAGGTGCACAATGTGAAAGTTTCATTAAATTCCATTCAGTAGTGTAAGAAGAGTAACGGATCAGAGATTAGTACCCATGTGTAAAGGGAGGAAGGATGTAAGGAAGTACAGACGGACGGACAAATACCCCTATTACTTTATACCCCCCACTTTCATTTGCAAGTGGGGGTATAACAAATGTTAACAAAACAAATTACATAAAACATTATCCGCGTTAGTTCCTTCTCCATTGATTTAATATCTTTCTATTTTTTTTTAATTTATTTTTTGTATGGGTTGAAGTTGCAGATCTTCTCGGGATGTGAAGATTTTACAGGTTCATTCTAGACAATCTTCACGGTCACATCGACATGATTTTTAATTTATCATTTTTTTCCAATAAATTGCAGACGAAAGTTGATATTTTTAATGTTGTCAATATTGCAATTAATTTATTTTAAAAGTTTATTAGTTTTTTAAATTCCAAATATCATTCATAATATTTCACCATCCTCTAGGGAATATTGGAATATCTGAAAAAAAAATGTTTTTTCTTTCAAATATGTTGAGCTTTTACAACTAACAAACAAAACGGCTATGGGAAAACAATGCGACTTTTGAAATGCCAGAGTTTGTCGTAACTACGCAGACTTTTTGTATCGCGCTAGACTTTTCCTCTGAAACATGGTTATATTGCTACAAGATTGAAGTCATCACTGCAAAATTTTTATGGTCGTCATCATGAACTCGTCGATCGTTACGGTGTATCCATCTGCACCATGAAAACTGATTTGTTCAACGTGTCATAGTTTTCCTTTCTCCTTCGTTTACCCCGGACTTGATTTTTTATGAGCAACTCTACGGGTGTTTCTAGAAAAGCAGAGGACGCTTACCCTACCGGTGCACCTGGTCTATGCCCCCAGTCCGAGTTGCTCATTTACTTCTGTTGCTTTGTATGTATTGCTTTAGTTGCTTTGTTTTCTTTGTGGTGTTTGTCTGTTTTCCATGTCTGGTCTTTGTCCTTGGATTGCGTTATTTTGATTTCCGCTAGAATCTTGGTTCCATTTAATATGTGTGAAAACATGTGCATACAAATACAATTTTGTTGAATTTATTATTAAGTTTACATGCTTGTTTACCAGTCGTATTCAAGTTCGCCAGCGGAGATTGAACTATTTAAAAAAAGTAATCAAGGGAGAGAGAGAGAACGAGAGAAAGAGAGAGAGAAACGGGTTTGATAAAACACCATCAGTGTTAGAATAAATAATTCATTTCCCATATGGCCATTATCTACTTTCAGACAGCAAATATTTCTGTCTACTTGATTTACTTTCCTGTCCCACATATATATTTGAATTACTCTACATAGTTCTAATGTGTATTTATATGGTATTAATTGAATTTTCATTTGGTAACCAAATGACCAAAGACTGTGAACCGTGCTTTTTCGGAATGTATTTTTAATAATCAAAGTTAAATCACTTCATCTTCACCTTTTATGTTCTACCTAGGCTTAAATAACGTCTCAATTGAATATTTTACCTAAAGTTCCAAGTGGGTGTGTCAGTTGAATTTTATGTTTTGGTCTTTCGAGTGTTTGAATTATTTGATGATCTTGTGCAAAATTTTACATTAAAAAAGTTCTTGCTTTCGATATCATTATCGTTAATACTGCTCTCACACTATGCCGAATATCATTGCGACTGAAATAAGAATGTCGCTCGCCGCTCACTCGCAATGATCGTATAGCTATCGCTACACATTCGTACTCACTCTTAAGTAATCGTGGTCGTTTGTGAGTTCTTACGAATATTAGAAACAGGCTCCTAATATTCGCAAGAAATTGAAATTCTTTATCGAATAGTAAATAATTCATATGCATTCTTAAGCCAGTCGTATTGATGGCAAGCCATTTGTATTGATTGTAATACATTCCTTATATGTTCGCAAGGTTGTTTTCTTTTTCCATTTAAGACTGATACTATATTGCTACCAATGCTTACGAGTCATATAAGAATGTAGCGAATAGCTTACAACTTTTAAACGATATTCAAGAGAATGGCTTACAAATACCTACGAATGGTTTGCCAACGCTAAC
Source organism: Perna viridis (assembly GCA_037379345.1). Taxonomy (NCBI): domain Eukaryota; kingdom Metazoa; phylum Mollusca; class Bivalvia; order Mytilida; family Mytilidae; genus Perna; species Perna viridis. The sequence goes on from CM074513.1 coordinate 58,771,716, forward strand.
GAGTGGTTACAAATGCATGTGAATAAAATGCGAACATTAAAATATTACAAATATCTTGCGATATCAGGTGTGAAATCAGCACGAGGTTTCCGAATGGAGCCATTTTTTAAAAATTAAACTACCCTTTTTCCTCTCGAAAAAAATATTTTAAGTTCAGTTGATAATGGCCGAGTCTATGCAACAAATTCCAACTCTAGCATTGCTAGTTTCACAACACGCAGATATTACTCATCGTGTTGTTATTGCTCTACAACAAAAGCAAAACAGAAGGCGAAGAAGATCCCGACAAAGAAAGGTGAAGTCATGCTGGGGGAGAAACTGGCTGTCCAGAGGGCAGATGATACAAAATTCACAATACTACAATTTAATGGAGAACACAACAAACTGGATATTTTCGAAAACTTTCCAAGAATATAATCGGAACTGTTTGATGAGCTGCTCGGTCGTATTAGAAATAGAATCACAAAACATAACACGAGATACCGAAAGCTATAGAGATTTCTTGTCTTACATTTACTTATAAGAGTTCTACATGACTTAAACCGTAATTTAAGGGTTGCACCATATGTACCCTCGCCCATTTTACTACCTGTGCACCAAAGAGCTGTATGCGACTCTTATAATCCTCGTGGTTGGTGTCATAAATTGCAGGAATTAGGTTGTTCTAGCCACTCAAACATGGTGTCCAGTTGAACCACTGTCAACTTTGCATGACGAGTAATTTTGTCCGATTTCCCTCTGCCTCGACCCCTTCCAGCTTTTTTTCCACCTTTTTTTTCATCCTGAAGCGATCTTAAATAGTTTTTTCAATTAAATAAAATGGTTAGGTGTTTGCTTCACTGCGGTTTAGTTCAAAAACTAAATTCAAGATGAAGGTATTCGAGAAGAATTGTTAAAAAATGGCAACGCATGCGTTTTTATTCGTTTTTTTCTGACACTCGCAAGAATTCGTCAGATTATAGCAAGCATTCGTAAGGGTCGTAAAGGCATTTGTATCATTCAGAAGTTAATTGTAAGAAATTTTTGTATATTGTTGCAAGAAAAATCGTAAGGTTCGTATGGAATTCGTTAAACTCGCAAAACACTCGTATAGATTCTTAAGACAGTTGTAAACGATCTTAAGCATTGATGATTTTCAATATTTTAAAAACCCAATCTTATTATTTCTGACAATTTTCTGCGCGCGCAAAAAAAAAGCAGCATTAGTATATTCTTATAATTCATTATATTCTGTTTGCAAATATAAAAGTTTTACTTTTATAGATAAGTGAAAATAACTTCCGTTTTTCAAAACTACTAAACATCTAAAACTATTTTCAGTTAAAGGTGACCAACTACAAAATGTTGCTCGAGCTTTTTGAGACAAAACATTGGAAATAAAAAAAAAGCCTGTGTTTACTCTATACAGAATAAAAACAAAATCAACATACCTAAGAAAACAGAATACACTCAATTATTTAATTAGACAACTTTATTAGTCACTGAAGGTGTTCTAAAGATAGCTGAGACAAACTTATTATTCACTGAATGTGTTCCAAAGACGATTAGAACATACTGTAAGTCCAAAATCGATTACATATGAAATATTTTGCTACTATATCATTGTAACCGAAATAAGAATTTAGAAATAGTCCGCTTTACTTTACTTTAATTAAAATACTGTCAAGTGGCTATCTGTTAATTTTGAAACTATGTACTTATTATTTTGTTTATCTATAGCATGTTTTCTTACTTGACCTTCAAATTATGTACTTACAAAACAGATTTATCCGTTTAACCCACCAGTTCCCATTGAAATTCCCGTATCAAGTGAGAAACAGTAGAAATTTACATTTATTCTTGACTTTGCTCATTCTTTTTTTATATTTCCCTCCCATTTATAATTATGAGTTCGGTTATAACTTCCATTTGATCTTTTGATGCACCCAATATATCTCTGCAAATATTATGTCTGCATCTAATTTATCTCATAAGTTGCATTTATACAAAACTGAAAGTGTTGGGGCAAGCAAACGAATTTCGATATGCTATTGTGAATTAACAATGGATATTTTACTGCAATAATAGTGTTCAAACGACATAAAGTTTTGTTTTGTATGACTATTTAGAAAAAAAGCTGAAAACATTTAATGTTTTTATTCAGTAATAACATAAAACGCAGCTTTTTACGTTGATAAACTTGTAACTTCTTGACTGTTGACATTTTGATCATTTGAGCAGACCGGAGAGTACATGGCCATTGAGTACTCTTTTGAGTCATCTAACTTTTCAATCGGCTTACAGCATTTGCAACAAAATCGACAAAGTAGTTGACGAACACTCATTCTAAACAATCGTCCTGTTACGTAATATATGAAGAAATAACATGCTTGATTTGACAGACAAACTTCTTCTACTGCCTTCCTAATCACAAGATATTTAAAATATTTTGTCCAAGTAGGATCAACCATCATTTTCGATAATGACATTTTTTTCCCATGAGGCAGTAATGACTGCATGGCATAAACGATGGAAGCTGGTAATAATGTACAAATAAAAAAGAACGACACTGAAAGAAGGGTGACAGTCGATGTTTGGTTGCTGTTATTACCAGAAAACCTACGTGTCGTGTCTCTGGCTGTAATCTTACGGATTTCAATTATAACTAAAATATTAAATACTAATACACATAGTGGAATCAATAAAAAGTGAATGCTTTCCGTTATTAACGTCCATATCTTTTCGAATTTGTGGTCGCCAGAACTTAAGAATGCACACTGTTTTATGTTTTCATCATAATCCCAGATGTATCCTTGAACACTAGATAGACATGCTGAAATCACAAACATTAATAACGATACAAGCCAAGCTCTTCGAACAGTACAAAACTTTCGTTTATGGAATGGATGACACACAGCAATATATCTCTCAACTGTAAAAGCCAAGACCAGCATAGGAGAAAGATATTGTGGAATCATGAGAAAAACATTGAAGACTTCACATGCACCTGGTTTGTCATATAAACCGACCCCCCACGCATAATTTAATTCCATTATCAAATGGACAGTAAGAAAATAGATGTTGACTATTGACAATACTCCTTGATAAATAGCTGATGAGTTCTTCTGGTAATTATGACCAAACCATACAATGGCTGAAAGAGGATTTCCAATAAACCCAATAACATACCAAATTGGAGAAATAACCCGGTCAATGAGAAGAATTTCCGGTGCGATGTGCTGCAATGTGTCGATGTAGCGTGGTGCGGATGAATGACTGGTGTTCAATGTGAAGTTTTGGAACAGGGACGAGTTTTTCATAACCCTGAAATAGTAAAAACAGAATGATAAATGCTTTGCAACTCTTAATAGAGAATGAAGATATATTTTAGTAGATTTTCATAAATAATCTTACTTACGTGTACATCTCGCGTGTTATTTTTTTTCAAAATCTCGTTTGTTTTTAAAAAGTTAATTATCGTATTGTCATCGTATGTATTTGAACATCACGAAGAGTCAAATACAAAGGACATATTTCGAAAATCTGTATTTCATTTTTCATAATTTACCACTTCTCGCTTGATATTGTTTAAAAATTATTTGGGAACTTGCGCTTAACTATAAATATTCCCGTTATTTAGTAATATTCAAAATTCTATGATTCGGCGTATTGGTTGTATGACATGTAATTATATATAGTCATTTTATGTCACATTTTGAAACATTGAACACGTAAATTAACACATTATTACCAGAAACATAAACCAATATAAACTCTTTGCATAACTACCCACCAAATTGATTAATTTCATCAATTAAACCAACACTGTTTAACGTAATTTAATAATCGAATACTGCAGACACACATATCTAAGTAGCAATTCATGCTTTGAGGATAACAATATTTGATTAAGTAAGTTGATGTCTAAGAATGTTAATATAAATACAATCTCAAGAGAAAGGTCGACATTTGAATAGTCCTGGGGCTGTCATAACAATATTCCTCATTTGTCTCGTAACTACTTACCACGATTGCTTATTATATGATTTTAAAGATATTTGTACTATTTCCCAATAGCTGCATACTGCAAAAAATAACCACAGTATAGTAATTGCAGTCTTCGATCATACTTATATGATATAATAATTACTGATGTAGGGAAATACACCAGTAGGAAATACTGTAGGTCACGTCGTACAGAACTAACTTAAAACAAAATCAAAACAAAACAAACAAAACAAAAAGTGACAACCGTCACACAGCCTCAAAAATACTGAAAACTTGCAGGCATACCCTTTCTTAGCCGATGGCAATACTTTGAAGTTCCAATAAAACATGTCAAACAGTTACAAAATTGTTCGGAAAATTAAGATAACGGACAGACACAGAACAATAATCAGTACAAAATTCAAGCGACTTAATAGGAAAATGAAGTGACCCACTTTCAATTTGAAGTGACATTGTTTCGTTAATGATTGTTTCACTTGTTTTTGTGTACTAAACAGTCAGTGAAATTTATGATTTTTGTATAAAAATCAGGCAAGAGGTGATTCGTGGATGTCAAATAAAACATCACCGAATTAACTTTTTGTTCTAATTTAAAAACAGTTCCACACCATAAGACTGGTCTTTGTTAGTTATTCTGATGTTGTACTTTCGAGATAAAAGTTTTATGTATGAAATTGGCACTTTGTAAGAGTTATTGTTCTTGATTTGTTTTGATTTGGTTGAATTTAGTGAGATATGAATGAATGGTGTTCTAAAGAAAATATATAGGTTTTAAAGAGGTACCGTTACAAAAAACATACGTAGATCTAAAAAGCGTCGTTTGCTCGGTAAGTTTTTCTATACCATGAACCATGGGCAGTGTTTTAATTTCGTATGGACTGATCATTTTATCTTCCGTTTAACCCTTATAATGGTGCGATAATCCAACACAATATATTACAGCAAATGTTTTTTTCACTTTGTTATCTCTACTGACACATTATTACGACAATTGCTGGTGTGTATAACTAACTGCTCAGAGTCATGGACATTTGTAACATAAAAATTGAATCTAAAGAGTTATCTTACATAAGTACTAAATAGGCAATTACGCAGACAAATTTCGTGTATTATATATAAAGTGTGTCAAACGATAATAGTAAACGATTAAGTTATCATAGTGACAGCATCAGTACCTCAATTACTACAGCGGAATGGGTATAAAAAGTCAATTCTTTTTAAATGGTATCTGAGACCATTTTTTAAGCAGACATGAGAGATACTACACCATTTTGTTGTTGCGTGTACATTCCAGTTTACAGTAAGAATAAACATATATGTACAGGTTAAAAGTTTATCAAAAGTTATTTGAAGAGGTTTTCATAATTTGTTCTATATTTTGTTGATCGTTAGTGTTTATTTATATCCACATTCATTATTAGTAAATTCAAACCACTATTTCACCGTTAGAATTCTGTTTTGTATACCCTACCACTCATTGAATTATGAATAGAAAGTTGAACACGAGAAGTAAGCCAAATAGGCTATGTAGTATCGATTTGGTTTATAATTTACCACTTTTATATCTGATTGATGGTGATCCAAATACGAAATTAACTATAATAATAAAACCTCACATAATGAAAATAATAAAAAATGTAAAAACAACCACCATCATTATCATCATCATCGTCATCACCAAAGACGTATTAAATCAAAAACATACTTCTTCTTCCACAATCAATTACCATGTACATGGCTATGACATGTTTTTGTGTTTGTTACATAATTTTAACTAAACGTATCTTATGAATAAGTGGAAAAAGACTTACCTTAGAAGCTTATCAAGATCAAAAGACATGATGTGTCAGGTTACAAGGATAATGTTAAGTTTTAAAAACACCATTATCTTGTGCAATACGCTGTCGTTTACATTAAATCCATATTGATATATGCCATCCTGTGCATGGATTATCATGTAATTGGAGGTTCATTATTATGTCAAAATCACTGTCATAAAATAAAAAGCTATTTTCGAGTCGCCCAATAGCGAATCTCAACTCATTACTCCTTAGATGTATAACAGATGCCTCATCAAGTGGATTTTGAGGTTTATCGGCTGAAAGTTCTTTTAAGACCACATGGAACAAAGCTTTACATTGTCATTATAAATGTTTCAGTAACTGATCTTAGCAGAGGACAAAGGTAATAATATTCCAATAAGTCAGTATAGATAAAGAGAATATACAAGTCCTTTGGCAATTAAATCTTATAATAATGGCATTGATGATTGGTTGTCAATCAGGGAGACAGGCAAAACTTAGCAATATATATTGGCGAAACATCGTTAGAAAATCCAAGTTATGTATATATACAAGCACGCAAACAAACAAACAGTCGAAAAACACACAAAAAATTAGCCAAAGGCTAAATAAAAATAAATAAAAAAAAAAATAAATGAGCAATGCAGTTTCCTCGGAAGGTCAAGAAATAAACAATACGCGCTCATGATATTTATTTTCATAGAACGAGCTCTTTCTTTAAAGTTAGCTTAGACTGATACATAAACACATTTGGAAAACATCATTTTATGTAGTCAGTGCTGCAAGTGTTTTACAAGACCTTACATAATAAAACTGCATTAATCATGATACCTGTTAGGCTTAACATGTGTCAGATATGTCCAACAAGTTGTCTTCAAATAATGTAATTTGTTTTAACTATTTTCAGATTACGTTATTTGTGTGCTGCTAATTCGGAAGATGTTTTCCACTGCAATGGTGAACCAATAGAACGGAAAAAAGTCACAACAAAAGTACTTTTAAAGCAGGATATATTCAACAATTAAAACAGAATTAAGATATTCTGGAAGGAAGACAAGTATTAATTTAATACAAATAAACATTTAGCAGGAAAACTTTTGTTAACGGGTGTTCAATGTGTTAAACTAGAAACTCCTTTTTTAGCTAAATAAACATTAAAACCTAACGTTCACACTTTTTTTTAATTTGAATTACCAACACTTTGTTCATGCTTGATGGTTGGGTAAAACATTAAAAAACACAAATTAAATACAATTATCAATGTGCAAAACTCATATAATCAATTGGTTATTAAAAATAATTATCATTATCGATAATAAAAGTAGTTTGTGCGCGATAGGTAAGATTTAATGACAGCTATATAGAGTTATCGCGCAATAAACCAGACTGTTCGCATTTGTGTGACTGTCGCATGCTATAGTGAACTATGAGTCCAGTTACATACACAAAGAGAAAATACAATCTAACGAAAACAGTGCTTAACCGTTAGTATTACGATTCAAACAATACAGCGTGACTTTGTGATGTCCTTCAGTTGAACATTTGTTTTTGATAACAGTATATCAAATGTGTTTACATTTAGTAAAAGTACATAAAGAAGTTTCAAAGACTTCTTTGTTAACAAATCAGTTATACATTTGTTTTTTCAAATGAGGGAGGGGTATTCTTTTGGAATAATTACCCACTTATTTAAAGGGAATGTATGATATAGTATTCATCTGTGGAATAACTGTCAATGATCATTTAACGCTTTGTTTATTTAAACATCAGTATTTTTTTTATTTTCACAAAAACCACATTAATCATAGATTCTAATCGTAAAAGACACTGAACTACCATTTCAACACAAAACAGGCCTAATTTTAAGATAATTATAATTTTTGTTTCGTGTATAATGAATATCATATTAGTGCTTTGATTCGACTTTGGTAGCATTTTCTACCAATAATTTTTTTTTGTTCATGTGATGAGTTTTTTTGCGATAAAATAGATTTATCGACCACTAAGTCTCTGTAAGAATCAAACAGTGGATGAAATATGGTAAGAAAAACGACCATTTGAAAGTTTAATTTGTACCATCAGAATCAAAGAAAAAAGGTAAAATTTTCCATATTATTTTAGGAAATTGAGTTATAATTTCATTGAAATGCACTAATCGATATTACAAGGGCAGATAACTCTGTCAATTTTTTTTCTAACATTCTATTGAACAATTTCTGAGCATATATAGTGTTGCAACGATCGAATAATGGTCTTTTCAAATAGAGAAAGCATCCTCGAGTCAAATAATATCGTCAGATCGGTGGATATTCGACATGCATGTTTCTGATTTTTCCCATTTTGTCTAATTCTTTTAAAATTACCACGATTAACATGTCAGATAGTGCGCAAGAAATATGCTGCATATAATCACAACAAACAGACATAACACTGTTCAACGAAGAATTATTTTTTCCGTATAACATCTTGGACGTTCCGTCTTTGATGACATCGTTTATGAGATATGTCCAAGTATCAATTTCTTTGTTCCATTTGTTTAACTATAGACAAATTATTTTTAATCGTAATGAAGTTTTCAAACTAGAATAATAAAATCGCCATGGGAGTTCTCTGAATCATTAGTTTGCCATCTACATTAGGGGTAATCAAGGGAACCAAGATTCTAGAGAAAATCAACAGAATGTAATCCAGGGACAAAGACAGGACATGGAAAACAGACATACACAACAAAGAACATAAAATACCCAACAATAATACATACAAAGTAACAAAAGTAAATGAGGAATTCGGACACCGTTAAAACTAGTAGCATGGACCAGGTGTACTGGTAGGGTAAGTGTCCTATGCCTTTCTAGAATACCCGCTTAGTTGCTCATAAAAAGTCTTGTCTAGGGTAGACGAAAGAGGAAAGGATACTATGACACGTTGAACAAATCAGTTCCCATGTTGCAGACGGATACACTGTAACGATCGACGATAAAATTCTGTCGGGATGACTTTTTGTAGCATTGTAACCATGTTCCAGAAGCCTAATTGTAAGAAGTCTAGCGCGGTACAAAAAGTCTACGTAGTTACAGCAAGCTGTGGCATTACGTAAGAGTTGTGACATGAAAACTCCATACGAAGGTGCTGAAGGGATGATGCCAAAGATGGATCAGATCAGCTTTTAAGTCAGCCTCTTATGAGTGAAGGAAGAGGTCAACAAGATGAGGGCACAATTTGTTCCCATTGTAATGCTGACAGTTTGTTGAAACATGCGTCTTCCACACTGGACAAATAAGTTGTCGATAAAAATTTCCAGCAATTTAAAAACATATTCAATATATTTGGAAGTGTTTTTTTTTTTAAGTATGAGGAATCACTACCAAGAACTACGTATTTGCATCTAGATTTACGGTCTTTTTTGGAGTAACAAGGATGTATAATGTTTTTGAGTCGGGATTTTAACTGAGTATGGGGGATAGAAAGAGTCGTTGAAAAATTATAGGTTTTTGTACATGCTTTGAATGGAGACAGGTTTTTATCGAAATATTAAATAAAATCAGAAGAACTTATAATATACACTTTACTAAAATGATGCACTAAAGATACACTGAAAAAAATATTTAAAGGAACAATCAAAAACTGTACTTATCAATATCATGCTACAAAACTGATATCTATCATAAAATAGTTTATATTCTTATTAAAGCAGATGTGTATTTAAACGCAAACTAATACAGCCGAAAACTGAATATGGCATGTTATGCTATAAATATTTAAGGTTTTTGTATTAAAGCTTTGACATTCTCTGCATTTACGCAACTTGAATCACTTTTGAAAGAAATTTCTTTACGTTATGACGTTATCTTTCTTTAAGTTAAAACTGATATTAACTGTTTTAAGTGCAATATTACTGCAGCAAAAATTATGACAATCCTGCCTAAAACAAAATCTACATTATCCGACGCTGGTTTGATAAAAAAGAGATTTCGCACGAAGAATATTATTATAGTATTGTGACCAGGAGTAGAAGGGGATAGTCACGGCATGTCACTTATTCGGCGAAACAACAATTTAAAGAAAGTGTATAATTAAGGATACATTGCCTGGAACTGGACACCTGAATGAAATACGTGTATAAACACTTTTAAGAACCAATGGAAGAGATATCGCCTCTTGTCCCTATATAAAGGTGGCTTTGATAGAATGTATAATTGCCAAAACATCCTCGTAGTCAGCGATCAAATGAATGGCTTTTTAACGTTATAATGGTTCCAGTTTTATATTCTTAACAGAAAATTGTGTAATAATTAATATTAACGGGAAAATTAAGGAAATCCGTTGTTATAATTAAGCAATATCAATTCATGTTCTATCCAATGTTGAGACAAATTTGTGTACTTTGTATCATTGATATTTCATACTTAGTTTTCCTTAAGGAAATGAGATTTTTATGTGAAATCACTATGCTTCTTGTGTGAAGAAATTTCTTTCGATAATTCAAAGAGATTGATACAAATTCCAGATGGATTTAGCTGTTGTTAATTGCTTTCAAATGCCTCCACAATGCGTGCTAATGCATTCAGTGTATTAGCTAAAGTATCAGTTCAAAAATATGTAAAAAAATTTATCTCTATGTAGGTAAAGCCGAATTACTTCATGGATTGTTAAGTACTAAAGCAAAAGCAGTCCAACACAAATGCTTACAACAAGTGCAAAAATATAATATATCGGTCATGTTGTGTATACTTGTCATAGCTTTGATCAGCATTACGACAGTCATGTTTCCATGTAAATAATATCTTAATACATAAACACACTCTAACTTACATGTAGATTATTTTCATGTTCGTTCAATTTGTATATACTACGGTAAACACTAATAAGAATTATTTTTATACATAGTGCGTCAATTCAATTATCGACTAAATTAGTATATGGATATTAAAAAAAATACATAAAACAAATACAGTGTAGAAACGACACTAAAATAAAATGGTTCATTACAGTCTATTATATCACGAAACGAATTTTTCAGCCTGTATAAATATCATAGAAAAGAATACTAGTAAGCACCGTTGTAATCTAAATAATGTATGTGAAAAGGGTATTTAAAAGTTACACGAATAAGATAAAAAAATATAACTTTTTCTATACACTAATAACTAAGTTAACGTTTACTATTTACTGACACGGCAGATAAAGTTGTTTTCTTAAGGTTCAGCTAAAAGCAATATCCAGGACATTCCTTCATGAAATAGTTTTAATAATACATTAAATTCAGAGATGAAACACTGCTTAATGCATCTTTTTATGTATTAAACACACAAGCATAAGTCAAATTTAGAAAAAAAAATGCTTTATAACTATGTATAGAATATTAACAACAAACGTGTAAACAACATTTTTCAGAATAAATCTACAGCTGTCAAAAACAAGATTTGAAGTCTGAAATTCATATAGTTTTGTTTCTAAATGTATTATGAAGTTCAAGAGAAATAAAGGGAACCAGAAATCAAAAGAATGTTATCCAGGGACAAATACCAGACATGGAAAACAGACACACACATAAAAAAGAACATTAAATATTGTGCGGCAATTTATTTCCATTGGAATGGCGACTGGTTGTTAGAAAACGCGTCCACCACACTGGACAAATACACATTCGATAAAAAATTCCAGAATTTTGAAAAGATGTTCTTCAGTATATTTGGAAACTATTTGCATTTATTTTCTTTTTAAAAAATCATTTCTTTGAATTTAGATGAATTGAGAAATTGTATGCCATTATCCGGCTAAATACCAACACCAATAAACATAAAATATAAAAATGTTCATTCAAATCAGGGAATTTGTCGCATATTATTGCTAGCTTACACTGCACTAGATATTTAGGCTACAGCATATTTGCATTTCCGAACAAGGATCGTTTCAGTAGATCTGTAAATTTGTTTTAAAATTTGATATTTACACTTCTGTTGTTGGCCAAATATGGCTGTAGTAACATGTTTTGTGAAGGAAGGAAACATGAATATATGTAGAATACTGTATAAAGAAACATTAAGCGAAGTTTTCAAGAACACAATGATTGCATTCTTAACATCTTGACTAAAATTATCATGGCAGTTAATGTCCTTGATTTTTACTTTAAAAAATTAAATGAATAAAAGAACAAATAAAAAAGCCTAAAATTCATGTTCGTGTACCCTAAACTGAACAGAATATATGGTTCTTTGAGGGGATGCGCGCGTGCGTGTAGGGACTTAATTGTCCACTTATACATACGGAGGATCTGGGTCTGTTTTCTTGCACGATTTAACGAAAAATTCAAAACATCTCAGGTTTTGAGATTTTCATTAATTCGGGACCTTGTTATAAACATTATTCTGTTTAGTCGATACAAGTCTATAAATAAACAAATTTACTTAGGGTACCTTCTTAATTTATATCAATAAACTTCGTACAAAATTAACGTGCCATAAGGCAATTCTTACTCGAACCGTGACCAAATAGTGATAAATGTGTTTGTCTATCCCACATCAACTAGATACTACAATATAACTTAAAGGGAAATGCTTGTTTTGTTCTTTTCTTTCGTTTCACTTTTAGTAACGGGCAAGTCATTTTAAAGAGTATTAATAATCGAATAAAATAGATTAACATATATACAAAGGTACAATATGAAAATTATCAGTCAATACACCTGAACCAGACGAAGCACATTGAAGTCTAAAATTATTTCACATTCATTTCCTTTGATTGATTTAATTATAGAAATTGTGATACTAAGTATAAAGAATTTCACTATTTCAAATTAAATGTTTTTAACTATATCTCAATTATGTTAAGAAAGAAACTCCTTTACACATTTACAGAGACAATTTGTGATAAAGTTATTTTTTATTTTGTTACTAATAAAATTAATGATAGAATGCCAACTAGAATTGTCGGTCACACTGTTGATGTCTATAAGAAATTTAGACTTACCTTAAGAGTTTGTATATGTCGTAAGACATTGTGCAACAATGTTGGTCCGGAAAGGATGTAGAAAGATTTAAATTCGTCTCTTGTCATGTTTTACAGGAAACACAAAATAAGAAAAAGATGTGTTTTTGATACGTCATTAAGATTTTTCCAGATAGTTACACATCGTTGAATTTAACCGTGTAAAGTATCAAGACTAAATCATTTACAATAATTTAACGTTGAAGACAGCTGCCTTCATAATAGGTACCATCAAATCATCCATGGAATATGTCCTTGTTTTCCAACAAAGTAAAGAGAATAGTTGACTAAAACAAATATTTAAGGTCTCTGTGAAAGACTATATGACATGTGTTTATGAGCAAAGGTCATCATGGCAATCAAAAGGGTCGTTGATTAGGGTCATTAATATCTTGAACTTGTGCGAACATAATAATCATAATAATCATTTATAGATAATTGCACATTGTATAAAGAATTGAGGATCTGTCATTATTCAATTTATTAGATCATCTACGTCACTTCAATCGTAATTATGTTATGATTAATCTAATAATGTAACGCGACAATAAGAGCTCATCGGTTTTATTTTGATATAGCTCGTCTTAATGAAAACTTAGAAAAAAAAAGAGATTATATTTGCCCTACCTAAATATTTTGAGTAAATTATCCTCATAGGTCTCCATCTTTGAATGAAAAATGACGAGATTCTTTTTGCACCCTATAAACCACTTTAACTTACCTGTAATCTACATATTCACCCTATCTTTCCGTTAATAACTGTATCTGTGAAAGGTCAGTTAGCAACGATAATATTAAGCAGTATATTTACGGAATAAAGATATGGTAGCCGAAATATTTGCTATTACATGTATATAAAGTAAATCATTTTTGGTAATTATGTTTCATGTTTGGATTATTTGCTAAGAAACATCTTCCTCAGCGAAATCCTCAGAAGCTTCTAAATTGCCGAAATTAACACAAGTTTTTTTTCAGAAGTTAAGAGACAGGATATATTAATCAACGATGTTGTATACGGAGATAAATCATGTTTGTCCTTATTAGAGTGCATTACATGTATGTCACTTTTTGAAGTATATTAAATTGAAAAAAAAAGGTTCATAAATTTCACTTGGTTACAAGTACGAGCTGACTATATAGCGCATCCTTTCATAGAATTTAAATTAAAGATTGAACAAAATGGTAGCTAGTTAAGTTAAATCAAAATATGTTGTCGTGTAAACCGGTGGACTCATTTCCATTCTTGTCTGTCTGTGTGTAAATACTTTCTGTCATTGATAAATTCAGAAGCTCAGGATCATCTCTTGGTACACAGAATGTGGATGGATAATTCAGTAAATTAACCCATTTTCGGCCCTACTCAGTACATGATATAACCAGTAAATTTTCAAGTCTGAACTATACGTTTAAAATTTCAACAGAAGTTTTTTTTATGGAAAAAGAATTCTTAAATTTTGACAGGGTTAATAAATCTATATATATCTCTATGATATCATCATAATGTCTGGTTTCCTTTGACTAAATGACATTGTCTAGCCTTATTATTTAGGATTTGTTGGCAAGAAGATACCTATTCATTCTATGGCTATGAGAAAATTAAATGTCAGTTCAACGCCACAGCTTAATTATGATGTTACATAAAGTGTATGATTTTATAGCGTGCATTTTATGTCAAGTACAAGTTAATAGTTTAGATAGATTATTATGTATGACAATTTGTAAGAAAATAATTGCATAATAAGATCCTTGTTCACAAAAATTAAACAAATTACTTATTTCTGAGAATATTTGTTACTGTCCTTGACGTCATAAATTCCGAATACTTTGATTTGAGTTACCATAGAAATGAGGAATATTCTAAAACATGTTTCAAGGTTCTGTGGCACTCAGACTCATGGTCATAAATCAATTATCACAAGTAAAATATTTAAAATGTTATCCCTTTGCTGCTATTTTACACCAGTTAAATTCCTATTTAATCTGAATCAGTATGTAAGATGTCGATGACATGTCATAGTCAACAAATCGATTAATCTGAAGCTATTGTCATTATATGAACGAAAAAATAATAATAAATGGTAGCTCCATGTGATATCCCAAATGACGATGGGTTTTCATAATCCAACCTAATTACGGTATTTAAAGCAAGAGCGTTTTAGCAACTTCGATTCGCCTCATAGAACAAAAAGGACACATATCAAAGATATATTTACTGCACAAAATAACTGAGTTAACAGCCAACGTTAAATGAATAACAACTGTTAGTCGTAAAACTATTAAATGAAGTATAATGAAAGACAACCGTTTGGCAGAAAAGCTTTGATAAAATTACCGGAAAAAAACAATTTATGTAAGGTGATTTGCTTTGCTAAATATTAAACACCAAAGCCGTTGTTTCATGCCTATTTTACTTACATTTCAAAATTTGTTCCATTTCTGCTATAAGTTCAAATTTCAAAGTTCAAAGAATTTCCTTGTACCAATCATGGGCCCACAGGGGCAATGCAAAAACAACATTTACGATTAAACACACAGATCCCTACAACACATTCATGTGAAATAATTTTGCCTGTTTAGATAATTTAAGGTTTTTCTAATGACAATGCAATTAGTGTTTTCAATTTCATAGCAGAAATACATTATACATTTTCCCCACGTTTTTTACTTTCACATACAAATCCATTTATTAAAGGCGAAAAAAGGAAGAAATGAAGTGACCCTTTTTTTAGCTCACCTGGTCCGAAGGGTCATCTGAGCTATGCCATAACTTGGCGTCCGTCATCGTCGTTGCCCGTCGTCGTCGTTAAGAACGTTTCAAAACCTCAAGTTCTGAAAATACTAGACCAATTAGTACCCAACTTGGTTTGAATGTTTCTTTAGGTATTTTGCATTGAACTGATGTGGAAATTTTGATCTGTCGAAAAACATGACAAACGTTACTAATAAAAGAAGGGGTCAGAGAGAAGTATTTTGTATATATGTCTCCAAAACCGTTAGATTTAGCAAAATTCTTAAATTGTTCAGCATGGTGAGATCTATCTGTAGTCCAATTGTCGTGTAACCGTCATTCATTTTGAATGGAGATGTGGTTAGTTTACTTATGAGACAGGATCACACACAACTTTTTTCGGGTACAATATTGTCAAGTTTCCTTTCTTTTTCATTTTTTAGGAATGAATATCGATCTTAATGTTTCAGTAATTTAACTTCACGATATTACCCGTAACAAAGAAAATATTTTACCAAATACATGTTAAATAAGTTATCCAGGCTGTCAAATTATGACTTTGATATAAATTCCAAAATGCATATTTAAAAAGTTTAATTGTGTTGAAATGAAGAAACCACGTTTTAATGCATGTATTTGATGTACCTAAAAATGCAATTACTAATACAACACTTGCATGTTTTTAATTGTGTTAGAACATGGCAATGTTGTTGTAAATATATAAAATAAACCACGGGAAATATGTTTTGTATAGGAACACTTGATGAAAAATACCATACGACGAATAAAGCGTAAGTTTTGCAGATAGAACTCAATCCTTACCTACTAAACTTTTCCAAAACAAAACATTAAAAGGAATCTTTAACAAAACATTTAGGTTTTCACTGAAAATTGATTTGGTACAAACATTGAACAGAAAAATTACACGGAAAACACATTTATTCAATTAAGCTGGTCATATCACAATACTCGGTGATCACTCCTTTCAAGAATTTTAACGTAAGCTATCCGTGAAAAGGCGATTAACAATTACATTAACTTCAGTTTTAAAGATTTATGCTTTGTACCAAGTGAGGACCATTGCGGTGATTTCCAACGGTTTTTACTATTGCTTTTGACAGCTGCATAGATCCTATCGCTTTGGTAATTTTGTTATTATAATATAATGCACTTCCAGTTACCTTGACTTTGAAATTTAGCCGTTTAAACTTAGTTATCAAAAGTTTACTCCTGAATACAATTTTACCGCTGAATTTATGTTAAAAATTTGTTTAATAGATCAATATTATTTCTATTGATTTTGCACAGTTATAAAATTTCAAGATACCGACGATATTTATATTCTATACTGTTTAAGTACCAGTTCAAATAAAATCAATACATTGCCCATGCTAATGTGGTTCATGGTGAATAAAACCCTACCAAACTTACAATGTTTTTTCGGACTACATATGCTTTACTTTCACTTAAATATAGTCCTTCCTGTATCAAAATCTGTGTTTTGGAGAACATCATACATTCATCTCCCACTAAAACAACCGAATCAAACCAAGTCAAGAACGTTAACTCTTGCAATGAGTTAATTTCATACACAATTTAAATAATTTCATTTTATAAGTACTGGGGCCATTGACATGCATGAATCACATCATGTCTGATTTTTATAAAGACTGCTACAAAAGTATCATGCAACAATCAAGGGAAGTAATTCTACCAACAAATAGTAATATACCAAACAAAAGGGAAGCCCATAAAATTTTAATCATTTTACATTTTTTACGCAGACTTTTTGTATCGCGCTAGAACTCTAACAAATAGGCTTCTGGAACAGAGTTATGTTGCTACAAGATTGAAGTCATCACTACAGAAGTTTTATGGTCGTCATCATGAAATCGTGGATCGTTATGTGTATCCATCAGCACCATGAAAACTGATTTATTCAACGGGTCATAGTTTTCCTTTCCTCGTTTGTCTACCCAGGACTTGAATTTTTATGAGCAACTCGGTGGATATTTCTAGAAAAGCAGAGGATGCTTACCCTACCGGTCCACCTGGTCCATGCTCCCAGTTTTTAGTGGAGTTCGAGTTGCTCATTTACTTTTGTTACTTTGTATGTATGATTTTAGTTACTTTATGTTCTTCGTTGTGTATGTCTGTTTTCTATGTCTGGTCTTTGTCCCTGGATTCCATTCTTTTGATTACCCTATAACCTTGGTTGCCTTGATTACTCTCTTACCTAAAACTTCGTCAAAATGTAAATCCTAGCATACCTCAAATACACATAAACAATGACAATCCGTTTGTATTATCTCATTTATCTTATCATTTAGAGGTGAATTAAGAGCTCCATCCATTTATACTCCGTATATATTTTTGTAACAGAATATTACATGGAACTTTTGATGAAGTAAGTGAGTCATCTTATTTGCACAATACCATATTGATTTCGATTTTTTACGCTGACACTGAGAAGATATAAAATAACAACATCAGAATTACCTTATAACATCTCGCATGGTTTGTTACATTCACCGATTTTAATTTTCCAACCATTTTTTAACACATAGTTAGATACCAGCTTATCCAAACGTTAAAGTCTATTTGAAAACAAAAACATCACAATTGTTTTTTTTACTTGTTTCCATTGTAATATATTAAGTAAGCAGTCAAACGCATAAAAATCCCGTATTAAACAGACCGTAATCAGATCATAACGAATGATTATAAAATATTTCGTTATATCTATTTATACAAGGATTTGTTAAAAATCCTGATAAAACTTTAAAGTATATATAAGTAATAAAATAAATCTTTTCTTCTTTTTTTTTTTGCAAAAAATACAAAAAATGTTTTCCAATGTTTTAAATCATAGCGAAACATGCGTTTAGGACCAGTGTAGGAATTATATCAGATATGTTTTGGTTCCAATACCCTTTTCTTTGTGAAATAGTATTGAAAACATATTGATGCCGTATGATTTTTATTTAATTGTTTTTCGTTAGTCAGAAACATATGTTTTTCATGGTATTCCTAAAATATGATAAACATGTGTTTTTTAGGTGTTTTCAAAACATGAAAACATTTGTTGCAATTTTTCATGTGTAATGTAATAATAAACAGCTTTTATAAGAATTAGCGGCTGGTCTAATACTAATACCTATTTGTGGTGTTTCAAATAGAACAATGGTCCAGACGGAGTTTGTGGTAACCAGTAAACATAATTGTGTTACGTTGGAGAAATTGTTTATTCCCTTTCCGTTTTATGAAAACAACAAACCGACGAATTAAGTATCAGTGAAATTACACTATTAAATGATTTGCGTATATTCCACCTCAAACTAATTTAAATAGATAGCTATGCAGTAAATATATTATACACCCTTGCAAGAAACGCGAGTGTTTGACTGTAAGACAATTCATTTAATAATAGGTAACTTTTACCTTTTGAATATGTTCCATTGCTCAAATATGTCCTTCAATTCAGAATCATTTCCCAAACCATGGAAATCAAAATCAGAAAAATAAATCCTCATTTTCCTGTAATAAACGGTGTAGTACTTTTCTGACGAATGGGAGATTCCATAGCGTGTCAAATAGATAAACAAATATGCATCAATATTTTATACAATGAGATTATGTCTAAATAAAGAGAGTAAGGATGTCATTAATTACTTAAGTGTGTCTTATTCCCAAATGACTATCTTGTCGGCTATAGAAAAGTCATCAGTAAAAACAAATAAACAACATCACGTAGACTTTACTCAAACAAAGAATAAATGAACACAACTATTGATTTTTTATCTGGAATATAAGGTTCGAAGTAAATCGGATTCTTTGGAGTGCGTGTATGTAGGACAAATCTAGAATACACAATCGTATAAACCAAAACGAATTCTTTTTTCTTAGACTAGAAGATTTGCCAGCATGTTTTATCATTTGTAACATAATTCCATCAGTTGAAATTCCAAACTGTACACCGTTTCAACTACTAGTTTCACATCTCTTAAAATAAGTTTTAGCATGATAGTCCTCTATAGGTAAACCAGAAGTTATCAAGACACCATTCACCATTTTATCGGCCCAATAACTTCAGTCTATACACCATTTTATTGGCTCAATAACTTCAGTCTATACACCATTTGAACGGCTCAATAACTTAAGTCCATACTCCATTTCATCGGCTCTATAACGTTAATCTACACACCATTTTATCGGCTCAATAACTTCAGTCTATACACCATTTTATTGGCTCAATAACTTCAGTCTATACACCATTTTATTGGCTCAATAACTTAAGTCTATGCACCATTTTATTGACTCAATAACATTAGTCTACACACCATTTTATCGGCCCAATAACTTAAGTCTATACACCATTTTATCGGCCCAATAACTTAAATCTATACACCATTTTATTGGCTCAGTAACATTAGTTTACACACCATTTTATCGGCTCAATAACTTAAGTCTACACACCATTTTATCGGCTCAATACCTTTAGTCTATACACCATTTGAACGGCTCAATAATTTTAGTCTATACACCATTTTATCGGCTCAATAACTTAAGTCTATACTCCATTTCATCGGCTCTATAACGTTAGTCTACACACCATTTTATCGGCCCAATAACTTAAGTCTATACACCATTTTATCGGCCCAATAACTTAAATCTATACACCATTTTATTGGCTCAGTAACATTAGTTTACACACCATTTTATCGGCTCAATAACTTAAGTCTACACACCATTTTATCGGCTCAATACCTTCAGTCTATACACCATTTTATTGGCTCAATAAGATTAGTCTACACACCATTTTATCGGCTCAATAACTTAAGTCTATACTCCATTTCATCGGCTCTATAACGTTAGTCTACACACCATTTTATCGGCTCAATAACTTAAGTCTATACACCACTTTA
Source organism: Perna viridis (assembly GCA_037379345.1). NCBI lineage: Eukaryota > Metazoa > Mollusca > Bivalvia > Mytilida > Mytilidae > Perna > Perna viridis. Next base: position 58,792,145 of record CM074513.1, read on the forward strand.
TCGGCGCAATAATTTAAGTCTATACACCATTCGTTTTACAGACCTTTCTTTTGTTTTGAATATTTTGTACTACAGTGAAACCTGTCTCAACTGAACCTTAAATATTCCGAACACATGTGTAAACTGAACCTTAAATATTCCGAACACATGTGTAAACCTTAAATAATCCGAAAACCTGTCTAACCTGAACCCTAAATAATTAAAAAATCTGTCTAAACCAGATACTTCTGGAAGTTGACTTGTATTAATTTTAATATATTTTAACCTGGGTAAACCGAACTCCCTTCTAAGCCGAACAAATTTTAAGTCCGAAAGAGATTCAGACAGATTTCACTGTAATTACCCTAAATGTTGATCATGTAGAGTAACATCTTACAATAGTGTGCCCATAAAATTTATTTTATATCTTAAAATCAAATTCATACCAATTATTTCATATTATTATGTTTTAACTATTGCATCACAATTTTCAATAAGAATAAAATTTATTACATGATGCCGACTTTATTGTCCACTGTATACACTTAAAATATGCTCCACCTAGTTATATTACTGGAGATTAAGGTAGCGTAGATAACGAATCTATTCGATAATTTCCTACGTATATAAGCCACGAAAAACTAATTTTCAAGAAAGAATTTTCATAAAATTTTAAAAAGATTACCCAACATACTATCTCATTTCAGGCGCAAATTTTTCAGTTTAGATGTGATAATAAAGAGTTTTTCATAAAAAGGGGAATTTTCGGAATTCCATTTCTACAATGTACTTCCATTTCACCGGTAATTGGCATTTTATTAAAATACCGTACTTCAAACAAGCGTTTATATGTTCAAACACAATTATACAGAGTAGTAACTTTCTAATGAGTCCAAGTTATAAACATTTAACATTAAACTTTTCCAAGGGTCCACGGTGGACTCTCCCAGTCCATGGATTATTAGTATCGGAAGATAGATACAAGTAATACAATACACTGACAATTCAGTGTACCTCTCTACAAAGGATGACGACTGTAATACCTTAACTACATACTAGAATATGCATAAGTAATGTTTTAAATATCAGTAAAATGCACTTTCAAGTCTCTTTCCAAATTATTTACGATAGATCCATTCTTAGATTTGTCAAAATGGTCGTCAGTCTAATCATGATACGTGTCTTTTTGTTCGCCAAGTGCTATAATTTCTGATCAAATAACGATTCTTAACTGATTTACTTGAAAATTATTACACAAGTACAATAGCATTAAGATCTTCGATTTTTCAACACTTTATACAAGTCCATATCCACAGCAGAAAATCATAACATTGCACACCGCTTCTATTCAAAGAAAGATGGAACAACCAAATACAAATATATAGTAATTAGCAGAAATGCTTCTTAATATGTGAAAAATGAGTCTTAATCACCTTACAAAATGCACTTAAAGTACGCAAAATACATATAAGACAATGATACACTTTTTTGTATCGATATCACTGCTGCTTAGTATGGTGGGTATGTTTTTTTTTCAACATACAGTCAGTATACTAATGGAAACGTTGGCCCCTTTACTTGTCGATCTATCGTCACTCTTCAGAGATAAATTTCACATCAGATCTGATTAATTTAAAAAAAAAACCAGTGAAGAGATTTAACCTTAGCTTCTGATACAGAAGACTTGAATTGACAGAAATATCTGAATCTTCAATGACTTTTTATATCGCATCTATCCCTAAGAACTTGAGATGAAGGAGACTACATACCCTGACAGATCTACCTCATCTCATGAACTACTTTTATGGATCGGTGGAAAAGGAAGACTTGTTACAAAACTATACATCAAATGCAATGACTTTATATTCCATTTGTTAGTGGCAACATCCTCTCGGCCGCTAAGTATTGTGTTTTTATGTCACAGTTTATACGCTATACCAGAGCCTGTCGAAAATACACTGTTTGTTTTTGTATCTTGCATAACTTTTTGTGCAGATAAAGATCTCAAACAATTCTAAGACCACATATCAAAACAAGAAAGTCAATACAGACAAACTAATAAGTAAGTAACAACGAACAAAAGACAACTTTAACATAAAAAATACTTGATATTATCTAAGCCATATTCTTAATCATTCATACAAGCAGAGTAACAAGAGAATTTATTGTGCGATTATGTGTATGATCATTGCCTGGAAAAGTAGCGCAAAGATGAAATAAAAAAGCAACATATCAAACGAACAAACAAAACAACTCCCACAAAATAATATTGTAAAACATGATTAGGTGCAATCATATGGATTCATTAAACTAAAAACTTCTGAGATAACACAACAAAAAAGTGATAGCAAGCGATTGACGACGGTCGCAAATTGATAGAATAAATATGATACAGAAGGGTTACTAGACAACTACATGCTTTAGATAACTGTTCAAAATAAAAACTTTTAAAACATTTCATTTATCTTTTAGGCCTATTAAATATGTTTTCGACAGTTATTTTTTATAATTACATTTTAATCCTTTATCATTCAAGTGAATCCTGATGTGCAATTTGCAAATTGCACCAAGCTTGTAAAATTAGTTTCTGCATCATTTGACAAAGAAGTATTTCGTTCGTCTGTGTATATGTGTAGCACAATGAATTAAAGTTAGTACTTGAAATAGAATTAAAAAAAAAATTTCATTTCATTTTTTTAAGTTTTAAACTCATTGTATTGTATTCTATTTACCATCTAGATTCTTGTTAGAAGCCTACTTTTAGTACACCGGGACATTTTTGGATGTAATTGACAATAATAGTAGAACATTTCTTCTTACGACATCCTCTTGATATAATAAAGTATAAAGGAAAAGGGGATTATGATCTGTTCAAAAGCATCTTATATAGATAACGTATTATCTTTGAAGACCCCAAAGAACTTGAGATAAAGGATACTACAGACACTGTGAAGGCAACCTCATATCTTGACCTACACTTAGAAATCGATGATAAAGAAACCTATTGACCAAATTTTAAGACAAACGTGATGACTTTTCATTCAGAATTTTCAACTTTACCTTCATCTGTGGCAACATCCATTCAGCACCTATGTATGGAGTGTTCATATCACAACTCATACGTTATGCCAGAGCTTGCCGAAACTACGGAGACTTTTTGTATCGCGCTAGAATTCTAACAAATAGGCATCTGGAAAAGGGTTTTATGGTCGTCATCATGAACTCGTGGATCGTTATGGTGTATCCATCTGCATTATGAAAACTGATTTATTCAACGAGTCATGGTTTTCCTTTCATCGTTTGTCTACCCCGGACTTGACATTCTATAAGCACCTCGGCGGGTTTTTCTAGACAAACAGAGGACGCTTACCCTACCGGTACACCTGGTCCATGCTCCCATGTTTTAGTGGAGTCCGAGTTGCTCATTTGCTTTTGTTACTTGGTATGTATTGTTTTAGTTACTTTGTGTTCTTTGTTGTGCATGTCTGGTCTTTGTCCCTGGATTGCATTCTTTTGATTACCGCTATAACCTTGGTTCCCTTGATTACTCTTAGAATATAAGAAACATAACAAAAACATTACCTTTTGAAAATTGTCCACTGATCTAATAAATCCGCTAAATTTGAGTTGTTCTCTGGTAAATCTACATTAAACGTTTCAACATTGAAAACATTTGACAAGTTAACATTCATTTTGCTTGCATAATAAAAATGTTTACTAAACTCGCATTTACGCTTAGTCAGGTAGAATAATGAGCAATGACGTTATTACTACATTGACGGGATAAATTTGCACAGTCAAGCTGACATTGGATCGTGATGTCTTCCTTTCTAGAGAGCTGCTGTCAAGTAAATAGCACAAAAGGAAAATTTGTAATAAAAAGATAAATGTGATATGAGAAGTAAGCCTTTCAAACGACATTAGTTAGAAAATTTTCATATTAAAGCCTGGATAAATGACAGATTTAGGTGATATAGATGCATTAATTACGGAAGTTGTCCAGTAATAGGTATATAGTTATCACATGAGTTTCAATGTGATCAGACTATGAATGCCATTCTATGTTACTGTCATCAGTTGCGCGGAACTACTGTCTATTTTGGAGTAATGTAAATGAAATGGATGAAATTAAAACAATATCGCCGAATAATGTATGAAACTATCAAAACGTTCCCCGTTCAAGCTCATGTGCAAAATAATTCACTTTTGTTCAGTCATCTCTCTAGAAAACAAAAGTAGTTTTGCTCAGTCATTATAACCAATACGCTTTTTACATTGTCGAATACTTTTTCGGGTATTCGACACAAAATTTTGTATATATATATACAAACGTCTTAGAATGTGACGACTCTATTCAATACACTGCTCCATCGGATCAAATTGATACAGGGAAGATATGTAAACGTATAGAAAGGTCTGAAAAATTCCCAACGATGTTAGAACTGTCAAATTTGCGATGCAAATTTTTGCTCGTTCCCTCCGCGGGACTCAAACTCGTACCGCTGTGACATCTATGGCAAATTCAGAGATTGTGTATCTTTTCCGAATGCAAATCTAATGAATATGATCATTTTAAAAGACTTTAACAGAAGACAGATGATACATAATATTAGATTATGATTTATGTCTTTCTTCGAAGATCTTTTTCATCACTATAATGCTACCGATGATGTAATATTTAATCTTGGAAAATACTACCGGGGTCCGTGATCAATATGCTTGCAGAAAAAGATTTCTATGCGATTATCATTGGAATACTATATATAGCCTTTGCGTTTGTTTTGACTTATTCACACCAATTCTCAGTTACAACTAGGTCAATCGTTCTTTTTTTTTGTCAATTCTAGAAGTGTTATGTCATAATATACTTATGTAAGGCAGTGAGCTAGATTTGAACACGTACTTATTATTCAGTTGTATTCACCATTGGGTGTTAAGTGTGTAGATAATAACTTATCAGACATGTCTGAATGATTGAGTCAAAAGGATATTAAGAATACCAATAACACATTAAAATGTTAATGGGTAGATATGTACATATGCAAGAAATCGGTTTCAAGGGAACTAATAAGTTCTTACACGAGACAGTGATTGTTTCTATTAAATAGCATCTCAGAGCTCCTAATTGTGTCATTTATAAAAATAAAACTCCCCTTGTTGTTAAGGTTTTTAATTTTTAAAATAAACTTGTGTATGTTAGATGACTATAACGTTTGGTAATACATGTATTTATTTTACATTGCAATACCCTGAAATACACAATATACAAAACATGTGTAGTTATGCATCAATTTGCAAATTAGATTAGAGAAGTAATGAAAAATTACACTAAATGTTTACAAAGACCGAAATACAGCTTGCTTGAATCCATTGGTATTCACCTGATTAGGTAGTGAGTTGTGTTCACAGACCATTTACTTTCATACACAATCAGTTTATTTAAGGTACTGAAGAAGGTCATTTGCTGACTGAAAATTTTGCCCATTATATACTTTATTATAATGTGTTAACACCTTTATCGGTATCCTTTAGACTGTTTATATATATATATATATATATATATAAACGTCTGAAAAAAGACCAACGATGTTAGAATTCTCAAATTTGAGATGAAAATATAATTGATTCCTCAAAAATCAACACTCATTTGCCCACTTTCTCTCTTTTTCTTTACATTATCAGATGAAGACTACTTCTATGTATGTCGAATAAAAATTAACAATGTCCCTGCTTTTTGTCTGATCCCATTAGTTTTTGATACTAATATTTATGAATTATGCATATTACTCTGAGTAAGCCTATCAATTATGTTTTAAACACAAAAGACCTCATAAAGTACAGTTGATTAATCTTCACAATTAAACTAACAAGCATTAATAAGGTATAAATTTTCAAACCCGATTTCTAGTGCTTAAAGTAGATCACACCTATTACATGCAACATTCTTTTCTGTCATCTTGCAAAATTATACAGAAGTATGTGTTTTCAATAGGCAAATAGTGTTTAAAATTATGTAAAATGAGCTTTTTTTTAAAAAAAAATATAAGAGAATGAAGTTCAGTGTCCCCAATTTTTCTTTTATGAAATACGAAAAAAACATTAAAATGGTATTCACAAGCCATACACTTCATTAAAATTCAACCACTTGAAGGCTTTACTATACATAATGGAGGATCTAAAAGCAGCAGGGAAATTTGAGAACTTTCATGGATTATAAAATTCCGGACAGCTCGCGGTCTAAATGATAGTATCATAGGCACAGGAAACATGACAAGATCTTCAGACATAAATGTTATTGAACTTGTTACTAAAAATTCTAGAAACAAACGATCTAACGGCAAACGTATTAATCGCAACATTTCACCGTCAATCAGTTTCTCTTAATGACCTTCTTGCTATATTTAAGGGGCGACATAACCTTCTATGAAAGCGTTCTTCTATTCCTGTTATAAAACTTCTTAAATAGTTAAAATGAATGTAATTCTATTTCACATTCTATAGTCCTCGATAGTAGATCTTATTATAATTTCTTACTATAAACCGTTTCCTAAAATTGACAAATCTGAAAACGTTAAGATATTTTCTCAAACCGCCATTTACTAACAAAGGTATCGATTTACTAAATTTAGCTAGTATATGTATATTCAGAGACTCTAATGTAACTGAAGCTATACCAGGTTTTTTGGAAAATCTAGAACCAACATTTTATCTTATTCCTATAAGATGTTATTTTTAATTACACTTCTGCTTCTACTGAAACGGTCATCGATACAAATAAGCCATCATCCTGATTCTGTGTACTTTTCAATTATCAAATTCTACAGAGAGTGAAATAACATTTTATGGCTAGATAAAATAAAGATCTCCTAAACAATATTTGGTAGATAAATTAAATTAACATCTTTAGATATTTGGACGATATTTTGGCTCTAAACAACGATTAATTCCATATTTATACTAAAGATAAATATCCTGTAGAAATGTCTTTGAATAAAGAAACTATTGATAACAAGAATTTCCGTTTCTTGATTTTTTTTTTTTCATATCGATAATAGTAAACTTAATACTAAAATTTACTATTATAGTTATAAACTGGTCTTGAACTGTCAGTTAACTGCAAGTACTAGTAGTCCTTGGTTTGTACTCTTTAAAGATCCGTCAAAACATGATCTGTTGCATGAATTCAATAACAATTTCAGATACCTTGATGATAGTTTGGCAGTAAATGATATTCGGTAATTATGTTCAAGATATCTGTCCAAAATAACTTAAGCTTGCTTACTAAGTCTAATAATATTAGTTCCCGTATACCCTTTCTTCATTTAGATATTACACTAAAAAATGGAAACTTTCAACCGAAGATTTATGACAAAAGAGATGATTTTGATTTCCCATTCCTAGATTATAATATTACTGAAGTCGACAACTCATTTTTCTATATAGTTTGTTGAGATATTCCATGGCGAGAATTGGGTGTATTATTGAAAGAATTTTTTTGTCGTGCTTGTTTCTAGTTTCAGTTCACTTTTTACCTTACATTAAAGAGGGGTATTTAAGGCCTTATTAAACAAGTAGTTTGATTTTGAAGAATTGACAATTGTCAGTTTAGTTGAGGGTATGTTGACGCTTATGGAAGATCATTTGGTGATCTCTTGATGTATGTATTATTTTGTATTTAGGTTATACGCTGGTGCATTGTTACGTTTCACCTTATCCGTTCTATTTCTATTCCATATTCAAATATTTAAGATATTTTAAAGGTATCAATAGTTTAGAAAATAGTAAACATCCCTCCAGAATCTATACATACATTGTTGTAAAATAATCGTCTTAAAGACCCAGCTATATTAACAAGCTCAGTTACCTTTGTTTTACATCAAAATTACCAGTATCAGAAAATAAGAAAATCTATAGTAAAGAACTGTTGGTATTGTCTATCTTAAATTAACAAAGTAAATCAACAAAGTACTACATAAATCCACAATGGCCTGTCTAAGAGAGTAATCAAGGGAACTAAGATTATAGCGGAAAAGAATATAATCACGAGACAAAGACCAGACATGGAAAACAGAGAAAACAATATAAAATATAAAGTAACAAATTATACATACAAGGAAACAAAAGTAATTGAGCAACTCGGACAAAGTACTGCCTAAATCAACAATGTACTACCTTAATCAACAATGTACTGCCTAAATCAACAAAAAACTGCCTAAATCAACAATGTACTGCTTAAATCAACAATGTACTGCCTTAATCAACAATGTACTGCTTAAATCAATAATGTACTGCCTTTATCAACAAAGAACTCCCTAAATCAACAATGTACTGTCTTAATCAACAACAATGTACTACTTAAATCAACAATAATGTACTACCTAAATCAACAATGCATTGCCTAAATCAACAAAGTCCTCCCTAAATCAAAAATGTACTACCTAAATCAACAATGTACTGCTTAAATCAACAATGTACTGCCTTAATCAACAATGTACTGCTTAAATCAATAATGTACTGCCTTTATCAACAAAGAACTCCCTAAATCAACAATGTACTGTCTTAATCAACAACAATGTACTACTTAAATCAACAATAATGTACTACCTAAATCAACAATGCATTGCCTAAATCAACAAAGTCCTCCCTAAATCAAAAATGTACTACCTAAATCAACAATGTACTGCCTTAATCAACAATGTACTGCCTTAATCAACAATGTGGCGCCTAAATCAACAATAATGCACTACCTAAATCAACAATGTACTAATTTATTCTTAAATTTCTTTACATTTTCCAAGGTTATTAAATCATTTTTTTAAAAATCCAAAAGGCAACATTTGGCCGCCCAATATATTATAGCATGTTGATAGATGCATCGTTATACGATTCGATGTTTCTCATTTAAAGCCGGTTAAAGATAAACTACCTATAACATGTTACATTTCATAATTGATTAATGTTTGTTGTTTGTTGGGGTTTAACGTCCGAGCAGCAATATTTCAGCTATATTCAGACGATGAACATGCAATTGATGATAAAATGAACATGAAATGATGATGAAATGAAAAAGGGATGGGACACAAGGACAACGGGGTCGACAAATTTTGATTACCACTGGAAATAGGGGGAGGTGGGTAGGGGTCGGGCAATTTAGCCTCCAGTGGCGAAGCCCTATGGTTCCTACTCCGGGAGAATACCACAGTAGGGTTCTTTAACGTGCGAGGAACGTGGCATCTTTTCCAACACGGTGTACCACTATGGTTTGCGGTCAGGTTTTCCGTATTGTAGCCCGACAACCCCAGCATGTAACACACCAGGGGTACCCCATTCCACCACCTGGGGCACACTTCCCAGTTGCTCTGTGGGCAGAGCGCCCTAGCCTCCGGCTAGGGTTCTGAGCACTATTTAGTCGCCTTTTACGACAAGCTTAGCGCTGCTGCAGGCCTATTCTTTTAACACCCGGACCTGCACGGGGCTCATAATTGATTAAAGATGTGCACTTACTTGTAAGAATATAATTATAAGGAGAAATGTAGCACTTTTCATTTTCTGAAAAATGGATTATCGAAATTAAATATCATCTACAATTGGTAGTCAGATTGATAGATACTAGTAACTTTGACATGTTTGTAAATGCAAAAATACCAATCATATATATATATTGCAAATTTCGATATGCTGTACACGTGTTTCAAGGAGAAACCTCCAATCAGGAGCATTAGCTACTAATATATAGAAAGATCTAAATATTAGTTTCATACAGGAAGTACTCAAAACAAAACAAAAATATTGAAATAAGAAGCGAAATCCATTAAAAGAGGTTCTACAATGTGCAATACAAAGAATGAAGCCTCATTTTTTTTAGGTATTTTGAAATTTGTAACACTACAAATATTGATAAATATGATAAAAAAATGTGATATAATTCGGGATCAGACAAGTTTGACTGATGAGTTGGTGAATACCTTCGGGGACCTGTAAAGTTGCATTTTTGCTGAAACTGTCGAAAAGAAACGAATCTTTTTTTGTTCACGATCCTTTAGTATCCTCCGTCCACGATCAAGCGGTGAAACTAGAGAAATATTTTCGATCTGTTAACGACCATTTCTCTCGCTTGGCAGTGTGGCAATGTGAACATATTTTGTACTGGACAATAATAAATCATTTGGAACCAGTTTTTTTCATTCTCGACTTTCTAAACTCTTCATCGTAGAATGAGCGGCATTTTCAAGTTTTCTGCAATGCGTACTAGTAAAATATCTTGTCGTTGAAAAAACCTCCCCGTAAATCCAATGAGATAAACCTATGGGACGCTCTTTTTTATTTTTTCAATATTGACATTTGAAGTTTCTTGTTTTAATAAAAAATCAAATTCATTTTTCGATTTCAGAAAAAAATGATACCGAAAATTCATTTTGATGTATTAAATATGATTTTGTGATATCAAAATACTGATATTTGTGATATCAGAAAATGGAAAATGATTTGCTAATACAAAAAATTAAAATTTATCATATCAGATCATACAAAGATATGTTTGTATATCAACCGATTTCCTAATAATTATCAAGAAATATTTTTGATATAAAAAACAGATTCATAGAGGTAAGAAATTTCATTTATTGATATAAATAAATAGAAACTATTTTCTAATATCAGTTGATTTTGTGATTTCAGAAAATCAAAATGACAAAAGCAATAAGCGGTCCTCAAAAATGGTTTCTTTTTTTATATCATGCAGAAACTGATTTTAAATTACATGTACCTGATGAAAAATGTGGGCTTACCTCAAAAGTCTATCAAAATCATAAGTCGTCATTACGTACTCCACCAAGGAATAATAACTGTAATATTATTTTATGACAAAAAATGCTTAATGTGTGATGAGAATATATATAATGAAAACATTCATGTGACTGACAATATCTAAACGGAACACTATATTGAAATAAAACGCTAGTATCATTCCTAACCTAGCCTCCTAATTGGATATCATACACCACTTGAAACGGTAATCAATTCCGTACCACCAACAAATATGCATATTGTAAATTTTAACAGCAACCTTTCCCCCACAATTTCATGTAATAAAATATCCATTAATTCATGGCTTTCGTACTGGTTTTAATCTAATATTATTAGTAAAAATAAAAAGAAACTACAACATTCCTGGTAACTTACCTTATGAATTCAAACAAATTAAATATATTAAACTGCGAGTCCATAACTACAAACAAGATGCTATTAAATGGACACGGATATTGATGTTACAACTTCAATGGAATCACTAAAAATGATACTGTCTTTAAACTTCTCAAGAGTAAAATAGTCAGATGACTTTTTAATGTAATAGTGGACTAATGATGTTCTTTTTTTATTAAGTTACTACCGTCATTCACCATTCAGTTTCACTCCATTGTATATTTAAATCCACTTACTTAAATAGACGGCAATATAAAATATTTGTTAATAAAATATAACCCCTCTAGGCTCTCAGCTTTGAAAACAAGAAATTCAAATTAGTGCCCCAATGACACTCAGATTAAGACGTATGGCTTTAATAGGTTTACTTTTACATCTCTCCATCGTTTCTAAATTCCATTGTGCAGTTAACTAGCTCCTACTTATAGGTGTTTATTAAGTTAATTCCAACAATAGATTTTATGCTAAATAGACTTGGAAATATTGCTCACTGCGTGTACAAAAATTGGTCACTTGAGAGACGTTTCATTCGTATATTTTCGGTGTGATATTGTGTGTTTAGTGTCTATCCGTGACAAAACCAAAGTACTGTTAATTCTTTTATATGGATATTGTCACACATTAGTCCACATTTTATTATCAAGACACTGTTATTCCGTTGTTTTCAATCTATACAAAGGTAATTACAACTAAAATCATAAACAAAAAGCATTTATTTTTTATAAAAAAGGAAAAATTGAAGATGCTGTGCATTTCCATTATTACATTGCATTTCATTTCTTGTGGAATTGTGTCCACTTGATTCAAGAATCAAACACCACGACAATTTGAACAACTTCGTTCAAAGGTTTGCTGAGATGGCTTCGAGTATAAATCAAGGGAACCAAGGTTATAGCGGAAATCAAAAGAATGTAATCCAGGGACAAAGACCAGACATGGAAAACCGACATATACAACAAAGAACACAAAGTAACTAAAATCACACAAAGTAACAAAAGCAAATGAGCAACTCGGACTCCACTCAAAACCGGGAGCATGGACAAGGTGCACCGGTAGGGTAAGCGTCCTTTACTTTTCTAGAAACACCCGCCGAGTTGCTCATAAAAAGTCAAGTCCGGGGTAGACGAAAGAGGAAAGGAAAACTATGACATATTGAACAATGAAACACACGCCGTTTTAACATAAAAAATACGATAATGCACCATACTAAAAAAACATAATTGATCCCCTTAAAGTATAGAAGTAATAATAAAAATAAGATAAATCACTCGATCTGTGTGCACTTTTTGTCACTCAAGAAACTATGTCGTTCCCCAGGATGAGGGAACGACATACTATCTTAAGTGAATGACATATCATTTTGAGGGGCCGAAATATTCTCCTCATATGTCATTGCGCATGCGCTGATTCTTTCTTTTATTGATTAGCAGAGTCTTACTTAATTACGAAGGTAACATGGAAACAATGAAATATCGCAAATTATTGAATTTTCCTTCATTATATAATACAGACGTTCATACGATGTCAATATTTAAATATTTATCTTTATTTAGTGTTTTTTCTTTTGGGTATTTCCTTTTCTATTTGAAATTTAAACTATTTATTCAAACCCCATAACACTGTTTTAGCACTATGAAGGATACCCGTTGAGATATCTTAAACATGACGACTCGAGTAGTATACATAGAACCAAAAACAGTATTGTGCTGTTTGAATGAAGTGAAAGTAATGCGACATGCCGATTTAGCTATGGCCGAAGAAGGGAGACAGAAAACAGCAAACGATTGTCGGAAGGTACGATCTTAGAAAAACTTGGTGTACATCTCTCACATTCTTCTCTGATATCAAGGGTAAATTAGAGGGAGATAATCTGGCGTTAGAAGTCGGTGTTTTTATCATGAACTCGTTGATCTTTACGGTGTATCCATCTGTGCCATGAAAACTGATCTGTTCAACGTTTTCCTTTCCTCGTTTGTCTACCCCGGACTTGACTTTTTATGAGCAACTCGGCGGGTGTTTCTGAAGCAGAGGACCCTTACCCTACCGGTGCACCTGGTCCATGCTCCCAGTTTTTAGTGGAGTCCGAATTGCTCATTTGCTTTTGTTACTTTGTATGTTTTATTTTAGTTACTTTATGTCCTTTATTGTGTGTATCTGTTTTCAATGTCTGGTCTTTGTCCCTGGATTATATTCCTTCCTTCCTCATATCCACATGCGATATGGATTTTGCCGTGTATTATTCTGTATAAATAGTATAAATAAACACTTTTTGTACAGTGAATACAGACTGTCTAGCAGGCTGAGTACAAATGTGTTGATTATAACAAATTTAGAATTTCGGTCAAACTGCTATCACTATTTTCGGACCTCCATTTGTAAAGATTTTTCCATTTTATTAAGTATATTGAGTTCGCGGAAAAGTGGTATTTGAAATGAATATCGTTTTGTACCCCGAAGAACTATCAAAAGGTCAATTTTTGTATAAACCTTTATCAAAATCTAAATATCTAACTCCATTTAACTATAGGCCTATCTTGAACAAGTGTATTCATTTATGTCGGTCATCTTGATGGAACGATATAGTAGCTTGGTGTAACGCTATAAAGTATATTCTTATAAGTATGTGCGTATAAAGAAAAAAAGTATAAATGAAAAAAAAATATGTGTATAAGGTGGGAAAAGGAACATGTATGAAGAAACGCAACAAATACACCAGCATATGTCAGTAAGAGATTACAAAAATGTCTTCAACGAGTATAAACACGCCATAAGTAATCTCTGAAAGGCCATACAACAAAAGTGATCAAATTCACAGTAACAGAACGATGTCGATTCTAGAAGTAATATAACGACACAAAGGCACATTAATGACCAACATGTTCTGACAGTGGATTGATGTATGCAATATGGGTAGGGTTTACTAGTTTTATAAGGCCTTAACCACCTCCTTTAATGTAAGGTAAAAGTGAACTGAAACAAACAAACACGCTATAAAATCCACTCGGTAATACATCCAATTCCCTCCAGGGAATACCTCAACCTACACCATATAGCCAAAATGAGATATTGGTATATCTATGAGCACTAATTGTGCCCTCTCCTAACCGATATGTTTCTTTGTTCTTACGAATCAAAGTTCCTCCAAAATCTTGTGAGACTTACAGGTTAAAGAGCCTAACATATCAATATATTATTGACGATGTTCTCTGTATTAATATCCTACTAACGTTTATTTACACAGCCGACCTAAAAATTTACGAGACTACTGATACAGCTATTTTCAGACCTTCACCTCGAATTTGACGACAGTATAGTCATGTCAGTACAAAAAATATATGACAAACGAGACGATTTGATTTTAAAATTATAAATTTCCCTTTCTTGTGCAGTTATTTATCAGCTTCCCTTGTACGTGATGTTTATATTTCTCAATCCCCGTGCAGGTCCGGGTGTTAAAAGAATAGGCCTGCAGCAGCGCTAAGCTTGTCGTAAAAGACGACTAAATAGTGCTCAGAACCCTAGCCGGGGGCTAGGATGCTCTGCCCACAGAGCAACTGGGATGTGTGCCCCAGGTGGTGTAATGGAGTGTGTTACATGCTGGGGTTGTCAGACTATAATACGGAAAACCTGACCGCAAACCATAGTGGTGCACCGTGTTGGGAAAGATGACACGTTCCGCGCACGTTAAAGAACCCTGCTGTGGTATTCTCCCGGAGTAGGAACCCTCCGGCTCCGCCACAGGAGGCTAAATTGCCCGACCCTACCCATCTCTCCCTATTTCCATTGGCAATCAAAATTTGCCGACCCTATTGTCCTTGTGTCCCATTCTTCTTCATTTCATCATTTCATGTTCATTTTATCATCAATTTCATGTTCGTCGTCTGAATATAGCTGAAATATTGCTGCTCGGACGTTAAACCCCAACAAACAAACAAACAATATATTTCTCAATTTTTAATGTATGTCAGAGCTAGTAGTGACTATTCTGACTTCTTAAGACGCCACCGTTGCCATAGAGAAAGGCTATTGGGCCAAGGAGAAAATATGTAGGCTGCCTTAAAAGTTCTATATCCGATAAAATTATATCTAATTGAAATCTATTCTGTTTCTTGACAAACAGATTATAGATGATGAATTTTTTTCATTATTTTCTGTAGTTTTTACTTTTTATTATTACTTGAACTTGTCGCACCTTCCCTAAAAATATTCAAGACATTTTGAAACTCGTGGCTTGGATTTACACAACTTTTTATTGTATTTAGTTATTTTTATTTTTTACTTATTTATTGTTCATATCTTCTGTAGTGTTTTGCTACTGAATTATCGATTTTGACTGGAGGTAATTTTATGCATTGGATTGGATAGCAGCAGCTTGTTGCGAAAAGGAAGCCGATAGCGTTAGTCTTCCCTGCAAATTATAGCTTTTCATACAGTAAGACCAATGTGGTATCCTCCCCGAGGTGACATACGGTAACTGGTTCCTCGTAATGCCAGGCCGAACCACAGGGTCTCGGAGGAGACTATAGGCCCCTAGATGCATGGCAGTCTAGGCCCACCGGCATTTGGATATGCCTGCAAATCTAGCCCTCGGCTACGGGTAAATAGCGGGCTAGATAAGGGTCACATGTACGAAAGTGAAAAGCACAAGTAAAATCAGAAATGATTGATTGATTGTTGTTGATTGTTGGAGTTTAACGTCCGAGCAGCAATATTTCAGCTATATTCAAACGATGAACATGAAATGGATGATCAAATGAACATGAAATGATGATGAAATGAAAAAAGGGATGGGACACAAAGATAATAGGGTCGACAAACTTTGATTGCCACTAGAAAAAGGGAGGATGGGTAAAGTTGGGCAATTTAGCCTCCTGCGGCGGAGAGCAAAGGTTCCTACTCCTATCGAATACCACATCACGGTTCTTTAACGTGCGAGGAACGTGACATCTTTCCCAACACGGTGCACCACTATGGTTTGCGGTCATGTTTTCCGTATTATAGCCTGACAACCCAGCAAGATCAGAAATGAGAATATATAACCTGCAAAACTTGGAGTAAATCAGAGTGGATGGACAAAATCTGGTCGGATAACAATAGAGACACGTCACGTGAGACATTGCTTTACTCGGGTCGTGAGGATCTTAAAGAAAGGAATGGAGAAAAAAATACTAGAATGGAAGCCAATAAACAACAGGCTTTTGAAAGCGAGATTCAAAGGTCGTCCATCGTCACAACAACTTTACTGTGATCCAATTTTATGCTCCTACCAATGACCAGCTACATTCTGAAATCATATCATCTCATGACCTTGTTATCGTTGCGGGTGATCAAACGCCAAAGTTGGAAATGCAACTATCGGTGTGGAACGAGTTGTGGGAAAACATGGATGTGGATGTATGAACAACAACGAAGAAAGACTGGTTGACATCGGTTCATCAAAAAACTTCGTAATAGGAGGAACACTTTTCCCACACCCGTCGATACACAAACTTGGAACTCACCTAATGGTAGAGATGAAAACCCAATTTACCAGACCATGGTAAACGAAAAATGGAGAAGATCGCTGATTGATGTTAAAATGAGAGGAGTTGCAGACTATGCAGTGATCACCATCCTGTCGTTGCCTTGTTGAATGTTACCTTGGTGAGTACTGGCAAAACACCAACATCCGGTAAACGTTTTGACACATACAAACTGAAAAATCGTAAAGTTAAGATCACTTTTGTCTACCAGTTAGCATAGATATCAATGATGTGAACAACATTTGGGATTGCGTAAAAGATGCATATGACAAAACAAGTAGACTGTAAAGGCTTTCAAACCAGCAGAGCAAGCAATGGAAAAGTGGCTTACACCTTCCACTTGGGATGCTATTGATAAAAGACAGAACATCAAACTGAAAGAACTTGACACAAAGTCACAAAGGCTAAAAGATCAATATAAAGATGAATACAGAACGGCTGATAAGGAAGTTAAGAAACTAGCAAGGAGAGATAAAAGATCATACATATAGGTCATTGCTAGACATCTAGAAGAAGCTGCTGAAAACAAAAAACAAGGTCAACTTTACAAGTTAACCATGCTAGTAAATGGAAAATACAAAGGCAACACTAACATGCCAGTGAAAGATAAAAATGGTAAACTTCTTAATACAGAGAGTGGACAAGAAGCACGATGGACAGAACACTTTGATATAATACTAAACAGACCGCCACCTGATCAAATAATTGACACACCTGAATCAGAGAATGACTAGGAAGTGAACACAACTCCACCAACAGTTGATGAAATAGTCAGCCATAAAGTCTCTGAAAAACGAAAAAGCGCCAGGTCCAGACGATCTGAATGCTGAATTGTTCAAGGCAGATCCAACTATTCCCGCAATTGTACTTCTAACTTTATTCGAACATGTTTGGAACAACAACAAAGTACCCGATGACAAGGTAGCATTATCAAGATACCAAAGAAAGGGGCATTCAACAACTGCGATAACTGGTGATGTATCTAACTTCTATCTATACTCAGTAAAATTTTAGCAAAGATTATAATAAACATAATTTCAGAAGCTATAGATGAATGCCTGAGAGAAGAGCAAGCGGGATTCAGACAAGAGGCTCCCAGGAGCCTGAATCGCTCACCTGGTTGAATTTTGCCTTTCAAGGGCAATAAATTAAAAAAGTTGTCCAACAATTTCGACTCAAGAAAACTTTGATAGGACTTATCATAAGGATCATTTCAGTAAATGAAAGTCTAAATCTATCATAGTTTTCAAGACGTTGGCTGAAAACTGTAAAAAAAAAACCTGTCATTTTCCCCTGTCAAGGGCAATAACTCTTATAAGAAAGCGTCTGACAAATTTCATGCCTGAAAACTTTTGTAGTCCTAAAAATAAGGATCCTTTCAGCTATTGAAAGAATTTGGCTAAACCTAACGCTTTTGGAGATATATTCGAAAAACTACTGTCTGACCTTTATTTTCTATTTTTAGTAACAGTGGCCACGTTTTTCGACGGATCAAAAATCCCGCATCAGCTCAATGCATGATACCCAAAGGAACATTCATACCAAGTTTGTTTCCAATTAGTCAAGTAGTGTCAGAGGAGAAGATTTTTGAAAGAAAGAACATTAAAATTAGCAAAAAAACGTCGAAAAAGGGCAATAACTCCAACGTGACTGAACAGATTAAAATGACAATTTGACCACAGATAGATCTCACCATGCTGAACACCTTTACCCCTTTCAGAATGGACTAACCCTAACCGTTTTGGAGATATATGCGAAAAACTATTGTCAGACCCCTATGTTCTATTTTTAGTAACGGTGGCCATGTTTTTCGACGGATCAATAATCCCCACATCAGTTCTATGCAGGATACCCAAAGAAACATTCATACTAAGTTTAATTCCAATTGGTCAAGTAGTGTCAGAGGAGAAGATTTTTGAAAAATTGTTAACGACGACGACGACGGACGCCAAGTGATGGCAATAGCTCACATGGCCTTCGGCCAGGTGAGCTAAAAAGGTAGAGGCTGCACTGATCAGGTATTTGTGATAAGTAATATCGTCAAGCAATGTACTGAATGGCAAGGGGAGTTATACATCAATGTCGTTGACTTTCAGACAGCTTTTGACACCATACACAGAGAGTCTATGGAATATATTAAGATGTTATGGTATTCCAAGCAAAATAATAGATATAATCAAGAACTTTTACCGTAACTTCACATGCAGCGTACAAAACAGTGACAACATGTTCCAAGTAGACAGGAGTAAGACAAGAATGTGTTATATCTTCCACCCTTTTTAACTTAGTAATCGACTGGGTGATGAGGAAAGCAACCGAAGATACGAGGAGAAGAATTAGATGGAAAATAAACACTGTTCTAGAAGATCTTGACTTTGTTGAAAACATAGCCTTGTTATCACATACAGGATAAGACCAACCGCCTTTCGAAATTCGCGTAACATATAGGTCTCAACATCAGTGAAACTAAAACAGAAGTTATGACCATAAACACAACGAACACCACACCTATTGAAAATAACGGCAAAAATATTCCGACAACAAACACCTACAACTAACTTGGTAGCATAAGGGACAATGCCTCAGGCGCTAGCGAAGATAGGATTGAAAAGGCTTAGAACATATTTATCTTTTTTCTTTATTTATCTAAGTCCAGCCAGTACAGCAAAACAACAAGAGTTGCATACTTTCAACACTCTTGTACGGCTTTGAGTGCTGGAAAATCACAGAGCAAGACCAAACAAAATTGTCAACATTTCATACCAAGTGTTAAAGACGTATCTTGCGAATATTCTGGCCCAATACCATCAGTTATGAAGAACTGTTGAGAAAATGCAACCAACTTTACATGGCAACAATACTGCTGAGAAGAAGATGGAAGTGGATAGGCCATGTCGTCAGAAAAGACAATACTTCTCACATCAAAGTAACCTTACACTGGACACCAGACTGTAAAAAAAGAGGGAGACCTAAAACATGGAGGATAACCATAGAAGTTGAGATGAAGGACAGAGGCCAAACCTGGGAAACTGTTGAAAGGATGGCCAAAGACCGTCAAGAATGGAGATCTTTGTTGCTGCCCTACATGCCAGCAGACATAACGGGCAGTAAGTAAATAATATTTTGCTGCCTATATACCGGAAATAATGAACCATAATGTAAGCAGGAGGTTTAGCGCGCTGCAAAACCTCTGTGGCGGATCCGGGGGGGGGGGGGGTAGACGGGGTTAGCACCCCCTTTTTATTAGAAAAGGAGTATGTTCAGAAAATATCAAAATCAGCCCCAAAAAACTAAAGTATTTCAAATAAATTTGAAAATTGCATAATTTAATAGTCGAATATGTGCCTTTCGTAAAAAAAAACAAAGTTTCATTGTTGTTAATGCATGTGTTGCACTAAAATTGTTGAGATGAATAACGCAAAATTTGAAAATCTAGCCGAATTGTATTAAAACAGCTTATTTCATGAGACATTTTTACGTAGAAAATATAGAGCGCATTTATCGAACTATTTGATATTTCTACGAAAATAGCCGTCTGTACCATTGCAACTCCTGACAAAATATTATGTTGTGTTGTTCATAACTTGCGCGCCATATTTTTGGATTAAAAAACTACCCATTATCCTTACATTTTTGTGAAAATTCTTCGAAAACTGTTTAGATGTAGAGTTTTGTGCCCTTCTTACGACAAAATTATCACACAACAGCATGTATTTTCTGTACATTAGTATTCAGATAGTATTTTAGCTTTAAAATAGGCAAATAGTAAATTTCAAAAAGTAAGTTGAAACGCCGGCAAAATAGTAGGCCAGAAACTAGAGTTTGTGAATTTACCCCTTTGTCACTTTTATGTGTAAAATCGACAAAAATATGGCAAATGATGTCCTG
Organism: Perna viridis; assembly: GCA_037379345.1. Classification (NCBI taxonomy): domain Eukaryota; kingdom Metazoa; phylum Mollusca; class Bivalvia; order Mytilida; family Mytilidae; genus Perna; species Perna viridis. The sequence continues at coordinate 58,812,736 of CM074513.1, forward strand.
GCACCCCCTTTTTCTGAGGAAAACCGGCTGCCATCACTCTTTTTCAAAGTGTCTGGATCCGCCCTTGAAACCTGGTTAAAGGTAGTAAGGGAGGTAATCCAAATAGATAGGTCACTAAGAGTAGGCCTGCAGCAGCGCTAAGCTTGTCGTAAAAGGCGACTAAATATTGCTCAGAAACCTAGCCGCGGGCTAGGCGCTCTGCCCACAGAGCAACTGGGAGGTGTGCCCCAGGTGATGGAATAGGGTATCCCTGGCATGTTACATGATGTTGATTGTCAGGCTATAATACGGAAAACATGACCGAAAACCATAGTGGTGCATCGTGTTGGGAAAGATGCCACGTTCCTCGCACGTTAAAAACCCTGCTGTGATATTCGATACGAGTAGGAACCCTTGCGCTCCGCCACAGGAGGCTAAACTGCCCGACCTTGCCCATCCCCCCTTTTTCTAGTGGCAATCAAATATTGTCGACCCTATTGTCCTTGTGCTCCATCCTTTTTTTTTTTTATTATTTCATCATTTCATGTTCATTTTATTATCCATCTCGTGTTCATCGTCTGAATACAGCTGAAATATTGCTGCTCGGACGTTAAACTCCAACAATCAATCAATCATACAACATTCTGTGCTCGGCAATACTCTTTATTTAATATAAGTCATCATAATTTGATACATGTATGTTTAAAATAATTACACGATTTTAGCCATTAATTTGACAGATAAAGGATTTTTTAAATGCTGTACTTGGGACCATTACAGTGGTTTCCAACTTTTCGTTTTTATCCTAAATTATTGTCTTTTGTTATACGGGCTTTCCCTTTTGACTACTGCCTAGATTTTATCGGTTCGGTTATTTTGTAATTACCCTTCATCCATTTAAAGAACGCTCGCAATTACTGAAAGCTAGCTCAGAACATATTAAAGTATGACAATACCATCAAAATAATCGGACACCACGTACTGTGGACTGGATGTAGAGTAGTAACGCCCAGTTCTTTCAAAATAGGAAGGATCTGACTAGTGCAATACTAAAATATGACTTAGTTTTTACGTAGAGTTGTTGAAATTATGGATCGAATATCTCTATTTGTGAAAACAAGGTTCAATGAATAAAATATAATTAGAAAATCGCTTACTTTTAGATTAAATTTATGACGCAGGGATGCACTTAGTTGTCGAACATCTCTATTTGTGATAGCAAGGTTCAAAGACGAAATAGTTTGAAAACGGCGCTCCATGCGTCCGACTTGAGATTGTCATGTATCGGACAGGTTTTTTTAACTAGACTGAGAAAATCTGCTTAGTCTAGTTAAAACATCTGTCCGATCAGACCTAAGTCCCTATCAAATAGATCCAACTTATTCAAAACTTTCTTGAATCCCTCAATATTAAAGCTGCATTAGCTGCCAAATTGGTTAGTTTTGATTCTACTGAATTTTGCCGATTCAATGAAATAAGTTTGTAGTAATGCAATTGAAGCAATTAATGTCGATACCTACAGAATGTTGTAAAAACAATGTTTCTTTAATCAGAGAAGATCGATAGGTCTGATCTAGTTTTTTTTGTCTCGCAATACAATAAATGTATAGACACCTATTTCATGTATTTAACACATTTTATTAGTGGATATCGAATGAAATTATATAGGAAAAGTACAATTTAGTATAATTATGGTATATTTCAACAGATTTTTTACGAAAATGACAGCTAATGCTGCTTTAACTAAATATCTCGATAAAATTTTGGACTAAGAAAACTGCACGAGTTTCAGTAGTTTTGCAGTGTTGTAAGTCCTATGACGTGAATACTAAATGTAGTTATGTGTCATGGTATACACAATGTATAAACAAGATATTACGGCGATCCACGTGCACATACCTTTTAATATATACCTCACAGAAATTAATTTAGTACTACTAACAACTAAACATACGTCTGAAATATGCTCCATTGGTCTATTAGCTCTTTAAGACTCCAATCGTCATCACGAATATCCAAATGAAAATCGAAATTGGACGAGGTGTACTCCATGTTGGTGTGTACTGTACAACGGTCTATAATACAGGTCAGTCTGCTAACAGGTTGATTACAGGTCAGCCCGTCAGTCAGGATGTAAACAGATTAATACCTGTGTTGATTAACACTTGTAGTCGATGTCAATATTACGAGGGTTAAGATTGCTACTTAAGTGAAGAATGTAATTAGTTAACGTGTTTGATTGTTCGCATTGTATTTAATTGTTTTGGTAATTACAAAATCCGAGCAGCAAATATGTTCCCCAGAAAACCAATATTCAATTGATATCGAATATAAGAACTGAATTTTCCAGGTCTGAGGAGACTTAGTACGGTTTGCGCAGTGTAATTGAACATTAGCCTTTTCTGATTCTGTTAAATACTTGCATTATTCAATTATTATATACATTCTGTCCATAAAGGTATTTACGTTAAACGTTAACGTTTATTACATGTAATAATATATTTCCAGCCAAATTGTCTTCGTTCAAAAAACCGAAGTTCTAGAATCCATACAAAGCAACCGAAGGCTGTACCCACCACAAACTGATTTTTATATTGTTAATACACAAGGCCTTTATACCATGCCTATAAATTAAAATGTTTTCTTTATAGAAATGTGCTTCGTAAGACAGTTATTTTCCTCAATGGAAGGATTCAGGTGCTATAAAATTAAAATTATATAAAGTTTTTTATATAAGTTTGATTACCATTTTATTCATTAAATAATTCACCTGATGAAGAGCTTAACAAAACCAACCATAACTATAATTATAAAACTAATGAAAAATAAAAGTCCCAATGATTATACACAGCAATAATTGAGCACCTGATATATTAGTAACCCTCAATACTATCAACCACTAACTTATTCCCAAACAGAACCAGAATCTCATCTGTCTGTACAGTAGCTAACTCTTGTAGTGTAAAAAGATTAATCATTACAACTTCTATAATCCTTTCTTCTGATCTAAATCTGGAATTTCATTGATCTCTTCACTTTCATTCTGTTCTTCTTGATTATCCATTTTAGGAGGTTCTACTTTTAATTTGGGTTTTGACTTTTTATCATGTTCTCCAGCCAACCAGACCAGAAATCTCTGAATCCAGTTAATTAATGTCAGCACTATCAACAAACCCAGAACAAGTAGAACAACAGTGGAGAACAGACTGAGTTGATAAGTATAGGCTACCATGGTGTGATTTCCTTAGTACTGGTTTCATTCACTTACTAATGTTTAGTTTACAGAGTTTGGATCTTCCTTATTCATGAAGTAAACCTTAACAATTCCTTTAGAAGTTTTGACCTCTTCTTCAAATTTAATGAATATCCATGATGCAAACCCATAAGTCAGACATGGAATACCTGAAAGTGAAATGTCAACAATGATATGTAAACTCCTAAGTCAGGCATGGAATACCTGAAAGTGCAATGTTAACACTGATATGTGGCCCGTAAGTCAGACATGAAAGTGAAATGTTAACACCAATATGTGGCCCGTAAGTCAGACATGGAATACCTGAAAGTGAAATGTTAACACTGATATGTGGCCCATAAATCAGACATGGAATTCCTGAAAGTGAAATGTTAAGTACCATTCTGTGTAAGAATCAGACAATGGGCACATCTTATATGATTAAATGATTTATTACCAACGATTGGGACTGACTGTGTAAATATTGATGTGGGACATTTGATCTTTTGATGGTTATGGAAACATTGACCATGCATCCACTGAAAATGAAATTGACTATGTTTGTATGGCTTGTTTTTTCATCCAAGTCAATGAAGGAACTATGTGATTTTTTTCAATATGGAGCACTCTCATGGTCATCAACCATCAAAATGCCATAACGTAATATTTCATCTTCAGCACCTCCTGCCAAGAAAGCAAAGTACTGTTCCAAATTCAATGCTGAATGGAAGTCAAAATTAAAGTGGTGCCATGCCAGTAATGACTATTTCAAATGAAATCATTTTGATGCATATTTATGCAATAGTAGCAATTGCATCGAGTGACAATTTTTAAATGAAAATTATTTAATAACAGTAGCTATATAGTAATGATGACACTTTTAAATAGAAAGCTATTTATGTTTTGCTGTTCTTGTTATGTAAATATTGCCATTAATAAATAAAATCATTAAAATGTCCAAGTGTTACTCCATCAAAAGGGTCATTCCAACCATTCAAATCGAGTATTCAGCATATTTTCTCATGGAAACAGACTTAATGCAAGGTTTTCCATAAGTTTCACACATTTTTGACTTGTTACGCCACAAAAAGAACCGCTGATAAAAAACCTCCAGTTTTCAAACCAAATCTGCAGCTGAAAAATGATAAATCTCCAGTTTTGAAGGAATGACTTTATCACATGTATGTATATCTCAATTTGGTCTTTTCTGGCCTCAAATATATTCAATACATCTAGAAAACAACTGAACAGCTCTTTAAATTTATCCTGAAGCATATGTGACATAGATATTTTTTGACTGCTTATATAAGGAAAAAGTTTGGGAAAAATTTCCTGCCATTTTTCCCTAGTCCATTGCAACATAATCTGACCTATGAATATCTTAAAAAGGCAAATTTTACAAACACTTTGATGGTTATTTCTGGAGGTCATGAGGTATAAATACTTGCATTATGCAGTAAAATATTTACTTCAAGTGCCACAAATTATACACATTTTGCCTGATTCTTAGTCGCAGAAGTACTTAACACTGATATGTGACCCATAAGTCAGACAGGGAAAATACCTTAAAGTGAAATGTTAACACTGATATGTAAACCCATAAGTAAGACATTGAATGCCCAAAAGTAAAATGTGAACACCGATATGTGACTTGTAAGTCAGACATGGAATACCTGAAAGGGAAATGTTAACACTGATATGTGGCCCGTAAGTCAGATATGGAATTCCTTAAAGCAAAATGTGAACAATGATATATAAACAAAAAGATAGGAGTTACTAGTAAAAACCACAAAATAAAAAAAAAACAAACTTGTATTATATTATAGTAATTAGGTCAATACGATTTATTGTTAGATTGATAATATATTTGGCAGTCCATCAATGAAAAAGACATAACAAAAAAAAAACAAAAAAAACAGCACTTAGTTATTTTTTTTCAATTAGCTACAAATGAAATTAAAATGCTGGTTATTGGGTAGACCTATTGATTCCTGTACAACTTCATACAAAGATAGACAACTCCTAGCTTACCAAAATTAATCAGTTTAAGTGCTGTAAAGAACAAATCTTCTCTGTCCAGATCCTGATATGGACGCCTAGTGCAGTGGTATTTGATGAATGGGAAACAGCCAGTTCTCAACACATGGTAGTTAGTACCATCTACTGTCCAGTTAAAGTGAGAAAATCCAAATTTGTCATTTATCACATCTCTATTAAAAGAAAATTATGCTAAGTCATGATGAAGTAATGACTGGTGGGCTTAGGTGTTCTGCGTCACAGATAATTTGCAACATATGATAATATATTTTCCAAACACACAATAGTTTTCTTAATTTAGGACTAACATGGGAAACTTAAACAAAACATATGTTTATGATGGATGAAAAATATAACAAGAGGCTCCCAGGAGCCTGAATTGCCCAACTAGTTCAATTTTTGCCTTTCAATGGCAAAAACTCTTAACAAATTTGACTCACAAAGACTTTGGTAGAACTTATCATAGGAATCATTTAATCAATTGAAAGTTTTTATCTATTACAATTTTCAAAATATTGGCTGAAAACTGCTAAAAAACATCATTTTTCGCCTTTCAAGGGCAATAAGTATAACAAGGAGTGGTCCGACAACTTTAACTCAAGAAGACTTTGGTAGGACTTATCATAAGGATCATTTCAACAATTGAAAGTTTTTATCTATTACAATTTTCAAAATATTGGCTGAAAACTGCTAAAAAACATCATTTTTCGCCTTTCAAGGGCAATAAGTATAACAAGGAGTGGTCCGACAACTTTAACTCAAGAAGACTTTGGTAGGACTCATCATAAGGATCATTTCAACAATTGAAAGTTTCTTTCTATCTATCACAGTTTTCAAGATATTGGCTGAAAACTAAAAAAAAGTCATTTTTCACCTTTTAGGGGCAATATCTCCTACAAGGAGTGGTCAGACAACTTTTATCCCTGAAGATTTTTGTAGGCCTTATAATAAGGATCATTTCAGCACTTCAAATAATTTGGCTAAACTTAATGGTTATGGAGATATATGTGAAAAACTGCTGTCAGACCCTATGTTCTATTTTTAGTAACAGTGGCCATGTTTTTCGAGGGATCAAAAATCCCCACAGTTCTATGCAGGATACCCCCAAGGAACATTCATACCATTAGTTTTGTTCCAATTGGTCAAGTAGTGTCAGAGGAGAAGATTTTTAAAAGAAATGATATTAAAAAGAGCAATAACTCCAACATGGCTTTAGTCATCAGATTCAAATAAAAACTTGACCACAGATAGATCTCATCATGCTGAACACTTTTACCTGGTAAAGAATTTGGCTTAACCTGACAATTTTGAAAATAAACGTAAAAAACTATTTTCAGACCCCTATTTTCTATTTTTAGTAACGGCGGCCAGGTTTTTTTTTAGGGATCCATAATCCCCACACCAGTTCTATGCAGGATACCCCAAGAAACATTCAAAACAAGGTTGGTTCCAATTGGTCAAGTAGTGTCCGAGGAGAAGAGTTTTGAAAAATTGTTAACGACAACAATGACTGACGCCAAGTGAGCTAAAAATTGTTAACAACAATGGACGCCAAGTGATAGCAATAGCTCACATGGCCTTTGGCCAGGTGAGCTAAAAACTTAAAGTGGTTTTACATGTGAAAATACTTTAACTTAATACTAGTCTCAAACTTATGTAAGCATATGAAAACATATTTTGCAATTTTTCTTATGTAGAGACAATAATGATGAAGTATTAACTTGTGGTCTAGTGTTATGCTGTGTAATTTCAGTGGATATGTGATTTCAATTTTTCTTTACATTTCAAAGGGGTACAACTGTCTGGTGTAAAGTATATTAAGTTAATTGTTCTTATTTCAGAATTGTAGTTCAGATAACTTTTATTATACACTTAGGCTCCACTAAACCAAATACATTATGTACAGTGTACACACAATGTAGTAAACCATCCATTTTCATTTGATTTATACATATAGGACCTTTTATAAATAACAAATGATGTCCAGTGTGGTGTTTTTCTTTGTTTAAGATGACAAGTCAGCACTTCGGAACTCAATGGTTTACAGGAATTTCTATGTAGAAATAAAATCAGCCTTCTGATTATAATGTTAACACCATTCAGCATTTAAATCTGTAAAATAGAGAATCGATGATGTATCCCTATTGTTTTCTTACAATGTACTGTCTTCATTTAAAACAATATAGTCCCTCCTCTACTAGATGATTAAAAAAACATTCTCAAAAGTACCAGTATATATTTTATTCATTTCAAGGAATTCAAAAGGCTTTCCCTGCATAAAAAATATACTTTTTACAAGAAACTTACGAATCCCATATTGCCATGGTGTTGGCCATAATTTATATAGGTGATTCATTTCAAGTTTTCATGGACTAGAATTTTTAGATAAAGACATTCCTGCATTTGTTGAAATTTGTGTTGGGCTAAAGAATATATGTAGGTTGATAAATGTCTTACTTTTGTGAAGGCTTATCAGGCCTTCACTAAGTAGCATTAAAGTATCATCCTAGTTCTTTGACATTCATGTGATTTCAAGCAATATGGTCATTTTTAGACTTGATACCTCTACATGGCAGACGATGAGGCATTCTTGTAATGTGACATTTTGAGGCCGATAATTGATGTGACGTAGGGACCAACTCTGAGAGATATGTGGACCAACTCTGGGAGACATGTGGACGAACTCAGGGAGACAAGTGGGCCAACTCTGGGAGACGTGTGTACAACCCCAGAACAGACTATTATGAGGAAATTTTTGCTTCTTCAATGACTCCATTCAGAAAAGGAGATATCCAATGTACGGTGTTACAAAATGTACCTTAAATTCCATACTTTTTTTGTTAATGAAGTAGTTTACTGTGTGGTACAATGTCAAATGCTAAAACTTACAGCCTCGGATTACATAGCTGATAGTTTTTTTTTCCATTTTTCAAATCAAACCTACAAACGAAGTCCAAAGGTTGAGCTGATTTGGCTATCCAATCAGAAAACAGCTTTGGACACTAAATCCCAAAAGGAATTAAGGTTACAGCATGTATGGGAATGGTCCATTTTTTTTTTTTGCTTGGTGGTCTCCCTTTGTAGATATCAGATTGAAAAAAATGCCTTGTTAATACTTCATGATTATTGAGACTAGAATCAGTGCTTAATAATAAATACTTTGTTTTATATTGGTCCTAAATAAATGGGTATTCATTTTTATACCTTAATGTTTTCTTTTTCATCTTGTTCTATTTTAAAAATTCAATAAGGAAAATGACTTATTTCAATATTGATATTTTCACATCGTTGGGAAAAAAAATTATTCTTTGGACGATAGTTAAATTACAATTTCTGTGAAAAGTAGCTCTTTTGAAGGAGAAATTGTTCAACCATATTTATACAAACATGTAGCAATCCTTTTCTTCTTTTCAACAAACTGGGCTAGATCTAAAGATGGGCATGCAGGACTTAAGTCCCCCTCGTTGAAAAAGGGCAATAACTCCAACATGGCTTAATGAATTAAAACCAAAATTTGACCAATGATAGATCTCATCATAATGAAAACTTTTACCCTTTCAGAATTTATCTAAACCAAACAGTTTTGGAGATATATGTGAAAAACCACTGTCTGAGCCCTATGTTCTATTTTCAGTAACAGCGGCAATGTTTTTCAACAGATAAAAAAAAACCACATCAGTTCTATGCAGGATACCCCAAGGAACATTCATACCAAGTTTAGTTCTTACAATGTACTCTATTTTTTTGTGCCTACCGTTAACATTTTATGGCCATTTTGGCTCAAGCCCTGTTAAACTCTAGATAGTTGCCCCTCTAACACAATGCAAAATGTTTTTGAAAAATAAAATAATTTCCCTACCTATATGTGGTACATACTGAAATGTGTAAACTGTACTTGTGCTACAAATGTAACTTCTCCCCTTACCCAAATACTCTTTTGCTGATGTCTTCATTAGTATGTAATATTTACATCTGATTATTTGTACACATTCACAAAGTGATATGATGGATAGACTAGAATCAATGATTTTAAAATTTTTTTTTTTTCAAAAATTTGAAATTTATTTGTTTTCCAGATTTCAAAAGTACTGAAATCTGTAACTAAAAATTCCCATACTCAAAATCGAAGTCCAGTACTTTTGTTATTTGTACAATTTTATTACGTATTTCACATAAGAACACCATAATAATATTCAAGGGCAATAAATTAAAATACATGTAGTATCAGATTCTATTTATGAGACTTCCTTTTTCATTCTTGATAAGATCGTATTCATTCTTTGCTGGTACGGGGATTTGTTCTACAATATAGTATGGAATTCCAGACATTCCTTTTTTAAAACAATATCAAATCTTTCATAACATTATCTAAAGTCTTTAGGTGAAATTTTAACCTCTGACTGTTTTCAGAAAAACATAGAAGTTGGACTGGAAAGTGAGAAATGATCAATTATCAGTTTGGTATAGTAACTTCTAGTTACACATGTCTGGAACATTAAATCAACTGAATTTAAAAATATCATAAATGTTTTCAATTACTTTTAACTTCAATTGATTTTATACATCATTCAGAACTTTAGGACCTAGTGTCAGTATAAAATTCCTAACAATAATAGAAAAATTGGCAATACAGTAATTTGAGTAAAGGGAATTTGGTATGGGTACGGGTTACACATTTCTGGTTGTACCCCTACGTGTACATGTACCTACCCTATTTTTCTCTTGCTGGTAGCAGGAAATAAGACTAATATTACTTTTGGCCTAAGATAGATGAAACCATTGTCTACTTCAACTTAACCAATGTTAGTGCTAAATTAAAAGCAAAAACATTGCCAAAATTATTGGGCAAGTCTGGTGTGGAAAGTGTTGATAGATTTAAACTGCACACTGTGGTGGGACCACAGGCACTTGTCTCACAAAAAGGAGAGTGTACATGGAGTGTATATTAGAGGGAGGAGTCACTTGTAATATTCTATATAGAGCACTGCCATTGCTATTTGGCTCTTTATTAGCCAATTTTCTCAAATTTCTCTGTTTTAAATAGGGTTACTTTACTGTGTCTTCTATGTCTAATAATTTTGTCTGGTTTTGTGTTTTGGACTTCAAAATTCAAACCTCCTTAAGGCTTTTAATGTTTAGTTGTTAAAAACAATCAGTCTGGCACTGGACAAAGACTGGGGGATACTCTTGAATATGATCTGTTTAAGTTGTAATTGAACCTGCACAAGAAAATCTAATTATTGAATCAGTCTATTTGGAAGTGCTGACATGAGAGATTTACTTTCTTGGTGACAGCATTTATTATATTTTAGTTCCACGATACTCGTGGCTTCCATTGTGCTCATCATCAGTAATACGTTTGGATTTACATGATATAAATCAGTCTCCTATTCAAACGCTATTGTGACCTGGTTTTAAGCATACTTTCGGTTTTACCGGAAATGATCCGTATTATACCGGAAATTGGCAGAAATTACCGATTTGGTTAATTTTAGAGAAAAAATTAGGGTTGGTCGGGAAACCCAAAATAGACATATTTTTTTTTGGCCTAAATAAAATTAAATGAAAGAGGAAAACTTGAATGGCAATGGCAATATTTTTAAAAAATGTGCTTTGAATAACAATAACATGATGACTAAATGAATGTACCTATGTCTTGTGGAAGAAATTTTCAATTTCAAGAACTATTGACACTCCAGTAAGCTGTTAATCATTGTGTCTATCTGCTTGTTTAACCTTTTGAATTTACTACCAATTAAAAGATTAAAAAACCTCTTTAAAATGATATAATTTTTATTGCATCATAATGAGCTTAAAATACTTAATTACCAGTCAGAAGTTGACCAGTTCATTAACTTTCCCTGGGGCAATTACTGATAACTTACATGTACATGTATAATACATAAGTAATTATTGATTTTTACATTTTCATCATAGTTGAGTGTTCTGACAACACACCTTTCCTCAGTATTTTCATCAAAACTTTTTCATAGTCAATTTGTGAATTAATAACTTATATAACTAAAATCCTGAATAATTTCTCTCTCCTAGTATGTATAAGTCAAATATAAACCTGGATAATTTCTCTTATTGGCATATATATGTATGTCAAATGTAAATCGTATAGTCTTTAAAGTTTACCCAGTATAAAGACCGGGCAGGCAGTTATTTTTGTACATTATATAGACTTTGTTAGGAGTGACCAGTCCCTGCAATACCGCCAGAATTCGATACTGTTAGTATACATGTAGTACTAATGGGAGGTCATGTAGATGTACCGCCCTACCGCAGTACCGGTAAAATTATACAGCATAATAGATGGTTGGAAAATGCTCATGTGTCAATGTTTAAGAATGAAAGCAGTGAAACCTTAAGTCATTATCATACAAGTATTTTCGAGGCATGGATTAAAATTACCGTTAAATCCTCGTGTTCTCGTATAATTATTCGACTATTATTCTTAACACCAGCTGTTGTTTCAAAAACAACTTTAAGGGAAGTAACTCTAAAGAATAAAGAGCTAGAACAGGAATATATTTCGGAAGCGTGTCAAATTAATACAACATGAGGGCAAAGAAGTTCGTTCGGTAAGGGTAAAATTTGGTCTCAAAATCAATTTCTACATGACGAAATTTTTATGATGTTTCTCCAGCTCTTTAATGTGTTTTATAGTTGTTTTGATTGGTTTATGGTCATAATTTGAAAATATACGGTCATATATGCCCTTAAAACTAGGCTGCGATCGGGAAAATCTGTTAAAAACTGGAAAACACAAAATTTTGTGCATTTTTTTCAATCTTTTAACAGTGGCCACTTGTGTTGATTCTCGTACTTCATATAATTTGTGTATAATTGTTTGTTACAACTCGTGTAAAAACACCTTGAGTCAACAGATGTGTGGCCACTAAGTCTTCCGTTCCACACAAATACCACCTAGAGAATTGCAGAAATGTAAATACTGTTATTTTTGGAATAACGTTATAAATCTCGTCAAAACATTTTGTATTCAGTGTTTGCGACTATTGTACTATATTACTATTATCTAGAAATCAGCCTTAATCAAATTTTTAAAAATGCCCAAATTATGAGGTCAAAAGGGGTCCTTACCGAACTTTCTCCTTTAGCACACCAAACAAACAACACAACCCTAGAGGTATACCATTCCATCTTCAAAAAGTAACCTTAAAGTAAAAACGCAGTAATCAGTGACTTTATAGTATTACAGTAATATAAAGTCCCTTTAGTAATTCACTTTTACACTTACACTAAAGCATACTACTTTTTTATTGCCCCTCCTACAAAAAATCAAATTCCAAGATAAATGGATTAAATAATGGTTCATCATTTCTCATCATAATAATAGCAAAATGGAGAAAATATCCTCCAATTTTCAGTGGCAAAACTTTATATGCATACACACGTGTATCATAGATAATCCCAGCAAACACACAACGTTGTGCCGACGTTGGGGATTGGTCGTGACAACGTAATATCGTGAAAATACGTCGTCACAACGTTGCGTGGACGTAATTCTACAACGAAATCTTATAATGTTGTGACACCATATTATGATTACGTCCACTTCACGTAAAAGTTAAACCAATTGACAACATAATGTTATTACGTATTAACAACGTAAAAGTATTACCAATTCACAACGTAACATTTTATTTATTTATGACAACGTGCTTTACATGTAATACCTAACTTTCCCATTTGCATATTAAAAGCATTATAAAAAATAGTTTTGGAGAAAGAAATGGCTCATTTACTGCAATTCAAAATATCTCTTTTATATTTTAAAATACGACTTAAAATACGACTTTTAAAAATGTATTAAAAAATAATAAAAATGCATAACTAATCAACATGATTGAAAGTAATATAAAACAGTTTGAGTGTTGCAGAATATTGCTTAAATGTGATAAACCAAATTTTTTCAACAGTTTCAAAATTTACTGCCTATTTCAACTCGCCCTGCAAATGCGCTTTTCTACGTCCCGCTCTTCAAATTTGAAGATGTAAATAAATGCTGATCGTGAGGAATGAGAAGACAAATTCTATTATAGAACAGATTTATTTGATTCATTGGAGATATGTAAGTTATTATAGTGTAAACATTAATAGAGTATATATTTGATATCACATAATGTGTAAATAATTTTATTTTTTTTTATCAAACTGTTGTTTTCATAGAAAAAGGGGACTCATTTGTAAACAAGTACGATGCATAGCACAGATCATTTAATGAAGACAATTTAATGGGGAATTACTACAGGAAATTAAAGTAATGAATTAGTTATCAGTAGGATTTCTTTCTCTCTATTTAGTTTCATACTGAGGTTGTTTGTTTTCTGACATATTGGGTTACTTGTTTCTATGCTATTTTGATGACCAATGTTTCTGCTATATGCAATTTACATTGAATTATTGTGATCTTAAAATTTTCAAGTTAAAAGTTTATTTTTTTTTTAAATACCATTGTTTCTCACTAAAATCTGAGTCAAATACATCTTTTGAAGAAATGCCCAGTCATAGTATAATAGTATAATATTTATATATGTTCATTTATGTCAATGAATATTTTTAAACATAAAAATAAATCTACTTACAACAATTTATTTCAACTTCAGAAATTGGAAGAAAACTTAAAGGAAACAATTTTAAAAGTGATGGAAGTAGAAACCAAGTCCTGCACATGAACATGATATTCTGAGGTACAAGAAGCAGAGAAACAGAGTCAATAATTTAAAAAAAGCTGCCAAAGAAAAGTTTGAAAGTAATCTTGACAATTATATCTTAGATAATGTAAATAATCCTAAAGCGTATTAAGAAGATTATGAAAATGCTGATAAAATCAAACAAAGGTACAAATTCTATCCCGCCCCTTCAAAATATAATAAACGATGATGTATTAAGTGACATAGTATACACAGATGATGAAAAATGTTCATTACTGAATAAATATTTTTATTCTATCTCAAAACTAGAGAAGGAAAACCATCAGTTATCGGATTTCGAAAGTAAGACAAATAGCTGTATTTCAAATATTAGAATAGATGAAAACGAAATCGTTTATATATTAAAGATTTTAAAACCCAACAAAGCATCGGGACCAGATATTGTTACTCATAGGATGCTCCAGCTTTGTCCAGAAAAAGTCGCTATCCCCTTAAAGAAAATTTTTAATAAATCAATCCAACAATGCAAATACCCAACTAGCTGGAAGATGGCAAATGTTACTGCTTTATTCAAGAAAGGAGATCCCTCTTTGCCTTCAAACTATAGACCAATATCGTTAATAAGTTGTGTTGGCAAAGTCATGGAAAGAATTATATTTAAACATGTATATAATCATTTATATAGTAATAAGCTAATTTATCAGTACCAATCTGGTTTTCTGCCAAAATACTCTACCGTGCATCAACTTCTTGAGATATACAGTAACATTTTAAATTCTCTTGAGCAAAAAGAAATGAACTGTTTTGTTTTTTGTGATTTTTCGAAAGCGTTTGATAAAGTTTGGCACAAAGGTTTATTAAAAAAGATTAAATCATATGGTATTTCAGGAAATTTATTTAGTTGGTTTAAAAGTTACTTAGATGGTAGACGTCAAAAGGTAATGTTGAATACAGCATCCTCAGATGATTGCCATCTTTCAGCTGGTGTTCCACAGGGATCTGTACTTGGACCTCTTCTTTTTATTATATACATAAATGATATAGCAGGTAACTTCACATCCTTGTGCAGACTTTTCGCAGACGACACTTCCTTCAATTACTCAGATTCTAACAGTGAACAGATCCTCTCTGTAATCAGTCACGATCTGGGTGAATTGGATGAATGGTCCAAAAAGTGGCTGATGTCCTTTAATCCAGATAAAACCGAAATTTTGATATTCTCCAATTGCGAAACTCCCAACTTCACGTTCTCCTTGAATGGAATAGACATCCCAATCAAAAACCAACATAAACATTTAGGAGTAACATTTAGCAGTAATGCCAAGTGGAACGACCATGTAGAAAATATTATAGCTAGTGTTAAAAAACATCTAAATATTCTTCGGAAGTTGAAGTATCAACTTACTAGAAACACTTTAGAGAAGTTATATTTAATATATATAAGACCTTTACTTGAATATGCACATGAAGTTTGGGATAATTGTGGTGTATGTAATACCTCCAAATTAGAAAGACTTCAATTAGAAGCATCGAGAATTGTCACGGGTTTACCTATTTTTACAAAGATAGAAAAAATATATCAAGAAGTTCATTAGGAACCACTAGATGTTAGACGCAACAGAAGAAAGTTACAAATGATTTATACATAAAAATGCCCCATCTTATTTGCTTGACATAATATCACCCAAAGTACAATCCCTTACTAAGTATCTCCTTAGAAACGGAGATGACATATTACAGCCATTTGTAGATTATCTGTAACAGTCTTTTTCCCCTGCTACTATTAAAGAATGGAATAAACTTGATGTATTCACTCGACAATAAGACACTATTTCCAAATTTAAAACAGAGTTAAAGAAGGATACACGCAAACCACTAGTTCCTAATTATTATTCTATTGGTGAACGAAAACTGAATATTATTTGGACACAATTAAGATGTTCTGCTTCTTCTTTAAACCATGACTTATGTAGAGTCAATATCGTAAGTAGTTCTTTATGTAGATGCGGAGATGTTGAGGATGCTCATCATTTCTTTCTTGACTGTCCCTTACACGAAAACACTCGAGTAATCCTTATGAATAACATTAGTTGGCTGCCCGATGATTTGCCATTGAATGTAAATCTTTTGACTCATGGAAATCCAAATTTAACTTATGATCAAAATGTTCGTTTATAAAACATGTCCATAGATATATCAAAGAAACTAAAAGATTTTCTGTTGTTTGATGAAATTTGATGAAATAGTGATATGCCCATGTTTTCTTCACCATCACCACATTCCTCTCAATTCTCTTATTTTTTTTTCCTTTTCTCAAACGCTTCTCTTCTATGTCTTATTTTTCACTTTATTTTTTATCTAGTGTTTGAAAAATGTAATTGATGCATGCTCGGTTTGA
This sequence comes from Perna viridis, assembly GCA_037379345.1. Lineage (NCBI taxonomy): Eukaryota > Metazoa > Mollusca > Bivalvia > Mytilida > Mytilidae > Perna > Perna viridis. Next base: position 58,829,063 of record CM074513.1, read on the forward strand.
CAAAATATTGTACATTGCTATTGTATATGGGAGAGGACCTCGTAAGTATGTTTTACTTTTGTCCAAACCTTTTTGTTTATTACAAATAAAATATGTTTAAACTAACATTTTATTCGCATAATTCACCCACTTTACCTAAACAGGATTAATGATAAACTGTTGACATCTGACTTGCTTGACTTGTTTGATTGGGGAAACTATTCTCTGTTTATATTTTTTCTGTATACCAATCAAATAATAGATGCAAAACAAACAAAAATGAATCAAAATTATGTTCGTCATTTTATGACGTTGAGACAACTTCATTAACAATATGACGTGGTGACGACGCTGTGTGGATGATCGTGTTCACGTGCCCAAGTTTCGATTTCACAAAAGTCGTAAGTGTAAAGTTGATCGCAAGTAATGACATCATAAACTAAAATAGCATTGTGACGTAATGATTTACGATCAATTTCACACTTACGACTTCATGTGAAACGGACGCCTGGAGTCTACAAAATTACGTCCAGATAACGTAGTAATATAACGTTTCGACGGCATAAAGTATTACGTTGTGACAATGTCCTCCCAACGTCGGACTGTTTGCTGGGAAAGAACTTTTAAAAATGCCTTGGTCACGATACTATGCCAACATTACATTACATGTACATCTTGTGTAACATATAGTTTTTGATGCTTTCAAGACCTGTCAATTGATATTATCACAAAGAAAGTATTTTTTCTCTGTTAAAACCGAACGAGGATTATGGTTTTTTGTATTAGATAGTAAACACAACTTGGTCGTGTTTTTGTTTGTTCTCACAGAATTACAAATTGTAGGAATAACTCTGTAACATGTTTATGAAAATAATATTTGTTAATTTATTAGTTAATTACTACTTTTAATGGTTATTTCAGGTAATTTGGTCGAACTTGAAAGGTAACAAATTATTATAAACATTTCCTGAGCTTATAAAATAAGCAGAGGTATAGAGGGACACTCACACAGTTCCAGCCGCTCACCAGTCAAGGCAAGTAGTCTAACTGATCATATTTATTACTTTCAAATATTTTGGACAAGTTAAACTAATTGATATTTGAACAAATAATTGCGGATAAAACGAATTTATTCGCTGATAGGGATATGAAAGATGCTTTGTTAAATATCTGACTTTATCAATTTTTTCCCTTTTCCCTTTCAGGATGAAGTGTGCCTTAATCTTGTCATGTGTGGTTCTCTCAGTGACTGCTAAGAATTATGGTAGAGGCGGAGGTAAGGATAACTTACATTTTAATAAGGTATAAGGCGTGATTCTGTATAAACTTTGCAACCGCTAAAACAAGTTGCAATGAAAAAAGTTAAAAACTTATCCCCTTTCACGTATCAATACCAGTAAAAGGCTTAAAACGTAAACGTATATCACTGTAATATATAAATCTGTAGGAAGTGGGATATATATTCTAAAATTATCACATTTAAAGCGACATCCATTGTAGTCAATATCTATTCTATTTCCATTTTTTTTTGCTTTTCAGTGTATTACTTTATTGGAGAGAATAGAAAAAAATCATTGAACAATATGAAGCCTTAAATAAACTGTTGTAAATTTTATAACAACAGCAAATAATCTATTTCTCAAGTTTAAAGTTTAATACATGTACAGAAGACTTTTGGTATTGACTTTCAGATAATAATTGTTAAAATACGTATTTTAGCATAATACTTATATGTACCTGTAAATTGGATGGTTTTACTTTTAAAGGAGTACTTTGGGGAGGAGGTGCTGTAGGAGGAATAGGGGGAATTGCTGGCTCCACTAATAGTGGATGGCGAGGTGGTGCAGTTATCGGTGGAGGACGGAGAATTGGCGGTGTTGGCGGTATCGGAAGTGGTGGTTGGCCTTCAGGTGGATCCCTTGGTTCAGGTGGTATGGGAGAGGGATGGCCTTCTGGGGGATCCCTTGGTTCAGGTGGCGGTGGATGGCCGTCTGGGGGATCTCTCGGTTTAGGTGGTGGATGGCCATCTGGTGGCAATGTATGGCCCAGCGGTAATGGAGGTGGTATTCTGCCAGGAGGAAGTAGTGGTATTTTACCAGGTGGGGGTGGCTCCAGCGTTGGTGAATGGCCAAGTGGAGGTGGTTCCATCTTGCCAGGGTCCAGTGGAGGATGGCCTGGCGGTTCTATCATCGGAGGCAAAAAACGTAAGAATTTTTTAAGATTCTTTGTAGAATCTCGACCGATATAAACGTTACCATAGAATATCTCCGGACACATATGTTTAAATTCCAAACACTTCTCATACATTTCGCTGTACGTTTACCTTTGAAAACCTTTATTTTGAACTTTTATGTTGCTGAACAGTAATAATCTTTAATTCATATTTCTAAGGTTTGGTTGTTTTTCCTTAATTTCATGATTTTATTTGTTATATAGTATATAGTTTAAAGACAAGAAAAGAGAAAATGGCAATATTGTATTTGTACCGATTGTATGAACTTAGAAACGCAATCACATATCTATTAGTCTGATGATTTTCTATATTTTAGGTGGTGGCTACTAGACGGAATTCCTAAAGATTGGTGGTACACAAGTAAATCATCTATCAGCCATGTATTTGTATTGTATTTTTACCAGTCAAATAAATGCATATACAAATTCTTCTAAAGACATTCTACATTGAAATATGATTATGACAGAAATAAATACAAAAAACAAAAACAAAAACAAAGAAGATAAATCAAAGCAAACAAGACCCCAAACAACTAAACAGACAAAATAAAACAAATGCAAAAAAACTAATAAGGAAGAAAAAAATTGTCATGTTTCGAATGTCACTGAAATATTTGACAACCGTTTGACAAATGTTTATGAATAAAAATCATATCAACAACATAAACGTTGTTACTTTACAAGTACGGAAAGTTCAACAGAGCTCGGTTAGTAGATAAGATAAACATAACCACCCGTTTACGAAGTCTTGGTGGCAGATATGTAACCAAATTTCAGGTATGAAACAATGTAGTTAGTATACCTCCATTGCAAATAAATGGTAATCTTATCACCGATGATACTGCCAAAGCGGGTGAGCTTAATGAGTTTTTGTCTTGAAAACGGAACTAGACGACTCTATCACTCATCTTCCTCATCCTATCATGGGTGAAAATGAGATTAACGAATGCGAAATCAGTGAATTCGAGGTCGAAGATGCGTTAATACGGGTAAGGCTACCGGCCCTGACCTTATTAGCCATAGACATATCAAGGCCGCATACTCCGAAGAGTCACTTATGTAGACTTTTCAACCTCTCCCTCTCTCTCGAAGTCTCTCTTTCCATCTTGACGCCAGTTTTTAAGAGCGGAAATGCGCGAAAAGTTAAAAATTATCGGCCTATTTCGCCACTGAGTTTTATTTCAAAATGTATGGAACGTTGCGTATATAAGCACGTACATAATTTTCTGAGAGATAATCGGATTATTACTCAACACCAATCTGGATTTACCCATGGTTACTCAGCTATCAACCAGATATTTCAAATTCATTTGGCCAAGCTTTGGATAACGGAAAGGAAATTTGCGTTGTTTTCTGCGATATCTTCAAGGCCTTTGATCGTGTTTGGCATAGAGGCTTACTACACAAATTACAACATTACGGTATAACAGGACGTATTTTGCGATGGTTTAGTAGTTATATGTCGGACCGACATCAGCGATCGAGTTGTTTTAAACGGTTGCTTTTCTGGTTGGAAACCAGTGAGAGTTGGAGTTCGGCAAGGATCTATACGAAGCTCTTTATTATTTCTTGTTTTTATTAACTACATCGTCAACGATATCGATGCTTGTATTAAATTAATCGTCGACGACACTAGTCTTTATGTCATAGTAGAGACGCCAGATATTGCAGCTCGAACATAGAATAGTGATATGAAAAAAAAATCCACCAATGGGCTACGCGATGGTTTGTGCGATTTAATCCTCATAAAACGGATCCGCTTGTGATGTTGATAACACGTAAAAATGCGAGGCAAAACCACCTTCTTTTACAGATGAATAATTCTGTTCTTCAAGAGGTCATCAGTTACAGGCATCTCGGTATCTACTTCTCCGACGACGGTTCCTGGCATGATCATGTTGATTATATCATTAAAAAGGCATACAATAGGATTAATATCCTACGACGTGTGCGATTGTTTCTTGATCGCTTTATCTTAGAAAAAATATATATGTCGTTTATCAGACCGGTGTTAGATACGGAGACATTGTTTGGAATAACGGTTTAACAAGATCGAGGGAGTCTAAGCAATCGGAACACATCAGCCTTTCTAGTTACACTTAGTGTAGCAGAAATGGCCTAGTAGTTCCGATTGGGAGTAGAAGCCATGCGAATTATTACAGGTGGTAGCAAATTAACACCGCTGGACGAGCTATATCGCGAAACCAGTTCGGAAAAACTCTCCGATAGGAGGAAAAAACATAAACTTGTGATGATGTATAGGATAGTGAATGGTAATACCCCCGAGTATTTGAATACCCTGGTGCCAAAATCAGCGGACTAGCATCCATGACCACTTTACCCGTTAATCACATAACGTAACCGAGTTACGTACTAGGACGTCATTATACTCCAATTATTTTCTGCCGTCCACTATCAAAATGTGGAACGACCTTCCTGTCACCACTTGTGATTCTAGGTCTTTGAACATATTTAAAACGCGTATTAATATTTCGAACGATCGTAAAAAAACCTTTGAACTATAATATTGGTAGTAGATCCGGTCAGGTCTTGCACGCCAGTATGTGCATCTGTACAGACGAGGACTGGTAGCTAGTCCAACTGTATCTGCGGACAAAGAGAAACAAACAACCACTTCTTACTTGAATGTAACAATTACTCAGAGATTCGACGTATCACTATACATACTTTGAATATCGGTATTGACATTCTTTTCAAAAGGTCTGATACTCTAACTTTAGAACAAAATACAGATTTATTCTTAAAGGTGCAATCTTACATTTTAACAAGTAAACGATTTGTCAATGCTTAATTGTGTATATACATATATATATCTTTGTATTGTGTGTTATCTTCTATGCATTTCTTCTGTGCATTTCAACTCCTCAATACTCTTTGACAGATATTAGCATAAGCTTCAGCTTCAGCTTGTTTCCGAATTCTTGTGTTGTATTATAATATCGTCATATCATATATTGATGTATTCTTTGAAATAAAATGTTTAAACTAACACTAACCAACAAGGTATCAGTATCGCATTGCATATCCCTGAGCGGTTGTACAAAAACATGGAGGCTATAAAAATACAGTGGATTTTCTTTTTGCCTCTCTACAATCTAACGTTTTGTCAAAAGATATAAATACTATAAGATGCCAAACTTTTTTTAAAAGAAAATCTAACATATTAACATAAAAAATGTTCCACTGAGAAGGTTGGTATGATGAGTGCAAAACGAAAGTGAAAGTACAGAAAATGGCTATTTATAGTTTAAGACTACTTTTCTGTCCGATCTTCGTGGACTCATCCTACTTTCCTTGTAGGAAATTATTTTTTCTTTTGGAGACAATCAGTTCAAAACTATTGTCTGAATATAATAGATATTAAAACCTATGATTTTTCAAAACTGTATACTTCTATTCCCCATACACAGTTAAAATCCCGACTTAAAACATTATACATCGTTGTTTTTCCAAAAAAGATGGAACACCTAGATACAAATATATAGTCATTGGTAGAGATTCCTCATACTTTGTAAGAAATAATTCCAAATCATCTTCCAAATATACAGAGGAAGATGTTTACAAAATGCTTGAATTTTAATCGACAACATATTTGTCCAGTGTGGTAGACGTGTTTTTCAACAAACGGTCGGCATTCCAATGGGGACAAATTGTGCTCCTTTACTTGCTGACCTATTCCTTTACTCTTATGAGGCTGACTTTATAGCTGATCTAATCAGAAAGAAAGAATATCGTTTGGTTAGATCCTTCAATCTCAGTTTCCGCTATATAGATGACGTATTATCTTTAATCAATCCTAATTTCGGAGATTTGATACATCTCATCTACCCAAAAGAACTTGAGATAAAGGATACTACAGACACTGTGAAGTCAGCCTCATATCTTGACCTACACTTAGAAATCGATGGTAAAAGAAAACTATTGACCAAACTTTACGACAAACGTGATGACGTTTCATTCAGAATTGTCAACTTTCCTTTCATCTGTGGCAACATCCCTTCGGCTCCTGCATATGGAGTGTTCATATCACAACTCACGTTATGCCAGAGCTTGCCGAAACTACGCAGACGTTTTGTATCGCGCTAGAACTCTAACAAATAGGCTTCTGGAACAGAGTTATGACGCTACAAGATTGAAGTCATCACTACAGAAGTTTTATGGTCGTCATCATGAACTCGTGGATCGTTATGGTATATCCATCAGCACCATGAAAACTGATTTATTCAACGGGTCATGGTTTTCCTTTCCTCGTTTGTCTACCCCGGACTTGACTTTTTATGAGCAACTCGGCGGGTGTTTCTAGAAAAGCAGAGGACGTTTACCTACCGGTGCACCTGGTCCATGCTCCCAGATTTTAGTGGAGTCCAAGTTGCTCATTTACTTTTGTTACTTTGTATGTATGATTTTAGTTACTTTATGTTCTTTGTTGTGTATGTCTGTTTTCCATGTCTGGTCTTTGTCCCTGGATTACATTCTTTTGATTACCGCTATAACATTGGTTCCCTTGATTACTCTTAGAAATGCTACATAAGTGAAAGTTTTATTGAATTAATTTACATATTCTAAAAATCCTAAAAATATGCACTTCACTATAGAAGTCTATGGGAAAATTAATACGATACTGAGAAAAACAAATGCATTTATTTTATTCCTTGTCAAATATTTACAAATTCTATGATCACCATTTTTATTGTTTATTCCCTGACGTTGAAAACAAAATTATTCTAAATTATAAATCTATTAAAAAAATAACTTGATTTAATTAACGAATGACTGTTATTATCATGTAGAGTCTATATTACCTTATCCAGTGTTTATATTTCCGTTAGAGAAGGAGACTTTCCAGTGCAAACACTTCCGTAACCGACATTTTCGAACCGCAGATTCCCCTACCCCACACACACATAAAAGATGAAAACATATTGTTCTGTCCATGACTACTTTTTTGGTTTATTCAAATATTTTCATTTATACTTTTAGTGTTTTCGTTAACGACAATGTAGAGTCTATATTACCTTATCCAGTGTTTATATTTCCGTTAGAGAAGGATACTTTCCAGTGCAAACACTTCCGTAACCGACATTTTCGAAAAGACATGGGGTATGATAATACATTCTAAGGATATATTTGAACAAGTTGTGGACAGCCACTCGTACAAATCGCTTGTCAAAAGTACAGTTTCAGTATCACATAGTGTAGTTTTTGATATCGTCAACATAACATATGATCATTGTAAAATGTGGCAAAATTGTAAATATGAGAAAATTATTTTAGTCCGATTGCATACCGACCGAAATTTATTTACTTTTCGATTATACTGGGCATGTAGAAGTCTTAACAGAAGTATATAGGAAAGGGTAAATGTCTATTACAGGCAAGACTATTTTGTACTAACCTTTTTATCCGCATATCTTGGATTCGGTAGAATTTTAGCCAAGCCCAAGGGAACGAAGGTTTTCACTGTTATATTGAAATGTGCGAAACAAAACAAAACAAGATAAAACCAATTATTTCGATAACTTTAGGTGATATTTGGTGCCTGTGGCTATATACATATATACAAAGATAAATCATTGATGTTCTCATTATATTGAATTATAGACTTTTTGACTACATCAATGTTTACTAACTTGATAAATATCTACGTGGCTTTAGTTTATTAATTGATTTGAAATAAAGATTTGAAGTAGCGATGTACCATTTTCCTTATTTCAGAGCTAGTTTCATTCTGTTTTGTGTTCAGCATCGCAATGTTTTCATACAATCGTAAAGTTACTTAGTACTTTCATCACACTAACAGCATATGAAATCCATGTCTATCCTGCAAACTATGTACGAACATAAGAACAATCTACATAGGTTTAGAACCTAAACGATTCAGAAAAATAATTAAATATACAGGTATAATCCATCCAAAACTACCCGAGATGAAAAAAAAGCTTGTCTTTAAGAATAACCGTTACATTTTGTTCAAATAATACAATCAACCACATTCACGACATTTATGTGTAAAACTATCACATTAACCGTGTTAAGCTACGTTTTTTTCGGCTTGGGTGGTTTAATGAAGTGGATATTTATCTCCAAGTGATTTAAGATTCAAAATCAATAATGTTGTAAAGGTTTTATTTACAACCAAAATACATATAAAGGTAATTTTTGTATTTAGATTTGGCAGTTTACAAAAACCAAAAATAAAACCAAACCAACCCCCCCCCCAAAAAAAAAAACAAAAACAAAAACAAAACAAAACAAAACAAAGACACAAAGAACCAAACATACACACAAAAAAACAATATTTGTGAAAAGTTCATTGAAAAATATTTATAACTTTAAAGTGGCAATTATCCAAATCTATAATATAAAAGTCAATATAACGAATTATGATTTTGCATTAAGGATATGTTTAAGACATCCTAACATAGGATGCATCGAAGATAGTTTTGAAACACAACTAACGTTTAAATTTCTAAAGAATCCTAAATCAACCCTAAAAATGATCTTATAACGTCTTATGATAATTTTGAGAATATCACTCATAGTTTACAGATGAATATTCATTTGTTTTTTAAAAGTTAGTCCATTCTTGTCAACATACTGCGTATACCACCATCACTGCAGTAGTGTTTACTGATTCAACTCACATTGCAAAATGGTGTATTTCTTTCTTTTTCAGTAGCTCCCGATATTGTAGGCATGTCTGTACAAGGCTTGGCTTGACACTGATCCGTAGTAACTTATTGTTTTGATCTATAGGAAATCGTTCTAACCACGGCATCTCCTCTCTAGATTCTTAGGTCGAAATAATGATAAAGAATCATGTATTTTAAAGTTTTGCGATATCAAACGTCGTTCTGTGTTTACACGTATCAAAGAGTGCACTCCAGGTTAGGAAACACAGGTCAGTAAACTTTTTTAAGAGACGGTTTAAGATATTAACTCGATTATGGGTTTCCTTGAAAGTTTTTTTTTATAGGATGGTATTCAAAATCATAACATTTCCATATTCAGTAGACCATAAAATACCATTTCATTTCAGTTTTTGGATTATAGTCCTTATGAAAATCGGAAAGAAAACATATTTTTGTCGTGACTTATCTTTTAAACACTATGGTGAAGACAACACAAAAAAGGAACATTCCACTTTTGACTCAAAGGAGAAAAAAATGATCTTTTCAACAAACGCGTTAACTATTTATTTTTCGATAAGGTTCGGTGAACAGTATTGCAAATTGAAAAACAATGTCTGTTAACGTAGGTTCTTTGTCAGATGAAGGATCTTTTAAACTATATATACAACACCACATATTGTTTTATATACGTAGTAACACTGTCCATCAGAATGTTGACAACCAGTGTTTTTGGGAGTAACAATCTGTTCTCGTTGTTCATACTGTTTAATTACCATTTCTAATTAAAGCTGTAAAGAAATATGTAATTGTTGACAATGTATACAATTGTCATGAAATGCTTCCTATATATTTGTAGCAAATGAACCTCTGCATTCACTGACAGCAGAACCAGTAAATCTGAGTAAGACCTCTCATTGTAGCTCAACTGTAGAACCAGTAAACCAGAGTAAGACCTCTCATTCTAGATGCGTTAGGTTATCACAGTTACAGTATAGGATTTAATTATCTTTAGACTGATTTATGTAAAACTTTCATTATTCTATAAACTTGTAGGATGCAGTTGTATGTGATCTTTTTCTGTATAGGGGTGACATACGGATTCAATCAAAATAACAGTATAGGTAAGTGAGTACTATCTGGTTGTAGGATATTCTACTTAATATCATACATGGACATATGCATTCTTCAAATAAATGTTTTAACCTATGAATTAGTAACAGACAGTAATTCGGAGACGCATAATTTATTCTACCAAAACAAAGGAAATACCGTTAGTCACGTGATGATTTGGCGTGTTTACTTTCAAAATGACAAAAATATTTTTGCGAAATATATATTTTTTTCATTTCTCAAAGAGAAGTTGCCTCAAAAATTTTGCAGGCAGGATAAAATGTTTTCCTATCTTTAGAGAGAATACTTCAACTCAATCCACGATCAAATTAAGGTAATTGTTTTTCTAATTGTTTCAATAATTTCTGATTAATTTATGAAAAGGTTTAAGATTTTCTCTAATTTACATAAGACCATGGACACAATTTTGCTTTTAAAAGTTAAAAAGTATTAGCAGTGTAAGTATAAATGTAAATTATTGTGTATGTACAATATGAAATACTTATCTTGTTATGATGTAATAACATACATACAAACCCGAATCAACGAAATCTGTTTTAACAATTTTCATGTTATTACAATTTCATAAACGACTGATCTTTGCATAACTGGGAATAGTCGGAACAAATAATATATCATAACTCAAATAACTAACATCAGAGAAAAACTAGAACAAAATGTAGCACCTTGTACCAGTATATTTCACATTTTATGAGATTTTTTAAGTCCCGTCGAAATAACCTTGAGCAGAATCAAATAGTATACTCAGATATAAGACAGAAATCTGTTATAAAAGCACATGGAATATAAAAAAAAACACAAAATCACCAGTCACAAATAGAACAAGTCATCAGTTAAAAACTTGAAGGACAGCCTACCCACAGCAACGTACCTACATAGCAATCCAATAGTATACTGTGTGACAAACGCTTTGCATAAAGTAGATACTAGTATATATACATGTAAACATCTTTTAAGTCTAACTATAATGCTGAAATAATTGCATAAGTTCAAATTCACTGCAGTTGAACACGTATTGCAGTGTTTAGTTTGTGTCATTCTAGGTAATATATGGAATCAAATAGTCAGTGGTGTTAGGATGATTGAGGCATTAAACCATAGATCAGTTTTGCCACTGAGTAGGAATGACCTTGGTTCAACCCCTACAATAAACAATGACTTGCAAATGTCCAATTCAAATATCAAACCATCTTTAAGTGTAAATACTTTTCCTTTTGTAAACGAATCGCGGCAATCAAATGGTGGATCATCTGGTGCAGGTTTAAACAGCGATCGGTGGAAGGGGACAGGAGTTCTACATGTAAGTTCTCAAGGTAGAATGCGACACGATAGGCTCGGCCCAACTCAAGTGAACAATAAATTAGTCCAAGAGAATACTGGAAGTCAACAAATACATGGTCAGCCTATTCAAACTGACATAGACGTTGGAAGTATACCCTTAATACCAACGAATAAAAATATTTTTTTTCAAAATCCCAGAAGTCTAAACACTCAGATAAACCCATTTGTTCAACCAGGCGATCAAGTGGCTCAACAACAAATGGGTTTCCCAGTTTTGAAAAGGCCAATTAAAAGACACGAAGATAACAGGATACGACAAGGAAGCTCTGGAAAAAGACACGTGGCAAGTCCAAGGTTAGATTTAAGCATTCTGTCAAACCAACAACCTAAAAATGTTATATTGCCAAATGACACCCTAGATATGATTCCTTCAATGCCAGGCCTATTTAGGCATGCAGGTCATGTTAAATTCCCGGAACCAAGGCAACAGATACAACCAGAAAGACCGATACAAAATGTACAACCAGAAAGACCAATGCAGCAGATACAACCAGAAAGGCCAGTACAACCACAATTTTTAAATCAAGTATTGCCGGGATCATCTGCTGTTTTACAACCTTTAATACCTCTTTTGGATGACAATAACCCTGCTGAACTACTACGGCCGAGCCATATATTGTCTCAAGATATTGCTTCTAGAGATGGTTTAATACCACATGCACAACAACCACAAAATGTCCCACAACGACGCACAGATATGGATTTTTTTGTGGGAAGGAAAGGTAAGTCTTTGAAAATGAAAACAATCATTTTTATGTTTTAGTTTTTATTATTAAGACTCTTTAAAAATGTAATAATTTTATGCAAATATACAAAACCTCGTGCGGTGACAATTCAACGACTGGATAGCAACCAACTGTCATACAAAATATTATCATGCACTTGTTATATTTCAGGTGGTTACTAGATTTAATACTTGGATAAATAATATGGACTTTAGAAGAAAAAAAGGAATATCTTTTCTCCCCTAAATTAAAGAGAAGCAAATAACATCTTTACAATTTTGTTACTTTCTGTCAAATTGCCATATTGTTAAGCACATTATTGCATTTAGTAGATGAAACAAATGTCATTTTAAAAAATACAAAACTCACATGTATAATATACTAGATTAGCTATGTGAATGAATTATATTGTTACTAGTTTGAAACAAAAGCCTCCAGAAGAACAAGTAAATTTCTGTGATTAAAGTAAACATGTGAAAAACTGCAAGATATTCAACTATCTACCTTTGAGACTTTTCTTGTCGTTAATAAAATGTTCCTGAAAAAAGAAAAAACATTGATCTTTATGTATCAAATTTATATGAAATCAAGGAGAAAATGATTATAGATGATTGGTAATGCTATTGAGAGTTGTGTATTCAACAGTGGATACAAGCTGTAAAATCATAATGGTTCCCATTCCTATTAATCTTTAAAAAGTAAACAATATACAATAGTTTGTCAATCAGTTGTATCAGTTTTCAAAGACCCCGATGTAGCAAAAACATTGTCTACTATACATGACGAATATGTGTCGTACCAGCAGACAAAGCCCAAAACAACATTGTTTTTGTATGCAAAACGTTATACATCCAATGTTTATTATCAGACGTAGAAATAAATAGCAGTGATAAGACTCATACTGCTACCACACTCTCCAAAGAAGAGATTGTGGAAAACCATAAATCTGTGCTATCCTCTTTTGGTCTCTCCACCAAGGACGATGATTGTGATTTACCGTCTATGTACTGGATTCCTCCACAAGAATCAATACAAGCAAAGTGTCATAGCTGGATCTGCAAAATGTACCACCAAACCTCTTTCTAAACTTTTAACTTCTATACTCACAACTGTCAAAGAGGGTCTGCAGTTCTACCAACAACATTTGTTACTCCCGTAGTGGTATTAATTCAATGTGGATTCTGAAAAATTCGAAAGATCTTTTGGAGACAATCAGTTCAAGACTGTTGTCTGAATATAATAGCATTAAAACCTATGATTTTTTTAACACTGTATACTTCTATTCCCCATGCTCAGTTAAAATCCCGACTGAAAAACATTATACATTGTTGTTTTTCCAAACAAGATGGTACACCTAGATACCAATATATAGTTCTTAGTAGAGATTCCTCATACTTTGTAAGAAATAATTCCAAATCATCTTCCAAATATACAGAGGAAGATGTTTACAAAATGCTGGAATTTTCAATCGACAACATATTTGTCCAGTGTGTTAGACGTGTTTTTCAACAAATGTTCGGCATTCCAATGGGAACAAATTGTGCTCCTTTACTTGCTGACCTATTCCTTCACTCTTATGAGGCTGACTTTATAGCTGAATATCGTTTGGTTAGATCCTGTAATCTCAGTTTCTGCTATATAGATGACGTATTATCTTTAAACAATCCTAATTTCGGGGATTTGATACATCGCATCTACCCCAAAGAAATTGAGATAAAGAATACTACAGACACTGTGAAGTCAGGCTCATATCTTGACCTATACTTAGAAATCAATGGCAAAGGAAAACTATTGACCAAACTTTACGACAAACGTGATGACGTTTCATTTAGAATTGTCAACTGTCCTTTCATCTATGGCAACATCCCTTCAGCACCTGCGTATGGAGTGTTCATGTCACAACTCATACTTTATGTCAGAGCTTGCCGACACTACACAAACATTTTGTATCTGGCTATAACTCTAACAAATAGGCTTCTGGAACAGGGTTATGTTGCTACAAGATTGAAGTCATCACTACAGAAGTTTCATGGTCGTCATCATGAACTCGTGGATCGTTATGGTGTATCCATCTGCACCATGACAACTGATTTATTCAACGGGTCATAGTTTTCCTTTCCTCGTTTGTCTACCCCGGACTTGACTTTTTATGAGCAACTCGGTGGGTGTTTCTAGAAAAGCAGAAGACGCTTACCCTACCGGTGCATCTGGTCCATGCTCCCAGTTTTTAGTGGAGGCCGATTTGCTCATTGCTTTTGTTACTTTGTATGTATGATTTTAGTTACTTTATGTTCTTTGTTGTGTATGTCTATTTTCCATGTCTGGTCTTTGTCCCTGGATTACATTCTTTTGATACCGCTAGAACATTGGTTCCCTTGATTACTCTTTCTGTAGGAGGCTTTTGTCGGTAAGTTGATATCGAAGTAATATGTAATCCAAGTACCATTATATTTTAAAAGCTTACTGTTTCCGATTATATTGGGTTTATATCAAAAAGGTTTTGTCCATTCTGCAAACAAAATTAAATTATATCAAAACCATATTAAACTTGAAAATAAGGAAGAATAAAATTACGTAACCATTAGCTTACAAATGAAGTTTAAAAAGTAGGAAGAATGTCAATAGATTTTAAACATCTGTTAGTGTATTTTGTCTCTAACTCTTCCGAAAATATCATAACAATAGAATGCTTTCGATAATTTTCTTGAGGAAGATGACAGTATATTTATTAATAAACTCCAGATATACTTTTGCAAATAACGCATATGATTACACGACATTTACGTTAATGCCTTGTAACAATAAGCAACAAATAATACAACAGCAAAACATTACGTTCCAAATATCAGCTTACTATCAGGAAGATTTGACGTGAGAACTTTTTCCTATATTGCTATGGAAACCAAGAGCACGTACTTCTCCCTAAAGAGTAGTGTTGGTACACTGTAGAATACAATTAAACATAAACTAGTAGTATTTTATAATCATGAACAGTCTTAATAAAAGTTATAAAGCTTATCCATTGATTGGGAAAGGAGAAAAACGAAAATAAACGCTTCACCAACTATTTCTCACTGAATGATAACACTTCTTGGATTTAAAAAAATGGCAGTAACTTTATTTTGTCAATAATTTGTTCTTATTTTATTATTTAACAATATGAAGATTATGCGGCGATGAAGTCAAAATCTTACCAAACAACAAATCTTAAACTTCAGGTCCTCTTATTATCTCCAACTCCAGGTCTTTATATACTTTTATATAACAGTTCACATATAGACCACAAATCTGACCGGCTTTTAGATGACTGTATCAATGCGTCACTCCCACTCCCTTAATCTCATTATTTATGGGGACTTCCGGGATGAAAATAAAAGGAATTCAATCTTATATCAAATTATTCACAAAAAGGTAGAATATAATAAAATATGGAGTCATACAATAAGGACACAACCCTTGTCATACCAAAAACTGCTTTAACATATAGTGTTTCAATTTCTATGGAAAAGACCCTATGAACGGATCAGTATTAGTGCAGAAAAAACGGCTACCCTTACCGATTTAAAAACAATATCATAACTATATTTCTTACGAATGTGACTATTTAACTGTTTCGTTAACTTATTAGGTGAGTATCGAGCTTTCCGTGCTTTGTGTAGAATATTACCGTAAAACAAAGGATGAGAGACACCCGCACGTTTTAATATTTTACAAGTTTATCTGTCGTTGAAAGTGAGTTTCTTATATCAGTTGAAAAAAATTATAAATATTTTTACGAGCTTGTGATATCGAAAACCTTAATGTAGTAACTTCTCCGTTATTTAAAGATTCATTTCGTTAAAATCCGAAACAATGTTTTAATTCGAGCAAATCGAACCATTCGTGATATGTAAACACCATTTAATGGTGACAAAGGGACGTCACCATAAAAAAATTGATAGTTAATGATAGGGAATAAAAAATCCCTTTTATCGTAAAAGTATAAAGCGTACTATTATCGATATGAATACTATGATCAAGAAACGGACATTCTTTATTATCAATATTTGCTTTATTCAAAGACAGGTCTACAGGATATATTATCTTTAGTATAAATATTGAAGTTATTACTGTTTAGAGCCAAAATATCGTCCAAATATCTAAAGGTGTTATTTACTTTTTCTACCAAATATTGTTTGGAAGAGTTTTTATTTATTCTAGCCACAAATTGTGAATTGTAGGAGTACAATAAGAGGTCCGCAATAAGTAGTGTTTAATTGGTCCATGGTAATCCCAATAACTTGACAATATAACAATAATATTTTTTGCTTTATTCGCAGGAACAAAAACCTTTCTGAGTTCTTTCAATTTTTGTTTTATTCGGGAAATACAGTTTTGATGTTGTTTATTAGGAGTAAAGTGTTCCGAGAAATGTTTTATTCGGATGTCAACTATTTTCATAACTGCTCTCTTGTCTACTTTCTCATGTTTTATCCATATTAAAACAATATGAATGGAGTGAGTACTGGATGGTCTTACGACATTTATTCCAACTGACAGTGGCTGGAGGACGATTCTTTGGTCCTTTTTGAAAAAAAAAAATGTTTTAACTCTCGGTCTTTAACGACATTCAGATTACCTGTAATAACATGGAACCTGGGACCTAAATATATGAGAATGACTTACTTATTCTGATATTCTATTGCATGACTAGGAGAATAAATAATAAATAAATAAGTTTTATTTACAGTCGACATGAAAAACATAATAATAAACATAAGCTATATTGAGCTTTTGACCGACATAACAACAAAGCATGAAAATGGCCAATACAAGAGATGTATATATGATAAGAACTGACAATCGAAGCAAAATAAAAGCAGATGAATAAGTAGCACTAGCACTTAAAACTAAAACTGAGGTGAAAGCAATACAAAAGTGTGAAAGCAAAATCACTTAGATAACGAATTACGATAAAAATCAACATACATAAAATCTGATTGAATGAAAGTATGAGACTGATTCCATTAAGCCCTAACGACAATTATAATCACGTGCCATGGTATTCCGATAATGTTCCCACAATGATATATTAGACATGATATAATTAAATACTTTCACAATCAACTGACATAACAACAAACTACTTCTTTTCGACAGGTTTCAATACCTAACAAAAGGTTCATGATTCAAATGACTAGATTTGAATTGAAGTGACACGAGCGAAAAAATAAATGGTAGTTTTCCTTTAAAGCCAAAAGCCCACAAATTATGTGTGTATTAACTTTTGATCGATATATAAAGTAAATTTGATACTAAGTGAGTGATGTTATGAAGTCCGTTTGCATTTAAAATACATCAAAATATTAATTTACGAAAAAAGAATGCATACTTCAAAGAGATGACAAATAGAAGAAGTAACTATTGCCTTTATCTAAGTTTGATATATTGGTTGCCAAAACACCGATCCGACCCAATAAACTTTCTATAATAAAACAAGGGATCTATAATTGCACATTTGTTTATAACTTTTTTCAATTGAAATGAAATAATGGAATAATCATATGTATGATTTTTGTGTCATTCGCACTGGTAAGTATCCTGTTTTGATATTTTAGATTTCCGAAATGGGTTCAATTTAGAGTATTTAAGCTACAAATCACACGAAACAAAACACTGTATGAAACGATCTGAAAAAAAAGACAAGATCTGGCATGTACCCGTGTAATAGGCATTAGAAAAACAAAAACGTTACCACGAGTACAACAAATGTGTCTACTAAAAATTAAAAAAAAAAAAAAACTACAAACAATCAAACGAACAAACAAATATCAATTAAATTGGATCTATGATAAAAACAAAGTTATATTTTATGAAAAAGTTTTAATACTCTGGTATGTTGTGAGCTTTGTGATTTTAACTCAGTTGAAATCAGTCTGTCAAAACGGAGTAGATATAACTACGTAGTACAATAGGCATCAATATTCTATGTCACAAAATCACTATGATTAATATATAATACATTTATTACTGTTTACCTACTTCTGACAACTTGGTAGTTAAAAGTTTAAATCCAATATTGTCCAATTGATATCTCTTTAGATACTGTGATGATGGCAAACGAAATATAAATAATTATGGGATGTAAGCAGACCAAAGTAAAAGACGAGAAGAAAAAAGTTGAATTCGTCGACTACGTGAGTATTTTTATACACAATGTTTAAAATAATGTTCTGATATTATCTTAAAATAAATACAAACAGCATTACTGAACATAACTTAAATTGGATGAAAAATGTTCTTTTTTAAAATAAATCTAACCCTGGAAATGGTAAAAACTACAAAAGCGTCTTCAGCAACTACAAAGTAAATAAATCCTAAATTGGTTCCACTATTTTCGAAGAAAAAAATATGCTCTGCGAAGAAATTAACGTACTACATGGAAACATGAAATACTGTAGTTAAAGTAAATTGCTGTATGTTGCAGTGAGTCATGGGGTTGACGTCCAGCGCCCGACCTAAATCTAAACTTATACAAGTTAAACCAATACCACAAATTAACGCCATCGGTAAATATTTTCGGGAATCAACTCGTTATTTATCAAGGTCAGATGATGAAGCAACAGAGCAGACCGATCAGCACTCGGAATCTTTAACGAACAAAGTAATCCTAATTTTTTTCATTGCTTTATGTGAGTGTAGATTTGGTTAACGTTTACACTTGTACCATACACGAAAAAAGAGAGAGTGCACTGCTGAACACACACTTTGTTTTAGCTGTCTATTTTTCTATTTAAGAAATGACATTACAAGTATGAGAAATCTGTCTATAATACAAGGTTATAGATTAATAATTCTCCTTATAGAAAAATGTTATTGAATGTCCACCAAGATATCCTTCTGCTTTGGCTCCCACAACAAGACGAAAGGACATTTTTTATCCAGAAAAATTCAAACTAGCAAGTGAAAGGGTGCAAACGGTAGGAACACAGATGTCTTTGAAATTTATTTTAATTCATTCTTGTCATAAAATAATCGTTTATTTAATAATTTAGAAGATATGGTGAAACTGAGGTAACGAAGATAATAATGTTAACGTATTTGTTTTCGTCGTTGCTTATTTTTGCAGATTTTTGTCACGTATATTTTTTGCGGTTTCAACAAATGTTAAGCGTTATATAGTGTTAAAGGTCAATTTCGCAAGTACTAAAATTTGCGCTTTCATGCTCACCGCCAAAAAATCCAAAATAAATTTGTACACCACGATAATTCTTTCATAGTAATACATATGTTGGTCAACATGATTTTTACAGGTGCCTCAATCAGCATTAGGGGATTATAATGCTCTACTCCGACATTTAACAGAGGGCGCGAAATCAGACATTGAAAAACTATGGTCTATCTATCTTTGGGTTGTGAGTCATGATTTTGAGGACCCTGCCCACGGTAAACACAACGCGTCAGATACACCAAGAGGATACCTTCGTTGGATCTATGATGGGATGGGCGATGCACCTTCGTTCTTTGCAATACTCTGCAGGTACCAATTAATGTCAGCTTTAAATTTGTGTTTTGTGTAAGATATTCAACGACACCATTATATGACACTAGTCACTAAAATGTAGTTTTATATGAGAGGTAGTTAAAATATTTAAGATCATATCAAATGCTAGCTATATATGCTATAGAATTGTAGCTTTTAAAGAAAAAAAATAAAGGTTTCTTAGTGGCGTCTTCAGAAGAAATCTTAGTGGAAAAAGTACGATTTAAATGTAGTGCATTAATTTTATCAATTGTAGACGTGCAGAATTCAAATGTATTGTTATTGACGGTATTAGTAAAGGACCTGATTATGAAGTCGGCATGTCAGATCAGGAGATAGTAAAAATGAGAGATCGCTGGAATGCAGTGTATTTAGACAAAAATTGGAGATTCGTTCACCCTCTTTGGGGATCCAAGGCTTCTGATAAGGTAACCCCCACCCTGACGGAGTTAATCTGTCTATAATGCAAAATTGAATAATATCTAACAAAGGACAAACATTTGATTTAACAAAGACGGTTCATGTGGATATTTATTCTACTTTTTAATTAATGGCGGAATAGGTACTTAATATCAGTAAATAGAATAATTTTGGAATTTTAAAGTTGTTCAAGAAGACTCTATGACAAACGCGGCGATTTTGATTTCCTCAGCATCAACGACTCTATTTAGTACCATTTAAGCTGCTCTAACGTATTTGTCTTTAAAGTTGCCCGCTTTGCTATTTCTATGTTAAAACTACAACTTTGTCTTTGTTCTAAAACATTTATTTGCCGTCATATGATATTTTTCATACCATGCTTTAAATGAAAAATGTAACAGCATATAGTATTTCTTTTTTATGTTAAAGATCAAGAACTATTTTTTCCTCACTGAACCTGAAGAATATAACACATGGTGTCGCCCAGATGACCGTGAATGGCAATTACTGACAACAATGGTGACAATGTCAGAATTTTCAGCCTTCCCTTATTGTACTGCAGAATTCTTTATGATGAATATGAAAGTTTTGGCTCCAAAAACTGGAAGAGTTAAAGCTAGAAATGGCCACACTTACATAGAAATATCAACAACAAGAAATGTAGGAAAAACAGTAGTCGTTAACTACAGCTTAATAGGCAAGAAATTACTAAAACCAAGACCTGCCCAGAACGGAAATGCAGGTGAAACAACTCACAGAAGTGTTATAACCAGCAGACTAAACGAAATAGAAGCCGAAGGTGAAGAAACAGAGTTAGTTGCTCCAACTTCATTTCCTGCTGATTTGGAAAACTTTGTCTTTATGTGGAGGAAAGACGCTCATTTCATGTTTGATATCCGTTTGCCTGTGCCTGGTGTTTATATATTTTCGGTGAATGCTGGTCATATTAATCCTGAAGATTATTCTGTATCAGACATGGTAGTAGTTACAGAACTTAAACTTTACTGCTTTGACAATGTCCATGAAGAAGATATTGATTTATTTCCAGACTTACCTGAAATCGGTTGGGGTGTAACCCCTCATTGCATTGTACGGGGAATACGTCCAATCACGCATGTTGATGGGGAGGTGTTTGTACTTCCTGATGCTGACACAACGATCAGATTTGAACTAGACCACGAATATGAATTTGATATTGACATGATAAGTGCTAATTTTGCTGACGATTTACAAAAGTATGTTAGTTTTGAAGTTTATAATAATCTATTGACAATTAAGGTAAGAATACCTGGTGAGGGGAATTATGGACTAAAGATTTATGCCAAAGGAAACAACGATGCGGATTTCATAAATGTTTGCAACTACTTCCTTGTTTTTAACAAGGTTTCTTCAAACATTGAGGTAAGGCGTAAGAAAGTTTATACTGTCCGTTTTTGTAAGGCTTTGATGTCTGTTCACTAAGTTATCAATTTTTATTGCGACTCTATTCATACATTGTTATCGGATACGTAACGTTACTTAAGTAAAGAAAGTTAAGAAAGTAAAACCGTAGAACTTTATTCTCTAAAATGTGTGATGCGTATATTTGAGATAACGCGTATCTCCAGATTATTTTATATATACATGTATATAGTTGAAGTAAACATTATTAATTTAATTCAATACTTGTTATGGTCAGAAATTTCCAAAACGAATGATGAGAGAGAAATTAGAAAAAGCTATTGAGAACAGCGATGCTCATGTTTTGAAAGGCGCCTTAGATGATTTTGTATTACACAATGTTCCTGACAGAGGTGAAATGAAAAAGGCAAAAGATAAGCTCAAATTCTTTGAAGACCAAAAAGGTACAGTAACTGATTCAATCGATAATAAAATAACTTCATTGATTCTTTTCACAAATCTCTCGGTTTTAAACGAAAAGAGTAAACATACTGACATTTTCATTCCGGTGGAGTTGTTCTCTCTTTGACATATAAATCACACCTTTTATCGTTGTATACTATAAAGCACATATATCATTCAAATACAAAATATATTTCCCCTTGTAACCATGTATTTAGAAGTTTATAAAACACAATGACAAAGTACATGCCCTGTGTTGTTCTGTCAGTTACTAAGTTAGATTAACCTTACAACTCAAATCATTTAATACAAAATATGAAAAAATATTAACAGCCTTGGGTGATGCCATAAAAAGAAAGAATCCGACTTACCTGAAAAAGGCAATTGGCGATGCAAAACACTCTAAATTCAGATCTGAGCTTGAGGAAGATATTAAACGAGCGGAGATGATGTTAGCGCGACTAAACCGAATGGAGGGTTATCTACATCCGATTGCTAAGTTAGAAAACTCTACACTTTCGGAAATCAGATCCTATACATGGCCTCCAGATGTTGTGAGAAATGTGTTGACAGCTACATATGTTCTACTAGGAGAAGACTATGAATATTTACAGGTAATAAATTCTTATTAACAAGATTCTTTTTTATTTTTAAACAAATTTTAAACATGTTTATTACGTAATAAACAGGACGGATCAGTAAATAGAATTATAACATACTTAATAAGTCATCTCCTGAAAAAAAAACTATTCCACTAGTGTTAATTTCTGTTTTAAAAAATTAAGACAAGACAGTAAAGATATAACATTAGATGATGTGGTGTGATGTGATGTGGTATGGTGTGATGTGATGTGATACCAATATAGCTCAAGCAACAAGTGATATTTTAGTGCATTAAAAAAAGAATACACACAGTCCAACACAACCTGATATTGTCTTTCTGAGATATTTTATGACCAACTAGTAGATTTAGATTTATGTTGCAAAACCCACTGTAGGTCGTTCATTAGTTTGGTTCTTGAATTGTTATAGTGGACATACAAAGAAATGGTCAGCAGTCTTGTATATATGCCCGCATTAGCACGACGGATTTTGTATGCTATTAACTCTATACAAATCAAAGTTTAAAAAAGGATGAAGAATGACGAAGTTGAGTAATGAATATATAATTAAATTTCTCGGGCCGTAGCAAAAATGTTTAGGAACAGTTAATTTATCACTGGTTTTCAGTAAACACGATTTTTTTCCTTGGGCCCGGATATCTCTTAATGCTGTGTTTAATTTATTCTACTCGACTTTTGTCGGGGTAAAAAAATATTCAGGAGTAATCGACAACCTACAATAGGAGTCAATGATATCCGGTTATACAAGATTCCTCTCACTATTAACTCAGTCAGTGGTATCCGGTTATAGAAGATTCCTCTCACTATTAACTCAGCCAATTGTATCTGGTTATAGAAGATTCCTCTCTCTATTAACTCAGCCAATGATATCCGGTTATAGAAGATTCCTCTCACTTTTAACTCAGTCAATTTTATCCGGTTATAGAAGATTCCTTTCACTATTAACTCAGCCAATGGTATCCGGTTATAGAAGATTCCTCTCACTTTTAACTCAGTCAATGGTATCCGGTTATAGAAGATTCCTCTCACTATTAACTCAGCTAATTGTATCCGGTTATAGAAGATTCCTCTCACTTTTAACTCAGTCAATGGTATCCGGTTATAGAAGATTTCTCTCACTATTAACTCAGCTAATGGTATCCGGTTATAGAAGATTCCTCTCACTATTAACTCAGCCAATGGTATCCGGTTATAGAAGATTCCTCTCACTATTAACTCAGCCAATGGTATCCGGTTATAGAAGATTCCTTTCACTATTAACTCAGCCAATGGTATCCGGTTATAGAAGATTCCTCTCACTATTAACTCAGCCAATGGTATCCGGTTATAGAAGATTCCTCTCACTATTAACTCAGCCAATGGTATCCGGTTATAGAAGATTCCTTTCACTTTTAACTCAGTCAATGGTATCCGGTTATAGAAGATTCCTCTCACTATTAACTCAGCCAATGGTATCCGGTTATAGAAGATTCCTTTCACTTTTAACTCAGTCAATGGTATCCGGTTATAGAAGATTCCTTTCACTATTAACTCAGCCAATGGTATCCGGTTATAGAAGATTCCTCTCACTATTAACTCAGTCAAATTAAATCAAAACCTGAATCAAATACGACTTTCTTTTCTGGAATAAAAGTTTTTAAAATTTAATTTCAAACATCAAATTCTGTCGCATGAACACGAAATATTTAAGATTAAATAATTGTGTAAGTGGATAAATCTTTAATGTACATAATAAGCTTTTGTTGTCTATATATCAATGTTGTTGTTTGTTGCTTTCAACTTTACAAGTACAATAAATTCGCTTTGTAGGACTGGGATTTTATTCAAGGATTAATGTCTAAAGTTGGTAGAGATGGATTGAAAGCTAAAGTGTTGAAACTTGACTTGGAATCAGTACCAGCTCAACAAGTAGATTTAGCAGATATTATCATAGAACCTCACAAGCTTGATGAAGCAAGAGAAGCAAGTACAGGGACAGCAGCGTTATTTCAATGGGTAAAAAGTTACTCATAATAAGAGAATCTTACAGGAAACAAAAGTACAAATATTGCTTTTTCACAAAAGTCTGATACTAGCATTTTGCTTCCTGTTAAGTGTAAGCATTTTTGTTAGGTGCATTTGGCACAGTTAAGAAAGGAAAACAAAGTAAGAATTACATGTAATAAAACATATACAGCCGACAACGTTACGTATTAGAATCATATAGACTACATGATTATTAAATGTAGCATCGTCGGCTGTTATAGTTTAAGGATAAACGATTAAAACAATATAAATAACACAAAAATTGAATATTAACTTACAAAAACGAAAACCTTTAGTATAGACTAAGTGCTCAGGAAAGATTAATCAAGGGAACCAAGGTTATAGTGGTAATGAAAAGAATGTAATCCAGGGGCAAAGACCAGACATGGAAAACAGACGTACACAACAAAGAACATAAAGTAACTAAAATCATACATACAAAGTAACAAAAGCATAAAACTTCTGTAGTGATGACTTCAATCTTGTAGCAACATAACCCTGTTCCAGTAGCCTATTTGTAAGAATTCTAGCGCGATACAAAGTCTGTGTAGTTTCGGCAAGCTCTGGCATAACGTATGAGTTGTGATATGATAAACATGTAATTAATATAATAAACATTGCTAGAAACACTAAATCACTTTTAAAATGAATTAGTCTTCCTTCGTGGAATTGATTTAACGCAACGTAAAACTGTTAAACTT
The DNA here is from genome assembly GCA_037379345.1 of Perna viridis. Taxonomy (NCBI): domain Eukaryota; kingdom Metazoa; phylum Mollusca; class Bivalvia; order Mytilida; family Mytilidae; genus Perna; species Perna viridis. The sequence goes on from CM074513.1 coordinate 58,854,257, forward strand.
AGTTAATGATATACGGACCGCAACTTTCCTTTTTAATTATTAAAATAATTCCATTTGCTAATTGCCTAAAGTATATTTGATCGGTACTTTTTTTATTACCCTTTATACTTATAATAGTATTTTCCTTATAAAGGGTCATTCACATAGTGGTAAAATGTCATCTTTATATCAAAAGACTTTTCTATGTTACCAATTTTCAGATTAGGAACATAGTTACAGAACGAAAGAGTCAAATGCCATCATCAGCAGATACAAGCACTAATAGTATAAATATTCCCAGGAAACTTCGAGTGAAATATTCACAAAAAGGTGAGAAGGGAAAATTAGGTCGGTTCGGTAGCAATTCACAAAATGGGAGCTTAAATGGTCGGAATGAAAACATGCTCGGCAAAAGAAATGGAGTCCAATCTGATACACATAATGTAGACAGAAAAGGAAATAGCAAATCATTCCCGTACGACAATAGAGTGTATGGAGTTAAAGATAATAGAGTGTTAAATACTCAAAAACCTGTAAGAGATACAAACATTTCATCGCAAGCCCGCATTTCTAAATCTGAACAAAAGCTTGATAATATAGTTGGAATGAAAATCATAAATGAAAAGTCGACCAGATCACCTCAAAGCAATAAATCGCCTTCCCAAAAGTCAACGAAAAGTTTTTCACCCCTATCAAAGAACTCGACACCAAGTAATAGATCACCAGCAAGCAAGTACATATCTCCAACACAAAAAACACCTACAAAGCAGACACCAAGCCAGAAGTCACCAATGGATCGATCACCCAATCAAAAATCTCCTGCATACCATTCACCAAATAAATCTATGACACAGAAGTCGTCCACAAAAGCCCCTCTTGATGAAAAATTACAGAACAGGTTTGAAGTTATCAAGGCTAATGGAAGTAGTTCACCACCTTCAATCCGGTCTGATTCCATGCCTCATCGGTCTCCTCTTCAAAGACCTTCACGGGAAGACGTTCTGTCGCCTATTGGACTTTCACCTATAAATCATTCCGATGAGGAAACATACAGAAATTTCACACCGATATCAGAAGAGAAATAATCACGGGCTACAATTTTATGAATTGACTTCTGTAAGAGATTGTGTAATTTTAATGTTAGATGTTCATTATGGTATCATATCATCTTCTCCTAGTGCTTATTATTAAATTAATTGAACATCTTGTTATTCATGAATAGATAGATAAACATCTTACTTGGAAGAAAAAGAAACACACACACAGACACACACAATATTATTGCGTTATTTCGGTTACTCATCAGACCCCTGTGCCACAAAACTTGAACAATTACTTCAGTTTGAGAAAACTGTTGGTGATATCATCAATTTCATTAACTCTGATTGGAGTTACTGTAGAAGTTAGGTACTAACACTAAAGTATTTTAAAACTTTTTGGCGCCGGGACCAGGACGGACTTTGGTTCTTCATGTGTAAAATAATATATACGGATAAGAACGTAAGTAACTAATGATAATTTAACTTTTTACAATACGCACTAACGTACTTGATACACGTTTTGGACATTAGTTCTTCTACAAATAGAACGATGATCCCAATAACTAAAATCTTTTTTTTTCATCACCCTTCAAAGCCTGATTTTGGTGATTGTAAACATAGCATCAAATTAAAAAGCTGAAAATTTAGGACACAAAAGATACACTGCTTTTTTTCTTGACTTTCCTCTTGAATTGGACGAAAGAGGAAAACTTTCACTAAACTCCACAAGAATCCATACAAACAACGATACATGGCTGGATCTGCGAAATGTACCACCAAACCTCTTTCAAAACTTATAACTTCTATACTCACAACTGTCAAAGAGGGTCTGCAGTCCTATCACAACACTTGTTACTCCCATAGTGGTATTAATTCAATGTGGATCCTGACAAATTCGGAAGATCTTCTGGAGACCATCAGTTCAAGAATATTATCAGAATATAATAGCATTAAAACCTGTGATTTTTCAACACTGTATACTTCTATTCCCCATACTCAGTTAAAATCCCGATTTAAAACATTATACATCGTTGTTTTTTCCGCCAAAAAATGGTACACATAGATACAAATATATAGTTCTTGGTAGAGATTCCGTTTACTTTGTCAGAAATAATTCGAAATCATCTTCCAAATATATAGAAGATGTTTACATATTGCCGGAATTTTTAATCGACAACATTTTTGTCCAGAGTGGTGGACACATTTTTCAACAAACGGTCGGCATTCAAATGGGAACAAATTGTGCTCCTCTACTTGCTGACCTATTCCTGCACTCTTATGAGGCTGACTTTATAGCTGAAAGAACATCGTTTAGCTAGATCCTTTAATTTTAGTTTCCGCTATATAGATGACGCATTATCTTTAAACAATCCTAATTTCGGGGATATAATACATCAGATCTACCCCCGAAGAACTTGAGATCTAAACAATACTACAGACATTGTGATGTAAGCCTCATATCTTAACTTACACTTAGAAATCGATGGTAAGGGAAAACTATTGGCCAAACTTTAGGACAAACGTGATGACTTTTCATTCAGTATTGTCAACTTTCCTTTCATGTGTGGCAACATCCCTTCAGCGGCTGTGTATGGAGTGTTCATATCACAACTCATACGTTATGCCAGAGATTGCCGAAACTACACAGACTTTTTGTATCGCGCTAGACTTCTGGAACAAGTTATGTTGCTCGTCATCATGAAACCGTGGATCGTTACGATGTATCCATCTGCACCATGAAAACTGATTTGTTCGATGTGTCATAATTTTCTTACCTCTTTCGACTAACCCGGACTTGACTTTTTATAAGGAACTCGGCGGGTGTTTCTAGAAAAGCGAAGCGGAGGAGGCATACCCTACCGGTGCACCTGGTCCATGCTCCAAGTTTTAGTCCGAGTTGCTCTTTGCTTTTGTTACTTTGTATGTATTATTTTAGTTACTTTATGTTCTTTGTTGTGTACGTCTGTTTTCCATGTCAGGTCTTTGTCCCTAGATTACATTCTTTTGATTACCACTATAACCGTGGTGCCCTTGATTAGTCTTTCAAATAAACTATGATAAACGCCGCGACTACTATAATTTCTCCACTCTCAACTGTGCTATCCTTCCTTAAAATAACTTTCCAGCTCTTCCAGATAATGTGGAGTTTGTATCTATATCAAACGCTTCGCTGAATATTCCATTGATTTCATCTATTTTCTAGGCAAGGCTCAGCGACTTCTTTAATAAGGATATGTTGCTATATACAAATTTTGTCACTCTAACAGTTCTACAGTCGTCACCATGGTTTGTTTTACCGATATGGACTGTCGATTTCCAATATAATCTCTTTCTATCATTTTATTCCTATACTCTCATCGTAACACAGACTATTACTGATAAATCATACATCTTGAGATATATCTTGAACTGTCCTAAATTCGTATATTATGTATATCAATTATAATTGAATAACTAAATACTACAAAGTGTCTATAGAAAACCAACAGAAAGTTTGACTTTAAAAAACACAATGCAAAAATTAACAAGTGTTAAATCGGTTGTACAAAATAGAAAACTCTCTGAAACCGTTTAGTTTTCCACAATAGAAGTACTCACTAAGTTTACAACTTTGTTTTATCACAAATATGATGCAAAGATAGATCGAAATTAGTGAGGACATTAAAGAGAAGAGTATTAATAGAGAGATTTTTTGTTTGCTGCACTGTAGTGAATAATTAGAACGAAAAATAAGAGCAACAGAGAGCAGATGGAGAAAATAAAATAATTTAAAACACATTTTAGCAGTCCTTGCATCTGTAACGTCTGTTGTTTGACCATTTAATCTATGATTTAGCTTCAAACTCTGAAAAGAAGTGAAAAAGTGAAAAGGAAATAAAGACATATTGATATAAACAGGTAACCAAAACAAAAAATCAGAGCTGCATCTGCACTAATGTATTTTTAAAGTTTTGGAACCAATTTATTTTAACCGATGGAATACATGATTGCTTGGTTTTCCATTTCAGATTAAAAAAAAATCCCCAATTCAATTCCACCAAAATAACTCTCCGCATTCCTAATCTTTCATATTGTCACTGATCAAAGTCTAATTTCACCCATGTGCTTCTATATTCTAATAAATCAATATACTAATCATAAATAAATAAATAAACGGAAATCTTTAACAGGTTATTGAACAAATAATTGTTTCGCTTTTTTGTAAATACCTTAACGTTAGTCAAATCATGAACAGATGTTATCTGCATTTTATGTTAAAACTTCAATCAAGAGGAAGTTGGTAGGATAATTGTCCTTTCTCCTTTGAGCTAGAAACACCACAAATATTATGTACTACGATGGCGTCTAAAACTTAATTTATGGAGTTTCTGTCGAATAGAAAGAGAGTAAGTTAATCTAATAATCTATAAAGCTGACCTTGCAAGCTTTTTCACTCACAAAATTCAGTACAATTCTTAGAATTACTTACCTCATATTGCAACAAAAGTTTTGCATTGCTTTGCATGTAAGATCGTGCATCGATTTTTTATGCACGTATATGTATACATATATACAACTGGATATCAACCGAGTTAATTTCAATGTAATGATTTAATTTTCACATGGAAGCAACTCTACGCGACTTAGTTAAACTTACACCGTTGTCTTGTATCATGAGAAACAACACTATCTAGAGTAAAATTCAAGTTAACTAGCTATGGATAACATATGTACCTGATAGAAACGACATCGTTTCACACAGTTTAGGCAAGACTAGTCCCATTGATTTGTTAAGGATTTCATTGTTCGTAAGTCTAACTAGTGCTTTGTGAAACGAGTTCGTTTTTATCAGTCATTGAAAAGAAACTTCTTCAAAAAAGACAATTCAACAAAACTGTATCAGTTCGAGGCTTGGTTTTATTGATCAAAACTCGGTCACTTTGAGGATGCATTTGTTTGTATTTCAGAATCAAAAATGTCTTTCTTAACAAAACTCTTAGTTATATGCTTCATGGGATTATCTTCTTGCGTGACTAGAATTACAGCTCGACGATGTTCCTTCGCAATACAATGCAGATGCTCCGATTTGTCAACTTTTGTTCAATGTTCCCACAGTGATCTGGTAAATATTCCAAAGTTTCCATGCAATGTCACTACAGTTGATTTGAGCCATAATGAAATAGCTCAAATTGAAGAAAGACATTTTGTACAAAACACATATCTGAGAATTCTGGATCTATCGTTCAACAAAATAAAAAAGGTAATGAAGGAATCATTCGTTGGTTTAAAACATCTATCTGAGCTTAAACTGAACAACAATAAAATAACTGTATGTAATGAAGATGCTTTTGCAAATTTACCTTCTCTAACGTTCCTTGATATTAAACATACTAATATTAATATAACACGACTAAGTTCTCATAAAATGCCACCATTAACCGTACTGAAAGCCGACTTACTGTTAGATAATAAACATTCAAAACTGCCACAATTTCTAAGCAACATAAAGATGTTAGATGTATCGGGATTATCCGGCAAGTGTCGTATGAATACAATAACTCCTACTCTATTTAAACACTTGGCAGCCGTTGAGTATTTAGACATATCAAAATGTCAAATAAACACAATATACAAAGGTTCGATCCGCATGATGACGTCACTTTCAACGTTGGATGTGTCCAATAACATGTGTCTTAGATTCTCCGGTTTAACAAATATTAGTCAAGACCTCCCCTATACCGCCATTAAAAATTTGAAGGCTAACCAAATTTATAAACCTTTCGTTCTGAATACAGAAATTTTTGCTGAAACACTTAGACCTTTGAACAGGACTAACATTACAGAAATTCATATAGAAAGTAATCGAGTACAACTAATAGAAACGGGAGCAATACAATATTTACCGGCTACTATAAAAATGTTGGCAATATCAGATAATCAGTTTTCATATGGTGAATATCTTTTCGAATTGCAAAATATGCAATTTGAGATCATAAACGCATCTAATCTTTTTAAACCGCACAACCCAAATTTTCCAAATGAAACATGTGATCGACAACAAGAGGAAAACTTTTCCACCAAGAAGAGATTGTTAACGCAATACAGTCACTTAGAGCAGAATATCAGGATCAACATCCCCGAAAACCTAAAGATGATCATTTATAGAAATTGTCGACTTCGGTATGCGATACCTGCTTTTAATGTATCAGAGAATAAAATCGAACACTTCGACGGTGGTAATAATTTATTTTTTGCATGGATAGGTCCTGTGTTGATCTTCCATAATGCAAAATATATGGATTTATCATACAATTTCTGTTCAAATGTTTCAATAGTGTTTTTTCAAAGTGTCCCAAATCTTGAAGTGTTAAATATCGAGGGCAATCTTTTAGGATTCATTTTCCCAGAAGACGTACAAGGAAATATACTGCAACACATTCAAAAGGTTGAAAGAATAAATATGGCATGAAATCGAATACCATATTTACCAAAACTATTCTTTAGAGAACAGAAATCAATAACATACCTTAACCTTGCAAATAATATGCTTGAAGATGTACATTTTGATCTGGATCACATGACCTTGATGTCATACCTTGATTTGTCCAAAAACAGATTACAATATTTATCAGAATCAACAAGGAAACAATTAGACAATATAGCGACTAAAACCTCAAATATAACAGTTGATCTGAGTGATAACAATCTTAAATGCACATGTGAAACTATAAAATTCATTAAATGGCTGGGTACTACAAATGTTCATCTCTTCAATGGTAAAACGTACACATGTAAGCAATCAAATGGTGAAACACTGTCATTAGGGAAACCAGTTAGAATGTATGAAACTCTAGAGAAAAACTGTACATCTTATATCCCTTTAATTATGACAGTTGTCGCATTCTGTATATTGTTTATCACGGTGTTATCATTAGGATTGGCCTATAGGAATAGATGGAAGCTCCGTTATATGTATTATATGATCAAAATAAGATTTACCAAGAGTCCAGACGAACATATCGCCGTGGAAAAGATCTATAGTTACGATGCTTTTATTTCCTACGAGGATGGTGATCGAGCATTTGTACATCACATTCTTCTTAAGAAACTTGAACATGACGCAGGAATGAAATTATGTATTCATAAAAGAGACTTTTTACCAGGAAGGGAAATAGCAGAAAACATTACATCAGCAATTCACGATAGCCGTAAAGTGATTGTAATCATGTCTCCGAATTACATCAAATCTTACTGGTGTATGTTTGAATTCAATATGGCAAAAGTAGAAAGCATTTATTCGAGAAATAAGGAAAACATCTTGTTTCTTGTTTTCTTGCATCAGGTTCCGACGAATGAATTACCGCTTAATGTCCTTGAATTAGTGCAAACGCAATCTTACATTGAATATCCTAGAGATGAATTTGGTAACACGTTGTTCTGGGAAAAATTGAAAGAAATTTTGTCGTGAAGTATTGTATATATCAGAGATGGAATACAACAAAACATCTCAAGATAAAAACAACTCTTACTAAAACATTTATCTACAAAACCCTATTAGAATAAAACTGCTCTGGCATACAAAATACAAAACCTATTTTAAAAGCATTATATGAAGTTAATGTTTTTGTGTTATAGCCTCAACTTCCTTGTAGAATTGCTTTATCGTGCAAAACCTCGGTGTATTACAGTTAATTGTAATTTTCACACATTAAAGACAACAGTTCATACCTTTGATTTCAGAACAGTAGGAGTTCAATGATACATACAAATATGTACAAAATCGATGTTCGGATTCGGGTGCAGAAAAAAAGAGGTAACTCGAGTGAAAATAGAATCCCCAGCAGACAAACACAACGGTGTTTCTAAAATTTACAGGGTGTTTCATTTTGTTGGTAGGTTACATAAGGGTGATTTTCATTTGTATCCCGGGTAAAGAAAAATTATGGTGGGGTCAGCAGAACGAGAAATATCCTTTTGACTTTGGAGATTTTCTAAAGTATCGTCGATATCGGATGGAAAACCTTACGTGTTCCGAATAGGCACCTGCTCCAAAAGGGAGATAAATGTTGACAAAATGTTGGTCCGCAAGTCGGGAATATCATAAAACATACTCATACATCACACCACATACTTATACATCATACCACATACTCATGATGATTAAAGATAGTTTGTTGTCTAAGTAATTTAGGCGCAGTTTTTTTTGTGCGTAGATATTTCTTATGAGTGTTTGAGATGTATATTTTACAAATCTTCAGCATATGGTGCATATTTTGTACATTTAATATTACATGTTAGGACAGTATATATATTTATCCAAAGAGATTAGAGAATGTGGTATAACGTCTTATAATCATTAATCTGATGTTATAATGTACATCAAAGAACAAAAATAGTGTTCAATTCATTTAATTGTTGAATACATTTGTTTTAGTATTTAAAAAGCAATTGATATAAAATTGTTTTTATAATCAAAATGTGGTACGATCAATCTTATCAGTTTTGTATATGTACAAAGTCATTTAAATTGTAAATATAACGAGAATGGAAATGGCGAATATTCCAATGGGAATTCAAATGTTAATATTTGTTTTGTGTTGAATGATTTAGATCAAAGAAAAACATTGAATGTTTCACATGTGTGTCTCTTTTCTTTATTTTTTATGAAAATATTATGTTATAACGTACCGGCTCCGCCAAAAAGATATAAAAATAAACCAAAACAACAACAACAAAAAAAGAATAAGGGAAACCACGCCTCTTCAAACTAAGGTTTTCATGTGTTTTAAAGCAAATGGATACATATGTTTAGGACCGATATGGAAAATATGTTTTTGTACTTACTTTGTATTAAATCACGTGAAAACAACAGTTTTCCTCAATTGTATGAAAACTAACTTTCCTTTCATCTGTGGAAACATCCCTTCAGTTGTTACAGGATTGAAGTCATCACTACAGATGTTTTATGGTCGTCATCATGAACTCGTGGATCGTTACGGTGTATCCATCTGCGCCATGAAAACTGATTTGTTCAATGTGTCATAGTTTTCCTTTCCTCTTTCGTATACCACGGATTTGACTTTTTATGAGGCGGGTGTTTCGTTTCTAGAAAAGCAGAGGACGCTTACCCTACCGGTGCACCTGGTACATGCTCCCAGTTTTAGTGGAGTCCGATTTGCTCATTTGCTTTTGTTACTTTGTATGTATGATTTTAGTTACTTTATGTTCTTTGTTGTGTATGTCTGTTTTCCATGTCTGGTCTTTGTCCCTGGATTACATTCTTTTGATTACCGCTATAACCTTGGTTCCCTAGATTACTCTTTGATTACCACTATAACCTTGGTTCCCTTGATTACTCTTTGATTACCGCTATAACCTTGGTTCCCTAGATTACTCTTTGATTACCGCTATAACCTTGGTTCCCTTGATTACTCTTTGATTACCGCTATAACCTTGGTTCCCTAGATTACTCTTTGATTACCGCTATAACCTTGGTTCCCTTGATTACTCTTTGATTACTGCTGTAACCTTGGTTCCCTTGATTACTCTTTGATTACCGCTATAACCTTGGTTCCATTGATTACCGCTATAACCTTGGTTCCCTTGTTTACTCTCATATCCTTTTCATACATTAAGTCCTATACAAGACATATAATAACAATAGTATTTCAATTTTCCTGTTTTGCATGAATTAATTTGTTAGTCTTAAACATATGTCTTCGTGTGTTTTTCATGGCAGTCCTAAACATTTGAAAAACAGAGGAGAAACATGTTTTTCTGGTGTTTTCAAAACATATGAAAAACATATGCTGCAATTCCACCGATACAATAAGCGTTCTCTGGTCAAGTTACTTAGCCATGCATAATAAACATGGGAAAACTAAAAATGGACCTCAGTCGTTTTTCACAAGATTTTGACTACAAGTAAGGCCAATTATAAAACTAACAAGTACAAAAATTAGCAACGCAAAACCTTGAAATGCATTTTTGACTTTTTTGCTCTAATTTGAAGACTCCAAAAAAGCACCTTTTGAACTATTACAAAAACGAAGCTGAAATGACAGTCGTATCAATAATTCATCAACGAAAATAGGAATTGTAAAATCGAGTGTGGTAGATTGATTCCCTCTAGTTTTTACAATGCCCCAATTGACATTTCTTATTTCATTCACACGATACTCCCGATACCATCTAATGATACTTGTTATACCACCTGATGATACTTGTTATACCACCTGATGATACTTGTTATACCACCTGATGATACTTGTTATACCATCTAATGATACTTGTTATATGTTAGACACAGATGTTGGTTGTTTTAATTCAAAGTCAATCTATATATATTAGGTCAATATGTCCTATAACTGGATGTTCCGTTATACGTTTCTAATGACAAATTGACCACAAAAAAATGTCCTTAGCAACATGGATTCTCTATTTAAACTAGTATCATTATTTGTTAAGGGACTCCGGTTGTACCTTCCATCATGAGCAGACGTGTTTTTGTAAACTACTTGCACATTACATTTCTTTTTATACTTAGGACAATAAAAGCATTTGAAATTTAATTCATATTGCATAGGACAGTCGACTGAACGCAGTGAGCTAGAATTCCCTGTTCTCGATAGTCGAACTCAAAGCTCAATATCCCGTTTATTGGCATCAAGCCCCAGAGCTTCTCGGTGAAAAGAGTCGCCCCTGACACAGACTCGTCAGAAATCGTAATAAATTGGTGGAGAATCAAAACGATGCAGCTTTCTCGCAGTGGTTAACGTAGGATTCGGGTGCCTACATCAAACTGTCGTAAAATTGTCATTCTAGCTAGTTAGTGATTATGGATACATGGTGTTTACAGCGTTCGCGTATGTCGGCGGGCTACCGAATTTCAGACCGTGGCAACCCTACCGGGGATTGAATAAAATTCCTCTGGATTCAAAGGGATTTAACTCTAGAAACAGAAAAAACAAACCAGCCTCCAAATGATATAGACTTCGAAATATAAACAACAGAAACACAGAATGCAGAGCTAACGTTTTCATCTCTTGCAAATGAAGAACTTTTAGAAACATTTCCAAAAATAAGTATTCTCTCGGACGCCTGTAAAAAATTACAAATTGAAAATAAAGAACTGAAAGACATGATTAATAAACGTGAATACCTGCCTTTTCCAATTTCAGGATGCTAACACAAAACTGTTTGAACAGAACAATATTTTGCAAAGGAACCTCAAATTTAATTTTGGAAAATCGAATTCAACTATGAATAATACCCATGTGTTGTCTTGCGATCACACGAACGAAATTACCGATACTTTTGATACCGTCAAACGGTACTTTTGATACAATCTAACGAAACTCCTGATACAATCTAACGATACACTTGATACCATCCAATGATACTTTTTATATCATCTAAAGAAACTACTGATACTACCTAACGAAACCTTTTATAACCTGATGATACTCCTGATACCACCTAACGATACCCTTGAAACCATCCTACGAAACTCTTGTATTCCTGATTCTACCAGACAACACTTCTGATAACATCTGTCGATACTCATTATATAACCTCAAAATACTTCTGATACCATCGAACGAAATTGCTTTTATCATCTTAGGATACTCCTAAAACCACTTTATACTCCTGGTGCAACCTAAAAGTATTACTTATAAATTACATCTAACGATACCCCTTATATCATCTACCGGTATTACTTATACCCCTTATACCCCCTCTATATACACGAATCTCGTAGGCATTCGAAGGCATTCATATCGATTTGAAAAAGCAGGTAAAATTGTTTTGACATGTCAAAATTTTTCACACGATTGTCCACGAATCTTTATTGAAAATCTTATTCGTAAGGAGCTCGCAAACCACTCTTAACCATTCGTAAGGCATCGTTAGCCGATCGATAAGAGCTCGTATACATTTGCAAGATCTTTTTGGTTTGCCATTTTATACAGTTGTTTTACGATTTATTTACGAATAACTGCGAGTACTTTGCAAATAAATACGAATAATTTTTCCAGGACGAAGAGAGCTGGATTGTCGTCTATTTTTATTTTTTTATTTTTATTTTAGCTAGTGTGTTTACCTTTACAAAGCTTCTACATTGCATTGGGTTATTGGTGGTCATAACCAAAGCTCGCAAGTGTTCGTTCGAAGAGCAATGCAAGTGTTATTATCTTCCAAAATATCTTATTGTTCGATGTTCATATACGTCACCTAAGTTACATGATGTCTCCATAAATGGTCTCCTTCCTTTCATACAAAAACCTCTTGGATTTCATCACATTAGAACCAAACTTTATGCTATACCTCTCACTCTACTACACTACCTTTACACAATAAGTCTTAACACTCCTGTTACTGACCCCACCTCATCATTATACAGAATTGTTGCATCATTTTAGATATTGGTTTCCACAGACTCTTTAAACCAGTTTGTGTGAAAAGTCAAGATAAAGAAAAACGATCATTTCTTCCACTACCCTTTGTCAACAAAGGTATAGATGTAATTAATTTGGCTAACATCCTCCATCACAAACACGTTACCAACAAAATTCCCCCATATTTCAAAGACAAATCCATACCAATTATTTCATATTCCTATACTTCACCCATTGCATCCAAAATTTTCAATTATAAAAGGCTATTGCAGAACCTCGAGATTGAGGACTTCAAGGCTAAACCACCTGACTGTTCTTGCAAAACCTCTCCATTCAAATATGGTTCTTGTGGTCACGTCGTTACGGGAGATTTAACCATTATCGAAACCGAATCTCTGCGTAATATCCTTTCTAAAGGTCCCAAGTACTGTGAACCACGCTCCATAAATTGGAATTATAATTTTAAAGTTCTTATGGATGCCGTCGAGGACTATGCAAGAAAATGAATAAAACGAGAACAAGTAGACATTGATTCTCTGTCAGAGTGGTTAAAGGCCGTGAGGTCTTTAATTTTGAAAGTTTTAAGTAGGTCAATGAGTGCCAAGGCTACATCAGTTTTCAAAGACCCCCATGTAGCAAAAACATTGTCTACTATACATGACAAATATGTTGTCGTACCAGCAGACAAAGCCCAAAACAACTTTGTTTTTGTCTGCAAAATGTTTTACATCCAATGTTTATTATCAGTGGTAGACGTAGAAAATATAAGCAGTGATAAGACCTATACTGCTACCACTCTCTCCAAAGAAGAGATTGTGAAAAACCATAAATCTGTGCTATCCTCTTTTGGTGTCTCTACCAAGGACGATGATTGTGATTTACCGTCTATGTACTGGATTCCTAAACTCCACAAACATCCATACAAACAACGTTTCATAGCTGGATCTGCAAAATGTACCACCAAACCTCTTTCAAAACTTTTAACTTCTATACTCACAACTGTCAAAGAGGGTCTACAGTCCTACCACAACACTTGTTACTCCCGTAGTGGTATTAATTCAATGTGGATCCTGAAAAATTCGAAAGATCTTTTAGAGACAATCAGTTCAAGACTATTATCTGAATACAATAGCATTAAAATCTATGATTTTTTTAACACTGTATACTTCTATTCCCCATACTCAGTTAAAATCCCGACATAAAAACATTATACATCGTTGTTTTTTTTTCCAAAAAAGATGGTACACCTAGATACAAATATATAGTTCTTGGTATAGATTCCTCATACTTTGTAAGGAATAATTCCAAATCATCTTCCAAATATACAGAGGAAGATGTTTACAAAATGCTGGAATTTTTAATCGATAACATATTTGTCCAGTGTGGTGGACGTGTTTTTCAACAAACGGTCGGCATCCCAATGGGAACAAATTGTGCTCCTTTACTTGCTGACCTATTACTTCACTCTTATGAGGCTGACTTTAAAGCTGATCTGATCAGAAAGAAAGAATGTCGTTTGGCTAGATCCTTCAATCTCAGTTTCCGCTATATAGATGACATATTATCTTTAAACAATCCTAATTTCGGGGATTTGATACATCGCATCTACCCAAAAGAACTTAAGATAAAGGATACTAAAGACACTGTGAAGTCAGGCTCATATCTTGTTTGTACACAAATCGATGGTAACGGAAAACTATTGACCAAACTTTACGATAAACGTGATGACTTTTCATTCAGAATTGTCAACTTTCCTTTCATCTGTGGCAACATCCCTTCGGCACCTGCGTATGGAGTGTTCATATCACAACTCATTCGTTATGCCAGAGCTTGCCGAAACTACGCAGACTTTTTGTATCGCGCTAGAACTCTAACAAATAGGCTTCTGGAGCAGGGTTATGTTGTTACAAGATTGAAGTCATCACTACAGAAGTTTTATGGTCGTCATCATAAACTCGTGGATCGTTAAGGTGTATCCATCTGCGCGAAACATACTGCCTGTAGTAGAGGATGTTACGCTAGAGTATCACACGAGGTAAATATATCACTTGAGACGAAGTCGAGGGTGATATATTTACAGAGTGTGATACTTCTCTGGCCTTTACTTTAACCTGCAGAGGACTATATATCAGCATGATTCTACATATGTCAGCTCACAATTCTCAGAATGGCATGTGGGATTAGCAGACTTGCAGTGCAGTACTGGTCACCGGAAGCGAAGGGTCTGTAAATAGCATGGGAAATCCCAGTGTTTTCACAAGATAGGGGTATATTTACAAATCATTATGGAGATCAGGGTTCACATCACAAGAAGCAAAATGCATCTATAAAATGTACAGAAATGTTTTTCCTTTCAGAAACTGTTTATTTTTTTTTAAATAAAATAAGAACTTTTTTCACCGCACTATGAGGAACAGGGGGTAATTAATGCGTAAGATTATTTTTGCAATAAAATGAGAACTTTTTTCACAGCACTATGAGGAACAGGGGGTAATTTCTGCGTAGGACTATTTTTGCAATAAAATGAGAATTTTTTTCACAGCACTACGAGGAACAGGGAATGATTTCTACCTTGGAATATTTTTGCGTACGTTTCAAATGCTCATTAGTTGAATTGATGGTCTGTAACCTTTACGGAAGTGCAAAAGTAATCTTAAAATCTGGAATGCTTTCGGGTCCGAAACACTATTTCCGGTGTAGAGGGTGATATAACGAGAGGAGAGAGTGTGCTATATCCGAAAGGAGGGCGATATATATCGTTGACGTCGGGGTGATATATCAAGCAGCCAATCACTGTTCAGTGGGGGCGAAACAAGTAATAAAGGATGTGCAGGGATTAGACTAAAACATCTTATCACCCTAATCCCCAATCAGAATTCAAGATTTTTGTACGAAGTATAATATTAAGATAATATTCTGTAAATATCGGCGTTTTGGTGACAAATTCTGCCTCATAAAATGATGTTGAGTTTTTCAAGTCTGTAAATAATGGTGCTTTGAATGTACCATCGTGCATCATACACAAAACACACGCACTTCTGATATAACAACTACAGGCAAAATAAAGAAAAATAAAGAAAAAAATACTAATTTTTGTGCCAAGAAAAAATTAATGAAGTTCGACATGGGTAAACAAAATTGTGTTGTATTCTGTTTTTCATTAAAAAAAAGTTAAGGCGGAAAATAGCATGAAAAAAGAAAAGGGGAGGAGATGAATGGCGTGTACAAATAGTTTGTTTGTTTGTTTATTTGTTTGTTGGGGTTTAACGTCCGAGCAGCAATATTTCAGCTATATTCAGACAATGAACATGAAATGGATGATAAAATGAACATGAAATGAAAAAAAAAAATGGGACACAAGGACAATAGGGTCGACAAACTTTGATTGCCACTGGAAAAAGGGGGATGGGTAAGGTCGGGCAATTTAGCCTCCTGTGGCGGAGCGCAAAGGTTCGTACTCCTATCGAATACTACAGCAGGGTTCTTTAACATGCAAGGAACGTGTGCACCACTATGGTTTGCGGTCAGGTTTTCCGTATTTTGGCCTGACAACCCCAGCATGTAACACGCCAGGGGTACCCCATTCCACCACCTGGGGCACACATCCTAGTTGCTCTGTGGGCAGAGCGCCTAGCCCCCGGCTAGGTTTCTGAGCACTATTTAGTCGCCTTATACGACAAGCTTAGCGCTGCTGCAGGCCTATTCTTTTAACACCCGGACCTGCACGGGGCTGTACAAATAGTGAATATATTATAAACTGTCATTCAACATGTTAAATTATGTATGAAGAAGTATGTATTATATGTCTTTAATATCAACATTTTACGGCTTCAAGAGCCAGAGACTTTTATTTTATATTAATCCAGTCTGATCTGATCCAAAGGAAGGAACATCTGTTTGCTAGATCCTTTAATCTCAGTTTCCGCTATATAGATTACGTATTATCGTTAAAGAATCATAGGTTCGGGGATTTTATACATTACATCTACCCCAAAGAACTTGAGATAAAGGACACTACAGACACTGTGAAGTCAGCCTCGTATCTACACCTAGAGATCGATGGTAAAGGAAAACTTTTGACCAACCTTTACGACAAACGCGATAATTTTTCATCTCGTATTGTCAACTTACTTTTCACCTGTGACAACATCCCTACAGCACCTTGCCGAAACTACGCAGAACTTTTGTACCGCGTAAGACTTCTTACAATTGGTCTTCTGGATTTCCGCTAGATTCTAGGTTCCCTAGATTACTATACCACGTAACATTTTAACCAATAAATATTTTATCTCCAAAAGAGAAGAGATAAGAATACCAGGCCGTCCGATCGTTTCTCAATGTGGTTCTCCAGCGGAATACTTGGGTAGACTTCTTTACTGTTTTACGCGACATCTCTGAACAGTTTCCTATAACAACCATATCAACTAACCAGAGCTATTGACAATGTAAGGCGATTGAAAACAACTAACAAGTTCAGAGCTATTGACAATGTAAGGCGATTGAAAACAACTAACAAGTTCAGAGCTATTGACAATGTAAGGCGATTGAAAACATCTAACAAGTTCAGAGCTATTGACAATGTAAGGCGATTGAAAACATCTACTTTAAAATGAAAAAAAAGACATTACTATTCCACTTTCGATCAAAGAGAGTTTACTTCTAGTATTATAATTCGTTCTGAATACTTATGAATTTAATTTTGCTCACTCTAATTACATCTAGCGTACAGGATGTGCAATGGGGACAGTCCCAGCCCAGAAATATGCGACATACGAGCGTATGAACTCATTAACTTAACTTACTTATTGAAAAGTTCCCAAAGAAGCACAACTAGCCACAACATAATTGTGCATCAAAAGTTCCGAGATGATGGCGTTATTGTCTTAATGGGCCTTTTGATAAGCTTCAAATAAAGAACATGAACTACTAAAATTTATTTATACATGTACGTTCTTAGATATAACAATTAACACGGGCGAAAGGTTTGAAGCAATTGGTCTGCTAGATAAAGGAAACCGAAAGTTTTCAATACCTGTATAGAAAAAGTGCAAATCCAAATGAAACCTTTAACTCATTAAGGGTGAAACCTTACGACACTTAAGAGTTAATAGTAGTCTAATGTGCGTAACGCATAATCTCAACAAAGCTACTCGACTTTTGAAATTCAGCAAAATATGCACCTTGCTTTGCCCATCAGCAGAGCGTGTGCTCTCAGACTGTCAATAAAATAACAAAATACCATCCAACATTACACACAATCTCGTATTTGTTACGAAAGCACTGGTCTTATATAATTAGTGACCCTGAATGCTCTCAACTCCTAGCTTTTAAATGAGGAAATAATATAGCAGACTGTGGTCAAACCTTAATAACACACATCTATCATGAACAATTAAACTATAAATATTACTCCATGGCATTTTTCAACATGCTAAAGATAAAATCATATTTATATTTATATGACAGCGTTCTATGTATATTGACTTCACTGTTTTTTGTCTTGTTTTGTTTATTGTGTTTTACTATACCCAAGCCTTAATAGTAATATTGCTTACTCTTGCGTGTCATGAATTAAACACAGTAATAAATCACGTGTCACTCTATATCAGAGTACATGTATGATATAGAGAACCTCAAACTTCCAGCGATATTATTATGCATATAATCAAAAATAAAGCTTACTATTATCCCACAAAATTATTAATTTTTATAATTATTAAAACGATCTGAAATTTATCTTCTCTTATATTGTTAAAGTAATTGTTAGCCGTCAGCAGCAGTGTAAATTATTATTGTACAATTACAGTCTTGATTGATGGCTAAAAACCCTTTGGCTTAACTAGATCATATTAGAACTATATTATATTAGACATAAAATATATCAATTTCTTGAGTTGATTTCCACAAACACTCATTATACTAGAGTTAATCTCTACTATGACATATCTACCTGTTATAATTTTTGTTTATAGCTTACTTATCTTTCTGTTTTACATATTTATTTTGTGTATGAGTATTGAATGTTTTACAACTCTTCACTTTGCTTTGTATTTTGATTTTGTTGAAAGAGATTTTGTTTGGTGTACTTGTTATTATGTTTTACAAGACGGTTTGATAGAATTATTGTTTGACCACTCTCACTTAACTAAAGATGAATCAGGTGTAACCTAAATGTGTATTGGAATTGAACAATATAGAAGGAGAGTGGGTCTTTTTCATTGTTTAACAAATTGTAAAACCAAAAAAACATTAAGTCTGCTTGATGCTTTTTGTATTTGCATCATGATCTTTAGTGTAAATAATCTTTCGGCATTTACATGTATTGTGAAAATCTATTTTTCGATAATTCGTCCTTCTCTTATATCCAGTTTGTTACATGCGGAGCGAGGCGATAGTTACAAGATCGATACTGTTAAGGGTAAGAGTCTGGTCAAGGAGTCTTCTACTCCTAAAATTTGTCTTACTTTCATGATCATTTTTTTACTGTCTGCATAGCTATCTTATTAATCATCGGTGGTATAGAAATTAACCCTGGTCCTCTAGATGGAAATAATACGTTTAATGATAGTTCATTTTCATCACTTGAAAATTCATCACTGACTTCTAAAATATGCGATATGTTTTCTTCATCCGTCTCATTTGTTCACTTGAACACACAAAATATAATCCCTAAGCTTGAATTAATTGCAGCTGAATATGAAAACTCTGATATTTTAACTTTTTCCGAGTCATGGTTAAATGATAGTCATACTGATGACGCCGTTCACGTACTGAATTATCAAACTCCATTTAGAAATGATTGTGGACATGATAAAAGTGGGGAATGCGTCATTATCTATGTAAGGGATAACTTGAGTGCACTAAGAAGGCATGACTTAGAGGAGGATGGTCTGGAGGGTATTTGGTTGCAATTAAAACTTAATGGTAAGAAGGTCCTGTTCTCCACTTTTGATATTCCTCCAAATAGCAACATCGATATCTTGAGAAAATTAGAAACATCCTTAGAAAAGGCATGTGAGGACAATAGTATTGATTATATTCTGGTCACGGGTGATTTTAACGACAATCAATTAGATCCTCAGAAACAAAAGGTTAAATCTATGCTCACTAAATTCAGTTTATCTCAACAAATCGATGAACCGACGCGCTTTACGGAAAGTTCTTCCTCTTTGTTAGACTTGATTATTACTAACGATATTCATAGTCTAGTCTACTCCGGGGTTGGCCCACCGCTTATTGACCAAATTCGATACCATTGCCCTGTAATTGGATTTATAAATGGCCCCAAATACACTCGAAGTCATTTAAGCGTAAGGTCTGGATGTATGACCAAGGACATTTTGAAGATTTCAATAATATTCTACGTCGAGTAGACTGGGGCTCTTTTTTTGAGACGGAAGATATTGATTTTATAACCAATAAAATTACAAAGAGTATTATAGAAGCAGCCGACGCTGCCATTCCTAACAGAATTATTACGGTTCGCAAGGGTAGTCCGCGTTGGCTTACTAGCGATATACGGAAAAAACATTCGTAAAAAAAACAGAATTCAAAGAAAGGCGAAAAAATATAATTGCGACTCTGATTGGGCAAAATTTCGAAGGATTCGTAATATTGTGAATAGTATGGTGCGATCAGCAAAAGACAGCCATAATAATGAATTGATTAGTAAACTTGTCAATGGAAACCCGTCTAACACCAATTGGTGGCATACTGTTAACAAAATATCTGGGATTAAAGGGGTGGAATCTAGTTTTCCACCGCTGATAAAGGGGGATAATGCTATATTTGACGATCTCGACACGGCAAATGAGTTTAATAATTATTTTGCATCTCAAGTCAGGGTCGATGACTCTAATAAGAATCTTCCAGATTTTCCGGGGAACGCCGAGAGTATGTAAGAATGTTCCAGATTTTCCGGGGAACGCCGAGAGTATGTAAGAATCTTCCAGATTTTCCGGGGAACACCGGGAGTATGTTTGATAGTATTATACTCAATGAAAATGAAATTGAGGATGTGCTGTCAGTTTTAAACTCGTCGGAGGCTTCAGGTCCAGACCTTATCAGTCCAAGATTACTAAAAGAGGGTGCCACTGTTTTAAAGTATCCATTATGCAAACTTTTTAATCTATCCCTACGTATTGGCACTATCCTTCTAGTTGGAAAAGAGCGAATGTTACTCCCGTCTACAAAAGTAAGGCTCCAAGCGAGGTAGAAAACTATCGCCCTATATGGCGATGTGTATATAAACATGTCCATAATTATCTACTTAACAATAGTTTATTGACAAAACACCAGTCTGGATTTTCTAAGGGGGACTCGGCAATTAATCAACTTACAGATATATCAAATAACTTTGGGAAAGTTTTGGATAAAGAAATTAGGTGTAGTATTCTGTGATATCAGTAAGGCCTTTGATAGGGTTTGGCACAAGGGTCTTCTCTTCAAACGTATGCATCTGGGAATTTTGGGTAAACTACTGGATTGGTTCAAAAACTATCTTTCAGGGAGGGTCCAAAGGGTTGTTTTAAATGGTTCACACTCAAAGTGGCAACCAGTAGAAGCTGGGGTTCCTCAGGGATCTATACTTGGACTCTTGTTATTTCTTATTTTCATTAATGATATTATTACAGAAATTAATTCTGTCATTAAGCTTTTTGCGGATGATACTACTTTATATATGGTGGTTGACAACCCAAATGAATCTGCTACTATTCTGAATGGGGATATTGAGAAAATAAACAAATGGGCATCTACATGGTTGGTTACATTTAACCAACATAAAAATAGAAACAGTTGAACATTTCACCTTATACTGTCAAAGATATGCTACTATAAGACAAGATATGTTTAATGCTATGACGGATTGTAATATCAATGTTAGGATTGATACGAGCTTATTTATCTTTGGATCTATGCAGCTATCAGATGAACAAAACTCTATAGTTTTTAAGCTTTTCCACAAATTCAAAATCATCACCTGTATATATCACACACACACACACATATATATATATATATATATATATATATATATATATATATATATATATATATATATATATATATATACAGAACGTATCTAAATAAAAACAGGCCTAAATTTTTGGAAAACAGATTTTCTCAAATTTGTTTGATAAAATCCAATTACGTCATCAAGAAATTTATTAATGCAAATTAATATCTAGACACTTCAAGTATCAGGAAAGATACTCTTAAATATATGCATTTTAAGTACGATCAAACCTCAATTTATTTTCATTTTAAGTGTCAGCTAAGAGGATTACTTTTTTACATGTATGTCTCTATCCACTTAGGTAATCAGACAGATTACTTGTGCCCTTCCGTCACACTCTCCTCGGAGATTAGATTTCAAAAAATAATAAGGAATGTTAGTGTGTAGTTTTCAGAAACCCTTCCTCGGCTGAAATATCTATATTCTCAAATTGCGAAGTGATGACATTTATGGATCTTTGGTCCAGGCCGAACAAAAATAATTCATTAAATAAATTTTCTGTAAAGACTTCATAATATTTGATAAATTCTTTTAAATTTCATTTTGAAGAATTGTCATCATTTTATTACCGTGGATTTACTACTTTTGTTGTCTGTGCCTAAATAACGCGTAATAACGCAAAACTAACACGTTATAACGCAAAACTAACACGTTATAACGCAGAACTAATACGTAATAACGCGATGACGTTATGGAAGCTACTGCGACCGTGTTGAAATAACACACCTATCTGAACTATAAATGACTAGTATAAACAATTTAAAAAAAATTCTGGATATGAGAAAGCTGTATACTGTTGGAATCGGGAGGGACAAATTTTCTGTTCTGAATGTTTAACACAAATGGACCTTCTCAGAAGCGGATTTAGGCGGGGGCGTGGCAGGCGTGCCCCCCTAAAATCTGGAAAGCATGGGTTGTCAGGGGTAGATTAGGTTGAAACTTTAATTTCTCGTTAATTTTACCACAAAAGATATCTACATTGCACCCACTCTAGAAGAATGTTTAAAAAATTTAACCTAAAAAAAAATCTGTCGCCTCGCTCCGCTCGCCGATATTTTAACTGTGCTCCCCCTAATCTAAAATCCTGGATTCTCCCCTGCTTCTAATATTTCATAATCAATTAAACTTGTCAAAGACCCGTAAAAAATTCGCAAAATTTTGCCTGGAAGAATAACGTCATGTTCTTTATCGAAGCCCGTACAGGTCCGGGTGTTAAAAGAATAGGCCTGCAGCAGCGCTAAGCTTGTCGTAAAAGGCGACTAAATAGTGCTCAGAACCCTAGCCGGGGGCTAGGGCGCTCTGCACACAGAGCAATTGGGATGTGTGCCCCAGGTGGTGGAATGGGGTACCCCTGGCGTGTTACATGCTGGGGTTGTCAGGCTATAATACGGAAAACCTGACCGCAAACCATAGCGGCGCACCATGTTGGGAAAGATGCCACGTTCCTCGCACGTTAAAGAACCCTACTGTGGTATTCTCCCGGAGTAGGAACCATAGGGATCCGCCACAGGAGGCTAAATTGCCCGACCCTACCCACCTCTCTCTATTTCCAGTGGCAATCAAAATTTATCGACCCCATTGTCCTTGTGTCCCATCCCTTTTTCATTTCATCATCATTTCATGTTCATTTTATCATCAATTTCATGTTCATCGTCTGAATATAGCTGAAATATTGCTGCTCGGACGTTAAACCCCAACAAACAAACAAACAATCTTTATCGAAATTGTGTTTATTTTAGGTAAACACATATTCAGAGCAAAACTGAACGTGTTTATAAATGGTCAAATTTCTAAAAGTGTGCAGTTGTCAAATTTTATTATTAAATTAAGTTCTTATTTACACATATATTTCCTATAAATGTACATATCTTCAGCAATTCTACGTCGGTATTTGATAAAATTTTCAGTACAAACAAAAAAGTTCTGGCTTTTTGAAAATGTCTCAAGAAATGTCTGAAGTCATTTTTTTCCGCATTTGTTTAGAAAACTGCATGCGCCAACGTAAATCTTTAATCAGTTGGCAACTTCTATGAAATCATGAAACTTTGTAATTGTACAAGCACTTATGAACACATGTATTTCATTTTTCATGATTTTTGCAGTTTAAAACGGATAAAAATCGAACAAAACAAATGTCTAGCGATTTGTACGATTGTCACTTTTTGAATGTTTCAAACGTTTTCCGTGGATCGGAACATTGAGAAAATATAATATTTTCCCCTTTATATACTCAGTAATCAGAACCAGTCACTTAAACTCGCCTCTGCAATTAATTACTAGTACGGAAGAGTAATCAAGGGAACCAAGGCCACAGCGGCAACCAAAATAATGTAATCCAGGGACAAAGACCAGACATGGAAAACAGACACACACAACAAAGAACATAAAGTAACCAAAACCATACATACAAAGTAGCAAAAGCAAGTGAGCAACCCGGACTCCACTAAACACTGGGAGCATGGACCAGGTGTACCGGTAGGGTAAGCGTCCTCTGCTTTTCTAGAAACACCAGCCGAGTTGCTCATAAAATAGTCAAGTCCGGGGTAGACGAAAGAGGAAAGGAAAACTATGACACGGTGAACAAATAAGTTTTCATGGTGCAGATGGATACACCGTAACGATCCACGAGTTCATGATGACGACCATAAAACTTCTGTAGTGATGACTTCAATCTTGTAGCAACATAACCCTGTTCCAGAAGCATTTGTTAGAATTCTAGAGCGATACAAAAAGTCTGCGTAGTTTCGGCAAGCTCTGGTATAACGTATGATTTGTGATACGAACACTCCATACGCAGGTGCTGAAGGCATGTTGCCACAGATGAAAGGAAAGTTGACAATACTGAATGAAAAGTCATCACGTTTGTCGTAAATTTTGGTCAATAGTTTTCCTTTACCATCCTTTTCTAAATATAGGCCAATATATGAGGCTGGCCTCACAGTGTCTGTAGTATCCTTTATCTCAAGTTCTTCGGGGTAGATGCGATGTATCAAATCCCCGAAATTAGGAACATGTCCAGTAGAATCAGCAATGAGCAGCTTTCAGGGTGTTAATTCCTGATGAATAGAAAGCTTTAAATAGTAGTATTATTGCTGTTTGTACATTTAATATAAGATCATAGCGCAAAATGCACATTTTTACATATCTCAAGTAATAATTTAAATATTCTATATAACGAACAAATTGAACTCAGTAGCAGAATGTATACAAGAACAAAGACTTTCAATTGTAGAGACTGTGGCGTTCCAGAAAAAGCTGGTCCGACCCAAAGATTATATAAAGGGTCCAGGCTATCATTTGCCCATTTCTGCCAAAATTTAAATGCACAAAAAAACATTCCAACATGCACCCGGAACTTGCAGAACCTCCACCTGAATACGCCACACGTGTACTTGTAATAACGTATTTGAAATTTTTTTTAATAGCTGTGGCTACGTTATATTGTAAAAGTAAAACATTGATTTTTTTTCTTTTCAAGAAA
Source organism: Perna viridis (assembly GCA_037379345.1). Taxonomy (NCBI): domain Eukaryota; kingdom Metazoa; phylum Mollusca; class Bivalvia; order Mytilida; family Mytilidae; genus Perna; species Perna viridis. The sequence continues at coordinate 58,879,151 of CM074513.1, forward strand.
ATATGATGAATGAAACTAACAATTTTCACCCCACACACACAGCCGATCGATGCACTCCCCTGTTTACCTCGGCTGGGTATCAATACTGAAATTTGATTGGTTAGCTACACGTGGCTCAAAATCCCATATTCCTGGACGTTGCTAAGCCATATCCCCGCGGGTTGCTAGACATTTTCCCGGGGAACGTCATGCGCACTGCTGACAGGATTTCCGTCCTCAATGAACACACAAATAACTGAATTCAGAAATCAACTGTCCGGAGTTAACTTAAATGACTTGCTCAGCAACTTCGATTCAACATCCATGATCAACCAAAACAAATGAACATGAATTCCGATTTTAGCGCAAAATTTCGATGACTGAATTATAGTTTTCTTTTGTAGAATTACTCAAGGAATGATGAATTCTGTACACTCCATATATCCCGAGTAATTAAATGTCGTACCTTTTAAACGAATTAATCCTTTGATGCCATTAATTTGTCCTATTTTTCAGATTTTTTACGCACATGCCTTTGCTTCGTCGTCATCATCGTCAATGGAATTCCTGACCTATACATTGAATCGTTAAATTCCGGTCAGATTTTAATTACATTGTAAAAAGTCGGCCATGTTTACAGTGATCGGGTTGCTAGGAGATGTTGTTTACGTTAAAATGGATTGTCCAAAAACCGAAGAACCCAGAATGCATTTCGGCGTTATTTGGGATATCTCGGATTTATTTTACGCGAACAACGTACAATACCGAGAAGTTAATCAAGCAGACGATTGTCACCGGAGTTCGACGGGAACTTACGAACTTCGTTTGTAAACAAATCGTCCCGTAGAAACCAACATGGCGGATATTAGTATGGGATTTTCCCATAAGGATTTGTTACGCATGATTTAAGCTAAAAGCGACTTGTTCAGGGAGAAGCCGTTTGGCTAAACGAATGAACAAGTCATTTAAGACAATTTAAACGACGATAGGTGTCAATAAAATCGTAGAAAATATTTTTATTCAAATTTTAACAGTATGTTAAAATTGTTATTTATGTGACGCCGAGTATAGTTTAGTTTCGACGTCACATCTCTGACCCATTAACTTTTGACGTCTGTGACGTAGCGCTCGAGACGTTGACCGGCAAAAACAACATTGTCAATTTCCATTGTTATTTCAATAAAAACATCTTATTCCCGACTTGCGGACCAACATTTTGTCAACATTTATCTCCCGTTGGAGCAGGTGTCTATTTGGAACACGTAAGGTTTTCCATCCGATATCGACGATACTTTAGAAAATCTCGAAAGTCAAAAGGGAATTTCTCGTTGTACTGACCCTGCCATAAATTTTCTTTACCCGGGATAAAAATGAAAAAACACCGTCGAGTTTGTCTGCTGGGGATTCCATTTTCATTCGAGTTACCTCTTTTTCTGCACCCGAATCCGAACATCGATTAGAGAGGCTTCGAAATTACATCTGTTCTTACGGGAGGTAACTCTGCAAAAACAGGATAAAATATGGTTGCATCCCGAGCTCCGCAAGTAGGGAATATTTGGGCACCTGTAGGGTAAACCCTTCATTACTACCGTACTTCAGTGATTTGAAATCTCCACATCTACGGATACTAACGTAGATAACTTATAATAGTGTGGGTAACGTCGATATTTTAGCGTAAAAACGCGAATTAATGTGAAACGTTTGTCTTGTTTGTATATATAAAAGAAAAAAACGGATGATTTGTCCGCCTGTATTTTAACAGTTGGACTTCCTAATTTCTTTTCTAGAATTTTAATGTTTCCCTTTTTTGAGTTGGAGGTCGAAATGGAGAGATTTAAAATTGTTTTGTTCTTTATAATATGATGAAGGTGAAACCTTTTAACGCTCCCGAAGAAACATTAATTAAAACAAATTTGATAATTTTGAAAATTTTTATACTTATAACCTTCAAGTATGGCAAATTTTGTAATGATATATATTTGTGCTAAAGCATTATACTGATTGTCATGGTCTGATATGTCTATTGGGCGAAATGTCCGGCATTCAAAAGGAATTATTGGTTGTCATGATGCGAAATGTCTTTGGGTCGAATTGTCCGACACTGGTTAACATTATGGCTCTTATATTTGCGAAACGTCTTAAAAGATTTCTTTTATTGCATTTAGTTTTATCAAATTGATTTGTTTAGATTCTTTCTTTATTCGATCATTTTCGTTTTGTTTTGATTCATTTTCGTTTTGCAATTTTTATGACCCGAGAGTTATGGGTAATAGTGATTACGTAATTTTCATAAACATCTGGGCGCCATTTTGCAGACTATAAGGCTAACCCTATCTTGGAAAATATATGATTCGATTTGTATTTAATTATCGAAACTAGTTGATAATACAACCATAAACGCTCCCTTCGGGAGCGTATAAAGTAGTACATAAGTTTTGTTTGGTCAAACGAAGTCATCTATGAAACTTTTATATCAAGAATGAAAATGGGACGAAAAGAAACCAAAAACACATAAAACATACAAAAACAAAAACAAAAAACAAAACAAAACAAAAACAAAATATAGGAGCAACAATCATCTTTGGTGTAAAAAGTCATTATCCCTAAAATTCTAACGACAACAGAAAAGTATTTCATTCGTTTCATTAATGCCGTTAAGTGCTAGCTTCCAAATATTTTTTTAAGCAGGGGCATACAAATAACAAGAGAGCATGCGCCAACAAAAATGGCAGGATAAAAATCGCTCCAGTCTTTTGGAAATTTTTTATGGAAATTACTCCGTGCTATAATAGATATAAGAGTCCTTGATGAGATATAAGTTGAAGTTGATTTAAATTTGTGCTGAAATTTGTATCATTATTATGAACTTGTGAATTTTGTACTCACATCCTAACAAAACACAAACAAATATGGATGCCTCTTTGAGTGACGATTATATAACCCAGTCCCAACCAAACCCGTCAACAGGTACTCCTAGTGATAAACGTTTAAGCCCAGATAGTCCAGACAACCTGCCTGGAACGCAGAAACAAAATAAAAGACAGATAGGACACAGGAATTCCCTAGGCGACCTTAGTGAAATTAAACTTGGTGAATCAAATTAAACTTTCCAAAAAAGCAGACTGTCAGTAGGAAGAATCTTACTGGTAAAGTCTTGGAAATATTGTCAAGTCCAGAAATCTTAAATTCAATTATTCCTGTCTTCGCAACCAAAATCAGTGAGTCGATGTCCTCAATGGGTGAGTTGCAAGTGTTAGAACGTGTAGAGGCTGCAACCAAACCTTTGCTTGAACATATTGGGACGAAAAAAAATGTAATTCCGGACAAAAAAGCAAAAAAGTTTGCAAGCAATTTATCGAAACATTTGTGCTACAGAGAGCAACTCAAGATAACGTTGTGTCTGTGCAAGAAAATTTCAGAGAAATGGGTGCTCTAAAACAAAAAATAGCCAAAATAGAAAATAGGATCGAAAGCTAAGAGCAATACTCGCTTCGGACATGCTTGCGCTTCCACAATGTTCCGGTGCCCGTAGATGTAGATGGTAACATCAAACACCCAGTAAATACAAATCAGCTGGTTCTAAATATTTGTAACAATATACTCCAACAAAACGTTGGTTTAATTGACATCGGCAGATCGCACGTCATTGGAAAGGTCAGAAACGGTAAATCGCAAATCGTAGTCAGGTTCTTTTCCTACAGAACTCGCCAAGCAATTTTCACCAGCAAGATGGCACTAAAAAATGACGTGAATGGGACATTTATTACAGGAAACCTAACAAAATTTAGAACAGACTTAGTCAAGAGCCTAGCGAATTTAAAAAAAAAGACAAGCTGATTTAGGCATACCGCATTTTTGCCGAAGTTACTACTGAGGGTCGGAAAATATTGATAAACAATTTTAACAACCTTATTAATAGTGTGAGTTGTTCCCAAATAGTTAAAGGCCAAGTCGAGTTGGAATTGTCCGGTGTTAAAGGCCAAGTCGAGTTGGAATTGTCCGGTGTTAAAGGCCAAGTCGAGTTGGAATTGTCCGGAGTTAAAGGCCAAGACGAGTTGGAATTGTCCGGTGTTTAAGACAAATCACCTCTAAAAAAAATTTTTGTTTTTCTTTAACTGAAAAGTTTTATTTGTTTGTTTTGCATGCTTATTATTTTATTCCCTTCCTCAGTTTGTCAACATTATATAACTACATGTAAGCCAATGGTGGTTAAGTTATCTAAACCATTGGTCATTTTTAATAAATATATTAAAACGGGTAATTACGACGATTAAATAGTACTCTTCATGTACATGTATGTGTATAGCCAATGGTAATTATTGACAGGGTATATATTTAGGTGAATACTTTTACTGTTCATTGTTAGACAAATTTTGAGTTGAAAAATTAAATAAATTATTTATTTTAACATTTGTTTGTTTATTTATACCAGAGTAATTGACCCGTGATTCAATGTGATTGTGAAAAATTTGCCTGTAGATCAGCATACAAATTCAAATAGTGGATTGAAATCAAAAGTTATAAGTCTAATTAAGGATGGTTTAAAACTTCTTAATGTAAATGTTACAGAAGTTATCAGAAAATCGGTTCATCCAGAGCGTAATATACCGGGTATTGTTGTGATTACTCTTGAAAACCTTGAATAAAAGAAACTAGTCATAAAATCAAAACAAGTGTTAAAATACTCCCTAAAATATTCAAATGTATACATTGAAAATGAAATGCCATATGAGCAACCGATCAATAACTTAAACAATCGTACTATTCTAAAAGCCTTAGGCAAAGGTAGTGATTTGTTATTAAATCCGGCCGTATAGTGCGAAAACACAACTCACCAACCAAGGATGTCAGCCAACCGAAACGACCAACTGCTCATCGGCAACCGAATGATAGAAATGAACGAGTCCCAATCGATAACGATCGGATAAACTCGGAGTGGGGACAAGGATTCTCCGGAAATCAACGAATTAACGGTCGTGGAAGAGGTAGGGGTGCCTGAGGCCAACGAGCGGGTAGATGGGTTTGATGCGGGTTTTGGAACATAAATGGATGGAGTAAAATTCCTAATAGTGATAAAAATAGTTTATTGGCTTCTTGTATTCAGAAACGAGATCTGCATATAATTGGATTAGCGGAAACACATCTTATCGGTGAAAATGTTATAACTTTTAAGGGATATAAATGGTACGAAAATAATCGTAAATTGTTACATGTGCGTGCTAGAATTGGGTCCGGGGGTCGGAATATTGGTAAAAGATGAATTGCGTTCTCAATTTAATGTATCTAAAGACAACGAGTCCACAGATGGAATCTAATGGTTACAATTTTCGGAAATAAAGAACAAGGATAGCTGTTTTTATGTTTGTGTGATATATCTTCCACCGGAACACCCGGCCCGCTCAGTCAACATACATGACTTCTTTGATACACTTATGGCTCAAATACATACAATTCCAAATGGTAGTCAATTTTTCTTATGCGGAGATTGGAATAGCCTAATTGCAAATATAGACGATTACATAGAAGCAATCGATCAGTTACCAGAGCGAAATACTATTGATTTTACCCCTAACAGCTACGGCGAAAAATTCTGCGAATTTCTGTGTAATATTAACTGTTGCATTCTAAACCGTAGAAACTGTATTAACAACGGTTTTACGTTTGTAGCTACTAAGGGATCTTCGGTCGTTGACTACTATGTTGTTCCATACGAAAATTTACCATGTTTTGAGAACTTAAAGGTCTTAAGAGCGAGGACTTTCAACGAAATTGCAACGGTGGACTCATTTGACCCACAACACATACCCGATCACTCAATGTAATGCTTGACTTTCAATACGTCTATTTATGGTGATTACCTGTCCGAACTAATCACGCTGTCGATAACGGAATTTTTAAAACTGTTTGATGCCGAAACTATTGTGAAATTAAATAGGGTGATACAGGGCTTAGAGACATCCGAAATTAGCCAGTCAAGTTTGGACAATAAATATGGTGACTTTGTAAAAATTGTACACGACGAAATGAACTTGAAACTAAATCAATCTCGTACATATGTTTGTAACGGCAGAAGTAATAAGCGACGGCGTATGCATACGTATGAACAACAAACTGTGGTGGAACGAAAACCTAAAAGTACTTTAGAACGATGTATGTAAAGCCGAGGGCGAGTGGCGAAAATGTAAAATGCTGGTACCGTAGCCAGGAGCATTTGGTAGATGTTCAACATAGTGATCTTCGTGAATTCTGGAAGAGAATTGGTAAGATTGGTGTCGGAAACGAGCGACAGAAGTCAATACCTATGGAGGTCATATTTATTTAGATGATGGGACAGTTAGCACAGATACAGAAACTATTCTGAATAGAAGGGAAAATTGTTTTTTCTGATTTATTAAACTGTAACAATTTAACATTAGATACAAATATTAATTCTAATATCTATAATGAATTCTTAGATATTGAAATTTTATATGAATAGTTTGTAAATTCTATTGTAAAAAGTAAAAATGGTAAATCACCAGGTATTGATTTTATACCAAATGAGTTATTTAAAAAGACGTCAATGATATCTGTTTTACATACATTGTTTAACGCATGTTTTAAATATGGTAAAATTTCTTCGGAATGGGGTAAGAGTATCATAACCCCTATTCCCAAATCTTCAACTTCAGATCCAAGGGTTCCTTTATCATATCGGGCCATTAGCTTAGCCCCTTATGCATGTAAGTTGTATTGTAATATACTTAATGATAGATTAGCATTTTGGTTAGAACAAAATGAAATAACTCACGATGAGCAAAATGGTTTTCGTAAAAAAAGAAGTACACTTGATCATCTAAATACGCTTACTGCAAGTATTGAAACCAGAAAATTGAAAAAAAATGTCAACCTTTATAGCTTTTATAGATTTTAAAAAAGCGTACGATACTGGAGATAGGAAAGTATTGTTTACTAAACTGAATGATTTAAGATTGAGTACACAATTTTATGTAGTTTGAAATCAATATATTCACACGTAGAATGTTGTATTAGACTTAATAATAAAAATAGGGAAGTTTAATGTAAAATCTGGATTGAAACAAGGGTGTGCTCTAACCCCAATTATGTTTAACATTTTTATTAATAACTTAATTGATGCCATAAAGTTATTAAATATTGGTGTAGATATTGATGATGAATAACTTGGTATACTGCTATATGCTGATGATATTGTCCTCATTGCTGAAAATGAAAATGATTTACAAGGTTTATTGGATGTTTTAAATAAATGGTGTGTAACAAATTGTTTAAAAGTCAATTTAGATAAGTCAAAAATAGTACATTTTAGGAACCGTTCTGCAAAGGTAACATCGAATTTGTATATTTTGAATGGTAATAATGTAAAAATAGTATCAAGTTATACATATCTTGGACTGTTCTTAACCGAATTTCTTGATGATAATGAAATGGCCAAAGCTGTAGATAGGTCTGCAAGTCGTGCTGTTCGTCTACATTGTTAAATGTAAAGCACTTGGTGGTTTTCAACACAGTACTTTTACTAAACTTTTTGGTACCATTGTCTGGTCAGTAATAAGTTATGGAGCGTCAGTTTGGGGCACTCGCAATTTTTAGTGTATTAATGCTGTCCTGAACAGGGCTATTAAATTTTATATGGGGGTTGGCAAATATACACCAAATGATGCTATTCATAGTGATATGGGCTGGAGACCACCCAATGTTAAGCAATGGACATGTGTTTTTGGACATTGGGCTAGATGCAATGTTATGTATAGTGATCGAATTAATTATGAAGTTTTTTTAAATGGTCGCATAGAAATGTTATAAATAAAAAGAAAAACTGGTGTTTTAGAGTAATGTGTAAACTTAAAGAGTGTAAAATTGATGTATATGCAAATCTAGACAGTGTATTAAATAGACATATTATTGTTCAACTTGAAACTTTTTAATTTGATAAATTTACTTGTGAATGGCAAAATAGAATATTGTTACAAAGTAATGGTAGTAAACTACGAACTTATAAATTATATAAAACAAATTATTGTTCAGAGTCGTATCTAACACAAAATATGTCCAAAAAGCACAGAAGTGCATTTGAAAAATTTAGATGTGGTGTTGTTCCTTTAAGAATAGAAACTGGACGTTATAAAAACAAACCAGTATCTGAGCGCATTTGTTTTAATTTAAAGATATTATCGAAGATAAAAAACATGTTTTAACTTTATGTCCATTATATGCAGATCATCGTAATTTATTATTTGAGGAAGCGTGTAAATATAATGAATTGTTTTATACATTGTCTGATAACGATAAATTTATTTATATTTTTAATTGTGAAGAATTATGTCAATTAGCTGCTAAAACCTGCTATAATATTTTATGTAGGAGGACTAGTTTTTTATATAAATAGTTAACTTTTATAAATGTGCTGTATATTTCTTTTTGTATTTTATTTTGCATGTGTACATATATGAATATATCTTAATAGGCTCTCATAATTCTTAATAGAATGGCATTTGCATACTGTTTTTTTATACTTTCATGTCTTTTATTGTTGACATTTAATCGTAAGCATGTTGTATAAATTATGTTTTTTATATGTTGTACAAGTGGTGAAACTTTAATGAAATATTGAATCAGAATCTGAACCCGTGTACAAATTTCACTAAGTCGGGAAATCCCCTTCAGCCAATTAGTTGGCTTCAATGACAAATCGACCCCGTGCAGGTCCGTGTGTCAAATGAAAAGGCCTGCAGCAGCGCTAAGCTTGTCGTAAAAGGCGACTAAATAGTGCTCAGAAACCTAGCCGGGGGCTAGGCGCTCTGCCCACAGAGCAACTGGGATGTGTGCCCCAGGTGGTGGAATGGGGTACCCCTGGCATGTTACATGCTGGGGTTGTCAGGCTATAATACGGAAAACCTGACCGCAAACCATAGTGGTGCACCGTGTTGGGAAAGATGCCACGTTCCTCGCACGTTAAAGAACCCTGCTGTGGTATTCGATAGGAGTAGGAACCTTTGCGCTCCGCCACAGGAGGCTAAATTGCCCGACCTTACCCATCCCCCTTTTTCTAGTGGCAATCAAAATTTGTCGACCCTATTATCCTTGTGACCCATCCTTTTTTTATCATTTCATATTCATTTTATCATCCATTTCATGTTCATTATCTGAATATAGCTGAAATATTGCTGCACGGACGTTAAACCCCAACAAACAAACAAAATCAATGACAAATTGTTCTAAAAAATACAATTTTTTTTCTTGATGGTGTTAATTATACAGATAAATGTTTGAATAAGATTTGTATTATACATGTATGATCGAGTAAGGAGAATTCACGTCCTATCTTAATAGTTGCAAATTTTGTATGCTCTCCTATTTTTTTTCTTCTTTCCATCTACTTATAATTTGAAAATGTCACAATGCAGTTAGCAATTCCCAAAATAATATCCTCGAACATTTTACTATCTGGAAGCTTGAATTAACATATGAAGGAAACATTTGTATTTTTCATCAGGGTTTTCAGTATATAAAAGGGTCAAAAAGATTTCTTGTATGATTTGTGAATCAAGCTGATATTTTTTGTTTGTGTTTTTGCTGTTATAGATCGTCACCATCACAACCCTTCCCAAAACTGTTTTTCTCTTTAGTTGACTTTTAGTTACACTCATTACAGTAATGTATAGTTCATATATTGTTAAAGCATGCCCTCTTATTCTATATGTATTCTATATGCTTCTCAGGGTAACAACCCCTCATCATTGTGTATAACACAAACAACGGACACAAATAAACACCGGTAACCTAGAATCTTTGAAGGGAATAAAAATAAAGTGATGATAAAGTAAATAGCCGCACAACAACGCCACGTGTAATGTACCACAAAGTATATTCCAAATGGAACACTTAGCCACATACAGCTAAAAACCATATAACCGAACCGATCAGTAGGATGTCGTCGTGCTGAATGAATGATATAAACGAAAGCCCGCCAAAAAACCAAAATATTTTAAGCGGAAAAAAATAAGAACGGATAAAATCGTAACAACCACCCATACACAAATGATACAAATACCCAGGAGAAATTAATTTCATTAATTAAACAAATAATCTAGCATGATTATACAGCGATGCACGATGAAGATTTGATATTTAAAAAATGGCGGCCGTTAAGTAGGTTTTTGCTTAATTGATTCAATAAGGTTTCACTTTCAATGAGAAGTTTATTCATGACCCTCATGACCCTCATGGAAACTCAATGCTACGTAACTATATTTAAACTAAATGATAGACACTTGAAAAAAAGTATATCGGCCTCCATAATGAGTGTTTTCATAAAATGTATAAAAAATATTTCGCGTTATTACGCGACAATTTTTTTAGTCTATGAAAATGAGCTCAATGGGCTTTCGTACTGGTGCAGTTTCGCTATATCCGTTCCCTTTCCATTACATTTGTAAATGCTTGTATATAACAATTAATCGTTTGTGGAAATGCAAAATAAACAAAATCCTAACTTGAATAAGGTATTAATTTTTATAGACTCTATGGTTACTTTTGTACTTTATTATGGTATTAAGGGAATATAACAATATTTTGGGAAAGAGTAATCAAGGGAACCAAGGTTATAGGGTAATCAAAAGAATGTAATCCAGGGACAAAGACCAGACATGGAAAACAGACATACACAACAAAGTACATAAAGTAACTAAAATCTTGTAGCAACATAACCCTGTTCCAGAAGCCTATTTGCTAGAGTTCTAGCGCGATACAAAAAGTCTGCGTAGTTTCGGCAAACTCTGGCATAACGTATGAGTTGTGATATGAACACTCCATAGACATAGCTTTAACTATAGTTAAGGATTAAGATATTGGATCTAAATATACATAATATATTATTTTGATATTTATACTATTGTTTTGTATCTAGTAATATTGGATATATTCAACTATATAGATATGAAGACTTATGAAGTCGTCATTATTTTATTCAGATCCAGTATGAGTTATATTTAAAGAATTTGGCTAACTGAGAGGAAGCCAGCTAAGCCCATGTAATCAGTTACATGGTTAGCTGTTTTCAGTTTGTGTGTGTTTATATATGTGTATTTTGTTTATATTGTCTGTGTTTCTTATTTGTCTTGGGATTAACTTGTAATTTTCCATTTGAGTGACTGAGTATAGATCAGTGATATGAAGTGTTATACATTATAAGATTTTGCAAACTAATTCATTACCAGAGGCTGGCTTGATAGTTTTGTACATTGAATATGAGCTAAATATATTTAGAGATAAATGGTTAATTCCAAAATGAATTGACTTGACAGAATGATTTATATTTTTCATTTTAAGTAACAAAAGACAATTAGAGTTATCTACCTATGTATGTGAATTGCATGCTATGTGTATTGTCTTTGTCTTTTGTCAATGTCTAAGTGTTTATTATGTTACAAGGTGTTTCTTAATCTCCAATAAATCTATAAGAACCCTAGCAGATAGTTTGTCATATTTGTGACGATACTACACCTATTTGTTAGAGTTCTAGCGCGATACAAAATATCTGCGTAGTATCGGCAAGCTCTGGCATAACGTATGAATTGTGACATGAATACTCCATACGCAGGTGCTGAAGGGATGTTGCCACAGATGAAAGGAAAGTTGACAATTGTGAATCCAAAGTCATCACGTTTGTCGTAAAGTTTGGTCAATATTTTTCCTTTACCATCGATTTCTAAGTGTAGGTCAAGATATGAGACTGACTTCACAGTGTCTCTAGTATCCTTTATCTTAAGTTCTTTGGGTAGATGCGATGTATCAAATCCCCGAAATTAGGATAGTACGTCATCTATATAGCTGAAACTAAGAATAAAGGATCTACCCAAACGATATTCTTTCTTTCGGATCATATTAGCATATAAAGTCAGCCTCATAAGAGTGAAGGAATAGGGCAGCATATAAAGGAGCACAATTTGTTCCCATTGGAAGGCCGACCGTTTGTTGAAAAACACGTCCACCACACTGGACAAATATGTTGACGATTAAAAATTTCAGTATTTTGTAAACATCTTCCTCTGTATATTTGGAATATGATTTGGAATTATTCCTTACAAAGTATGATGAATCTCTACAGAGATCTATATATTTGTATCTAGGTGTACCATCTTTTTTTGGAAAACAACGATGTATAATGTTTTTAAGTCGGGATTTTAACTGAGTATGGGGAATAGAAGTATACAGTGTTGAAAAATCATAGGTTTTAATGCTATTATATTCAAACAATAGTCTTGAACTGATTGTCTCCAAAAGATCTTTTAATTTTTTCAGGATCCACATTGAATTAATACCACTACGGGAGTAACAAGTGTTGTGGTAGGACTGCAGACCCCCTTTGACAGTTGTGAGTATAGAAGTTAAAAATTTTGAAAGAGATTTGGTGGTACATTTTACAGATCCAGCTATGCAACGTTGTTTATATGGATTCTTGTGAAGTTTAGAAAGCCAGTACATAGACGGTAAATCACAATCATCGTCCTTGTTAGAGTGACAAAAAGAGGATAGCACAGATTTATGGTTTTCCACAATCTCTTCTTTGGAGAGTGTGGTAGCAGTATAGGTTTTATCACTGCTATTATTTTCTACGTCTTCCTCTGGTAATAAACATTGGATGTAAAACATTTTGCAGACAAAAACAATGTTGTTTTGGGCTTTGTCTGCTGGTACGACAACATATTTGTCATGTATAATAGACAATGTTTTTGCTACATCGGGGTCTTTGGCACTTATTGATCAATTTAAAACAAAACTTTCATCCCTTTCAAAATTAAAGACATCATGGCCTTTAACAAATCTGGCAGAGAATCAATGTCTTCTTGTTCTCGTTTTATTCATTTTCTTGCATAGTTCTCCACGGCGTTCATAAGAAGTTACAATTCCAGTTTATGGAGCGTGGTTCACGGTACTTGGGACCTTTAGAAGGGATATTTCGCAAATATTCGTTTTCGATGATGGTTAAATCTCCCGTAACGACGTGACCAGTACGGGGCGCCGAATGGGACTTGATCTTTTTGTAATCAAAATCAATTTTGTGAGACAAAAGCATTTTTTTTGGGTCAAAAATTCAATTTTGTGAGACAAAATAGACTTTTGACAGACAAAATTCAATTCTGTGAGATAAAATTCACTTTAGTGAGACGAAATTCACTTTTGTCGGACAAAATTCAATTCTGTGAGATAAAATTCACTTTTGTGAGATGAAATTCACTTTTGTGAGACAAAATTCAATTCTGTGAAACAAAATTCAATTTTGTGTCACAAAAGTCAATTTTGTATGCAAATTAGTTTACAGAATGCTTTGGATTTACAAATGCAATGTGCAACATCATTTACACGTGTATTACAAACTTAAAGCATTCACTGCAATACAGTAGATAAAAGTACAACATATATAATAAAGCACATAAGTGAAAGAAATATCGAATATCGTAATCGTACAACCTACTCACTTAATTTTGAATCTGTAGATAGATCATTTGAGCGTTTGTAAACACAAGGGATATGAAAGTTTGACACGTACTCTGTCGGTTTTTCATCTCGCCCGACCTGTTCCACTCAACCGAAATTCTTGTGTCATACATCAATAGAATCGGAATGAAATATGGAATCTATCTGTATCTGGCAAAAAATCGTGAGGGATAGTAGAACAAAATAATCTTTCACCGACTTTGACAGATTAACAAATTTCACCAAACAACATATTTCTAATATGATTTGGTTGGCTAATCTGACGATTCATTTCTTTTTCCAGCAAAATTTGGGACAAATGGATAAAGGGAAAGACCACCTTTGCATTAAGTTAGGCTTTTATGATAAATCATACCCACGTAAACAAAAATAAGTAACTTTTAATGAAAAATGCGCTTTTATAAAATGCTCAATGCTATGCAAAGTTCGAAATCTTTGAAATTAATGTGGATAGACATCTTGCAGAACTCTCCTACGTGAAGGAAGATCATAAGCAGACTTTATTGATTTTTACCGATAGCTTCCGATTGGCTCGCGAGGTCACTAAGTCGGTTAGTCCGAATTTCCTCCTCCTCCTTTTTATTTGGATATTGATATGTCGGGTTGGGGTCAGAACGATGTGCCATACAAAAAGTTGGAGATTTAGCGGTACCGCGGAGTATCGCCCTTCAACCGCTTGTAACGACTTTCAAGTTGAAATTGTGCATGTCACACCTACCTAGTTGGATTCAGGAATCATTTTCCTGTATGCTGATACCAAATTTGCTATCCAAAATCATGATGAGAGAATTCATGAGAATGTAAACTAATTTGACTTTTGTGACAAAATTCAATTTTGTCTCACAAAATTGTTTTTTGTAAAAAATTCAATTTTGTCTCACAAAATTGAATTTTGTGACACAAATTAGACTTTTGTCACACAAAATTGAAAATTTGTAGTATGTTATAAATTTTGTTAATATGAATTCATTTTTGTTGAACAAAATTCACTTTTATCTGTACAAAATTGAATTTTGAGTACAAAATCACAAGAGTCCCATTCGGCGCCCCGTAACCAGAAGGGCCATATTTGAATGGAGAGTTTTTGCAAGAACAATCAGGTGGTTTAGCCTTGAAGTCCTCAATCTCGAGGTTCTGCAATAGCCTTTTATAATTGAAAATTTTGGATGCAATGGGTGAAGTATAGGAATATGAAATAATTGGTATGGATTTGTCTTTGAAATATGAGCTGAAATATTGCTGCTCGGACGTTAAACCCCAACAATCAATCAATCAATCATTGAAATATGAGGGAATTTTGTTGGTAACGTTTTTGTGATGGAGAATGTTAGCCAAACTAACTGCATCTATACCTTTGTTGACGAACGGTAGTGGAAGAAATGATCATTTTTCTTCATCTTGACTTTTCACACAAACTGGTTTAGAGAGTCTGTGGAAACCAATATCCAAAATAATGGCAACAAGTCTGTATAATGATGAGGTGGGGTCAGAAACAGGAGTGTCAAGACTTGTTTTGTAAAGGGAGTGTAGTAGAGTGAGAGGTATAGAATAAAGTTTGGTTTTAATGTGAAGAAGTCCAACAGGTTTTTGTATGAAAGGAAGGAGACCATCTATGGAGACATCTTGTAACTTAGGTGACGTATAGTGGCGATTGCCGTGACTCCTTTCCCCGTCTTGGATATTTGTCACATAAATTCATCACATTTATGCTATTGTTATAATGGCTTGAAAGATTTCCTATACTTTTGATGTTGTCATTGCATCCGTAAGGTATTGCAGTACCTATTCTGCGTATCCAGTACTTCTCTCTTTCCCTACGATAGTTTTTACTCAGAACAGGACTGTTCGTAGGATGGTAATTTTTTTCTAAAGTACGGACTTTCATAGAGAGGATTGAATGATGTTGTTGATTAAAATGTTGATAAACTGTGGGGAATTCAGTGGTGTTAATTCCCAAACGATGACCGCACATTCTTTTGTTTAATCGTTCTTGTGTTTCTCCGACATATACTAAACCACATAAGTTGCATTCTAATCGATATATTAAGTTTGTTTATTTGCAACTTAAATCATCGTGACTTCTTGTATGGAAGGTTTTGTTTGTAAGCTAGGGAACTGGAGAAGTAAGAGTCGGTTATGGGAAAACTTTTATATTTTAAATTATATAACAAACTCTTTATTCACCTGTTCATCGAAACAAATACATACATATAGACTTGTCCAACCACCTGACAGCCAGCGTTGTTGGGCAACAAGTAACTTGAAGTGTCATCATAATTACATAGACCAGGGACAGTTTTTATACCCTTCTTTTAATTGCAAAAACAATTTGCAACTAACTGTAATTTTGTATTTTTTTTTATTTATAAATAAAGGTTCTCTCCAATTATAGTCAAATTTTGATTAGAAATATAAATATCACAATATAAATTATAAACAATTTATTTATAAATAAAGGTTCTCTCCAATTATAGTCAAATTTTGATTAGAAATATAAATATCACAATATAAATTATAAACAATAATTCTAAACTTACAATGATACAATACCTCAAGTATAATGTTTATTGATTCAACGTTTTCCTTTCCCACACTATTTACAGTATCAAGTTGTGTCTAGCTGTTGATATTGTAATCACTTTAAATTTTGATGAAAGGGAAATAAAATCACTGATATAGCACTCGAACATGTTAGTTAAGACATATTGTATTTGTAATTTAACAGAACGAATGGGATACAAGTTATCTCATGCTAAAATGAAGCCTAGGTGCAATTTATACAGTACAAGAATACGTAGAAAAATCTTAAAATGTTTGATGTACAAGAAAAAAAGAACATAAAAGTGTCATGTGATGAGACCCACCGGAGATAGCGTTTTAGAGCATCATTTATGCCTCTCCTGGATGTATTTTATCAAAAAAAAAAAAAAAAAAAACTTTTAAAATTAAGTGCAGGCAAAAGCTTTTTTGCATAACGGCAGCTACACGCCTGAGACCTATCGTGAGTGATTCTAATTCTTGATATAAAATAAAATATTTTTCAAAACATAGTTACATTCTGTTCATGTATTCGTTCAATAGTGCTTTCAAATGTTTTGTTCCAATAATTAATGATATTCATGAGATCAGTTCTGTTGATTGTATATCAAGTTTTTATAATATTCAAGGAGATATTGGTATTCTATGACAAAATCACATTTACTCCAGATTTAAAATAATCTTTGTTCTTTAGAGGCCATAATTTAGAAACGACACTGATCATCGTAGTTGAGCAAGTATACTATTTAACTAGCGAGGCGATGTTAAATTAATTGTTCTGGTATCATAGGACATATATGATGCAGACTTGCTCCACTATCAAAACATGCAGCCCGACTTGTCACTATGTGCGATATGTATCAATTAGTGGGAAATATAACATTAACAAAGTGGGGTATAAACATTAACGAAAAGGGGTATAAATAAGTTTCTTTCTTCCTTTTTATGTTTTAACATATAACTAGGAAAACTGCGAGCAAATCTCACAAACGGATACACATTCTACCCTCCGCAGAAACTATATAGTCATTCAGATGAAACAAAAACGAAATAGGTGGTGCACAATGTCATCATGTGATAAAGAATGTGTGCAAGTACATGACATTCCA
Organism: Perna viridis; assembly: GCA_037379345.1. NCBI lineage: Eukaryota > Metazoa > Mollusca > Bivalvia > Mytilida > Mytilidae > Perna > Perna viridis. Next base: position 58,896,295 of record CM074513.1, read on the forward strand.
TTCAAATGTTTTAGAGGAGTTGTGAATTAGTCCAGATGACTAACAAACAGAGGGATTGACAAATGGACAGACAAATAGAAAACTGACCAATGGACGGATGATCACTAAATACCGCTTACTGTTTTGGGAGGAGGGAGAAATAACAAGTCAAATTAAGTGTTTTATTTTGTTGTCATTTTGCTCTACTCCAGTCTCCAATGAATGAGAAACACATTCAAATAAACCTAGAAATGAAAGATACTGCCCCTATGTAACTAACATACAAATCCTTTGATGATTAAAGAGTTACTTTTAATGAGAAAATATCGAACATAATATATAACAAAAATACAGTCAACATGTCTTTTTTTTGTTTTATTATATGATAATTCATATAAAGGAAGAGTCGACTATAGTTATACATACCTATTATTAATGGTGTTTTAATAACTACATTAATTGAATAATGTGTATTACCATGTTAATTATATATTTGTAACATTTGTATTGGGCCTTAACCATTTCAAGATTGTGCCAGTAAAGTATATATAAGGAGAATGGATATGTAAGGAGAATGGATATGGTGAATATATCAAAGAGACAACAACCCAAAAGGGATGAAAAATGTCAGCTCAAGGCCACGCACGGGTCTTCAATATGAATGACAAGGACACCCTCACACCACTGGTCAGGCTCCAGCTGGCCCCAAAACAAAATCATTCACAGGTATAATGAAACAGTTGCCTCTATATACATCCAGCAACATAAAATAAACTGAAAGTGATAACGAAACAAGACATACAAAGACCAGATATTTCTGACTCCTTTGTTAAAACAGAAAAAAAGACACTGATCATACATTGCACAAATGTATTTAGTAAAAGAACTATTTGTATTCATAATCAGAATAAATATTCCATAAACATGTTGATTACACATTCCAAGCACAAATTCATTAATAATGCATAACAAAACATAAACACGGCACAACAAATGCACATAAATATATAGTCTGGTATCCATGTAAATTCCATAAACATTTTCTTATTTATACATATCCACAACCCATTACATTTTCTGACTTACACAGAGACAACTCATTAACACTTTCTTACTGACTTACACAAATACAACTTATTAACACTTTCTTACTGGTATACTCATATACAACTCATTAACACTTTCTTACTGGTATACACACATACAACTCATTAACACTTTCATACTGATATATACATATACAACTCATTAACACTTTCATACTGATATACACATATACAACTCATTAACACTTTCTTACTGATATGCACATATACAACTCATTAACACTTTCTTACTGATATGCACTTATACAACTCATTAACACTTACTTACTGATGCATATATATATATAATTCAGTAACATTTTTAATCAATGAACATATTTAATTAAATAAATTTAGACTTGAAAAACAGTTAACAAAGCTCGCTAAAGGATACCCCTGCTGCTAAGTAACCATATGGTCCAAATATAAACAGACAGACAGCCAGGAAGTTGATGTTGTTTCACTCTGAATGCCACAGTATGGCATTCCTATATAAAACTTTCATTAAATATTTTAAAAGTATCTCTGATCAGTAGTTGCAGAGAAAACTGTAATATAAGATTATGTGTACAGACTGACAGGCAATACAAGGGGTATTTATAAAAAAAAAACAAAAAAAAAACAAAATCATTTTATTCATTAGGTTGATGAAGTAATGTCTATGTTATGTCTACCATTACATTTAGTGCTGATTCCGTACGGTTTTCTACCATTATATTTAGTGCTGATTCTGTAAGGTTTTCTACCATTACATTTAGTGCTGATTCCGTAAGTTTTTTTTAATTTGTCATTAATGAATTAACAAATGACATCTGATCTAATCTCAGGATGGAGCTGAAATATAATTATCAACAAATGTATAAATACCATAAAGGATGTGGATCTATAGACACTGATGGAACTGATAGCAGTGAATTTCTGACACACACAAAAAAAATGACAACATACAACATACAAATCATATCTGAAAAATCTTGTTTTAAGTTGGGTAGAGATCTACAAGTTAGTGAAATATTCATCCTTTATCATCTCTGATAATAATGCTATATGTAGTACCATATCTATATATTATACATGGTTAAAACGGACAAGTTGTGTATAAAGTGTTTGTACTTTAATACTTACACAGAACTCTACGAATATCTATCATCTCTTTTGTTTTCATATTCACTTGTTTTAATTTAGGAAATAATATTCTATACCTGAAAGTGAGCATAGGTCAAAGTAATAAAACTGAAAAAAGTTTAAAGCAGTACTAAATTCAACTTCTACTCAATGGCATTTTGAATAAAAGTTTCATAAGAACATGTATAATATGAAGTGGTACTGTAATTGTTCCAGGTATACCCAAGCTTTTCTATATAATGAAAAAAGGGAAAGTCTCATGGAACAGGAAGTTGATATTGGACAGCTGCCAAAAATGCTTATAATGTATTCCCAATCTATATAAAGCAATATACCACATTTTAAAATCAACTCATCCATTTGGAATCAAGATCATTGCATAGACAGATGGACAAGGTTATACCAATATACTACCGATGGATGACAAACGGATGAGGTGATACCAATATACCACAGACAGTATGACAGAGGGACGAGGTGATATCAATATACCAGCAACAGTATGACAGACAGACAAGGTGATATCAATATACCGACAGTATGACCGACAGACGAGGTGATACCAATATACCACCGACAGTATGGCAGATGGACGAGGTGATACCAATATACCACCAACAGTATGACAAATGGACGAGGTGATGCCAATATACCACCGACAGTATGACAGACAGACGAAGTGATATCAATATACCACAGACAGTATGAGGTAATACCAATATACTACCGACAGTTTGACAGACGGACAAGGTGATTCCAATATACCACCAACAGCATGACAGACGGAGGTGGTGATACCAATATACCACCAACAATATGACAGACACTGTGATTTCAATATACCACCAACTAGTTGAGTGGAGGTATAATGAACAAGAATATAAGATGTTAGAGATAATAAAATGTTCAAATTATAGCTGATATTTGATGATATGTGAATCATTGTATTTGATGGTTGTATGTTTTGGTAAATTTTGCATGTCCTTTTAATGGAGAGCAATAAAAGCTTGAAATAATCTAGGTTCAAGTAATACCCTGCTATTTTATGATATCTCTCATTTTTAATATCATTTCATTGACTGTAATTAATGAACAACTCTATGCTTATCAGATCTATTCATAAAAAATATATTTTTAGGTTATAGATTGATATTCTTTTAACTTTTATTCATAAATAAATGTACTAATTAAAAGCATACGAAGATTTTCCTTCAGAGAGAACTGTTGTTCCTTTAGGATGTTTACAGTAGACAGTCTCTAATTTACTGTTATGTTCAGAACAGTATGATTTCCAACCTCCATAACCATCTTTACGTTGCCACACTCCCTCTCCAGGGCTCTCTATAATGTCTGTAAAACATTCATAATATCACTCAGAAATTACAGAAAAACATGTACCCTACCTTACATAATTCAAAAAAAAGGAATAAACTAGAAAAACTGTGAGCTCACTAACCACGCCCCACTCTCGAGAATATGGCACCTTGTGGTACAATATCAAAGAGTTCCATTCACTTTTACTATGGTTATTAGCATAATTCCTGTTTTAGGCCATTTTGGCTTCTTTATTTCTAAATGGTTTACCAACCCCCAAAGTCAATCCCAGTCTTTCTATTGTGATATAATCCCCAAAATCAATCCCAGCCTTTCTACTGTGATATAACCCCCAAAATCAATCCCAGCCTTTCTATTGTGATATACCCTTTTAAGTCAATCCCAGCGTACACAATACACAATGTAATGTCCAGACACCAAAGGACATCATGATAATATTACGCAATATGAATTTCATTTGCAGTTATAGAAAATGGGGTGCTGCTGTAAATCATAATTAATTGGTATATTATTATTAAACCTTCAAATCAGCATCAGCATAAAACTATAAATAAACCAGGCTTTATCCAGCATCAGCATAAAACTATAAATAAACCAGGCTTTATCCAGCATCAGCATAAAACTATAATTAAACCAGGCTTTATCCAGCATCAGCATAAAACTATAAGTAAACCAGGCTTTATCCAGCATCAGCATAAAACTATAAATAAAGCAAGCTTTATCCAGCATCAGCATAAAACTATAAATAAACCAGGCTTTATCCAGCATCAGCATAAAACTATAAATAAACCAGGCTTTATCCAGCATCAGCATAAAACTATAAATAAAGCAAGCTTTATCCAGCATCAGCATAAAACTATAAATAAACCAGGCTTTATCCAGCATCAGCATAAAACTATAAATAAAGCAAGCTTTATCCAGCATCAGCATAAAACTATAATTAAACCAGGCTTTATCCAGCATCAGCATGAAACTATAAATAAACCAGGCTTTATCCAGCATCAGCATGAAACTATAAATAAACCAAGCTTTATCCAGCATCAGCATGAAACTATAAATAAACCAAGCTTTGTCCAGCATCAGCATAAAACTATAAATAAACCAGGCTTTGTCCAGCATCAGCATAAAACTATAAATAAACCAGGCTTTATCCAGCATCAGCATAAAACTATAAATAAAGCAAGCTTTATCCAGCATCAGCATAAAACTATAAATAAACCAGGCTTTATCCAGCATCAGCATAAAACTATAAATAAACCAAGCTTTATCCATATTTTGAAGACTAGCGTTTTAACCTATTTCTGTTGCAATCACAAATTAGGATTTTTTTGTAACAGTGAACAGGGGTCTGTGGGTGTGAATCTTAAATCATCAAGGTCACATCAAGAAGTGTTTACTGACATATTTCCATTGTGATTTACTGTAGACTCCAAAAATCTGTGTTTGCATTCAAAATTATTTACAGATTCATATTTCAATATTGATTTTCAACCTTCAACAAAGTAAACAGAACTGATTAATGGTCTGCTATGTTACAAAGGAGACATTTCTCACTAAAATAAGATACTAAGTGCACATATGACCAAGAATTAAACCTTTGCACTGGAACCAGGTTAAACAAAAACAAAAATGGTGACCAATGACCCTTGTCATTCATACATTCCTTATGTAGGTCAGCATTTACAATCATAATAATTTTTTCAACTTTTCATAGAAGAATATCCAGACTATATATATATAAACAAAACATGTCCATCAATTGTTGTTTCAAATATTTATTGGAGGTTTAATATTTGGACCACCAGGGTAGGGTCAACCAACTATTCATAATGATTGTACAAAGTTTAACAAAAAACTTTCACCTAGAGACCACTTGGAAATAAACTGAAAGGACACACACAAAAAGCTCACTAAAAAAATGTGGCCAAATCATCTGATCAAGCACAACAGCCAAACTGCTTAATTTCTATTTACAAAGCCCAGCCAATTATCATTTGTGACTTGTGTATGTCCTTTCTTAATGATCATACAACAGTATTTTCACCTTTTAAGGACAATAACCATGACATGGAGTTTTGTAGACCTTAACATAAAAATCATCAATATCTAGCTGTTATAATTTTCGAGACGCAAAAAAACACTCACCTTTCAAGGGCAATAACTCTAAAATGGAGTCTACAAATTAGACCCATCAGAGACTTTTGTAGACCTAAATGTCATTTTATCAATTGAAAGATTCTTTTTACTTGTTATATTTTTCATGTTATATGCTTCATTCTACAAAAACTGTCATTTTGGGTCTTTCAAGGACAATAGTATTGATAATGAGTCATCTTTAATTGAGACTTGTAGGCTTTATGAGGAACATTTATTCATTTTCTATTTATTTGTTAGGGTTTTCCAAATTTCCAGATCCTTTGTTTTACTATCAAGAACAGTAGTTCTAACAAGGAGTCATCCTACAAACCTATGGAGATATATGTTCAGTTTTTCAAGCCATAGACAGAAAGTCACCTGTATTTTTCTTTGTCCTCATAGTTTTTGTGATATAAATTGAAATAATTTATTTAACTCCTGTGTTCTACAGATAGACATGATAGCCATGTTTGTTTCCAGATCAGTATAATCAAAATAATTTAGGATTGAGTGATGACTATAGTTCATATGAACCTTCAGGTGAGCTGACAAGTGACTGAACTATACCATTATAAGACCACCACATTTTTGCAGTGGCATAAAAACACAGAGCATTCTTTTCTGCCATCAGGTAAAATCATACAGAAATATATATTTTAAATAACTGATAGTATTTAAAATAATGTAAAAATAATAGTTTTAATTATTCTAAAATAAATTATGACATAAAAATTTATATAGTAAAATTATAAACAATAATTTTAAAACGACGTCATTCAAGCAGGGGATAATTGGCGGGAAAATTCTTTCAAAGGGGATATATTTGGCAGAAAAATGTTCTTCAGAAATGTAATGGGAGTTTTAGTTTTTTGATATCACAAGAGTTTGGTGACCTCCAATTTTCTTTTTTAAATATAAAACAATGTCACTGAAGTGTTCTTTACATAAATTTATAAGAAATTTTATACACAAGCTTTTTTTAATAGTTTGCAAAACAGTGGAAATTCCCTATAGAATTCATTATCTCAAAATTAAGGTTGTTAAGCTAAGTTTCTTACTTTGAACTTCAAGAGTATGTTCATTCAAGGGTATCTCTTAGAAAAACAAGAAAAATCTAAATACTAAAAATATAAGGTATGAACTACCTTAAATTATAATACTATTGCATTTATCAGAATTAAGTATAATAATTTCATCACCTGTTGTTTCTGAGGTTTTTTCCCGGGGTCTTTTCTCGGGAGATTTGTCTTCTATTTTTGATGGTATTTTAGAAATCAATGCATTTTTTCTGTTCATTTCTGCCACTTTTTTGTCTATTTCATCATCATTACTTGGTAGTCCATCAGATGCTGGGTCTATTTCATCATTATAACTTGGCAGTCCACCAGTTGCTTCTAATAATTCCCTCTGGTGGCAAGGGTCACTACAACAAATATTCATTCATGTAACCTTTGGGATTCAGTGATAGTTAAGTCTACAAATTACAAGCAATCACAATATAACTTTACATCTTCTAGTATGTAAGCTCCTGAAATAAAAGAGTGTGTGCACCCTAAATTCCAGACTACACAATTGCCAACATTAATTTTTCATTCAATATGTAGCTATTTTTTAAAACCAGCAGAAAAAAAGTATAGATTTCATGAGAAGTGTTCCATCTTAGTGGGTCTTGCCATTAATAAAGTCAACTGAAAATGTGCTAAAATAGTCTGATGATAACTGACATGCAATATTTACAAACTCTATTGTCAAAGATAAAAGTTAATAAAAGTCTGGATATGATTTACTACATAAAAAACCAAAAATATGCGAATAATATCTTCCAATTTTTGGTTACAATTCAACAAGAATAAAACATCATTTAAACTTAATTGAAATGCACTTAGATTAAAAAAAATATTGCAAAATGCACAATGAAATATTCCATGGCTACAGAAGCCTGAACTGTTGGAGTATATATGGATACCACTAATACATCACTTGACAAAGCATATTCTGTTTCTGACACAAAATGAATGGGGTCAATGAATCTGACATGAAATTTAAAAGGACTCAACCCAGATGTTGATTATGTTGGGATTACATACCCCAAAATCAATCAAACCCTCCTTTGTGGTAAGAAACACTGTGTTAATTTCATTACACTTTATGACACAAACCAAGTGTATAAAGACCATTTCACAGACTACAGCACAATTAAATATATAAATTTTGCAGAGATATTAGTAACTCAATTCTAGTATCTTTTTGAATTTCAAAAGACATTTTCCACTTTGTTCAACAACCCTATTAGGTGATTGAGGAAATAATTAAATCATTTTATAAACAAACACCAATTGTCGTTCACTAGGCCTTAAGACAGGATCTGTCATATGTGCAAAACTCATTGCACAAATTTTTAACATTTTTGTAGAAATTTTATGAATCAATTTCATTCTTGTCTATATTATTTCTGTAAGCAATTAAGGAATAAGACCTGAGATTAATATGTCAAATGTCACAGATGGCTTAAAGTTACTCTCTTTTAATTATTATTGTTCAATCGCTTAATAAGAGTGACAAGTGATTTTCCTCTTTCACTCAATTATTATCTCATAATTAACTTCTGGACTTTATCAAAATTAATTCAAATTTGAATTTAGTGAATTTGGACATTGTTAAATTTGAAAGTTAATATTACAGAACCAGAAACTGTGACAATCTTAATAGTGCATTTTATATTCTGGCTACTTTTGGCTATTGTTATTATTAAATTGTTAAAACTTTATTTGTAGTTACTTTGCCATATATGAGTAAAAAAGTCTTAACCTACACACATATCCCGAGTCACTAGAGCCAAGCATACAGAGTTAATTCCCCTGACCTCATGCTCAACTGGCTTTGGTGACAGATCCTTCAAATAACCAATACACTTACCTGTATAGTATTGGTAATCTGCACATGTGCCCTGTTTTGAAAATTCACATTTCAGATAAAAAATATAATAAACATTACAACTTCTACCCTAATATGACCATATAGATACTACTTGAATTACCATAATTTGATTTCTCCTGAACTACCAGCACAAAATCTGTAGCTTCCACACTTCCCATTGGACCATCTTACCTGTCAACAAATATTACACATACATCATCTAGACACACATACTGTTTATTATCTAGACACACTTACTGAGTACTGCAATAACAAGTAATTGAAATGTGGCATTTTACATCCTAAAACCACGAAGAGGTTAATAAATAATGTAAATTGGCCAAAACCATGTTATTTATATTTTGCACACTTGTTTAAAAAATAGGATCATTCCCTAACATTTAACTTCTAATGGATTCCAGTCCATTAATTCATATGGGATTATTATACCTTTGCTATGTAGAAGAGGGGGATATACTGTTTAACTTATGTCCTTCAGTTGGATACAAATTTTGTTCACTGATATCTCAACCATTATTATAGGGAATATTTAGATATTTGGATGACGACTTGTCCTCAGGTTTCTTGCCTGCTCTTCCTGTTTAACCAGGGTTACAGTTACACTAGTTAAGGAAGTATAAACTGCTACAAACCATCAAAGTTCCGTCATCATCAACCTTATATACTGCCCCAGTCTTTCCTGGTCCACCATCTTCAGTATTACTTGGATTCCATCCTTTTCCTTCAAATACAAGCTAATTATACAAATACATAAAGAATTAATCATATAAAAAAATGTTTATGTTCAAATAAAAGAATACAGTTTGCATTTATGACCAGCCATACTGTACTAAAAAGTTGAAATATTTCTAAGATGCTGATTTTAACTTATTTTATCATAAGTTCCATAAGGAGTGATAGCTAATTATTGCAAAATATCAGTTTATTTAATTTCAAAATTATAACAAACCAGCCATGCTAAGTTTGTTTTGATATTGAAATTAAATAAACTTTGTTTATATTTTGCAATCTTCAAGTTTCAGGAGTTATCAAACCTTTTTCTCTATGATTACTTTGTTATATTTGCCTGGTTGTCATTTGGCATTTGTCACGGCAGATATTCAAGTGACCTGGTATATTTAAATAAAGTTATTATCAGAAATCATACTATCATGAACTACTTATTCACACTCTTCCACTTTCATCATATCAGCTCAACCCCTACCCACCCTATCCCCTTATGTCAGATACCTCTGGTGACAGCCTACTGAAATCAGCTCAGCTTCAGGGCACCTACCCACCCTATCCCTTAATGTCTGATTCGTCTGGTGACAGCCTACTGAAGTCAGCGTAGCATCAAGGCACCTACCCACCCTATCCCCTGATGTTGAAATTCCTCTGGTGAAAGCCTACTGAAATCAGCTAAGCATCAGGGCACCTGCCCACCCTATCAACTAATGTCAGATACCTCTGGTAACAACACAGCCTACTGAAATAAGCTCAGCATCAGGTATCCTAGGATCTTCTGATGTAACAACATCATAAGAGGTCTCCCTTCCATATCTGTACCTAAATGCCAAACCATGATCCCATTCTACCCATATATAACCTATAAAACAATTTTGTTATAAAGGGTTCAATAACTGCAGACTAAGATAGTTCTTGCTACAGTTGAAATTGTTTAAGATACTCTATAACCTTGGCTTTAAAAAATAAATACATGTAAGTTAAAACAGATGGTAAATCAACTAAATTTGGATATGCTTCAAAAATAATGTGTTGGATATGTTTCCTTGTGTAATTTAAATCAAATAAACTTTTACCTTTTAAACACCAAATAACATTTGCTAAGATTATTAAAATTGTTACCATCTTTGGTATGAGAAACAACAGTTCCTGGCATGTCACAATCCTGGTTACCCCATTTCCAGTCTGGTCCCCTGCGAACTCTGGTACCCAAAGGTGGCATGTTAGGATCACATTCAACAAAGTTACATGAAGTATCAGCATGTACTTTAGCAACTCTACAAATGTCACTTACTTCCTATTTAATAGAAGATGACAGATTTATTTATGATTATTGTATGTCATACCAATACAAAAAAATTAAACTTTAGATTGTTAGATACGAATATATAGTTCTTGGCAGAAATTCCTCACACTTTGTAAAAAATAATTCCAAATTATCTTCCAAAAATACAGCAGAAGATGTTTACAAAATGCTGGTATTATTAATTGAAAACATATTTGTCCAGTGTGGTGAATGCATTTTTCAACAAACAGTCAGCATTCCAATGGGAACAAATTGTGCTCCTATACTTGCTGACCTATTCCTTCACTCTTATGAGGCTGATTTTATAGCTGATCCGATCTGAAAAAAAGAATATGGTTTAGCTAGATCCTTTAATCTCAGTTTCCGCTATATAGATGACGTAATATCTTTAAACAATCCTAATTTCGGGGATTTGATACATCGCATCTACCCCAAAGAACTTGAGATAAAGGATACTACAGAAGCTGTGAAGTCAGCCTCATATCTTGACCTACACTAAGAAATTGATGGTAAAGAAAACTACTGACCAAACTTTACGACAAACGTGATGACTTTTCATTCAGTATTGTCAACTTTCCTTTCATCTGTGGCAACATCCCATCAGCACCTGCGTATGGAGTGTTCATATCACAACTCATATGTTATACAAGAGCTTGCCGTAACTATGCAGAATTTTTGTATCACACTAGAATTCTAACATATAGGCTTCTGGAACAGGATTATGTTGCTACAAGATTGAAGTCATCACTACAGAAGTTTTATGGTCCTCTTCATGTACTCGTGCATCGTTATGGTGTATCCATCTGCACAATGAAAAATGATTTATTCAACATGTCATAGTTTTCCTTACCTCTTTCATCTACCCCAAACTTGACTTTTTATGAGGAACACGGCAGGTGTTTGTAGAAAAGCAGGGGATGCTCCCAGTTTTTAGTGGAGTCCAAGTTGCTCATTTGCTTTTGTTACTTTGTATGTATGATTTTAGTTACTTCATGTTTTTTGTTGTGTATGTCTGTTTTCCATGTCTGGTATTTGTCCCTGGATTATATTCTTTTGATACCACAATGACCTTGGTTCACTTGATTATTTTTAAAGAAACTTGTGATATTCAACATACTCCTTTGCTTTAAATTAGAATCAAAGAAGTAATTGGCAATTCTTTCAACCTCCCAAATAATATACTATGTACTTACAAGACAGTTACAAACAGACCCCCTAAAATAACAAGACCAGTGATCTAGGTCCTAAACTTTCAAAGTCAATTATAAAATGGAATGACAGCCTAAGTTTCCTAGTCCATGCTTTCAGATAAGATTGGAATAAACAAAATCAAGACATGAAAGAAACTTTGAAACAGAAGGAAATACAAAATAACCATCAACACAAACACATTACAGAATATAGCAGGCTGGACTAATCAAATACTATCTCACACAGTACAGAGATTTGTGTAGAACAAACTGTGCTGAGTACCAATAACATACTATCACACTCAGTATGGAGATTTGTGTAGTACAAGCTGGACTGAGTACTAATAAAATAATTTTACACTCAGTATGGAGATTTGTGTAGAACAAGCTGGACTGAGTACCAAAAACATACTATCACACTCAGAATGGAAATTTGTGTAGAACAAGCTGGACTGAGTACTAATAAAATACTTTTACACTCAGTATGGAGATTTGTGTAAAACAAGCTGGACCAAGTACTAATAAAATACTATCACACCCAGAATGGAAATTTGTGTAGAACAAGCTGGACTGAGTACTAATAAAATACTTTTACACTCAGTATGGAAATTTGTGTAGAACAAGCTGGACTGAGTACTAATAAAATAATTTTACACTCAGTATGGAGATTTGTGTAGAACAAGCTGGACTGAGTATCAAAAACATACTATCACACTCAGAATGGAAATTTGTGTAGAACAAGCTGGACTGAGTAGTAATAAAATACTATCTCACAAAGAATGGAGATTTGTGTTGAACAAGCTGGACTGAGTACCAATAACATACTATCACACTCAGTATGGAGATTTGTGTAGAACATGCTGGACCAAGTACTAATAAAATTCCATCAAACTCAGTAAGGAGATTTGTGTAGAACAAACTGAACTGAGTACTCATAAAATACTATCACACAGTATGGAGATTTGTGTAGAACATGCTGGCCCAAGTACTAATAAAATACTATCATACTCAGTAAGGAGAACCAAACTATGCTGAGTACCATTAAATACTATCACACTCAGCATGGAGATTTGTGTAAAACAAGCTGGACTGAGTACTAATAAAATACTATCACACTCAGTATGGAGATTTGTGTAAAACAAGCTGGACTGAGTACCAATAACATACTATCACACTCAGAATGGAGATTTGTGTAGAACAAGCTGGACTGAGTACTAATAAAATACTATCTCACAAAGAATGGAGATTTGTGTAGAACAAGCTGGACTGAGTACTCATAAAATACTATCCCACTCAGTATGGAGATTTGTGTTGAACAGACTGGACTGAGTACAAATAAAATACTATCACACTCAGTATGGAGTTTGTGTATAACAAGCTGGACTGAGTACCAATAACATACCATCACACTCAGAATGGAGATTTGTGTAGAACAAGCTGGACTGAGTACTCATAAAATACTATCCCACTCAGTATGGAGATTTGTGTTGAACAGACTGGACTGAGTACAAATAAAACACTATCACATTCAGTATGGAGTTTGTATATAACAAGCTGGACTGAGTACCAATAACATACCATCACACTCAGAATGGAGATTTGTGTAGAACAAGCTGGACTGAGTACTAATAAAATACTATCTCACAAAGAATGGAGATTTGTGTAGAACAAGCTGGACTGAGTACTCATAAAATACTATCCCACTCAGTATGGAGATTTGTGTTGAACAGATTGGACTGAGTACAAATAAAATACTATCACACTCAGTATGGAGTTTGTGTAGAACAAGCTGGGTACTAATGAAATACTACAACACAAGGTATTCAAATGCAAGTCCATATATGAACTGAGAATAATTTCATGAAACATTAAAACATCACATTAAGGCATTCATACAGTTCTTATAGTAATTAACCAAATACATGTGCATCATACTGAAATTGAAGGCCCATTCAATGATGAGAGTGCTGACAATTCAAAATATGCACAGTCTGATGCAATACTGAACCTTGTATGAGGCATGATCCTAATAATCTTGTGTGCAGAGGAATTATTATTGTTATTTGCCTGTCATGTTACATACTTAACCCTGCTTCTTTATTAAAAAAATTGTAAATAGCGCCACTGATCTTCAATAAGTAATTGTTCAGGTCTTATGAACATTTTCACATTCTATATAGCAGAGCCTATAAGCTAGAGGATTGAGTGATACATACATGTATAAAGCCGGCAACTGTTATAGGTCTGCCTAGGAGATTGTAATTTTAAATGGTGATGCAATAACCAATACATAACAAGTTCTGATTTATCGGGGAAATTGATGCCATCATCAGATTCTATTAACAGTATAGCAGTATCATGTAGTGTATCATTAAATGGTCACATGACCATGAGAATTCACAAGACTGGGTCCCAAACTCCCATTCAAAAGTATATCAAGTAAACTCCACAATCCTACTGAAGAAATATGACAGTAAACTACACTGTATAGGTTTGGAAATAATTTTGATAGCATCATATTGTTTAACCAGGGTAATACAAAGTGGTTTTAACAGGAAAATTTCTTGATAAAAAATAAAGGGGAACAAGACAGGAGAAAAGGAATCTATTACATATTGTGTATAGTTTAATGTAATTAATGTACATTTAGCGGAAATTAACACAGACTATAAAGAAATAGTAGAACTGAACACCCACTATCAATATGTCACCATTATCATCAAATGATACTGACAAGTCCTGTAATGTAGCAACTTTACAGTTAATCGAGAAATTATGATAATTACAATATATATCATGAATAACAATGCAATATGAAAGATTCTAATCAACCAGGGCTTTCATTGAGACAAGTGCTCTCTGAAACATTCATAAAGAAACGAAAGTTTCAGAAAAGTTTGTGTACATATGGTAAAATCAGCCTTGGTCCATTTGTCACAAATTCACATGTTGGAAACCCCCATTCTGCCATCTTGAAGATTCTTTGTTAGGGCCCAGGATATGTAAGATCCTTAATTTCTATTTTACCATATTAGACTTCTCTTTCATTGTGCTCCATTCAGAATCATATTGAGTATTGCTTATAAAAGTGACATCACTAAATATTAAGCCATAATTTTAGAAAAATAACATTTAATGAGCACTCCTTTTATGCAGTTCTCAGAAACATTTCAAAGATAATTCATATCTAATTCATTACAGAATCATTTGAAAATTTAGATCTAGTATAAACTAATAAACCTGAGAAAGTCTAAGTTAATATTTGGTCTGTGGATTCTGATGGCACTATACGGCAGTTTTTTATATTTTAATACATATTAAAAACAATCAATTTTGCAGAAACTTATTCAGGTTTCAAATGAACAATAGTAAGTGATAACAAATCTAAGTACAATTTGCTTGATCAACCAATTCCACAATGGTAAAGAAATGTGCCATTATTTAACATAACTGCATTTTTAGAAAAAAAAGCTATGCAGGGTGCAGACTGATAATACCATAAGACCTTAGAAGTCAAACTCTTAAAAGTGTGAACCAAATATTAACATATCAATGAGTCAGATGTTTAAACTCTAAAATGATTGATAGATAATGCATGTATATCTTCTACAACTATAGAAAGATAAACAGATTTAATTCAATGAGGTACAAAACAAGTAAAAAAAAATCCTCTGTGGCATGTCTTCAATTTTACAGGAAAATCAAAAACATGCAAAGAATATTGACACTGTTCCTATGATTTATATTATCGGATCCTCTAATAATTTAAAAATAATAATGCTATGCCAACCTCTGGAGTTATTGCCCTATTATGGGATATATCTTCTACAATCTGACGTATTTGGTCGTCTACAACAAAAGCACCAGGATTCTGTTTTCTTATATCATCTACCAGTCTAACTGCAATTATCTATAAATAAAACATAAATATTACTTGTGCAAGTAGAAGTGAACAGTTCATTAATGATACAATGATACATTTGCAGCATATACATACATATATGGTCAAGAAGGTTGTATTTTATAGCCTAATTGGCCAAGAAGTCTAGAGCATTTACACTTAGTACAGGCAGTGCCACCATAGATATCACAGCAGAGAAGGGGTTTGAATCCTGTTTTGGGGGCAACCAAATTTGCTTTGATTCAAGTTAGGGTGTAGATTAGACTTGATTTCATATATATATATATCCTTGTATCAACATTCTATGCTGATCTTCACCATGTGTGCTATGTACATGTATCTTCATTGTAACAGAACTAAAACATGATCTGCCACAACTGTGCAGGAAATCTCCCACAAACAGTGTGCAAGAAAACTAATCAGCACACCAAAAATAAATGTCCACAATTGTGTGCCAGAGGCTTCAAACCTTCGCAAAGGAAATATTATATAATCCTTGTCTCAGTTTAAATCACATGTAAGATAAATCCTGTATGGTTACTTTTTTACTGGTTTATGGATTTTACAATTGGTATATACCATGATGTCTGTGTGTTTATATGGTAGCATTTATACTTACAACATTCATTGTATAATTATACACCCGACTTATCTTCCTGGGTAATACCTCTTCCCCACCAGTCATCTTTACCAAGTCTTCAATTTGACTCTATTAAAACAATTAACAAGAGACTCCCAGGAGCCCAAATTGCTCACCTGGTTAAATTTTGCATTTCAAGGGCAATAAGTTGTCAAGGAGTTGTCAAACAATTTTGACTCAAAGAAAACTTTGGTAGGACTTATCAAAAGGATCATAACATCAGTTGAATGTTTCATTCTATCTACTAGAGTTTTCAAGATATTTAGGCTGAAAACTGTAAAAAAACTGTCATTTTTCACATTTCAAGGGCAATACCTCTTACATGGAGTCGTCTGACAACTTTGATCATTTCATGACTTTTATAGGAAATATAATAAGGATCATTTCAGCAATTGAAAGAGTTTGACTAAACCTAATGGTTTTGGAAATATAATATGCAAAAAACTACTGTCTGACCCTTGTGTTCTATTTTTAGTAAGGGTGGCCATGTTTTTCGACGGATCAAAAATCCCCACACCAGTTCAATGCAGAATATCCCAAGGAACATTCATACCAAGTTTGATTCCAATTAACCAAGTAATGTCAGAGGAAAAGACTTTTTAAGAAATAACGTTAAAAATACCAAAAAATGTCCAAAAAGGACAAAAACAGATTAACATGAAAATTTGACCACAGATAGATCTCATCACGTTTTTAAACACTTACCCAGTCAAAATTTGGCTAAACCTACTTTTAGTAACAGAAGCCATGTTTTCAGGTAGATCAAAAATCCACATAGCAGTTCTATGCAGGATACCCGAAGAAACATTCATACTAAGTTTAGTTCTGATTGGTCAAATAGTGTCAGAGGAGAAGAGTTTTGAAAAATTGTTAACGACTATGACGGACAACGACGAAAGATGCCAAGTGATGGCAATAGCACAAATGGCCTTTGGCTAGGTGAGTTTAAAATGAACGAAAATTACAATTTATTATGGAACTCCTAATGTTTCAATCTCTGAAATACATATATTTAGCTATTATAAAAATTTATATGTAATGGGGTTAAGACAGATATAAATACTCAATGTTTTTTTAAGTGAACAACAATGAAGAGTTCTGAGTTTAATGGTAAACAATCATAAAATGGTAATTTACTATTGAAATGAAAGTGTTTTATAGTTATACGTTTCGTCAAATTCCACCAACAAGAGCTGAAGTCTTACTGTTACATACTTACAGAATCATAAGGTCCTACAGGAATAAAAAACAATCTACACTTCAACTGCTGAAACCCAAGTCCTAACACTTTCATTTGGTATTTAATCTAAAAAAAATTAAACACACAATCAAATTTGCATAGATTATGTTATGCATATGATAAATCATTAAGTACAAGTTTAACGTAAAAATCAAGCAAATGGGAAAAATCTGAAACATGCGCACAAACCCATCGATCAGAAATTTTAATATCTCTCTTCTCTATTTGATAAGACCTGTACTTGATCCTTGCATCATTGGGTATATTTGGGAATGTTTCATTAGAATGTTGAAAAACTGAAAACTATAACTTCAAATACCTGTTCATCAAATAATTCAGGTGAATCATTTCCTGATCGAATGTGTATTGGTGTCATTTTTCCATCTGATATTACAACAATGTTAGTATTGTCTGAAAAATAAATTGAACCTTATAAACATATACAATATAATTCAAAATGGTTGTAAGTAAATCAACTTGAGATCTCAGAAGTAGTATTAGTTCACTTAGAAGTTTTATATGGATATTTTATCATTTTAATGGTAAAGGTATTCTCATAAACCTTATTTACAGTATTAATTCTCAGAGGAATACTAGGGCATCTCATGGGATACCTGCAAGGTTGTTAGGCACACAAAAGTGATGTTTGCCCTTCACCAGCTTTAGTCAATAATTTGCACAATATTAGCTTGGTCATCATAGCTTTCAAAGTGGTGTAACAAATTAATTATTGTAACTATTTGGTATAAATTTGATCAAAGCTTGTTGGGAATGGTAGTCCCAAAAGACCAAAAACAACTTTTTTAAAGAAATTTTGATTTCCATGGGAGTTAACTCACACAATATTATCTGAACATTTTCAAACTTGTCAGAGAGATTCATGGCAGCAACCTTTAGTATGAATTATCCAAATTTATTGCAAAATGTGTAGGTGAGAGGACTTACAAGATGTGATTGACTGACACACAGACAGATGGGTAATGAGAGTTAAAACTTGCTGTTGCGGCCAAGGACAATTTCATATGAGAACCCATTTTTGTTGACTTTTCCTAACAGTGTTTTTGGACATGAATGTGTCTTACTGCCCTGGACACTTATTGCAGCCATTTGTAGGGCACAAAAAATTAAAACACTAATCATCTGACAAGTTCATGAACAAATTTGTTGAGTTTTAGTTCAATAACTTCAGTGTACATGTGTAAGATTGTCACCTCTCTGTACAAGATCTTTCACTACTATTAATCCTGCTGCCATTGGAGACATTCCTCCTGGTTTCAGTTCATCTACAAAACAAAGATTCAATTTGCTTTATTTGATTCATAGCAGTAAGATTTGGTCTCTTTGTTACAGTGAATACCGGGTAAACAAATACTGGTATTAGAAACCTTTATGTTTCTATTTTAATACGATATTCTACAACAACAGCTGTAATATAAATGTTACAATTAGTTTGAGCACTTTTGCATACAAAACAAAGTTACAATAGTCATTTCTCAATATAAACAACATAACTCTGTGTAGAGGAAAAATTACAATTAAAACAACATTACTATTATGGATTGTTATGTATACATATGACCTAACACTGATATACATGTAGATAATAAAGTTAGTAAAATTTTTTATGCAGTCCTCTTCTCTGATGATATAAGTATATTTCTCTAATAATTATCATACTGAATCATTCAGACTTTACTCTTAGTTTAAATAGATTAACCAGTAGGTCTTACTTTATATCTGGTAATTTTTGTGAGGTGCTAATTTTGGCCTATTTCAGCAGTCTGTCTGAAAACACTAAAATAAAGTATGCAAAATGTTTATTCTGGGCTTGAATACCTAGTGCACCACTTATCATCCATCAAAATTAGAAAGGCGAAAATTGTTCACATAGCTATTTACTTAAAAATCCCCAAATTTTACATCCAGCAAGATAACACCCCATTCAGTATTTACATCTAACAAATATTAAAGGTAACTATCATGGTTGAAATAAACCAAGAATCCAATATAAGTTATTGTTTTTTTAATTATAGTTCTAAATACTACAGAAATAATCATGAAGTTTTAAACCACATTTATTTACAATTACATACATAGATCTTGTTAATCTACATGAAAACAGAGTCTAGAAAGAAATACTTTGCAATTGAGGGAGGGGTGGGTATAATAAGTTATTGTAATTAAGCATCCAGTAGATGAACTCACAAATCAGAGATAAAACTTAAACTGATTGTAATTAATGACATTGCAATGATATTTTTCATTATAACATCTGGGATACTGATAGCAACTGGAAAATGATGGTAATTCTATTGAATTAATATCAAATGACAATTTACCCACAATTAGCCACTGCTTTCCCTATACACTACAATAAGTTGTAAACAATACCATATAGTGGCTTATTTTGGCAGGTGTAAAATTTGGCGATATTGAGGCAAAAATGTTTGCCAAAAATTTTGACAATTCTAATTTTGGATGCTGAGTTGTGCTCTAAGTACCCAAGCTCAGGGTATATATTCGACGAAATTTATTTTGGTGTTTTAGACAGATCAATTACACTAAAATTAGCTGCTATGCAGTAGAAACTGGGAGTAGTTCAAAAACAGTGATTTCAAAGGCTGAAAACACTTAAACACAAAATCTGTTAAAAATGATTCAAAGTTCATAAGTATAATTAAAAGGTAATCATATTCTGTTAAGTAATGGATTATAATAGATATGACTGAGAAATTTAGTATTCATTAAATAATTGATTACATAAAAATCCTTAAATTAATTGATAATCAATGAATTTTGTCGGTAATCACACCCATCCCTTAATAACATCAAACACTTAGGATTACACATGGAATTTTTATAAACTACAAAAAAACAAATAAAAAAAAAACCAATCTCTTTTAAGTGAAATCTGTCATATTTGGTCAACTTGTTTTTCCCAGAAAATATATTTCATTTTATAATGATTGCCTGAAATTGAAACTCTAAATAATACCTAAGGCTGAGAGTAGTAGACTGATATCATTGGTCATGTGTACCAAAACTCTGGTCATTGTTCTTTGTCCAACTTCAACAATACATAAACTTTCACGGGTCACTGCTACTGAATTCTCTAATAAACCTGAGATATACACAATTATTTTTAGGATATTAATGTACATGTAGTTACAAGCTTTTATTTCAACTTTATCATATAAATAGAAGTAATTTATCAAATGTTCCCAAAATTTATAATTCACAGTGTGAAACAAATTCAATAATTACACTCTTCGACATTCTCCTGCAAAAATGTCGCAACACAAATATCAATCCACAGGTCACAAAATTTAACATTTAAGTTAAAAATAGCAATAAAATTATTCAAAAAGTCTACAACAATAAATAGGATAATCAATCTTTATTGAATTCTATGATTTCAGTAGTAAACATATCATATCTTTTTCTCCCATATGTTCTTTTATCAAGTAATACATTGAATTATGGCCCTTTTGATATTGAATTTTACTTAAATATTTATAATCTGTATTAAATTATAAATTTGATCACCATGGAAATATATCCTTGGAAATAAGATATGTCAATGCTGATTTCCAGAATTGTCTGATATATTTGATGTTGCAGTACATACTGAGTAAGTTAAAAGAAAAGCAATAGAATGAATATATTGAGCGAGGCTCATGTTTGGTTCAAAATATTTCTCATCAAAAGGCATCTTCATTCTGATATAATATGAATACCCCTTACTTTTTATGACCCTTGTTTCTAGCATACTTTGTAGCATAGCAGCAAAATTAATTGTAATCAGATATCCTGTATTCCAAAGTTTAAAAAAATACAATAAACAAAAGGGACCTTACATAAAAATAAACATAAACAGTTCCATGGATATTGAGATTTTTTAAGTTACACCCAAAATCCAAGAATTTCCTTATTTTTGTATGAATAAAGTCACATAACTCAAAAAAAACGAAAAAAAGTGGAATTATTTACAAAAATCAAATGCAACCCTACATTAATAGACAGAAACTATTCACAATAAAATGCATAAAAATTAGTAGCAGCAGGATTTATTCTGTTAAGTGTGAACAACACACAGACAGACTAATGGATGGTCACTGGTAAAATGTGCTGTCTAGAAAGATATGCATACTCTGTAAATTTATTAATTTTCACAGTGACTATTTTTTGCGGATTCTGTCAAGTGAACATATTTGTGGGTATCATTTTTCATGGTTTCAAAAAAAATTATTAGCATTGTATAGTGTTTAAAGTCAATTTAGGGGACTACTAATTTTCACTGTTTTCTGTTGTTACACCATGAAAATAACCATGTTTACAGTAAATACAAACTTAAAAGTCTGGAACTTCTTCATGAAAAAAGATACACAAAATAAGAGATAAATGTGAGATACAACTGTGATCCAACATATTTTATGGTAGGAAGTAGATTGAATGGTGCTTTATTATCATCTAGAGATGTCAGAAGTGTGATGGACAAAGAAATACACAGAAACCAAGATAAGACTTAGGAGGTGGTAATAAAATATTTGTTTTCAAATATACCATTAATATAATTTTGAGCTGTTTGTATCATTTCTGTGAAGGCTCCACCATCCATACTTGCTGATGTATCTAAAACAAGGAAGTTTTCAACACCATCTTGTCTGGGTAAAGTACTTCGTCTAGCTGAAATCATCAATAAACTATTTGAAATTAATCACTTTTGTGTATTTCAGAATTTTCTGTTCTATTTAAATATTGTAACTCAGCAGTTATTTCAATTTTAAAATAAAAATCTCAGAAATTTTTCAAATACTTGACAAATGTCCATTTTATAATTATATCTTTACTGACTAAGTCACTAATGTTAATATACTACTTCAATTGATCAAAATGAATGTTAATTAATCAGTATAAAAAAAATATCACCAATAATAAAAACATACATTTTTAATTTTGACAAAAGAATAAAATAATAAATATATAAAGAATAAAATCATTTTTGCTTACACTAAGTAGTTAAATCTTATGATGTGTGAATGTGTCCCCTGTACAAAAAAAAACCTCTCCACAAACGTCGTAAGTGTAAAATTAATTGTAAGTTATAACGTCACAATGCTGTTTTGTATTGTGACGTTATTAGTAACAATCAACTTAACTCTTAAGAGCTTTTGTGCAATTGACACAAGGGCATTGTTTCACAAAGCATATGTTATATACATGAAAATCCTTAACAAACATAGAGGATTTATGTGCACATAAGTCTTATCTAAGCTTTGTGAAATGATGCTCAGAGCCTTAATCTTTACAAAGTTTATAAATAACATCAGAAATACTTAACATCAATTTAAGCACTAGAAACTTCATCACCTTGTTAATAAGCAGTATGCATTGTTTGTCACTAATTTTTGGAATGGACAGGAAAACAACATTTTTTGGTGTTTACATTGGTTGGCTCATAGGGTCTATATATAGAAACTAACATGCTATATTTAAAAGTAGTTTTCGGCATCACACGGGTTGTGTCCTTATTTTATGACTTATGATGTACTGTGGTTCTCAACCTCGATGGGAAGAATTGGGATAAATTTACATATGGCGAGGGCATAACATTTTAAAGGTTTAAATTGATCTGGAGCTGGTATGTTAGTTAACTGCTAGTAGTCCTTTGTTTGTGCATTTGTGTAACGTATAATCAGTTTCTTTATTTCTGTTATAAAATCTCAAACTGATTTTTATGTGTTTGTGTAATATTTTTTTTCAGTGGCCTGATCTAAAAAGGGGGAGGGTTGTGATCACACCAAAGTTTTTTAACCCCACCTTATCTTTGCACCTATTCCAAGTCAGGAATTTCTGGCTTATATGTATTGTTCTGTTTTCACTTTCAGTTTACTTTTTATGGCTGAAGTATATAGGGGCAACTGTTTTGCTGTACCTGTGTATAATGTTGTTTGGGCCAACTGCAGCCTGCCCTGGAGTATATAGGGGCAACTGTTTTGCTGTACCTGTGTATAATGTGTTTGGGCCAACTGCAGCCTGCCCTGGAGTATATAGGGGCGACTGTTTTGCTGTACCTGTGTATAATGTTGCTTTGGGCCAACTGCCCTGTGGTGTGAGTTTTTCCTCGTCATTCATTGAAGACCAATGGGTGGACCTGAGCTGACATTTTTCATCCTGGTGGGATTGTTGTCTCTTTGACATATTAACCATATCCATTCTTGTTATAATATGAATTATCTTTACCTACCTGCATCTTTTTCCTTTGCAGCTAAATCTAACCAAAACTTTTGACAATCATGTATAATCTCTTGTGGCATACTGGCATACACACGGTCACCTGTAAAACAAAATACATGTAAGTGGTGATCTCTCAATGAGAGTTTTTAAAGAATTACATTTCAATTTCATACAGGTTTTGAAAATAACTTGAGACAAACATTGTAGATGACGTGTTTTGCCATTTATCCTAAATACAATTTGGTACAAGAAAATAAATAAAATATAACTATTTGTTTAATTATTGATATGACACAGTCTAACTGACATTGGATATTCTACATGCTTAGAATTTAATAGATGTTGTGTCCGTTTACTTGAAGCTTTTATTCCAAGTCTACCAATTTCTTATAATTATTCAGCACAAGATTTTCAAAAAAAAATTAGATCATTAAACCTTGATTTGTAAAAATTATGGAAATTTTCATATTTAAAAAAATGATGACTGAAAATGCCATTGAAATCTAACTATAGTAGAATCATACCACTGGCAAGGACTGGCAAGTTTCTGTAATCATCTCTTGAGTCCAAAAAACTGTCATAAAAAAACAAAGGTTAAGCAAACAAATGACAACCACCTGACTGGCAAAACAAGATCAACTTCAACAAATGACAACCACCCGACTTGCAAAACAAGATTAACTTCAACAAGTGACAACCACCCCACTGGCAAAACAAAATCAACTTCAACAAATGAAAACCACCCCACTCACAAAACAAAATCAACTTCAACAAAAGACAACCACCCCACTGGCAAAACAAAATCAACTTCAACAAATGACAACCATCCCACTGGCAAAACAAGATCAACAACAAAAGACAACCACCCCACTGGCAAAACAAGATCAACTTCAACAAATGACAACCACCCCACTGGCAAAACAAGATCAACTTCAACAAAAGACAACCATCCCACTGGCAAAATAAAATCAACTTCAATAAATGACAACCATTCCACTGGCAAAACAAGATCAACTTCAACAAATAACAACCATCATACTGGCAAAACAAGATCAACTTCAACAAATGACAACCATCCCACTGGCAAAACAAAATCAAATTCAACAAATAACATTCACTCCACTGGCCAAACAAGATCAACTTCAACAAAGTCACATCCACAATAGACGATGAACGCTTTATATCTCATCATAGTTTTCTCCAGCTTAATTGTATGAAGAGTTCATAACCTATAAATTGAGTATCTTTTACCTTTGTGTTGAAATTGACTTTTAGTCCTTAATATAGCTGCCACTCAACATCTCATTATTACAAATGTAAAATAAATGCAAACAAAGGTTGAAGTATCATTGACCTTTACATTAATGTGTACTAGTATTCTTTATCTAGTAACCTGGGTGAAGTAACCAACATGTTGTCATCTCA
Organism: Perna viridis; assembly: GCA_037379345.1. Classification (NCBI taxonomy): domain Eukaryota; kingdom Metazoa; phylum Mollusca; class Bivalvia; order Mytilida; family Mytilidae; genus Perna; species Perna viridis. The sequence continues at coordinate 58,921,557 of CM074513.1, forward strand.
TAACATACACCAGAAACTCCTTAAACATACATATACTAACTGCTATAAGTGTACCTAGTTAGTTCTTGTTTATGTGGCTAATATCAACTGCTATAAGTGTACCTAGTTAGTTCTTGTTTATGTGGCTAAATGACTACAATGAAAACCTTCCAAGGGAGAGTAAAATCAAACATTGTGGTTTCTGTATACAGGTTAACTTTATATAGAATGTGCTGAATGTAGGCATATTTTAATTATAGTTTTTTAAGTCAGGATATAGCTATATACATGTGGTCACTAAGAAAGGTCTACATGTATGTCTGGGAGAAGTTAAACCATCAACATACCTATTGGCCTTTACCGTAGAGCGTGGCTTTCTTACTGTCACCTGTTTGTCCTCTGACAACCTAGATGAGGAGTTTCCATGCTTCTCAATATTGTCAGCTTCTGTATTATTCTGAACTGATGATAGATTGTCTGTATTACATCGATCCTGTTCATACTTGCATGACCTCTTTTCTTTTCTCATCTGTCTCCTATTATCATTATGTCTCTCTGTACATCTTTGTTTATAACCTTTCCTATCTTTAGATACTGATGGAAGTGATGAAAGGTCAATATTGGGAACTTCCTCCGGTACATTTTCATTTTTCACATTATCAACATCTACAATCTCACTTTTACTTGGAGATGTAGAAGTGTTAGAAGATGACGAATGATCTACCCTGATACATTTTGTTTTCATCAGGTTATTTAGCTCTTCAAACTTTTGATGAATGGTTGTTACAAGGTTAGTAAGCTGCTGTAAAGCTGTTTCATCCTCACAAACTTTTTCTCCAATTCTAAGTAACCTTTTCTGTATACCTGAAGGATATGTATGTCTGATAATGTTGAATACAGAAACATTTTAACATAGAATTAGTTCTTTTAAATTTCATGAAAAGCTTCCCCAACCATGTTTATGTGTCCTGATAAAACATGATGAAATAAAAATAATTGTCAATGAGGAAATAATACATATACCTGTTAGCGATGAATAAACAAGAAATTATCTTCATTTATACACTTTGTACACATCTACATATGATGCCTTCCCTCTGTATAAGTTAAAATCCACTGTGATTTAGGTGCAGTTAGGCTTACAAGGTTTCAAAGCTGTCATATAAGATTGAGTAAATCTGAAGTATGATGCCTATTCAACTTTAACTTGCTGGTTATTTTAAAGAAGGTCATTGAGGAAATACTAAAAAGCATTAAAACCATTATGTTTTTCTTTACCTTTTTTTGCTCTGTTTCATGTAAAATGTCATAGAAAATATTACTAAATATAAGATTAATTGACTGATTGATTGATTGATTGATTGTGGTTTAACATCTTTTGGCAGATATTTCAAGCATATCATTATGAGATCTAATATTTTATATATAAAATTATGGGGTCAGTGACTAGGTAGGCAGATAAAAAAACGATTGATTACTGTCAAATCCCTATATACCTAGTAAATAGCTTCCTAGAGTGCAGCATGATATGACCAAAGTGGTCAAACCCTGAACAGTTGGGGTAAGTATGGGCACAATATTAGTTTTTGACACACCTATGCATAGAGACTTAAAGTTCATAATGAACAATTTGTATGGACACAATACAGCACAAATTTGAAATTCAATTACAGGTAAATATTTTCAAAATCAGACCAAAAATAACTAGAGGCTCTAGAGCCTGAATCCCTCACCTGGAATACTTGAAATCATGTGGTCATATCACTTGATCATTAAAAGCTGAAATGGCCACTGGCTGCTTGTTTAATCAAGCGAAAATTTTATCAGATGTTAAAGTTGTCCCTGTCATTATTTCTGCCAAGTTTGGTGATTGGCTTAGTTAAAACAAAGATATACAAGTAGGCCAAAATATGTTTCCCCATAGGATTTCAATGGCATCTTTTAGTGGCCCCAGCCACCTGCTGGACCACCTTACCCACATAAAAAGTGAATTGTTTGTAGAAGGAATTTGGGGAATTAATCCTATTAGGTTTCAAGACATTAGCACTGTGGATCAGAGAAGTTGGACATTCAGAGGTTTAAATGGCCTCTGGAGCCAACTTCTTTAATCAAGTGGAACCAAATTTTTTTCAGATGTTAAAGTTGGCCCTTTTATCATTTCTGATGAGTTTGGCCACCATTGGCTAAGTAAAAGCAAAGATATGGACCAAAATGTATTTCCCCACCCCATAGTGTTTCAATGGCAATTTTGAGAGACCATAGCCACCCACTGAGTCAGCTGAGCCAAACAACAAGTTTGTTACAATCCATTCAGTAGTTTTCCAGGAGAAGGTTTTCAAAGTTTGAAATGTAAAATTTGAGGAAAAAAATCCATTCAGGACCTATAACGCATTCATCCACCAATGGATCTTATTGAAAATTTCCAAAAAGGTCCTGCCCAAATGACAATTCTAATACATGTACTTTGATCTTCCATAACAGCTGATATTGTCATAGACAGATTTCCACTATGACAGATGCCAAATGTCAGGTGGCCAAATATTTGATAAGAGTATAGAGAAAAATTAGACGGGGGATGGATCCATCCCATCATGCTGAAAAATTTTATTCCCTGCACAATTTTAGCTGAACTCATCTGTTTTTGAATTATTTGCAAAATTCTGTAATTTGACCCCATTGTTCTATTTCTAGTAATAGCGGCCATGTTTTTTAGGCAATCATATATCCTCATGTCAGTTCAGAGGATACTCTAGGGAACATTCATAAATAAAAAAGTTGATATTTTTGGGGCATGGCCCAATTTTTTACCCTTTTAACTGTAAAGCAGTAAAAGAAAACCTACCCTCGTAAAAATTTCAAAACAGAATTTCAAAAGGAACAAATTGACATCTGAATGACAAAAATTGGATCAAAAATACGCTTTTTCTATTAATTCTAATGATAATGGAATAACACCTTTTTTCACCCTTTAAGCCCTTTATTTCCAAAAGTGGTGGAGCAAAAACCTCCCAAAATCTATAGTGCCCTCTGCCATGTCCCTAGGAACAATGTGTTCAAATTTCAAAAAGATTGGATAAGTTTTCCTCAAGTTTTCATAAATAAAGTAAAGTAAACAGATGCCAACAATGACTGAAGCAATTTTTTGTGGTTGTACAAATATATAAAAATACTGAACCAGACAGAAGCTGATGTATATAACAAAGATGATTGAATACAATAACTACCTGAAGTTTTTTTGTTCATCATGGAGATCCATTCTTTATTTCCCCTAGAACAAATCAAATTATTGTGTTTCAGATTTTTTTCATGAAATTCTCACTTATGCAGTACAGTTCAAAAATCAAATCAATGTCAATATAAACAAACATGTCATGTTCCTTTAAACTAAGAACAGCAGAACTGAAAATACAAGACAATTCATCATAGCAAATACATAAACATAAGATTTTAAACAATTCTATTCAGAATCTAGGAGTAACAATGCAACAAAAATCTTGAAGAAATCAATAATCAAGCTGTGTAGTTTTGTAAACTCGTCATCCTACAACTCTGAACCAAATATTAACTTTTGTAGGCCTAATCATGACAATCATTACACCAAATGAAAGTTTTTTTTTCCTATCTGTTATAGTTTTCATTCATGATATTGGCTAAAAAGTATTTAAAAATGTCCTACAACTTTAATCCATTTAAACTTATGTAGATTTAATTACAATGAACTATGAGGATTACTTCATTAACTGAACCTATTTTTTTTCTGTCTATTATGATGTTCAAGACATTGGCTAAAAACTTCAAATAAACATCATTTTTCACCTTTCAAGGGCAATAACTACAACTTTGACCCATTTAAACTTGTTTGAAAAGTTTTTTTTTATCTTCATTGACTAAAAACTTTAAAAAATGTCATTTTTCACTTTTCAAGGGCAATAGCTCTCACAAAGAGTTGTCCTATAACTTTGACCAAAATATTAACTTTATAGGCCTAATCATGACGATTATTTCATCAATTGAAATTTTTTTTTATCTATTACAGTTTTCAAGATATTGGCTTAAAACTTTAAAAAAAAAAAAAAAAAAAAAAAATTTCACCTTTCAAAGGTCATAAGTCAAAAAAAGGAGTCCTCCTTCAACTTTGACCCAATATAAACTTTTGAAGACCTTACCATGTGGATCATTTCATCATTGAAAGTTTTTTCTATCTATTACAGATTTGAAGAATCATTTACATTGGCACAAGAATGCAAAAGGAAATGAGGAAGACTGTTTGTAGTAAATCTTTTAATTTTGCACCTGGAGAATGCTTTCAACTTCACTCCAACTCTTCAAATTTTCAAGATATAGGCACAATAAAGTGATTTAAACCCTTGATCTACAGAATTTATGGTTATGGTGGCCATTTTGTTTTGAATATGAACAAATCAAATCCAATTTTAAACTACATACTCTATGAATGATGGTGACCAAAAATTAGCTTCACAGAAACGTGATTAACAGACAATAGACGACTGGTCCACGTAAACTAACTAGAAGAAATTGATTTGATGATCAAAGATAACGTTTGAAATGGAAAAAGGGGCATTATTTCTGAATGTTAAATGGACATTACAATATAATGAGAATTGACTTGCATTTAGAATGGATGTAAATATATGCACAATATTTGACGAGCTTCAGTTGAAGGGTTTTTATTTTTATTATTATTATGTTGAAACCAAAAGAGTGACAGAAAGATGGAAAGCCATGAGAATGCTATGTAGCCCTGACTTGTTGAGCAGAGGTCAATAAAAATACCTAGGAATATCTGACATAAAAACAAAAACAAATAAGTTATTGTAGAATTTTTACATGCATTTCAAATAGTATCTTTAGTGAAGTAGTTTTCATACATTTTAAACATTATCTTCAATATTATATATGTACATGTAGATCTACGGGAAACATTAACTTTCATTATCATCAATCCTCTGTAATATGTACATGTAGATCTATGAGAAACATTTCCTTTCATTATCAATGGGAAACATTACCTTTCATTATTATCAATCCTCTGTAATATGTACATGTAGATCTACAGGAAACATTACCTTTCATTATTATCAATCCTCTGTAATTTGTACATGTAGATCTAAGGTAAACATTACCTTCAATCCTCTGTAATGTGCACATGTAGATCTACGGTAAACAATACCTTTCATTATCATCCATCCTCTGTAATATGTACATGTAGATCTATGGGAAACATTTCCTTTCATTATCAATGGGAAACATTACCTTTCATTATCATCAATCCTCTGTAATATGTACATGTAGATCTATGGGAAACATTCCCTTTCATTATCAATGGGGAACATTACCTTTCATTATTATCAATCCTCTGTAATATGTACATGTAGATCTACAGGAAACATTACCTTTCATTATTATCAATCCTCTGTAATTTGTACATGTAGATCTACAGGAAACATTACCTTTCATTATTATCAATCCTCTGTAATTTGTACATGTAGATCTACGGTAAACATTACCTTCAATCCTCTGTAATGTGTACATGTAGATCTACGGTAAACATTACCTTTCATTATCGTCCATCCTCTGTATTATGTGCATGCAGATCTATGGGAAACATTACCTTTCATTATCATCAATCCTCTGTAATATTTGTTGATTGCCAGACTGTAACTGAGTCAAAGCCCTCTTCATCTCATCACACTTTTTTGTAACAAAAAAAAAAAAATCAATAATTTTCACATTTTCATCTTCTTTGGAATCGGGATGTAAAATACATAATACGACTGCAGTGGTCCAACCCTGAACAGTTGGGGCAAGTGTGGACACAATATTAGTTTTTGACACACTTAAGCATAGGGACTTACAATTTATTATTGACACAACAAATGGATTGGACACTATATTGCACAAAAATTTAAATTCAATTAAAAATTTTCAAAATCAATGGCTCAATTTTTTATGGTTAATGATAAATCTACACTGTTACATACTTTTACAACATAAGGACCACATTGACATCTGAATCATAAAAATTATAGGATCATCAACAAACTTTTTAAATCATTTCTAATGATAACCCCCATTTTCCCCCTTTCAAGATGAGTGGGCAAATCCACCACTACAGGGCTCTCCACTTTGTCCCTAGGAAACATGTGTTTAAATTTCAAAAACATTGGAAAGTATTTCTCAAGTTATTGTAAATAAACAAAAGTTAACAGATGCCAAGGACAATGACGATGATGCCAATTGTGTGATACTATTATTTGAATGAAAATTACTTTTGCAGTCATATAAAGAATAAGGGACAAAGTTTTATAAATGATCCCTTTTTTTTTTACAAAATTAACAACTTCACTTAAGCAATTGACATCCATCACATTTATACAGGTGCTTACAGTCCCATAACTCTGAAGTAAATAAATATATCAGAAAATTGAAAGGGAGGTTTATTCAATGAAGGCAAAAATTGCACCAAATTACAAAACCATGTACATGTATCTAAGCATTTCTAAGTAATCAACAATCATTTCAACAATTTAAAATAACCAGTAGGTACTTACTTGTTGAACATAATTATCCATATTGATACCATCCAATGGACACCTTGATTTTCCCACAGAAGAACTGCCACTTGAGGAACGAGATTGTCGCCCATTCAAAAGTTCATCTTGACTATCTTCAGCAGAGCTGACAAAAACCAACTGGGACCCCATCAGTGAGTTATGACACTCATCAATTTTTTTCTTGAAAGTTATATGGCCAGGTATTGTTTCTTTTAAAGATGAATATTTCTTCATACCAAGCCTTTTATGTGGTGTGTTTTTTCCATTACCTAGTTTTGAGATGTTTGGAACTGAAGATGAAATATGCCTCATCTGATCTGTTTGGGAGCCAATCTGACTAGAACTAGTTGTAGACTTAATTCTACTTTTCCTTGTATCGATTTGAATGGATTTATGACTAGACCTGCTACCATTAAGTTGGGGTTCTATATCAGTATGTCTTGACCAACCACTCATTTGACTTGTATCAGATTCTCCCTCAGAATCCATTCTGTTTGATACAGACATCTTATTACCCTGTTTAGGGCTTCTCTCCTTCTGGTTGCTATGGGAACCTATATCTAAAAACAGTGCATAAGATTTAATGTAACAGAATTAACTGTTTTTAAATAATGTATCTATGTGTATGTAATAAGAATGGAGGAACAAAGCAGAGATCACCCACATGTGTGGCAAATGATACAAGGGAACAAAAAAACAATAGAAATTCCTAACGATGAAAGTAAGTGACTGTTTTTTATTTTGTTAAATTAAAACAATAATAAATGTAGTCCTTACAATTCTACATTAATATTAACTTGAATTATAATTCCTCCTGATCTGCTATCAATTCTGAGTTATGAGCCCAAAGATTTAAAAAATTATCGATTTTGAAAATAATAAAATGGTTTACAGAGGACAGCTTGATACAACAACTGAGGTCAAACCCTGAACTGTTAGGACAAGTATGGACACTACATTCTAACTTGATACAGCTCTGAATAAGGACTGTGATTAAATGTTTGGCACAGTATAATATTCTGACCAGAATGAAAGTGGTCAAAGCCAAGACAAAAGAAATTTAAGCAATGATAGAGAAAATGACTATTTCTGACCCCTTTGGTCCCTTATTCTTATAATATTAGGACCATAACCCTTTAAATTTATCGAAACTTTTCTTTTGTGGTATGAAATCTTGTGGTACAGTTTTAAAAAGAATTTCCTTTTTTACTCATATTTTTACATCATGAAAATGATGTTCTGGCTTGTATTCCAAAAGAGATCTACCAAAATAGATCCTAGCCTTCATTTCCTAATATTGCACATAGTGATTCATTAATTTTATCCGGACATCAGCAAGATCAGGAAAATGTTTTCATGGTTCTGGCCCTCAACTCCTAAAATGTTCAAGTAACAGCCCCCAAAATCATTCCCAGCCTTTTTGTGGTATGAAAGTTAGTGGTATTATTTCAAAGCCTCCTTGATTTGATTGTTGAAGTTGTAGAGTAAGTAACAAGTTCCTTAACATCTTCCTGTAAAATGTGACTTCTGTTCTAGATCTGCTCACAATTATTTCTCTTGCTTAACAGTAAGATGTGAGTGGTTAAAAGTTTCCTATTTGTACTCTACTTGCATAAAACAAACCTGCATGTTGATCAAGAAATTGCTGTGAAATCTTTGACTGCTCGTCTCCCATTTCTCATTTGTAAGTGCTGAAAGACACTAATGAACAATATACATATGTACATTTTTTAGTTAATTTTATTCCTTTTATATATTTACACTTATATTTGATAGCTTTATTTACTGGCACTAATGACATTGGATTTTAACATAATTAGTGGACATTTTTAGTAAGTTAATAAATTTCTTTAAATTAGTAAGCACATGTTCTATCAGTGGACTAGAAAGTACACACATAACTTAAAACTGTAGTCTCTAAAGAGCCTCCCCTGTATGCTCACCAGTTCAGTTGTAATTACATGAAGGGCAAAAGCTCAAACAAGATTAATTGATTGATTGATTGATTGTGGTTAATGTCCAAATGAGGGGTCCAGTGGCAGATATTTCATGTATTTCAGGACAACATCATTAGATACTGATTTATACTAGTCTGACATGCTTTCAAGGCTGGTAGAAGAAACAGCCCAAATGTAGCATTTCACCCCACTATTGACATGCTTTCAAGGCTAGCTCGTAGAAGAAACAGCCCAAATGTAGCATTTCACCCCACTACTGACATGCTTTCAAGGCTAGCTCGTAGAAGAAACAGCCCAAATGTAGCATTTCACCCCACTACTGACACTCATTATTCTGACTCAGATCCAATGATGCAGTCAGCACTCTAATTACTGTTTAATGTATGCTTGTTGTAGAAGCAATTAATGACTACTAATGTTTGGTATGACCTTGGTGGGAATGTATCACATGACCTTCCACACTGGAGGTGAATACACAACCACAATACTACCAAGGTGATAACTTCAAAGTCAATACTCAAGTGAATCTTCCACTGGGACAGTCAAATCTCCAATTATCAGAGGAACACTCCTTGAAACGTTTAGGCTTCCCAAACACACGATACCCAAACGCATGCTAAATGTTCACCAAACACACAATAAACAAATGCTCCCAGCATGCGTTTAAATGCACGATAAACGAACACTCCCAGCATACGTTTAAACGCATGATAGACGAATGACGAAAAATAATATTGACATATAATGAAGGCAGAAAAAATAGAAAATAAAATTAATGAAATTATATAAATTAATAATAGTTATAATAATATATAATAATTAATAAAAGGAAATAATCAAAGTACAAAGATAAATGAACACTTCTATTGTGCGTTTAAACAAACGCTCCTATCGTGCGTTGAAACGAACACTTCTATCGTGCGTTTAAACGCACACTCTGGTAAGTTATATTGTCACTTCAGGTATTTCGTAGCAATAATTCTTGTACGGTATATTGTCAATGACACAGTGCTTGGTCATAACGATCATTTCATCCCTTCAAAGTCTCTATTTTAATGGTCTTCAACTACAACAAAAATTGTAATATTTGGTCTTTCAATGACTACAGTAAGGGGTTGTTGTTCAATGACTACAGTAAGGGGTTGTTGTTCAATGACTACACAGTAAGGGGTTGTTGTTCAATGACTACAGTAAGGGGTTGGTGTTCAATGACTACAGTAAGGGGTTGTTGTTCAATGACTACAGTAAGGGGTTGTTGTTCAATGACTACACAGTAAGGGGGTTGGTGTTCAATGACTACAGTAAGGGGTTGGTGTTCAATGACTACAGTAAGGGGTTGTTGTTCAATGACTACACAGTAAGGGGGTTGGTGTTCAATGACTACAGTAAGGGGTTGTTGTTCAATGACTACAGTAAGGGGTTGTTGTTCAATGACTACACAGTAAGGGGGTTGGTGTTCAATGACTACAGTAAGGGGTTGTTGTTCAATGACTACACAGTAAGGGGTTGTTGTTCAATGACTACAGTAAGGGGTTGTTGTTCAATGACTACAGTAAGGGGTTGTTGTTCAATGACTACACAGTAAGGGGGTTGGTGTTCAATGACTACAGTAAGGGGTTGGTGTTCAATGACTACAGTAAGGGGTTGTTGTTCAATGACTACACAGTAAGGGGGTTGGTGTTCAATGACTACAGTAAGGGGTTGGTGTTCAATGACTACAGTAAGGGGTTGTTGTTCAATGACTACACAGTAAGGGGGTTGGTGTTCAATGACTACAGTAAGGGGTTGGTGTTCAATGACTACAGTAAGGGGTTGGTGTTCAATGACTACAGTAAGGGGTTGTTGTTCAATGACTACAGTAAGGGGTTGTTGTTCAATGACTACAGTAAGGGGTTGGTGTTCAATGACTACAGTAAGGGGTTGGTGTTCAATGACTACAGTAAGGGGTTGGTGTTCAATGACTACAGTAAGGGGTTGTTGTTCAATGACTACAGTAAGGGGTTGTTGTTCAATGACTACAGTAAGGGGTTGGTGTTCAATGACTACAGTAAGGGGTTGGTGTTCAATGACTACAGTAAGGGGTTGTTGTTCAATGACTACAGTAAGGGGTTGGTGTTCAATGACTACAGTAAGGGGTTGTTGTTCAATGACTACAGTAAGGGGTTGTTGTTCAATGACTACAGTAAGGGGTTGTTGTTCAATGACTACAGTAAGGGGTTGTTGTTCAATGACTACACAGTAAGGGGTTGTTGTTCAATGACTACAGTAAGGGGTTGTTGTTCAATGACTACAGTAAGGGGTTGGTGTTCAATGACTACAGTAAGGGGTTGGTGTTCAATGACTACAGTAAGGGGTTGTTGTTCAATGACTACAGTAAGGGGTTGGTGTTCAATGACTACAGTAAGGGGTTGTTGTTCAATGACTACAGTAAGGGGTTGGTGTTCAATGACTACAGTAAGGGGTTGTTGTTCAATGACTACAGTAAGGGGTTGGTGTTCAATGACTACAGTAAGGGGTTGGTGTTCAATGACTACAGTAAGGGGTTGTTGTTCAATGACTACAGTAAGGGGTTGGTGTTCAATGACTACAGTAAGGGGTTGTTGTTCAATGACTACAGTAAGGGGTTGGTGTTCAATGACTACAGTAAGGGGTTGTTGTTCAATGACTACAGTAAGGGGTTGTTGTTCAATGACTACAGTAAGGGGTTGTTGTTCAATGACTACAGTAAGGGGTTGTTGTTCAATGACTACAGTAAGGGGTTGTTGTTCAATGACTACAGTAAGGGGTTGTTGTTCAATGACTACAGTAAGGGGTTGTTGTTCAATGACTACAGTAAGGGGTTGGTGTTCAATGACTACAGTAAGGGGTTGTTGTTCAATGACTACAGTAAGGGGTTGTTGTTCAATGACTACAGTAAGGGGTTGTTGTTCAATGACTACAGTAAGGGGTTGGTGTTCAATGACTACAGTAAGGGGTTGTTGTTCAATGACTACAGTAAGGGGTTGGTGTTCAATGACTACAGTAAGGGGTTGGTCTTTCAATGACTACAGTAAGGGGTTGTTGTTCAATGACTACAGTAAGGGGGTTGTTGTTCAATGACTACAGTAAGGGGTTGTTGTTCAATGACTACAGTAAGGGGTTGGTCTTTCAATGACTACAGTAAGGGGTTGTTGTTCAATGACTACATTAAGGGGTTGTTGTTCAATGACTACAGTAAGGGTTTGTTGTTCAATGACTACATTAAGGGGTTGGTGTTCAATGACTACAGTAAGGGGTTGGTCTTTCAATGACTACAGTAAGGGTTTGTTGTTCAATGACTACATTAAGGGGTTGTTGTTCAATGACTACAGTAAGGGGTTGGTCTTTCAATGACTACAGTAAGGGGTTGTTGTTCAATGACTACAGTAAGGGGTTGGTGTTCAATGACTACAGTAAGGGGTTGTTGTTCAATGACTACAGTAAGGGGTTGTTGTTCAATGACTACAGTAAGGGGTTGTTGTTCAATGACTACAGTAAGGGGTTGGTCTTTCAATGACTACAGTAAGGGTTTGTTGTTCAATGACTACAGTAAGGGGTTGTTGTTCAATGACTACAGTAAGGGGTTGTTGTTCAATGACTACAGTAAGGGGTTGGTGTTCAATGACTACAGTAAGGGGTTGTTGTTCAATGACTACAGTAAGGGGTTGGTGTTCAATGACTACAGTAAGGGGTTGTTGTTCAATGACTACAGTAAGGGGTTGGTGTTCAATGACTACAGTAAGGGGTTGGTCTTTCAATGACTACAGTAAGGGGTTGTTGTTCAATGACTACAGTAAGGGGGTTGTTGTTCAATGACTACAGTAAGGGGTTGTTGTTCAATGACTACAGTAAGGGGTTGGTCTTTCAATGACTACAGTAAGGGGTTGTTGTTCAATGACTACATTAAGGGGTTGTTGTTCAATGACTACAGTAAGGGTTTGTTGTTCAATGACTACATTAAGGGGTTGGTGTTCAATGACTACAGTAAGGGGTTGGTCTTTCAATGACTACAGTAAGGGTTTGTTGTTCAATGACTACAGTAAGGGTTTGTTGTTCAATGACTACATTAAGGGGTTGTTGTTCAATGACTACAGTAAGGGGTTGGTCTTTCAATGACTACAGTAAGGGGTTGTTGTTCAATGACTACAGTAAGGGGTTGGTGTTCAATGACTACAGTAAGGGGTTGGTGTTCAATGACTACAGTAAGGGGTTGTTGTTCAATGACTACATTAAGGGGTTGGTGTTCAATGACTACAGTAAGGGGTTGGTCTTTCAATGACTACAGTAAGGGTTTGTTGTTCAATGACTACAGTAAGGGTTTGTTGTTCAATGACTACATTAAGGGGTTGTTTTTCAATGACTACAGTAAGGGGTTGGTCTTTCAATGACTACAGTAAGGGGTTGTTGTTCAATGACTACAGTAAGGGGTTGGTGTTCAATGACTACAGTAAGGGGTTGGTCTTTCAATGACTACAGTAAGGGGTTGTTGTTCAATGACTACAGTAAGGGTTTGTTGTTCAATGACTACATTAAGGGGTTGTTGTTCAATGACTACAGTAAGGGGTTGGTCTTTCAATGACTACAGTAAGGGGTTGTTGTTCAATGACTACAGTAAGGGTTTGTTGTTCAATGACTACATTAAGGGGTTGTTGTTCAATGACTACAGTAAGGGGTTGGTCTTTCAATGACTACAGTAAGGGGTTGTTGTTCAATGACTACAGTAAGGGGTTGGTGTTCAATGACTACAGTAAGGGGTTGGTCTTTCAATGACTACAGTAAGGGGTTGTTGTTCAATGACTACACAGTAAGGGGTTGTTGTTCAATGACTACAGTAAGGGGTTGTTGTTCAATGACTACAGTAAGGGGGTTGTTGTTCAATGACTACAGTAAGGGGTTGTTGTTCAATGACTACAGTAAGGGGTTGTTGTTCAATTTTGGTGGTTGGTCAGAATATTGAATATAAATGACTTACTTAGAATAAAAAAAAATGCAATGCAATACATTGAATAATGACTTTATTTCATTTTAAAAAAAATATAACTTTCACTTGTCAAATGCAAGTTTAATGTGTTAGCTGTGCAAGTATTTAATAATGATTTTGCTACTTAATTTGGTACTGTTTAAGAGCTTTTGAAAAGTTTTAAAGAGTAAATTGAAATAAACATGACACATTTGGCCACTTAACTTTGTAAATTTCAACTTTATTTGATACCTTAAAATGCAACTGAAGCAAATTTGAAGTGATATCAGTCATCACATTAAAGAAGTGTTTACCACATTAAAACTATATTTAACAACTTAATACAAGATTTATTATGTTAAAACAACAACTAAAGCGTAGGTTTTTTTTTTTGGTTTTTGACATGAACAACCTTTCATAACAGTGTGGCACAAGGTCTTTTGCTTGACTTGTAATTAAAATTGCAAAAATGGGACCTGTCATTCATTATCATGCAGACTTTGACTGCCAAGTTGATACATGTAAAAACACAAATTATTTGTCTTGGCCCAACCAATATAATTCTATTTGGATTTTTTCAAATAAATATTTGGTCTGAGACAAATTCCTATCCTGCAATGCACTAATTTTTGTTCATATTAAGGATTTATATATAGCTTAACTCCATGTTCATATACAACAGACAACTAAAACAATAATATGGTAAACAATGTATATATTAATAAATTAAATAGTATAATTGATTACCTTTAGTTTTATTTACTTACAATATAACGTCTAATTACTGATAACAGTTAAAAATATCACATCTTAACTTTTTCAATCATAAACCGAAACTACCAACTAAACTTTGTCATATAATGGAAATCCCTTCCTTGTTTCAGTTTCAAAAATATTAATGGAGTTTGAAAGCTATTTTTAGATATATGCATGAAATTATAAGAACATTGAAGTTGTTGTGCATCTTTTTAAAAAAAAAGGTCCCTTCAACATTCCCACATTTAGACCATAGACCTGTAATTAATAATAGGTCTCTATTCAGACTGTATAAGTAATATCTTTAGGCGGTATAGAATTTCTCAGCTACTGGGCTTGACTATAGCTAACATGCGGAGATCAATTCCGGTAATGACCCCTTTTTAATATAACGAGTTCACATCTGTCAAAGAGTCAACAACCCATCGGGATGAACATGTCAACCCAAGGCCACCGATGGTTCTTTGAAAATGAACGACCAGGAAACCCTCATACCACAGGGTCGACTGCAGATGGCACAGGTATTTGGGTCGAGGTTTTTTTTTTTAGTTTTGATACATGCGTTCAAAGCAGCCGTTTTTATGATAATTTTTTTTTCACAACCTTGGTTTTACATTTACATTAATTTGCTTGTAACAATCACATCTGGACTTATTATTGATCTCTATTAAACATTCGATCATTTAAATGTAACTTTGATGCTTAAGTTTCATATGTTCAAGATCGAGTTCAATTAAACAAGCGTCCGTGTGTTGATCTTGAACTTAAAAAAACCTAAGTGGACACCGTTTACGTTGACGTATCACGCTTTAACCGACAACTCGAAATTAAAACATTATCATCCTCAAGTTATTTTTACATGTAAATTAAAATGAAGAGAAGTCACCCCTCTTCACCAAACCATACTTTGAGCAAAATCACAATACATTTTTGAAAACAGGAACAAACTGCTTCCACAGATACAAGTAAACAAGGGTTAATAGAACCTCAAGTTTTGTCGGAGCCAGATATAACGTCTGCTCGTCCTGCTCCATGTAGCAATGAATGTGTAGACAATACGCTAGTGCCTAAATCGTTACAGGCACAAAACTTTGATATTGCATCATACAAGGGAAAGGTTGACGACAAGCAAAGGTTCTTTCTACTGAAAGGGTTTTTCCCGCTTCGTTTGTATTTCCTCTTACAGAAATTCGGGGAGTGAAAAAGAGTTTTAATCGAACATGACTCGATAAACATCCTTGGTTAAGATAGTCCGAGTCAGCAAATGCAGTGTATTGTTTCTATTGCGTTCTTTTTTCTATAATTCTGATAATGAACCCCTGTAAATGATCAAATTTGACAACTTTGATAAAACGTCATTTGGTCTCCAACCTGGTCATGACAAGTGTATTGAAATGAGTGAAAATTTTATGAAAATTTTCATGTCCACTTCCTATAATTCGCTCTACCGGTGACCTATGAATGTTTTATTGGCTTTTGATTATTCTTCAAAGAGGGCTGGAAGATTTAAAACAATACTAGAGCAGGAACAGAGAGAGGCCCATGATGGTAGAACAAATAAAGATAGAGCAGGCTGAGCCGGAACAGAGAGAGGCCCATGATGGTAGAACAAATAAAGATAGAACAGGCTGAGCCGGAACAGAGAGAGGCCCATGATGGTAGAACAAATAAAGAGTATGTGTGAGAGATGGTCAAGTAGAGCTGACGCTCTGGACACATTCATTGCTGCCCATCCAATAACTGTTGACACCTTGGAAGATTTCGCGTCAGGTGGTGATAAAAATGCAAAGTAGCTGAAGCTGGCCATTCATGATTTTGGATTCATGGTCGCATTGGTTATAACAGAACACCTCTTGCAAATTAACTTGAAACTATCAACTTTGTTACAGAAACCCTCTCTTGACCTGGTAGAGGCAGCATCAGAAGCCAAACTGTGATTTCTTCTTTTAAGAGTCAGACAAGATGACAGCATTTGGCAGGAGTGGTATAGGGACACCCTCAAACTGGCAAAAGATCAACGTGTAGAACCAAGCAAACCTAGAACGACAGGAAGGCAACAGCATAGAAACAACACACCAGCGGATACACCTGAACAATATTGGCGACAATCAATACTTTATCAATTGCAGAAAGATCCTTTAGTGCCCTGGAACGAGTGAAAACCTACCTGTTCTCGACAATGGTTGAGGGAAGGCTTAATAGGTTGCCAATGATACATGTTCACCCGGAGATTGACATTGATTTCGACGCAGTGATTAATATCTTTGCCTCTGATGGCAACCGCAAAATACAACTTTTAATCCCGTATTAATATCAGGGCATCGTATAATAACGTATAGCAAACACAGTCTCAAAGATTCATTTGTTTTCGACTTCATGTGTGTACGTTTATGGTTATTTGATGTCGAGAAATGTTTTATATTTTTTCCTATTTAGTCTTTGTTCCTAGATGTATATCTGTGTTATCATGTCTTGTATTCAAGTGGGGTATTATTGGTTTAATTTTGTTAAAAAAACAAAAACAAAAAACAAAAAAATTCAATAAAAAAAAAACAAAAACAAAAAGAAAAAAAAAGAAAAATGAGAATAAAAAAAAGTAAAGCTGGCTGTGATTCTTTATACTTATACACTTTCCTCTAAACACTTAACAAGTTTAAAAATGGATGGTCAAAGCTATTACCTTAATCAATAAATAGAATACATGAAATTATGTCTGATATAGAAAATATGGGAAAAAAATAAACAATTTTGTAATTTTAATTTTGGAATTTCGACAAACGAAATTTCAGACTGTATTTCAAAATTGAAATATGGGAAAGCCTCAGGTTTAGATGGCATATCTGCAGAAATGTTAAAGACAGGGTCTTCTATGTTAATTCCAGTTTTACAAAGACTATTTAATGTTGTATTCTCTTCGGGTTTTTATCCTATGCAATGGTCATCGGCATATATAACATCAATCTTCAAATCGGGGGACACAAATAAACCCGAAAATTATCGAGGAATTGCTATTAATTCCTGCGTTGGTAAACTTTTCAACAGCATTTTGAACAATAGATTGGATAATTTCTTAAAAGAAAATAATATCATAGTAAATATCAAATTGGCTTTAGAAAAAGGTCGAGGACATCAAACCATACTTTTGTTTCAAAAACATTGATAGATAAATATAATAATAAAAAAAATGGTAAACTATTTGCTTGCTTTGTAGGTTTCAAAAAAGCTTTTGATACAGTTGTACATGACGGTATTCGATACAGTTGAACATGACGGTATTCGATACAGGTGAGCATGCCGGTATTCGATACTGTTGCACATAACGGTATTCGATACAGTTGAGCATGTCAGTATTCGATACAGTTGAGCATACCGGTATTAGATACAGTTGTGCAGGACGGTATTCGATACAGTTGAGCATGCCGGTATTCGATACTGTTGTACATAACGGTATTCGATACAGTTGAGCATGACGGTATTTGATACAGTTGAGCATACCGGTATTTGATACAGTTGTGCATGCCGGTATTCGATACAGTTTTACATGCCGGTATTCGATACAGCTGAGCATGCCGGTATTCGATACAGTTGTACATGATGGTATTCGATACAGTTGAGCATGACGGTATTTGACACAGTTGAGCATGCCGGTATTCCATACAGTTGTACATGATAGTTTTCGATACAGATGAGCATGCTGGTATTTGACTCAGTTGAGCATGCCGGTATTCGATACAGCTGAGCATGCCGTTATTCGGTACAGTTGTACATGCCGGTATTTGATACAGTTGAGCATGCCGGTATTTGATACAGTTGAGCATGCCGGTATTCCATATAGTTGTACATGATAGTGTTCGATACAGATGAGCATGCTGGTATTTGACTCAGTTGAGCATGCCGGTATTCGATACAGCTGAGCATGCCGGTATTCGGTACAGTTGTACATGCCGGTATTTGATACAGTTGAACATGCCGGTATTCGATACAGTTGTGCATGCCGGTGTTTGATACAGTTGTGCATGCCGTTATTGGACACAGTTGTACATGACGGTATTCGATACAGTTGTACATGACGGTATTCGATACGGATGAGCATGCCGGTATCCGATACTGTTGTACATAACGGTATTTGATACAGTTGAGCATGCCGGTATTCGATACAGTTGTGCATGACGGTATTCGGTACAGTTGTGAATGCCGGTATTCGATACAGTTGTGCATGCCGTTATTCGATACAGATAAGCATGCCGGTATCCGATACTGTTGTACATAACGGTATTTGATACAGTTGAGCATGCCGGTATTCGATACAGTTGTGCATGACGGTATTCGATACAGTTGTGAATGCCGGTATTCGATACAGTTGTGCATGCCGGTGTTTGATACAGTTGTGCATGCTGTTATTGGACACAGTTGCCGGTATTCGATACAGTTGTGCATGCCGGTGTTTGATACAATTGTGCATACCGTTATTGGACACAGTTGTACATGCCGGTATACAATAGATTGGATAATTTCTTAAAAGAAAATAATATCATAGTAAATATCAAATTGGTTTTAGAAAAAGGTCGATACTTTTGTTTCAAAAACATTGATAGATAAATATAATAATAAAAAAAATGGTAAACTATTTGCTTGCTTTGTAGGTTTCAAAAAAGCTTTTGATACAGTTGTACATGACGGTATTCGATACAGTTGAACATGCCGGTATTCGATACAGTTGTGCATGCCGGTTTTCGATACAGTTGTACATGATGGTATTCGATACAGTTGAGCATGACGGTATTTGACACAGTTGAGCATGCCGGTATTAGATACAGTTGTACATGATAGTGTTCGATACAGATGAGCATGCTGGTATTTGACTCAGTTGAGCATGCCCGTATTCGATACAGCTGAGCATGCCGTTATTCGGTACAGTTGTACATGCCGGTATTTGATACAGTTGAACATGCCGGTATTCGATACAGTTTTACATGCCGGTATTCGATACAGCTGAGCATGCCGGTATTCGATACAGTTGTACATGATGGTATTCGATACAGTTGAGCATGACGGTATTTGACACAGTTGAGCATGCCGGTATTCGATACAGTTGTACATGGTAGTGTTCGATACAGATGAGCATGCTGGTATTTGACTCAGTTTAGCATGCCGGTATTCGATACAGCTGAGCATGCCGGTATTCGATACAGCTGAGCATGCCGTTATTCGGTACAGTTGTACATGCCGGTATTTGATACAGTTGAACATGCCGGTATTCGGTACAGTTGTACATGCCGGTATTTGATACAGTTGAACATGCCGGTATTCGATACAGTTGAACATGATAGTGTTCGATACAGATGAGCATGCTGGTATTTGACTCAGTTTAGCATGCCGGTATTCGATACAGCTGAGCATGCCGGTATTCGATACAGCTGAGCATGCCGTTATTCGGTACAGTTGTACATGCCGGTATTTGATACAGTTGAACATGCCGGTATTCGGTACAGTTGTACATGCCGGTATTAGACACAGTTGTACATGATAGTGTTCATTGTGTTCATGTGTTCATTCAGAATTGTCAACTTTCCTTTCACCTGTGACAACATCCCTTCAGCAACTGCGCATGGAGTGTTCATATAACTCATACGTTATGCCAGAGCTTGCCGAAACTACGCAAACTTTTTGTATCGCGCTAGACCTCTAACAAATAGGCTTCTGGAACAGGGTTATGTTGCTACAAGATTGAAGTCATCACTACAGAAGTCTTATGGTCGTCATCATGAACTCGTGGATCGTTATGGTGTATCCATCAGCACCATGAAAACTGATTTATTCAACGGGTTATAGTTTTCCTTTCCTCGTTTGTTTACCCGGACTTGATTTTTTATGAGCAACTCTGCGGGTGTTTCTAGAAAAGCAGAGGACGCTTACTCTACCGGTGCACCTGGTCCATGCTCCCATTTTTAGTGGAGTCCGAGTTGCTCATTTACTTTTGTTACTTTGTATGTATGATTTTAGTTAGTTTATGTTCTTTGTTGTGTATGTCTGTTTTCCATGTCTGGTCTTTGTCCCTGGATTACATTCTTTTGATTACCGCTATAACCTTGGTTCCCTTGATTACTCTTTTATCTAATGTACATGGACGCATTTGTAATGACTTTCTTATGTTATTAGTTCGTAAATTCGAAATTTTCCCCAATATCATGAATGTATGATGATTTAATTTACGCAAAAAATATCAATTCTTTATTTGGCAAATGCATTTTAGCCACTCTCTTTATTTGAACTCAAGTTCAGCAGGATTTTTATATCAAAGCAAAAACACACCGTTAGCACATTCTTTTTTTTTTTTATTGAAACGTCATTTATCTTTGACGTTACACTGAACGATATTAACACCGCGCGCAACATGTCGCAGCTGCTTCAGATTGACACCGTGCGCAACGCATACATGCCGCAGCTACTTCAGATCGAAGTGTCATTCCAGTAATGTATAATAATTTTGTAAAGTTTATCCTTTACTATTTCATCTATTTTATTCGGTTTTCTACATTGTGTATGTACAAAAATGTGTCTTATTTTCACGCTCTGGCTATGTATTTGGATTTTTACATATTTGTCAAATTGTTAATGCTTCGACCGGTATTTTTTGCCGTTATTCAGTTAAATGCACCGACGAGTTTGGGTTATCTCTCTTGGTATTTATATTCGTTAGAATCTTTATAAAATCAGACAAGTGATTCGTGTTTCAAAAACCCACCGAATTCAGTTATATTTATTATTCAGATCACATAACGTGTCTTAGTTTTTCATTTGGTTGTTGCGCTTTTGAGATAAAATTATTTATACTCGGCGTCACATAAATAACATACTGTTAAAATTTGAATAAAAATATTTTCTACGACTTTATTGACACCAACCGTCGTTTAAATTGTCTTAAATGACTTGCTCATTCGTTTAGCCAAACAGCTTCTCAAAAACAAGTCGCTTATTAGCTTAAATCATGCGTAACAAATCCTTACGGGAAAATCCCATACTAATATCCGCCATGTTGGTTTTTACGGGACGATTTGTTTACAAACGAAGTTCGTAAGTTCCCGTCGAACTCCAGTGACAATCGTCTGCTTGATCAACTTCTCGGTATTGTACGTTGTTCGCGTAAAATAAATCCGAGATATCCGAAATAACGCCGAAGTGCATTCTGGGTTCTTCGGTTTTTGGACAAACCATTTAAACATAAACAACATCTCCTAGCAACCCGATCACTGTAAACATGGCCGACTTTTTACAATGTAAATATTGGCACCTAGAATTAAAATCTGACCGGAATTTAACTATTCAATGTTTAGGGAGAAGCCGTTTGGCTAAACGAATGAGCAAGTCATTTAAGACAATTTAAACGATGGTAGGTGTCAATAAAGTAGTAGAAAATATTTTTATTCAAATTTTAACAGCATGTTATTTATGTGACGCCGAGTATAGATTGTACATGTGATTGCCACTTTGCAAGCGTAATCGTTTTTGATTTGGTTTCATTTTGTTGATATGAGTGGTAGATTAATGCATGATTTTCTAAAAAGTGCGAATCTGAATGCAGAAATGATTATAGTTATGTGAAAATATAGCATATGTAGACTGAAAAAGCGTCATTTGTTTGGTGGGTTTTTCTACACCATTAATCACTTTACCATTGGTACAATCTAATTAAAAGCCACTCTCGCTGCTCCCGGTTTTCTGTTATGTCACACGCGAGCTAAGAGATCGGTTTTTAATTAAATTGCCATTGGTAGTGTCTGAATTTTACATAGACTGATACTTAAATGTCCTACAATCCATCCTCGCCTCAATTTTCTCCTTGCATATCTGTGAAAATACAACCATAAATAGTCACAATATATTTTTTTCTGAAACTACAATGTAATTATTCAACTGAAAAGATGTGTGATTTTTGACGATTTACTTCAACCTTTTTTAATCCCCCAAAGTTAGTTAAAAAACATACAACGAAAGTCTGTATGTTATTGCGAACACTATTATGCAGTGGAATAAACTTGATAATAGCATTAAAAGCCGATCTAGCAGCTCCCGGTTTTCTGTTATGTCGCTCACACGCGACATAACAGAAAACCGGGAGCTGCGAGATCGGCTTTCAATTAGATTAACATTTCTATCAATGTCTTTTAGTAACACCTCAAACACCTCAAACCTGACATACAAATGTAATGCATCTTATTATGCACATGGCTTCCGATAAAATTGAATATTTTTCACTGTAAACACAGAAACTTGAAATCCTAATTGTTTCATGATTTTCCAACAAATCATCCTCCTTGTCCAACATGTTAGGACAATGTGCATTCTTGTTTCATTGTTCCAGAAGGACGAAAAGCTAATTTTTCTTTCTACCCATTTCATCATGAAATTTATCAGATTAACCACCCCCATAATATAAGGTAAAAGAGTGATTAAGGGAGCCAAGGTTATAGCGGTGTAATCCATGGACTGGGAGGGTCCACCGTGCACCCCCCACTCATCAACTTCATGGTGATTTTTAGATACCTTTATACTTCCCATTACCGCATCAATTTGTCGCAAAAGAATATTCTCGGATTCTTTTTCAGTATAAGCCTATATTTGTACCTCACTGGGTCAAAAAGCCAGGATTTTTTAGACTCAATTGTTTGACCGTCTGAGTCTTCCTGGGATAGCATGTGTGAACAAACTAAACATATTTAGGTATTATCATATGGCCTAATGTCTCAGCTTTCCATTCATACCAAAACAGTTGCGGTAACACTTAGAGTTTAGGGGTAAAATGTAAATAATGTACCCCTACCCCGCCGAAAAATAGTCTAAATTGGCATATTTTTCGATGTCAAAAGCCCAAAATACACAAAAGCTTGTTCGAAGTAGGTAACTTGAAAAACAATACCCATAATCTGTGATATGGAAGAATATTCCGAATATTCCTCATTTTATGAAAAACTCATTATTGTCAGCTTCAAACTGAAAATTTCTCGCCTGAAATGAGAACATATGTTTAATACATCGATATATAAAACACAAGTACCCAACATGTCTTTTTTATCTACTATATGCTTAAAATTAACATTTTGGTCCATGATGAGGTATGGGTGCCAATTTTTCACCTAATTGGTCTTGGAAAAGTTCAAATATTTATTACTCGGGTTTATTAGAAAGCTAAGGCACTATATAATTGTGTTTGAATATACAAAAGCTGATTTGAAGTACGATATTTGAAAAAAAAATTGACAATTATATGTAAAATTATTAAATTAAGAAAATTCCCTTTTTTATGAAAAACTCATTATTGTTACATTGAAACTGAAAAAATGGCGCCTGAAATGAGAAGATATGTCAGATACATCGCTAATTAAAACAACAGAACCCAACATGTCTATTGTACGAAAAATATTGCCAAAAATAACATTTAAATTCATGTTGAGGCATTTTTTTCATGGGTTGTGGTGGCATTTTCCCACCTAACATGACATGAAAATGTTCAAATATTTATCTCTTAGGCTTATTTTGAAACTTAGTCATTTCATTAATTTGCTGTATCACAAAAAAAAAAGCTTGTTTAAACTACGGAATTCTGAAAAAAAGACAATAACAGGTGATATGGAAGAAAATTAAGAAATTCTTAAATTTCCCATTTTTCCGATTTTATAGTAATTGTCACCCTAAAAGGAAAAACTATGCGCCTGAATTGATCAGATATATTTTATACATCTTTATCTTAATGAATGCTTAAAATATGAGTTCTACTCTCTTGGTAGGATGTGAATGAGAATTCTGTTTGATACTGTGACCAGTTTTCTAGGGGCAGGGGTAATATTTTTACCATTGTTGGAAAAATCTTTCTTGAAAATTAGGTTTTTTTTGTGGTTTATTTATATAGAAAAGTATCTATCCTTTGATACCAAATTTGAGACGTTTCAGTCGAGCAATAACTTGTAGAGTAGAATTTATCTGACTTTTACGGAAAATTCGAAAATCCATTTTTTTTGCATTTTTGGATAAATTCTGATTACGAAAATCGGCAAAATTCATCAAAAGAACCATAGAAGTTTAAATTGTGATAATACTAAACAGAAAATACCAACTAAACCGTTTTTTTACTCACGTATAAATACTTTAGGGGTTTTGACATTGAAAAATAAGTCCAATTTAAGCAATTTTTGCGGCGGGGTAGGGGTACATTGTATTTATTTGACCCCAAATCCCTAAGTGTTACTGCAACAATATTGGTACCATTGTAAAGCTGAGACATTGGGCTACGTGATGATACATATATATGTGAGTTTACTTTGCTTTGAAGAAAGAAGAAGGTCGTAGAATCAAAATACTCAAAAAATTGATTTTTGCCTCAACGAGGTATAAAGAGTAGCCGAAAAATACAAAAATGCTTCAGTGAATTTTTTGGCGACAAAAATATTCTGAAATGGGCGGTATAACGGTACCTGAAAATCATATTTTGGTTGATGAGTGGGGTGTGCACGGGGGTTATCTCTGCTCACGTACTAGTAATCAAAAGAACATAATCCAGGGACAAAAACCAGACATGGAAAACAGACATACACAACAAAGAACATAAAGTAACTTAAGTCATACATACAAAGTAACAAAAGTAAATGAGCTAACAAACACACCATAAAATTCACAATACACCCAATTCTCTCCTTGGAATACATCAACATACACCATATAGACAAAATGAGATATCCACTTAGAGAATGCTCGCAGTTACTGAGAGGTACAGATGAGATCCGTTCTAACTTCTCAAGGGAACTGTCAGAAGAGTCGGCTCTAGGACAGTTCTTAAAGTGTCATAGAACAGTTCTTGAGCCATTTCTTCTGACAGTTCTGCTAGCAGAAACGGCTCTAAGAAAACAGTTCTACTACTAGAGCAAGCTCTTCTGACAGATCTGACAGAGTCGTCTCTATTAGAACAGTTCAAGTAGTAGAGCCGGCTATGCTAGAAATGTCAGCTTGCTCTAGAACTGTTCTAAATCTGTCATAGAACTGTTCTTCTGAGATTTCTAGGGCAGTTCTGTGAGAGGTTAAAACTGATCTCCCATGTATAGAACATATTAAAGAGTGTTATATGATCAAAACTTAACCAGCTGATTGTAGTCAAGTAATGAAGATTTGATACAGTATAGTACTCAAATAATCAGTTTTTATGTAGGGATGCAATTGGGGATCGGATATCTCTATTTGTGAAAACAAGGTTCAATGAATAGACAATAACTTGAAAATCGTAACCTTTACCATTAGACTACAATTAATCTTTTGCGTTATAACGCACGTTCTGAAATATTAAATAGCAATCAATCGATCAATAGATGAAAGAAATTTTCATTTTTTTTTTATTAAATAAACACATACAAATTTATAAAAGTATTTCAGAGATGTATAAAAATACTACTTTTATCTAAATAATGAAATAATAAACGAATAACGTATAATGATTATCACAAATACAAGCTTCGAATCAAAACATACATTTCCGTACAATTCATGCAACATATATGGATTAAAGAAATGAGTTCGTATGAATGGATAACAGAGAGAAGTGGATTTTTTAAGATTCGTTTAAGATGTCTGTTAACTTAGTTCAACTTTCTTTGGTCTTTTAACAATTACTGAGAAGAATCAGGAAATAGTAATTGCATTAGTGTTTTGTCATTGATGTTGTTATTAGAAGGCTTATTTGAAATGTTTGTCTCGGGATTCTCTTGTTCGATGTTTGAATGACGATCCCCAATTTCCTTAGCCGTAATGTCAAACCTGGAACTATTATTTCCAGTTTGTATAACTCTATCTTTTAACGATATTCCATTTTTAATCGAATTTGTTCTTGTTTCAGTCTTTACAACGTTAAATTCTTTTGGTACCACCAACATTTTATCGACTATCCTAGCAATTTTACTATTTTGCCATGTATCGGTGTTACCATGACTACCACCGATTTGGCTGTATTTATCAATAGGTTCTAATGGTGGAGGAACAATGGCAACATTTTTAACTAAAGAGTTTACTACGTTGTCATTGAGTGATATCTTCTGTTTCTGATTGTAGTTTAATACAACGGCATTTCCTTTTCTTTCACCAGTCCATGTAGACTGAATCTTCTTGGGTGAAACTTTACCGTTTATACGTCGCCTCGTGACCCCTTCTCTAGACAAACCCTCTGTTGTAAATAGACTTTTAGCAACATATCTTTGATGTGGAAGGATTTTACGTCTGATAAGATTACTGTGCGTACTGTAAGAGTCCTTGTGATACTGTGTGGATTTTTCATTGATCGTATTTGTAGCAGGAGGCGTTCCCTTTACAAGACTTTTGACCTTAGAAAAGTATTGCTTTTCACTTGGATTTATTTCTTTGGTTGACACACCTAACTGATTGAGTGTGTATCTTATCTGGTGTCGTAAGTTTTGAATAGTTCTCTGTAGTTGTGGAGTAAACCATTCGACATTCCGTATTTGGTAACGATCATACTGATCAGGCTGAATGGAAACCGTCGGACTGGGAATGGGCTTTTGATGGATTGCTGATTTAGCACTAAATAACCCTGTTTCACCGACTGGAGGCTTTTTAGTAAAAGTCTTTCCTGCATCGTTTACCCATAGAAAGGGAGACGATCTAGTGTCTAGTTCTCGGTAAAGAGCTTCGTGGCCTTTGAAAAACTTTTTGAAAGAAGTAAAAGAAGTGGATGGCTTTGATTGATAAGACGAATATCCATCTTTCACCGACACTCCTGGACGTTTTAGAACCCTCATTAATTTTGGACTGTGCTTAGGGATTACTACCCGAGAGGCTACAGTAATGGGTTCGGAGTTGCCAACAAGTTTGATCCGTTGATGTGCTTTTTGTTGATTATAATCTGGAAAAAGAATATACGAGACATATGTAATGCATACAAAAGTAACAAAAAATCATATGAATATGGTATACATAGTGAACGATAAAAGTTTATAAGAGCAAACAAAACTAAAACCAGTAGTTATTATAGAAAGAAAATGCAAATCATCGATAGTTTCGGCAAATACAACTGAATGATATAAAAAGGATTTTGTGTCGGTAAGGTCGACACTGAAATACGTACTTGTAGAAACTTGATATGCAGATATCCCACAGAAAAATGCTGCTTCACAGAGACAAAGCATCAGTAACATTTCCATTATAGCTGTTTGTGCTGAAAAAAAAGTGCGTTAAAACATTATGAAACAAAACTCAAGAAGTATATAACAACAAGAAAGCAAATGTAATTATAAAATCACCACTTTAAATCGGACCATTCTAAAATCACCACTTTAAATTGGACCATTCTAAAATCACCACTTTAAAAAGGACCATCTTAATTGAATAATGAAAACATATATGTTATACATTTTATTTTCATTTAGTGAAAAAAAATTAAGTTATCTACAAACTCTTTTCATACAAACAACTCCACACAGACGCTACTAAAATGTACTTGTAATAAATTAAAACATACCAAGCATAACGATTACACAGCAATGTAAAATCCTATATTTATATTTATATGTAGTATACAACAAGTCTCAATTGATCTGCAATAAAAGATATTCCGATATTTATATAATTTACCAGACAGTCGATTTGACAAATTGCTTTGTTGTTTTGTCGTATTTTGTAAGGTATTTTCAAAATATATCTAAATATAGATACTAGTAGTCTACATTTTACGAAATGCCTGATTGATTATTCCACCACATCATTAGCATAACTTTTTTGACAATTACTTGATTGTTAGTTAAGACTTGTGGGAGATATTGTTTATTGTGATTGTACAGCACTTTCCGCACATGTAAAATTAAACTTGCTAGCAGGAAAATATCTACCGAGAAAATGTAGAAAATGTTAACACTGTCAAGAATATCTAACCTAGCCAATTATGAACTGATATTTAAAAAATATTTTTTGTTCCGCTAAGTATGCCTATTATAGCGTTTTTCTGACATACATGTACCATGCCATAAATACTTGTTCTAAGTGTGAGCTGTGATTTTTTTCTCCATTATCATAAAATCAAATTGTGACGTAACTGTAATTATAAGATATAACATTATTCTGTTTTCCGGAAGAAAGCTTTCGCAGATAAAAAAAAACCGTGCGACTTTCACGAATAAACGCGTTATTGTTATATGGTCTGGAGCTGCCATGTCAGTTAACTGTTAGTAGTCATTTGTTTGTGCATTTGAATGCATGACGTACGATCAGTTTCTTTATTTATGTTTGAAAAGGAACTCAGACATTTTAACTGATTTTTAAGTATGTTTAATTGTGTAATATTTTTCCACAGTGACCAGTTTTGTGTAGTATGGTAAGGTTGTGATCACGCCAAAGTACATTAACCCCGCCACATTTTTTGCGCCTGTTCTAAGTCAGGAATCTCTGTACATGTCTTGTTTCGGTTTCACTTTCAGTTTACTTTATGTTGCTGGTGTAAATGGAGGCAACTGTACCTGTGTATAAAGTTGTTATGGGGTCAACTACAGCCTGTCCAGTAGTTTGAGGGGTATAAAGTTGTTATGGCGCCAACTACAGCCTCCCATAGTGGTTTGAGGGGTATAAAGTTGTTATGTCGCCAACTACAGCCTGCCCAGTGGTTTGAGGGGTATACAGTTGATATGACGCCAACTACAGCCTGCCAAGTGGTTTGAGGGGTATAAAATTGTTATGGGGCCAACTACAGCCTGCCAAGTGGTTTGAGGGGTATAAAGTTGTTATGGCGCCAACTACAGCCTGCCAAGTGGTTTGAGGGTATAAAGTTGTTATGGGGCCAACTACAGCCTCCCATAGTGGTTTGAGGGGTATAAAGTTGATATGACGCCAACTACAGCCTGCCAAGTGGTTTGAGGGGTATAAAGTTGTTATGGCGCCAACTACAGCCTGCCAAGTGGTTTGAGGGGTATAAAGTTGTTATGGCGCCAATTACAGCCTGCCCAGAACTTTGAGGGGTATAAAGTTGTTATGGGACCAACTACTGCTTGCCCAGTGGTTTTAGGGGTATAAAGTTGTTATGGCGCCTACTACAGCCTGCCCAGTGGTTTGAGGGTTTCCGCATCGTTTATTGAAGACCAGTGGGTTGCCTTGAGTTGGTAGTTTTCATCCCGTCTTGGTTATTGTCTCTATGACATATTCATTATATCCATTCTCCTTATCTTGTTATATTGACTTTCCTTTTTGACTAAGTACTAGTATTTCTTTTGCCTAGATCTTATCAGTCGGTATTTTTTATGCTAGAACTTACAACCAGAAGTAAGAGGTTGGTACTATGTTTAGAAAGATTGTATTCAGTAAATGTTTTTGTTTCTAGCAGTGGACGTCATTGGATATTTATTATCAGTTTATCAGTGACACTTTTAAGCAATCTAATTTCTAGATAGTCGACTAAATTGTGATTCAAAGAAAAGTGCAAATAATTACCCAGTCTAAATGTTTGATGTATAGACTGAAAAATTTAACAATGACTCATTCACAAAATAACAAGCATTGACAGTACCACATAAACCGTAAATCATTTACTTAAAACCCCATCTATCAAACATAGTTTATCACTCGAATGATGTATGTAACGACGGTTATGACAGGTCTAAATGACGTCATTTTTATATGTTGAGAATATGGTCCAATAAATGGCATCACAAGGACAAGAATATGGTCCAATAAATGGCATCACAAGGACAAGAATCGAGAGGCTGGTCATTTAGGCGTGACGCACGTTTAACGTAAAATCACTGACAACAAGAAGTGATAAAATATGTCGCTTCGTTATAAGACTTCTATCTTAAAGAAAAAGAAACACAACATTTTAATGACAATTCAATTCCTAGATTTGGAAACGGAAATTAAGATGAAAAAAAATAAATATTATACACAACAGAACACGAAAGTGAATAAATTATCGCTACTTCCTTTTTCTTCTTGTTCCAATAATTTCCTTAACTTTACTGGTAAACCTTTGACTGTAATTAATTCCTTGTTATAACATGAATTAGATATATATACCCCAGCCAGTATATTAAATTTCACACGTACAAATAGTCACGATTGAACGTCATTATACTATTGTAGAAATAGGGATCAATGTATTTTATCTCCTACAGTTCTCCCGTGTATTGTTAGTTACTTAGTCTTGGTAGTCTCCTTCTCCTTGATTTTACTTTGATGTGCGTGTCATGATTGGAAAACGTACCGCTGATCATGAGCTAGCTGACATTTTGCATCTCTGAGAGGTTGTTGTCGTTTTTGGCATATTCACCCATTCTCGCTATAAGTTTACATATTCACCATATACCCATTCTCGCTATAAGTTTACATATTCACCATATACCCATTCTCGCTATAAGTTTACATATTCACCATATACCCATTCTCGCTGTAAGTTTACATATTCACCATATCACCATTCTCGCTATAAGTTTTACATTTCAGTCGTAAACTGTATAGTAATATTAAGATTATTCCAAGATCGTGTCGGTTCTAAAAATGCATGATCGTGATAAATATAAAAAAGTTAAATGGTGTTCTTGTAAAAAAAAAGATACAGCACGTTTACAGCGGAGAGTAACCGACATAGATATAAATTCGGCTTCAATGTAAAATAAATAACAGTTAAACTGAAATAGAAGTTCATTTGTTGTCTATCGCTTTTCATGGATTGAATTTTAATTATTTTACATTTAATTCATAGAAAACTAATTTTCCGCATATGATGACATAAATTCCCAGGAATGTGCTTGTAAATAGTTGTTTTTTCTGCTTACTTTTCATATGCGATGATTCAACTTGGAATGCTATGCAACTTTGAAAAGTGCACATGCTTGCTTAATAGGAAACGCTACCAGTACTGAATGCAAATTATGAAATGTAATTTGTCTTCCTAAAAATCTTTTCGTACACTGAGAGTGTACAGTTTTGACTGAAAAAAGTTCATAAAGCTTTGTTAAACGATAGCAATTTTATGATTTTGTTTGTTTGTTGGGGTTTAACGTCCGAGCAGCAATATTTCAGCTATATTCAGACAATGAACATGAAATTGATGATAAAATGAACATGAAATGATGATGAAATGAAAAAGGGATGGGACACAAGGACAATTGGGTCGACAAATTTTGATGGCCACTGGAAATAGGGAGAGGTGGGTAGGGTCGGGCAATTTAGCCTCCTGTGGCGGAGCCCTATGGTTCCTACTCCGGGAGAATACCACAGTAGGGTTCTTTAACGTGCGAGGAACGTGGCATCTTTCCCAACACGGTGCACCACTATGGTTTGCGGTCAGGTTTTCCGTATTATAACCCATTCCACCACCTGTGGCACACATCCCAGTTGCTCTGTGGGCAGAGCGCCCTAGCCCCCGGCTAGGGTTCTGAGCACTATTTAGTCGCCTTTTACGACAAGCTTAGCGCTGCTGCAGGCCTATTCTTTTAACACCCGGACCTGCACGGGGCTTTTATGATTTTAAGTCGCCCTTATCATTATTTTTTACTGATACTATGAAGTGTTTCCTAAAATTGAAAACCCGAATACGTTAAAAGACATTTTCTATTAATTTAAGAATTTATTTCTAAATTTGTTTAGTATATTTTGGGATTCTTATGTAGATATAACTGAAACTATTCTTGTAATTTGAAAAATCTGGAACCCACAATGTATCTTATTCCTACAAGACACCTACTAGAAATATCATTTTAATTACACTTCTGTTCAAATTGCCCATTATCTTGATTTTATACTAGTTCTAGATTTCGATATGAACTGTGTGGCCATATTATACTTAGATATCGTTGAAGACAGGGATGAGTAAATGGGGTTTTGAAAAAAAGAAGCGGAATATCGTCCAATTAAAATGTATTGGAAAGATCGGATCGCCATTAAATGTCTATTGCCAACACTGGATTAAAGAGAAAAAGGCAGATAAAATCTCTGAACAATTAAATTCATGACAATCGCAGATATCAAAATTGAATATCATTTTAAAAAAAAAGGTATATACAATGTATCTTTCGGATTATTTACCAATTTCCACAATAAGAAATAAAATACTGTTCACATGACTGTCGAACTTCCAACTCTTTACTGAACACTAAAACTTCACAAAAAGCCATTCAAATTGCGTTTTATTTCATCCTTTTGCAAATATACAACTACAATTTTTCTAAATGCATCTACATTGACCTCTATCAAAACCTTGGTAATAATTGTAATAATTTTTTACATAACTTTTATGAAAATTCTGGTGTAAATGATTTTTGAAGAGTAAAAATTCATTTGAAGTATTATTTCGATCTCATAATTTCCAAATTTCATATGATTCGGTTGATAGTTCTGATATTTTTTCCTTGTGAACAGGACTGCACATAAAACTTACTTAAGAAAGTGACAGTACTGAATTAAATGGTCCTATCATTAATCTAGCTCTCAATTAATTTCTTGTAATGACTACGATGCATTTTTTAGTGATTCAATACGGGATGGAATTTTTAGATATCAGTGCTTTGAATTAATTGACATTTTTTTATTCGACTTAGTAATACTCCATATAGACAGGTTATATTCCAATGTGTACTAATTGTACTTGTCTCAAAGCTGACATTTCTCTTAACTGTTACGAATCACAGTTCACTGCTAAACTCCTGCACAAACTTAATAATACATTTTGATACCTTTAACGACTTGATGCCACTTTGGTCGTGAATAATCAAGAAATCTCCCCAAAGGAGCTTAAGTTGACCAAGTCTAACCATAATAGTACTCGTACACTTTTTCTTTATTCAGATATGAAACAAGTAAATGGCAGCTTTCATATTAAAATTCATGACAAAAGAAGTGATTATGATTTTCCTATCGTAAATGTTACATTCCTAGATGGTGATATTTCTGAAGCATCCTCCTATTATATTTACATTTCACAACTTGTCCGTTTTGCTCGTATTTGTAATATAGTGTAAGATTTCAATGAACATAACATTATCCCGTTACAAAAAATACAAAATATATTAACAATTGCAGGTTCTTAATTAAAAATGACATTGCTGACCTAGTTTTTACGGGAATATGGTCTATAAAGCACATGTTTTCAAACGAAATTTTATCGATTGCCCTAAATAGATTTATTCTTAAAGGGTACGTTTTTTAAATAACTTTCTATTCTTTGAACAATGTTTTCACAAATAGAAAAACATGTATTCCATCCCTTATTGCATCCTTACGTAAAAAAATCACTTTGGGGTATTTGCACGCTTCCAACTTTTGCCCATTTTGCGCTTGACGTTACTACTTCTCCACTGGTATTGTATTGACCGATAAATTTTAATGCAGATGCTTTTGATGTTTTTTTTAATCTAAGATATGTTTTGAGCTAGCTTTCAGTAACTGCAAGCATTCTTTAATTGAAAATTTGTTTCTGTCTATATGGTAGAAAAAAGAACGGATATAGTGATGCGCAACAAATGCATCAGGATACATCCTAAATACAATGTAGTAGTTGCTTTCAGAAATCACCAAAAGTTCTCTAACAAGTGTAAAAAGCTCTGTAAGGCCCGACTTAAAAGTAATAAAATCCACGGTAACAGAACGATGAC
Source organism: Perna viridis (assembly GCA_037379345.1). Taxonomy (NCBI): domain Eukaryota; kingdom Metazoa; phylum Mollusca; class Bivalvia; order Mytilida; family Mytilidae; genus Perna; species Perna viridis. The sequence goes on from CM074513.1 coordinate 58,955,428, forward strand.
ACTTCTTCAATATAAAAACAAAACGTAAAAAACAACACAAATACACATTAATGACCATCATCTTGCAAATGTCAGCGTTATGGAATATCTCAATAAACACAGTATAGAAAAAATGAGATAACTGGTCAAAGACTGTTACTAAAATCTAGCTCAGAGCATATTAGATAATGAATGACAATACCATCAAAACTACCAACATTAGAAATAATCTGTCAGTATGCAATTCCATTGGATCGGATATGGAGTAGTAAGGTCATGTACTAAATGGGCCTGATTAAAGCATAATACTGAAAATGTCAAGTGTTTATGTGGAGATGCAATGAGAGGTCGAATATCTCCATTCGCGTAAACAAAATTCAAAGAAAAGAAAATAATTTGAAAATCGTATTCCTTATGAATAAATCTTTAAATGGCAGTTGATAAATAAATCCATCGGATTTTGATTAAAAATCAATAGAAAGTGAACCAGTACAATAATGAAGTTAAACAATTAATCAATCAATCATATAGTTTCTTTATAAACAAAGATGATTTGTTTTCGACTACTTCGATAAGTAAATATTATCTATTATTGCTCTTTTTAAAGTTATGTTTCCGGTCCTGCAACGGTTATTTCGTTTTAACGTACTTTTGTTTGGAACTTGATGAAGTTGCACTGACTTAACATACAGTGTCAAACATTTTGTACCAATATTGAGTAAAAATAGACTTCATAAGTTTTTACGATGGCCATGGTTCATATTTGAGTAGATAATTTCACCTAAGAGTTGCAATTTCATCTGGTTGGAGTTGGTTTTTTTTAAATATATAATTTAGTTACTATTTTGTTAAAGTAAATTTGTTGTTAGCTGTCATTCAGAGTGTGTTTTGTAGTAGACTATAAACGTCATTACTTTAGAAGAGATAGCTAGTTTTTTTAGCCTGCGCTGACTCAAAATCTATAATTATCATTTTTATACAAGCCAAAGATTGGTCATGCAGAAAACAACAGCCCCGTGCAGGTCCGGGTGTTTAAAGAATAGGCCTGTAGCAGCGTTAAGCTTGTCGTAAAAGGCGACTAAATAGTGCTCAGAACCCTAGCCGGGGGCTAGGACGCTCTGCCCACAGAGCAACTGGGATGTGTGCCCCAGGTGGTGGAATGGGGTACCCCTGGCGTGTTACATGCTGGGGTTGTCAGGCTATAATACGGAAAACCTGACCGCAAACCATAGTGGTGCACCGTGTTGGGAAAGATGCCACGTTCCTCGCACGTTATAGAACCCTACTGTGGTATTTTCCCGGAGTAGGAACCATAGGGCTCCGCCACAGGAGGCTAAATTGCCCGACCCTACCCACCTCTCCCTATTTCCAGTGGCCATCAAAATTTGTCGACCCAATTGTCCTTGTGTCCCATCCCTTTTTCATTTCATCATCATTTCATGTTCATTTTATCATCAATTTCATGTTCATCGTCTGAATATAGCTGAAATATTGCTGCTCGGACGTTAAACCCCAACAAACAAACAAAACAGAAAACAACATTTTTTTTTAAATTAAAGACATTTAAAATAATGCCATGGATGTATGTTCCTGATTGAAGTATAAGTGTAAACAGATTTCTATTTTCGATGAATCTTTAAGGCTTTGAAGTTTCATTTTTAATTTAATCTCAGGTATGCTATTTTGATTGTCTATAAAACATGTTTTCATGATAGTGGAAAAATAATGACATTAGGAACTTCAGAGGTTCAATTATTGAAGCCATATTAAAGACACCTTAAAGGACAACCATCTTTTTTTGGCTATAAATTGATTTCTGCGTTGAAGATCACTGACGATTGGGTGCTGAAAAGTTAACTTAGCATCTTAAAAATATTATCAGAAACAACAAAAACCAATTGTTTCGATGTCATTATGTAAACAATACACATGATTGATGAATTGATTTACAATGATACTTGGTAGTACAGGTAGTACATCTGTTCTTATAATGAATACTTAATTCTTATTATTAGACGTGAGACAATTTACTGTTCAATCATAAAGTATTATGTCAATCAACAGGAATGTGATCTGGCGTCAAATTATGGTGATTTCTAAATCTGTAATTTTGCCCTAAGCTTCAATGCTTACTCAACCATATGATCTTCATAATCATTAAGTCAAGGTTACTTTGGTTTAATAGTTATTGTTCTCATTAATGAACCCTGAGTTTATTAAACATTTGTATGAAATTAATATAGTTTTCATTAGTTTTAAAAATACTAGTAGCTACAGTTAAATAAGAGGGGAAGGAGATATCAACATCCAACGTCAACCAGTGTACTCTCCGGGATGACAACATACATGTCAACCAGTGTGCTTCCGGGGACAACAAGTCATTTTATTACATAAGACCTCAACAACGTATAAAAATCCATCGTGATCAAACGTAAAAAAACAAACGAAACAGAGACGGAACAGACACGTTTTTTCAATGAAGACCTTATATCAAATGGTATATACGGTAGTAAATTAGTTACATACACTAGTAAGTTGTAAACCTAATTGCATAGTTACCACTGCACTGAATAGTCAAGCGATCAACCTGTACTGACACTGGTAGACCAAAGTAATACAATTGGAACATTCGGTGTCAAAGATGTTAGGAGCCAGATTACTTTACACTTCCTATAATTTGTACTAATATGTTACACAGAACATGATGAACTGACTACACCTGGTACTAGTCAGGACCAGGTTAAAATATTATTTATTAAATATTATAAATCGTCCAATTTGACTGTTTTGTTTGATTGCTTATGTGTTTATTGCAATCAACGTGAATTGGATAAAAAAACATATACCACGTCAAAGTAAACGTTGTATATGACGTCTATATGTTTTGTTTTAATATATTCCATTCAAAAGCCTTTTTTTTTTCAACTGGATCTTCTCTTTAAATAAACAACTATTGAGAGTTTGATTACTTTTAATATGACAACCTTCCACACCACTATCAACTAGAATATTATTTTTATGCAAAATAAAAACTAACAGGAACATTTAGATGATAATTCATATCGCTTGTTCGCCAATTTGTTTTATAATGATATTCTTTAGCTATATACATTTTTAACTGTGTTTTCATTTGAAGCTTTATATGTGATGAACCTTTGAGTTTCACTTAAAAAACAGTGCTGATTATGATGTAAGTAAAACAGTGGAAATAACCCTACCAAAATGTGACCAAAAAAGTTTCAATAAAGGGTAAGAGTAATCAAGGGAACCAAGGTTATAGCGGTAATCAAAAGAATGTAATCCAGGTACAAAGAATTCTTCAACACTGGCCCTGAGTGTATACCATACCCTATAAATAAATAAAAAAAAAAATCGACCAAGATTTAAAAAGGCTGGAATTTGCTAGCTTGGGACAGACGCACAAAATTCGACGGGATTAAAATAGCTTAAAGGGGTCAAAAATTTCCACTACCTCTAGCAAAAGCAGAAAACATAGCAAAATAAACGATTAAACTTATTTAAGATAATTTTAGAATTTACTTAGAATTTACAGAGAATATATATATATATTAATTATTGTCAATTTGTTGATAATTACGTATAATTTACAATATATAATCGGTAGTAACATTTTCCTTGCTTTCTTAACACGATGATTTCTTTTTGAATACTTTAATTTGCATTTTTTTCATACAATATATATAATGTATAGATATATTTATATAACAATTATAAACATTCAGATCTAGCTGATATGCATAATCAATATCAAGCGAAATAACCCCACAAAAATATGCCGATACACATTAAAACAATAGCGTTAATATTGACAAATAACTTCCATTTCGGCTTTTCTTTTATATGTGTTAAAAGTCTGATTTGCTCAAATTTGTCCTCTTCTGTATGAGTGTGTTCTTGTGGTTTTTCATAACCACATATGAGGTAAAGTATCTTTCTCCAGACCGGAAGTTTCTCTGTTAAACATAGAATGTACCATTATATGTTTAAGACGTGGTTAAAAGGAAATGCACAATACATGTAATTTCGAATAATTAAATTGAATTTGCAACAAACTTTCTAATTTGATGTCACCCTTTGAGCAAGCAAGGTTATTTTATATCACCTGCTCAAAAGAAAGAAACATTTTAAAAATAAAACGTTACTAGCTGTAGTTCATGAATATGATATAATATTTACAGTAGGAAATACTTTTGAATTATGACGTCTGCATTTTAGATATTTTCATTGATGACATTTTAAAAGGATAAAGGAAATTAAAAGCTTAAACCAAAACGGTGATATCATATACCTTTAATCAGAATTGTAGAACTGTAGATCTTTAATTCAGTTGATATAAAATTGTAAGTCTAAATTTTTACATTAGCTGAATCAATAATATTAATAGTATTACCACCAGCATCAGAGTGTTTAGCTAAACGTTCAGCTTTCAAACGATCTGATTTTTCTTCCCACAGTAGCTCCTCTGTGAATGGTTCTCTTTTCTGTGTACTATGACGTGACCACCAGGTTAAACGAATTAACTGAAAACCCGAAATGAATTGGTATTATCAAACGGTTTGAAGCAAAAAGTCCACGTACTACTTTTGAAAAGTGATCAATTTCGTAAGTTCGGAACGGATAAGTATGTATTTGTATATTATTCTGTTATCTATATTGTATAGGTAGATTGTCTCTGCTTCCTGTTTTTATTGTGCTTGAAATTAAAGGGGCAACATAAGCACCTTATTCTACCTCATACCTTGATATTAGCTTGTACATAGATAATACCGGAGTTTGAAATCGAAACTTTTTGACAAACATTATGATATTTACTTCCCAATTGTAAATGTCCCTTTTCTTAGTGCCAAACATACCAATATCAAAAGCTTAACGAGTATACATTTCGCAGTTGATCCGTTACTTTCGCGCCTGTGATCCGTACGCGGACTTTTTCTATAGAGCACGGGTATTGTCAAATAAACTTCTTTTACCATGGGTACTTTTAGCCTTTGTTAATATTATCACTACTAAGTTTTACAGTCCTTATCACAATTTGATTGACCAATATGAAGTTCCTATGGCACAGATAAAACAATGTGTTTTTAATTAGATTCCACGTCTAATCTCGTCATCTTGCCGAACTTGATACTTACTAGATGCAGTGGTGTAGCTACTTTGCAATAACTGTGTAGGAAGTCAAAGGATCTAAGTTATATGATTCACTACAATATTTATCAATTACAGTTATGGATCACACTACCGAGGACGTCTAAATACTCAGAGATACATTTCATTTCCTTTGAAATCTTTAAGTATATTCTTGACACGATGTTATTTTTTTGGCATGATTTATTGCTATGATATATAAAGTTCAAGATAAAATGTTCCGGCGTTTTACAATTATAGTTGGTATTGTCCCATGGTAATATTTGATTTTCTTGATCTTATATGACTTTTTCGGATATATTTTGGATAATCTTCCATCATTTCCCTATATTGACCTCATCTTCATCTAATCATACTTACATGCTTTTCATCTATCGGATCTGTAATGTATGAAATAATCACAGTGGCAGTTATACTGATGACAAACAACAGTATTGTGAAATGTAGAAAATGTACTTTTGAAATAACAGCAGGTCTATGATCGACCTCTCCACAATGTGGAGATCCATAACCAAAGTCCAGTCCCATACGAATCAGGCCAACGATAAGCCCAATTATCAGTCCCCAGAAAGCACCCTAAAATACATATAGAAGTAACTTACAGATAACTTATAATTAAAGTTGGTTCAAATGTATATTATAAGTCGTTGTAATTGTGTTTGATAATTTGGAATTATTTGTTAAATTGTAAAAATTAACAATTATATAAGACAGGTGCATAATGGCAATAGCCAATAATTCTTTCATAAAACTCACCAAGATGTTTATAAGTTAAGGATGCAACAGTTCAATGGGCGCACAGAATGACACAATGATAGACGGACAGAAGGAAGTATACTGATCAAAAAGCGCAAAGGACATGATAATGCAGCAACAGTCGGGTATATGAGTCCTATTTTATTTTGATAAAGTTCATCGCTTGTTCGTTATCGGCGATCAGTATTTATTTGTTCGGCGAAAAATTCCTTGTTCGAAAAAAAAAATTTTAAAAAGAGGTAAAACTTTGTCGTATATGTTAGTTTTCTCTTTCAGATTCAACTAAAATCAATATATTGGACATTCCTTAATGACATGTTTTCATTCATAATTTTAATAATACATTAAATTTAGCGCTGGAACATTGCTAAATGCATCTTTATATGTATTTAACACAGAATTCAAACGTAGAACAAAAATGTTTTAAAACTTATATATAACATTAAAAACAAAAGTGTATACAACATATTATATAATAAATCTACAGCTGTCAATAACCAAATTTGAAGTCTTAAATTCGTATAGTCCTGTTTCTAAATGTATTACGCAGGGCAAACTAGCATCAATTTTCTGGAAAAAAATTACAATTTCTTTAAATTCAGATGAATTGAGATATTTTATGCCATGATCCAACTAAATACCAACACCAATAAGCATAAAATATTAAAATTTTCATTAAAATCTGACAATTCATCACAAATTATTGGTAGCTTGCATTGTATTATATATTTAAGGCTACAACATATTTGCATTTCCGGACAAAAAAACTGTTCTGGTAAATCTGTCAATTTATTTTAAAATCTTTGTTTACACTTATGTTGTCAGAAAAATATGACTGAAGTAACATGTTTTGTGAAAGAAGGAAGCATGCATATACGTAGAATACGGTAAGAAGCATTAAGGTTTTTAGGAACATAATAATTGTATTCTGAACATCTTGACTAAAACTTCTCGACAATTAATGTCTTAGATTTTGAATTTAGCAGACCCTTAAAGGGGTAACGGTAAAAAATCAATTTCGTTGTAAGATTTCAGATGGCATCCGATATACAGTGTATATACCTTCTCGTTTGTTCGTTTCCACAATATTGCCAATAGAAAGAGAGACAACACTGGCGGTGATAGATATCCAGTAACAGACTGAATGTAATTGAACAGTTGTCCACCTTGTGAAGCCTGAAGTACAGGTATCCATACTATACTAATTGCAACTAGCACAAGTATAAATATTCTGAAAACCAATGAGAATGAGAAAGTAGGAATTACTATATTGAAAAGACTATGAGATATATTGGTATAATTTATTACAAATTTCTTCATTCATAAATACGAGAAATAAAAGTAATTATTTTAAAACCCAAAATCTGCTTTGATTAATCGTGTAGAATATTTATCAAATAGGTACCTTCCAACTACAAGTAATTCACCGTCCGAGGCACCAGGTCGTATTCTATGCCATATATCCATGGTGAAAATAGTACTGGAGCTATTGAAAACAGAGGTCAAGGAACTCATCAAGGCAGCCATCATTGCCGCTAACATTAGTCCTCGGAGACCTGAATCAATGCGATAAACGATTTAACAGTAGTGTAAAGCAACATTAACTAATATTTAAACATAAAGATTACAAAAATGTTACTTGTGAAAAGTCAGGATTAAAAAGACAATATTTGTAAATAGTATTATACCCCATCCAAAGAGTAGGCGGTATAGTGGAATCACTTCGTCTATCCTTCTGTGTGTCCGTCCAAATTTTGTTGCAAGTATCTCCACTCCATATGGATGGATTGAATTAAAATTGGTGTGTGGCTTTATACAGAAAGGGCACACGTTGTTAGTGATTGTGGGTGCTTTTCGAAATCACCTTCTTATTACGTTGGACTTTTCCATTTTCCACTGTATAGCATACTAGAGAATACTGTAGTCACATCAATCTCGTCACCCCATGGATTGGTTGAATTCAAATTTTGCATGTGGCTTCACATAGACGGGCATACGTAATAAGTGATCCTGGGTGGAGTCTGATATCAACTTCCTGTACTATTAGGGGTAAACATAGCAAGAGAACGCATGCAACTTCGGGATTTTTTTTCAATGGGTTCCTTATGATGTTCTTTGTTTTGTGTGTCTGTTTTTCCTGTCTGGTTTTGTCTCTGAATTGCATTCTTTGATTTCTGCAAGAATCTTGGTTTCCTTGATTACTTTTCAATTTGTTTTTGGTCTTATTTTACGGTTAATTAAATTTAGACTTCCACATATACAACTATGAAATTCTAGTCTTTCTAAGAATAATCATGGGAACCAAGGTTATAGCGGTAATCAAAAGAATGTAATCCAGGGACAAAGACCAGACATGGAATAGAGACAAACACAACAAAGAACATAAAGTAACTAAAATCATACATACAAAGTAACAAAATCAAATGAGCAACTCGGACTCCACTAAAAAACTGGGAGGATGGACCAGGTGCACCGGTATGGTAAGCGTCCTCTGCTTTTTTAGAAACACCCACCGAGTTGCGCATAAAAATTGAAGTTCGGGGTAGACGAAAGAGGAAAGAAAAATCCTTTATCTCAAGTTCTTTCGGGTAGATGCGGTGTATCAAATCCCTTAGGATTGTTTAAAGATAATACTTAATCTATATAGCGGAAACTGAGATTAAAGGATATAGCTAAACGATATTCTTCTTTTCGGATCAGATCAGCTATAAAATCAGCTTTATAAGAGTGAGGGAATAGGTCAGAAAGTAGAAGAGCACAGTTTGTTCCCATTGGAATGCAGACCGTTTGTTGATAAACGCGTCCACCACACTGTACAAATATGTTGTCGATTAAAAATTTTAGCATTTTGTAAACATCTTGAATGTAACGTTGCTAATTACATTGAGCAATAGGGATTATGGAGCTTATTCACTTAAATATGACCAAGTCTTGATTTTTGTTCTGGTTTCAACTCTTTCTGGTCAAGCAAAACCTGTGGTCTGTCATAACAAAGCTAAAAGACCAGGAAAGGCTAAAATCAAAACCAGAACAGATAAATGAGGCATTGTCTGAAAGTAAGGAATAATTAACTTAAGATTTATATGTCTATTGTAGTTTGCATATATGACATACCATCTTGAATAAATGGCAAATGCTACCTCATTAAGTTCCAGTTTTTATTATTGACAAACATGTACTTCATTCATAGAAACTAGAGACGTTATCTAGTATTTTGGTTTAACCCAGGTAAAATATAATCTGATTTTGAATAAGTAATATCTGAACAAATATTGTACAGCTATAAATTCAGTAAATATTCAGGTCGTTCAAATTTAAACACGTTTAATATTCATTTGTATTGCCAGTATTTGGTACTTAGGTCTATCGGTCAACAGAAATATTTTCCCCAAAGAAAAATCTAAAGGGTAACCTAATATGAAACGACATGAAATATTTTTCAATGAACCAAAATAGTTTTGTATATTTTAATTCACCTTATTGTGGAACATTACTTGTATGAAAGTTATAAATTTACTGTCTACCACCTGAGAACAGGGCGATTAAATGAGTGATAATATTTAATCTGGTAACATAAAACATTTTCAGCGACTTCATATTTGAACAACGATTTGTGCATGTCAGTTATGCTTTTCAGTAACGTTTCTTACATGATCCGCTAAGGGCGTTAGAATTACGGAGATAATCAACTGAGTAATATTACCGAAAGGAAATAAGCGACAATGTTCACTAATTAAAAGAACAAGATCAAAATGAAGTGTTTACTGGGTAGTTAAACATTTAAACATAACTACTCCTACGGACGGATTAAGGGAAGTTAAGACATAGTGTATACGTATGTTAAACACAATTATTTGAAATTAAAATTCAGTTTTGTATGACTTTTAAATCATAGAGTTTAACTGCAATGTTTGCTTCAACTGTAATTGATAAAGAAAAGGTATAAAACTTTACAATTTGGATCATATTTAGTTCCACTTTAACATAATAAAGTTGTTAGCTTATATTTGGGCATCATTTCTTGCACAATCCTTATGTATCGATGGAAAGTAAAGATCAGGTTGCACGCAAAAGGAGCCCTAGATATATAAACATTAATAACTTAAAACAATTCTTTATTCTAGAATGCTCTAATCAACCATATAAGATACAAAGACAAAACAAATGAATATTTGTATATAAATACTCGTCAAAACGACAAACAAACAAAACAAAGAACTTACAGACGGAAGAAGGGAGGACAGAAAAATATCAATGGATGGATTCAAAACGTTGAATAAAATAAACATTTACCTTCTGGCATCAACTCTACAACCAGTTTAGGGTAAGCTATGTTGGAGCATCCTGCTTTATTATCACACACAATTTTACAAACTTCAGGATCAACACATCCAACTTGATCTACCAGAAAAAGAAACAATAGAAGGGAAATGTTTTACAGTGATTGGATCATAATTACAAATTAACTTTAACAAATATTACGTTTTGTAACCTTGCTGGCATGTTGTAATCTGAATTTAGAATTTATATATATTTGTCAAATTAATGTACAATTAATTGCATACATACCCGTGAATAATATTCTACTGATCATTCCTGGAAATACAGTAGTAAATAGTGGTAAAATTTTAAGATATGCAGCCATAATTGACCCTCCTTTTACATGGTGCATATTCTTAGCCGCCAATGATCTTTGAACCAATACCTACAGATAAACAACAACTATGGAAAATTGGATACAAGTATTTCAAACAAATGAATAAAGAGAAAATCAAACATGTAGATATAAGAAATTATAGTTACAAAAAGTTATAAAGTAAACAGAGACTTATTGTTGATCCATTTCATGTTCACACACTGCTGTTCATGATTTTTTGCCAATGTTCATGCAATTCATTAAAATTAAAGTAGTCATAGATAGGGTTTCATGTGCATTAAATTAAGGCACTTAAAACAAGTAAACATAAGTTATTATTCATAAGTATCTCTACGGTTAGACTATAGTTTCTGATATTTAAATGCTTATCTATGAATACATGCTTTCAATTGTGGATGTATGACAATTTAACTTTTTAATCTAAATTCTTTGAAATCGACATAATTTAGTTTTAACCTGATCAGAACAAAAGTACCAGCAGCTCAGAATGGAGATACCAATTATATTACCAGGCCATGGTATGTCACCATTTACTGGGTCACGGAGAAGATGGAAAGCTTCGTTGGTAGGAAGACCACACGATGAACCGTTGATTAGAGGTGATGGTATGGCCTCCGGATATAAAACATAAATCTTTTCTAATCCACCGACACGGATGAAAGCTGATTAAATGGTAAACAAAACATGATCAATAATCAAGTAAAGGATTTTATAAGTATTGACTCTACAAAGGTTTCAATCAAATCATTACTAGTTAATGTATCGATTAAAAAGCATTTTCTTACTAGTTTTATATTTTATTATCGGCTCTTCAGTGTTTATTTTTATATCATTCATACATATAATTGACAGAATTTCAGATTTTCTTGAGTGTATAGATGCAAAGAAATGATGTATTACTTTTAACCATTTGTTGCTACATTACCTAAGACCATAAGAACAATTGAACCAACAACCATAATAAGAGTTTGTAAGGTGTCAGTGTATATCACAGCCTTCAGTCCACCTACAGAAAACAAAAATAAAGTTCAAACTAAGTAGTTAATATAAAACTTCGTGAGCAATTCATAGGCTTAGCTAACTCCATGCATATACAAAGATATTACATTGATTAAATTAAATTGTAAGACTAAATTGTTTTGAAAACAATTGTATATGCATTTCCAATCCCTCTCGCTATTTGCATAAACAATGAACGTCTTGTTTTTTTTTTCAGAAAACTATTGAAAGAGAAACTATACACAAGAAGTACCTGAAGCCAAAAATACCTAATTTTACCTGTTGTAATATCATTATAAATATGCCCGGCAATTGTCCTAGTATATAATTTACAATTCTTACCTGAGACAGTATAAATTGCAGATATTGCCAAGAGAACAATAACACCAGTATAGAGATCCCAACCCACTGATTGTTGGATGAATATTGTTCCAGCAAACATATCAACCTAGGAGAGGAACAATATTACTAAATTTGATTTGTGTCGGTAAGAATGCATATTATATGAAAAAGTGACTATCACATTTGTTCTTTAGAGAATATCAAAAATACAGTAACAAACAAAAGAAATAAATAATTTCTATACTTTTACATGATATTTTGGGGATGTCTAAGAGTAATCACGGGAACCAAGATTCGAACAATAATCAAAAGAATGATTTCCCTGGATAAAGACTCTACAGGGAAAATAGACACACACAGGAAAAACTTATAATAACTAAAATAGCACGTATAGGGAAACAAAAGTAAATTAGCAACCCAGACTCCACTGAAAACTGGGATTATGGACCAGGTGCGCCGTTAGCGTAAGCTGGAAACATATTTAAACAATATTCATACGTTCTGTATTATGGGAGGGTCGACAAGTAAACCGAATAAAGATGCTGTGCATTTTCAAAATAGAACGTTTTCCTTTTTTATTTGAACAGTTGCTGCCAGAAGTTGTTTTAAACTTATAATTTGATCAAGTCAAATAAATAAATAAATACATGTTTACCAATATCCGATATTAGTTGAAAGAATTTTTGTTTAGCTTATGAATTGTGTTACATTTTAGATTTCACGCAAGTTCATGTTGACTTATTGTGCCTCGAAATTTTAAATTACAAATTCAATATAAGAAAATGGTAATAGGTAAAGTGTATTAAACAATATCATTTGGCACTATTGATACATACTCCTCAAAAGCTTTAGCAAAATCCAACTTACAGAAATTTTTGTAAAAACATATATCAGCAATGAGAGAACACTCATATACACTTGTAGTCTTTGACCTCCAAATCTCTTCTTCAGATACTCGGGAAGTGTGTATACCTATAATGGATTGAATTAAAAGGGTAACTTCGACGTAATTTAATGAGCTATTCAAATCCCTAATTCTATGTTACAAAAAAATTCCTATTACTCTCTGGGTATCTGTGTAATACACTGAACTTATTGTTTCATAATTATCTAACATTTAATTGTTATTCATGATATAATACTAGCTATAATATAGCGATAAAAAACTTTGAAAAAAGGTACAGAATACACTACTCAACTATGTTGATTAAAGTATGCTATTTTAATGCCGGAATTTATTGTTCATAAACAAGTTTTCAGGCAAGAATCGATAACATCGTTGCATCATCAATACTACACGCTATTGCTCTTTGATAGTCAGTTGAATATTTGTTTATCTTACCCCACTTGCTATATATACTGGAACGAACAACCAACCAAGGAGAAGTAGGCAGAACAGACCCTAAAACAAAACCGATAGACAAACTCAAACCAATAATTAAATGATATTAGCCAGCAAAAGAAAAGTCTAAAAAAAAATGGCATAATCAAGGCAAAACACAGAAAGTTGGAAACAACCGCAATGGTCCTGACTAGATACGGGTATTTCTGATTGAACTTCAACCTGTTGTGAGTTCAAATGATTTTATTACTGTAAGGTACTTACAGGTATATGTATCTTGAAAAGTACACTCACGTTTAGTTCGTAGCTTGACACAGCAATACCATTAGCAGCCCCTGTCCCAGCTAAACCAACAAAACTACCACTTCCAATGTTACTGGAGAACAATGATGCCCCAATCTGTTTAATATCATAGTTTACATAAAATAAATTTAAAAATTTTTTTTATGCCCATTCTTAAATTAAAAAAAACTGTTTTATGTATTGCAAACGTTTTAATACTTATAAATTTAATATTAATATTGTTTTTGTTGTAAAACGTTGTTAATATAAATCCACATGCAGTGATACTATTTGGGCGTCAAGATAAAAAACTGTACGATCATTTATTAATTGTCGCTACGAGTTAAGCATGGATGTTCATCAACCACTTATCGCATATTAGTGGCGTGCTTTGAATTAATACTCTTCTTAATAATAAGTAGTTTCAAAATAAATTGATAGTTATGGTTCTTACATGCAAATACAAATTACGCTAAATATGGCTGTGGTGCCAAAATAATGTTTATTTCAAATGTGATTAGTAGAAAATGATTCATCCTGGTATTTGATACAAAAGTAATGTATTCACTTCCCTACACTGAATAAGTGATTTTTATCCAAAACGATTTAAAGTTGATATTTACCGTTATCCAAATCATATCTCTGCCAGCCAAAAAGTAACCACTGATGCTCCCTCTCTGTGTCTTCCATGTTGCCTTCAAACACAATTGGATAGAAATGGTCGTTATATATAAACAAAATTTCTAGTTTTCGTTTCTGTTTTGTTTCTGTTTATTGTTTGTTTCGTTTGTTTAATTACATCAAAACTTCAAGGACAAACATGAAAATTAAAATCTATTAAAACTTTAAGGGAAATTTAGAAATAGTCTAATAAAATGATGCACTAAAGCGCAACATGCAAAACAGAAACAAATTAAAGCACATAATAATGTCATATGATAATTACACCTTCAAATTAGAAAAAAAGAACGCATTTCAACATTATTCAAGAAATCACAATACTTAGATATCCATACGGTTTTAAACATAATCCAAATGGCTTACTCTAACTAACTTCTTGCATTGAAATGTTTGGAATGCCTATTAGAGATCAACATGACTTGCTCTGACGAATTTTATTTTGAACAAAAATATGTGATGGTTAAAAGTCAACATGGCTTGTTGTACGTAATATATTCATTTTGTTCTTTTTTATAAGTAGAATTGGAGGTCAACATGGCTTGCTCAATATGTAGTTGCTATTGTTAAGTCTGCGAAGGTTCTTCGGGTGGGAGATCCTTAATACAGATTTTTGCGACTTTTTGTCCCACCTATCTATTTGGTTTTACCATTTGTTCACAATCTGTTATGTTATGTTGTATTATTTGTTTACTTTTTCTTATGGCTTTGAATAAATGACCTTTCACTCAAATTTTTAGTTTCTATCAGAGTAATACTAATGTCCTTTGGCATTATATATATATATCTACTTTGTTTGTGTCATAAAACTTGGCACAAATATCTTAATGTTTAGCAATTACATTATGTTTCCAGTCTTGCACATGTTATATTTACAAATGTATATATATAATGTGATAACAAAACAAGGATTTCAAACTTCTTGTGACCAGTTAGATAGTTCGTGAATAAAATCTAAAGCTTAAGACGTTAAGACTGATTATTTAAACTTGATATATATAGTTAATAGAATGTTATCCAATGAATTTTATCTGACAAAATATTCAACAACCCTTTCAATGATTTTTAATTGTTATAAGGTTTAAGTATAATTCAAAATTATGTTTTATTTGAGCATGGAGCCTGTATCTTCCTGTTAGTTCTGCATGATTAGATTAAATACAGAAAACACCTTTAAGGAATCTGATGCAGTCTTTAATGATTTCATTCATAATAATAAACTAATAAGTTAAATTGTTATACATGTTATGTCGTTAGTACAGATTATATTTACATAAAAGGAGGAAGATGAAAGTATCTTGGTTCTCCAGAGACAAAACACAGCAGGGAACATTCAAATTAAATGTCAAAAACAAAAACAAAAAGCAGTAAAAAGTACCCGTAGAAACTAACATACCAATCCACAATAAAACAAAAAAAGGCAAAATATGTTTATCAACAACCTCACCAGTCGGTGAACAACAGATGTACTTTCTGGGCAATGTGAAAAATTTTTCTCAATTGTGTTGGCCGTTTGGTTAGTTTAAAAGAAGAACACACTCGGCTCAATAGTTTTGTAACTTTATCGTTATCATATGTTTTCATGTTAGGAAATATCACATCAATATTTTTATTTGATAATCAATTGTAAAGAGAAGTAATCCAAATTAGAGACGAAGACTGTAGTCAATTACTATCATTATTGTTATAATATGATTATAAAGCGCCTGCTTAAAGCATTTGTGAAAAACATATCAATGATACTTTAGAAAAATATAATTTGATACAATCGCCTGCATGTAATATTTAAATAAATTCTTACCCAAATGCCTGTTGCAAGACAAAGTACTAGATATGCCACGATAACAACCAAATCCACAGTTGTAACTCCAGTAGCACTGAAGGCACTAACAGTTGTATTACCAGCCATGGCCTAACACTGACATACACTTAGTTGTTCTCTTATCAACTCCTTCTTTTTTAATGCTCGTCTAACACTCAGTATACAGGTGAAAAAGATAACTTTGTTTAACAAATAAAAACTGAATGGTTTTACAGATTGTCAATGAGCTTTTATTCTTTGATATCTCCAATTTATTTACTGTATGATTACTATGTGTTGTGTTATCAGGTTGAATAATTGTATTTATGGAAATGATAATGAATTAATGTTTATCCACCTTTTCATTAATGCAAGCAGGAAGCCCTCAAATAAATATAGAACAAGTTGAAATCATCCACCGACTTTTATCTAAAACGACAAATATAGTTTACGATTGAAAGAAGTAAAACAATAAAAGTTTGCATGAAGAACTAATATTGAGTTGTTTTAATCTGTACGAATAATTCTCTTGTTTTTATTCATTCACATGAGTATTTGATAAATAAATCTTTCAATCGCCCTTCATTGATTTTATTACTTTTGGGCCTCCTAGAGCTTACGTAAAGGTGTGTATACTTGTTGGAGTCCGTATAGTATTTACTATTTTGTGTTTAGGTTACGCTGTTTACGCTGATGCATTTGATTTGTTGCGTTTCATCACAACCGTTCCTTTTTCATATAAATATAGTAATATTTCAATTGATTGATATTGAGTGACAGTGGTGTTTACACCAGCAACAATGAAATGATTTCAAACAACAGATGATTTAACTTTGCAACTTTTAATTCTTTATTATTTGTTTTGAAACATCCACCGAAATGCTCGTAATATGTCACGTCCGGAGTAAACAAAAGACAAAAGGAAGATTATGACACGGTAAACATAATGCTTCTCATGGTGCAGATGGATACACTATAAAGATCCGGGAGTTCATAATGACGACCATATAATTTCTGTTGTGATGACTTTAAACTTGAAGCAACATTACCCTGTTCAAGAAGCCTTATCGTAAGATGTCTATCGCGGTATAAAAATTCTGTGTAGCTACGGCAAGCTCTAGAATAACGTATGAGTTGTGATATGAAAACTCAATTCGTAGTGATAAAATAATATTGCCATAGATGAATGGAAATTTGACAATACGCAATGGGTAGCAATCGCGTTAGTCGTATAGTTTGGTGACCTTGCTCATATGTTAGTTTTACTTTCCTATCGATCCCTAAGCGCAAATCAAGATATGTGGCTGACTTCGTGGTGTAGTGATCTATATCTCAATCCCTTTGGGATAGATTTCAGATTTTAAAATATATATATATATATATAGAGAGAGAGAGAGAGAGAGAGAGAGAGAGAGAGAGAGAGCAGAGTAAAGCAAGTTGATTGAAAATGTCACACATCAAAAGACCTGCGCTACAAGAATTGTCAATTAGTCAAAATATTTCCTTGAATAATGTACATGTGTAAGCTCATATCTGTGCCTATTTTAGCATGTAAGGCAACAGTTGTATAAACAATTGTCAAGTCAAGTTGATTTTTGAAAAATAAACTGTTCAAACATTTTCTTGTTAATGTAATAAGGATGCCATAACCAACTTGCAATTCATCTATAATTGCATCCTTCATTATAAAACAATGAATGCCTTAAATAGATGATGTCAAATTCTAAAACTTTAATTTCATTGTGTCACGGTTCAATGTCATATTGTCCCTATCACGGTTCAATGTCATATAAAGAGCAGCAAGATGACGAGTGAAATAGTAGTATTCTTTTTCAAAAGAACGTTAATAAAGGAGTAATAAACTATAATTAAAACTAGAAACAAGACTTTCCAAATCGGGGAACAAAGAAAAAGCAAGTAAACAGACAAAACGCAATACATTCAAAAACTGATGAAATACAAACCCAGAGTAATTGAAAAAGGGCAACCCTGGCCCAAAAGAAATCTGAGGGAATGGACCAATTAAACCAGTAGGGTCTGTTCTACAATCACCGACCGAGTTGCTCAAATGATAATTTAATGTTAGTATATTTTTCAAAGAGTATTATTTTGTAGATATTAGCGGTCAAAATATTTTTGCAGACATGTTAATTGGCAAACGCCACTTTTCTAGTCAATTAATGCAACTTACACGATTAAACAGCAATTAGAAAAATAATTTTATATATATTGTTTAAATGTTAGTTTTTTGTAATGTCACCCAACGAAATATAATACATGTATAGACTATGATATTGCTTCCCAAATAAATAACATTAGTATTTTATGCCTTAAAGCATATTTGATACGTTTGTTATTCAAGGATTTTCTTCGTTTGTACCGTTCGTTTTCTGTGTATAAGGATTTCCCGTCGTTTGTGCCGTTAGTTTTCTGTGTATAATGATTTTCCATCGTCTATACCGTTAGATCGGTGTAAAAGGATTTTCCGTCGTTTGTACCGTTAGTTTTCTGCGTATAAGGATTTCTCACCTCCTGTATTGATACCTTTTCTGAAAAAAAAAAAAAAAATTTCATACTTCACTTTACATGAAACTGGACATTCACTTAGAGTTACTTGAATTCAATGGAAAATAAAAGTTCTGAAAGAACAAACGTTAACAATAGTTTCATATTTGTCCACAACCTACACTGTCAAGTTCGTAAAACATAACTCTTCTTTAATAAAATGCAATAAATTTCTTGCAGAAAAAGAAAAGCTTTTGCACAAGGGGTATCGATATCACAAACTTCTAAAATATTAAGTCTTTTTCATCCTTATAAAACTTTGATACAAAAATATGATAGCCCTTACAGGTCCTTGATTAAAAATGTTATTGCTCACCCAGTGATTTACGGCAATATATATTCTGTAAAGCCCATTCTGTCAAACAACATCCAATCCGATGGGTAAAGTGGTATAGGATTCGATTTTAAATTATTGCCTTTTCTATGAACCTTGTTTTCACAAGTAGAGATATTCGACCACTTATTACATCCCTAAGTTAAAAACAACTATGTCATTTTTTAGTATTACATTGAATCTTGCTCATTTAGTACTGGTCGTCACTTCTCCACATCCACTCCACTGAAATTGTAGTCACCGATTATTTCTAATGTTGGTAATTTTAATGGTATTGTCTTTCTATAAAGTGTTCTGAACTTACTTTCAGTAACTACGAGCGTTCTTTATTTGAATGTCTCATTTTGTCTCTATGATGTACGCTTAGATAGTCCATTGAGAGAATTGGGTGTAGTATTAAGTAAATTTTATGGTGTGTTTGTTTGTTGTTTCAGTTCATTTTTGATCTCACATTTAAGAATTATGGTTACGGCCTTAAATATTAGTATAATTCCACCGCATATTTCATACGTCTGTCCACAGACGGGAAATGTTTGTCCTCAATGCGTCTTTGTGTCGTTACATTACTTTTTAGTTATTATTTTGAAGAATATAAAATTGGTGAATACCCTCAGGGACTTAATGTGATTTATGGTTATTGGTGTTTATGAATATATGAATATATATGTGAATTAAAAAATGAGTGAAAATTGTTTTAACGGTACGTCTCCATAATATGCCAAGAATATTTTAAGGTCGTTTTCGCTTCATTCTCGTTATGTGAGGCAAACTTATTTCTAAAAGTATTCAAAATGTATATTGTACAATTTTGAGTTGTGTTGACCACTCTTGATTGTATAAAACCATTCGTCCAAATAACCGAAGCAGCAATACGCAAATGAGGATGATGCATAGAAAGTCTATCCGCCATTTTTGAAAATATTTGAATGAATAATATGCAAATGACCAAAAAAGGAAAATCCATTCACCAATGAGAATGACGTTCAGACAAATATAGCACATTAAGAAAAATAGATTTTACTTAGTAACCACCGAATTAAAAAAAAAAAAACTTCGATGGAATATAGTTCAATACACAGATCACTTTATTTCCCAAAAGTCATATTTGTCTCTAGACATACAATGTAAAGGTCTATTCGGGTACCATTTTGACACGGTGACCATTTCATTTTTAATACAAAAAAGCTTATATATGATTTGTTATTTCAGACATTTTAAATTTTCAATATCAATAATGATTTTGTTGATAGTTATGATTTATCTCTCTTAAGAACAGATATTTCGTAACATTTACGTAATTTCCATCTTTCTTGTTTACCCTGATTTGACAGCATATGAGGGATTTAGTGGAAGCAAAGGGCACTTACCCAATCAATTTTTATATGCAAGATTTGCTCAAACACCCGCTCTCAGTTCGCGATTAAACAACCACTTCCGAACTAATGACGTCATTTCCAACAGAACACTTTTGGGTCATTCATGTTCCAGTCCCGTTACAAATATAGGACGTCGATGGCGTTCCTTTCTATAAATTCTATTATCCCAAGAGAAATTCCCAAAGTTTATATCCAAACAAAATGAGCTACATCATGTGTCTTAAAATCATATGGTATCGGTGTAAACACTCACATAATTGCCATTGAGTGCCCCATTACTGAACCTTATAGTTATCAATGTTATAAATTAAAGTTTACAATAATACCACAGTCTAATCTTAAAAACAAACTATAAAAATGCAATAACACATTGTTGCTTACCGACATTAACTTGGATATAAATCCTCTTCCTGAAACAACACCATAGTCTAAATATTTGATTCACATCAAATAACATCTGACATTACCCGGAATAGGATCACATGACATTGGACATAAATATTCTTGCAGTTCCTGTCCCGAACCTATTTTATTCGACATTTAATTGTTCAGTATAGATTTCTTAGGCCATCGGTGCTGATGAAGGTATTTGTCTACTAGAGAAATATTATCTGTTTAAAGGAGTGTTATGAGAAAATTTGTTGCTTGAATTTTTTCGAATGAAAACGTGAAAGTACTATGAAGTTATATGTAATCAACAGACCAGTAGCCTTGCAAAAATGTTTTGTTACAAGCATGAAATTGTGTACAAATTAGCAAATTTAAAATGGAAATGTAGAATTCACAAAAAATCAAATAGCGGAACTAGGTGTGAGTTGTAAGAAATATATTGTCCGATGCACATAGCTTAACTTCATATTTAAGATGACAAAGGACAATAAAAAGTCTTACCTGATGTTAAGCTCTCTGAGTTTCATAGGTGAGTAACCATTATGCTAATTGGGACAACTCTTGCTTTGAGGATTGTAGGGCCAAAAGAGGAAAATCTTACCGCGGGCCATAGAGTGCCCCATCAGATAAGAAACTTTTCCGTTAGCCTTGTCGTATATTTGTGTATTGGTAGACCATTAATTGTTTTTATGTTCGGTGTTCGTTCTGTTTATGATGATGTACATTAGCAACTGGTCATTATGTAGCAGATATATAACATGGTATCATGTCATACCATAACGCACTTATTTACCTAAAAAGAAGGCATGTTTGAGGTATAACAAACGAACAAATTTGCCTTGTATTTCAAAGACAAATCAATACCAATTATTTCGTATTCCTATACTTCACCTATTGCATCCAAAATTTTCAATTATAAAAGGTTATTGTAGGAGGTCGAGATTGAGGACTTTAAGGCTAAACCGCCTGACTGCACAGTCAAAACCTCTCCATTCTAATATGACCCTTCCGGTCACGTCATTCATTTCGGGAAATTTAAACATAATAGAAAACGAATCTTTCCATACTGTACTTTCTAAAAGTCCCAAGTACCGTGAACGGCGCTCCATAAATTGAAATTATAACTTTAAAATTCTCATGGATGCAGTGGAGGACTATGCAAGTAAATGGATAAAACGAGAATAAGAAGACATTGATTCACTGTCAGAGTGGGTAAAGGCTGTGAGATCTTTAAGTTTGAAACGCATTTAAGTTTTAAGTAGGTCAATGACTGTCAATGCTACACCAGTTTTCAAAGACCCCTATGTAGCAAAATCACTGTCTATTATAAATGACAAATATGTTGTCGTACCAGCAGACACATCCCTAAACAACATTTTTTGTCTGCAAAATACATTACATCCAATGTCCATTATCAGAGGTGAAAGGCATGTACTGGCTTTCTAATCTCCACAAGAGAATCCATACAAAAAACGCTACATAGCTGGATCTGCAAACTGTACCACCAAACCACTTTTAAAAATGTAAACTTCTATACTCACAGCTGTAAAAGAGGGTCTCCAGTCCTACCACGACACTTGTTACTCCCGTAGTGGTATTAATTAAATGTGGATCCTGAAAAATTCAGAAGATCTTCTGGAAACTCTCAATTGAAGATTAATATCAGACTACAATTGCATTAAAATCCATGATTTAAAAAAAAAACTCCTTATACTTCTATTCCCCATACTCAGTTAAATTCTCGGCTTAAAAATATTATACATTGTAGTTACTGCAAAGAAGACGGTACACCTAAATACAGATATGTAGTACTTGGTAGATTAATCACAGTTTGTAAAAGAACGATTCCAAGTCATCTTGCAAATATACTGCAAGAGATGATTTTAAAATGCGGGAATTTTTTATCCAGAACATATTTATCTAGTGTGGTGGACGCTTTTTTCAACAAACGGTTGGCATTCCTGTGGGAACAAATCGTGATCCTCTACTCGCTGACCTATTCCTGCACTTTTATGAGATTAACTTTATAGTTGGTCTAATCCAAAGGAAGGAACATCGTTTAGCCAGATCCTTTGATCTCCGTTTCCGCTATATAGGTGACGTATTATCGTTAAATAATCCTAGTTTGTGGGATTTTATACACCGCATCTCCTCGAAAGAACATGAGAAAAAGGATACTACAGACACTGTGATGTCAGGCTCATATCATAACCCTCACTTAGAGATTGATGGTAAAGGAAAACTATTAACCAAACTATACGACAAACTTTTCATTCTGTATTGTAAACTTTCCTTTCAAACTGATTTGTTCAATGTGTGTTCGTTTTCCTTTCCTCTTTCGTCTACCCTGGACTTGACTTTTTATGAATATCTCGGCGGGTGTTTCCGGAAAAGCAGAAGACGCTTACCCTACCGGTCCACCTGATCCATGCTCCCAGTTTTTAGTGGAGTCCGAGTTGTTAATTTACTGTTGTTACTTTGTATGTATTGTTTGTATTGTTTTGGTTATTTTATGTTCATTGTCACGTGTGTCTGTTTTCCAGGTCTCGTCTTTGTCCCGGGATTACATTCTTTTGATTTCCGCTAGAATCTTGGTTCCCTTGATTACTCTTTTAGAATGAAATACATGGGGTATTTTTGTTCTACTGGAAATGACCCTTTGCGAATTGAGACGACCGGTGCAAGACAAGGTCACACGCGCTCACCTTCACTCGCTCTCTTTACCAAAAAACGTGTTAAAAGACACTGTTTTTTCCAGAAATAGCTGCGCTCTTTACGTGAAGCAAACAAAATATAGATATTTTCACGGAAGAAACTGGTACTTATACTTGTTAAAGTTCAAAGATCGGGTTTTCTTTCACTCCTTACAGAAATTTCTGGTCTGTTCACTAGTTCCGCTACGTTTCACTCGTGAAAGAAACTTTTAATTCTCAAGCTGGTGAAAGATAACCCGATTTTTAAACTCTACTCATGTAAAACCTATTCCTTTTTGGTCAAATTAAGAGACTCTAGTGTAACTCAAGGCACATCGAGGGCGTCAAAAGTACATTCTAGGATTCTTTGTGGTGTTAATTTGTCAAGATAACAATGCCTTATAAAAACAAATAACAAATATTCAATACACATAATCATACTGCATACTGTACAAAGGGAAACAACTCAATTTATTCAGAACAACACATCATTTCAAAGATTCAATATCAAAGAAATTTATTCTTGTTAAACCGTCTTACATTGTATACTCTCTAGATAGATATTTCATGTCCAATTATGAATATTTATTATTTGCAAACTTATGGCAGCAACACTGGACTAGAATTCTAAACTAAAAAACTAGAAATTAAATGATTAAAAGCAATATAAACAGTTCACCAAAACATATATAATATTTCCTTTGTTCTCATATAGTATCAAACTGAATACGAATAATAATAAATATAATGGAAGGCACTATTCAATAGGTCGTAAAATTGAGACTCTAATGAAAATACTTATTCATGAAATGTGAAAACTCTGTGATATTAAAATATGAATGAAGCAAAGCTTTATTCTTCTAATGGTTTTAATCACTTTCATTCAACATTTTCATAATATGTGCATTCAGGCAAAATTCAAGTCAAATAAAATACATGCTAAATAGGATAAATATGAAAACTCTATAACCTACAAGATACACTAATACAGCTAAATAGTATGTAAATTCATACTATACACTGATAAGTAGGACTCCAAAATACAAGACTGAACTCAATATCAATTTCAATATGTCTAACTCCAAAAACTCATGCAAGTAAATCAGTTCACCCAATAGTCAAGTTAAATATAGAAACGACAGCAAAGCCAATCAGAGACCTTGTAACAACAAACCAAGATTATGACCAGCTACAATACAGAGGATCAACATGAGAAATCAACTGAAACTAATATCACAGAAATAAAACAATAATGCTAAAATATAACAGTACAATACCATACTTGATTTTGTATCAAATATGACTATACCACACCAACAATTGGAAAATCACAAAAAAGCATAAAATTATAGATCGTTGAAAAGTAATTTTTCAATCAAGGTTCTAGCGAAAATCAAAATTCTCAATACAAGGACAAAGACAACACAGGGGAAACAGGCACATATAACAAAGAACATAAAATAACCAAAGTTAAACAAAGAAACAAAAGTGAAAGAGCAACTCGGACACCGATTAGGAGCGTAACTAGGCGAGCTTCCACATAGTTTTGTTAAAAACAAAAGACACGAGAGAGAGGTGGGAGAGGGGGCGATGGTTCTCTACATGTCTACTGACAAATATAATATATCATTTATGAACTGCTGACCCTACATGTCATACTACGTCAAAGTATCAGATTTAACTTCGATGTAATTATGTTTGTGTCTTAATCCCTTTGTTCACAATGTTCAACTTTTTGCCTTTCAATCATGAATGACGGCCGCGTTTGGTGAAGACGTCAAAGAACTAAATTTATAAATTTATACAGTATCAATCGATTCCGAAGGCAGCAATTCTGTTATTTCTATAAAATTAATCATCTATAAACCAAAGCCGTTGAACTTATTGACGCTTCCAATGCCGATAAAGATGTTCTATAGCCATATCTACAAGCTGTTCAACTGATGAAAAATTGAAAAATCGACTTAGGGAAAGCATCTACCGCGGTATGATGAAATCAAAAATGGAGTTGTTGACAAAAATGCCTATGTAAGTATGCAGAAATATCCGTTATAGGAACAGAAGTTTTAAGGCATCATGGCGTACCAAATATTCATAGATGCGATTTCACATCTTTGACTGCCTTTACTGTGATTCTTGGCTCTTCGGATGGTCTGCAATAAGATGATGATGCTAAGGTACGTAGCTACTACTGCCTAATCACAAAGTAAATGTTGAAGGTGTTTTTTTGAGACTTATGATTACACAATGAGAAACTGTTTGGATTTCCTTATATATTCAAATACCGATTTAAATATTTTTACATTTTGATCATATGAAAGTTCAGAATTACCACAGGTAAGCTTGTGTATATCTATGGTCATCTCAACAGGTAGCCAGTGCAGATTGTCAAACAGTTCCATTCTATAATCATTATATTCTCAAAACATTTAGATGCTTCTTTACATTTGTTACAATATTTTCAATATGGAGGAGTAAGCAAGGGAACCAAGGTTATAGCGGTAATGAAAAGAATGCAATCCAGGGACAAAGACCAGACATGGAAAACAGACATACACAACAATGAACATAGAGTAACTAAAATCATACATACAATACATGACATTCGCCATTATTTTGACCAGTCATTCAACTCCTTGAGATCGTGATCAATTACTGTTTTGATATGCTCATGGCATTGGTCAGAATAACTAAACGAAGTGTTATCTGCAAATAATCTTCATAACGAAGTTAGTTTCTCAGAAATGTCATTTATATATATATTGTGAATAACAGGGGATCTAAAACAGAACCTTGCGGCACACCCGCGGATATGCTACGTAAAGACGACTCAAACGCATTTAAAACAATTCTTTGTTTCCTTCTCTCAAACCAACGAAATAAATCATTTTTATGCCATAAGCCTGTAATTTCTTTAAAAGCCCACTATGCTAAATCTTATCAAAAGCTTTAGAAAAATTGTAAAAAACAAAACAGTTAATTTCTCTCTTTTCCATAGAGTCAAGTATACAGTTATACATTTTCTAAGAATTTATACAAGCAGTTTCAGAAGCAAAGGTCGTTGTATCTCTGTTGTAGGAAAAGCGAGATATTAAAACTGAGTGGGACTCCATATATGAATGAGCAGTTGCGATCGGAAACTGTATACGTGATTTCCTGTGTCCATCGAGGATCTTCAATGCAGCAACACCGTGTGAATGTTTCATCAGAAAACCTGAATCAGCATTGGAAACAAGCCATATTTCTTCTATTCATTGACCATCTTTTCAAGGAGCTTTGCGATAGACTGACAACAAACGAAGATATTTTTCTTGCACGGGACATCGTTCATTCAGTGATAGATTGTCTCACATTTAATGTTACAACACTTTGTTTGACATTTTCAGACACAATATTAGATAAATTCAAACGTGAAGTACGTTTATGGAAACCCAAGTGGAATAGCGTAGATGATGCAGAGAAACTAGACTTGCTACGAGTCCCTCTTCATTATTCAATGTATATATTACACAAGAAAACCTATGTATTTAACCTCTGATAACGCCATTACTTATTGCTAAAATCCCGCAATAATTAGTAACTTTGATATAAGAGAGATACATGCAATAAATAAACTTTCTGTCAACATATTATATTAATGTATGCTCATTTAAATGTGCATGCCTGTGGCCACTGCTACGACCGAGAGTGCGTAGAGCCAATTACAACAGACCGACTAACAGGACTATGCGTATAGCATGCAATGACATTGACTAAGTTAGTTTGTTTCTCTGTACGTAAGGACCCTTGTAAGGACCGAAGACTTCAGAGTAGAAGCGCGACACTGACCTGAATTATACTCATATTAAACTGTATTTCATTTCGAGTAACTGTTCTGGCTCTCTTTATACATTATTCAATATAATGATCCAGTTTTGAGAATTTTTCAAGGGTTAAATTTTAGAAATACAATGAGCTCTTGTACGTCTGAGATAAAGAAACCTCAGTCACATCAGTTCTATGTTGAAAATATTTTAACCCATGAAGATACAATTTACGCTTATCCCAAATAAAACAAATTTTGTCACCGTGCATGTCAGTTTTGCATTCTTAATATAATATGGTTTTTTTGCGTTTAATTGGTCAAGAATGGTAACTATTTTGGTGAACCAGTACATGCATGTTATTTTCTTCATTTCCATTATTTTTCATTGGGCCCAAACCATTATCTAGTGGAGGCCTATAGCGGGCCTGGCCGCATGCCGTGTTGAGCTGCCTCATGCATCAATCCCTGGCTACGCCCCTGACCCCACTCCCACGAGAAACTGGGATCATGGACCAGATATATCGGTAGGGTAGGCGTCTTCTGCTTTTCTAGAAATACCTACCCTATTTAAAGGTAAAGTAGAGAAAAGAGGAAAGAAAAACTATAACACTTTGATCAAATCGGTTCTCATCGTGCACATGATACACCGTAACGATTATTTCATGATTACGACCAGATTGTAGCAATATAACTGTTCCAGAAGCCGAATTTTAAGAAGTCTAACGCGGTACAAAAAGTGTGCGTATATCGTATGAGTTGTGTTATGAAAACTCCGTAAGCAATTGCTGAAGGGATGTTGCCACAGATTAAAGGAAAGTTGACAATACAAAATGAAAAGTCAGCGCATTTGTCGTATAGTTTGGTCAATAGTTTTCCTTTTCCGCCGATATTTCCACGGTCTCCGTCAAGTGAAAAATTACGAGACGTAGGGAGAACCACGACTGTCAATCGAGACGAAAGTAAATCACATGAAAATATTTCTTTTCAAATACTTTATTGTCCCTCTGAACAAAGCCTCTGACAATTTTTTTTAAGTATTGAAAAGAACTAGCAATAAAAGAAATTTCTAATTGTGTAATTCGGGTGATCCTACCTACAAATGCAATAGGTTCGACGCACTGAAACAATAATAAAGAATACTCAGTGCAATTTAACAATTAAGATGTAAAACATGTTAAATTATCAAATCGTAAAGAAAGTATAGGATTCTCTATCAAAGTATACGATACCAGTTCAAGACATACATGTATAATATGCTCATGTTTACCAGCAGACTCGTGTCTACTGGCAGACTCCTACATATTCATATTGTATGCATATTATCTTTTTTTTTTTTTTTTTTTTAATAATTCCTGTAAAAAATCAATCTCTCCCTACCGGTGCACCTGGTTATTTTCTTTTTGTCTCTTCGTTCGTGTTATTTTGGTTACTCTTGGTTCTTTGTTGTGTGTGTCTGTTTTCCTTGTCTAGTCGTTATCCCGTTTAGAAAACAGGAAAAAAACATCAATACTCAAAACACAAAAGAAACAAAATTTTAAAGATCCGTTTTTTAAATTAACTCCAGTGTAGACCACTCTTAACCTGTCTTGGCAGTTGTCACAAATAGTTCGGATGGCGATTCTTGAAAAGTCGTTCTTAAATTTTAGAACAATTTTTGCGACGTGTGCCAGGGCCTAGAACGATTCCTGGAGATTCTACGTCAAGACGATTCATGACATTTTAGGAAGATTCTAGATTACAAAAATACCAATTACATATTTCGATATGATGTACACGTGTTTCAATGAGTAACCTCTCATCTGCAGCAATAGAATCAAATATATAGAAAGATCTAAATCCAAACATTAATTGTATACAAGAAGTACTAAAAAACAAAACTACCGAAATAGGCAGTCAAATCCATCACCGAGAGGTTCTACCAAGTGTGGTATGAGGAATGAAGCCACAGTGGTTTTTTTTAAATTTGTAATACTGCAAATTTTGATAAGTATAATAAATAAAATCTGCTATAATTTTGACTACTTGGCCGGAAGGATTTCTAACCAATCTGCAACATTGGTCAACATAATTTCACGAAAATTTGCTATAGTGGATTTCATCTTGATGAACACATTTACCCCTGACTGCCTTTGTCAGATTAGAAATCCCTACACTAGATTTTGGCAGACTATCCTAAGGAAACCTCATACCAATTTTGGTTAATTAAGCAGTTTCAGAGATTTTTGAAAAATGTGAATAAGAACGACGGACGACAAAAGACACCTAGTTTAGTCAGGTGAACTAAAAAGAAATATTTTATTTCTATATCACAAGTAGAAAAACAGAAACAAAAATTGAACGTCGACCACAACAAACATACTTTGTCCATTGATGTAGATGGATAACTCACAACGGGAAATCAAGAGAACCTGAAATCAAGTGGTAGTTTTGGGATGATAAATAAATTATATCAAAATCTTTTGGCAGATGCGATGTATCAAATCCCCGAACCTAGGATTGTTTACAGACAAACACCATCTATATAGCTAAAACAGACCAAGGAGTAGCAAAATCATAGGTGTTGAAAACCGAATTAAAATATATTTTTAAAATCCCGCTTTTTCCGCCACCAAGTTCATTGAAATTGTTGTTATATTGGTAATCGCGTGAAATTACAAAATTTAAATGTAATGCCGATCTTTGTCGTTACTTCGGAATTAAACTTCTACTTAACACCTCTAGGCTTTTCCAGGTGGAACGTTTTGAATAGTATCAGAAATACGTTCACCGTTCGAAAATTACTGAAAATCAAAAGGCAATACGGACATTGAAGTTCTGCACCTGACAATTACACATTTTAAAAAAAAAGAAATAAACATAGCCTATTCCTTTTGTAGCTCATGTGTCAAATTCTTACAAAATGTCAATATTAACCTCTAGTTGATTGGGATTGAAGCAATTTCCTGATATTGCGTTTGACCCCTAACTTGGGGTATTCTATACCTCTCTTATGGTTGGTTCAGTTATACAGTTTGGATGTACGGAAGGATGCAGGGAACGTATGTGCATCTTCCAATGCTAAATAATGCCAGTGAAATCTTTGAAAGAGGGAGTTTATAGTCTCCCGCGAAGGAAGCTCACACTTTGTGGAACAGAGCTCAAGTTGAGTCTTCCTCAAAATGTGGGAGGGTTAATAAGAATGCAGATAAGGAATACTCCTAATTTCAGGACTTTTCCCAACCAATCCATGGTACAGGGCTTAATATATTGTGAACGAATGTCCCACCTGAGGGTGTGCAGGCTGTTTATAACGCAAGCTGTACTTACAGTGTTGTACCAAACAAGATACATCTCGAGTATAGATTATATGGATATGAAAAGAGCCTACATTTGTATTTATGGAAACCAAAGAACATTTATGTACCAGCACAATAGAAATATTCAACCATTTTAATAACGATTGTCCTGTTCCAGACACAAAATACATAGGCAGTGACAGTAATGCAATCAAAATAATGGATAGTTTGAGACTATATACAACCATATGTGGCAGTTTATTGTTACATCTACCATTATTTTTATTCTGGTTTATTTACACAACACATTGTAAATTCATGAATTTAAGTGTTATTTTTAAAATAATTTCGCTCGCCTTGAGTTTTTGAGGTTTGCCTCTATAATTTTCCAAACCAATATTTTTTTCAAAAAACAGTTCAAACGCTCGCTCGTTCGCCCCGTTTTTTCAATAGGTCCAAATGACGAGAAATCTAATTGGTGTTGCCTAAATTAATACATTTACAAACTTGTTACCTGTGTTCTCCACAATAGATAACGGAACTAGACCACAGTCATACTAATGGATCATGACTGTAAGTTATTAATTCGTGTAGAAATGTTTATTCAATCATTTGACCAAATTAGTTTGATTAATATTTGAAAACAATCTGTGGTGGTTATTTCCATACAATTCTCCTTGAAGAGTAAATATTGCTGCTTAGAGGACATTGTTGAATTTAAAATGTGTCTTAACCTAGTTTCGCATTTGATTTTTATAATATAAACATCTTTTATTTAGCGAATTTATTTTTGATTTCGACATTTACCATGTATGTATAAGTATCTAAAAGACATTTACCACGTATGCTGTTTATATTTCGGGGTCTATTTATATGACGAGGAAGACGGTGCTATAAATAACTTGTAACATGAATTAACAACACCCATTAATCAATAATTGACCAATGAGAGATATACAGGCACGGTAAGGTCGTTCTGCATGGTCATTTTCGTCATATGCGTTGTCCCTAGTTAGA
The DNA here is from genome assembly GCA_037379345.1 of Perna viridis. Taxonomy (NCBI): domain Eukaryota; kingdom Metazoa; phylum Mollusca; class Bivalvia; order Mytilida; family Mytilidae; genus Perna; species Perna viridis. Next base: position 58,986,885 of record CM074513.1, read on the forward strand.
GCACACTTGGCCTTCCTCTCATATTTATTTGGGAAGTAGAACAAAGAAAAAATCTCAATTCATGTTACAAATGTATTTGAAACTTTTTATTAGTATTGATTTATAGATATAGCAAAAACATGTTAAAATGCCGTAACTGAAATGCAATATATGTAATGTATTCGTAAACATCACATTGACACTATACTTTTAGGTATTGTAAGTCTACCAGGATGTCAACTACGTCCATACAGAAAAGTGATGAACATTTACGATGTCAGCCATGTGCAGATCTTGGAGAATTTGCTGCGGTTACTCACTGGTGTCTTGATTGTGAAAACTATCTATGCGAGTCATGTTCCGTCTATCACCATGCCCTGAAAATAACAAAATCACATAAATTGATTTCAAAAAATGATTTTGAAACAATTCAACCCCATTTACAAACATTAGAAAAGAAATGTAGTGTACACATAAACAATGATTTGTCTCATTATTGTACAAATCACAATATAGCTTGTTGTGTGGAATGTAAAAAACAAAAGCACAAAACTTGTTTATTGGTATCGGAAATAGGAGATGCCGCTGCTCAAGAAAAACAAATCAGCTGTTTAAATGAATCACTTAAAAGTATATCACAAACATCAACACGTATTTTTAATCTTTTGGAGTCAAATGAGAACAACATATCAAACCTCGACGCGGAAGAAGAATCTTTATGCAGAATCCTTGCCTTAAAGCGAAAACAGATAGACGAAGCACTTGATAAGTTTGAGTCTGACGTGAGGATTGAAATTAAAACGAAGTTTGAGGCTGAAAAATTAAAGTTACGAAAACAAAAAGAAGAATATACGCGGCAAAGAGAAAATCTTACAAAAGGCAAGAAAGTTGTCACACTTTTGTCCGAGATTTCAACAAACGATTTCCGTTTCCCTTTAATACACCAAAAAGTCAAAAAAAAACTTTCTATTGAAAAGATAAATGACTTATGTGATTGCCATATTGAAATAAAGTCAAATTCATCAATTTTCGCAATAGTAAATATGACAGAAAGATCAACACAACTGAATGGCACAGTATCCTTCAGTGAAACTTCTAGTGGATTAAAACATAAAATACATACGAATACTCATGAAAACATTGAAAAGTCATCAGTCGATGAGAAGACAGCGGTGCTGCCCGGGATCAAGATTTTACCTTTGAATAAGAATTACAAAAGCCTTCAAAGCAGAAGATTAGAACAACCAAAATTGTTTGAATTACCGCCACCACTTGGTCCCCGTTTCGTAAAAATATTATCAAACAAACTTTTACTTATAGGTGGGAGCTCAAACAAGATTTTAATCTACACGACCTCTTTCGAGAAAAAGGGCGAAGTTCAGCTGCAATTCAAACCAACTTCCGCAAATGTAGTAAATGAAAATGAAATTATTGTGACTTGCTTTAAGGCTATTGTTTTCGTCGATCTGAAAGATTATAAAATTCAAGCATATGCGAGATGAATGTAATGCCGTTGTAGTGATTAAAGACAGATTAGTGATTAGTTGTAAATCTAGAGGAATAGTAATAACTAACATGGATGGAGAAACCATAAAAACTCTTAATACAGAAGTAGGAGAACTACGTATGTACAAGGTCAATAAGGACTCCGTAGCTATATGTAAGGTAGGATCTAATAGCATCCGAATATTAAACGTGCAAAACTACCAGATAAACTGTATTTCAGTTCTATTGTCTATCAACTGGATGTGTTGTGATCAAAGAAGTAATATTTATTTTACAGCTTTAGGGGAAAGTCGAATATATAAACTGATCATCGAATCCAAAAGATGCATTTCACTATCGGAAATACATGAAGAAATTCAAGAAGTTCAAGATTCATCTGGAATAGATTATAATTTCTTAACACATTCAATACTAGTTGTAGGAAGAAATGGTCAGACATTACATATATTCCAGTTGGTCGAGCCGAAACTGTAATTTTTATGTAGTATTGTCTACAATATATCCAAATTTGTAAAATGAAGATGTTTTAACAACGACTTAGGTGATACAAACTGATGTATTATAATGTTTGTGATGTGATATGTTTATTATATTAACTATTTTCTCTTGTCTCTTCGTCACAAATTATGAAAGACACTTTAATTCATTTCAAGTACCGGTATAGTGTTATTATAAATTATTCCATTATTCCAAGACTTTGATAAAAAATAAACAGTATATTTAAGCACACAGTACAATCAATATGAGATGAGACACGTTTAATCTGAAACGCTCCAGAAAAAATCATAACTGTTAACACCTTTTGGTGGCTTAGTGCGATCGAACCTTGGTTCAATATGACATTGGGCCGAAATGTCCAACATTCATAAGAAATTATGCGTAAGACTGAAAATGTCATTTTTGTACACACTCTGTACAATGCGAATCTATCTAATGATATGTATTTACTTGTCTATAATGAATTAAATCTATCCGTTCTATAAATGACTTCGTCGTCGTGGACAAATTTTTAAAAAATCTTCTCCTCTGAAATTACTGGACTGACAGGTTTTAAACTTGGCATGATTGTTCCTTAGGGTGTTCTGCACAAAATGACAGTTAGGATTTTTGATTCATGAAAAAACATGGCCGCTGGTACTAAAAATAGAACATAGGGGTCAGATTGCAGTTTTTTGTAAATAACTCAAAAACCTTTCTGAATTTCTGGCATGGGTAAAATTGTTCAGCATCATGAGATGGACATAAGCCAAAATTTTCAAAACGATTGGTGTAGGAGTTACGGCCCCAGAAACAGTTTTTTTTTTCTCAAAATCCATTGCACAGAATTCAATAAAAGTTGGCATTTATGTTCCCTAGGGTATTTCACACATATTGACTGTTGGGATTGTTGATTCATGAAAAAACATGGCCGCCGTTACTACAAATAGAACATATGGGTCAGATGGCCGTTTTTTTTTTTTTTTGCAAATAACTCAAAAACCGTTGCCTTTACCGAATTTCTGGCATTGGGTAAAATTGTTAAGCATCATGAGAAGGGCATATGCCAAATTTCCAAAATTATTCATTGACTAATGTAGGAGTAACGACCCCTGAAACAGTTAAGCATAATAGTTCTTTAGTGTATTGTGCTCAAAATGACTGTTGTGATTTTTAATCCGTGAATAGATATGGCTGCCTACACTAAGAATGGGACATAGGGGTCATAAGACAGGTTTTTGAAAAAAATTCAAAAATTATTGCCTTTAGCAAAATTCTGGTTCAGGTCATGAAAATGCTATGAAAAGCATTTCCTGCATTTGACATTTTAGTTGATTTTAACTTAGCCTGTCTCATCAAGGTTTTCAAATAAGCAAATGGTTGACCAGGTGAGCGATTCAGGCTCTCTTGAGCCTCTAGTTTAACATTTAGTTTCGAAGTTGTGAGATTGTACGTGGTTATAATGTTTAAATGACTAAGTTGTGAATTAAAAATTCTTTCATAAGAATAAGTTACAAAAATCCATTAAAAAGAAAACGTCAAACAAATATCAATGAATGTTTCATTTTTTTTAGTCATATTACACCACTTTAATTATCTTCCAATACGATTTAAATCGTCTTGATATACAGTTGTCATGATCGATTTGTATCTAATCATCGCAAATAGTGGACGTTTTCCGAAACTGGTTTGATTCTCAATTGCATTTTCAAAAACTGCTAAAAATGTACAAAAATCCATTTTATGATAAATTTTAAAGGTTCCTATTCAGTGAAGGTGCAATCCCGATATTGATACTTTATCATACATAACATCATAACATTATTATAGTGAACCCAAGTTAACACAACCTTTTACGTTCCGATTTTTTTTTGTTATACATTCAAATGACACAAATAATAAGAAACTAAATTCATCCATAAAATTCAATTATGTGTATTACATGATGAATATTGTATAAATCGTCATAAATATGCTTGTTGTACGATTTACTACCTACAGGATAAATGAATACTCCGCAGTTAATGGACTGAATGCTCATAAGCTTATTCTGTTGAATTTCCTACAAAACAAACATTATTTGCCCTTTAAAATAAAAAAAATCTGCATACTCGTAAATACCAGACACAGCAGGAAATGTGAATAGGTGTTAACAATAACAATGAAAACATTATCTTGGGATATATTATTTTTCAACAAATCCATGTTTCACAAATAAATTAGTATCACAGTTTTGTATCACATTCATTAATGTGTGCATCATCCAAATATTGTACATCAAGAATTAGTTCTATTTTGTTAATGTCACCATTGACAATGTCAGGGGTATACATCAAATTCTCCTTGCCATCTGTAAAGTCACCAAGTGAATATGAAGTATTACACTCAACTGATCGTTTCTCTAAATTTATTTGACTGGCTCTGTATATACAATAACATAATATCAATAGAACAATAATCCACAGAACGCCTCCAACGGAACAAATGGTAATGTAAGCGTTAGATACAGATTGGTCTCTGATATACAAGTTTCTGTGGGTCTTTGCGGTACTGGTCAGCATCTCTTCTACATTTACAAAATAAAACACACCATTAAATGAAGAAGCAAAACAAGTATTGATAAATTATGCCACATTGTCCTTTGTTGTTTTAAAGATGGATGATCTAGACATTAATGACATAATCAATTTGCCTTTGGTTTCAGCTTTAAGTCCGGAAAACAGGAAAAACGATTTCATCAATCATCAAAAATCACGTACACACTGATAACAACTTAGAAATAATGTCAAAAGTGTCGGAATAAAAACTCGGGATTGTGTAGCGAACTCAAAAATACATAGCATCATTATCTAAAGAAAACATATTCATAATTTGTTTATGTGTAAAGGGTATACAGATAGTAAGAACTAGTAGTTGTAATTGGTTGGTCGTCATAAATCTACGCGTGTCGTAGATTCGATAAGAACTGTAATCAGTTGATTGTCATAAGTCTACGCGTGTCGTAGATTCGATAAGAACTGTAATCAGTTGATTGTCATAAGTCTACGCGTGTGTTAGGTTTGACATGGAAAACGGACAAACACAACGAAGAACACAAAGTAACTAAAATCATACATACAAAGAAACGAAAGTAAATGAGAATCTCGGACTCCCCTAAAAACTTGGAGCATGGATCAGATGCACCGGTAGGGTGAGCGTCCTATGCTTTTCTAGAAATACCCGCCGAATTGCTCATAAAAAGTCAAGTCAGGTGTAGACGAAAGAAGAACGGAAAACTATGACACGTTGAACAAATCAGTTTCCTTGGTGCATATGAATAAGAACAGTAATTAGTTGGTTGTCAAAAGTCTACACGTGTGTTAGGTTTGATAAGGACCGTAAATAGTTGATTTACCTTATCATAAGTCTACACGTATAAAAGGTTTGACAAGTGTAAACGGTCTCTGTTAAAAAGAAAGATATACCTATTAATGCAGTAACTGGTATTTTTTGTTTTGTTTTGTTTTTGTTTGTTTTTGTTTGTGTGGTTTTTTTTGTTTGTTTTTGTTTTTATTTTTTTATTTATTTTTTTTTTTTGTTATCATAAATTACCTGAACTATTTTCTGTTCTTGAATCTTTGATCTCATCTTAAAAAAGTAAGGCAAAATTAACTTTTTGTGTCATGGGATTCGATTTTATATTCTATGATTTGTTTGATCTCTGTGTTTTATTTTAAATTTTACATGTTAGCCTATTATTTGTCCGTATTTCTGATTGGTCTCTATTTTACATGTTAGCCTATTATTTGTCTACTATGTAATTCTCGTCTTTATTTCATTTTTATCTATAGCTTAACAACTTGTGTCTTTTGTAAATCATTTGTAACATTATATTGTGTTTCGTTCTTTTTCTTTTATCTTTCGATGACGTTAAAGGTATACGTTTCAATATTTTAGTTTCAAATATCAGGATACATTGCGTACTTCTTTCATGTAAGCTGTGTGCAGTTGAAACATTATACAAATTTTGCTACGCAGTATTCAGTATTATTGAATTGTGCGGTCGCATGAAAAAAGTCGCATTGATGGTCGACTTTTTTTTTTAAAATGTACATATAAGTGTAGAAATTTAGAAATTTAACCTTTCGTAGGCTTGTCACATTCAAAAGTTGTTTACTGCTTGTAACGATGCACACTTTACTATGGTGATCGAAAATTAAACGATGTAAAATGTCACATTGTCCATAATTGACTGTTGTATAGAAATAAAAATCTTTTTTTTTCTCGTAGTTCATACACAATCTGATTTTTTAACTGACAATACTAGCAATTATTCACTACCAATATGAGATAAGCTAAAATGTTATGACAACTGACAATACAGTACACACGGAAAATGTCACCAATTCGACAAATACCCCCGTCTAATATCCGTATTAGCCTGGTGCTGGTTAATCCAATATTTGTTTCTTTGTCATTTGATTAATGGTTTCACTTTACGATGCATCGTCTACCCAAGTTCATTCGACATATATTGATGACAAAAAATCATGTATTCAAGAAATGAATGTACTTCATATCGAAATTTTCAGTATATATATATATATATATATATATAATTGGTATTTTGATACTTATTTAAGGATTGTGATACGGACTGTTATATTATTTCGATCTGTGAAAAGAAATAACCCTTATTACATGCCGAACACTAAATTACATGCGTAGCAGCTTATTTTCAAGTTAGAACCACGGGCGTTGAGGTTATTTCAAATAGTCCTCAAAACAGTCATTCCATGTGATTAATTTCAGTATCAAAATTCAACTAGTAAACCATTAAAAATGTCACAGTCACATTACAAAATTTGGTCAACGAAATGATGGACAAATCTTTTTATCAAGTCAGAAAGCGTGTTACTGTAATTGAACTACTCCAATATCATTTTGAAGGAGATATTGTTAACTCCATAATAACCTATTTGGAATTTGTATTGAACTGTTCAGTTGAACATATCGGAATAATGGACTGGTTAGTCAATAAATGGCTAATTGTTTCCTTAATGCGCCTTATCTCAATATGGCTAGCCAGCCATGGACCAATAACTGAGCCAATACGAAAAAAACATTACGCAATAACAGGACAAGTCAGTTTAGTCAATTTAGTTTATTGGGAGCAGTGAGTTAGATTTTAACCCTTATTTGAATGTAATACTAAACATAAATATTGTACTTAATATATTTGATACTTCACCTGCTCCTGATATTACAACATCATCAATTGCTATGTCTGAGGCTAAACTTCCTACCATTGCTTGAAATCCTATCTAAAATCAAAATTTTATTATTATCCGAATTAAAAAAAAAATAAAAATAACAATTATCGATTAAGGAGTTCACCGAAAAAAATTAAGCTTTTAGTTAATACGTTAGACACTGTGAGGTAAGCCTTATTAGTCTAATTGTAAGGAGTCTAGCGCGATACAAAAAAGTCTGCGTAGCTACGGCAAGGTCTGGCATTTCATATGAGTTGATATATATAAAATATATAAATACTCCATACGCAGGTGCTGAATAGATGTTGTCACAGATGAAAGGAAAGTTGACAATCCGGAATGAAAAGTCATCACGTTTGTCTTATAGTTTCGTCAATATTTTTTCCTTTACTATTGATCTCTCAGTGTAGGTCAAGATATGAGACTGACTGCACAGTGTCTGTAGTAAGAAGTATCAAGTGATATCACTTGTCCAAATCCTCGTGTCGTGCGAAACACACAGTTTTCTGACAAAATGTACTTTGCGCATATTGTTTATTGTGTAAAATTATTCTAATAAACATTTCATTTCACTCGTTGTTTTTTCAGTCATTTTTCAGTCATTTTCTGTATGGATAAAAATACTAAGTGTAATTCTAGTCATACTTCAATTTTATAACGTTTTCCTGTCGATTCTCAATTTTACCTTAAAAGGTCCCCAATGCTGTAAAAAGATTGATGTTTGTTTCCATTCGGATCCATGTTCTCCTTTGATTGTTGCGAGTAGTTCAGAATCTTCAAAATCTATACCTAAATGGTTGTTTTTTATGGGAATTAGATAAAGTTTTAGACTTTGTATGAATATTCCATGTAAACAATACCAAAACGTGACGTTAACGACTGAGTTCTGTGCTTCTAGACTCGGTGTTAACAGAAGGGCAATATCTCGATGTTTCTGATTGGTCGACTCCATGTAAATGTAAGAGTAACCTGAAATTAAAAACTGCATTGTCACGTACATTATCTTGAAATGATTTTATAACAAAATCCTTTCAAGTCATTCGTAAAATACCACGCTGTGCAAACAAATTGAGCAAAAATTCAATATTAAAACTAAAATACCTTTTCCTCGTCTGTCACCTTTTGGTCCTGAGCCAGTCGTTGGTGTATGTCCAGACCATACTTTCCAATTGGCAGCATATTTCTTGGAAGTTTGTTCTACAACCCATCCTTGACACAGGGAACCCGTGTTAAAATCACAACTGATTTCAGTATTGCTTGATTTAACTAGAAAATAAATGTTCTGTTTGTAATACGTCATATTACTTGATATAAAACTGTAAAATCAACATGATCTTTGGTGGAATAGAATAAAGTGGTAAATATTATGTCCAGTACCGACCAGAATATTCAACAAAGCATTCTTTGGTATTAAAGAAGTTAAAACATATTTGGAAATTTCCTGCACTGGCGCCTACAAAGATTTCATGATAGGATGACATACTGGAGAAATTAAAATTGCCAAAAAAAAAAAAAAAAAAAAAATCCGTGATGGCAAGACATCAAATTATTTTGTTCAATTAATACTTGCTGAAAACGTTTACCACAAGTCAAAACCAGTAATATAAATGTAACAGAAAAGTATATCAAGAAACAAAGTACTTACTAAATAAACCGATGACAATAAACATCACAAATAGGTACATGTTGAGACTAACGATCGGAGTTTATCTTACAGTTACAAATAAAAAGAACCAAAATCGATATAATGGAAGGCTTAGTCAGTACTGTTTAAAAACAAATTTATCAAAAACGTTACGTACATATCATTACTGATAACCCTGTTTATTGTAGTAATGTTTGTAGTTTCTTTAAATTTTCCTGCGGTGTTCGTATGTTGTTTGTGATTAAATCATAATAATTATGATAATAAAATCTTTTGATCCACAGTTGATGCCTAATGCTTTACTAAAAATCGTTATTTTTTCTAACAGTAAATAAATATTTAAATAATAACATTGATGTATTTGGTGCGTTCAACAAAACAAACGTTTTCAGTTAATTGATATAACTCTGCGATTTTTTTTGTGTCAAAAGGGAGATAATGCTAATTTTTTTTATCAGAAAAGAATACCCATAGAATTACAGTAAGAAATAATAATATATGTAGATTCAAAAATAAATTATGTATTTAAGTGAATATTGAATAAATAGTAAATGTACTGTTAATCATGTCTTGTTTCACTACGAACTCTACATGTATTAGCAACATGTGTAGGACACATGATAAATCATGGGAAAATCGTTTATAATGATCATATAAAGATATTCGTAAGGTGTACATATAGAATCATGGGGAAAAAATATAAACAGCAACGCATATAATAGAAAATCCTGTAATTTATTCCAATACAGATGTGACAACTACAAGCAAGTTTCCAACCACAAGTGTTAGAGTATAATACACACTTAAAACTTTTTAAATATCAGTCATGACCACTGTGTCCATAACCATTCTAGAAAACGTCTACATGTATGGTATCAGGCTTTGCCTAAGAGAGACAGGGCTATTTTTACTCATATATCATTGACTTGGTTGATGATTCATTGCTACATTGTCATATCGCTAGTGTCTCCACAAACTGGAATATAGGGAGACAATTCCTATACAACACAAGATGTGCGTCAGCGTTAAAAGTTCAAGCAATAACTTTCTAACTGCATGTTTCTACGTCACTTCCGACAGAACGGTTTTGAAACCTTTTATGTTTCAGAGCATCTACAAAGATGGGACTCGTTGACACCCGTCAGTATTATTTACAGACAACTTTATAACATTGACAAGGCTATGCCACTTGCGTGTATGAAACACAAAAATATGAAAATGTGCTAGTTACAAAAATATCAATGCATGGTAACTTTATCACAGTATATTGTCTCTCATTACGTAATTAATGTTGAAAGAGTAATAACGGGAACCAAGATTTGAGTACAAATTAAAAGACCAAAATCAAAGGATAAAGACTAGACAGTGAAATAGACATGCACAACAAAGAATATGAAATATCCAAAATAACACGTACAAAGAAATATATCCAAATGAGGAACTCGAACTTCTGTAGCAATATAACGATGTTCCAGAATTGTAAGACTTGAGTACGCGTAGTTACGGTAAGCTCTGGCATAACGTATGAGTTGTAATGTTTTATAAATATAACGGTTTTTGCCTTGATATTGCCATTTTTATATGGTCTTTTCGTCTTTTGACCATTCCTGTTGACTATTGCCTAGAGTTTGCCTACCAGGTCGGTAATTTTCTTCTGTGATAAAGAATTTTCATGACAAAGAATTTCTAGACAAAGTTCAATGCAACATGTAATACACAAACGGGTTAACAATTAACTATACTATACAGCATAGTAATTTTATTATTTTTAAATACAACAAATCATTACAAATAACTAGTGCACAGTTGAAATAACAATAACGCAAATAATATATATGTAAACAAAATAATGACACAAGTACATTGATATCTGGCCTGGCCTTGGATAGCAATATGATGTTTCCAATTAAAATATACCTAGTCAAATTCGAAAATTGTAAATGTAAGCGTTACAATGATGTACTAGAATGGCGGAATGAAAAGGAGGCACAATATTCGAAGTATAACTGTTTTATATTGTTATTCGTTTATTTCATTCTTGAATCCAAAACAATGGTCGTTGACAATCCCAACATTAACTTGCTGTAAATACTGTAAAATGCCCAAACATAAATTAAGCTCTTGAGATTTATTACTTATTCATTGAGACCGTCATATATATGTATGAAGGACCATAAGTTGAATGATAGTCAGTAAAGCATCCAATTTAGTATTTATATGGACTGCACGAGTTAATCAAACATAACATGTACACAACAAAGTTACAAACCTTTTACTCGCTTTTAATTGTGGTTTTCTTTTCATGCAGAGGTAAGATTTTTTAGTTACTAATTAGTAAATAGTGGATAACAATAAAGATGTAAATTAGTGTGCTTACAATTTAAATTTATCTACAATGTCAAAAGGGATTTTATTTTGTGATAGAATTGATGCTAAACAGTAAATTTTCCTAGATCCTCTTTTTGTTAGACGAAGACATTCGGGTTTGTCCATGAATGCCAGCAGATTTATGGTTGAATTTTAATCCTGACTAGAAATACTTTTAAACTCAAATATTTTCATCTCAAATGAACTTTTAAGCATATGTAATGATACTAAAATGAACGATAATATTTTTACAAAGGATTATGCATGCCACCCTTACCTGATGTTGACACCTGTACACCTAAGTCAGGTGCCTGTGTCAATGATACATCACAATGTATTGGTTTTATCGATACTTCCGGATTGTGTCGTAACGATTACCTATGTTGTAAGCCTGCTCCTTCTACCCTACAACCAGAACCTCAATATCCAGGTGTGTAAACATTATCTACATTCTCATTTTGGGTATATCATTGAAATATTGAATTACAATAAAAGCAAAAAATTTCTGCTAAAACGAAAAAAAATGGAAAGCCTGTCGCTTCATTTTAATTGATTTCAGCTTTTAAAGAAAATACTTAACAGCATTGCAATTAAAAATTGCATTGTTGGAAAACAGTCGTGAACAGATGACATGATCATATATATATATATATATATATATATATATATATATATCTGGAGATATATGACATGAAAAATAGTAGTTTATCCTTATTGAAGAAAATTTCCAAATTTCCATAGGTTTTGAAACTTGTGGATTGATAACCCGGATAAAAAGTAATAAGAGAATCAGTTCCAGGATAGTAGGCGGAGTCGACTCTGAGGAAGGGGAATGGCCTTGGATGATATCTATCCATGATTATTATGGCCATTTCTGTGGTGGAACGCTTGTCTCCAGTACATGGGCTTTGACAGCTGCACATTGTCTTTACGGGTGACTTTTTCAATCACAATAATAAAATCACATTACTATTTTTTTGTAACTTGTAACATTTTTTGAAGTATTTGGGCATTCAATATAGCTGTATATGTTAGTGCGTAATATCAGCTTTACGTAATAAATGTTTTTTTTTTCTTTCATTTTTAATTTGTTCATTAATTGACTTGCATATTTAAAAAAGCATAACGACTTTCAAACTACAGAATCTCCGTAGAAACAAAATACAAACGAGAACGAGAGGTTAAGTGTTTATAAATAATAATTAAGTCATACTGATTTTTTTTTAGTCTTACTACAGGAGATTTTAACCTTACCCTTGGCGAACATCACACAGCGTTTGTCACTGGAAATGAGAAAACAGTATTGATAGATAGTTTGTTCATTGTAAGCATCAGACAATAATTTAATGATTATCACGACTTATGTTCTTCATAAATTGATTTAGTATAATAAAAAACTGTTGATCTTTCTGTCTTGTACAACGTAATTCCACGTGACAAGCTGTTGATCTTTCTGTCTTGTACAACGTAATTCCACGTGACAAGCTGTTGATCTTTCTGTCTTGTACAACGTATTTCCACGTGACAAGCTAAAGTCAATTATGTGTGTTCTTATGCATGGCCTATTTGTTTTTATAACTGTATCAAGCTATGTTTTTACATGGGTTACTACAAAAGCAACTAGTCTAGTCCTTTTACTTCAGTTTTCGTTTAATAGATAATGTATTATGTCTGAATAAGCCTAAGTTCAATGATAACATACATATCAACTATCCAAATAAACTTTTAATCAACGAAACAGATGATGCACCATCTTTATACCTATACAACGACGTGATGAGTTCGACTTTCCAACAGCTCCTGCAAATAGAGAATATATTTCACAGTTGATCCGTTACTGTCGTGTATATAATGTAGGGCTATAGAGCTATCAAATAAGACAGGAGCATGTTCAACCTTTGTCGAAACATTTATCATCACTACACGGAAGTTTATGGTCGTCATCACATGTGGTTGAAGTTTTTATCTCAACAGATGAGTCAAGATGAAGGTAGATTTCACATCTCACCGGATTAATAACCCGTCAAAGTTTACGATTACCGGATTTACATGATATGCTTACCCTTTGGGAGCACCGAGTGTTACTACTGGCTTCATGTGGGAGTGTTCTTACTGCAAATGCTTAAGTAATTTTTCTTCAGTTTCTACATGTAATTGTATTTTAATCTGTTGTTTCTTGTTTTCACGTTTTTAGATTCTGATGTCTCTAAATGCTGCGGTACTTACGTTTTGCGCTAATTGCTCACATACTTTTGCAATTATCATATAGATCGAAATACCAAATATTTTACCACTTTCAGCATCCTAACTATTCCGGAGGTTCACTCGGGAACTCTCGTCATGACATTGCGTTGATAAAACTGTCAGAACATGTCGATACGTTTGGTCATTACATAAGGACAGCGTGCCTACCAACGACTACCGGAAGTAATGGCCGCGAAAGTGATCTTGAACTTGATTGTTACGTTAGTGGATGGGGATCAACAGTAGGTTTGTGCCTTTACAAACAAAAAAGAATCTTTCGCATTGTCTAGGTTTTTAAATTAGGAATTTGTTACAGATTATTTTTATAAGGTCGGTAAAATAAGACACTAAGCTATCAATATATATTTTATTGATGATATTATGTTAATATCACATAGAACCAATTATATCAGAACTTCAACTGGAGCTTAGAAAATACGGGTATTATGAAATGTTTCCAAATTAACCACTGTACATAACATCAAACATTCTTAACGATATTTATGTAACGGTGTTTGTTCAAAATCTTGAATCACATGTTTTTTTTCATGTATCAGCTACTGTTAGGTGATGATTCAACTGATTCAACTAAAATTCGATTGCTTTATGAAAAAGATGTCTGTTTGTTTATAGGTACAGGTGACAATCGTCAATTGAAGCACATTAAAGTACCATTGGTTCCTATTTCAAGCTGTAATGATTCGTGGTTCGGTAATATACAAGAAACAAATATCTGTGCAGGGAATGGAGAAACAGGTGCATGTAAGGTAATAATAATATATATAATGAGTGAGAATTTAATCATTTCTTTAATAAATGGAGGTCTTTAATATATGAACCTAACATAAGATTAAATTCATAGTCAGACTCTGGGGTATGAGTGGCCGTTCATGTCAAAATAGCAGCGGGTGTTTCTAGAAAAGCAGAGGACGCTTACCCTACCGGTGCACCTGGTCCATGCTCCCAGTTTTTAGTGGAGTCCGAGTTGCTCATTTATTTTCATTACTTTGTATGTATGATTTTAGTTACTTTATGTTCTTTGTTGTGTATGTCTGTTTTCCATGCCTGGTCTTTGTCCCTGGATTACATTCTTTTAATTACCACTAACCTTGGTTCCCTTGATTTCTCTTTCATCTAGATGTAATTTTCTATCTAGAAACTTCTAGTTCTTTTATAGATACTTTTGATAGTTGTGAGATTTTAGATTCTTTTGCGAAGTATCTAGATACTCATGAGGAGTTTTTGTGTATTCAGATACTTGTAAGAAGCATCTAGATAGTTATGCGATGTATCTAGATACTTGTTAGAAGTGTCTAGATAGAAAATTACATCTAGATGAAAATGGCGCAATTTTGACATGAATGGCCACTCATAGGTTTCCTCGTCGTTCATTGAAGACCCCATGGGTGACCTTAATTAATTGAGCTGACATTGTTTTTATTCCGGTTGGTTATTGTCTCTTTGGCATATTCACCATATCCATTCTCGTTATATTTGATGAAAAATTCGTATATACATATTACATTTGACTATCAATTGTCTTTATATATTCGTGGAGGTGTTATTGAGTGTGTAATTGTAGATGTCATTTATTTCAGGGAGATTCAGGTGGGCCTCTGGTTTGTAATGTACGTGGTTTATATTATATATATGGAGTGACTTCGTGGGGATCTGGATCTTGTCAAATGTCGGGTTTCCCGGATGTTTATACTCGAGTGACGTCATATTTACCATGGATTCAGAATACACAGAAAAAACATGAGTTTGTCCAAGATAAATTTTATTCGACTATTCGAAAGATACTCAATTCTATTTTGAAATTCATAAAGATGTGTGTAGATGAGATTTTATCATGATATTAAATATACCAAATGTTGGTTTCTAATGTTTGTATTGTTCTCATTCCTACCCATAGTTCCGACAGTATAATTATACGACGATTTATTCATGATATGACATTGTTTGAGTGACAATTTAAAAGGTCAATGTACAAAAAATCTGTCCAATTCTTCATTACAAATGTAAATTTATAGTAACATTGGTGCCTCAAAATTATCCCCAGTCGGTACATACACTTTCTAGTACATTGGTACGACATTGCACCAAAAGTTCCAGCTATGTACTCCATCGTTATAGTATGATCCACCTTAACTATATAGCAGTTGTAATGCTCGGTGGTTATTTCTAGAAACCTTTCCCATTTTATTGTCTGTGTCGAGTCTGAGCTGAGCATTCAATTTCAATTTTCGAAGAGTGTACTCAAAGGTTTACAAAGATTTTAGTTGTTAATTTTGACATATATGCATTTATTTGTCCCTTTCATTCGCGTATATGTATAGTATGCCAATCGTAGTGTGCCTTTATTTTACTGTAGATCATATCCGTGGAGGAATCCTACGGAACCATCTATGATACATGCAGAAAGCACATCATATCCCTAAACTTTTTATTCCAAAACAACATCGTGCGTTATGTAAAATATCTATGGACAAACTGTGCAGAAGATCCATTGGTATGAAAAAGGATTGTGATTTTAAACTTGGTTGATTATCCTGCAATTTCTATTCTTATATTGCTTTATCACTATTGGACATGTACAGTGTATTTTTAATGTAAGTTGAAATTTCAATAAGTTATATTGATTACTGTCTGCTTGGTTGTTACACCAACATGTCTCAATACTAAGTATTATTTGGAATATTTCCATTTTGACCTTGTCTTTGCCATTTGGACTACAGATGTACTGTAAATTCGTTTTGGTCGATGAGTTTTATGTTGAGATTTATATAATCAACATTCCACTCATAAGTTAGTACTCAAAAAATTTCGTTTGTTATTTTAAAACCCTAACACTGCAGATCAATGAAAAAACAAATGACAATGTGACGATGATTAAATATGCACCTGTAAAAGTAGTAAGCCGGCACCTGTCCTGAAATTTTGAAAAATATCTGACTAACATTTTGGCAGACAAACTTTCCTTTTATAAAATATACAAAAGTAAGGAGCTCTGTGATTAGTGACAGATAATTAAATCTAAGTTGTTTTGGGCATGGTTAATGAGTCTAACATTGTTTTGTTTTCAACCTTTGCTGGAATCGTTCACACTTAAGTGCTGGATTATGAACTCTTCCAGGAGTGAAAAATTTGCTGTCAATGCTCAAACATTCAAACCAATTCTTCGTGTCTTCAGATAGATCTCTGAAATGAAAATTTGATTATTGTAGCATGGCTTCGTAACTTTCTGAAGATTTGTGAATCTAACAGCAGTTAATCGAGGTCAAAGATTAACCAAGGGAACCAAGGTTCTAGCGGAAATTAAAAGAAAGTAATCCAGGGACAAAGACCAAACATGGGAAACATACACAACAAAGAACATCAAATAACTAAAATAATACATACAAAGTATCAAAAGCAAATGAGAAACTCGAACTCCACTAAAAAACTGGGAGCATGGACCAGGTACACCGGTAGGGTAAGCGTCCTCAGCTTTTCTAGAAACACCCGCCGGGTTGCTCATAAGAAGGTAAGTCTAGGGTAGACGAAAGAGGAAATTAACAAATCAGTTTTCATGGCACAGATGGATGTACCATAAAGATCCACGAGTTCATGATGGCGACCATAAATTTAACTTCTGTAGTGATGACTTCAATCTTTTAGCAACATAACCCTGTTGCAGAAGCCTAACTGTAAGAGGCCTAGCAGGATACAAAAAGTCTGCGTAGTTACGGCAAGCTCTGGCATAACGTATGAGTTGTGATATGAAAACTCCATACGCAAGTGCTAAAGGGGTATTGCCACAGATGAAAGGAAAGTTGACAATTCTGAATGAAAAGTCATCACGTTTGTCGTAAAGTTTGATCAATAGTTTTCCTTTACCATCGATCTGTAAGTGTAGGTCAAGATATGAGGCTGACTTCACAGTGTCTGTAGTATCCTTTATCTCAAGTTCTCTGGGGTAGATGCGATGTATCAAGTCCTCGAAACGATAGTTCGCCATCTGTATACCGGAAACTGAGATTAAAGGATTTAGCTAAACGATGTTCTTTCTTTCGGATCAGATCAACTATAAAGTCAGCCTCATAGGAGTGTAGGAATAGGTCAGCAAGTAGAGGAGCACAATTTGTTCCCATTGGAATACCGACCATTTGTTGAAAAACGCGTCCACCACACTGGACAAGTATGTTGTCGATAAAAAAAATCCAGCACTTCTGTAGTATATTTGGAATATGATTTGGAATTATTTTTTACAAAGTATGAGGAATCTCTACCAAGAACTATATAATTATATCTAAGTGTACCATCTTTTTTGGAAAACAACGATGTATTACGTTTTTGTGAGTCAGGATTGTACATGTAACAAGTATGAGGAATGTTAGTATACAGGGTTGAAAAAAAACTATAGGTTTTAATGCTATTATATTTTGATAATAATATTGAATTGAGGGTCTTCAAAAGATCTTTCGAATTTCACAGGATCCACATCGAATTATTACCACTACGGGAGTAACATGTGCTGTGGTAAGACTGGAGACCCTCTTTGAAACCTCATCTGCGCCATGAAAACTGATTTATTCAACGGGTCATAGTTTTCCTTTCGTCGTTTGTCTACCCCGGACTTGACTTTTTAATGAGCAACTCGGCGGGTGTTTCTAGAAAAGCAGAGGACGCTTACCATACCGACGCACCTGGTCCATGCTCCCAATTTTTAGTGGAGTCCAAGTTGCTCATTTGTTTTTGTTACTTTGTATGTATGATTTTAGTTACTTTATGTTCTGTGTTGTGTATGTCTGTTTTCCACGTCTGGTCTTTGTCCCTGGATTGCATTCTTTTGATTACCGCTATAAACTTGGTTCCCTTGATTACTCTTTGACAGCTGTGAGTATAGAAGTTAAAAGTTTTGAAAGAGGTTTGGTGGTACATTTTGCAGATCCAGCTATGTAACGTTGTTTGTATGGATTCTTGTGGAGTTTAAGAATCCAGTACATGGACGATAGATCACAATCATCATGTTTGGTAGAGAGACCGAAAGAGGATAGCACAGCTATCTCTTCTTCTGAGAGTGTAGTGGCAGTATAGGTCTTATCACTGCTATTATTTTCTATGTCTACCTCTGATGATAAACATTGGATGTAATACATTTTGCAGATAAAAACAATGTTGTTGTGGGCTTTGTCTGCTGGAACGACAACATATCTGTCCTGTATAGTTGACAATGTTTTTGCTACATCTGGAAAAGTATCCATCCTAATTCTTGTGGTCGACTGTTTTTTCATGATCACATTTTATACTTTACATTTATTATACCCCGCTTGGGAAGTGGGAGTATATATTGGTAGGGTGTCCATCCTTCCACCTGTACTGCAGTGTCCATACTTCCACCCGTACTGTAGTTACGTAAAGGGGTACCTTTCCTTATCAGTATTAAGCTAATCCTACACAACAGGATTCTATAGCAGAACATGGACTTGATTTGTCTTTATGAATAAAGGATATCAATGCATCTATTACTTAGGCAAGTTCAGTTGTTACTTTCGCACGGTGTGTACAACATTTTTCCGTAAATATTTCGTTGAAGATGTTTTACTGGAAAGTATTACACATACCTTATGGTAGTATCGTCTATTGGATTAAACAAACAGTAATGTGATATTCTTAGCCAAATATTTCTCTTCGTGAGAAACTTTACAGTTTTGAATGGTGTCATGTAAAGTCAAGTGACTTCAACGAACAATTATAATATCTGAAAATGGCACAATATGGAAACCTTTACTTTCCTCGAGATAGATAAGATTAGACATTTTCAACATAAATCAACAACTTTTGTTGATCCAACAAATTGAGATTGGCCTTAAAAATCGATGACTTGATTATTAACTCGAACAGTTGAAAACATTATCTGTCCAGACTCATTGAGAAGATTTCTACGTAAAGTCGACAAAACGCTCGATTTATGTTGTAATGTCAACTCCATCAGGTTTCAATAAAAATTATAATTGTGCATCTTTGGAGGGTACATGTGACTAAATGTGTTTTCGTGGATTTCAAAGTTTCTGTTTTAAATTCATTCGATATTTATCATTCGATTTAATTTTAACGATGTACAAATGAAAAAAAAAATAAAGCAGACGTATAAATATAGTTATGCCTTACTGTTTAAAAGACGTAGAAAGCAAAATAATGAACTCCTATAAATTTTACGATTCGACCAATGTGTACGGCAAACATTAAATCCTTATGTTTAACTCTCCCTATTATCGTTAGGTATAATTGTTAAGAGATTTGTACTAAACAGATCCTAATCCCTTTCACTCAACAGAAACTATGGATAAGGACTGAAATTAGGTAACATTTTAATACCATTATATAAATCCTGATTAACAAAATAATGTGCTGAGACATTAACCACAAGTAATTCTTAGTATAAATAAAAGTATTATTGTTAAAATTACTGCTTGTGGACCTGCAAAAAATGTAGTCTATATAAAAACGAATCAATGTAGTATTTTAGATCTTGACTAAATAGAACACTACATACTATTATGTTTTGTAGGAAATATCACTGCTTATAACAGAAAACAAGTGCATAATGTGATTAACTTCCTGCTTCTTAAAACATTTTATTTTTCTTTACTATTTTGATTGTAAGATAATTTGGATGTACCTTGACTTACAGTGGAAACGGACCATTGTAATATTAACAAGACATACATGTTGGCGTTTTTAGTTTTAGTTAAGGAGTAGTTCTACGCTATGATAAAAGATAATTTTGATTCATTTGATATACATTAAATGCAGGAACATGAAAGTGCATTTAAATTTTAATTTACAATTGTGACTCTGGAACAAAGGGATTTTTATTACAACTGCATTTGAGTCATATACAAAAGTGATAATGGTAATACTAACTATTAAAAACTGTAATACTGCGTTAGACTGTGATATAGAACACTTACTGCGTCAGACCGTTATGCATAACACTTATGGCGTCAGACTGTGATACCGAACACTTACTGCGTCAGACTGTGATACATAATACCTACTGCGTTAAACTATGATACATAACACTTAATGTTCTAGACTCTGATACACAACACTTACTGTTCTAGACTATGATACAGAACACTTATCAAGCCAGACTGTGATACACAACACCTACTGCGTCAGACTGTGATATAGAAAACTTACTGCGTCAGACTGTGATACATAACACAAATGGCGTCAGACTGTGATACAGCACACCTACAGCGTTAGACTGTGATACATACACTTACGGCGTCAGACTGTGACATATAACACTTATTGCGTCTGACTGTGATACATAACTATTTCTGCGTCAGAGTGATACAGAACACTTACTAAGCCAGACTGTGATACATAACTATTTCTGCGTCAGAGTGATACAGAACACTTACTAAGCCAGACTGTGATTCAGAACACTTACTTCGTTAGACTGTGATGCAGAACACGGACGGCGTCAGACTGATATATAACAATTACTGTGTCAAACTGTGATACAGAACACTTACTGCGTCAGACTGTGGTACATCTACACTGTGATTCAGAACACTTACTAAGCCAGACTGTGATGCATAACACCTACTGCGTTAGACTGTGATACATAATACTTACTGCGTCAGACTGTGAAACATAACACTTATGGCGCCAGACTGTGATACAGAACACTCACTTACTAAGCCAGATTGTATTACAGAACACTTACTAAGCCAGACTCTGATTCAGACTCAGACTGTGATTCAGAACACCTACAGCGTTAGATTGTGATTCAGAACATTTATTGCGTTAGACTGTGATACATTTCACTTGTGGCGTCAGACTGTGATACATAACACTCATTGCGTCAGACTGTGATATATTACACATGTGGCGTCAGACTGTGATACAGAACACCTACAGTGTTAGACTGTGCTTGATAACACCTACTGCGTAAAACTATAATACATAACAACTACTGTGTTAGACTGTGATGCAGAACACTTACTGCGTCAGACTATGATACATAACACCTACTTTTCTACACTGTGATTCAGAACACTTACTAAGCCAGGCTTTGATACATTACATCTACAGCGTTAGACTGTGATACATAATACTTATGGCGTCAGTCTGTGATACACAACACTCACTTACTAAGCCAGACTGTGATACAGAACACTTACTAAGCCAGACTGTGCTTCAGAACACCTATAGCGTTAGACTGTGATTCAGAACATTTACTGCGTCAGACTATGTTACCTGACACTTACTGCGTCAGGTTGTGATACAGAACACCTACAGTTGTTAGACTGTGCTAGATAACACCTACTGCGTAAAACTGTGATACATAACACCTACTGCGTTAGACTGTGATGCAGAACACTTACTGCGTTAGACTGTGATACAATGGTATCAACGGCAGTGTGTCAGCGGCAGAAATGTCAATCATTTCAGTACTCAGTGGACGCAATGCCCAAAAGTTGACATCACTCATTTTCATCTGAAACCAATAAAGACAATGATTTCAGTGGTTATGGTTTTGTTTTTGATGGTCCTTCTATTTTGTTACATGCGACAATTAACCAGTGTTTTTTTAAATAAAATTTCCACCTTTCATTGCGTCAAAAAATGTTAGTGCTGGAGTTTACTATAATGTAGTCGATAATTTCATGCTGTAGTCCGTGTTTGTTTGAATTTTAGTTTTAGTTTGTTTTTTATTTTATTTTATTATTATAATGGGTTTGTTTACATCACTTTACTTGGGAAATTATACAGCTGATAATCATACTTCCAGGGGCGGATACAGGAATTGAAGAGCGGGTTGGGTGCACTGACTGCCGAGAGAAGGGTCTACACACCGTCATGCTTCAGTGAACAAACATTCTTACCGATAAACGGGATGACATGCTCCCGGCGCACCGGGCCTGGATTCGCCTTTGGGTTTTAGATATTAGAGTTACATTATCTGTACAGAGAAAAAAAACCTCTACTGTTTTATTGTTCCTGTTTTATATCATTGTTTGTACTAACAAACAAAAATAAGAAGATAAGTCATTTCTATGTCATAGTCCTTATATAAAAACTTCAACGTTGATGTTCATGGACTTGTTTTGTAGTCTATAGTGTATAAGTGTAAAAATACAATACCTGTTGTGTGCAGTCTAGTGTATAACTTAAAGTGTTTAACAGCGTACGGTCTAGTGTATAGCCGTTAAACACAGTACCTGTTGCGTACGGTCTAGCCTATATGCCTGTAATCCAAATCGTTCACACAAGAAAGGCAAGGAAACTTTTCTTGGTGGGAAACCATGTTGTTCCAGAATGATTGAAAATGCAATCTGTAATAAAATTTCAAAACTGAGGTCACCAATGATGAGAACTTCTTTAAACAAAAAAATATATTTCCGATAAAAAGTGGTCACTCAGAGATTATCCCCTTAAAAAAGACAAATTATTTTCCAGGATTAGCTAGCTTATTTGGTTTCAGTGGGACATATATGTACGACAGTATATGGTACCTGAGTATCGAAATAGTTGTTGATGTCCACACCATAGGCTTTCTTTAAAATAGAACTGTAAACTCTACAGTCGTGGAAAACCTAATAAAGAAAGCAAGTATAACAGAATCACTGATCTCGACAACGTATTTTTTGTCAGCCAAAGAAATTTGAGTTAATAAATTCGGTATTGCTTTAAGTTTGAGAATCCCATTCGAAAGCTATTGACAGACCCATAAAACACATTCACGATAGAGCATGCTTGTTTCATATTTCTCACAAAGGAGACTAAGTTCCATTTGCTCAAATGAGAGATAACACTATTGCTATTAAGATCATTTATTTAACAAATCTCATGTAATGAAATGTAAGATCGGATAACAAAATATAAATGAAAATGGTAGAGAAAACTAAAGAAGTTGAATAAATGACAAATTAAGCAAAGGTAGGGACATTTTAAGACAATAGTTATTTTATCAAGTCTTACTTCCTTTCTTACTAACAACTAATCAATGAATTTTAAGAAGCATATTAAAAACGCGATGCCCCATATGGCCCAACATATGTTTCTTAACTACATGCAGATTTTTATTGTATTTTCTTCACAAATATTTTGCCATGTTCGTTTCATTTCATTCTTTTGTATTGTTTAATTACCTTAACCCCAGGATTCGTACCTTAACCAATTCTCTAGACTGTAACAGTCTAATTACTGCTCCATCTAAGATAATACTGGGCTGCTTTCTGACGTCAAATATGTAGACTTCGTCATTACATGTACGAACTGTAATCTGGGTGATACTGCCTGTGTAAGTAAGTAAACAAAGCATTCTAGTTGATTCAGCTTTCTTAAAACCTAGTCTGAACCTATGAGTTGCCGATTGTTCAACAGTCAAACGTATCTGCCTGAAATTAACTTCCAATATAGTGTCACGCGTAGGTGCTTTTTATTTTATTTACAGGTTATATTATGCATAGAATGTCTTTTACGGGATTTTTTTTTACGATATAGCTTACTATAGAAGGCAGGCAGTTCTTATGATGAAGATGGCTGTTTTACAGGAGATACACTTTAACGTACACATCCAAAGTACATTATATTAAAACTTATATTAAGCTCATATACCTTTGGATTCCGTGCCTGTGCCCTTGCAGCATACCCCTATAACTGGTCTGTCCAGACACAACAACGATTTCACTACTTTTTCAGAGGTTTCCAGTGAGGATACAACCTTCACTTTCGGCATTTCAGCTGCAAGCACATGTATGACACTACATGTAATTTGTTTTAACAACTGAACTTTCAGAATTTATACTGTTTATGTTTGAGCGTTATATATCATACAAATGTGGAATGATTTTGAAAGTATGATGAAACCAGGATACTTTTTTGTACGTGGCATTAAATATGATAACTTTAAAATGTATAACTACTATCTTTTTTCGTGTATTTGAAGAAATATTATTTTGAGTAGCCATTAAAAGAAGCTTTTGCATTTTAGATTGCAATAAAATGTGCATTATCAACCTTACCTGTTTGAGAGATCAAGATTAATTGAGAGTTCCTTTATTATTAATGACAGGTATTGATTGAATGCCAGATTTGTTCAGCTTTAACAGTCGATTATGAATGGCAGTTACATAACCATAAATGAATAAAACACATCAGGATTTTATTGTAACTATGAAGTAATGAAACACTTGACTTTGATCTAAATAATTTTTTTTTCCTTCAGTTTTTGTCTAGACGTGCAAGTGAATTCCTTAAATTCGTGTAGTAATCTTAAGTATTGTATAGGTTACTCTGAAGGGGCAAATCCAGAATAATAAAAGGCTCTCGATCAAAAAATGTATAAAAAGGGGTTTTAGCTACCATTTGCTTATTTATGTCTATATATTTTGCACAGATTTATTAATAAGTAAATTTCCCAACAAAAGGGTGTTCTAACCAACCCCAGTACCTTTGATCCATCACTGACTTTAAATGTTTAAGACTTCTGGAAAGACACGCCATATCACAAGTCGAAACTAGAACAACATCCAGATCATAAAGGAGGGTGAACAGGGGTGCTAAATCCCCGCTTCTTTTCCCAGACTACTGCCTCCTACGTACCCTCCTGATTACCCGACCCCTTCCATTTACCCTGATTTAAATATTGTTCCCAATTATAATGCCCACTTCCCGTGTTTTTCACTCCCCGTTCCCTGACCCTTCAACCACTGATTCCTGCCCCCTTAACCCCGTATCCTCGTCCGCCTGTCCATCCTGCCATACAGGAATTCGTCCTTAGGTACACTGAATGATAATTAGATAAATTGTGAAACATGGTACAAGTATGTATTTTACAAACTGTTGTAAGAGCGAGCAAGAAAATGTAGAGTAATAAGTTCTGTTTCACGTTTACAAGCCACCGTAAACAGATTCCTGGCTATGTTGCTGTCACATGCCAGTGTTAACAGTTTGAGATGCTTAACCCCCTCCTACCTGCCTGTAACTACACATGGAATTATTCTATTATCTTATGATAGTCATCTTACCTTATTCCGTCATCAGGTATTTTGTACTTATCCAAACAGTGTTTGAAAAGAGTTTAGTGTATATTTAAATCGTAATTGAACAATAAAAGTAATTTATATTTACATTTGGTATATATTTCTACTTTTGTCCATGTCAAAAAAGAGTAATTTAAATACCATGAAATAGATCTCTGTTCAACAGACCAAAACAGGTTGTTTATAATATAGGAGAGAGGCGTTTATGTGCGAAATTTCAATCACATTAAATGGTCTAATACTAAAATGCATTGAAAACATATGTGAATAAAACCTCCTTGCTTAATGCCTCCTTGGTTCTATAATCAGACTGTAAAACATTATAAACTGAAAATCAGTCATTGAATATTAGTTTAGATAGGGGATACATCTAATTGTTCGAAGTAAAAACATTGCATTTCACGTACTCATTTCATACCGTATGCGTTCAAATAGAAAAAGACTCATTCACTCCCAAAAGAGATTATCCACATGAGCATCCCTCTGTATTATCCACATGAGCATCCCTCTGTATTATCCACCGGAGCATCCCTCTGTGTCCTTATCCATTCACAATAACATGAGGATTTGTTTTAGTTTACATATACATGGATGTTATTCTTATTTTCACAAAACTGTTGTCTTTTAAGTTGGGTAATTTTTTAATGACAATAAAATTTGCTTCCAGTCCATTCTTTCCAACGATCATTCCTGTGATTCTATTTAACTTCACAAAAATGAATTGACCATGAAGGAGGGTATTTTATATAAAACATACAGTCTTATAATGCATCACATTATGTCCATTGGTAAATTAATTTGTCAAATTATGAATTTTCTTGTCTTTATAAGAATCTTTCCTGTCCTGCATACCCATCTTCCTGCTTGGTCATTGGGAAAACGCGACAATGTGCTATAGATCCAAATTAACAATTCCAAGAAATAATTCTAATCAATACACGTAAATAACAAATCTCTTAATAGAACTAGTCCAAATAATTATGGCCTTTTAAATATTTTTCTTGGTCGCAATAAACGTCGGATAAAAAAATGCATCAGCAACATCATGAAATTATCTGGACCACGAATATCTGGTCTATATATTTTTTATTTTTTATTTTATTTTTTTTTGTATGCGGTAAGTAAACCATTATACTTATTCGTCTGAAGTGCCTGTACCAAGTCGATCTGGACCATTGCGGTACAACTGCTCTAGTGGTGTAATATCTGTTTTGCCAGATTTATTTTGGACTTGACTTTATTTTAGTTGTTACCCTTATTTCCTCTTTCGTCTACCACGGACTTGACTTTTTATGAGCTACTCGGCGGGTGTTTCTAGAAAAGCTGAGGACGCTTACCCTACCGGTGCACCTGGTCCATGCTCCCAGTTTTTAGTGGAGTTCGAGTTGTTCATTTGCTTTTGTTACTTCGTATGTATGATTTTAGTTAGTTTATGTTCTTTGTTGTGTATGTCTGTTTTCCATGTCTGATTTTTGTCCCTATATTACATTCTTTCGATTACTGCTATAATCTCGGTTCCCTTGAATAGCTTGATTACTCCTCTACATTATATTGTCAGGAACATTAAAAAAAAAAAAGGAGACCATCGTTCTACCAACACAGTTTACTTTCGCAATCGGTACTACTCGGCCATTTCCGCTACAATAAAAGATAACTTAATCCCGGCAAATTTATCGAGAAGAAATCTTCAGCCTTTCTAGTCTACACTGAAGAAGGAGGAGTTCCTCTTGTTTACTTTCGGTTCTATTTTCATTTTTGAAAGGGGCGTGACTTCCGACTGCGCAAACTCACAATTCAATAAAAATGTAAACTTCCGACTTCCGTGTTTCGACAAAATTTCTTATAAACGCAATGTCAAAGCCAGGCAGACCGCCACCGCCAGTACCAAAACCTGGTAATGCTGTCGTCAAGAACTGCTTGTTTTTTTGTCATATGTTTTACTCATTTACTGATCAAGGGTTTTACTGACAGACCCAGTAGCAGTCTTTTTTTTAACTTCCCAGATAGCAGATATCACAGTTCTTTTCTCTATATAACTTCCTCCACATATTGGAGTGCACCAATACTGCATTTGGTGTAAAATAATATGAGGAAGGCAGTGGCCTTTAGTGCGAATGAAATCCGAAGCAAAAGTATCGGGTTCCCCTTTTCATTAGTTCATACCATTTATCATTTTTCCAAGTTTTCTTAGGAATTTTTCACCAGTGTATAGGAGAGTTCTTCGTGATGTTATCACTAACCTGTGATTTGGTTTTGGTTGGCAAAAAATCCATTTAGTGGCATGGGGTATCATCTTTAAATAATCATAACTTCTTTTATTTTTATAGATAATTGAAAAATTCTTTTGGTTCCCAACATTGCAAGTAAAATTCTTTTTATCCATGGAATTTTTACATAGGTTTACATATAAATATCACTACAAATTTGTTTTTTAAGTAAAAGAGTTATAAATTCACATACATAATATGAATTATTTTATCTAAATGAAACATTTTACAGAACCAAAATTGGATATAAGATAACAAAGTTATAAAGTTTTGAAAATTGGGATTCTGATCATGAATTTGTCAATTGTTTATTTAGTTGTTTATTTGCGAACCAATTTGACACATAGTGGTATGGAAATTAGTGAATATGACATCAATAATGACATTGGTGAACTCACCTATACATGTGAGTGGGAAATTCCAGATATTCGTAAAATTATTGGAAGAACTGTTCCAGGTTTGGTGTACATTGTAGGGTTTTATCTAGATCTCTATCAGAAGTATAATATCTTTAAAAGGTTTTGTCTAGGCTGCATTTTTTAGTATTTCTTAAGCTTTAATGTACCCAGATGTAGAGTTTTGCTTCAAGGAAATTTTCTTAAGTGTCAGTATGATGAATTTTTAGATGAATTTGTATACATTTAAGAGCAAGATTGCTCGTTTATAATCATCTCATTATTGATAGGCAGGAACAGTGAAATTCTAGAATGATAGATGCAGAATTAATATGTGCATGTTCTGATCAGAACTACTCTGCCATTTCCGCTATACTAAAAAATAACATTGGAGCAGAAAGTAGAATTTCTTTTTGAAAAAATTGCTGTAATTGTAGTCATTAGGGAATCAAAGTATTTCTATCCACCAGGTGGCACTGAAAAATAAATATCACTAGAAATAAAGAACAATAAATCTTTCAAGAATTTTGGCGCGAAGTGAGGAGCAAAGAAAAAAGTAATGGTAAAAATTTCAAGCAGTAAAACTATAATTTTAGAATCAGATCGGTCAAATTCTGGAGAGATTCTTCCGTCTAGTGTCTGCGAGGTTTTTCTTTTGTGTAACAAGAAAGGCTGAGGAGATCAGATTGGACATGTTCATTATTAAAAGTAAAACAGTTCTGAGGATAGATTTCGGTGCAACATTTGTATATATACAGTGACGAAAAGTAGAAAGATGAAATTCTGTTTATCACTCATATTACAATTTAAAGCAGTTGCAAACTGATACACAAGAAACATGCAGCAGTGTTATATGTCACTCTTTAGTATATTGTTAACTTAGGGCTATTATTATGTAAAGATAAAGATTTTCTCTCCATAAATGTGTTCCCTTAACTAGAGAGAAAAAGATTGCCTTTGAATTGTGGGATAGCACAGGACATTCACACTGACCTACATGTAATTTAGTCAATGATGTTTGGTTAATATCATATAAATTGAAGTTCCTGGGTTTAAAAAAAAACAGAAAGTATAGCCCCAAACAACCTCACTGACTTGTTTCTGGCAGAACAATAATTGATAGGAGTACAGCTAATCAGAATTTTTTTTGTAGGGTTCTAGGTCTTTGTGTAAGTTGACAATGGCAATATACTGCCTATTTCAGTATGTATCAGTGGTTTGTATTTCCATTTTCTAGCAACTTGTACATTGACCCAGGAGCCTACAAATAATTAGTCAGAGACCTGCATGCACTGTTTTACTACATTCAACAGCCACTGGCATTAGTTTCACATTTTGGATGGGTGTGTGGATTGATTGTGTATTTAATTGAAATAGGTCCTCCATTTTTTTTATGTATTTGTTTACCAAGCTTGTGATAAAGTCTTTGTGGTACATCCTTTGAACATGTACATACAGTTTAAGTGATATTAAATAAATAAAATATTTTCAGTGAGAAAAAACATTTCTGTGTATTTTAATTCATTGTATTGTAGAAGTTTTAAGAGATTCATTGTATATTTGCTGTGAAAAAATAGCATGATCAGATTTAGTTCCATCAATTGGTTTAAACATGGCTATTGTACCTCAAATTTTAACTTGTAGGTACATCACTATTATCAATTTATAAAATTTAAATCAGCTGTTCCTAAAATGAATGTAGTATTTTATCATGTGTACCTGTAGTGTATCCTGAAGCACCTTGCCAGATTTGTAACTTGCATGATACAAAGCAAAATTATGACATATAATGTAACTGATGAAGATCATTGTTTAACCATTTAGAATCTTTTGTTGTTTTAAGCACCAAATTTAAGCCATGTATGATGAGAGAAATTAAAATGGTTAAAATTTACATGGCCTATTTTAGACATTGATAGTAAGAAGTTTCAGTAAATTACATGTATGTTTGAAAAAATAACAAGATTTACATTTTTGTCTATGTTACATTTGTATCTATTACAAAAACATCTTCCTGTCAGAGACACTAGGGTTTTGCTCCCTCTTTCACTAGGCCCTGATTTATTTCATGTAGTTCATGTTTTATATTATTTTTGTAGGCCAAGTCAAGGTATTCCGTGCAATGTATCCTTACACCGCACAACAGGTAATGATTATCAGTCAGTCGTGAACTATTTACACAGCTACATACACTGTATGTATGAACCTATGCAGTCTAATTTTTAGCTTAACATGAAATGTTCATAATGATCAGTTGTGTACCCTTCCATTAACCAGAATTTTATTAATTTTCATACTACACTGGAGACTTGATTAAAATAATAATTTAAATTTCACTTTTTTTTTTCATTTTTTTCTCTGTACATATTTGAAATCTTATTTTAAGGAACCGTTACACATATCTTGGTATGTTTGCAAAAAATGAAAGCTAAAGGCATCTTTACTACTGAATGAAGGGAGTTCAATTTTGGGTTCACTCTTAATTGGACATATATCTATTTATGCCACCATGATAGAGTTGTACATTTGTAACTAAAGTTTAACAAGACAAAGAATGACCATCATCTATGGTAATCATTGAGTGCGATGTAGCAATCCAAAATTAGAAGGTTAGGAAATAAACATGATAACCTGTTTAATTCCTAACAGAAGTAGAAATTGGGTTCTTTCACTCTGTGTATCTGTTCAGTGTTTTGTTTTAGCTGATATTGACAGCATGTTTATGCTGTATCAACCAAAAGAAATAAAAATTATCCCCTTCTCATCTGTGGATTTTTGTCTGTGTTTTATTCTTATGATAAACATGGAATCCCTAATTTGATATCCTTAAGGAAAAAAGTTTTGA
Source organism: Perna viridis (assembly GCA_037379345.1). Classification (NCBI taxonomy): domain Eukaryota; kingdom Metazoa; phylum Mollusca; class Bivalvia; order Mytilida; family Mytilidae; genus Perna; species Perna viridis. Next base: position 59,017,909 of record CM074513.1, read on the forward strand.
GCATGTTGGGCAGCTATGTAAAAATTGTGAAGTTTTTCTTCTCCTCAACATATGAAGATGTGATTTCAGTGACATGTTTTTTGGTGTACGACCAGGCCAGGTATTTACAAAGAAAACAGGGAACATATTGGTTTTATTTTTTTCTGGGTACAAAAACTACAAGAATATCAAGTGTTCCTTTTTTTCTTCTTTGTTGTGCTGTTTTGTTTCTAAACAATTATTCTGTTTTGGGAAATGTCCAAGGGAACAAATAATGTATTCAATTTGTGTATTGAGAAGTGTATGGGTGAATTTTAATCTTCTTGCACACAATTACAACACCATCAGGTTTTTATACCAAAGGAGGGGGCTGGGATTATTTTGAAGAAAAAAAATTTCTAAATTTGAGTAAGAGTAATCAAGGGAACCAATGCCATAGCGGTAATCAAAAGAATGTAATCTAAGGACAAAGACCAGAAAGGGAAAACAGACATACACAACAAAGAACATAAAGTAACTAAAATCATACATACAAAGTAACAAAAGTAAATGAGCAACTCGGACTCCACTAAAAACTGGGAGCATGGACCAGGTGCACCGGTAGGGTAAGCGTCCTCTGCTTTTCTAGAAACACCCGCCGAGTTGCTCATAAAAAGTCAAGTCCGGGGGAGACAAACGAGGGAAGGAAAACTATGACCCGTTTAATTAATCAGTTTTCATTGTGCTGATGGATACACCATAACGATCCACGAGTTCATGATCACGACCATAAAACTTCTGTAATGATGACTTCAATCTTGTAGCAACAAAACCCTGTTCCAGAAGCCTATTTGTTAGAGTTCTAGCGCGATACAAAAAGTCTGCGTAGTTTCGGCAAGCTCTGGCATAACGTATGAGTTGTGATATGAACACTCCATACACAGGAGCCAAAGGGATGTTGCCACAGATGAAAGGAAAGTTGACAATTCTGAATGAAAAGTCATCACGTTTGTCGTAAAGTTTGGTCAGCCATGAACAAAAAAAAAACTATTCAATATTTTCCCTATTACTTAATAATGTACATTTAGATGTTCAATCTTGTGCCAAAAAAAAATCTAAATGAAAATGAAATCCCCTTTGAAAAGAAAAATGGTCTGTGCCTAACAGGCTTTTTTCCAATGCTATTAAACTTTGATAGGAGCTGTAGCAAATACATAAAATGAATCTGTGGAAAATACCCCCAAAAAAATTCAATAGGTCTAGTGTTATGAAAAAAATAAACAAAAAGAAGTAAATATTATTTTGTTTCATCATATTTTCAGCATAAGAAAGTAGAAACAAATAGATCAATCCCCTAAAATCTGGCATAAGCATTGAAAAAGTTGTGGTAAACTATAAAGGCATCAGGCTGGCTGCTTAGTGTTGTTGTAACTTTCTTGTCAATATTCAAGACCTTAGACATTCTTTAGTTGGAATCTTTAAGTTAGATCCACCCTACTATTTGATGCCCTGATTTACTCCCATAAAATAGACTTATAGAATATATATCAGTTCAATACTAGCAGTTGATTAACATGTGTTTTACAGACAGATGAATTGTCATTTGATGAAGGTGATATGTTGTACATACTTGACATGCATAGTAGTAAGGATTGGTGGATGGCAAAGTGTGATAACAGGAAAGGCCTTATACCCAGTAATTATGGTAAGTGATTACCGTGGAAACAATGGAGAGGGTTAAGGTTCATTCACAATGTTTCCCAATCAATGTGCTCATTTGCTACTAACTTGATTTTATATTAAGCACATGTAATTTTTTTGCCATTAAAATGTGCATTGTAAATATTTGTAATTCAATGCTTGCAGTGTGTGGTGTTATACATGTGTAATAATAAATTTTACGGATTAATTGTGCATGCATGTATACTTTGATCATTTGCTTTTGTCATATTTTTGTTTGAGTACATTCTCCTTAATTCATTTTAATATAAGGCCATGTTAACTAAGATGGTAGATTCTCATCTAACCTTCTCAAAAAAAAATTGGGGTGGGTGGGAGGATTTTATTTTTTATTTTTTTACTAGATACTTACTAGCCTAATTTTGGCTATTTGAAGTATAGATATGTTCTAAATCCAAATCCACATCAGTTCCAGAGAAGAACATTTTTTAATCACCAAGAAATGAAAGATTTTGTATCTCAATACTAGATTTTGATGCCAAAAAAATCCTGATTTTCAAATTCCCACTCCAATTTTTTTTTGATTTTGTCATGAAGTTAAGAGCGGGAGAGGATAAGAATCTACTCATTGATTTTATATGGCCTAATGCAAATTTATGTACTAAGTTACAAAATTTAAAGAATTAGGTTAGAAATTAATTTTTCAACATTATCTTGGCTTGTGGTAAAATTTTAAAAAATCACATGGTAATGGTAAACTTGAAAATTATTGCCTCATTAAAAATAATTTTGGCATTGAAAAATGTTAGTTCTGATGAACTTTGAGAATCAGAGAAATACAACCAGACTCAGAAAATCTGCTCATAGATTACAAGTATAAAGTGGGAAATACCAGGGTATTCTGTCAACAAATCAGAACTTTTCTACATCCCAGGAAATAGATGACAAGAAACACTTTTTGTTTATATGCACCAACAATGATAACTTGAGAAAATCAATGTTGGATATAACAAATTCTACATGTGCTAATTTTATATACCTTGGCATCAATGATAAATTTAATTGGTTGCTTAATGATGTTAAATGATGAAATACTGATGTCCATGTCTGCTAGTGGAGTTTGATATACTGATGGAATACTGATGTCAATGCCTGCTAGTGATATACTAATTGAATACTGATGTCCATGTCTGCTAGTGGAGTTTGATATACTGATGGAATACTGATGTCAATGCCTGCTAGTGATATACTAATTGAATACTGATGTCCATGTCTGCTAGCGGAGTTTGATATACTGATGGAATACTGATGTCAATGCCTGCTAGTGGAGTTTGATATACTGATGGAATACTGATGTCCATGTCTGCTAGTGGAGTTTGATATACTGATGGAATACTGATGTCAATGCTTGCTAGTGGAGTTTGATATACTGATGGAATACTGATGTCAATGTCTGCTAGTGGAGTTTGATATACTGATGGAATACTGATGTCCATGTCTGCTAGTGGAGTTTGATATACTGATGGAATACTGATGTCAATGCCTGCTAGTGGAGTTTGATATACTGATGGAATACTGATGTCAGTGACTGCTAGTGGAGTTTGATATACTAATAAGTTGACTTTTCTGCACAAAGTACTAGGTAGACATTGCTGATATTGATATTACTCATTGTTTGTATTGATAATTATTGTACAATATGTATACACGTGCAAATAGAATCTATATTAAGCAGGGATCGTGCTGGGCTTTGCCTATGTTGCAATTTGAGATTTTTTATTTGATATGGCAACAAAAGTAGCCAGTTGGCAATTTTCTTGGCTCCTAAGTGTTGACAGGATATTCTCTCCAATTAAACAATTTGTATTGACACCTGGTCTGAGATAATTGACCACAACCAATTTACGACTGAAACAAATCAAAGGTAATTGGACCAGGTGACTGTGACTCACAATATCCTCCTGGAAGGTGTCAATCAGATGTAAATATATTATTGAGCCAATCAAAAGACTTGTCTCACCAAAAGTTTTTAAAAAAAAATTTATCACTTGAAAAAAAAATCAAGTTTGCTGAAAATTTATAAATAAAACATCAAATTTTATTTTGAGATGAGTTTAATCAGACCACAAAGGACAAAGGTCATAATGTTTTAAAATCAGGGACGATATCGGGGTTTGACACTAACTTCATTTGTTTGGTGGTCAAGAGGACAACTTTAGAGGATTAACAGGTAGTCCGCAGATGGTAATGACAGTTCCATTCTTAGATCTTGGATAAATAGTTTAAAATTTAGATAGCCCACTGGACTACCATCAACAATTATCAAGTAGTCCTCTCTAAAATTAGGGTGGCACAGGACTACTGGACTACTGTTAGTGTTGATCCCTGTATATGAGCATATTAATATAAAGTCCTTGTTTAGTATTTTGCATGTGAAAAATAACTAATGGTTTTAGATGATGACTAAGACTATGGCTAAATAAAAAATAATTGGGACTGCTTTTTTGGCTTAATTTCTGAAAATTGGTGAAGAAAATTGCCAACTGGTGATTTTTCTGGCGACTGAGTTTTGGAAGCAAGAGCACCCCCTGTATTAAGTTGAAAATTAATTTTCTATTATGCTACAGTACCAATGACATGTCTTAATACATCAACCCTTGCTACTCTTTGCAGTTGAGTCACCTTACACAAAATACTTTATATACTGTTAATTATTTTAACCCCTTTAATACTTTTTCAACCGTCAGATTTTCTTTCTTTTTCTTCAATAATACTGGGGTAAGTGCTAGACACTGTTCTGTTATAGTCATTACTAATAAACATGTAGCATAATAATTAAATTAAGAACCTGTATCTTATAGTTTGATACCATGCTATGATATATTTATCAATTATGGACTTTTAATGAAGTCAGTATGTTATATATGGACTTGTTCAGATTAAATTGAATGAGGACAAAGTCTGAGATCAAAATGATCTAACAGGTCCATATATAACGTATTGACTGAGTGAAAGTCCTTAATTTATATATTACATATGTAGATAATGTATTTTCTTTTTGTCTGCTTTGTCTGCGGTGCTTCGGCTATGATTAGCTAAGAGTAATTATGAAATGGAACGGTTGATATCCCTTTATAAATTTTGAAGTATAGTGTCAATATATTTAGAAATAGAAACATGGCTTCATGTACGTGGAGTATCCTCTGCATCATATAATCGTAATGACCAATGAAGACTGTTACACCATATTATATGTATGTTATTTTGTAAAATTACATGTATTATTCCTTATGTAACTACATGTATTGTTCCTTATGTAATCATAATTGTTTTGTTACTATGACCTTCTTCTTTACTGAATTGAAAAAAAAGGTAGGTTCTGTCTCCAGGGGGTTTCTTGTGGTCAGACAGTGGTAGGTTTGGTGTCCGGGGATTTTCTTGTGGTCAAACAGTGGTATTATCTGTCTTCAGGGGTTTTCTTGTGATCAAACAGTGGTAGGCTGTCCTTTCCCTCAAAATTCTTAACAATTAGTAGGTTCTGTATCTAGGAGTTTTTTTGTGGTCAGACTGTGGTATTTTTGGTATCCAGTGATTTTCTTGTGGTCAGACAGTGGTAGGTTTGGTATCAAGGGATTTTCTTGTGGTCAAACATTGGTAGGTTATTTACACCATGAGGACCCATTTGTTCATTGTGTCATAGTTTTCCTTTCCTCGTTCTTCTAACCTGAACTTGACTCTATATGAGCAACTTAGCAGGTCCTTCTAGAAAAGCAGAGGATGTTTTCCCTACCAGTGCACCTGATCCATGCTCCCAGTTTTTAATGGGAGTCAGAATTGCTCATTTACATTTTTTTTAGCTCACCTGGCCAAAGGCCATATGAGCTATTGTCATCACTTGGCGTCCTTCGTCCTCGTCGTTAACAATTATACAAAACTCTTCTCTGAAACTACTTGACTAATTAGAACCAAACCTAGTGTGAATGTTCCTTGGGGTATCCTGCATAGAACTGATGTGGAAATTTTTGATTCGTCAAAAAAACATGGCCACTGTTACTAAAAATAGAACATAGGGGTCAGACAGATATTTTTTTGCATATATCTCCAAAACCGTTAGGTTAAACTAAATTCTTTCAATAGCTGAAATGATCCTTGATGTTAGGACTACAATAGTCTTCAGGGATAAAAGTTGTCAGATGATTCCTTGTAAGAGTTATTGCCCTTGAAAGGTGAAAAATGACTTTTATTTTACAGTTTTCGGTCAATATCTTGAAAACTATGATAGATTAAAAGAAACTTTCAGTTGTTGATATAATTCTTATGATAAGTCCTACCAAAGACTTCTTGAGTAAAATTGTTGGACAACTTCTTGTTAAATTTATTGCCTTTGAAAGGCAAAATTCAACTAGGTGAGCGATTCAGGCTCCTGGGAGCCTCTTGTTGCTTTGTACATTTTATTTTGTTATTTTATGTTATTTATTGTGTGTGTCTTTTCTATGTCTGGTCTTTGTCCCTTGATTACATCCTTTTGATTCTTGCTAGAATCTTTGGTTCCCTTGATTACTCTTTCTGTATTCAGGGGTTTTCCTGTAGTCAAGCAGTAGGGAAACAAAGAGAAATTTTGTATGCTTTCTATTAATGACAGTGCTTTTATTGTAGTTATCTCCCTTTCATTTTGTTTGTCTAGTTGAGTCCAGTACAGAATCAATAGATTACCCATTACATGAGGCAGCTAAGAGGGGTAACATACCATTCCTTCAGGAATGCTTAAATAATAATGTAAGTATCACACATACAATGATCAGGTATTGATGTTTTGTTGTTGGGTTTTTAAATTATGAAATGAGAAAATAAAGTTCAAAATAATTTTGTCATCGAGAGTAGTTTCATTTAATTTTATGTCTCTTAAGAACAAAGAGCTTGGATATTATCCAATTCATCTTTTGTTCAATTATGAAATTTAAAATGTATATATGTATCCTCTCAATCTCTGATAAGTACTTTTATACATAAATCAACTTGCATTTGATCCCCTGTTGTACATGTATATTCTGGCTCCGTTGTTGTAGACTGTTACTTTGGTTACAGGTGTCAGTAAATGGTTTAGATAAAGCAGGCTCTACACCAATCCATTGGGCGGCACATGGAGGCCATGTAGACTGTATCAAGATGTTGTTATCTGCTCCCAACTGTCAGATCAACGTTCAGGTAGGGACACTATCAGGATGTTGTCATCAGATTCCAGCTGTCAGATCAACGTTCAGGTAGGGACACTGTATCAAGTTGATGTAATCTGTTCCCAGCTGTCAGATCAACGTTCTGGAAGGGATACTGTATCAAGATGTTGTTTTCTGCTCCCAACTGTCAGATCAACGTTCAGGTAGGGACACTGTATCAAGTTGTTGTTATCTGTTCCTACCTGTCAGGTCAACGTTCAGGTAGGGACACTGTATCAAAATGTTGTTATCCTTCCAACTGTCAGATCAATGTTCAGGTAGGGACACTCTATCAAGGTGTTGTCATCTGTTCCCAACTGTCTGGTCAACATTCAGGTAAGGACACTGTATCAAGATGTTGTTATCTGCTCCCAACTGTCAGATCAACATTCAGGTAGGGACACTGTATCAGGGTGTTGTCATCTGTTCCCAGCTGTCAGATCAATGTTCAGGTAGGGACACTGTATCAGGGTGTTGGCATCTGTTCCTAGCTTTCAGATCAACATTCAGGTAGGGACACTGTATCAGGATGTTGTCATCTGTTCCCAGCTGTCAGATCAACGTTCAAGTAGGGACACTGTATCAGGGTGTTGTCATCTGTTCCCAGCTGTCAGATCAAAATTCTGGAAGGGATACTGTATCAAGTTGTTGTTATCTGTTCCTACCTGTCAGATCAACGTTCAGGTAGGGACACTGTATCAAAATGTTGTTATCCTTCCAACTGTCAGATCAATGTTCAGGTAGAGACACTCTATCAAGGTGTTGTCATCTGTTCCCAACTGTCTGGTCAACATTCAAGTAGGGACACTGTCTAGGATCTTCCTTTTATGATGTTAACAATTATGTTGGAAGAACAAGTGAGAAACATCACTAAGCCACTGTAAACCAATCAGGTTTTATAGGAAATCACACACAAACACGCAACAACCAATTGCAACGGCTATTTTTTGTAATAGTTGTAATGATGTGAAGTCACAAAGATCTAGCCGTCTGAAGATAAAATAACCAAATCATAAAGAAATGAAATGTAAAGAACGAATGATTTGTGTAATTGTTTTGAACTATGCTAAAAAAAATTGCCTCTTGATTTTAAGTATTTTATGTGTGATATGCTATATAATAGTGAAACATTTAAATTTTAGAATAAAATGGGAGATACCCCACTTCATTCAGCAGCCTGGAGAGGACATTCTGATGTAGTGAAGATGTTGCTAGAAAATGGTAATATATTCTTTACATATATTATTAAGTTTAATGATGCCAAGCTTTGAAGTATGGTTAGGCATAACATTACATGTATTTGATTAAGCTCTACTCCAATACTGCTTTGCTTCAGCAAAAAGGACAGTTAATTTGCTCTTTGTCTGCCAGTCTGTCTTACATTTGTTTCCCTAACTTTTCTAACTAACCGTCACTTGATGTCTGTTGTCGTCATCAACAATTTCTTCAAACATCTTTTCGTCTAAAAATCTACTGAATGGATTTGGATGACACTTGATATGATTATTCCTTAGAGTATTCTGCACAAAATGAGTGTTTTGATTTTTGATCTGTTAAAAAACATGGCTGCCATTACTAAAAATGGAACATAGGGTTCAGACTGCAGATTTTTGCATATATCTCCAAAACCGTCAGGTTTAATCATATTCTGACAAGGGTAAAAGTGTTTAGCATGATGAGATCTATCTGTGGTCAAATATTGGTGAAAATCTGTTGACTCATGCTGGGGTTGTTGTCCTTTTTGGATGTTTTTTTGCTGTTATTTCTTTAAAAAATCTTCTCCTCAGAAACTACTGTAAAGAATTCAATGAAAGTTGATTTCTTTGTTTTTAAGGGTATTCATAAAAAAATGATTGTTTTGATTTTTGATCACTGAAAAGACATGGCTGCTGTTACTTAAAATAAAACATAGTGGTAAGAGAGCAGATTTTTGTATATATCTCCAAAACCTTTAATTTTAACCAAATTCAGACTTGGGGATTAAGTGTTCATTATGATTAGAACTATCTGTGGTCAAATTATCGTTTTAATCTGTTAAGCCATGTTATTGCCTTCTTTCAACTTTTTTTTGCTATTTTTAATGTTATATTTCTCAAAAATTTTATCCATTGACACTACTTGCCAATTAGAACCAAACCTGAATATTTGTAGGGGAATCTTGCTTAGAACTGATGTGGGGATTTTTTATTCATACATAGACATGGCCGCCACAACTTAATATAGAACATAGGGGTCAGACAGTAATTTTTTGCAAATATCTCCAAAACCGCTAGGTTAAGCCAAATTTTGATAGTAGTAAAAATGTTCAGCATGATGGGATCTATCTGTGATCAAATTTTCATTTTAATCTGTCAAGCCATTTAGGAGTTATGAACCTTTTTTGACGTTTTGTTGCTATTTTTAATGTTATTTCTTTAAAACATCTTCTCCTCTCACACTACTTGACCAATGGGAACCAAACTTGGTATGAATGTTTCTTGGGGAATCGTGCACAAAAGTTGTGTTTAGATTTTTGATCTGTCAAAAAACATGGCATCTGTTACTAAAAATAGAGCATAGGGGGTCAGACTGTAGATTTTTGATTATATATCTCCAAAACCATTCTGATTCAACTTCTGACATAGGGTAAAAGTGTTCAGCATGATGAGATCTATATGTGGTCAAATTTTCATTTTTATCTGTTAGGCCATGTAATGATAAGTCCTACCAGTCTTCTTGAGTCAAAATTATTAGACAGCCTCTTGTTAAATTTATTGCCATTGAAAGACAAAATTGAACCAGGTGAGCAATTTAGTCTCCTTGGAGCCTCATGTTTATCTGGGTCCTTCTACATGTATTTCTCTCACAAATTTACATGGTTATCTGACAAGGGGACGTGTGGGGTATGTGAGCACGCTCACTAAGGTTCTTTAATTACTTATTGTTTTCTATGACTTACGAAACATCATGTATAATACCAACAATCAAATCAGATCAGAATATTTTATTTTTTGTAATTATCATTTATTGTTTTCTAGGTGCTAAAGTAGATATTGTAAATAATGAAAAGAAACTTCCTTATGATTTGTGTAAAAATCCTGAAACAGCAGCTCAACTCAAACTCGCTGGTGAGTCCATTATCTTGATGTGACATAATGATAAGACTTGTGAGGGTTTCTTTAAATACAAATGACATTACCTGCCATAGTAGTTAACTTTTGAAAATTCTTAAGTGCAGGAACTTCCTTTCAATGATCTTTATTACAGGTTCAAAATGACATTAATTTGATTTGACAAGAAAAGAAGAAATGCATTACCATTTTAAGCTGAAAATTCAAATCAGGCAGAAGAAATCTCCAAATGGGTCTTAATCTCCTGCTTTGATGCATGCACATAAGTGGAGATTTTTCATTTTTATGAAATACAGGGATGCTCCCCCAAAAGCAAGAGATTTAATGACTATGTCCTCTACTATTAGTCATTACCCTAAGATTCTAAATGAGATTTGTAATTAATTTGATGATTCCTTCAAACTTTATTTAAAAAAAATGATGAAAAAGTTAGATACATGTGTAGCTAGTCGTAAAGTTTTGGGGTTTTTGATCCTTTAGGATAATAATACCTTATGTCACCAGTCCATCACTGGAACTTCCCGCATTTCTGAATACTACACAAAAATACAGTCGAAATGTAATTCCTTTTATATCATTCAACACCTCTTTTATAACCAGTAAATAATTCAGCCCAACAATATTCTATTATTTCTGCAAAGAAAACTAAGATCTAGTCTTCAGATCAGCTGAAGGTTTGAGGGACTCCTTTTTGGCCTTTTAAGACATTTAGTAATAACTTTACATTTAGAGACTTTATTTCTTGCAGTAATGTGTCAAGAAGTGTTAAATGGAACAGCATGTCCCTTTAACACACTTACCAGTCAAATTTTCATCCTATCAGTAATATTTCACCATTAATAAACAGAAAGTGACAAGCAGTGATTTTAACCAAGTAAAATTGGCGGGAAAATTCAAATTGATAAAATTGTCTAATTTTGGAAAATTTTGTTTTCACCAAGGAAATTATTTTCTTAAGCTTAAATTGGTTTTATTTGAGTATAATTACACTGTAGGATAATACTGTTAATATAGTTTTTTAATGTAAATACACATGAACTTTTTGACTGGTTTCAAAATTTGGGAAAAAGGTGAAATGGAACAATATTTGTAAATATGTGTGAGGCTGGATAAGTAGTATGGATTGACATTCAGTTTATACATAGCAAAATAAAAAAATAAAAAAAAATGATTTTGATAATATTTAAAATGCAAATGTACAATGTATGATCACAATTTTATTTAACATCATGGTATCTTTGAAATTATTTTCATGCTTCTATTTTCACTAGAATCAAAAACTTCCAGTGCTATCAGCACTTTGATTAAGTGATCACCATGGTAAATATTGCCTGTCATTTTTGTTTGCTTTCTTTTAAGTGATGTGGCTAAAAATAAAATGAATTTATTGTTTATTTCAGCTGCTCCCCGAGCCTTATCTCAAGACTATGGTGATGAAGAAGATTCAGACTGATTATCTATTTTATATCTATTATACTATGTTATACCTCTTAAAAAAAAAGAACCAAAAATTTAAAACCATGGCAAAGACTGCCAACTGTCTACAAGTTGATAGAGGAAACAGTACTAAACACTTGTTGCTTTCATAATTATTTTCTAAACTTTGCTTTGTAATTTCTTCCTATATTAGTGAGGACAAAGTCATTAAGTCAGAAAAACATCATTAAAAGTAATTGCCCTTTTGAAATGAAAAATGTTGCAGTCAGTCAGTATTAATCAAAAGGTGGAAAAACTCTCTGACCTAAATCTTTACTCTCAAACTAATTAAACATGTGATATTTTGGTTACCCAAACTTTTGTGTCTATGCACATTCCTGATTTTTTTTGTTCATTTCTTGTCAGACTGAAATCAGACTTTCATTGATTAAAAGGTAATAGACAAGACATATAGACAAACTTCATGGAGACTGGAAAATTACTTTTATGAGGACTATAATGGTAGATTACTGGAAACTTCCCAGATAGATAGCACATATTAAGACTTTGTCCTCTATAATAATTATTAGGTAAAATATTTCTTACTTCCTGCTATGTTTACTAAGTCAGCAATGAAGCCTATTCCACTTAGTCGACATCACATATAACAACAAAGTCATTATATTGGAGTATAAATAGCTCAGATCCTCAATATTCAAAGCCTAAAATAATATTATGACAAATATTTTAAATGGAAATCAGGTAAAAATAGATTTGTTACATTAATTATTGAGTTTGTTTATTGATATATTTTGATGGATAGAAATGTATACATTAAACTAGTCATGTTGTTAAGTGTTATAACGATGTTCTATCTCAGAAATGCAGTACAGTCTGAGATTAGAATTTTGTATGTCTGAACAGGTGGTGAATTCAGCTTAGAATTGCCTACCAGTATATTAAATGATCATGTAACATTGCAGAAACTTTACAGTTGTAAAGACTGATTGCGTTTAATCTGAGATGTTTTTTATTTTACAATTTGATTGATCTTTTAGTTGCTGATATTTTAAGGGGAAGTAATTATTACTGTTTTTCATTGTCCTATTATGATAGTAATATATAAGTGCTTTTTATAATACTATATAGTTTTTGCTATGATAATCTTATTATAAAGATGAGCTATACATTTGTATGTTGATGAAGAAATTTGTTACATATCTGAAGAATCTCTGTTATATCTTTGCATTACAACATAGCTATCTAGATTTATTAGTACTGACTAAATGTTTACCTGAAATAAATCATTTTTCTTTTGTCACTTTTTTTCAGTAGTAAAATGTTATTTTATTACTTCCTGCATGTCTTCATGGCTCAAATTTATAAATAAGAGTATGAAAACTGGACTTTGATTTTATGGAGTAGGAAGTAATAAACTAGTTTTTTATGTGTCTATTTGACAACTTATATTATATTTTGCATTTATTTGTCACGAAAAGTGACCTGATACCTCTACAATAGTGAATGATCACTTAGATAATATGTACATGTTAAAAAGAATTTAGGGAGTTGTTACCAAATCGGCAGCAACAAATTGAAACATGCAAGCACAAGTGACAGTCCTTTTAAAATCTATCCACTATCATTTGTTTTGTGTTTTTAAAAATTTCCCTTTATTTTTGTAGAAGAATTTCATTATGTTGCAAAATATATTGCTCAAGATGGTTATCTGCATATTTCTCTCATTGCCTCTGTATTATTTTTGTATAGAAGTAAACAAATAATTGATATTTTTTACTGAGAGTCACAAATGAAATGAAAATTAAAGATGCTGTTTTTATAAAAAAAAAAAAAAAAAAAAAAAAAAAAGGGATTCTTATGTTAAAGTTGATGCAATGTATTTATACAACTGTTCTAAAAATTAAGCATTCCAATGTTTATATGTATAGTTGACAATTTATACATAATTTAATGTAGTACATGCATTTGCATATTCATTTTTATAGAAATCATATATTCTCAGTTATTTTCATTTTGTAAGTTGACAATAGCCTTTTTAGCTCACCTGGCCTGGAAGACCATGTGAGCTTTTTTCATCATTTGGCGTCCTTTGTTGTCTGTTGTTAACTTTTCTTTAAAAATCTTCTCCTCTGAAACCACTAAACAGAATTTGATAAAATTTGGTGACAATTATTCTTGGCATGTCTATCCAAAAAAGTAAAAAAATGTGTCTGCTATGGTCCTTCACCAAAAAACATGGCCTCTGTTACTTAAAGTGATACATAGGAGTATAACTATATAGTTTTGTTTATATCTCCAAAAATATAACAGATAGAAGATTTCTAAGACATTTTAGGCTTTTGGCTCAAAGAGATCTATTTTTCATAATTTCAAGATAGTTGATTGACTAATTTTCGAGTTATTACCCTTTTTATTTTATCCTTTTTTGGCAGTTTTTGTCTATTATTTAGAAAGCAGATGGATTGTTAATGTAAGTTGATAAAATGTTCAGTCCTTCAACATCTATTATTGTTACAAATTTGATTAAAATCTGTTAAAACCTTCTTGTATTTCTGGCCATTGAAATGGTCATTTTTGACGTTTTTATCAGTTTTTGCCTATTATTTAGAAAATGAAAGCAGATTGATGTTTAATGTATCTATTTTCGTGCAAATTTCAGAAAAATCTGTTGACACTGCTTTTTTGCACATTTAGCATGTTATTCATTATGTGGAATGATGATTTATGTTTAAATGTTCAGTACCATGACAAATATCATCTGTACAAATTTGATCAAAATCTGTTGGATCTTATTTAGGTTTTTCAAAGTTTTCAACTTTTTAAAGCTATTAAACCTGGTGAGTGATTCAGGCTCCTGGGAGCCTCTTGGTAAAGCTATTATACTTGCAGAGCGATTCAGGCTCCTGGGAGCCTCTTGTTAAAGCTATTATACTTGCAGAGCGATTCAGGCTCATTTAAATTTTGGTTGATGTTTGGTAAACAACAAACAATAATGAATTCAAGCAGAGCAGTTGAAAGCCAAAAAAAAAACATGTATGTAGGTATATTGGAACAGATTTCTATATAGGTATATTAGAAATAATCGATCTTATATATTGGTTCAATATTCACTCTCTGTAATGATTGTTATCATACAGATGGAAGGATGATGAAATCAGCAGAAATATCATTTTTTTATCTTAAACATAATGTTGCGAGAAATATGTCCCCATGACCTCATGTTGATTCCTTTAGTGCTCGTAGACCAATTCCAGGGAAATTGGACGGACAGATGGCTTTAACAATTAAAATGAGCTGAGCAAATACACAATAAAGTGACTTTTATTCAATTGTTGAAGTTGATTTATAAAATGGACATTAAGATTATGATCGAATTTTATAGTAAACATTTCAAATCATTTACAGCAGGTATTTTAAGTATTAATTTCGATTTAAACTAAAAAGATTGATGATGTACGTAAACCATTGTTTGGTCAATTGTGTGAAGTCCATTACTTACAGAGTGTCCGATTATTATTACTACATCACCTGTATTTGACTCCATTGTGTGAAATCTAGTACTGACCGGGTGTCCGAATAACGCTATTACACCACCTATGTTTGGCTCCATTGTGTGAAATCCAGTACCGACAGAATGTCCGAGTTACATTACATCACCTTTTTTTTTGGCCGTTGTGTGCAATCTAGTACTGACAAGGTGTCCGAGTTACACTACTATACCACCTATATATGTTTGGCTCCAGTACTGAGAGGGTGTCGAGTGACATTACTGCATCACCTATGTGAAAGCCAGTGATTAGAATAGGTCACAAAACCGTACCGAAAGGCTGATGTTTCAGAGGTTTACAGATGTAAAGATTGAGAGTTGAACTGTCGCAGGGAAGGTTGCAAAAATAGATGAACGAGGTATAAAGCTTTCATAGTGAAGGTTAGCATTGATAGAGTTATGAGGTAGGCAGCTGTCATAGTGAAAGAGTAATCAAGGGAACCAAGGTTATAGCGGTAATCAAAAGAATGTAATCCAGCGACAAAGACCAGACATGAAAAACAGACGTACACAACAAAGAACATAAAGTAACTAAAATCATACATACAAAATAACAAAAGCAAATGAGCAACTCGGACTCCACTAAAAACTGGGAGCATGGACCAGGTGCATCGGAAGGGTAAGCGTCCTCTGCTTTTCTAGAAACACCCGCCGAGGTGCTTATAGAACGTCAAGTCCGGGGTAGACAAACGAGGAAAGGAAAACTATGACCCGTTGAATAAATCAGTTTTCATGGTGCAGATGGATACACCATAACGATCCACGAGCTCATGATGATGACCATAAAACTTCTGTAGTGATGACTTCAATCTTGTAGCAACATAACCCTGTTCCAGAAGCCTATATGGTAGAGTTCTAGCGCGATACAAAAAGTCCGCGTAGTTTCGGCAAGCTCTGACATAACGTATGAGTTGTGATATGAACACTCCATTCGCAGGTGCCGAAGGGGTGCTGCCATAGATGAAAGGAAAGTTAACAATTCTGAATGAAATGTCATCACGTTTGTCGTAAAGTTTAGTCCATAGTTTTCCTTTACCATCGATTTCTAAGCGTAGGTCAAAATATGAGGCTGACTTCACAGTGTCTGTTGTATCCTTTAACTCTAGTTCTTTGGGGTAGATGCGATGTATCAAATCCCCGAAATTAGGATTGTTCAAAGATAATACGTCATCTATATAGCGGAAATTGAGATCAAAGGATCTAGCTAAACGATATTCTGAAGGTTAGCATTGATAGAGTTATGAGATAGACAGCTGTCATAGAAGTTTGCATTCAGAGATTTATGAGGTATACAGCTGTCTTAGTGAAGGTTAGCATTGAGAGAGTTATGAGGTATACACATGCAATAGTGAAGTTTTGCAAGGATGGGGTTATGAGGTATATACTAGTAGCTAGCATAGAGAAGTTTTTCTAAGAATGAGATATGAGGTAGAAAGCTGTCATAATGAAGTCTGGCAATGAGAGAGTAATGAGGCAGACAGCTGTCATAGAGAAGTTTTACTATGACAGAGTTGTGAGGTAGACAGCTTTCATAATGAAGTTCGGCTATGAAAGGGTTATTAGGCAGACCGTTGCCATTAGAAAAGTTTGATGTGAAAGAATTATTAGACAGACAGTTGCTTTGAAAGAGGTATGAGGAAGACAGCTGTCATTGTAAAGTCTGGCTTTGATAAAGAGGTATAAAGCAGACAGCTGTCATAGCGAAATATGACTATGAGAAAGTTACGAGGCAGACACCTGTCATAGATAAAGCTTTGCGGTCGTTATAAGCTGCGCCCTTCGGAGCATTTTATATTCGTATTCAACATTGTACATTGTACATGTATATACAAATGTAAGGATAAAAATATATGCGAGTCCCAAGTGAACTGATCTATATCGTATCGTCAACAATTACTTCTAGATTACACTGGCAGGTTGCATGACAAATATTTAATTACAAATGTCTGTTTATAATGATTTAATTGAACTTTCAATACACGACAGGAGGTCCTCCTACGTCCTGTCTGTATAGAGACGTTTAAGTTAATTAAATCGACAATCACAGAACTGTAAAGCAGTTTATTTAATAAGGAAAATCAAACTTTCTGCAATATTCATCCTATATCCTTCAAGTAAACACGCTATACCGATTTGAATTAAAGTACGTCTTGCACGTGACTGTTTTAGGATACCTCTGGATATATATTTAAAATTTGTAGGCTTTTCTTAAGCTGTCTGTCTTCGTTAGTTAATAATATTGGCTTCTCTTTTTTTTTTGTTGTTTGTTCGCTCAGTTTTTAATATTTATTAAAATCTACCGTTAATGTAATGGAATGTTCTTTTCACGATTAGCTGGGTTGAACGTTCCTTGTCAAACGTCCTTTAAACATATTCAACAAAAGAACTTCCGCCTGGGGGGTCCTTTTGTGTTTCCTTTTTCTTTTTATAAAGCCAGAGCAAAATGTTTTGTTTCTCTCACAGGAACAAATAAAAGAAGTTAATAATAAGAAGTCTAAAATAAGTTAGAAATCCATCAGCAATGGCCTTCGGTGGTATTTCAGAATAGCAATTGTAATCGAATTTAGCTAATATACATTTGTCTAATCTGTTGAATAGAAATATTATTTATTTGCTCATAGTCCGCGTTCTTCTGTACGCCCACGTACTCCAACAAGCTTGATTACTTGTGATTCATTGTGATATAATACTGTTATTCTTCAGTATCTAGACATATCTGATATTGTTCTCTAGTCTCTATTCCTCTAATGAGTACAATTTTGAAGTTTCATTTATTTCCCTGGATATAAAAATTTACATAATAAATGTTTAAATTAATTACTATCTGTCGTCCTTGTGAATCATTTCGGTAATAGCTCAGACTCTGTCATAACATATCTCAGACTCTTAAACAATAATAGTGCAGACTCTTTAACAACATATCTCAGGCTCTTTAACAACATAGCACATACTCTTTAACAACATCGTTCAGACTCTTTAACAACATAGCACATACTCTCAGATTTTGTAACAACAAAGTTTAGACTATTTCAAAACAAGCTCCCAATCTGTAACAACACAGCTCAGACTCCTTAGCAACATAGTTCAGACTCTTTTACAACACAACTCAGACTTTTTAACCACATAGTTCAGACTGTTAAACAATATAGCTCAGACTCGGTCACAACATAGCTCAGACCTTTTTCACCAATCAACTCAGACTCTTTAGCAACATAGTGCATACTCTGTAACAACATAGCTCAGTCTATGTCACAACATAGCTTAGACATTTTTACAACATAACTCAGACTCTTTAGCAACATAGCTCAGACTCTTCAGCAACATTGCTCAAACTATGATACAACTTAAAGATTTTGTCACAACATGGCGCAGACTCTGTCAAAACTTAGCTCAGACTCTCAGATTTTGTCACAACATAGCTCAGACTCTGTAACAATGTAGTTCAGACTATTTCAAAACATAGCTCAGACTCTTTCACAAAATAGCTTGGACCGTTAGAACTGGTAAAATACGTTGCAAATAACCTTATACAACATAGAATTAAGTGGTCAATTATATATTATTGACTTTATATATTATTGACCCTTATAGTTTTCAAAGTTGGATTTACAATATACAAAGTTCGTACAAGAACGTAAATGTCGCATTGACCTTCACCAATAGCACGTGGTCGTTATTCACGAGCAGGAAGAAACACTACATACACTAATATCATTGTTTTTATTGGTATTGTATGTATACATTTGTACAATTATACCATCTTGTAACTTTTATAAAAGTAAGATAACCAAAAACCATGCAAACAAGAAGATTTAAAGGCCTACAACAACCCGACCTGTACAGGCAATATGCTGACGTTGCCCACGTGAAGAAAGTTATTGGTATTAATGCCGACAGAAACCAAAAAATTGACAGAAAAAGTTGTTATTCTGAAACCTAAATATTCCCTGTCAATTTTTTTATATGAATTTTTATACCATGTTTTTTGTTGTTGTGAGCATCTATAGATTTGAATAGAATTTTAATGTTTTTTTTTTATCCTTTTCTTGTTCTTCAGTTGATGATAATTGTCCTCTGATTATTCTTACTTTGAAATACCGGTTTCAGTCACAACGACGAAGCAAATTAAACAGATGTTCAAAATTTCATCTAAAGACAGAACAATATTATCTGACTATTTTTGTGCTCCGTCCTTAACAAAAGACAATAGCCGTTACAATTCACAAGTGTACTGCTATCATAGAACTAGCTCGGTAATGAAGTGATCAGCATTAGTAGCTTACTGTCAGGACTGAGCACTGCATGTCACAAATGTTTACTGCAACACTTCTAAGTGTAATAAAGAAATTGAAGTGATTTTTAAACAATTTAACAATTCATTTTAAATGTTAACTCGCTTATCATATAAAAGTGAGATGTTTTATAAACACGGCCAATATCATTCAAAACAACAGTCATGACAACAAAATAAGCTCAAATGTAATAAAATATTTGTGATTTTATTTTACAATTACCGTCATTCAAATAGCTTTTGAACATGTCAAACCTACAAAGCCAAACATAAGTTTATATAAATGATTGTTTTAATACAGGACTTTGATATTTATAGATTGTGACGAACTGTCTAAAGGAGCTGACCCAGACTGTTTACTATTAATCCGTTTTTATGTCATTATTTTGATACGTGCGAAGTTATATGTTACTCTAGGGCTCGCAATCATTTCATATAAAGATTCGAAAGACCAAGTATGATAATTTCTATGAATTATCTTGTATTCATGTTTTCTCTGTTGTGTATGTTTGGTCTGTCCCATGTCTTACAAATATATTTTGCCGCTTTAACATTGATGTCTCCCTCTGCATTCATGATGGTACAATATACATGTACTGTCGCATTAACAGCAGTGTTTTCCCTTGTTCATGATGGTATAATAAACTGTCGCTTTAACAATGGTGTTTTCCCCTGCATTTGTATTGGTACAATATACTGTTGCTATAGCAATAATGTTTCTCCCCTTAATGATGGTTTGATATACTATCCTTTAACAATGATATTTCCCCTGCATTTATGATGGACTGATATACTGTCGATTTAACAATGGTGTTTTCCCCTGCATTCATGATGGAATGATATACTGTCGCTTTATCAATGGTCCCCCCCTGCATTCACGATGGTGCAATACAATGTTGCTATAGCAATGGTGTTTTCACCTGTATGTATTGGTACAATATGCTGTTGCTATAGCAATAGTGTTATAGTGTTTCCCCTGTTGATGATGGTATAATGTACTGTCGCTTTATCAATGGTGTTTTCATCTGCATTTGTATTGGTACAATATACTGTTGCTATAGCAATGGTGTTTCCCCTGTTAATGGTGGTTTAATATACTCTCTTAACAATGGTGTTTTCCCCTGCATTCATGATGGAATGATATACTGTCTCGTTATCAATGGTTCCCCCCCCCCCTGCATTCATGATGGTGCAATATACTATTGCTATAGCAATGGTGATTCCCCAGTTAATGATGGTTTAATATACTGTAGCTTTAACAATGCTGTTTTTCCCCTGCATTCATGATGGAATGATATACTGTCTCGTTATCAATGGTTCCCCCCCCCTGCATTCATGATGGTGCAATATACTATTGCTATAGCAATGGTGATTCCCCAGTTAATGATGGTTTAATATACTGTAGCTTTAACAATGCTGTTTTTCCCCTGCATTCATGATGGAATGATATACTGTCTCGTTATCAATGGTTCCCCCCCCCCTGCATTCATGATGGTGCAATATACTATTGCTATAGCAATGGTGATTCCCCAGTTAATGATGGTTTAATATACTGTAGCTTTAACAATGGTGTTTTTCGCTTTATTCGTGATGGTATAATATATACATGAAACAGGACTAGTCAAAACAAGATTTGTATTTGTATGATATACAACACGACAATACATTAGAGATAGTCATGTATGAAAATTGCATGCTATATTTCTCTTTATCGCAAAATTTGGATTCAGCACAGGGAGCTTTAACCATTAAGACAGTATAGAGGAACTTTCATTGTTGTTCGGGTAGGATTTACATTTTTTGTGATAAATGGGTCCAGAAACTATATAACAGTCAGAAAGAAAATAGATCAAATTCTCAAATTTAAAAAAAGTATTGATGTTGATGTATATTTTGTGGTGATTTTTTGTTACCTTTATCTAATTTTATCGGATATTTTTGTTGACTATTTCCATGTTACCTACTACGTTTACAACATGATTCTTAGTTAGAAATTAATGATTTCGCCCTAATGTCAATAGTATTTGACACGTGTCGCAGAACTGTATTATTGTTGATAGATTATTACCGTATTACATTACAATATGGCGGGTGCTGCTGGTGGAGCAGGACATGATCACCCTGGCACGGGGCACCTGATATCACTACGTAACCGCTCTTTTGTGGATGCTCATATTGTGTGCTTTAGTTATCTTTTTTTTATTTTAGTGTGACGTCTTGTTTCCTAATCTTCAGTTTTTATGTGTAATCTGTTTTTGTTTTGATTCGTCAAATTGTGTATAGGTCGTCTCTGTTTCATGTGTTCATGTTCAGGCCATGTTTTGGGTTTTTTGACGTGCATTGTATTTGAATCACGCTTCAGTTTTTTTTGTCGATAGTTGGTGGTCGTAACAATTAATATACCGTGTGCCAATGGAAGTAATAAGTTCATACAACACGTAAAAGTAGCGTGTAATCACTAATAAAGGACGTGAATGTAAAACATCACGTTAAGTGGTGCGGATGACATTGATCCTTTTTCATAAAAAGACTCAAATTTATGTTTTCATATTCTTGAGATTTCTCCCAACTTCAGTGGTCGAGATATTTGCTGTTTAATTGTTTGACGTGAAATTCATGACGTGCATCGGGCTTCTCATGGATAATATGAACTTCATGATGAATTGTGTGTTATCTTTACATGAATGTCAGTTGAAATGGTCACATGATTTCCTGAGGAAGAATAGATTCACAATAATTTTAAATAAAGTGTGTCACGAAGTCATGAAGTTTAACTGCTCAGTGCAGCTGAGTGTGAAATAACATTGCTTGCGCAACGGTACATTTATAAACGTTCATTTTTCATCTTATATCAAAATCCTTTTTTTTCAGAATTTTGCTCTATAATATATTTATAAGGTGAAATAAGTTTTACTGAAAATGGCATTAGATTTTATTACAGTATATACCAAGATTAATTGTTTAATTCAAAATGCACGAATCACACCGTGTTTGATTGCTAGTTAATGAGTCGGAATTAGGACGTGTATGATACTCCGACAAATATCATACGGGTCGGAAAAGACGTGTGTGATACTCCGGCAAATATCATACGGGTCGGAAAAGACGTGTGTGATACTCCGGCAAGTATCATTAACCTCAAAACATTTTACATGCTTTTCTTAAGTATTTTCTTTAAGGCAGATTTGCACCAATCACAAAAAGACACTCGACGCCACTATCAAAGTTAACGCATAGTAAAAGTTTGTGAAGAAATAGAATATTAAAAAAAATCATATGTTTTGCAAAATTTGATATGCTGTTCACATGTTTTCAGGAGTAATCTCTCATCAACAACATTAGAATCAATTATATAGGAAGATCTTTATCAACAATATTGTATACAAGAGGTTCTCAAAACCAAAACTATAGTTAAGGAGGTAGGCCTAGGGTAAGGGACACAACTCTTGAAATCAGAGATGTGCTTGTATTATATCCAATTTCACCAAAGCTTTCAAGATTTCATTTGAAACAGAATGAAATCAGTACAAGTTACTTTGATGCTTACATGAGATTGATATAAAATGCTGAATACAAACATTCCAGTGATTTGTAAGAGTTGTGTCCCTCACCCTAGGTCTACCTCCCTAAGTAATATTTGTATATCAATATCAATATAAACTATATACAGGACTGAACTGTAGTTGTGATGTGCAGTAAGTACATTTTTGTCTTTCAACGTTAAGAGAAAGATGTCTCAAACGTAAGAGTCTGTTTTCCGAGCGCAACAGACATGTATTCCTGGACAACGGACGCAATAGTATGTGTACTTCTGTTCTGGACACGGACGCAACATTACGTGAACTGGTGTTCTGGATACCGAACGAAACATTATTTGCACTGGTGTCTGGCAGACATATATTCCTGGATACCAGACGCAACTTTATGTGTAATGGTGTCCTGGATGCCGGACGCAACATTAAGTGTACTGGTTTCTGGCAGACATGTATTCCTGGATCCGAACGCATCATTGTGTGTACTTATGTCCTGAATACCGAATGTAGCATTATGTGTAATGGTGATTGGCAGACATGTACATACATTTCTGGATACCGGACATATCATTGTGTGTTTTTGGTGTCTATTAGACAGGTATTCCTGGATAATGGACGTAGCATTATATGTACTGGTTCTGGCAGACATTTATTCCTGGCAACCGGAAACAGCACTGTCTTCTAGTGTCTGCATGACAGACATTTATTCCTGGATACCGGACGCAATATTATGTGTATGTATATCATGTAGACATGTATATCTGGTTATCCGACGCAAAATTATGTGTATTTATGTCATGCAGACATGTATATGCGGATACCCGACGCAACATTATGTATATCTATATCATGTAGACATGTATATCTGGAGACCCGACGCTGCATTTTTGACAGTGATTTTGTAACATTCTGATCTGGCGAAACTTAGACAAAATATTGGGTCATCTGAACCACATTCAAAGATTTTTTATTGAAGTAGCAGTCTTTTTAAAATAAGGCAGAAGGCGTTTCATGTACAGTATGTAAAAAGCCGACTAAATTCATTTTTATTTCAATTTGCATGGCAACATAAAAGGGTTCCTCATTCGGTTGTTACACTTAAGAGACAAAACTTAGATCTATTATGTGTGAAATAGATGGTGTGTGAAATAGATTGCTAGAGTTGTAGTTCTTGATTTAGTGGATTTATGTGGGGGGAGGGGGGAATACAGATCTATATACAGATAGGACTATAGCAAGGTAAACATAGAGCATAAAAAATGAGGGAAAAAAACAACGTTTGTGCGGTGGATTTTTACCACGAATAACCTCTACCAAAGAATCAGGTATTATATTATAAGTGTACTAACAAATATTGTGTTAACTGAAATATTTTAGGTTTAATCCCAAAAAAATCCATACTAAATTTTTTTTATAGTACAAACAAAAGGCACAAAGTGAGAAAAAAATGTAACTAAAATGAAGTAACACAACTAAATCTTTTGAGAAAAAAAATGGGATACTAAAATGACAAAAAAAAACCAACAGAATAAGCTAACTTGATAAGCAAGGAAAGTGAAAATCTCTTATGAAGAACGCTAAACGATGGAGACACCAACTTTCTTTTAAGTCTAATCTTTAAGGTGGCCTTACATGTAGTTTTGTGAATAAAAAATACGATTTAGAATTTGTATCATATGTGTTTATAAAGACTCATGCGTAATCGCAAGTTTGTATTGATTCGTTAGGTTTCTTACACCAAATAACCTTTAATTGACTTGTTCACCTCTGACTAGTATGTCTTTTTCAAATTTAGATTGTGCTGTATGTACTTTGTGATCCGTCTAACAAAACCATTTTTGTTAAATCAGTAAAAAAATGCAGGTTGATATGCTCGCAAGGATAATCTTAAGTTTACGATTTTGACATTTACAAAAGACGTTCGCATTAAAACTTCTGGGATTTTTTTAATTTTCATACGACCTGCAAGATTGATAGTCTATATATATATTCATTCTTTCGTAACTTATTTGTGCTGTTTAACGAACTCCGGGATAAATGATCAGAAAGTTTATTTGATAAATTTATGAGTTTTGTCGGAGAGATAATCCAAGAGGTGTAATTTGAAAATAGTTCAATGTCAATAAGAAAGAAGTGAGATAATGATGTCGTGTCGCAGATCAATTTGTTTATAATTACGGAGAAAATAAATGATTATATCAAGAGATATTTATAAGAAGGCGGCCATTAAGTTGAAGGATTTCTGTGAAAAGCTACAATTTATCACTAGAAGTACACACAAATGACATGAATTATTAGGTATCCATACACTTCTGTTAATGACATCTGTGCTGTATTTGTTGATTGAAAGGTAAAAAAATATTCTAAAAATGAATAGAGTCGCTGTCAGTATAAAACAAATATAGATTTAGTGACAGACATATCTACAAATAAAAGTTTAGATACAGAGCATACAAACCATTGTCCAGAGAAAAACATTCTCCATCATGTTTGATTGATGTACAGTCAGCCGTACAAACTTCTCAGGCTGATGCGATAGAGATAGTCTCGGAGTCGTAGCCAGTAAAATAAATCGGAAAGCAGGAGGTCTGTGGCTGTCAGCATCAGAATTGCAAGCTTTACTTTCATCTTAGAATATTTTTGTATATATAAATAATGTATATCTCATTATTTTCCCGTTTTTTTTTTTAAATGATCGCAAATTTGAATTAAACTTATATATGATATAATTTTAACGACAATGTATATGTTGGATATGTCAGACCCCACAGCTCACGGTCATAATGGGTCTTCAATGAATGACGAGGAAAATCATAGGGTAGGCTGCAGCTACAAAAATAAGTGTTCTAATAATAATCTAGACTAAATTATACGTCTAATACTTACAATAGTAATAACATGGTAAAAGTTTCAGGTCTTTAAAAGAACACCATTACTGAACAAGCCACTCCGTCTTATACTGGAACATACATCACGCATCATGTAGCATTCAATGAAGACGTACATTGTATTTACCCATTTATAACTTATGTTGGACAATTACCGGTAATAAATATCTGATGCTATTTAACTTATTTAAAACTTGCATACCTTCCAAAAACTCCAAAAAAGAGAATCTCGGTTTTGTTAGCATATGTTAACAGAAATTCACTTATCAAAATAAAAAAAAAAATACCACGACCTGGAAATTAAAATGATTGCAAAATTTCCGAGTCACAAGTGACATCAAAATTTCTATATAAAATGGCGACGATGCTAGAGCATCGATTATCATTTACATTATCCGTGCTTCTGTCAATGGGAATAAGTGCTGAAAGATTGAGAATTCAGGTTAGACGCATATCCGATATTAGATCAATCAGAACGAAAGTTTTAAGTGATGAGAAATCATCTTGGACCGCTTCTTGTAGAAAGACTTGCAGCTATATAATTTCAGATGCAGATACGAAACGAAATAATCATAGTTTTAGTTAATCGAAAAGTAAACGACCAACAAGGAATACAATTGACACAAAATGCATACACATTGGTATTGTGAAAAAAACTCAGGCAGAAATATTTTAGACTTTGAAAGAAAGAATCCTAAAATAAAGCTGTGTCAAAAGACCTTTGAACGATGCACGTCATTTTACATTGAATCAATCAGCCCAACAGATCGTAAGTTTGGTTGCAGATACCGCACACAAGCAAGATCATCATGTACATGTACATGTATGGATTTTCGTATGAAAATTCTCAATACTCCGAACGGAATGAAGAACCCCGCATTCGAACATTCGTAACAATTTGATACAAGATACAATGTGAAAAAAATGGAAATGTAAATCCCGATGTAAAATGCCTTAACAGAGACTATGAAAATTTTACATCTACAATCGGAAGAAACGTGAGAAAGTTGACTGGACATGGTATGAGTACATTGAGGTAACATAAAGTTGACTGGACATGGTATGAGTACACTGAGGTAACATAAAGTTGACTGGACATGGTATGAGTACATTGAGGTAACATAAAGTTGACTGGACATGGTATGAGTACACTGAGGTAACATAAAGTTGACTGGACATGGTATGAGTACACTGAGGTAACATAAAGTTCACTGGACATGGTATGAGTACACTGAGGTAACATAAAGTTCACTGGACATGGTATGAGTACACTGAGGTAACATAAAGTTCACTGGACATGGTATGAGTACATTGAGGTAACATAAAGTTCACTGGACATGGTATGAGTACATTGAGGTAACATAAAGTTCACTGGACATGGTATGAGTACATTGAGGTAACATAAAGTTGACTGGACATGGTATGAGTACATTGAGGTAACATAAAGAATTATAACAAAGAAACCATATTTAGTGAAAAAACCGCTGAAATATTCAGCTATTTCAAAGAACTTTCAGTACCTTTTCCGTCCCATCAGTTCTGAGCAAACTGACAGCCGAATAAGTTCAAATACATTCAGGAAAATCTGGCCTCGGATCACTGTATTTGTGTCCATCTTTTCTGAGAAATTAATGAAATTTAGACAAGTTACTTTCAGAAAATAGTGGTTAAAATCCATGTTTCAGCAATATACAGACATGCAATCTTCGAGTACGACGGGGTTGATAGTGAAAATCCCAAATTCACTACAGAACGCTTATTGGCAATCAGCCCTAATTGTTAAATTCAGAAATTAGTCTCGGAGTAGTAAAATCCATTAGTAATGCATTAATTCACTGATCTGTGTCAAACACAACACTTAAGTAGGCTCCGTATGCGGTTCTATTTCGAATGCTTGTTCTGAATTAGGAAATATATGAAAATCATCAGGAACTATTTCGAAACATTCCATGAATTTTAAAGATAAAACTATAAAGGCCTAAATCAAACTTTCAGGTATATGATAGGAAAAATAATCAGAAATATTCATTGTATATATATAGAAAGAATAAGTCGACACAAACAAATAAAAATATCTAGAGAAAGAAGTCGTCGATGCATTCACCAGACAATAAACACTAACAATAATTTAACTTGTGAATCGAGTAGTAAATACGATGAATGTCAGAACCCGAACGTTGGCGGGAAAAGAAACTGTATGAAACAACGACACATCAAGCGATTGATAAAAAATGTTCTCGCTTCTCTCTTGTCCGTATGTTGATTTCTTGCGTTAACTGTGATATAAGAATTTTTTGACACTGATTTCCTTGATAAGTTCAATGCCATGGATAATTACACTAAACGACTGTGTAAAATTTTAA
Source organism: Perna viridis (assembly GCA_037379345.1). Lineage (NCBI taxonomy): Eukaryota > Metazoa > Mollusca > Bivalvia > Mytilida > Mytilidae > Perna > Perna viridis. The sequence continues at coordinate 59,045,929 of CM074513.1, forward strand.
AATATCCATTCATCTAACTTCGTTATCATCTGGAAACCATCGGGGGGACGGACAGACGGGTGCCTAAACACGCAACTTTTCGGAAGGTATTACTTCATATAAAAAAATCATGTTGTTTTGGTAAAATACTCAAGCCTATTCTGGATTTACCCTATTGTTCATTCCGGATTTTCTAAAAACCAAACATCATCGTCCTGTTTTCTTATTTCAAATTTGATCCTTGCCCCCTCTTAAAATTCAAATGGCATTCCCTTACACTACATAGTTTTTCATTTTGAACACAATTATGATAGCGCAAGATTTTAATAAGCTGTAAATAGCTGAAAATTGAACTTTAAAAATAAACTTTAGTTGTCTTATTACGTTAAGAATTGTCATTAGCCTTACAAACTTAAAAGACGTATCAAATTAAAGATAATAAAATAACATTCACCTTTCAAAAGCTTTAATTATTAATTTTGCCTAGTGCTTATTTATAGAACAAGTCGAATAGTGAAAATATTGTTATTATGTCCCGGTCACATAAAAATCGGGTTTGTAGTGTATACCATCAGGGAGAAACCATTCGATTTTTATTGGGGGATGGCTAGGATGAAATTTTCTATCCCGAGTTTTAAATTTCAAATTTCATCCTAACCCCTCCATCAAAATCAAATGTAGTTGATAAAGTGGTTCAAATCCTCTTGACTGCTTTTAAAGGATCATTCTGACTAACAAATTGTTTTATAGAAGTATCTACGCAGGAAAGTCCCATACATATTCCAACACTTGACCTAATTATCTATACAAAGGAAGTATAACATAAGTATTATTGCAAGCTTAGGAGGAAGTTAAGATTCATGAGTTCGTAAGTTTTTTTTAACTGTCTGCCAATGACTGAAATACATGTATGTTATGATTCTTATGTTGAAAAAGTAGCTTTATTTGGTAAAGTATAAACATGATTCGTTTGACAAACGTTAGCACTTGGTTACAATTTAACATAGAATAAAAGCCTGTGTCCAATTTATTAAAATTATTTTACCGATCACTTCAGTTCTACAGAGTGCCTGTCGACTCGTAGGTTCAAATGACATCAGTTTTACAGATTGCTCGTCGACTTGTAGATTCACATAACGTCAGCTGTATACAGATTTCCCGTCGAATTGTGAGTTCAAAGGACATTAGTTCTACTGATTGTCCGTCGAAATGTAGGTTCACATGACACCAGTTTTTCAGATTACACGTTGACTTGTAAGTTCACATGACATCAGTTTTACAGACTGCCCGTTGACATGTAGGTTCACATGACGTTAGTTCTATAGATTTCCCATCGACTTGTATGATCCAAATGACACTAGTTTTACAGATTACCCGTCGAGTTATAGGTTCAGATGAAAACCAATTCTACAGATTGTCCGTCGACTTATAGGTCCAAATGACACTAGTTGTATATATTACCGGTCGACTTATAGGTCCAAAGGACACCAGTTTTCAGATTGCCCGTCGATATGTAGGTTCATATGACACCATGCAGTTCTACAGATTTCCCTTACACCTTTGGGTTCAAAAGACATCAGTTGTACAGATTTTCCGTCGACTTGTAGGTCCAAATTTAAATTACACTAGTTCTACAAATTTCCCGTCGACTTATAGGTCCAAATGACACTATAGAACCGTCGACTTGTAGGTACATATGACATTAGTTCTACAGATTTCCGGTCGACTTATAAGTCTAAATGACATTATTTCTACAGATTTCCCGTCGACTTGTTGGTCCAAATGACACTAGTTCAATAGATTACCCGTCGTCTTGTAGGTACAAATAACAATACCGGTAGTTCTACAGATTGTCCGTCGACTTGTATGTCCAAATGACATTATTTCTACAGATTTCCCGTCGACTTGTTGGTCCAAATGACACTAGTTCCACAGATTACTCGTCGACTTCTAGGTTCAAATGACATTATTTCTACAGATTGTCCGTCGACTTGTATGTCCAAATGACATTATTTCTACAGATTTCCCGTCGACTTGTTGGTCCAAATGACACTAGTTCCACAGATTACTCGTCGACTTCTAGGTTCAAATGACACCAATTCTACAGACTGTCCGTGGACTTGAATGTCAAAATGACATTATTTCTCCAGATTTCCCGTCGACTTGTAGGTACAAATGACATTAGTTCTACAGATTTCCGGTCGACTTATAAGTCTAAATGACATTATTTCTACAGATTTCCCGTCGACTTGTTGGTCCAAATGACACTAGTTCAATAGATTACCCGTCGTCTTGTAGGTAGAAATAACAATAGTTCTACAGATTGTCCGTCGACTTGTATGTCCAAATGACATTATTTCTACAGATTTCCCGTCGACTTGTTGGTCAAAATGACACCAATTCTACCGATTGTCCGTCGACCTGTAGGACCAAATGACACCAATTCTACAGCTTGTCCGTCGACTTGTATGTCCAAATGACATTATTTCTACAGATTTCCCGTCGACTTGTTGGTCCAAATGACACTAGTTCCACAGATTACTCGTCGACTTCTAGGTTCAAATGACACCAATTCTACAGATTGTCCGTCGACTTGTATGTCCAAATGACATTATTCCTACAGATTTCCCGTCGACTTGTTGGTCCAAATGACACTAGTTCAACAGATTGTCCGTCGACTTCTAGGTTCAAATGACACCAATTCTACAGATTGTCCGTCGACTTGTATGTCCAAATGACATTATTTCTACAGATTTCCCGTCGACTTGTTGGTCCAAATGACACTAGTTCCACAGATTACTCGTCGACTTCTAGGTTCAAATGACACCAATTCTACAGATTGTCCGTCGACTTGTATGTCCAAATGACATTATTCCTACAGATTTCCCGTCGACTTGTTGGTCCAAATGACACTAGTTCAACAAATTGTCCGTCGACTTCTAGGTTCAAATGACACCAATTCTACAGATTGTCCGTCGACTTGTATGTCCAAATGACATTATTTCTACAGATTTCCCGTCGACTTGTTGGTCCAAATGACACTAGTTCTACAGATTACTCGTCGACTTCTAGGTTCAAATGACACCAATTCTACAGATTGTCCGTCGACTTGTATGTCCAAATGACATTATTTCTACAGATTTCCCGTCGACTTGTTGGTCCAAATGACACTAGTTCTACAGATTACTTGTCGACTTCTAGGTTCAAATGACACCCATTCTACAGATTATCCGTCGACTTGTATGTCCAAATGACATTATTTCTACAGATTTCCCGTCGACTTGTTGGTCCAAATGACACCAATTCTACAGATTGTCCGTCGACTTGTAGGACCAAATGACACCAATTCTACAGATTGTCCGTCGACTTGTAGGTCCAAATGACATCAGTTGTACAGATTTCCGGTCGACTTGTAAGTCCAAATGACATTATTTTTACTGATTTCCCGTCGACTTGGAGGTCCAAATGACACTTGTTCTAGAGATTTCCCGTCGACTTGTCGGTCCAAATGACAGTAGTTCTATAGATTACTCGTCGACTTATAGGTTTAAATGACACCAATTCTACAGACTGTCCGTCGACTTGTAGGTCCAAATGACACTAGGTCTACATATTACACGTCAACTTGTAGGTTCAAATCACTTTAGTTCTACTTGTAGGTGCAATTTTTTTTCAATTACATTCTCGTTATAAAATATGAAAGTACATGCATGTTAATAAAGATATTTAAAGCATGCTAAACAAAAATCGAAATTTATGTTTCTTTAATTTTATTTGTATTCGTAACAAGGTTTATATTTATCGGATGGTCCGCTTTGAACAAACCAGGTGATTTTTGTATCACCTGGCTTGGTAGTATGACGTCATTGTTGTCGATTGGTCTACAATCCGCGATTCAAATAATATCAAAGGTGTCGTCTTGATTTCGACCAAGCTTTTTAAAAACATTTGGACTGCCATTCACTAGGAATTAAATTGTATGGAACGTTTTTAATTTTTTAACAGGTTATACTAGTTTGGGTCAGTTTACACTTTTAAGCGGTGTAATTTGGGCAAACCCCAGGTTTTTCCATTTAACATGTTCAAAAATTAGATTCATTCCTTCTATGTTCTATGTTTGTTTATGAACGCTCATTTTTATTTTAGCTAGTATGCTTACCTTTACAAAGCTGCTACATTGCATTGGGTTGTTGGTGGTTATAACCAGAGCTCACAAGTGTTCGTTCGAAGAGCAATGCAAGTGTTATCATCTTCCAAAATATATTATTGTTCGATGTTCACATCGTGGATTAAAACATATTCCGAACTTTCCGCCTTCCACTATAAGTGTTGATTTAAGTCACAATGATATAAACAGTATTGGAGATAAACACTTTATAAAAAACAGAGAAATAAGAATTCTGGATCTGTCATTCAATTACATCACAACATTAAGAAAAGAATCCTTTTATGGACTTAAAACCTTGTCAAACCTTACACTCAATAACAATAACATAAGTGTGTTCAAAGGAGACGTTTTTGAATATTTGCATTCCCTTACCTATCTTAATATTAAAAATACCCAAATTCATTTGACCAGTCTACGTTCTCTTGACATGCCAACTTTAACAGTGTTAAAAGCCGACTTACGATTAGATGGTGGAGGTTCAACTTTACCTGAATTCTGTAATAATATAAAGTACTTAGACGTGTCAGGACATACAGGAATTTGTCGGGTCAATACAATAAAGCCTACTTTATTTGAAAATCTGACAGCCGTTGAATATTTGGATATTTCTAGATGTCAAATAAACACAATATACCAAGGCTCGTTCAGAAAGATGGCATCACTTTCTACCTTAGATATTTCCAGCAATATGTGTCTTAGATTCTCTGGAGTGGCAAATATCACCAAAGACCTTCCTTACACATCGATAAAGGTAGCGAAGGCTAACCAAGTTTATAAACCTTTTGACCTCAATACTAGAATATTAGCTTCACTTTTAAGTCCTTTGAAAAGAACAAACCTTACTGAGTTATATGTTGAAAGTAATAGAATACAGCTGGTGGAAAGTGGAGCATTGCGTTTCCTACCGCCGACCATACGGAAAATGGGATTATCGGCAAATGAATTTTCATGGGGTACGTACTTATTAGAATTAAGCATGTTGCCAGTTACGTTCATCAATGCATCAAATCTGTTTGAATCACATACGCCATATATTCAAGAAGAACAATGCACGAACCACCAGGACGATAACCAAATGGAAAGCAATGATTTATATATCTCGGGGCGTACTCAGAGACATTTTGTAAAATGGTTACAAGGTCTCAATGCCTCATCCTCGTTCATATATTACCTCCCCAAAACCCTGAATACGGTCGTTTATAGAAATTGTCGGCTTCGATATACCATACCGTCATTTTCAATTTCAGAGAATACCATAGAACGCCTAGACGGAGGCAATAATTTATTTTATGCTTGGATTGGACCAATAACTATCTTTAACCACGCAAAATATCTGGACTTGTCATATAATTTTTGTTCAAACGTTTCAGACGTATTTTTTAAAAGTGTCCCTAATCTTGAGGATTTAAAGATCGAGGGAAATCTTCTAGGATTCGTCTTTCCGGGAGATGTTAAAGGAAATATATTGCAACACTTATCCAAAGTGAAAAGTATAAATATGGCAGAAAACAGAATACCATTTTTACCAGAACTTTTCTTCAGAAGACAGCAAAATCTGGTTCACCTTAACCTCGCAAGCAATATGCTCGAAGATATTGATTTCAGGTTGAATCACATGACATTATTGACATACCTAGATTTGTCAAAAAACAGGTTACAACAACTTTCAAAAACTGCGAGAAACCAGCTAGATCAAATAGCAGCACATAATCCTAATATAACAGTTGACCTTAGTGATAATAATTTGAAGTGCACATGCGAAACTAGGGAACTTATCAAGTGGCTATCTACCACAAAGGTAAAGTTTGTCAAAGGACAAAAGTATACGTGCAAACTTTCAAACGGTGAAACACAGCCATTGAAGAAACCAATTAGAGTTTATGAAACTCTAGAGAAAAACTGTACATCTTATATCCCTTTAATTATGACAGTTGTCGCATTCTGTATATTGTTTATCACGGTGTTATCATTAGGATTGGCCTATAGGAATAGATGGAAGCTCCGTTACATGTATTATATGATAAAATTAAGATTTACCAAGAATCCAAACGAACATATTGCTGTGGAAAAGATCTATAGTTACGATGCTTTTATTTCCTACGAGGATGGTGATCGAGCATTTGTACATCATATTCTTCTTAAGAAACTTGAACATGACGCAGGAATGAAATTATGTATTCATAAAAGAGACTTTTTACCAGGAAGGGAAATAGCAGAAAATATTACATCAGCAATTCACGATAGCCGTAAAGTGATTGTGATCATGTCTCCGAATTACATCAAATCTTACTGGTGTATGTTTGAATTCAATATGGCAAAAGTAGAAAGCATTTATTCGAGAAATAAGGAAAACATCTTGTTTCTTGTTTTCTTGCATCAGGTTCCGACGAATGAATTACCGCTTAATGTCCTTGAATTAGTGCAAACGCAATCTTACATTGAATATCCTAGAGATGAATTTGGTAACACCGTGTTCTGGGAAAAGTTAAAGGAAGTCATGTCGTAAATTTTTTTCATAGAAATTGTTTAAACTCATTCAGATTACAATCTCCCCACGGTCCGATTAACAGAACTGTATGATATATAAATCCATGAGGGATGGAATATATATATATATATATATATATATATATATATATATACTACATGCGCTATCCAGTTTACAATATCACATCTCTCTGATCGGCAGGTCGATCTGCAGACATTTATAGAATATATTTAAAAACAAAAACAATGTACAGTTACATTTTTCAACTCAAATTTTTTCTCAAATTGTGGAAGTTATTCTGTAGTATGAAATATCAGTTAATAATTACGGCAACACATGTTGATCTACATCGATCTATTTATTTCCTCAAAACAAAATGGATTGGACAAAAGTAAATCATACTTATTAAGTCCTTTCCTAAATACAATATATACATTTACATATAAATTAATTTGAGATAAATACTGTAATTTGATTGGTTAAAATAATTTGTTATATCTCAATGGATAAAAAAATATTGACATGCCCCTATTCAGTTAAATTCAGAGCTACTTTTCTCATGTTTAAAGATAAAAATACGTTTTAAAATTAATTTATATTAATTGGCAATAATAAAAATTTTGCACTTCGCGCAATAAACAAAATTTTATTATTACCAATTCTTAAATAGAATAACAGAGAATGCTTCAACTTTAACACAGCAAAAAATCAAAAAAATATCAGTTTCATTTACAAATAATACAACAAAAATTCTGTTGACCCTTTTATATACTGAAAAATACAAATGTTTTCTTCTTACGCTAATTCTGGGCGTCCAGATAGTAAAATGTTTGCATTAAGTGGATAAGTATCAAAGAGTCACTTTAAATTATTAAGCAAAGTTTGTCTTTGGACTAGATATAAAGGACCATGAAAGAGGTAGTGGTCAACATCTTCCATGTTAGTACCACATCCATAGCGGAACTGTGAGGATATTTTATTATTCACTAGGTGCAGGTCATAATTCAGAAAAGATGCAGAATATCTTAGTAGGGTTATCAGTATATTTAGCTTTCTAGGCCCGATTTAATTGCTTTCCTTAGTAAATGATCACGTGCACGTATTTCTCTTATTAAGTTATTGTTAAACCAGGGTTTGTCATTTTCCGAACTGTTACAACTTTTTTTGGAAGACACTGTCGCGACGGAGAGAAAAATACCAGTAAATTAATATACGACACATTTAATCGACATCTACTTCGTCTTGGAGGAGTGCATTCCAATCTAAAGCCTCCATTTTTAATGAAATTTTCTCTTTGTCCGCTTTGTCAAATAACTATGCAGTTCTCGGAATAGGACCTGAGCCCTTTAATGGACATTCTATAAAAACAACAGCCACGTTGTGGTCGTTAATATCTTGAGGTATATATAATACATCAAACAACTATAACTCATTGTATCGCTCAGTTTAATCGGGTCAACTGAAGTGCTACTCGCTACCGTTACACGCGTTGCTTTACTTATAATATTGTTTGAATTGAACATATTAATCACATCAATAAGCTTGTTATTATTGGACACAAGTAAGTCATAATTCTGATCGCCCGTGATTACAATATTTTCATTCAACTGAAAGCTCGACCCTATCGCATCTATCCCAAAGAACTTGAGATAAAGGATACTACAGACACTGTGAAGTCAGTCTCATATATTGACCTACACATTGAAATCGATGGTAAAGGAAAACTATTGACCAAACTTTACGACAAACGTGGTGACTTTTCATTCAGAATTGTCAACTTTCCTTTCATCTGTGGCAACATCCCTCCAGCACCAGCGTATGGAGTGTTCATATCACAACTCATACGTTATGCCAGAGCTTGCCGAAACTACACAGACTTTTTGTATCGCGGTAGAATTCTAACAAATAGGCTTCTGGAAAAGGGTTATGTTGCTACAAAGTTGTCATCACTACAGAAGTTTTATGGTCATCATGAACTCATGGATCGTTACGGTGTATCCATCTGCGTCATGAAAACTGATTTGTTCAACGTGTCATAGTTTTCCTTTCCTGTTTCGTCTACACCGGACGACTTTTTATGAGCAACTCGGTGAGTGTTCCTAGAAAAGCAGAGGACGCTTACCCTTCTGGTACACCTGGTCCATGCTCCCAGTTTTTAGTGGAGTCTGAGTTGCTCATTTGCTTTTTTTACTTTGTATGTATGATTTTATTTACTTTATGTTCTTTGTTGTGCATGTCTGTTTTCCATGTCTGGTCTTTGTCCCTGTATTACATTCTTTTGATTACCGATATAATCTTGGTTCCCTTGATTACTCTCTGAACATGCGAAACAAGATTCAATACAGATCTGCCGTTTTTCAAATTCGGTCTTCTAAGAAAATATTGCTTGTCATATCATGTTATATACATATCGTTAAGAACAAACATGACTGTATAGTTTTCCATTCTTATACCATGTCAGTGACTAAATTAGCATTATAATGGCAAATATTACTGGAATTCTGATTACACTATACGAGTCGAATCGGCACCAAAATGAACAATAACGTTTTGCTTTATAAGTGTGTAACTTTGGCGTTTTGAATGACAAATCCATCTCCAAAAAATGGGAAAGTTGCACCTTGCGATTCTACGTATCAGGGCTTTAAAAGATATAAATGATAACACAGTATCTTTCTAGTCTGTAAATATTGAATTACAAACCCTGCATCATTATACACATACTGCCTGTAGAAGAGGGTGCTAGAGTATCACACGAGGTAAATATATCACCCGAGACGAAGTCGAATGTGATACGAAGCGTAACACCCGCTACTACAGGCAGTAAGTGTCATAAGGAATATGACAGTGTGATATATCCGAGAGGAGAGAGGGTGATATATATTCCGCCAGGTGACTGACAGATAGATGACCATTTTGTATAATATCCACAAAAGTTGACATGATTGTGTAGATATGTAGAAATAACACAAGGCGATAAAAAGCTACAAAGAGAAAAAAGTAACCCCCCATATGATAATTGACAAAATAAAGTTGATTAAAATACACAATTAAGCAATAAGTCAAAAAACAAAAACAATACAATATAGGGAAGAGTGTAGTGTGATAAAAACTTTGATAATCTCCCTTTAGTTATTACTTAGTCTGTATTGAAGTCAAAAATCAAGTTTATCAAAACAAAAAGGCCAGAATATAGGATACCTAAATCAGATTAAATCTTACTGAATTGGTACAATGCTATTGTGATACACAATCATACGTAAAACAGGAAACGGGAAATAGTCAAAGATACAAGTATAATGATTAGTAAATGAGCGCACCCTAGGTCAAAAAGGAGAACGAATCTAAAATTATCAAATTCTAAATATAACTTTGTAAAAACCCAAATCAATGAAACCAATTACAAGGGTAGTTAAACTTTTATGAATAATAAAGTATGTAAACAGCACACTCCCCGTCTGATATAAAATATATCACTACACTCAAAATAATAATAAGCACAAAATTCAAATGATTAAAAATATAGTTTACCTAACTATATAAAAAAATGAAAAGTCCCTTTCAAATTTCATTAGCACACAAAAGAACTATTTGGGTAATGGGTCTGACGTAAACACGTGGCTGTCCATCTTTAATTGTCCTTATAAGCACTTTTCTTGCAATGTGTCTAACAAGTTCATGAACGTGACGAACAAGAAGGTGTCCAATAGAATGAGTTCCAGGAATCAGAATAGGATTCTTCTCATTAATCGACAAACTAGAATGTCTCAAACGACCTCCAACACGGATCACTCTATGACTATCAATAATGGGATCAAGTTTCAAAATTGAACTGTCCTTATGAATTGGCTTTTGCATTTTCAATAAATCTAATTCTTTCCCATACATTTCACTTTGAACCTGACAGATAATGTATATTTCCCTTCATTACTGTTTCAAAGATACTACAACTTCTGGGCGAATTTCATTATCATCATTGAGTGAAATTAGAAGATGTTCCTTCAGTGAATCCAAAGATTCTTTAATAAAAGGCAAATCAGGTCCTTCATCCATTGGTTGATAAGTGTTGCATTAGGAGCTGATCAAAATCGGGTATCAAAATCAGCTGGATTTTTGTCAGACACAATATATGACCACTGTGATGGTTTAGATATCCTATGGATTTTCTCAACACGATTGGCTACATAAGTGAAACACCTACGAGTTGTATTACAAATATATCCTAAAGCTACTTGGCTATCAGTGTAATAATGACATACATCATATGGAAAATTCAGATGATCACATATTGTTTCACCCAACTCTGAAGCAAGAACAGCTCCACATAATTTCAGTCTGGGAATTGTATGACCCTTAAGGCTAAAAACCACCAATTCCACTTTCCATAGGCTTCTATGCTAATTTCACAATATTCAATGGCTTCTCTGGACTTTACCTTAACTTTAACCTGCAGAGGACTATATATCAGCATGATTCTACATATGTCAGCTCACAATCCTCAGAATGGCATGTGGGGTTAGCAGACTTGCAGTGCAGTACTGGTCACCAGAAGTGAAGGGTCTATAAATAGCATGGGAAATCCCAGTGTTTTCACAAGATAGGGGTATATTTAAAAATCATTATGGAGATTAGGCCTCAGATCACAAGAAGCAAAATGCACCTATAAAATGTACAGAAATGTTTTTCCTTTCAGAAACTGTTTAAATTTTTTAAATAAGATGAGAACTGTTTTCACAGCACTATGAGGAACAGGGGTAATTTCTGCGTAGGACTATTTTTGCGTACGTTCCAAATTCTTATTGGTTGAATTGGTGGTCTGTAACCTAAAGAGTCACTTTTTGTCTTAGAAAAAATAAATAACTAAAGAGGTTTCTTCCTACACACATGCTGAATGCATTTGCAAAGTTTCAGTGAAATGTGACAAGCACTTTTTTAAATATTTGATTTTTAAATATAGGGTAACCAAGTTGTGCCAGCAAAAAAGTGACAATATTCTACCATACTTAAATGCATTAAATATTTGCAAAGAACTTTTTCTGACTTTTCAAATAAAAAATATCAATCACAACTTGTTTTTTAACAATATTAATGAAGAAATAGTTTTAAAAGTAATCATTTTCTGAGAAATTGGTCTATTTTTAAAAATTTATTTCTGACATGCCTCCCCCTTTTTCTTGATCACATGTCAAAAATCCTAAATCTTTAAATTTTCACAAAAGGTGATATATTTGGCTTTAAATTTGTAAATACAGTGTTTTCACATTAAAACATGACCAGTAAACGGCACCTAAAGCAAAAAAAGTACTCAGTAATGGATTTTCCATGTTGCCATAGGGGAATGCTGATATGGCCTTAACCGCAGTAATGAAAGTGAGTTTTTCCTCATTTCTAACCTAATTTTTGCTCAAATCTACACAAAACTTGATTTCAAGTGCTTATTACCACCATATTTAGGTAAATATAGCCCTCAAAGTTTAATATTTGATATTTTTACTAAATTTTCTACACTTTTTACAAGATAGGACATGAAAATCAACCAAAAAGACCAATTTTCCATAATTTGGACCTATAACTTAAAAAAATGCATATTTTGAAGGATTTTTGTAGTGTATTCCTCTCATGGCAAAGTTAACAAGATCTTCAAGTAGTTTAAAGCCATTTGAAGAAACTTTTCATTTTGCCATGGCTTCATCTTAAGAGTCACTTTTTGTCTTAGAAAAAATAAATAACTAAAGAGGTTTCTTCCTACACACATACTGAATGCATTTGCAAAGTTTCAGTGAAATGTGACAAGCACTTTTTTAAATATTTGATTTTTAAATATAGGGTAACCAAGTTGTGCCAGCAAAAAAGTGACAATATTCTACCATACTTAAATGCATTAAATATTTGCAAAGAACTTTTTCTGACTTTTCAAATAAAAAATATCAATCACAACTTGTTTTTTAACAATATTAATGAAGAAATAGTTTTAAAAGTAATCATTTTCTGAGAAATTGGTCTATTTTTAAAAATTTATTTCTGACATGCCTCCCCCTTTTTCTTGATCACATGTCAAAAATCCTAAATCTTTAAATTTTCACAAAAGGTGATATATTTGGCTTTAAATTTGTAAATACAGTGTTTTCACATTAAAACATGACCAGTAAACGGCACCTAAAGCAAAAAAAGTACTCAGTAATGGATTTTCCATGTTGCCATAGGGGAATGCTGATATGGCCTTAACCGCAGTAATGAAAGTGAGTTTTTCCTCATTTCTAACCTAATTTTTGCTCAAATCTACACAAAACTTGATTTCAAGTGCTTATTACCACCATATTTAGGTAAATATAGCCCTCAAAGTTTAATATTTGATATTTTTACTAAATTTTCTACACTTTTTACAAGATAGGACATGAAAATCAACCAAAAAGACCAATTTTCCATAATTTGGACCTATAACTTAAAAAAATGCATATTTTGAAGGATTTTTGTAGTGTATTCCTCTCATGGCAAAGTTAACAAGATCTTCAAGTAGTTTAAAGCCATTTGAAGAAACTTTTCATTTTGCCATGGCTTCATCTTAAGAGTCACTTTTTGTCTTAGAAAAAATAAATAACTAAAGAGGTTTCTTCCTACACACATACTGAATGCATTTGCAAAGTTTCAGTGAAATGTGACAAGCACTTTTTTAAATATTTGATTTTTAAATATAGGGTAACCAAGTTGTGCCAGCAAAAAAGTGACAATATTCTACCATACTTAAATGCATTAAATATTTGCAAAGAACTTTTTCTGACTTTTCAAATAAAAAATATCAATCACAACTTGTTTTTTAACAATATTAATGAAGAAATAGTTTTAAAAGTAATCATTTTCTGAGAAATTGGTCTATTTTTAAAAATTTATTTCTGACATGCCTCCCCCTTTTTCTTGATCACATGTCAAAAATCCTAAATCTTTAAATTTTCACAAAAGGTGATATATTTGGCTTTAAATTTGTAAATACAGTGTTTTCACATTAAAACATGACCAGTAAACGGCACCTAAAGCAAAAAAAGTACTCAGTAATGGATTTTCCATGTTGCCATAGGGGAGTGCTGATATGGCCTTAACCGCAGTAATGAAAGTGAGTTTTTCCTCATTTCTAACCTAATTTTTGCTCAAATCTACACAAAACTTGATTTCAAGTGCTTATTACCACCATATTTAGGTAAATATAGCCCTCAAAGTTTAATATTTGATATTTTTACTAAATTTTCTACACTTTTTACAAGATAGAACATGAAAATCAACCAATAAGACCAATTTTCCATAATTTGGACCTATAACTTAAAAAAATGCATATTTTAAAGGATTTTTGTAGTGTATTCCTCTCATGGCAAAGTTAACAAGATCTTCAAGTAGTTTAAAGCTATTTGAAGAAACTTTTCATTTTGCCATGGCTTCATCTTAAGAGTCACTTTTTGTCTTAGAAAAAATAAATAACTAAAGAGGTTTCTTCCTACACACATACTGAATGCATTTGCAAAGTTTCAGTGAAATGTGACAAGCACTTTTTTAAATATTTGATTTTTAAATATAGGGTAACCAAGTTGTGCCAGCAAAAAAGTGACAATATTCTACCATACTTAAATGCATTAAATATTTGCAAAGAACTTTTTCTGACTTTTCAAATAAAAAATATCAATCACAACTTGTTTTTTAACAATATTAATGAAGAAATAGTTTTAAAAGTAATCATTTTCTGAGAAATTGGTCTATTTTTAAAAATTTATTTCTGACATGCCTCCCCCTTTTTCTTGATCACATGTCAAAAATCCTAAATCTTTAAATTTTCACAAAAGGTGATATATTTGGCTTTAAATTTGTAAATACAGTGTTTTCACATTAAAACATGACCAGTAAACGGCACCTAAAGCAAAAAAAGTACTCAGTAATGGATTTTCCATGTTGCCATAAGGGGAGTGCTGATATGGCCTTAACCGCAGTAATGAAAGTGAGTTTTTCCTCATTTCTAACCTAATTTTTGCTCAAATCTACACAAAACTTGATTTCAAGTGCTTATTACCACCATATTTAGGTAAATATAGCCCTCAAAGTTTAATATTTGATATTTTTACTAAATTTTCTACACTTTTTACAAGATAGGACACGAAAATCAACCAAAAAGACCAATTTTCCATAATTTGGACCTATAACTTAAAAAAATGCATATTTTGAAGGATTTTTGTAGTGTATTCCTCTCATGGCAAAGTTAACAAGATCTTCAAGGAGTTTAAAGCTATTTGAAGAAACTTTTCATTTTGCCATGGCTTCATCTTAAGAGTCACTTTTTGTCTTAGAAAAAATAAATAACTAAAGAGGTTTCTTCCTACACACATACTGAATGCATTTGCAAAGTTTCAGTGAAATGTGACAAGCACTTTTTTAAATATTTGATTTTTTAATATAGGGTAACCAAGTTGTGCCAGCAAAAAAGTGACAATATTCTACCATACTTAAATGCATTAAATATTTGCAAAGAACTTTTTCTGACTTTTCAAATAAAAAATATCAATCACAACTTGTTTTTTAACAATATTAATGAAGAAATAGTTTTAAAAGTAATCATTTTCTGAGAAATTGGTCTATTTTTAAAAATTTATTTCTGACATGCCTCCCCCTTTTTCTTGATCACATGTCAAAAATCCTAAATCTTTAAATTTTCACAAAAGGTGATATATTTGGCTTTAAATTTGTAAATACAGTGTTTTCACATTAAAACATGACCAGTAAACGGCACCTAAAGCAAAAAAAGTACTCAGTAATGGATTTTCCATGTTGCCATAGAGGAGTGCTGATATGGCCTTAACCGCAGTAATGAAATTGAGTTTTTCCTCATTTCTAACCTAATTTTTGCTCAAATCTACACAAAACTTGATTTCAAGTGCTTATTACCACCATATTTAGGTAAATATAGCCCTCAAAGTTTAATATTTGATATTTTTACTAAATTTTCTACACTTTTTACAAGATAGGACATGAAAATCAACCAAAAAGACCAATTTTCCATAATTTGGACCTATAACTTAAAAAAAATGCATATTTTGAAGGATTTTTGTAGTGTATTCATCTCATGGCAAAGTTAACAAGATCTTCAAGTAGTTTAAAGCTATTTGAAGAAACTTTTCATTTTGCCATGGCTTCATCTTAGGAGTCACTTTTTGTCTTAGAAAAAATAAATAACTAAAGAGGTTTCTTCCTACACACATACTGAATGCATTTGCAAAGTTTCAGTGAAATGTGACAAGCACTTTTTTAAATATTTGATTTTTAAATATAGGGTAACCAAGTTGTGCTAGCAAAAAAGTGACAATATTCTACCATACTTAAATGCATTAAATATTTGCAAAGAACTTTTTCTGACTTTTCAAATAAAAAATATCAATCACAACTTGTTTTTTAACAATATTAATGAAGAAATAGTTTTAAAAGTAATCATTTTCTGAGAAATTGGTCTATTTTTAAAAATTTATTTCTGACATGCCTCCCCCTTTTTCTTGATCACATGTCAAAAATCCTAAATCTTTAAATTTTCACAAAAGGTGATATATTTGGCTTTAAATTTGTAAATACAGTGTTTTCACATTAAAACATGACCAGTAAACGGCACCTAAAGCAAAAAAAGTACTCAGTAATGGATTTTCCATGTTGCCATAGGGGAATGCTGATATGGCCTTAACC
Organism: Perna viridis; assembly: GCA_037379345.1. Taxonomy (NCBI): domain Eukaryota; kingdom Metazoa; phylum Mollusca; class Bivalvia; order Mytilida; family Mytilidae; genus Perna; species Perna viridis. The sequence continues at coordinate 59,062,269 of CM074513.1, forward strand.
GCAGTAATGAAAGTGAGTTTTTCCTCATTTCTAACCTAATTTTTGCTCAAATCTACACAAAACTTGATTTCAAGTGCTTATTACCACCATATTTAGGTAAATATAGCCCTCAAAGTTTAATATTTGATATTTTTACTAAATTTTCTACACTTTTTACAAGATAGGACATGAAAATCAACCAAAAAGACCAATTTTCCATAATTTGGACCTATAACTTAAAAAAAATGCATATTTTGAAGGATTTTTGTAGTGTATTCATCTCATGGCAAAGTTAACAAGATCTTCAAGTAGTTTAAAGCTATTTGAAGAAACTTTTCATTTTGCCATGGCTTCATCTTAAGAGTCACTTTTTGTCTTAGAAAAAATAAATAACTAAAGAGGTTTCTTCCTACACACATACTGAATGCATTTGCAAAGTTTCAGTGAAATGTGACAAGCACTTTTTTAAATATTTGATTTTTAAATATAGGGTAACCAAGTTGTGCCAGCAAAAAAGTGACAATATTCTACCATACTTAAATGCATTAAATATTTGCAAAGAACTTTTTCTGACTTTTCAAATAAAAAATATCAATCACAACTTGTTTTTTAACAATATTAATGAAGAAATAGTTTTAATTTAAAAGTAATCATTTTCTGAGAAATTGGTCTATTTTTAAAAATTTATTTCTGACATGCCTCCCCCTTTTTCTTGATCACATGTCAAAAATCCTAAATCTTTAAATTTTCACAAAAGGTGATATATTTGGCTTTAAATTTGTAAATACAGTGTTTTCACATTAAAACATGACCAGTAAACGGCACCTAAAGCAAAAAAAGTACTCAGTAATGGATTTTCCATGTTGCCATAGGGGAATGCTGATATGGCCTTAACCGCAGTAATGAAAGTGAGTTTTTCCTCATTTCTAACCTAATTTTTGCTCAAATCTACACAAAACTTGATTTCAAGTGCTTATTACCACCATATTTAGTTAAATATAGCCCTCAAAGTTTAATATTTGATATTTTTACTAAATTTTCTACACTTTTTACAAGATAGGACATGAAAATCAACCAAAAAGACCAATTTTCCATAATTTGGACCTATAACTTAAAAAAAATGCATATTTTGAAGGATTTCTGTAGTGTATTCCTCTCATGGCAAAGTTAACAAGATCTTCAAGTAGTTTAAAGCTATTTGAAGAAACTTTTCATTTTGCCATGGCTTCATCTTAGGAGTCACTTTTTGTCTTAGAAAAAATAAATAACTAAAGAGGTTTCTTCCTACACACATACTGAATGCATTTGCAAAGTTTCAGTGAAATGTGACAAGCACTTTCTTAAATATTTGATTTTTAAATATAGGGTAACCAAGTTGTGCGAGCAAAAAAGTGACAATATTCTACCATACTTAAATGCATTAAATATTTGCAAAGAACTTTTTCTGACTTTTCAAATAAAAAATATCAATCACAACTTGTTTTTTAACAATATTAATGAAGAAATAGTTTTAATTTAAAAGTAATCATTTTCTGAGAAATTGGTCTATTTTTAAAAATTTATTTCTGACATGCCTCCCCCTTTTTCTTGATCACATGTCAAAAATCCTAAATCTTTAAATTTTCACAAAAGGTGATATATTTGGCTTTAAATTTGTAAATACAGTGTTTTCACATTAAAACATGACCAGTAAACGGCACCTAAAGCAAAAAAAGTACTCAGTAATGGATTTTCCATGTTGCCATAGGGGAATGCTGATATGGCCTTAACTGCAGTAATGAAAGTGAGTTTTTCCTCATTTCTAACCTAATTTTTGCTCAAATCTACACAAAACTTGATTTCAAGCGCTTATTACCACCATATTTAGGTAAATATAGCCCTCAAAGTTTAATATTTGATATTTTTACTAAATTTTCTACACTTTTTACAAGATAGGACATGAAAATCAACCAAAAAGACCAATTTTCCATAATTTGGACCTATAACTTAAAAAAAATGCATATTTTGAAGGATTTTTGTAGTGTATTCCTCTCATGGCAAAGTTAACAAGATCTTCAAGTAGTTTAAAGCTATTTGAAGAAACTTTTCATTTTGCCATGGCTTCATCTTAGGAGTCACTTTTTGTCTTAGAAAAAATAAATAACTAAAGAGGTTTCTTCCTACACACATACTGAATGCATTTGCAAAGTTTCAGTGAAATGTGACAAGCACTTTCTTAAATATTTGATTTTTAAATATAGGGTAACCAAGTTGTGCGAGCAAAAAAGTGACAATATTCTACCATACTTAAATGCATTAAATATTTGCAAAGAACTTTTTCTGACTTTTCAAATAAAAAATATCAATCACAACTTGTTTTTTAACAATATTAATGAAGAAATAGTTTTAAAAGTAATCATTTTCTGAGAAATTGGTCTATTTTTAAAAATTTATTTCTGACATGCCTCCCCCTTTTTCTTGATCACATGTCAAAAATCCTAAATCTTTAAATTTTCACAAAAGGTGATATATTTGGCTTTAAATTTGTAAATACAGTGTTTTCACATTAAAACATGACCAGTAAACGGCACCTAAAGCAAAAAAAGTACTCAGTAATGGATTTTCCATGTTGCCATAGGGGAGTGCTGATATGGCCTTAACCGCAGTAATGAAAGTGAGTTTTTCCTCATTTCTAACCTAATTTTTGCTCAAATCTACACAAAACTTGATTTCAAGTGCTTATTACCACCATATTTAGTTAAATATAGCCCTCAAAGTTTAATATTTGATATTTTTACTAAATTTTCTACACTTTTTACAAGATAGGACATGAAAATCAACCAAAAAGACCAATTTTCCATAATTTGGACCTATAACTTAAAAAAAATGCATATTTTGAAGGATTTTTGTAGTGTATTCATCTCATGGCAAAGTTAACAAGATCTTCAAGTAGTTTAAAGCTATTTGAAGAAACTTTTCATTTTGCCATGGCTTCATCTTAAGAGTCACTTTTTGTCTTAGAAAAAATAAATAACTAAAGAGGTTTCTTCCTACACACATACTGAATGCATTTGCAAAGTTTCAGTGAAATGTGACAAGCACTTTTTTAAATATTTGATTTTTAAATATAGGGTAACCAAGTTGTGCCAGCAAAAAAGTGACAATATTCTACCATACTTAAATGCATTAAATATTTGCAAAGAACTTTTTCTGACTTTTCAAATAAAAAATATCAATCACAACTTGTTTTTTAACAATATTAATGAAGAAATAGTTTTAAAAGTAATCATTTTCTGAGAAATTGGTCTATTTTTAAAAATTTATTTCTGACATGCCTCCCCCTTTTTCTTGATCACATGTCAAAAATCCTAAATCTTTAAATTTTCACAAAAGGTGATATATTTGGCTTTAAATTTGTAAATACAGTGTTTTCACATTAAAACATGACCAGTAAACGGCACCTAAAGCAAAAAAAGTACTCAGTAATGGATTTTCCATGTTGCCATAGGGGAGTGCTGATATGGCCTTAACCGCAGTAATGAAAGTGAGTTTTTCCTCATTTCTAACCTAATTTTTGCTCAAATCTACACAAAACTTGATTTCAAGTGCTTATTACCACCATATTTAGTTAAATATAGCCCTCAAAGTTTAATATTTGATATTTTTACTAAATTTTCTACACTTTTTACAAGATAGGACATGAAAATCAACCAAAAAGACCAATTTTCCATAATTTGGACCTATAACTTAAAAAAAATGCATATTTTGAAGGATTTTTGTAGTGTATTCATCTCATGGCAAAGTTAACAAGATCTTCAAGTAGTTTAAAGCTATTTGAAGAAACTTTTCATTTTGCCATGGCTTCATCTTAAGAGTCACTTTTTGTCTTAGAAAAAATAAATAACTAAAGAGGTTTCTTCCTACACACATACTGAATGCATTTGCAAAGTTTCAGTGAAATGTGACAAGCACTTTTTTAAATATTTGATTTTTAAATATAGGGTAACCAAGTTGTGCCAGCAAAAAAGTGACAATATTCTACCATACTTAAATGCATTAAATATTTGCAAAGAACTTTTTCTGACTTTTCAAATAAAAAATATCAATCACAACTTGTTTTTTAACAATATTAATGAAGAAATAGTTTTAAAAGTAATCATTTTCTGAGAAATTGGTCTATTTTTAAAAATTTATTTCTGACATGCCTCCCCCTTTTTCTTGATCACATGTCAAAAATCCTAAATCTTTAAATTTTCACAAAAGGTGATATATTTGGCTTTAAATTTGTAAATACAGTGTTTTCACATTAAAACATGACCAGTAAACGGCACCTAAAGCAAAAAAAGTACTCAGTAATGGATTTTCCATGTTGCCATAGGGGAGTGCTGATATGGCCTTAACCGCAGTAATGAAAGTGAGTTTTTCCTCATTTCTAACCTAATTTTTGCTCAAATCTACACAAAACTTGATTTCAAGTGCTTATTACCACCATATTTAGGTAAATATAGCCCTCAAAGTTTAATATTTGATATTTTTACTAAATTTTCTACACTTTTTACAAGATAGGACATGAAAATCAACCAAAAAGACCAATTTTCCATAATTTGGACCTATAACTTAAAAAAATGCATATTTTGAAGGATTTTTGTAGTGTATTCATCTCATGGCAAAGTTAACAAGATCTTCAAGTAGTTTAAAGCTATTTGAAGAAACTTTTCATTTTGCCATGGCTTCATCTTAAGAGTCACTTTTTGTCTTAGAAAAAATAAATAACTAAAGAGGTTTCTTCCTACACACATACTGAATGCATTTGCAAAGTTTCAGTGAAATGTGACGAGCACTTTTTTAAATATTTGATTTTTAAATATAGGGTAACCAATTTGTGCGAGCAAAAAAGTGACAATATTCTACAATACTTAAATGCATTAAATATTTGCAAAGAACTTTTTCTGACTTTTCAAATAAAAAATATCAATCACAACTTGTTTTTTAACAATATTAATGAAGAAATAGTTTTAATTTAAAAGTAATCATTTTCTGAGAAATTGGTCTATTTTTAAAAATTTATTTCTGACATGCCTCCCCCTTTTTCTTGATCACATGTCAAAAATCCTAAATCTTTAAATTTTCACAAAAGGTGATATATTTGGCTTTAAATTTGTAAATACAGTGTTTTCACATTAAAACATGACCAGTAAACGGCACCTAAAGCAAAAAAAGTACTCAGTAATGGATTTTCCATGTTGCCATAGGGGAATGCTGATATGGCCTTAACCGCAGTAATGAAAGTGAGTTTTTCCTCATTTCTAACCTAATTTTTGCTCAAATCTACACAAAACTTGATTTCAAGTGCTTATTACCACCATATTTAGGTAAATATAGCCCTCAAAGTTTAATATTTGATATTTTTACTAAATTTTCTACACTTTTTACAAGATAGGACATGAAAATCAACCAAAAAGACCAATTTTCCATAATTTGGACCTATAACTTAAAAAAAATGCATATTTTGAAGGATTTTTGTAGTGTATTCCTCTCATGGCAAAGTTAACAAGATCTTCAAGTAGTTTAAAGCTATTTGAAGAAACTTTTCATTTTGCCATGGCTTCATCTTAGGAGTCACTTTTTGTCTTAGAAAAAATAAATAACTAAAGAGGTTTCTTCCTACACACATACTGAATGCATTTGCAAAGTTTCAGTGAAATGTGACAAGCACTTTCTTAAATATTTGATTTTTAAATATAGGGTAACCAAGTTGTGCGAGCAAAAAAGTGACAATATTCTACCATACTTAAATGCATTAAATATTTGCAAAGAACTTTTTCAGACTTTTCAAATAAAAAATATCAATCACAACTTGTTTTTTAACAATATTAATGAAGAAATAGTTTTAAAAGTAATCATTTTCTGAGAAATTGGTCTATTTTTAAAAATTTATTTCTGACATGCCTCCCCCTTTTTCTTGATCACATGTCAAAAATCCTAAATCTTTAAATTTTCACAAAAGGTGATATATTTGGCTTTAAGTTTGTAAATACAGTGTTTTCACATTAAAACATGACCAGTAAACGGCACCTAAAGCAAAAAAAGTACTCAGTAATGGATTTTCCATGTTGCCATAGGGGAGTGCTGATATGGCCTTAACCGCAGTAATGAAAGTGAGTTTTTCCTCATTTCTAACCTAATTTTTGCTCAAATCTACACAAAACTTGATTTCAAGTGCTTATTACCACCATATTTAGTTAAATATAGCCCTCAAAGTTTAATATTTGATATTTTTACTAAATTTTCTACACTTTTTACAAGATAGGACATGAAAATCAACCAAAAAGACCAATTTTCCATAATTTGGACCTATAACTTAAAAAAATGCATATTTTGAAGGATTTTTGTAGTGTATTCATCTCATGGCAAAGTTAACAAGATCTTCAAGTAGTTTAAAGCTATTTGAAGAAACTTTTCATTTTGCCATGGCTTCATCTTAAGAGTCACTTTTTGTCTTAGAAAAAATAAATAACTAAAGAGGTTTCTTCCTACACACATACTGAATGCATTTGCAAAGTTTCAGTGAAATGTGACAAGCACTTTTTTAAATATTTGATTTTTAAATATAGGGTAACCAAGTTGTGCCAGCAAAAAAGTGACAATATTCTACCATACTTAAATGCATTAAATATTTGCAAAGAACTTTTTCTGACTTTTCAAATAAAAAATATCAATCACAACTTGTTTTTTAACAATATTAATGAAGAAATAGTTTTAAAAGTAATCATTTTCTGAGAAATTGGTCTATTTTTAAAAATTTATTTCTGACATGCCTCCCCCTTTTTCTTGATCACATGTCAAAAATCCTAAATCTTTAAATTTTCACAAAAGGTGATATATTTGGCTTTAAATTTGTAAATACAGTGTTTTCACATTAAAACATGACCAGTAAACGGCACCTAAAGCAAAAAAAGTACTCAGTAATGGATTTTCCATGTTGCCATAGGGGAGTGCTGATATGGCCTTAACCGCAGTAATGAAAGTGAGTTTTTCCTCATTTCTAACCTAATTTTTGCTCAAATCTACACAAAACTTGATTTCAAGTGCTTATTACCACCATATTTAGGTAAATATAGCCCTCAAAGTTTAATATTTGATATTTTTACTAAATTTTCTACACTTTTTACAAGATAGGACATGAAAATCAACCAAAAAGACCAATTTTCCATAATTTGGACCTATAACTTAAAAAAATGCATATTTTGAAGGATTTTTGTAGTGTATTCATCTCATGGCAAAGTTAACAAGATCTTCAAGTAGTTTAAAGCTATTTGAAGAAACTTTTCATTTTGCCATGGCTTCATCTTAAGAGTCACTTTTTGTCTTAGAAAAAATAAATAACTAAAGAGGTTTCTTCCTACACACATACTGAATGCATTTGCAAAGTTTCAGTGAAATGTGACAAGCACTTTTTTAAATATTTGATTTTTAAATATAGGGTAACCAATTTGTGCGAGCAAAAAAGTGACAATATTCTACCATACTTAAATGCATTAAATATTTGCAAAGAACTTTTTCTGACTTTTCAAATAAAAAATATCAATCACAACTTGTTTTTTAACAATATTAATGAAGAAATAGTTTTAAAAGTAATCATTTTCTGAGAAATTGGTCTATTTTTAAAAATTTATTTCTGACATGCCTCCCCCTTTTTCTTGATCACATGTCAAAAATCCTAAATCTTTAAATTTTCACAAAAGGTGATATATTTGGCTTTAAATTTGTAAATACAGTGTTTTCACATTAAAACATGACCAGTAAACGGCACCTAAAGCAAAAAAAGTACTCAGTAATGGATTTTCCATGTTGCCATAGGGGAGTGCTGATATGGCCTTAACCGCAGTAATGAAAGTGAGTTTTTCCTCATTTCTAACCTAATTTTTGCTCAAATCTACACAAAACTTGATTTCAAGTGCTTATTACCACCATATTTAGGTAAATATAGCCCTCAAAGTTTAATATTTGATATTTTTACTAAATTTTCTACACTTTTTACAAGATAGGACATGAAAATCAACCAAAAAGACCAATTTTCCATAATTTGGACCTATAACTTAAAAAAATGCATATTTTGAAGGATTTTTGTAGTGTATTCATCTCATGGCAAAGTTAACAAGATCTTCAAGTAGTTTAAAGCTATTTGAAGAAACTTTTCATTTTGCCATGGCTTCATCTTAAGAGTCACTTTTTGTCTTAGAAAAAATAAATAACTAAAGAGGTTTCTTCCTACACACATACTGAATGCATTTGCAAAGTTTCAGTGAAATGTGACAAGCACTTTTTTAAATATTTGATTTTTAAATATAGGGTAACCAAGTTGTGCCAGCAAAAAAGTGACAATATTCTACCATACTTAAATGCATTAAATATTTGCAAAGAACTTTTTCTGACTTTTCAAATAAAAAATATCAATCACAACTTGTTTTTTAACAATATTAATGAAGAAATAGTTTTAAAAGTAATCATTTTCTGAGAAATTGGTCTATTTTTAAAAATTTATTTCTGACATGCCTCCCCCTTTTTCTTGATCACATGTCAAAAATCCTAAATCTTTAAATTTTCACAAAAGGTGATATATTTGGCTTTAAATTTGTAAATACAGTGTTTTCACATTAAAACATGACCAGTAAACGGCACCTAAAGCAAAAAAAGTACTCAGTAATGGATTTTCCATGTTGCCATAGGGGAATGCTGATATGGCCTTAACCGCAGTAATGAAAGTGAGTTTTTCCTCATTTCTAACCTAATTTTTGCTCAAATCTACACAAAACTTGATTTCAAGTGCTTATTACCACCATATTTAGGTAAATATAGCCCTCAAAGTTTAATATTTGATATTTTTACTAAATTTTCTACACTTTTTACAAGATAGGACATGAAAATCAACCAAAAAGACCAATTTTCCATAATTTGGACCTATAACTTAAAAAAAATGCATATTTTGAAGGATTTTTGTAGTGTATTCCTCTCATGGCAAAGTTAACAAGATCTTCAAGTAGTTTAAAGCTATTTGAAGAAACTTTTCATTTTGCCATGGCTTCATCTTAGGAGTCACTTTTTGTCTTAGAAAAAATAAATAACTAAAGAGGTTTCTTCCTACACACATACTGAATGCATTTGCAAAGTTTCAGTGAAATGTGACAAGCACTTTCTTAAATATTTGATTTTTAAATATAGGGTAACCAAGTTGTGCGAGCAAAAAAGTGACAATATTCTACCATACTTAAAAGCATTAAATATTTGCAAAGAACTTTTTCAGACTTTTCAAATAAAAAATATCAATCACAACTTGTTTTTTAACAATATTAATGAAGAAATAGTTTTAAAAGTAATCATTTTCTGAGAAATTGGTCTATTTTTAAAAATTTATTTCTGACATGCCTCCCCCTTTTTCTTGATCACATGTCAAAAATCCTAAATCTTTAAATTTTCACAAAAGGTGATATATTTGGCTTTAAATTTGTAAATACAGTGTTTTCACATTAAAACATGACCAGTAAACGGCACCTAAAGCAAAAAAAGTACTCAGTAATGGATTTTCCATGTTGCCATAGGGGAGTGCTGATATGGCCTTAACCGCAGTAATGAAAGTGAGTTTTTCCTCATTTCTAACCTAATTTTTGCTCAAATCTACACAAAACTTGATTTCAAGTGCTTATTACCACCATATTTAGTTAAATATAGCCCTCAAAGTTTAATATTTGATATTTTTACTAAATTTTCTACACTTTTTACAAGATAGGACATGAAAATCAACCAAAAAGACCAATTTTCCATAATTTGGACCTATAACTTAAAAAAAATGCATATTTTGAAGGATTTTTGTAGTGTATTCATCTCATGGCAAAGTTAACAAGATCTTCAAGTAGTTTAAAGCTATTTGAAGAAACTTTTCATTTTGCCATGGCTTCATCTTAAGAGTCACTTTTTGTCTTAGAAAAAATAAATAACTAAAGAGGTTTCTTCCTACACACATACTGAATGCATTTGCAAAGTTTCAGTGAAATGTGACAAGCACTTTTTTAAATATTTGATTTTTAAATATAGGGTAACCAAGTTGTGCCAGCAAAAAAGTGACAATATTCTACCATACTTAAATGCATTAAATATTTGCAAAGAACTTTTTCTGACTTTTCAAATAAAAAATATCAATCACAACTTGTTTTTTAACAATATTAATGAAGAAATAGTTTTAAAAGTAATCATTTTCTGAGAAATTGGTCTATTTTTAAAAATTTATTTCTGACATGCCTCCCCCTTTTTCTTGATCACATGTCAAAAATCCTAAATCTTTAAATTTTCACAAAAGGTGATATATTTGGCTTTAAATTTGTAAATACAGTGTTTTCACATTAAAACATGACCAGTAAACGGCACCTAAAGCAAAAAAAGTACTCAGTAATGGATTTTCCATGTTGCCATAGGGGAGTGCTGATATGGCCTTAACCGCAGTAATGAAAGTGAGTTTTTCCTCATTTCTAACCTAATTTTTGCTCAAATCTACACAAAACTTGATTTCAAGTGCTTATTACCACCATATTTAGGTAAATATAGCCCTCAAAGTTTAATATTTGATATTTTTACTAAATTTTCTACACTTTTTACAAGATAGGACATGAAAATCAACCAAAAAGACCAATTTTCCATAATTTGGACCTATAACTTAAAAAAATGCATATTTTGAAGGATTTTTGTAGTGTATTCATCTCATGGCAAAGTTAACAAGATCTTCAAGTAGTTTAAAGCTATTTGAAGAAACTTTTCATTTTGCCATGGCTTCATCTTAAGAGTCACTTTTTGTCTTAGAAAAAATAAATAACTAAAGAGGTTTCTTCCTACACACATACTGAATGCATTTGCAAAGTTTCAGTGAAATGTGACGAGCACTTTTTTAAATATTTGATTTTTAAATATAGGGTAACCAATTTGTGCGAGCAAAAAAGTGACAATATTCTACAATACTTAAATGCATTAAATATTTGCAAAGAACTTTTTCTGACTTTTCAAATAAAAAATATCAATCACAACTTGTTTTTTAACAATATTAATGAAGAAATAGTTTTAATTTAAAAGTAATCATTTTCTGAGAAATTGGTCTATTTTTAAAAATTTATTTCTGACATGCCTCCCCCTTTTTCTTGATCACATGTCAAAAATCCTAAATCTTTAAATTTTCACAAAAGGTGATATATTTGGCTTTAAATTTGTAAATACAGTGTTTTCACATTAAAACATGACCAGTAAACGGCACCTAAAGCAAAAAAAGTACTCAGTAATGGATTTTCCATGTTGCCATAGGGGAATGCTGATATGGTCTTAACCGCAGTAATGAAAGTGAGTTTTTCCTCATTTCTAACCTAATTTTTGCTCAAAACTACACAAAACTTGATTTCAAGTGCTTATTACCACCATATTTAGGTAAATATAGCCCTCAAAGTTTAATATTTGATATTTTTACTAAATTTTCTACACTTTTTACAAGATAGGACATGAAAATCAACCAAAAAGACCAATTTTCCATAATTTGGACCTATAACTTAAAAAAAATGCATATTTTGAAGGATTTTTGTAGTGTATTCCTCTCATGGCAAAGTTAACAAGATCTTCAAGTAGTTTAAAGCTATTTGAAGAAACTTTTCATTTTGCCATGGCTTCATCTTAGGAGTCACTTTTTGTCTTAGAAAAAATAAATAACTAAAGAGGTTTCTTCCTACACACATACTGAATGCATTTGCAAAGTTTCAGTGAAATGTGACAAGCACTTTTTTAAATATTTGATTTTTAAATATAGGGTAACCAAGTTGTGCGAGCAAAAAAGTGACAATATTCTACCATACTTAAATGCATTAAATATTTGCAAAGAACTTTTTCTGACTTTTCAAATAAAAAATATCAATCACAACTTGTTTTTTAACAATATTAATGAAGAAATAGTTTTAAAAGTAATCATTTTCTGAGAAATTGGTCTATTTTTAAAAATTTATTTCTGACATGCCTCCCCCTTTTTCTTGATCACATGTCAAAAATCCTAAATCTTTAAATTTTCACAAAAGGTGATATATTTGGCTTTAAATTTGTAAATACAGTGTTTTCACATTAAAACATGACCAGTAAACGGCACCTAAAGCAAAAAAAGTACTCAGTAATGGATTTTCCATGTTGCCATAGGGGAGTGCTGATATGGCCTTAACCGCAGTAATGAAAGTGAGTTTTTCCTCATTTCTAACCTAATTTTTGCTCAAATCTACACAAAACTTGATTTCAAGTGCTTATTACCACCATATTTAGGTAAATATAGCCCTCAAAGTTTAATATTTGATATTTTTACTAAATTTTCTACACTTTTTACAAGATAGGACATGAAAATCAACCAAAAAGACCAATTTTCCATAATTTGGACCTATAACTTAAAAAAATGCATATTTTGAAGGATTTTTGTAGTGTATTCATCTCATGGCAAAGTTAACAAGATCTTCAAGTAGTTTAAAGCTATTTGAAGAAACTTTTCATTTTGCCATGGCTTCATCTTAAGAGTCACTTTTTGTCTTAGAAAAAATAAATAACTAAAGAGGTTTCTTCCTACACACATACTGAATGCATTTGCAAAGTTTCAGTGAAATGTGACAAGCACTTTCTTAAATATTTGATTTTTAAATATAGGGTAACCAAGTTGTGCCAGCAAAAAAGTGACAATATTCTACCATACTTAAATGCATTAAATATTTGCAAAGAACTTTTTCTGACTTTTCAAATAAAAAATATCAATCACAACTTGTTTTTTAACAATATTAATGAAGAAATAGTTTTAAAAGTAATCATTTTCTGAGAAATTGGTCTATTTTTAAAAATTTATTTCTGACATGCCTCCCCCTTTTTCTTGATCACATGTCAAAAATCCTAAATCTTTAAATTTTCACAAAAGGTGATATATTTGGCTTTAAATTTGTAAATACAGTGTTTTCACATTAAAACATGACCAGTAAACGGCACCTAAAGCAAAAAAAGTACTCAGTAATGGATTTTCCATGTTGCCATAGGGGAGTGCTGATATGGCCTTAACCGCAGTAATGAAAGTGAGTTTTTCCTCATTTCTAACCTAATTTTTGCTCAAATCTACACAAAACTTGATTTCAAGTGCTTATTACCACCATATTTAGTTAAATATAGCCCTCAAAGTTTAATATTTGATATTTTTACTAAATTTTCTACACTTTTTACAAGATAGGACATGAAAATCAACCAAAAAGACCAATTTTCCATAATTTGGACCTATAACTTAAAAAAATGCATATTTTGAAGGATTTTTGTAGTGTATTCATCTCATGGCAAAGTTAACAAGATCTTCAAGTAGTTTAAAGCTATTTGAAGAAACTTTTCATTTTGCCATGGCTTCATCTTAAGAGTCACTTTTTGTCTTAGAAAAAATAAATAACTAAAGAGGTTTCTTCCTACACACATACTGAATGCATTTGCAAAGTTTCAGTGAAATGTGACGAGCACTTTTTTAAATATTTGATTTTTAAATATAGGGTAACCAATTTGTGCGAGCAAAAAAGTGACAATATTCTACAATACTTAAATGCATTAAATATTTGCAAAGAACTTTTTCTGACTTTTCAAATAAAAAATATCAATCACAACTTGTTTTTTAACAATATTAATGAAGAAATAGTTTTAATTTAAAAGTAATCATTTTCTGAGAAATTGGTCTATTTTTAAAAATTTATTTCTGACATGCCTCCCCCTTTTTCTTGATCACATGTCAAAAATCCTAAATCTTTAAATTTTCACAAAAGGTGATATATTTGGCTTTAAATTTGTAAATACAGTGTTTTCACATTAAAACATGACCAGTAAACGGCACCTAAAGCAAAAAAAGTACTCAGTAATGGATTTTCCATGTTGCCATAGGGGAATGCTGATATGGCCTTAACCGCAGTAATGAAAGTGAGTTTTTCCTCATTTCTAACCTAATTTTTGCTCAAAACTACACAAAACTTGATTTCAAGTGCTTATTACCACCATATTTAGGTAAATATAGCCCTCAAAGTTTAATATTTGATATTTTTACTAAATTTTCTACACTTTTTACAAGATAGGACATGAAAATCAACCAAAAAGACCAATTTTCCATAATTTGGACCTATAACTTAAAAAAAATGCATATTTTGAAGGATTTTTGTAGTGTATTCCTCTCATGGCAAAGTTAACAAGATCTTCAAGTAGTTTAAAGCTATTTGAAGAAACTTTTCATTTTGCCATGGCTTCATCTTAGGAGTCACTTTTTGTCTTAGAAAAAATAAATAACTAAAGAGGTTTCTTCCTACACACATACTGAATGCATTTGCAAAGTTTCAGTGAAATGTGACAAGCACTTTCTTAAATATTTGATTTTTAAATATAGGGTAACCAATTTGTGCGAGCAAAAAAGTGACAATATTCTACCATACTTAAATGCATTAAATATTTGCAAAGAACTTTTTCTGACTTTTCAAATAAAAAATATCAATCACAACTTGTTTTTTAACAATATTAATGAAGAAATAGTTTTAAAAGTAATCATTTTCTGAGAAATTGGTCTATTTTTAAAAATTTATTTCTGACATGCCTCCCCCTTTTTCTTGATCACATGTCAAAAATCCTAAATCTTTAAATTTTCACAAAAGGTGATATATTTGGCTTTAAATTTGTAAATACAGTGTTTTCACATTAAAACATGACCAGTAAACGGCACCTAAAGCAAAAAAAGTACTCAGTAATGGATTTTCCATGTTGCCATAGGGGAGTGCTGATATGGCCTTAACCGCAGTAATGAAAGTGAGTTTTTCCTCATTTCTAACCTAATTTTTGCTCAAATCTACACAAAACTTGATTTCAAGTGCTTATTACCACCATATTTAGTTAAATATAGCCCTCAAAGTTTAATATTTGATATTTTTACTAAATTTTCTACACTTTTTACAAGATAGGACATGAAAATCAACCAAAAAGACCAATTTTCCATAATTTGGACCTATAACTTAAAAAAATGCATATTTTGAAGGATTTTTGTAGTGTATTCATCTCATGGCAAAGTTAACAAGATCTTCAAGTAGTTTAAAGCTATTTGAAGAAACTTTTCATTTTGCCATGGCTTCATCTTAAGAGTCACTTTTTGTCTTAGAAAAAATAAATAACTAAAGAGGTTTCTTCCTACACACATACTGAATGCATTTGCAAAGTTTCAGTGAAATGTGACGAGCACTTTTTTAAATATTTGATTTTTAAATATAGGGTAACCAATTTGTGCGAGCAAAAAAGTGACAATATTCTACAATACTTAAATGCATTAAATATTTGCAAAGAACTTTTTCTGACTTTTCAAATAAAAAATATCAATCACAACTTGTTTTTTAACAATATTAATGAAGAAATAGTTTTAATTTAAAAGTAATCATTTTCTGAGAAATTGGTCTATTTTTAAAAATTTATTTCTGACATGCCTCCCCCTTTTTCTTGATCACATGTCAAAAATCCTAAATCTTTAAATTTTCACAAAAGGTGATATATTTGGCTTTAAATTTGTAAATACAGTGTTTTCACATTAAAACATGACCAGTAAACGGCACCTAAAGCAAAAAAAGTACTCAGTAATGGATTTTCCATGTTGCCATAGGGGAATGCTGATATGGCCTTAACCGCAGTAATGAAAGTGAGTTTTTCCTCATTTCTAACCTAATTTTTGCTCAAAACTACACAAAACTTGATTTCAAGTGCTTATTACCACCATATTTAGGTAAATATAGCCCTCAAAGTTTAATATTTGATATTTTTACTAAATTTTCTACACTTTTTACAAGATAGGACATGAAAATCAACCAAAAAGACCAATTTTCCATAATTTGGACCTATAACTTAAAAAAAATGCATATTTTGAAGGATTTTTGTAGTGTATTCCTCTCATGGCAAAGTTAACAAGATCTTCAAGTAGTTTAAAGCTATTTGAAGAAACTTTTCATTTTGCCATGGCTTCATCTTAGGAGTCACTTTTTGTCTTAGAAAAAATAAATAACTAAAGAGGTTTCTTCCTACACACATACTGAATGCATTTGCAAAGTTTCAGTGAAATGTGACAAGCACTTTCTTAAATATTTGATTTTTAAATATAGGGTAACCAATTTGTGCGAGCAAAAAAGTGACAATATTCTACCATACTTAAATGCATTAAATATTTGCAAAGAACTTTTTCTGACTTTTCAAATAAAAAATATCAATCACAACTTGTTTTTTAACAATATTAATGAAGAAATAGTTTTAAAAGTAATCATTTTCTGAGAAATTGGTCTATTTTTAAAAATTTATTTCTGACATGCCTCCCCCTTTTTCTTGATCACATGTCAAAAATCCTAAATCTTTAAATTTTCACAAAAGGTGATATATTTGGCTTTAAATTTGTAAATACAGTGTTTTCACATTAAAACATGACCAGTAAACGGCACCTAAAGCAAAAAAAGTACTCAGTAATGGATTTTCCATGTTGCCATAGGGGAGTGCTGATATGGCCTTAACCGCAGTAATGAAAGTGAGTTTTTCCTCATTTCTAACCTAATTTTTGCTCAAATCTACACAAAACTTGATTTCAAGTGCTTATTACCACCATATTTAGGTAAATATAGCCCTCAAAGTTTAATATTTGATATTTTTACTAAATTTTCTACACTTTTTACAAGATAGGACATGAAAATCAACCAAAAAGACCAATTTTCCATAATTTGGACCTATAACTTAAAAAAATGCATATTTTGAAGGATTTTTGTAGTGTATTCCTCTCATGGCAAAGTTAACAAGATCTTCAAGTAGTTTAAAGCTATTTGAAGAAACTTTTCATTTTGCCATGGCTTCATCTTCAGGCTAAAAACCACCAATTCCACTTTCCATAGGCTTCTATGCTAATTTCACAATATTCAATGGCTTCTCTGGACTTTACCTTAACTTTATCGTTAAGAACAAACATGACTGTACAGTTTTCCATTCTTATACCATGTCAGTGACTAAATTAGCATTATAATGGCAAATATTACTGGAATTCTGATTACACTATACGAGTCGAATCGGCACCAAAATGAACAATAACGTTTTGCTTTATAAGTGTGTAACTTTGGCGTTTTGAATGACAAATCCATCTCCAAAAAATGGGAAAGTTGCACCTTGCGATTCTACGTATCAGGGCTTTAAAAGATATAAATGATAACACAGTATCTTTCTAGTCTGTAAATATTGAATTACAAACCCTGCATCATTATACACATACTGCCTGTAGAAGAGGGTGCTAGAGTATCACACGAGGTAAATATATCACCCGAGACGAAGTCGAATGTGATACGAAGCGTAACACCCGCTACTACAGGCAGTAAGTGTCATAAGGAATATGACAGTGTGATATATCCGAGAGGAGAGAGGGTGATATATATTCCGCCAGGTGACTGACAGATAGATGACCATTTTGTATAATATCCACAAAAGTTGACATGATTGTGTAGATATGTAGAAATAACACAAGGCGATAAAAAGCTACAAAGAGAAAAAAGTAACCCCCCATATGATAATTGACAAAATAAAGTTGATTAAAATACACAATTAAGCAATAAGTCAAAAAACAAAAACAATACAATATAGGGAAGAGTGTAGTGTGATAAAAACTTTGATAATCTCCCTTTAGTTATTACTTAGTCTGTATTGAAGTCAAAAATCAAGTTTATCAAAACAAAAAGGCCAGAATATAGGATACCTAAATCAGATTAAATCTTACTGAATTGGTACAATGCTATTGTGATACACAATCATACGTAAAACAGGAAACGGGAAATAGTCAAAGATACAAGTATAATGATTAGTAAATGAGCGCACCCTAGGTCAAAAAGGAGAACGAATCTAAAATTATCAAATTCTAAATATAACTTTGTAAAAACCCAAATCAATGAAACCAATTACAAGGGTAGTTAAACTTTTATGAATAATAAAGTATGTAAACAGCACACTCCCCGTCTGATATAAAATATATCACTACACTCAAAATAATAATAAGCACAAAATTCAAATGATTAAAAATATTGTTTACCTAACTATATAAAAAAATGAAAAGTCCCTTTCAAATTTCATTAGCACACAAAAGAACTATTTGGGTAATGGGTCTGACGTAAACACGTGGCTGTCCATCTTTAATTGTCCTTATAAGCACTTTTCTTGCAATGTGTCTAACAAGTTCATGAACGTGACGAACAAGAAGGTGTCCAATAGAATGAGTTCCAGGAATCAGAATAGGATTCTTCTCATTAATCGACAAACTAGAATGTCTCAAACGACCTCCAACACGGATCACTCTATGACTATCAATAATGGGATCAAGTTTCAAAATTGAACTGTCCTTATGAATTGGCTTCTGCATTTTCAATAAATCTAATTCTTTCCCATACATTTCACTTTGAACCTGACAGATAATGTATATTTCCCTTCATTACTGTTTCAAAGATACTACAACTTCTGGGCGAATTTCATTATCATCATTGAGTGAAATTAGAAGATGTTCCTTCAGTGAATCCAAAGATTCTTTAATAAAAGGCAAATCAGGTCCTTCATCCATTGGTTGATAAGTGTTGCATTAGGAGCTGATCAAAATCGGGTATCAAAATCAGCTGGATTTTTGTCAGACACAATATATGACCACTGTGATGGTTTAGATATCCTATGGATTTTCTCAACACGATTGGCTACATAAGTGAAACACCTACGAGTTGTATTACAAATATATCCTAAAGCTACTTGGCTATCAGTGTAATAATGACATACATCATATGGAAAATTCAGATGATCACATATTGTTTCACCCAACTCTGAAGCAAGAACAGCTCCACATAATTTCAGTCTGGGAATTGTATGACCCTTAAGGCTAAAAACCACCAATTCCACTTTCCATAGGCTTCTATGCTAATTTCACAATATTCAATGGCTTCTCTGGACTTTACCTTAACTTTAACCTGCAGAGGACTATATATCAGCATGATTCTACATATGTCAGCTCACAATCCTCAGAATGGCATGTGGGGTTAGCAGACTTGCAGTGCAGTACTGGTCACCAGAAGTGAAGGGTCTATAAATAGCATGGGAAATCCCAGTGTTTTCACAAGATAGGGGTATATTTAAAAATCATTATGGAGATTAGGCCTCACATCACAAGAAGCAAAATGCACCTATAAAATGTACAGAAATGTTTTTCCTTTCAGAAACTGTTTAAATTTTTTAAATAAGATGAGAACTTTTTTCACAGCACTATGAGGAACAGGGGTAGTTTCTGCGTAGGACTATTTTTGCGTACGTTCCAAATGCTCATTGGTTGAATTGGTGGTCTGTAACCTTAAGGGGTGCAAGTTTTTAATTTTCCATAAAAAAGCCTGATAGTGTATCTCCTGAAGAATTAAGTACTTTCAGATAAGCTACGGCCTATATGGCTTGTTGAGAAGCATCACAAAAGATATGAATCTCAGGATTGATCATTGATGATACAGATCCTGATACAATTAAACGTGGAATTTCCAAGCTATGAATAGATTTTAGTGATTGAAGCCATAATATCCATTTAGCTTCATGTTCAGCGCTAAGAGGCTCATCCCAATCAGTTCCTGGTGGTACTACTTCACGGAGCAAACTTTTGCCATTAATTGTTTAGACGAGATGAAACCCATGGATCAAACAGACTATTTATTGGAGATAATAGACCTCGACGAGTCGCTGGTTTATTCTCATTTTCTAGCCTAAACAGAAAATTATTAGTGTGAAGATCCCAAGATAAGCTTAAACTTCTCTGAGTTGGCAATTTGTCAGAATATAAATCAAGATCTTTCAAATCCTTTCCTAAATCACCACTTGAGAAAACTTTCATCACCTGTAGATTATTTGATACAATCTTGTGGAATCTAATATGTCCATTATCACCCAACTCTTTCTGAGTTTTCTTAACAAGGTTAATTGCTCGTTCTGTACTTGTCACAGACACAAGTCCGTCATCGACATAGACATCATGATTAACACAAGACTTAACATCCTCATCAGATTGTTCAACTGCAAGTCGAAGACCGTAAGTAGCCACAGCTGGAGATGGTGTGTTACCAAACACATGAGAAGTCATACGATATTCTATAAGAGGTTGGTCAATATCGTTGTTCTGAAAACAGAAAAATCTAAGGTAGTCCCTATGACTCTGTTACGTGAAAATGATAGAACATAGACTCAATATCACCAGTAACTGCTACTTCGTTCAAGCGGAAACGCATGAGTACTCCAACCAGGTTATTAGTAAGATCTGGACCACACATGAGCAGACTGAGCATTCCTTCAAAGATGGCAGATGAATCAAACACCCCTCGTATTTGGTTTGGTTTTCTAGGGTGGTACACCCCGAAAAGAGGAAGGTACCAATATTCTCCACGGATTTGTGCTGGAGCTTTCTCTGTTGCACCACTTTTCAAGACTTTTTCCATAAATGTCACGAAATGTTCACGTTTTAACCTGTTCTTACGCAAACTGCTATCAAGAATCTGAGCTCTTGTCCATGCTTGATATCGATTATTAGGCCAAGAAGGCTTTGGTTGTTTATATGGTAAAGGTGCAGACCAGCAACCTGTTTCATCCTGTTAAAAGTTACTATCCATTAACGAAAGAAAGCACTTATCCTCAAAAGAAAGGCCTACTTTGTTGTCGTCTGGTTTTGCACATCAATATCATCCTTAAGATCATTTATCTCAAAGTTGTATTCACAAAGAGGAAATATAGTATTTCGACCTTTGTTTAGAACATGGGTTCTACGAACATTGACAGTGGAAGGAGCGTGAACTTTACCAAGACAAACTTCTCCAATTACCACCCAACCTAATGGAAGTTTTTGTGCGAAAGCTTCACCTTTATTGCCCAGAATTTGTTCATGCACATGATGAACTTCAGGTATGGCACGACCGGTCACAAGTTCTACCTTGATGGTTGGATCAAGATGTGGAATGTATTCAGCAATACGTCTAAGATGTGAGTGTGCAGAGACAACGTTTGGAGTTGCAATCTCAGGTAAGTCATTCGGAATAGAGTTACATTCAATTACGTCGTGTAATTCAAATGCAACGTCACCACTAACTGATCGAACGCATATACCATTAGCAATCCTAGAAATACTAGAGCATAATGACATATTGAAATTTGCTATATTTCGTTTGTTACCAAGTTTATCAAGTAATGCTGACGAAGCTAAAGTCCGGTTAATTTGATCATCAATAGCAGCATAAACTTTAGCGGACTTATGTGGCGCGGTTGCATTGAAAACTTCGACAAGAATTGTTTTCCAACATGAACGACCAAAGCCAAAATTGCCACAAAAGGCAGTGCATTTAGAAGTTACATTTACTTTTACGGCCTCCCCGACGTCACCTTTTGTCATTTCTTCTGGGCATTCTGAAGAACGGTTAATATGTGAGGCTGTATGATGACGATTATTCCCACGCAATTGACATTTTACATTTGCTGTACAATATTTAGCAACATGTTCATTAGAATGACAACATTTAAAACTGATGTTTTTCCCGAAGGAATTTCTTACCATCTTGAAATGACTGTTTCCTAAAGGCACGGCAGTCATTAAGAGAGTGACCTGCCTTGTGCAATGGACAACGACTTGAGTTTTCCGTTGAAATGTCTAACCTCCTGGAAATTACTGATGTGCGGAGCTTGTTTATTATAGATTGACTAGCACTGCTGTGTGAAAAAGCTGGGTCATTTCGAATTTCACAAATGTCTCGTATAAAACTTACAAAGAAGCTGAACGGTGGAAATATAACTGAACGAGCCTTTTTATAGAACGAATCCACTGATGTCCATTTTTCTTGTAAGAAATGTGGAAGCTTTGATACTATAGGAGTAACACCGGACGAAGAATTATAGTAGCTTAACAGGGTAGTGTACTGTGGATTAAGCATAATTGATTCAATCTCGATAAGAATGTCTAATAGGTCATAAAGTTTCAAATTATCCTTACTGGAAAGGGTGGGGAAAGAATTTAACTTCGATTTCAAAGCACTTTCTACCAATTCAGGTCTTCCATAACGATCCTGTAAACGATCATAAATTCTTTGTAGCCCACGAGGAGGATCATGAACATTGGCAGCACGGATGCTTGTAGCAAACTTAGATGATTCCTGACCTAACCATTTTACGAGGAGGTCCGAAAGGATTGACATCTAGTTCCCTAGTAATACTTTGAAAAGAAGCCCTCCAGGATTCATAATTTTCTGGTTTGTCATCAAACTATACAAACCTTGACAACAGAAAGTCTTTCCGGTATATAAATCTAGTTAAGTCTGACATAGCGTTGTGTAATAAAGCACCTGATGAAGCTGAATCATTTGGTATGAATTGTTGGGGCAAAGGCGGAGGTATAGAATGTTGATTCAAAGGTACAGTATAATCTACAGATTGTAAATTAAGGTTTTGGACATAATTATGAGTGTTGTCTGTTTTGTTTCACCTTTAACTGAAAATAGATCTTGATCGTAATCATCTTGCTCAAGAATGCGTGCTTCTGTCTCTGCTGCCGTAACTTTACTTTCTTGTTTAACTATACTTATATTTGCTTCTAATGTTGATTTTTGTTTCAACAGTTCATTTTCTTTCTTAACATATTCAAGACGTACCTTTTCAGCTTCGGCCTTTGCCCTTTTCTGGCTGGCTGCTGTACCAGTTGAAGAAGCACTTACTTCGGACATTTGTTCCACCAAATCTAATTTTTTTCTTCTTAATTTATGAAATCACCTTTCTGTAAGTTTCAGTACATCTTTGAAAGTTCTCAGTATGATCTGCTAGGTACTTTTGAGACTCATTTGAATTTCTTCTCACTAAAAAACTTTTGTACTCTTCTGATCTCCTACAAAAACTCTTGTGTAAAATGCTTTAATTTCTTTTTGAGATTTATGTATATCATCAAGTTCATTGTATGAAGGCAGTTTCACCAATAAGTCTTCAATTTTAGTCCACAGATTTTCACATTTTCCTTCAAACTTTAGTTATTACTTAAGTCTATCAAAACAAAAAAGGCCAGAATATAGAATACCTAAATTCATGTTATCTACCAAAAATCATACAAAGGTAGTAAAAAGGGCTAATTAATAGTTTACTTTGAAAAGAAACTCACAAAATATTAATGCTAAGTTATTCAGACGGTGTTCCCTAGTCATAAATGAATGAAAAAGGTGCATGATAAAATTTGCTCTAAATCATCAAAATAGCTATCTGTAAACAAAAAATACTTAAGCAACCATGAAATATAAACCTTAAATATAATAATAAAACTTACATTATAGTCTGTCTCAAAAGGATGGAAAAGTTACCACCAAATTAAATCTTACTGCATTGGTACAATGCTATTGTGGTACACAATCATACGTAAACTGGAAACGGGAAATAGTCAAAGATACAAGTATAATGATTAGTAAATGAGCGCACCCTAGGTCAAAAAGGAGAACGAATTTAAAATTATCAAATTCTAAATATAACTTTATAAAAACCCAAATCAATGAAACCAATTACAAGGCTATTTAAACTTTTATGAATAAAAAAGTATGTAAACAGCACAATATATCCGAAAGGAGGGTGATATATCGAGAGGAGAGTGGATGATATATCCGAGAAGAGGGTGATATATCTTTGACGTCGGGGTGATATATCAAGCAGCCAATCACTGTTCAGTGGGGGCGGGACAAGTAGGATGTGCAGGGATTAGACTGGTATAAGCATAAAGCATAGCATAAGAATAAAAGATTTATTTAAAGTCGGTTTTACATATAACAATACAACATAAGCTTTGTAGAGCTTTTATCCGACATACATGTATGACAAGCACAATACCTAAAACACATGAAACAATATGCACATCTTGAAAGAATAAATAATGTTTTTTATACACAGCAATTTGTAAGCAAAACTAAAGCATATAAAGCAAACATAAAATGCAGATAGACATCCATGTAATAGCTATTAGATAAAGCACTAAAAGTAAACATTTAAAACACAAATAAAAAGGCATCAAAATATAAAAGCCAGAGTGTACAAGATAAATAAAGAAACTCACAGAGATCTGCAGGAGGAACACTGACACGAACTGTCATCCCAATTACAAGCCAAACTTGTAAACTGACTCATAGGCATTTCTTCCCTCATCTTATTCGGCAGTTCGTTCCAGAGTTTGGCCCCTGCATATCTGAAAGAGTGTAGTCCATGGGTAATTGTCCTTACCCTTGGAACATCTGCTATATTGTTATTTCTAAAAGAGTAATTATATTTTTTTAATTTCAATAAGTTCATGCAGATATAATGAACACTGTTTATTAGTAATTTTATACACCTCTATTGCTATCATTTTAATTCTTCTGATTTTTAAACTTGGTAATTTTGATTTAATTAACAGTAGTTGATAAGTATTACAATAGTCTTCATGTATAAATCTTAGGGAACGCCCCCGTATGTTCTCTATTTTTCTGGTATTACAATCACCACTGAAGTGCCATATTACAGAACAATAATTGAAATTTGACATGATAAATGAATAATATATAGTAAGTCTCGACGTCTTCAGGCGTAACGTCAAGTGTCTCCAATAGCGCCCGAGCCATCATGTTCTAAACGGTTTGATGGGTTTTAATGAAATTTAGAAAAGTTATTGCACACTACTTGCATTCAGAAATTTAGAAGGTCACAAAGCATTAAAATAGTTCATACATTCATATTACAGCATGCATCGCATGGCGGGGGATCAAATGCATTCAGCTCCATTTTCTTTCGTGTTGTTTTTCCCATAGTGAAGTGCAGAAAATGTTTGAATACTTTTATTTATTTACGTTGTCGAACAAAGAAGTACCTTACTCGGATCAGACGCATAATTGTACTGTCTGGATACTCATAGGATTGAAAGTATTTTTGACGTTATTGTATATAAAGATAATAATTTCGTAACAATGCTGATCGGAATTGTTCTCCCAGAAGTGCATTATTTTTTTTTTATTTTATATAACAGTACGGGAAAGTCACTGGTGTATCAATTACAAACATTGCGAAATGATGGGAAAGTGTGCAAGAATTCAAGGATTTGTTTAAATTATATTCTGCCAATTGGAAAAGAACCCACTCGTCTCCGTTCTATGTTCATGTTATTTGTATTGACAGGATAGGGGTTTTGAAGCTGTTTTACAGTTCTTTTTTTACGTTTAAAACGCACTGATTGTGTAAAAATAATACATAGAACATCCACAAAATAAAGACGGATTCATTTATTACCTAGGGTATATGTGGCCCATGGACTATTAATTGATAGTTTTCAGCGGTGTTTCGCCGATTCGAGTTGTTGAATATAGGTTATTGTACCTCATAGTGGTAATGAACTTTTTGTGTGTATAAATGGTAGGCTATTGCACTTCTACGCCATGTTGCCATTAATTATGCACCTCTTGTTTTTTTTGGGTTTTTTTTCGAGTAGGGTATCCTAATGCAAACTATGGACTTTGTCACTGGTCGACCAAAGGATGATCCAAGCTCCTTTTAAATGGTAAAATTGAATTTGATCCAAAAACTCGTTGTTAATGGTTTCATTGTGCACCTCTTATTTCGTATTTCTAACTTTTTTTGCGGTTTCCTGATGCAAAACATGGACTATATTGTCATTGGTCAATAAGTGGTGTCCACCTTCCCAACTCCTCTGAAACCCATGAATATATTTAATGAATTCAAAACCTCACATTTTTGATCACATATTTACACCTTAATTATATTTGGTTTCGGGGAAGAGGAGGGGATATCACCAAGTTGTTCACTTACATATGTCTTTTGATTAGTATAGTTTTCACTACGTTACGGACATGTGATTTCTATTATATAAGGAGAACTTTTAGATTTATCTCAAGACCACTGGGCACAAGACAAGTAAAAATTGTTTTAGGTGTTCACTTTTATTCGTTGTCTACCAACACGGTGAAAATATGTCTTAATTTCTTGTCAGGACAGTGTAAGGTCAGCCACCATGTGATCCCATTATTTTGTTATTTTTATATTATTACTATTATTATTTTGGTTATATGCTTTTCCGTTTCAAGATTTATATACTTTTTGTAACGTGTATCTTGGGCTTCCTTTTGGTTGTATTACATTGTCCCTGTAGTCGGGCATTCTAGTTAGATCGCGGTTGTTCGAAATCTTTATTTCCTATGAATTATTGGTAATTGAATTATTTTAATTGATAGTCGGCTGTCAAACTGCAATGTTATTTATAGAACTGAGTTGAGGGGGCAAAAGTAACATTTCTCTACACCTTGACGTACTCCCAAATAGTTAGAGTGGGGAAACGTTCTCAGAACCATGTGGGGTCTGGGAGTGGGCTAGAGCGTCAACAGAGCAGCCCACCTACTAGTAGGACATGCTATGACTGAGATCTTTGGTCAGGTATCCCGAAGGCTGGACTCCGCTACCTCCAACTACTAACAGACATCTACTAGCAGAATCCTCGTAAGGGGCGGTCGTGAAAGATCCGTGAGGATAGTCAAGACAGTAAAAAACCCCACAGAAGACGAAAGAAAAAGGAACGACATTAATCGATTACAATGACTATGTCAGTGTGACGCCCTTATATTGTAAACATTGCGTACGTATTTTCAATTTAAGATTTTTATACGTTCAAGAAATTGTTTTAGTTTTTAAATAATTATTGAGAACACGTATTTTTTTTTTGCATTCTCTCCGCGACATATCACTTCATTCAAAATGCAAAAATTGAGATTTTACAAAAATTTAAAAGATCAAAGGCAAAAAACAATAGGTCAAAGAAAATGCCACCAATGCGTGAGTCTCACGCAAAATGGGCGAGATTCAAGTCGATGATTTTTTTTGTTCTCATCACTCGGCACCCCACCAACTTGCCCCTGCATCATGCTGTCGTGGAGCTCTCCGCTCTTCAGCCACACTTGAGCTGTGCCCGCTAATATGAGAACGGCATTTGCCTTAAGTGCGAGCGAAGCATTGAGCAGGTTCTCTTTTAAATAAAACGTATTTCATGTCATTTATCATTTTTTTAAATGATTACGGATACTTTTTGTGGGAGCCGACAAAAAATATTAGAAATATTTGTCATTTTATCGGTAAAACAGTTCCGGGTTCGGCGAAGAATGCCTTGTTTCACCACAAGTTGTTCAAAATAAGTTTTTTTTTAGATACGTAACCGGGACCTTTTCATATCCTACCGATAGCACAGCCTAATTCCGTTCCTCCATACCCAGGATGGCACCAAGTCAGAAAATAGCTTGCAAGACAACTTCTAGCATGGCTGGAATAGTTGATATGGAACTAGACGGTAGAAACAATCGTCAGTCATTCCCATGTTAATATGGAAACAGGGGTACAGAAACAATCGTCAGTCATTCTCATGTTGATATAGAAACAGGGGGTGGAAACAATCGTCAGTCATTCTCATGTTAATATGGAACCAGGGGGTAGAAACAATCGTCAGTCATTCTCATGTTAATATGGAGCCAGAGGGGTACAGAAACAATTGTCAGTCATTCCCATGTTAATATCGAAACAGGGGGTAGAAACAATCGTCAGCCATTCCCATGTCAATATGGAACCAAGGGGTAGAAACAATCGTCAGTCATTCCCATGTTGATATGGAACCAGGGGGTGGAAAAATCGTCAGTCACTCCCATGTCAATATGAAACCAGGGGGGTAGAAACAATCGTCAGTCATTCTCATGTTAATATGGAACCAGGGGGTAGAAACAATCATCAGTCATTCCCATGTTAATATGGAACCAGGGGGGTAGAAACAATCGTCAGTCATTCTCATGTTAATATGGAGCCAGAGGGGTACAGAAACAATTGTCAGTCATTCCCATGTTAATATCGAAACAGGGGGTAGAAACAATCGTCAGCCATTCCCATGTCAATATGGAACCAAGGGGTAGAAACAATCGTCAGTCATTCCCATGTTGATATGGAACCAGGGGGTGGAAAAATCGTCAGTCACTCCCATGTCAATATGAAACCAGGGGGGTAGAAACAATCGTCAGTCATTCTCATGTTAATATGGAACCAGGGGGTAGAAACAATCATCAGTCATTCCCATGTTAATATGGAACCAGGGGGGTAGAAACAATCGTCAGTCATTCCCATGTTAGTATGGAACCAGGGCGGTAAAAACAATCGTCAGTCATTCCCATGTTATTATGGAACCAGGGGGTAGAAACAATCGTCAGTCAGTCCCATGTTAATATGGAAACAGGGGGTAGAAACAATCGCCAGTCACTCCCATGTTAATATGGAACCAGGGCGGTAGAAACAATCGTCGGTCATTCCCATGTTAATATGGAACCAGGGCGGTAGAAACAATCGTCAGTCATTCCCATGATACATGTAGTAGAAGAAGATGCATGATTGAAGTAAATAGTTAAAATGAATTAAGCGTAGTCAGACCCAATTAGTACGGAAATCTGAGATCCGCTTTTAAATTATTGTTCATTTATACTTGGTGAACTTTTAATTAAATATCAAATTGATACTTTGGTTAAAAAAGGACATGTATAGTGACGATTTTGCATGAAACTTTCTATGAGGAAGGACTTTACCAAGGAAAATCGTGATACCTTCATAAAACAAGTGTGAAACCTCATGAGACAACGGATGCAAGAGTCTATAGCATGCCATCTATATTAAGTCAGCAGCATGTTAAACTGACAATGATCTCGATGATGTTCGGGTATTGTAATACATCCGTCACTCCACTGGACTGAATTAGTATATTTAGTCGTAGGATTAAGTTAATCATTAATACTTAAACCTAAAGTTGAATTGAAATTAGTATGATGTAATTAGAAGGGATATTGTTATTGTCTATTGTTATAAGAACTCCCACTCCTCTTCTATGCTATGAAGATAATTGTACGATCGATACCATATATCTAAAGTATATAAAGAAATCTAGGAGGGAATTTCTGTATAACACCTTATAGTAATAACTGATACAACAAACTTCAAAAGAAAACATTTCACTGAACAGCCACAGGGCAGTGGTCACTTGACGTTTACTCAGATATCAATTACATTTTAATTCATTTGGTCAGCTGATTGATTAAGTTTCAAAGGATACTTGTCACTCGGATGATCAAGAGTTTACACCTGAAAGTTTTTTTTCGAAGCTCTATTATAGATATTGACGACAGTGGTCATGTGATCAAATATAAGATACTAACATGAACAGGTGATAGATTTCACATCATGTACGGTGAAATAAGCCTAATAATTCTTAACATGGATTTATGAATAATTTGAAATGATGACAATAAGTTCACCGTCTTCCATTACAGGTATGTAGTCTCAAAATTCATTAAAATTTAAATTATTATTTAACGTGATTTTAATATACGTGTACATATAATTGCTTTTTAAACTATTGAAAGTTTCAAAGTGATAGATCTAGTCGTGATATAAACTTCTTCCATGTTTTTTTTTTAAATTTTATATATTTATTACAGTTCTTTGTGTGATAACAAATCATAGCCGAGATCACAAAGCCACTGTTGCGTATCAGTTATATTTTGAGGCATCTAAATTATTTTAGCCCCTCCTTAAATTCCCCCTTTCCCAAGCTAGCCATGTTTGTATGGCTTTGTCCATCTGTCTGTCTGTCTGTCTGTCTGTCTGTCTCTCTGTGTACCAAAGTATAAGTATTATTATCTCTTTTTTTATTTTTTGATGTCCCATGTCCTGCAAAATATAGAATTTGATCTCTGAAAGGCGAAAAAAACGGGTAACCATATGTACGATTTACCTAAGTATTGATGGGCAACCCAAACATTATCCTGAATTATAATGCGATGATTACTGGCCTATCAATTAATCGTTATCTCTCTCTTTTTGACCAGTATGTTACTGGAAATTCAAAAAAAAAAAAAAAAAAAAAAAAAAAAAAAAAAAAAAAAACATCAGTTAAATCGATTCATTTACACGTTCAAGGGTAATTAGAACACATTTAATAAGTAAACTACAAAGTGTAAAGACTAAAAAGCTACACTTGAACAATCACCATCATCATCTTCCGGTACGGAAGTAGACTCCGTAAGGAGTGTGGAACATCCTGGAACTTGCCGTGCTATATACATGAAAACAGGGATCGGAAATTTAACGTTAAAAGGCAAGTTCGCAATTCATTACAATTAATGTTAAAATATATAACATAAAAGTTAAACATATTTACATTATGTACAGTGGTTGTTGTTATTTTATTTTATTATTTATTTATTATTTTCGAGTCATCATATCTAATAAAACTTTAATTTTAGTTTTGGAAAATATCGTACTTAGTAACCTGTTATTAGTACAATGGCATTTTATATTTAGAAATGTCAATACGTTGCCGAGATCTATATTGGCAAATAAAATGCAGGAGCTGAAAAATAATCTACGGCATATGAGATGTTGCCAACAAGCTCATAGAATCATGATGACCCAGCTTAATCTTTCTTCTGCCTTATTTTCCTACACAGTCACAACGTTAGTTTGTGTATTATATTTTCCAGATTTCAAACGCGAGGATGTTGGTGAAAATAGCCGACAAGTTAATCATAAACATCCAATAAATGATCGTGAGTATTTTATTTTAAATTTTTCTGTATATTTATGTGTAAGGTATAAATATTGTATGATATCGGTAACACATTGACTAAATCATGTGAGAATGTGCTCAATGGCAATACCTAATAACCATTCCTAAACAGATTGAGTTTCTCTATTCTACTATTCATCTATAATAGCCATACTACACATTACGCCAATGATACACATCTAAAATTAAAGTATTAAATTAAAGTAGACAATCCCATTATCGTATAGTTTCATAAAATTATGATTTTACGGGCACAAATGCCGTCAATTACGCGCGACAGAAACAAAAAATCGAAAATTGGGTTTATCGCGAAAACCCAGATTTTCGCACGTAAACTATAGTTTACGATGGCTGGTGATACATATAATTATAGTTGTTATTGTCTCTTAAATTAGTTTATTATTTCAATGTTTTGTACAATTATAAAGCATGAAGTAAATGGTTTTGTTTCATGTTAACTTTGATTGTCGTCTATTGACACGTATAATGCCTACAATGTATCAAACTCACGGATTTGGTGCAGGAAGCATAAATTAATTCGACAAACGAATTTTAAGTGCTATAGATTAATGTGATTTTTTTCCAATTTGTCCAAAAAAAAACCAAAAACAAAAACAAAAATAAATATTAGCTTCGGTGTGGTCTTGACTAATCGGATCGTGTAGAAATAAAGAGCTTTGCTTTCACGTTGACCAGTGTTTTTACCTATTCCAAATGAGTTTTGAACTTTTAACAAACCAGCTTCGTGATAACCAAGTCGATTTAATCGTTAAACACAGTTTAAACGCTTGTGGAGAGGATGGAATATATTCAGATAAACTGTAACGTCCTGCAAACTTTAGTTCTACTATATATAGTTTTGGGCGCGATACACCCAGTTTATTGAAACTTTGTTTCTGTCGAGTGCCATCCTCAGTATCATTGGGACCAAAACCAAAATTGCAGGTCACAATGGTATTACCTAATAGTATCATAGGTGTAGTTGTAGAGACAAAACTTTGACGGACTAAGGCAATAATAACCTATTGAAATATGTAGATATCTGTATTGTTATGTTCAAATCGCCCTTCTTACACCATCAAATTAAAAAGATCAGTCGAACACATAGCATTGCAGTTCGTTTTTGTGCATCGCCATGTCTTTGATGCATTGGACTGATTGTACAGTACTCTGTATTTGTAGACTTGAAACATTTGCCACGATCTGCTTCAAATTTGTCCATCTGAACGTAGCAAAAGATATGTTTCGAATGATTGTATTTGCTCTTTAAATTTCTAAGTATGTAAGTAATGCTCTATATACTGCGCGCAATCGTAATATTTTTTTTCAACCAGGTGGTGTGCTCAATCGTGACACCAAAATACAGGTCAGTTGTGCGCAATCGTTCAATCTTCTGTCTGGAATATGCGCAGATGTAATGTAAACCCTACACACCAAAAAGGCTGACTGCAGCTGGCTCCAAAACAAACATTATACATAGGTACAACGAAATAGTTGCTCCCATATACTCCAGCAACATAAAAGTAAACTGAAAGTGAAAACGAAACAATACATACGGTGGCCAGAAATTTCTGACTTTGGGCAGGCGCAAAACATGCGGCGGGGTTAAAATACTTTGGTGTGATCACAACCCTCCCCTTTTAAATCCGACCACTGTGGAAAATATTTAACAGACACACCTAAAATCAATTTAGATAGGTCTAAGTCCCTTGTTAAAACTTAAATAAAGATATTGATTATATATTGCACAAATGCACAGAGGACTAGCTAACAGCTAACTGACATACAAGCTCCAGACCAGGTCTGTCTCTATCGTATGTAATATTAATTCAAATTCTTCCCATAAAAGCTGCGGTACATCGTAAGTCTTAAAAAGGACACACTCCGTGTCATGTCCGCCGTTTTTAAATATAGTGTGTTAGTTTCTGTGTAAAGACCCTATGAGGAAATCAATGTTTATACAAAATATGCCACAATATTATTACAATACTATATCCCTTACAAATTGGCCTATTAAACGGCTTAGTTAACTTATTGGGTGAAAGTTCTGCAGAATATAAGTATCTTTAGTATATATATTGAAGTTGTCGTTGTTAAGAGCCAACATATCGTCCAAATGTACATGTATATACGAAGTTTACCATGATAGCAGTGATCGACGATTTACTGCATTAAACGAATTAACTGTCTTAAGATAGTATGGCTTCTCTTCATCGAAGCAAATATACATAATATGTAACTTGAGTACGGACTAAAAGAAATCTGCGAAAATAAACGAAAAACTCTGTAGGCGCGATGTTACATTCACGATGAGAGAGGTTTCTGAATCTACTAAAATTACCTAAAACTTGTAATTGTAACAAAAACTCAGCATATATAGAAATCCTGGCTTGGAGCTAAATCGATTTTCCTTTCTCCAGCTGACTCAGACAAAACAATCAGACCCACGCAAGTCAGATATGACACGTTAAATTCATTTTAATGCCATGAATTTCTGTTTTTATATTAGGGTAAAATTCGCCGGATATATTGATATGATCATGGGTAATGATCCTTAGAAGTATTATCGCATTGATAATGATTTCCACCAGTATTAGGTGGATTGGTGTGGTATAGAAAACATTATTACCAATTGTAGCGTTATAAAATTAGCCGTGTCCGAGAACTTGGTACTCAATGTTGTAATTAACTATAGGTTTTTACTAGTTTTCATGTTCATTCCTTAGAAAGTAAGATACCAACGACTGTCTTTTTTCTACATATGAACTGGTTTGCAGTTTAATTATCCAGTGTTTTATTTGATTCTTGCAAATGTATTTATACTTCGAAATGGCTTATCATGAACGTATTATTATTAGAGGGTACCATACCAGTGTTCGTTCAGTAAGCGTTGGATTGTCAAAAAATATGGAAAGTTGAAAGTTACGACAAAAATGCAGTTTGAATGCGAATTGCGTTAAGCCTCGAAAATCGACATCGAAACATAAAAATCTTTGAAATTACGTGTCATTAGAAATTTGATGTAAACATTTCATAGTTCAACCTTCCGTCGTTTTCTCAGCCTACTCAAACAACAGTTAAACTGAGTTTTACTGCAGAGTCACGATTTAATACCATAAATGCTATTCAGTACCACGGAATAAGTGCTGTTCACTTGGGGCGAATTTAAATTCGGCTATTGAATTGTTAATAGCATATTTTATTTGTTACCAATGAGACCCTTTGGTTTTAGTTTGTTTTGTCTATATGGATACGATGAACAATTTTCTATATCGAAAATAAGTACTCAACATTCCACGACTTGACAGATGGTAATGGTTGACAGGCCTACTTAAACAAATATTTTTTTTCATTAATTTATGTATTACGTCAGTATTTTGGACTAGAAAGCATTTCTATATGTTATCCTTTCCTTTAAGGGTGCATTTAAATTACCATTTCAAGATGCACATAAATCAATCCTTGTTTCGTTTAATATGAATACATTCATCCTTATATCAAACGATGACTGATTCAGCTTGAAATATTCACAATTCTACCCCCCCCCAAAAAAAAAAAAATATCGGACTTCGGTTTTGCTTAATTGGAATTTGTTAACTTGGAACTATATATATGTAAATAATTTTACTTTGTGTTTTTCTGTTTTATACTAGGCAGCTCGGACCACATGTTTCTTTTTTCAGATATAGAAAGAATTAAGGGTTCGTTGCTCGTGTTTTGCACATATTGTTTTGTTTTTAGTTGTTATATGTAGTCATTTTTCATTTATAAACTTAAAACAAATCTACTTTGAGGTTTCTCCGCCCGCTTCTGTTTTCGGACAGATTTTATGTATGTAAAATGTTGACAAATGTAAAAGTCATTACAATGCTGCGAATATTCATTCTTACTCATAATATATTCACATATGCCTTCACCTAATAAGTTTTTCCTTGATATGTGCGCAGGGACTTGCTCCCGGTCAATAATGGGGATATACTATCACACGGCAATCCCACTATCTTTTTGATTACGAGATTGCCGTTCGATAGTACACCCCATTATTGCCCGGGAACTGTTTGGTAGTAGGGTTGCTGTTTGATATTACACCCCATTATTAACCGGGAACTGTTTGATAGTGGGGTTGCTGTTTGATATTACACCCCATTATTGATCAGAAGCTATTTGATAGTGGGGGGTGGAGGGGGGTTGTTTGATAGAGTAATCAAGGGAACCAAGGTTCTAATAGTAACCAAAAGAATGTTATCCAAGGACAAAGACCAGACATGGAAAACAGACATAAACAACAAAGAACATAAAGTAACTAAAATAATACATACAAAGTAACAAAAGCAAATAAGCAACTCGGACCCCACTAAAAACTGTGAGCATGGACCAGGTGCACCAGTTTGATAGTACTTCCCATTATCGATCACGATCTGTTTGATAGTGAAGTTGCTGCTTGATAGAACACCCTCATTATTGACAGGCGTCCCTGTGCTATCCTTTCGTATTTGCCTTTGATTACTACTACACCTACAAGAAGATAAGAGATCATTGGCATACTAAATTATGCGTCATTTATATTCTGTTTTAGCTTTGATACAGGTCATTATAGCCATATGCTGTGCCATATTTGTCTCGGGTGTTATATTTGCTTGTGTCATCTGCATAAGAAGACGAAAGGAGGCGATGCGACGGAAGTCCAGTATCGGTCATTTCATTTTAGCGGGTGAATCCCCGGTTCCGTTTGGATTCACTAGTCTTGGAGGTCAACTGTATCGCTCTAGGAGTGACGATGAAAGAGCGACCGTGGATGAAACAAACTACAACACATTCACTTTCTGTGAGGAATATCCGCAAGAAGAGTTTAGAGAATTGGACCAATTATCTGACAGGTCAAGCACACCTTCAAGTACAGAAGTGTTAGATAGCAGTGTGACAGAAAGTCCGCAAAGTGACAAATCTACGACTATAAGTAAGATTTCAGCCGTAAAGAAATTGAAAATGATGAGACGGGCTAAATCAATGGGCAATATATCAACAGGGCTTGCTTCAGGTGTATTATTTCGAAGTGACAACGAAACGTCTTTAACCTTTTGTCTAGAATATCACGAGCCGAACTCTGTTTTAAATGTAGACCTCCAGAATGCTATGGACATCCCTTCCCGGTATCAATATTCAGATGTATATATTGTTGCTAATTTGTTCCCTAAATCAAATGAAGGCATCTCTAGTAAGGAAGTTCCCATGGAAGAAGTTGTTCATTTCGATGAAATCTTACAATTTCAAAACGTATCTATCAAAGAATTGGAACAGTCTACTTTGAGACTTTCGTTGTTCTCCAAGAAAAAAACGAAATCAAAACCAAGCTTTATTGGTGAATCATTCGTACAGTGCTCTGACATTGACACAAAATCACAGAAACCAACAAGAATGGATGTTGTTCTTCAAAAGAAAAGGTTGAAAAAGGTAGAACTAATTTTGATCATTTGATGAATGCTATACATGTGTAAACTAAAGCAAACGTCACATCTCAAATAACCAAATAAAACTATTCAAATATAATGATATTAGGGATTCTATAGCACAAGTGTATTTAATTGTTTATTAGAAAATGTTGGAAGTCTTCAAACACATAGATGGTCTAATCACATTTCAAACTGAAATGCTTCAATTAGGCCTTGGTACAAATGAATAGTAAATACACGTCTAGTTTACTTTACCCTGTTTTTACCCCGTGTAATTTGATCAAGTAAGCTTCAATATTTGTTTTAATTCAGCCGATGCAGCGCATATTATAATTATAATAGTCACCCTTTTTCCTTTCCGTAGTAAAAATGATGCCCTTTTAAAAATTACACAGTAAAGGAAATTTGTCGCGAGCGTCATCTCATATAAGAACAAACAAGTCGCCTTCACAGTTTATCTTGTTTTTATTTATCAGAAGAGGATGTTTTTTGTCTATTTATGCCATTCACATATGATGGCTTTACAAATACTGCATATAAGACGTATTTATTTACTAAACATTTATTTGAATATCAGACTCTGGGATGAAAAGTTGAAATGAACCATAAGTGATAATCTGTCAACCATTTATAAAAAATAGATTTCAATCCAATTTGATTAAGGAGATCTAACTCGTTTAATTCACAGCCAGTGCTTCAGTCAGATTTTCCCCAGGATTTACTTTCTTTTTAAACATAACTTACTGGTTCATTTTATTATTTTTTTAAAGAAATTTATATGATGTGAATACCCGATGTCACCTTAACGCACTGGTGAATTATTTAATTACTAGTAATATGCACTTATTATATAACTGCAATTTCTAGCTACATCGAGCACAATTTCATACGAATGATCTTATATTAGATTTATGAAGCAAATATTCTATCTTTGTGTATGAAAAAACGCACTGGAAAACAAATAAAACAAGAAAATGATAGTGGTACGAGTTGTGTGATGTAGTTCCTGGTATTGTGGCCTTCATTTCCATCAGTGAATATTGGTCCAAGTTAGTAATGTATCTCTACTTCCTTTGTCTCTATGGGTATGGGTTATATACATGGACAAGTGTCACTTCAGAAACGGTCGCCCTCAATGTTTTACTTGGGGTGGATTTAATGCATTGGCTTCCTATGCTACATGTACATTTGAGCGTCATTTACTCCCTGTTTTGTTTAAAATGATGTCTGAATTGCAAGTTTGCTTAGTTTCCTTTTTATTTCAATCAATTTACGCAATAATGCTTTTCACTGTTTCCCATTTTTATTGTGCCTATCCATAATTTTTTTCTAGCATTCAACAGCCGACAAGCATTTACATGGAAATTTGGGAGAAATATTCGTCCTATTACAGTATAACAGTATGGCTAATCGGATGAAGGTATTCCTAAGAAGAGCTGACCATTTACCTAAATCTGACAGATTTTTGAGGCAACCCGGTAAGATATCAAGTAGAAGTATTTCAGTACAACCAAAATGTGCATTGATAAAGACAAAAAAAACATATTTCTGGGTTTCTCAGGTGTAAATATATGTTTGAAATAGCCACAAGCCCGTATAATTTTATATTTTTACGCCGTATGGACATTTCAAAATTGTATCAATGACATATTTAATTATTAATAGGTGTTCAGTAATTTACCTTAAGTTATAAATCTGAGTGTCATAATGACTTCACGTGACAGGTGTGAATAAATCTAATGTTGTCTTTTTTTTTATGGGATCGTTTTGAATAAGTCTAATGTGGCCTATTTTATGTGACCGGTATGAATAAGTCTAATGTGGCCTATTTTATGTGACCGGTGCGAGTAAGTCTAATGTGGCCTATTTTATGTGACCGGTGTGAGTAAGTCTAATGTTGCTTATTTTTTATGTGACCGGTGTAAATAAGTTTAATGTTGCATATATTTTTCAAGGATCTACTTTTAATATACAACAGATCGCTTACACTGATGGTAATTAATGTGGTTCTTTATTAGAACGGTTGTTATTGAGTTTTTGATTTAGGGATATATAATACAAGTACCAGAGATTTCTCCATTTCGTATCTAAATTTTAGTTTAAAAAAGATTATCGTAGATAAGATATAAGTAAAACACCGGAAACCCTGCGTTATTCCATTGTTTCACTCGGAATCTAATTTTATTGTTTTGGCATGGTGATTCTGTTAGATTTACTTGTATCAGATTTATAAAAGAATTTATAAGATCAATGCTATAAGTGGAACATTTACATGAAACTTGTAATAATGTTATTATTCCTAATACATGTACATGTTTACACGACACAAAGGAAGGATATTGTTTGATTGATTAGTTCCAGAACTGTATACAAAGTAATCTGATTAATGTTCAAATTACCCCCTTTCCTTTGTGCACGATAGATACGATTGATTCATTTTCTGTTCATTCAGTGTATTATTTATCAGTTACATCAGATAGGAGGTAATCACTTCTAAAGAGTTGGGTTCTCTACAAACCGCTCTATGCAATTTTTGAATATATATACCGTTATGGCAATAATGGGTTGTTTGTAATCTGAAAGGCTTGACTTAGCTACATAAGCTGTTTCCGCATAAAATAACAATTTATTCTATTTTGGACTGATAACTTCTCCAATTTTTGTTTCGTTGCTATGCCGATTAATTGCAACAAATCTGTTAGTGCTTCACAGATTACTGAGTTTGACTGGAAGAAGCCCTTTTGAAACAAGCTTTCTACAAATAGATTTAGATGTTCTAAAACGAGTATTATATAATTCGGGAAAAAGACATTGGTTTGATGAATGTGTCAGATAGCTGCCAGGAGAACAAAACGCTTTATAAACTTATTTCTGTCGATAGCTTGTTAAGTCCTAATGAAAGTCGGAAACAAAGATGATGTTAAGTCCTGGTGATATGAATAATAAAATAATGTTACTGACGAGGCATGGGGTATTTCTTACCATGCAGTCATGTTTTTTATCAATCAGTCTCTTCTATTGAAAACTGGAATGGTTGACCTTTTTATCATGCAAATTAAAGAAACTATTAATTCATTGTGTTTATATTTAACTAACACCAATCTTGCATACTTTTTAGTCCATTACATCATTCTGAATATTTATAAAGAGAACGAACTAGTTATGACGAAGGAGAGTAAAACACAGAGTGGGTACAGTCCAGTTTGGAATCAACCATTCCTATTCGACATCCCTGGTTCTAGTGTTGCCGATTATTCCTTAGAACTCGTAATCATGCGTGGACGGTTGTATAGTAAAGACGGTGTCATAGGTCGTGTAGTGGTTGGGAGGCATGGACCAAAAACAGGGGTTGACCACTGGCATGAAATGATTAAACCATGTGCGCGAGAAGTGGCTAAATGGCACTATATTCTCCCCGTTTTTAAATTTGAATGAGAAATGGAACATCAGGAAATTACATTTAACCATAATGCCATTTAGATGCTGGTTAAAGTTTCTTAATTGTCTAAGCTTTAGTGCTAGAACTTGTTATAGTGGTTGTTCTATACTAGGAAACAGTGGATTATTGGTCATAGATACTGTATATTACCCTTTATACTACTATGTTAAGGAGGGTATGTCGTCTTTCACTTCTTATTTGTTGTTATAATTTATTGTTAACTTTATTTATTTTTAATTATTGCAATGGTCCCAATGTTTATTTCTGATTAAAATGATGAATTTTTGCCCTTAAAAGTCGTTACTCCAGATTATGCCACACACACACACACACACACACACACACACACACACACTCAATCAAACTGATGATGATACTCAAATCTACACTTTGACACAGTACAAAGGATACCAATAATTGCTTTTATCTTAATTGAATGCATTGAAATTGTATTGTGCGACGGTGTACATGTAACCAGGTAATTGACCACGGTCGCCATTTATAGATTGAAAGTAGGATGGAGTGGTGTTGTACATGCCGTGATCTACTAGATTGACTGGTAGAAACTATGAGAGCTATAAATCAAACCGTCAATCGTTAGTTATAGTTTGCTGCGTTGTCCCTCTTCCAACTCTATAAAATCTGCCTGCTCATTCAAGAGTATTTAGTCCACTATAAGAGCAAATTTTGCCCATTAATGTTGCCATTATTATAATATATCGCCAGTTTGTTAGGTCCCCTTTTTGGTAAATCGGTGATGAGGTATTTCTTCCAATCTTCTGGAACTTTCCCTGAGCTCCATGTCGTCTGAAATAGCTGGCGTTATTCCTGAACAATTGTTTTCATATCCGCTGTCAATTTTTCATTTGATATTGTTAGCCCCAGATGTTTTCCCTTTTTTGCATTTCTTTCGAGTGCAGTAGTAGCATACACTCTTGTCGTATTCCCATTGTTTGCAGATGTATGTGCTTTGTTTGCCATTTCGTTCACCTATCTCTATTCATCCTAGCATCCCATAGAAATTAGCTTAATTTATTCCTGTTTTGAAGACGAATACTCTGAATACTAGAGGTGAATGCTAAAAAGAAATATTTCTTCAGTAAATGGGTGATGTGAAATATTTACAGCGTTAGAAATACGAGAATGAAAAGAACAAAACGACAACACCTGAATAAACTAATGAACCACATTTTAACTTTACATGATCATTTCAAATTCGAGATCATCGAGTTACTATTTGTATTTACTGCTATGAAAGAGACCTGGAAGGTATAAGTATCATCG
The DNA here is from genome assembly GCA_037379345.1 of Perna viridis. NCBI lineage: Eukaryota > Metazoa > Mollusca > Bivalvia > Mytilida > Mytilidae > Perna > Perna viridis. The sequence continues at coordinate 59,103,154 of CM074513.1, forward strand.
TGTTCCGTTGTCAGGTTGGTACTTTGATTTACAACAAATACGCGAAACAATGTCACTACAGATATTACAAGGTCACCACTTAATAAATAAAATCACAATGTCACTATAAAACAAACATCACAGTGTCAGCACACAAAAAAAATTAAAAATCACAATGTCACCGCCACACAGCTTTACGGTTTCAATAAATAACTGTCCTACCGAAATATGCCTCAATATGTTATTGCAGTGGGAGAAGCACCCAGCAATTTCATTGTTGTAAAGATATTTTCTATGAGTCTTATGATCATACTTTGGTCCGGCATCATGTTTATTACCCATGGAAGTTTACGTGGTACCATCAGTCTATTTGTTAACATTTGCCCCAACAGATACATGTAGCTATAGCACGTACGACATTCGATCAACTAGTTTATATTAATGCAGCTTCGATTTGGCCGCGGAGGCAATCATCAATTGGCCTATGTGAAAAAAAAATAAAGTATTTCCATGCAGGTCTATTAATGGTTGCACCCGCTGCACAAACAACCGTGTAGTGACCTGTAGAAGTTTAACTGTTCGTTGTTTGTTATTTGATGCATGCCTATCATTGTCATTCATACCACATCTCGCAATTTTATAAATACATAAAGTTTCTGTCTATTCGAAATAGGTGCATTGAACATTACCGTTACAAGGGTTATTTCGAAGCTATTCCGTCACAGATATAGACCAGAAAAATATTACAAACATTTCTTTATTAAATCGGTGTGATTCTCGGTCTTCCAGTATTCCATGAACCGACAGGTACAGTAAGGATTTGACCCTGTCACCGCCATGTTTTTCCTCATAGACATTTCTCTTTAGAATAGTGTTTAATTACTATTCAACTAAATGAAACAGAATCAACCTTTACAGCCAGATCAAAGTCATTCTGCGATTTGTGAAAGATTCGTCAAAGGTAATGTAAATTTAGGTAACATTTAAATTGCAAACTTAACGCTTTACTAGTATGAGAATCATGTACTTTTAGACAAATAAAATTGTTCCTCCCACACACAGACGGCAATTAAATAACATTGACTTTCTCTGGTGAGATAGCTTTAAGACTCCTCCGGAAATTCATTTCATTCAGATCACTATTTTACGACTCAAGTGAATAATTAAATATCCAGGTCTAAATGTCAGATTGACACGGAATCTTATTCAATTGCATTTTATTTAATCCATGAATAACTAACCATTGCATTCTGTCTTCAATAGAAATAACGCCATAAATTTTATAATTCTTTGGTACAAACTTTTTTAAAAAGCATACAGGATGCGAAAGACAAAACTTAAACGCTTAATGATTAATAAGATAATGAATACTTCATTCATTCCTGAGAAAATTCTCGTCATATAATGATATACCATCTATGGTTTACATCTGGTACACAATAAAATTACTTATCAGGAAAGTATAGAGAAATAACGTCAACGTGCCGTATGATCATATTTCAACAATTTAAGTAGCTCTGTTTAGCTTTCTATGTATGACTGACTGAAGGGCTCACCCCAAATCAACTTGTATAGTATGACAAGTAATTAGCTAAAAACCTAACCGTCTCTTAGCTTTATCAATCTTTTTGAACACCTTCAAAATAATGGACAAAAATATTTCCAAGTATCAAGATTCATAACATCAAATTTTTGTCTTAGAGGTTCTCTCTAGTTCTTGAAGCAACATCTAATTATAGACGATAATATTCTCACAAACCTTCGAAATGTAGCATTACTGTTTTGACAGAATGATATATGTGATGACATTTGGCGAAGCTTTTATTATCTTGACCAGCTCACAAAAGAGGCGCGTCACCTACATTGTATAACCGTTTTTCCAACATCATTTTTAACATCTTTTTTTTTGTAAATTAATCTTTTACTTTGCTATTCCAGATCGACTGTTTGTTCTGAATCCTGTATCATTACTTTAGTCAAAACAAGTTTTTTTTTCTTTTCTTAGCCATCACCAACCTTTCTTGTCCCGCATATTTCCACTTATATATGTTTTATAACAATCGTTGCAAAACTCAACTATAATTGGTCAATTCCCGTCAAAGTCCACCCACATTTTTGATCCAAATTTTCTTTGACTTTGGACACTATAAAAAAACTTGCATAAACATTTGATAGTGTCAATGGGGCTTTGAAGTTGTACTTCTTCTTTCCAATTAGTTGCGTAGGTAGTTTTATACATTTTCGACAAATAATACATGTTAATGCATTAAAAACCTAGTATATTCTAAAAACATAAACTATTATAATTAAAAACTAAACCTTAACTCTGACTCTCCCATACCTTAATTGTTATTTATATAATTTTCTAAGCACTTGCAGGAGATAATCCTGCGAATGGTGTATATCTTGTGTTCATCCCGTTTGTGAGTTTTTGAAAGTTCAATCTCCACATCGCTCATGAATGCAAATATTTAATGAACTATAATATATAAACGAAATACATTATAACAATACTGATTATGAATAATACCAATTAGTTCATATTTATATATCTCCGGTATACAATATAACATTCGTAACTGTGGTAAATAAATCCACAATAATGGAGTATCATCAGTTAGCTACATCACCATGGGTACGCGATGACAATATTTGTATAGCGCCATTTCATTTCCTTTCAATATTTTGTCGCGCCATTTCATTGCACTTTCAATTGCCTTTCAGTATTTTATCGCACCGTTTTCAAGTTATAGGGGTCAAAGTTGGGTAACGCCCAATTTTTTTTTTATGTTTTTGGTCCGATTTAAATTTTTTGTATTTAATTCCTAATAAATTCCCTGTCTGCCTTCTTCAATCAGATTTCAGATATTTCTTATGGTTTTCGATTTTTTTTTTGGTCCGATTTCGAACTGTTTTTATTGGATTCCATATGAAAATCCCTGCATCCGTTTTTCAATCAGAATTAAGATAGTTCTTATTGTTTTCGAAAATTATAAGGGGTCAAAGTGACCACCCTTAATTCAACCCCAACTTTTTTAATTGAATTTAAAATTTTGTTTAATAGAATGTCCAAACTATTTTCTGTGTCCATAATGCATTGTAAGTCTTTATGCTTGAGTCTGTCAAAAACTAATATTGTGTCCACACTTGTCCCAACTGTTCAGGGTTCGACCATTACGGTCGTATCATGCTATGTTCTGCGAAGCTTTTTGTTTTGTTTTGTTTTGTTTTTCATTATTATTATTTTTGCTTACCTTTTAATATTCTTTCGCGCCAATTCATTTCATTTCAATATTTTTGCACCATTTCGTTGCCTTTTATTTTGTTATGTATATCGCACCCTTTCATTTCCTTTCAATATTTTATCGCGCCATTTCATTGCTTATTATTAGCGTCTTCTTACAATCCTACTTTCAGTATTTTATATTCGCATATGATATGCATAATTATATATTACTACTACAACGTTATGCTTCAGATCTGTGCCGTGTTCACCGCCAAAGCGTCATATTTATAGCTTCATACGAGGAAAAAATGTACCTCTTAAATATCAGACACGTGTATTCTGCGTGTGTTTCGTGTTTGTATCAGAACGGGAAGTTTACATGAAATGATCGGTCAGTATTGAACATTACATTTTCGATTCAGGCACAGGGGCTCGCTACAACACTATATAGGTCATATACATTAGCAGGGCACCGATATCTATAAATATTCACTGCCAGTTGTTTAATCTGGTTCCTAATCTAGTTCCCTGGTCAATATCATTAAAGCGACCCAACGATTGCTAAAATGTACCTCTTTTAAAAAAATATCATACATGTCTATGTGTGTTTTTTGCTTGTATGAGAACGGGAAGTTTACATTAAAAGACAAAATAATCGGTTAGCATTGAATTTATGTAATATTACCCAGTTTCCGATTCAAACAAAGGGGCTCGTTAAATAGACTATAGGTTATATTCATTATCAGAATGTCGAAAGTAAGCCGAAATGAGTGGCAGAGGTATTTGACGATAAGCGACTTTGAAGATATAAGTCTTTGATATTATTGATAGCGCCATTGCATTGCGATAATATTTCATCGTGCCCTTAAATTGCCTTTCAACAATTTATCGCCTATTCAATATTTTATCGCGCCAAGTCAGTGCCTTTCAACAGTTCAATATGTCATAGTCTACCCTAGACTTGACTTTTTATGAGCAACTCGGTGGGTGTTTCTAGAAAAGTAGAGGACGCTTACCATACCGATCCCAGTATGCTCCCAGTTTTTAATGGAGTCCGAGATACTCATTTAATTTTGTTATTTTGTATGTATTATTTTGGTTATTTTATGTTGTTTTTCGTGTATGTCTGTTTTCCATGTCTGGTCTTTGTCCCTGGATTACATTCTTTTTGTTACTATTAGAACCTTGTTTCCCTTGATTACTCTATCAACCGCCCTCCCCCCACCACCACCACCACCACTATCAATAATGGGGTGTAATATCAAACAGCAAGAATCTTGCTTCCCTTATTGTGCTTATTAAGTGATCGGAAGATTATTTCAAGTTCGTGTTTAAAAAAAAAGTTATAGAAAATGACTGTACTTGTTTTTTTTAACATTTCTATTGCTTTGCATTTTTTTTTACAAAAACTGTAACTTTTTGTAGCTGTAAATAATAAATGATAGCAAAACCAAATCAAAAGCAAGCTAATGACGGATTGATATGGAAAAAAAATGAATTATTTACTTAAAGAAAGATGAATCTCTTAAAATTTAGGAACCGACCAGTTTCTGCCCTAACAAACAATGTACTTATCATCCCGTGCTTCCCAGAATGTCGTCATTATGATGGATAGAAGATATGGATATCAGGGCTTCCCAACAATCATTTTTAAGTCGCTAATATTGTTAGCGACATAATTCTTGCATTCGTTATTTCAGTACTTTGCATTCGCATATGATTTGCATAATTATACTCCACTTTTAGCTGCTGATCGGTGCCGTGTTAATCGTCATAGCTTTTTAATTCTAGCTTCATACGATATCAAAATTTATCTCTTAAATATCATACACATGTGTTCCACTCGTGTTTTTTGCTTGTATGGGAACGAGAAGTTTGCATTAAAGATGAAATGATCGGTTAACATTGAACATTTATAATTTACACAATTTTCCGATTCAAACACATTGTCAAGAGCTCGTTACAATTGACTATACATGTAGAAGTCATATACATTATCAGGGTCCGATATCTATATATAGCCATTTCCAGTTGTTTAATCTGGTTCCTGGTAACCAGTTGTTTTTATTGAAAACCTTCGGGTCATCACGGTAATGAAAGAATAATCATGTCAAGGGAACCAAATTTTTGGTGGATTTTAGAGCATATCACATTCGTGCCATCTCGGAAGTTGAAAGTAAGCCAAAATCAGTGGCATAGAATATTTGGCGATTAGCGACTTTGAAGACTTCAGTCTTTTATTTTGTGTTATAAATACATTATATTATCAACACAGACATATAATAAATTGAGTTTATTATGATGACAGTTTATGTAGATAATAACATATTCCTACATCATATCACCAGCTGAATGCCAATGAATACACCGGTGGTCATATTCCTATAAGATATAGATTAGCAATACTAGTTTCACTGTATTAATGGTCCACTATTCATGGGTGCGCGTCATAAACGGGCTACTTTTTCTTCGTCGGGATAAGCCATTAGAAAAGGTAGTTCGTTATAAAAAAAAACAAATAACGAAAAAAATGACAGGAACAGCCACTTATAACTATCTTCTAACACTCTATTGTAAAGAGGGTACCACTGATGGATATATAGGAAAATAGTATTGGAAGGTAATGATTTATTGATTTCAAAGAATATATGTACTTGTAGGTTGACTGCAACAGAAAAAAATCAAACAAGTTAGGAAATAGTTGCATTGACATCATTATTTAAGTTCAAAACAATATATTTGTGCCGGAGAAGAGAGTTCTCTCAGGATTCAGATCAAATAATATGTACAACAGGCATGGTCGTTCCCATGCACAGCTTTGATCAACAGGTTTTTCTTTCAGAACATGTTAAGGGTTATATTAGGTATCATAATCCTATGATTTTTTTTTTGTCTACATCTTTAGACAAATATTTAGGGCGCCCTAGCACGATTAGAGGTTATTTAACGTCATGGATTTTAAGCGGCATCTGCGTTTTAATTGATAAAGTCGACACTTTTATCACTCTCTTCAAAGATTAAATGATCCAGAAGTCATTTTCTCTTCAGCTGTTGATCCTTTAAAACAGTCCCTCCCTTCTTAACAATGTCTATAGAGAAAATGATCAATACGGTTTTCAGCTCTGAAGACGTACTTTAGTTCAAATCAATCGGTGCGTTGTTTGTAAATACTTACGTCCTTTGTAAGTTTAACTGCCGCTTACATAGAACTTAACATTAAACACTGGGTCTTTCCTTTTTTACTTGATCTAATCCAAAACCTGGTCTGAATGAACAGGTATGCATGATGAATAAATACTAACAGGATTTCATGTTTGATAACGTTTTGAAAGCCGGCCCAACTATTGTGAACGTATATAAACGTGATATTTTTAACTGTAAAATGTTAAGAATTAATGGCTACAAATTGTTCAATATAATCTGCGGGAGTACCAGATGGAATTAAGGCTGACATTTAGAACTGTTACTTTATATCTACTGGTTTTTTTCGTAAAAAATAAAATAAAGGTGTGTTCGATATGGACAAGTTAATTGGTTATAATTTCAGTTTCATTGACACCGACTTTCTTACTGTTACTGATCCAAAGCAATCGAAATTATTTATGTATGTTAGTATACCTACATGTATATAAGCTGCATGCAGCTTTTGGAATGAAGTATTATCATTACTAAAATAATGGGATACAACAAACATTGTAATTAAGTCAGAAAGTTAACCAACACCATTGTAAAAATAAAATAAAATAAAAGTCGTTCTTACTACGCCAGAGCAATCTGATAACTGCACGTGAACAGTAACACCAGAGAAGCGATCTGATAACTGCACGTGAACAGTAACACCAGAGAAGCAGTCTGGAAACTGCACGTGAACAGTAACACCAGAGAAGCAATCTGATAACTACACGTGAACAGTAACACTAGAGAAGCAATCTGATAACTAAACGTGAATAGTAACACCAGAGCAGCAGTCTAGAAACTGCACATGAACAGTAACACCAGAGAAGCAATCTGATAACTACACGTGAACAGTAACACTAGAGAAGCAATCTGATAACTACACGTGAACAGTAACACCAGGAAAGCACTCTGGAAACTGCACGTGAACAGTAACACCAGGGAAGCAATCTGATAACTAAGCGTGAACAGTAACACCATAGAAGCAATATGATAACTACACGTGAACAACAACACAGGAGAAGCAATCTGATCACTACACGTGAACAGTAACACCAGAGAAGCAGTCTGGAAATTGCACGTGAACAGTAACACTGGAGAAGCAGTCTGATAACTACACGTGAACAGTAACACTAGAGAAGCAATTTGATAACTACACGTGAACAATAACACTAGAGAAGCAATCTGATAACTACACGTGAACAGTAACTCCAGAGAAGCAGTCTGGAAATTGCACGTGAAAAGTAACACCAGCGAATCAATCTGAAAACTGCACGTGAACAGTAACACAGGAGAAGCAGTCTGAAAACTGCACGTGAACAGTAACACCAGAGAAGCAATCTGATAATGCACATAAACAGTAACACCAGAGAAGCAGTCTGGAAACTACACGTGAACAGCACGAAGGTTATGGCCGGTGAAAAACAAAACGTTCGTAGCATATTGAGGTCGATCGTACGAACATCCTATATTGGTCAATCAGGTCTACCATAGAATTTTTTTAGCGACGACCATGAGGTACTTTTATGTAATCCCAATGAACCATATTAGCAAAGTCGGTGTAACGACCGCAATGTACATTCCAGAGGGCACTCAGCGTTGTTTCAACGTGGAACACAGGTCGAAATACGATTGCAACGTTGAACAACCTGTTTTAAACGTTTTAACAACATTATATGTTTCAACGTTCAACTGTGGACGTTCAACGTTGAAATTGTAATCTAAAATCGACATTGAATTAAGATTAACATCATCAGCATTAAATTAATAATATTGAATCAACATTGAGTTAAGGTTAATAATTTCAACTTGAATAAGCTACGTTGATTCAACATTGAATTTAAGTTAGGTGCAACCAGAAATCAACACTGAACTTCGGTTGGTGCTATCAACGTTGAACTATGTCTTGAAATCAACGTTAGAATCAGGTTTATTTTTCAGTGTTTAATCAATCGTGTATTAATGTTGAAGTAGCAACGTGTATACAATTTTGACTACAAATTTTAAAAAGTACAGTGTATTATTGAACAGAGTAGTCTGATGTCGAATCCATCTATCTTTGTAGTCGATGGCTATTGTTCCTACTTAAATTTAATATTTTTGATTTTAAGTATTGTTTTGCATCTTTGATATAATATGTGCTCTTCCTGTTATTTCGTTTAAATTACATTTTAAATATAATACTTTATTCAATAATTCTTAATTTACTATCATACCATTGGATGTGACTGATTTAAATAAAGAAATCTATCGTACACAGTGTTGGGATTCTAAAATGACCCAATCAGAAACAGATGTTTTATATCATTTATCTGATAAACAGAATACAGTCGGTTTCACGTGATGTCTTACCAAAGATATTTATTTCAACGGTGTATTTGAAGTGTTAAAAGGAAGCAACACAAGAAATGTAAGTAAAATGTCTAGTATTTTTGAATGAATCTTTGTTTAGTGTGATTTTTTTCTCTTTTAAATCTATTATATATTCTGTTTAAGCAAACCGAAGATGAGTACATGTTAAATTGTATGGTTTCAAATACACAATGTACAGACACTTGTAGATTCATAAATATCTGAATTCTAGGATGTGGTGCCCGTAGTCAATAACATTTTATGTTGCTATCTTGTTCTGTTTGTATTACTGGTTTTTCAAATTGGCAATTAACATAAAATAATCATAAGAAATAGAAAGCGTTTTTGTAATTCTATGTATTGATATGTTCATAAGTCCTATAAAATGATTTATTTTTAATTTTTTTCATTCTTTTTTCTAGGTTTCCAATAATGAACAGAAGTTTAAAAGAGGCAGTCTACACACTATATAAACGTCACAGAATTTTTTTTATTTTAAAGGAATAAAAATACTTAATACATTTACATGTAAATAGATTGATAGCTCAACTTTGAAACACAGTTGAAAGTTCAAAGTTGAAATATAGTTGAAAGTTTAACGTTGAAGTTAGGTTGAGGTAGCTCAGTGTCGCTGCAACTTTCTTAGGAAACTAAATTTCAACGTTGATTCAACATTGAAAATGGTTATAGAATAACATTGTTTCAACTTTCATTTGCCTGCTGGGATAAGTTTTGTTTTGTGAATAAACAATATCCATGTCCTGTTACTACACAGGAATGGAGTTGGCAACTATATGGTAATCACAGTGCAAAGTTGAAAACTAATCTTTTTAACATATACGACTGACTGCAGTGTTTTGCATGGTTTAAGAAAATTATGACGAGAAAAATCAACGTAGTAGTGTCACCTTAAAGTAGAGTGTACGATGTATATATAAATGATGATTTCTTTCCCTTTTTTAATTGCCCGCCTCCTATTGTCCTTTTGGTATTAAAAGTTATATAAGCACTACATTGCATTACATCATAAGATTTAACATAAAAAACGGGATATCATTCAAAACAATTTACTGAAATTTTCAATTCAAGATGTGGCATTTTCTGCTTACGTACAGTTGACTTGTCAGATGATATTGTCAGGTCTAGACTAAATTTTGCAAAATGTTTACAGTAAAAAGAACAATTGTCGACGTAGAATTGAATGTTACACACAGCGACAGTGTTTCTAAATGTGTATGTGATACCCTATAGTGGTAGATGCAAATTTAAAAATATACTAGTGAAATGCTGATGGCAATTCAAAACACACCATTTCTAGACAAACCTGTATGTACTGATTGATTTATGACAGCGTGGAACAATAGTTTGTGCCATGTGATCATGTTCGTGGCAGCAGAAACCACGTTGTAAATATTGGGGACAATTAACGTGATGATATGTGATCTGTATCCTTGGGACTTCGTCACATGTTTTGTTCATGTATATGTATATCATATTAAGTAAAATGACAGATTTCCTTTGCAATATACTTTGTAAGAACAGACTTTTTCATACTTTTAAGGGTGTTTTAGCCTACTAAAAATCCGTGATAATTTCATTTAAATGTACGGAGCTGGTGTTGCATGAAAACGAAATATATTTAATAAAATCTCGCTTCGACCTCTTCGTTTGTTAGGGCTAGATTGAAAACCAATGATGTTTATATTTTCAGGAAACTGTCCTACTGTAAATGAATTTTATTTCCATCGAAATGTCTCATAATATAAATGCCCCGCTCAGAGTCGAACCACATGATACCGTACCGCAACATGTCATGTGTATCATCAGTGGCGGATCCAGAGTTTTTACTTAAGGGGGGCATAAAAAATGTCTTGACAGAATCACCGGTGAGGATCACGACCTGATCCGAATTTGCTAGGGGGGAGTTGGAGCATGCCCCACCCCTAGACAACTTTGAAATGTTAAACCTCAAATCCTGCATTCTGAGGGTATCTTGAACAATTTTTCAGCTATTCTCTGAGGGGGCAGGCCCCCCTCCCCTGGATCCGCCACTGATCATATACAAGTTTATATCAAGCAATCATATTTAATCAAAAATGGAATTTTTAGGATACATTTCATTGTTCAAACAAACATCGTGATGACTCATAGAACTGCTACACATCTCATTACATCGCCATAACAATTATAAGCTCATGTGGAACATATACCAAGTAATCTTATGTCTCTCCTTTGCGATCGTTGTCGGCGGCATGCTAACCATTTTATACTTTGCTTGAAACTACTTTTATACGATACGTCACGATTTTTATCCACAATATCCATCGGTTCGACTTGGTCTTTTGATGTCTGGCTCTTAGTTAATTTCCTGTAAGGGCTACAATGCTTTATTACACGGAATAAATACACTTAGAAGACATAATTAGATATATGATCAATGCATTGATTTTTTTGACAATATTAATATTCTGGTAATACTCTATACAGACAGTTTGTTGGTATTCCAATGGGGACTTATTGTCGATGTGTTCCTCTGCTTTTACAAATCACAGTTCATGCCTTAACAACATGATATATTGCATGCATTTAATAATACTTTTAGATATCTGAGATATCTGACCAAAAGAATATACAAATGTCTGAGATATCTACCCAAAAGAACATACAAATGTCTGAGATATCTGACCAAAAGAATATACAAATGTCTGAGATATCTACCCAAAAGAACATACAAATGTCTGAGATATCTGACCAAAAGAACATACAAATGTCTGAGATATCTGACCAGAAGAACATACAAATGTCTGAGATATCTGACCAAAACAATATACAAATGTCTGAGATATCTACCCAAAAGAACATACCAATGTCTGAGATACCTACCCAAAAGAACATACAAATGTCTGAGATATCTGACCAGAAGAACATACAAATGTCTGAGATATCTGAATATATACCCAGAAGAACATACAAATGTCTGAGATATCAACCTAGAAGAACATACAAATGTCTGAGATATCTATCCAAAAGAACATACAAATGTCTGAGATATACACAGAAGAACATACAAATGTCTGAGATATCTGACCAAAAGAACATACAAATGCCTGAGATATCTACCCAAAAGAACATACAAACGTCTGGGATATCTACCCAAAAGAACATACGAATGTCTGAGATATCTGACCAAAAGAACATACAAATGTCTGAGATATCTACCCAGAAGAACATACAAATGTCTGAGATATCTACCCAAAAGAACATACAAATGTCTGAGATATACACAGAAGAACATACAAATGTCTGAGATATCTACCCAAAAGAACATACAAATGTCTGAGATATCTACCCAGAAGAACATACAAATGTCTGAGATATCTGACCAGAAGGACATACAAATGCCTGAGATATCTACCCAAAAGAACATACAAATGTCTGAGATATCTGACCAAAAGAACATACAAACGTCCGAGATATCTACCCAAAAGAACATACAAATGTCTGAGATATCTGACCAAAACAACATACAAATGTCTGAGATATATACCAAGAAGAACATACAAATGTCTGAGATATCTGACCAGAAGAACATACAAATGTCTGAGATATCTACCCAAAAGAACATACAAATGTCTGAGATACCTACCCAAAAGAACATACAAATGTCTGAGATATCTGACCAAAAGAACATACAAATGTCTGAGATATCTGACCAAAAGAACATACAAATGTCTGAGATATCTGACCAAAAGAACATACAATATCTGAGATATCTGACTAGAAGAACATACAAATGTCTGAGATATCTGACCAAAAGAATGTACAAATGTCTGAGATATCTACCCAAAAGAACATACAAATGTCTGAGATATCTACCCAAAAGAACATACAAATGTCTGAGATATCAACCTTGAAGAACATACAAATGTCTGAGATATCTATCCAAAAGAACATACAAATGTCTGAGATATACACAGAAGAACATACAAATGTCTGAGATATCTGACCAAAAGAACATACAAATGCCTGAGATATCTACCCAAAAGAACATACAAACGTCTGGGATATCTACCCAAAAGAACATACGAATGTCTGAGATATCTGACCAAAAGAACATACAAATGTCTGAGATATATACCAAGAAGAACATACAAATGTCTGAGATATCTGACCAGAAGAACATACAAATGTCTGAGATATCTACCCAAAAGAACATACAAATGTCTGAGATATATACCAAGAAGAACATACAAATGTCTGAGATATCTACCTAGAAGAACATACAAATGTCTGAGATATCTGACAAGATAAACATACAAATGTCTAAGATATCTGACCAAAAGAACATACAAATGTCTGATATATCTACCCAAAAGAACATACAAATGTCTGAGATATCTGACCAAAAAAACATACAAATGTCTGAGATATAAACCAAGAAGAACAAACAAATGTATGAGATATCTACCCAGAAGAACATACAAATGTCTGAGATATCTACCCAGAAGAACATACAAATGTCTGAGATATCTACCCAAAAGGACATACAAATGTCTGAGATATACACAGAAGAACATACAAATGTCTGAGATATCTACCTAGTAGAACATACAAATGTCTGAGATATCTACCCAGAAGAACATACAAATGTCTGAGATATCTGACCAGAAGAACATACAAATGTCTGAGATATCTGACCAAAAGAACATACAAATGTCTGAGATATATACCAAGAAGAACATACAAATGTCTGAGATATCTGACCAGAAGAACATACAAATGTCTGAGATATCTACCCAAAAGAACATACAAATGTCTGAGATACCTACCCAAAAGAACATACAAATGTCTGAGATATCTGACCAAAAGAACATACAAATGTCTGAGATATCTACCCAAAAGAACATACAAATGTCTGAGATATCTGACCAAAAGAACATACAATATCTGAGATATCTGACTAGAAGAACATACAAATGTCTGAGATATCTGACCAAAAGAATGTACAAATGTCTGGGATATCTACCCAAAAGAACATACAAATGTCTGAGATATCTACCCAAAAGAACATACAAATGTCTGAGATATCTATCCAAAAGAACATACAAATGTCTGAGATATCTACCCAATAGAACATACAAATGTCTGAGATATCTACCCAAAAGAACATACAAATGTCTGAGATATCTGACCAAAAGAACATACAATATCTGAGATATCTGACTAGAAGAACATACAAATGTCTGAGATATCTGACCAAAAGAACATACAATATCTGAGATATCTGACCAAAAGAATACACAAATGTCTGAGATATCTACCCAGAAGAACATACAAATGTCTGAGATATCTGACCAGATAAACATACAAATGTCTAAGATATCTGACCAAATGAACATACAAATGTCTGATATATCTACCCAAAAGAACATACAAATGTCTGAGATACCTACCCAAAAGAACATACAAATGTCTGAGATATCTGACCAAAAGAACATACAAATGTCTGAGATATCTACCCAAAAGAACATAAAAATGTCTGAGATATCTGACCAAAAGAACATACAATATCTGAGATATCTGACTAGAAGAACATACAAATGTCTGAGATATCTGACCAAAAGAATATACAAATGTCTGAGATATCTACCCAAAAGAACATACAAATGTCTGAGATATCTACCCAAAAGAACATACAAATGTCTGAGATATATACCCAAAAGAACATACAAATGTCTGAGATATCTACCCAGAAGAACATACAAATGTCTGAGATATCTGACCAGATGAACATACAAATGCCTGAGATATATACCCAGAAGAACATACAAATGTCTGAGATATCTACCTAGAAGAACATACAAATGTCTGAGATATCTACCCAGAAGAACATACAAATGTCTGAGATATCTGACCAAAAGAACATACAAATGCCTGAGATATATACTAAGAAGAACATACAAACGTCTGAGATATCTACCCAAAAGAACATACGAATGTCTGAGATATCTGACCAAAAGAACATACAAATGTCTGAGATATATACCAAGAAGAACATACAAATGTCTGAGATATCTACCCAGAAGAACATACAAATGTCTGAGATATCTGACCAAAATCACATACCAATGTCTGAGATACCTACCCAAAAGAACATACAAATGTCTGAGATATCTGACCAGAAGAACATACAAATGTCTGAGATATCTGACCAAAAGCACATACAAATGTCTGAGATATCTGACCAGAAGAACATACAAATGTCTGATATATCTACCCAAAAGGACATACAAATGTCTGAGATATCTGACCAAAAGAACATACAAATGTCTGAGATATATACCCAGAAGAACATACAAATGTCTCAGATATCTAGCTAGAAGAACATACAAATGTCTGAGATATCTACCCAGAAGAACATACAAATGTCTGAGATATCTGACCAAAAGAACATACAAATGCCTGAGATATCTACCCAAAAGAACATACAAATATCTGAGATATCTGACCAAAAGAACATACAAACGTCTGAGATATCTACCCAAAAGAACATACAAATGTCTGAGATATCTGACCAAAAGAACATACAAATGTCTGAGATATATACCAAGAAGAACATACAAATGTCTGAGATATCTGACCAGAAGAACATACAAATGTCTGAGATATCTACCCAAAAGAACATACAAATGTCTGAGATACCTACCCAAAAGAACATACAAATGTCTGAGATATCTGACCAAAAGAACATACAAATGTCTGAGATATCTGACCAAAATCACATACCAATGTCTGAGATATCTGACCAGAAGAACATACAAATGTCTGAGATATCTACCCAAAAGAACATACAAATGTCTGAGATATCTGACCAGAAGAACATACAAATGTCTGAGATATCTGACCAAAAGAACATACAAATGTCTGAGATATCTGACCAAAAGAACATACAAATGTCTGAGATATTTGACCAAACGAACATACAAATGTCTGAGATATCTACCCAAAGAACATACAAATGTAAGTTGACCAAGACTTACATAACTCGTGCACCATTTCTTGAATTAGATGTAACTAGAAAATGGCAGCTTTTGACGATATTGATTACCCTAATTGTTATTTTTTCATTCCTAGATGGTAATATTTTCGTTTGAAGTACCCTTCCACGTACGGTATTTATAGTTCACAACTGGTTCGTTTTGCTCGTATTTGTGATAAAGTGTCAGATTGTAATGAATGCAACGGATTCCTCAAAAGCTTTAGCACCGGGGGGTATCGATTTCACAAACATCTTACAACATTTATTAAGCACTAGCGGGTTCTTAAATAAAAATGGCCCATCCAGTATTTTTTAATGGAAATACAATCTTTAAATCCGATTCTTTCAAACAAAATCTGATGTATTTATCAACTGCATGCCCTTATCAAATTGGACAAGTGTGACACCAACCGTCAAATTTAAGGCTTCTTTTGGGGCATTGGTATCCCGGAATATTTTCAATCGCTTTTATATATTGAATAATTGGAAATAGTTTACTTGAACCAATAAAATAATTGAAATGCAAAACATAGTACACACAGTCTTAATCAGATTTTGGTATTTACAAGGCGAACATATGCGCACGCGTCTCATATCTTTTTTCAAAAGATATTAAACTGCTTCAAATCTTACCTATTTAAATAGTACTTGACGTTATTACTTCAGATCCAGTCCACTGTAGTGACCGATTATGTTTAATGCTGGTAATTTTGATGGTATTGTCATTCTTTAATATGTTGCGAGCCAGCTTTCAGTAACTGCCAGCGTTTTCATTTCGTCTATATGAACTGTATGTTGAGGTATTCCATGAAGAGAATTGGATGTATTACTGGGTGAATTTTATGGTATGTTTGTTGTTTCAGTGCATTTTGACATTTCATTAAAGCTGTCTACAGCCATGAGATGTTAGTCATTAATGTGTCAGAGTCGTTATTTGACTTTTTGGTTTATTTTGAAGAGGTGTCATAGTTCTGTTACCGTAGATTTGATTACTTTTGTTGTCGGGGTCTTTCAGAGCTTGCCCGAAGGTGTGTCTACACTTATTGAAAACGGTGATATCTGTAAGTATTTACTATTTTTATAAAGTTTATGTCATGGTGCATTTGTTGAGGTTCACCATATTGTTATATTTTCGCTTTTCTATTGATTGTTCTATTTTCAAAGTTATTTTTCCTAAATATACAAATGTAATTCATTACCACTTTTAATATAGCTTTTTTGAGACTACAGCGAATCAAGACTGTCGTTCAAGCCTTATTGTATTGACCATTTAGATTGCAGTCGTAAAGGTCCTCTCGCCTCGAATACAGGAGGTTGCAGTTTCAACCCAAAGCCAAATTAAATCTGGCTGGTTCGTTTGGAGTCAGAATAATGTGTCAGAGTTGATGACATGCCTTTCTGTGAAATCCGTCTCAGCGTAACGGAGAAGTAAAAAGCAGGGTCTGTTTGATTGGTCAAACGTTCTCGTTTTGAAATGCTGTCAATCCACAACCAACCAATCAATTATTTTTAATTGCTGTCTCTTGAACTTGCTTGTTTTCTTTTTGGCTACAAAACGTTAACTAAATTTCAAAGTAGGCGATTGAGGTTTATAGGAGCCTTTGTTGTCTCTTCAAGGGTACATATTCCAATAACCTCAGTTAATGTAGCAATCAAGTAACATCAAGGATTACTTAAATTTGATCTACCTAAATAGACAACTGATAACAAACCAAGAGATATAAACACAGATAACGTTTGAAGTCGAAAACAAGAAATTGTAATTTACCATTCTTAATGGCAATTTCCATTATCTCCAGCCTATGGAGTATACAGTTCATCAGTTATGTCATGTACGTGATTCGTAGGTATATGTTTAGCCTTTGTTGCTATCATCACTACAAAAGTTTTATGCGTGTACGTCTTCACAACTTGACTGTCCGATGTAAAATACCTCTCTAACAGTTGAAAGAAGATTTTTTTTTCAGTTTTGATTTCACGTCTGACCTGATTGCCAATCTAACGAACTTGACCAGATTTTACTAACCTGCAATGTCACGGGCTGGTTTATCAGAACCTTTTGGACCGCCTGATGTCGCTCACATTTTTTATAGAAGTTCATATTGCTAGTATTTCAGTTTTTGTGTCATGTTTGAACATGTAATTGTAGTTATTCAGTTGTTTACGCTCTGATTGTCGATCGCCTGTTTCCTGTTTTGACTGTGGCTTCCGATTCTATTATTCTAAATTGTTCCTTTATTTAATGCTTCGGTATTTTTGCTAATACTGAGAGTGGAGTGCAGGACGGGTAAAACACGACGATGGTCGATTACTGATGATATATTATATCGGAGGAAGATTCCTTAAGGTTCATCGTCCCCTTTCGACAAATATTGCCTTAATTTCACACAAAAATTTCCCTCTGCTAACAGACAAACCAAAGCGTCTAGAAGAATTTCTAGGCAGCATCCCCTAGATATGAGAAACTTACATCGATTTTACGTAGTACAATATCAAAAACTTACCGGTCTTTTATAAATTCTGCCTGCAGTGCGAAAATGAACAAAGTCGGGATAATGTTTTGAGACGTTCCATATGTATTAAAGGTAAACGCTAATCACACTTGCCATGCCGGTCAATAGTTACATATACACAATAGAAGATATCAACTGTGTAAATTAGCGGACCTTCTCAAGAGAATCTCAAGTGATTATTTATTTTTGCACTCTTCGCAGAATTCATAAAATTGACCCTGCAAAAAGTCAGGTCAGTTTTTAATATAAATTTACAAAAAACTTTATCACATGCTATGCCTTAAAATTCTTCTATATACTATGGTTTGTCTGTAGTCAGAGGGAAATTTGTAGTGAAATACATGCCATTTTAGTTGCGAGTAGACATGTCAAGGATAATTGTCACCAAGTTTCTTCATATTCTGTTCATTGGTTTCAGAGAAGATAATAAAAGAAAAGGTAACCACACACGATGACGACGATGGACGCCAAGTGATGACAAAAGCTCACATGGCCTTTTTTGGCGTGCTTCGAGACCAGGTTAGCTAAAAGGCTGTGGCTGTTTTGACGACTCCGGCGAGATGGCGAATTGTGCTTTGCTATTTTTCCTGTTCTAAATAAAATGACAAAGGTTAATATTTTTATTATCTTTTGCTTTTCGTCCATAATCATTTAATCATGACTAATATGATTATGGTTTGGGTTATTCACTTGGGATGAACTTCACTCATATACACTTTGGTAATCAATATGGAATAACTCGTAGGTGCCAAGTTTGACTAGACAAAGAACTTAAAATATAGTTCTTAGTGAGTCTAAAGTTTTAAGTTAATTTAAATTGCTTTTAACATTTAACTTATGTAACAAACAACTTATATAATTAACGGAATGTCGGAAGTGCGACCTTTTTTAAAACGTTTTAACCTACATTTTGTTTATGTACATGTATATATTCATGTGTAATATATTTTTTTAACACACATATATACTATTATTTATTAAATTATAACAATTTTCTTGAATTCTTCATATTCCTATTGAAAACCCGACAAAATCATTATTAGAACCAAAAATATTAAAAGTTACTATAATTGGCTATTTTGCTGCAACCGGCAAAATACCTACTGGCATGAAAAATACTTATTTTTGTCTAGTATATTACGTGTACTTTCAGTTTTTCAACTTTGACTTGTATCCCAGATAATGTCCCCTGTGTAATTGTCGTATGTACTAGTATCAAAAAGTTAAAAAGTTGTCAGCAGTTAGCAAAATGAATGGGATTTGATTCAATAAAGTCAATGGATTATTTGTTTATCTTTATCAATTACTGACATCTTATGTGGTTACATGTGGTATCTGTGCAGGTTTTCCAGTGCACCTGTTTATCAACCACTATATGAGTCATGAAACAAAACATTGAACTGAAACAGAAATCAAATGTAATACAAAAAAAACTATATGGGAAACACAAGAGGTTCTAAGTAGCTTGAATCGCTCACCTGGTTATTTTTGGGCAATAACTTTAACAAGGAGTTGTCCAAAAGTTTTGACTCAGAGAAACGTTAGTAGGATTTATCATAAGGATCATTTCAGCAATTGAAAGAATTTGGCTAAACCTAATGGTTTTGGAGATATTATAATAAAGAAGCGAAAAATTACTGTCAGACCCCTGTTCTATTTTTAGTAATGGCAGCCATGTTTTTTTTGACGGATCAAAAATTCCCACATCAGTTCTATGCAAGGTACCCCAAGGAAAATTTAGGTAGTACAATATGGTTAGATCATTTTGTTGGAAATAAAGCTGTTTTGAGGCAGTCTGCTCAGAAATTTCAAGTGTTATGTCATAAAACAATACATATTTTTGAAATCCTTGGTGTGTATTAAGTATTTTGAAAATCAGACATCTAATGCTGTGGAGAGAACTTAATACGGCAGGGAACTGAAACGTTCCGGATGCCATTCTTCATTTGAATTACACCTGTTTACCATAACATATATTACATCTGTCTCTGTATAAGTCCTAAACTACATTTAAACAATATATCCAACAAATTTCAACTTTTGAATTTAAGTTTTACAAATTTAATGGGGGTAACTTGATGTGCAAAACAGTGTGCCTTAATGTAACTGTATAGTGCACCCTTATACCAAGTTTGGGTCCAATTGGTCAAGTAGTGTCAGAGGAGAAGAGTTTTGAAAGAAATAACATTTAAAATGGCAAAATAAAAAAAAAAACATGGATAAAGAGCAATAACTCCAACATAGTTTGACAGATTAAAATGAAATTTGACCATAGATAGATCTCATCATGCTAAACGCTTTTACCCAGTCAAAATTTGGCTAAACCTAACGGTTTTGGAGATGTAAAAAACTACTGTCTGACCCCTATGTTCTATTTTTAGTAACAGCAGCCATGTTTTTTGACGGATCAAAAATCCTCATGGCAGGATACCCCAGAAAACATCCATATTAAGTTTGGTTCCAGTTGTTCCAGTAGTGTCAAATGAGAAGAGTTTTGAAAAATTGTTAACAAATACGGACACCAAGTGATGGCAATAGCACATATGCCATCATGTGATAAAGAATGTGTGAAAGTATCAGCAAATTTAATTCAGCAGTTTTTGAGGAGCAGCGGATTAAAAGATGGTACCTCTTTTGTCAAGGAATTACAAACTCTGTTTTCCATCAGAAAACCAAAAGAGTTTGGCAAATATAATGTTCTAAACAGCATGACTCAACAACTACATATTAAGTGCTTTATTTGAAAATCTGACTTGTATTGGATAGACAGATAGACATGACACACATCTGTCAATAAAAGCTTAAAAAGTACAAAACATGGTTTGTCTCTTAAAAAGGTTTAATCATAATGTAAAGTTGCTATATAAGTATTATCACTAACAACTTATAATCTTGTACAAGGCATGTACCAGTACCTACATTTTTTTCTTTAATTGATGGTAATTCCATATGTCATCATCCAAAGAGTTAAACTTTGTAGGAACAATGAACTTACACATCCTGTAAGGCAATGTCAAGGAAATTCTAACGGTACCAAAATGTGAATATAATCACTTAAAATCAAGAGTTTCTCCTAACTTTAGGACAACTTCTAAGAGCTTAGGATCATCAGCCCAGTTAATACCACTTCCCAACACAAGTCCCTGTAGCGTGTGTCTAGCTATCACTATCTTCTGCATTATCACATCAAATTCTTTTATTGACCTGTCAAGACATATCGTTATTAATTAAACAATTATCAATCCTCACATAAGTAACAAGAGTTTGTTATAGATGGATGGACACAAGCATGGACGGATGGACAAACGGACAGAGTGATCATTGTAGGGCAAATGTCACTCTTTGTGGTGGGGCCCAAATTTTATTTTCATTCATTCCAGTAGCGTGAATGAAATCAAATTCAAATTTTGAAAACAAAGTTAACAGTTGTGATGTATTTGAAAATTTCTTAAAATAAAATACAAGAGGCTCCCAGGAGCCTGGATCACTCACCTGGTTAAATTTTTGCCTTTCAAAGGCAATAACTCTAACAAGGAGTTGTCCAACAATTTTGACTCCAGGATAACTTTGGTAGGACTTATGATAAGGATTATTTCGTCAATTGAATGTTTCATTCTATCTATTATAGTTTTCAAGACATCAACTGAAAACTGCTAAAAATGTAATTTTTTGCCTTTCAAGTGCCATAACTCTTACATGGAGTCGTCTGACAACTTTGATCCCTGGAGACTTTTGTAGGCCTTATAATAAAAAAAAAATTCAGCAATTGAAAGATATTGGCTAAACCTAACAGTTTGAAGATATATGCAAAAAAACTGTCTGACCCCTAAGTTCTATTTTTAGTAACGGCAGCCATGTTTTTTAACCGATCAAAAACTGAAACATTCATTTTTTTTAGGATACCCTAAAAACAAAAAAAAAGTTCAACTTTTAATGACTTCTGTAAAGTAGTTTTTGAAAGTAATAACATCAAAAACAGCAAAAAACATCCAAAAAGGGCAATAACTCCAACATGGATCAATAGATTTCTACCAAATTTTGACCACAGATTGATCTCATCTTGCTGAATACTTTACACCCTATGTCAGAATTTGGATAAACTGATTGGTTTTGGAGATATATGCAAAAAACTGCCTCCAGATCCCTATGTTCCATTTTTAGCAAAGGCAGCCATGTTTCTTCACAGATCAAAAATATTTGATATATGCAAATAATATGTGTGACGAAATTATCAAATGTAATTTCTTTTTTGTGACATGGACGCATATAAATGTTATTACGAAAAAAAACCTTTCTTACCACTCTTGCTTTAAGGTATTTAGACAAAATAAAGGTCACCAAAGGTTAAATTGAAAGTTGAATGGAGAGAAACATTTTAAGATATTAAAATGTCACCATCTTTTAAGATTAAAGTGGGATAACAGACTCTTCCCTTTAAGAAAAAAAACTGCAAATCTGTATATCAACCATATTTTTCTCAAGCCTGAAAATTTACGCATTTTAATTTATGTAAAGTATCTGGTAAGAAAACTAAACGTCCTTTCACATTGGTCAATGTCCCCCATGAATCATTCAAAGATTTGGCCACTGTCCCATCATCAAAAAATTCTTCCCAATCACTGTTGGCCCCTATTTTCTAAAGTGAAAGTCATCAATCCATCAGACCATTGTGGTATAGAATATTGTAGAACAATATTATAGACATTCCTAATGTTTTACCTTTAGTTATATACAATGTAGTTGAATTATTTGAAATGCTTGTTTTGGACCACTAATTCTTAAACAGTTAAGGCTTTAACCCCCAAAATCAATGAATACCTTTCTTTTCTGGTTTGTAGCCTTGTTGTAAAATTTTTTATAAAATCAACCGTTATTCAATTTATGGCACAAAAACCAAGCACCTACAGATGACGACAACAGTGCCATACCAATATAAGTCCTGGTTGTATAAGCATGATGGCAATATCTCACAAAACCCTTTGTGTCCATTGAGCTGAAGAGGAACCAACTAAAAAATGAAAAGGCATTATATCTCTTCACGAAAGTAAACATTTAACCTATATTTATTTAAATCCTCTTAAAAAAACTTGAATTCTCTTTTTAAGTGTGTATAAAAATAAAACAATTAACCATTCGTTCTTAAGATAAAGAGGTGCACATAAAATAAACCATAAACATGTATGAAATAACCAAACAAATTAGTCTGAATTACAAACAAATTAATCTGACATACATTGGAAAAGTTTTTAATATGTTTAGGACCACCGTGAAAAACAAGTTTCTGACTATGTTAATTCATGAAAAACAAAAATGGTATGGCAATAGAATTTAATAATTGAAAAGAGTATGGTTTTCAAATGATTTTTGAAAACATATAATTTTATGTATTTTTAAATGCACATAATCATATATTTACCACACTGGTCCCAAATGTCTGTTTTGATATGTTTTAAAACAAATGTTGCAATGTCATCACAAGCATAAGGATGATTTATTTCTTTAAGATTCTTCCTAATCAGCCAATTACTACAAAAATGGGACAAAAATAAAAGTCAATACACACACTGTCACCAACAAACACTGAAAGTCAATATACACACTGTCACCGACAAACACTGAAAGTCAATACACACACTGTCATCGACAAACACTGAAAGTCAATACACACACTGTTACCGACAAACACTGGTAGTCAACACACACCTTCACCGCAAACACTGAAAGTCAATACACACACTGTAACCGACAAACACTGACAGTCAATACACACACTGTCACCGACAAACATTAAAAGTCAATACACACACTGTCATCAACAAACACTGAAAGTCAATACACATACTGTCACTGACAAACACTGAAAGTCAATACACACAGTGTCACCGACAAACACTAAAAGTCAATTCACATACTGTCACTGACAAACCCTGGAAGCCAATACACACGTCACTGACAAACACTGAACATCAATACACATACAGTTGCCGATAAACACTGAAAGTCAATAGACACACTGTTACCAATAACACTGAAAGTCAATACACACACTGTAACCGACAAACGCTGAAAGTCAATACACACACTGTCACCAACAAACACTGAAAGTCAATACACACTCTGTTACCGACAAACACTGAAAGTCAATATAAACACTGTAACCGATAAACACTGAAAGTCAATACACACACTGTTACCGACAAACACTGGAAGTCAAAACACACACTGTCACCGACAAACACTGAAAGTCAATACACATACTGTCACCGACAAACACTGAAAGTCAATATACACACTGTCACTAACAAACACTGAAAGTCAATACACACACTGTCATCAACAAACACTGAAAGTCAATACACACACAGTCACAAACAAACACTGAAAGTCAATACACATACTGTCGCTGACAAACCCTGGAAGCCAAATACACACGTCACTGACAAACACTGAACATCAATACACACACGGTTGCCAACAAACACTGAAAGTCAATAGACACACTGTTACCAACAACACTGAAAGTCAATAGACACACTGTCACCGACTAACACTGAAAGTCAATGCACACACTGTCACCAACAAACACTGAAAGTCTCAACTTAGAAAGTAGAGCATTAAATAATTTCTGTTAAAACAAATACTAACTGTGTTGTTTCTGGATCTTTGATAATCTGCTGTTTGACATCATTTTTTTCTTTTATTTCCAACATTAACTGTCTACTTTCTTTCCTTTTTCCTGAAAACAACATTCAAACAACATATTTGTATAAATATCAATTGCCTGGTTCATTAATAAATATATTGAAAAAAAATGCACTCTGATGATGTAAGAGATAGGTTCACACTTATCCTGTTGAATCTGCAAGAAAAGAAACTGTTACCACAGAGATATGTATCATCTGTTGCACATGGACACTGTTATTTAAAACTTAACTAAGTTAATAATTTCATATATTATGGATAATTTATAATACCAATATAACTATTTGATACCATCACCAGAAAACTAAACAAGAAATTTCAAAGTCAATAATCTGTAACTGCAGGGGCAAATATAAGCTTAAAATAGATACAGATCTGTGATAAAGTGATGCTGATGCAACTGAATATCAAATATGATTGACTTGGCACAAGTGGTTCTATAAAACTGACCTAATCAAAAAACTTAACATAAAATCTTTACAACAAACTTGGGTTCTCATAGTAAATAGACCATGACTACATTTGAAAAAAAAATTTGATCCCATATGGACTGGTTAGGCAATAAAGGTTTAATTGTATTGGTGACTGACTAGGCCTCAGCCAAGATCTGTTTATACTACTTGATCACAATCTGTATTTTTCACCGTATTCTATGGATATGATCTATAAAATCCCGAACTTTCTGAAATTTTAACAAAGATGCAATAGAGGTATTCACAATCTGTAGAGCGTAATTTGCTGTCAAAATTTGTAGAAAATATGGATAATCCATATAAGTAAACACCTCCGCCCTGGACCAATAAGCTGATATCACAGAAATATGTCACATATGGTCGCTGGTATTCAAAACTTGACAGTGCCGACAAATCAATATCTTAATCTAAGCCTATCTAAAAACTTAATGTAATAATAATATAATATGGGTAACAAATTACCTAACCATTTTAAAGGAATAGAATGCTTACAAAAATTGCTATTTAAAGTTGAAGAGGTAAAAATTCCTATTAAATATTTTTCAATGTACAGACAAAGTTAAACACCCTAAAAAAAAATAGTCAACTACAACTGAACCACCCTAAAAAAAGAACAAAAAAAAAAAACACACCTATAATATAATATAATATAATATAATTCATATCGATCCTGTTGTATTTTATCTACAAGTCTGTGATAATTACCAAAGTTCTCCTGCTTTAGAGTATCCAATTTAGTCTTCAACTCTGCTGTTCTCTGTAAATGTAAAGTGAAATCGATTGGTACTTAACTATGATTTGCATTGATTTGAAATTATGGGAATGGTAACCTATGTGCTAAATAAAACTTTTCTACATTGCTTGACAGATAAGAATAAAACACACTTTACATATAAAACAGTATCTACAATAAAACTATTTCAAAATGCAGATAAAATCATATAGTCATTCATTTTTAGGAAAATATATTTTTTATCACGATATACCTTTTTTGTATATGTGTTGTATTAACATATATCACTACCATTCTTGGAGCCCTGTGCGGGTCCAGGTGTCAAAAGAATAGGCCTGCAGCAGCGCTAAGCTTGTCGTAAAAGGTGACTAAATAGTGCTCAGAACCCTGGCTGGGGTTATGGTGCTCTGCCCATAGAGAAACTGGGTTGTGTGCCCCAGGTGGTGGAATGGATAACCCTGGCATGTTACATGCTGGGGTCGTCAGGCCATAATACGGAAAACCTGATCGCAAACCATAGTGGTTCAACGTGTTGGGAAAGATGTCATGATCCTCGCATGTTAAAGAACCCTTCTGTGGTATTCACCTGGAGTAAGAACCATAGGGCTCCGCCACAGGAGGTTAAATTGCCCAACCCTATCCACCTCTCCCTATTTCCAGTGACAATCAAAATTTGTCGACCCCCATTTTCCCTGTGTCCCATCCCATTTTTCATTTCATCATTTCATGTTCATTTTATCATCCATTTCATGTTCATCGTCTGAATATAGCTGAAATATTGCTGCTTGGGTGTTAAACCCCGACAATCAATCAATCAACCATTCTTGGAAACACACCTGATGTATAGTTATGATATATATGATAAAGAAACATGACATCTCAAAATCTGTGTCACATGCCGTATCAACCCTCCATCGTATAATCCCTCCGGCTGGTGGCCCTTGGTTTGACATAGGAGTCTCAGGTTGATATGGCATATGATACAGATTTTAGCATGTAATATTCAGTACTGATATATATCACATAGCACAAAATGATTTTCAGATAATACTATATCTTTGAAATAAAAATTTGTATCTGTAGTATCGATTGGTTTGTATCTTTAGTATTGACTGGTATTTTTCATGACAGTGTCCTTACACACTGGATACTGTCAATGACCTACATGTACTGAAAAATAATAAACTGGGTGCAACTGTGAACTCAAAAATATAGTGTGCACTCATTATTGCAATATTGTTATTTTGTCAAGCCTGGAACTCAAAATTCTGTGATTCTGAGAATGTATAACTTCTGCTGAAAATTCAATAAAGTTTTAAATTATTGACATTATATTCCAGTCAATTTTACATCTTTCTCAGTAATTTCTGAAATCCCATTATCATGATTATTTAATTGTTTGTCATAAGGCAATATATGTATTTGTATGGGGGCAGTGGAGATATAGCATTTTATCATGTTTTTCTAGAATGTTATTTCTACAAACCTTTAAGGCTTTCATTATTTCAGTAACCAGCTGACATTGTCTTTCTAGTAACTCTACAATGTACCTAAAGTATAAATACAACAGTACCAATGATAACTTTGTGGGTATAACTGGCCTTCAGCAACTACAGGTTGAACAGATATATCTCCTTTTCCTTAAAAGCAGTTTACAAAGTTATAAAGTATAATATTATCATAAGTATGCCAACAAAACTTTACAACAACTTGACATTTACCTGAGTTTTAATTTGATATTATTATAAAAATAGCAGTGATTTACTGAATGTTCACTGTGTAAAACTTTTCTATATTTCACACTGTTAAATAAAACATGTAATTTCACTCTTCAGCTTTCTCCGAGTCAAAACGTCATAACACGAATATCAATCTGCCATTCATAAAATTTGAAATTTATGTTGAAAAAAAGCACAGATAATGGAGGAAATCTATCTAATAAATAAGATAATCAGTTGGTAATCATAAATAACCAAAATATGATCCTGCATGTCAAGAACGCAGTAATTTTTAACTTGTGCATGGAACTTGACACTCATTAAATCTAGGTGTTCTTTACTCCTACAACGTAAGAGGTTGAAATTCCTTTCCCATACTCCAACCTCTTACGTCCAAGTGCCATATTGCATAAAGCTTGTTCCAATGTTCTTTGAAATTGGCAGAATAATAGTTAACTATTTTCCATTTAAAATGTTTATACAGTTTCTTTACCATAACATGGGAGAAGGTGACTAAACTGAAGAAAAACAAATGGCCTACCTGATGCGAAAATCCAGCAAAACTGGAAATCTTTTGCAAAAGCAGTTAAAATGAACTTCATATTGGTTTTTAGGTTTTTGACTGTGTAATTCCAGTTGATAAAATGATGGATTTTAAAATTTGCTAAACAAACATATAACAAACATATAAAATTAACCAACAAATTGCCTTTACCAACTTAATGTCCGTTTTGTCAACTATATTTTGTATTCGGTAAAATAAGTGACCTTGTTCAAAATGGCTGGTCATTTTGACAACCGTCTTCGTTACAAATGTTTTCTAGGTATTTAACAAATATTTCGGATTTTTATTGCTTGATTTCCAGAAGGTTAAACTTCTTTTAGGTAAAAAAAGAGACTTAAAATATTTTAAAACACATATTTAGCTAATTCACATTTAGGGTGGCTTTCAACATGTCAGATGCTAGAAGTTAGGATAGCACCAAGTCAGAAAATAGCTTGTCAGACAATCTCTAATATTGCTGAAGTAGGCATCCTTCGGTACTTGTGGTCATATTTTGGTTATTCGCTCTTTCTAATTAATTATCCTATATCTTACCGAACTTTTTCTTCTGTATCTTTTCCTTTATGATCCTCTTCAAAAATCTGCTTCACTAAAAAATGACCTTGTTGTATTCTGAAACATTTATACATGTATACTGGGGTCTCACTCTATCATGTACATTTGTATACTGGGGTCTCACTCTATCACAGTAGTTAACTGCTTTCTAGACCAAGGAAAAACAGCCCTATGGAAAGTGGATTTTTATTTTGTCTGAAGTTAGAACAAAATCTAGCCCTTCAGTGCATAAAACCTATTTTCCTGATACAGCATCTTTAAAACTCAGTAAAAGGTAAGGTAAATTTCTGTACCTAAACAATGTTCCTGTTGTATCACTACATTGAAAAGATTATATTCCAAAAAAAATAATTTTTTATCAAAAACTTTGCAATGGTAATTTGTAGGGATGCACTTCAACAACTTTTCAATAGATCGTGATAACATTAAAATCCTTATTTCATCTACATTTAGTTTGACAACAATTTTCTGAACATGACCATCGAAAATTTTGAAAATGGCCAAAAATCACATAAAAATTTTGAGTTGGTCCCTAATTTTCCTGCCCAAGAGAAAACTTGACAAATATGTGGTTTCAAAGTTTACACTATGTTCCAATGTCAAGCACAACATATACTGAAAATGAGCATGGTTCCACTTTCTTTGTCTAGCCATACTGTGATACAGTGGGACCCGCAATATAGAGGGAACAGAGTATATTATGTAAATTCTTCATTCCTCAGAAAAACAAAAAAACAAAATAAAACCAACATGAATTCGAATAATTGTAATTAACAGATTAAATAACTAATGCATGTTTTATGTGAGACTTTCAATATTTCTGTATTTAAGGAAAATTAATTCAATGTTTCTAATTTTGAACAGTTAATACAAAATTACTTTGTTTGCTTTAATTTATAGAAAGTGTAAACTGACCCGAAACCAGATAATTTAATATAACCTGTCCAAAATTAAGGAACATTCCATGTAATTTAATTTCTAATGATCTTACAAGTAAATCCAAATACTAAGAATTGGTTCATATTTTGTACGGAATTATATGAATTGTGGAATGCAGACTGATCATTTTAATGACATCATAGTGCCAAATCAGATTTATACACAAGATACATGTAACCTGGTTTGCTAAAAAAAAAAAACACAAATCAGAAACCATGTTACAAATCATATTAAGATATTAAAGTATGATTTGTGAGAGACATTTTTATCAATATTTCTATACATTGTATAGGTATAGTACTGTTTACCCATTTTATTGTACAACTTGCTATAGTGCATCATGTGGTGGAAATAAGGTCTTTAACAATTACAAAATTATTGATATTAAATGTTAACATATACCTCCTGATGATGATTTCTTTCCTATCCTTATCAAAATGTTGTTTCCTTAAGTCTACCCCGAGATCTGACAATCTACAAATTATAGTAAATATAAGACAAACAGACGAACAGACAGACAGAGTTGTAAATAAACTAGTAATACATTAATTCAAGATGTTTCATACTTTAGTTCATCCAATAAAAAAAGACGGAGCACTGCATTCAAAC
Organism: Perna viridis; assembly: GCA_037379345.1. Lineage (NCBI taxonomy): Eukaryota > Metazoa > Mollusca > Bivalvia > Mytilida > Mytilidae > Perna > Perna viridis. Next base: position 59,133,731 of record CM074513.1, read on the forward strand.
CAGTTATTGTAATAGTTAAAAAAAACCATGTCAGTCATTGTACAGGCATATAGCATTAAAGTGAATCAAAAATTAACACAAATTAAACTACAGATGTGAAGAATACATGTATGTCTGTTAGATAAGGTAGCTAACTACTGGTCATTTTTACTACATGTACATGATTATTTTCAATATAAATGATACTATTAACACAAATAAGCATTAAACATTGTGGTAAAGTTACAAAAAAAATCTAAATATCTTGTATGGTCAAACAAAATCTTAATACTTCCTTAAAATTACCATATAAAATTTAAAAGACCTACAGAAATTAAAATTACTTTACCTATATTTCATTTTATAATTAGAAAATTTGGCACCTACAGTGTACCAGACCAACTCAATTATTTTAGGCTGTGTTGCCTATAGGGAATGGCAAACTATTATCGGTATTGTCTTGCTTTAGTTAAGAACATGTAGATCGAAACATTGTAATTTACTCACATATTCATCAATCTAACAGTGTCATCTTTGTTTACACTGTGGGTACTTGTTGCTGAAATCAAGAAAAAAACATGTCCATCTAATTATGCAAGACATATATTAAGAAATACAGGTTATCTTACATACAGCATAGATACAATAAAATAAGAGTACCTGTAATTTGACATGCTACAAATGCATTTTATAACAATGTCCACCATTGGTAAAACAATGAGCCAATGCCCATTAGTGACCCCTGCACCCAAACTTTAGAATAAGCATTCCAACCACATGATAAAAACACAAACAGGATATTGTACTGAATTAAAATCTAATCTAGGGTATACTTGATAAACCTTGTCACAAGTTGTTGCTAAGGAAAGTGTGATGCAGCTGTACCAGTAGTCATCAATCATAATGGCTTAAGAATATCCACAAAAGGTTTGCAAAAAGTCTAGATTGAATAAGCGTGGACTCCTAGCTGACATTGTATATCAAATATAAAGTGGGTGTGATAGAAGCTGCCGAGATGAGAGAAAATTCTGTAAAATTCTGTGTGGCTATACATGTATAAAAAAATGCTAAAATATAGTTTCTTTGAACAAGTGGAAATATTTTTTTGCATGGCCTGTATTTGGTAAAAAATAATGAAGGTATACTCCCCTTCAGTAATCACTGAACATATGTTCATGTATGAGAAAATCATGTTTTTTGAAGTACATGTACATGAATATCAATTTACAATTACAATTGCCATGTACAGGCTACATGTACTTGTTTTTATGTACATGTGAAATACAGAGGAGTAATCATAATATTCATTGTACATTGTATGATTGATTCCTCCTATTACATGTACTTACTATCTCCTGCCTGTACTTCGTTACTATGTCAATAATTCATCCTATTACCGGTACTTACCAAATTCTGCATGTTTTGTGACTACATGTATGTCAATGATTCATCCTATTACCGGTACTGACTAAATTCTGCATGTTTTGAGACTACATGTAAGTCAATGATTCATCCTATTACACGTACTTACATGTACCATCTTATGCCTGTATTTTCTGACTATGTCGATGAATCATCATACATTTGTATTACTTACACTGTACCAGCTCCTGCCTGTATTTTGTGACTATGTCAATGATTCATCATATAATATTACTTACCAGCTTCTGTCTGTATTTTGAGACTATTGATTTGCTCTCGCATCCACAACTCTTTATTGTATGTTTCCAATTCTGTCTCTCCAACTTCAGTGGTATTTTCTACTGTTCCAGACATGACCACTACAGCTGAAATGCAGATCATTGAAAGCACGCTTGTATCAGACCATAATTGACAAAGTGTAGTTTTTAAATTTGTTGTTAGTACAGTTAAGGTATTTAAAAGTGTAACTCTGACATTGGTGTCAGGAAACTTGAAAAAAAAAACAAAACACCTCAGTCTGAGAGTATTCTTAGCTGTTAGTGATAGAATAAAATCCCAAGTCTTTGATTGAGTTGTCATGGAAATTAAAAATATTCTCATATATGTACTTAAAAGTATTTTACAAAATTTGTGGTTTTACATTTTGTTTGACTAGAAATTAATTGAAGTTATACTTAAGTTTTACTGTACACATTTTGTACATGTACATCCAACAGGATGAAATTTACTATGACATACATTGTACATGTATTTTGTTTAAGTATGAAACAGGTGTAACCTGTAAGAGGACAAAGTTACATGTATAAGCTACAGAGATCTTACTGATAATTCATGCAATCTGAAAATAGGTGTCATTCAATGTGGAAGTAGACTGGGTATCACTTGTATGCTGAAGGAGTTGTCCCACATTTTTGCACAATTGGAAATGCTTAGCCATTTTTGCTACACTTTAATGTAATGAGGAACACTGGGTAGTTCAGGGAACTTCCAATTGTTGTAAAATTTGCAAAACAGATCACCTTCAGTCAGACTAAAATATGATGACTTTGTTCTCTACATTTACAATGTACAAAGGCCAAATCTGTGCTACAGATTCCCTCTTGAATTATATTTACATGTACTCACAGGACATAATTAAGGACAAATCACAAACTACAATATATCTGCTCATGTTCTTCTAGTAATAGATTATTTGAAATGACTACTTTTGCTGCATTGTGTATAATCAGTGATATTGTTGGCTTTTTTCTAAACTACCTCATCCTTTTTTATTGGAAAAATACACGCCATTTTTTAAAATTGGGAAACTGTACAATACAAATGTAACAAGTTTGTAGTTGTAAATGTTTAATTTTATAGAGGATGTCAAGAAAAATAAATCATAAACATTTATTCAGTTTATTATATTGAGCAGAAACACCATATTCTTCCCTTTGACCACCAATTGGGAAATAGTTTATTTTATTTGGAATGATTTTTTTGCCATTTCATAAGGATTGTGAAAATTTGGGTACAATGTATTTATAGGCAAACAATTTCACTAGTGATATCCCTAAAAATAATTCATGTGCAATATTTCCTTTCTTGCAGACAATATTTTTAGATTCCACATAAATTTGTAAGACATTTTCATCTATAACAAGAAAACTGTAAGACTTTCATACACTATCATGACTATTTGACATAAAAAATTGTCCAAAATTATTTGTATGAATCATTTTATTTCTACATTTTCCCTTAAATTGAACTGTTTAGAAGTACTTCAAATTATTAACATCACCAAAAATGACTATGTTTATCATTGAAAAATCTAGAGAAGTCTAAATTTTACCTGAATAAAAGAGAGACTTCACAATACTAGAGTTAACATATTAATTTGTATTGTTATTAGCTTAGATCCTTGGTTTCAATTATGAGGAAGAATTTTTCCATACATTTACAATATAATTAGTTGACAACATTTTTACAAGCTTTGAATTATTAACATTTTGCTGTTTGCCATTGTGACCTCTTTTTTAAAGCTAAAACCTGAACAGGGGAATCCACTTTCAAAGCTCATGCATGCATGGCTGACATGTATCTTCAAATGGAGCACATACATTGATAAATTCAGTAGTCTATGAGTCATTGCATAGTATCAGAAGCAAACATTTCCAAAATGAATGTAATTACATGTATGTCCACTTTGGTCATGTTCCATCTGCACCATGAAAACTGATTGATTCATTGTGCCATAGTTTTCCTTTTCTCTTTCGTCTATGCCGACTTGACCTTTTATAAGTAACTTGGCAGGTGTTTCTAGAAAAGTAGAGGATGCTTACCCCACTAGTGCACCTGGTCCATGCTCCCAGCTTTTAGTGGAGTCCTAGTTGCTCATTAGATTTTGTTACTTTGTATGTATCATTTTAGTTGCTTCATCTTCTCTGTTGTGTATATCTGTTTTTCATGTTTGGTCTTTATCCCTGGATTACTTTCTTTTGATTTGAGCTTAAGAACCTTGGTTCCCCTGATTACTCTTTCAAACAAAGATTTTTGAAATCTTTTCGCATCATCTGGTAGTTCAATGTACATATATCAAAATGTACATTTAATCACAATTACTGTCAGAAATATTTTCTTCGTGTACATCAGTGTCATCATGTTTAATGTACATGTACAATACTACATGATCATGTTTATGGATAGGGCCTATCCAGTGGACTTAAAATCTCATTAATGCAGCACTTTCATGTACAAGGGAGAAGCAGTGTTCATACATGGTTAGTTTAGTATTTAATGATGTTCAAAAACATGTACACATTAAAATGGAAACTTTATTAGTAATGCTGAATTACATGTACATCTGCATGGTGTATATTAAGTTGATAGTTTCAACCAATTGCACAACTCACCCTGCAATCCTCCTTTTTTTTATTTGGATAGTGATACATGTATGTTGGGTTGGGGGCCAGAACAATATGCTATAATAAGTTGGGAGATTTATCAATACATGGGAGTAACTAACTTCAATTGCTTCAAATGACTTTCAGGTTGAAATAGTCTCTAAACTGCATGTCAACTACATTGTAGAAATTGAAAAAGGCATTGGTGCCAGTGGAGGAAACATACTTTTCAAATTTTTCACTCTCAAGCTTGAGTAGGGCACTTTTTTTTGCAATGTAGTTTTTGCTGTAGTTAGTCTTTGTTTTTCACAATTTTCCCATGTTTTCTCTTACTGATTATGTAATAGTTACTTAATTTATTGCTTGTAGACAGTTAAACTAACATAATGAATTATTATACTTCAGTACTTATTTTAATATATAAAAGTATTACAGTAATTTTGTGGTTTCGTTCTTTTAAGTTGTCTAGATAACTATTTCCCCTCCTGTTGAAAGTTTCCCTCTACGGTAAATTTCAAAATCAAATTTCCCAGACTTTTTTGTGTCATTCATTTCATTGGTTTAAATCGAATGATGTCATGGTAGTTTTTCAGTATAATAAAACACTTATTACACTCCTAAAAGGTGCTTTTATGGTAGTATTATCAACTTGGTTCTGTATACTTATGGCATGATAAAGCATCAATATCTGGTTTGTACATGTACCTTCATTTTCAGGAGCTGAAAAACAACATAATGGCAGACCACTATACCTAGTAAGATTCTGGATTTATTTTTCTGTATTCTGAAACATGTACTTGCTACTGTTAAAAATTTGATCAGGAACCAAAGAATCTCTAACACTAAGGTTAAATCCAGAGCATACCAAGCACTTGTAAGAACTACAGTACAGAGAGACATACATGTTGTACATGTACCATGACCAATCACTGTAGAAGTGGTATTTGTTAAACATTTTGAAATTGAATATCTTTTATATTTCTATAGATACATGTACATGTACAATCAAACTTATTTTTTTGCATTCAAATTAATATGCCCTGCCTCACTGAATGCTGAAAAAAAAATACAGAAATATCTCTTAAAACATGTAGTTAAAAAAGTAATTCAATGTCTACTATGAAAGTGGTTATCACTATCACAATGATTAGTCATGCTTCATGTATCCCTTTCTGTGCTGTGAGCTTGAGTACAGCTGCCATATTTGCGATCCACGCACCACAGAATAAAAAAATTGAAATGGTACTGACGCAAGCAGCTTACTATACAATGAGCGATTACATACATGTATGTTATAACAGTAGTATTGTCCCCCCCCCATTATGATTTACACTCAAGGTTGGCAATCACTAGCATGTACTGTAATAGTAGTATTGTCACCCCTACATTCCAGGTTGGCCATCACTAGCATGTTCTAAAACAGTAGTATTGTCACCCCTACACTCCAGGTTGGCCATCACTAGCATGTACTATAACCGTAGTATTGTCACCCCTACACTCCAGGTTGGCCATCACTAGCATGTACTATAACCGTAGTATTGTCACCCCTACACTCTAGGTTGGCCATCACTAGCATGTTCTAAAACAGTAGTATTGTCACCCCTACATTCCAGGTTGGCCATCACTAGCATGTTCTAAAACAGTAGTATTGTCACCCCTACACTCTAGGTTGGCCATCACTAGCATGTACTATAACCGTAGTATTGTCACCCCTACACTCCAGGTTGGCCATCACTAGCATGTTCTAAAACAGTAGTATTGTCACCCCTACACTCCAGGTTGGCCATCACTAGCATGTTCTAAAACAGTAGTATTGTCACCCCTACACTCCAGGTTGGCCATCACTAGCATGTACTATAACCGTAGTATTGTCACCCCTACACTCCAGGTTGGCCATCACTAGCATGTTCTAAAACAGTAGTATTGTCACCCCTACACTCCAGGTTGGCCATCACTAGCATGTTCTAAAACAGTAGTATTGTCACCCCTACACTCCAGGTTGGCCATCACTAGCATGTACTATAACCGTAGTATTGTCACCCCTACACTCTAGGTTGGCCATCACTAGCATGTACTATAACCGTAGTATTGTGACCCCTACACTCCAGGTTGGCCATCACTAGCATGTACTATAACCGTAGTATTGTCACCCCTACACTCTAGGTTGGCCATCACTAGCATGTTCTAAAACAGTAGTATTGTCACCCCTACTATCTAGGTTGGCCATCACTAGCAGAGTGCCATATCATAACTAGACTTGTCATATTTTACAAAATAATTAATTGTTCACTGTCTCATTGCCATTCCATTTGGCATCCTGGTAACAACCAACAGTAGTTTAAGAAAACAGTATACAAGTACCAATATACATGTACATGTAAATGGTCATTTTTTCCCACCACAAAATTATTCAATGGAACTTACAATGTACAATGAACTAGTCAAAATAGTGAAGTCAGACACAATAGACATACATGTACATGTACATATATTCATTAAACCCTAAAATCCACGTAAATATTTTTAACTGCTGATGTAAGAACTATTTTCTTTCTTTAAGTCGCTAATATTGTTAGTGACTTCTTGCACTCGTAATTTCAGTACTTTACATTTGCATAATTTTTTACATTTATGTATTACTACTCTACATTATGATGCTGATCGGTGCCACATTTACCTGCATAGCTTCCTAGTTCAAGCTTCATATGAGAACAAAATGTACATCTTAATCATCCAGATGTGTTCTACAAGTTTTTTGCTTGTATGAGAATGGGAAGTTTACACTTTACAATTGACTATATAGGTCATATACATTATCAGGGCCCCCATATGTGTGTGTGTGTATATATACAGATTGATTACAATTTTTTTAATAAACCTACACGCTTCTATAATTTTACATCATGGGAAACCAAACTATTAATAAAACTGAATGTAAACTTAATGTTTGTGACAAGGTATGGTATGACAGGGAACACTCACTGCAGTAGTGTGTGAACCCTGACTTCGCAAAACCCTGTACAGCTCCAATTTATAAAACCCCAAACCAAGGTATGGAATGTTTCGGCCAGCCAGCTTCGAACCATTTGAGACCCCCATTTCAGACAATGTTTAAAACCTGTCCTGGACAGTTTGTTTCAAGCCCTTTTGTTGTGACCAATGCAATACTGGTAGACCACACCAGGCTTAGAATCCTTGAATTATTTATATAACCCTTATAAATAGTTCTCTTACCTATTACTCTCTGTGCTCCGTTACAGCTTGATTCAGAATGAATACAATTTCAAGATTTTGATGCGTTATATACTATAAGGGCAGACTTCGAAGACACCCCATTTATGTAATTGAGATTCTCTTCTTTGTAAGATAGGTTCGGGGTTAAAGTGTATTGCTTCCGAATGATAATGGGCATATTCAACCTGCTAATGACACTATCCACTAGAAAAGCAGAGGACGCTTACCCTACCGGTGCACCTGGTCCATGCTCCCAGTTTTTAGTGGAGTCCGAGTTGCTTATTTACTTTTGTTACTTTGTATGTATGATTTTAGTTACTTTATGTTCTTTGTTGTATGTCTGTTTTCCATGTCTGGTCTTTGTCCCTGGATTACATTCTTCTGATTACCGCTATAACCTTGGTTCCCTTGATTACTCTTTCATCCATTACAATAACCCACTTCTAGTTGTAATAAACCAAAGAACTTAAGTGTAGCTCTATGTATCCATGATAAACATTTCCTTGATTAAATCTATTTTTTTTCAGATATTATAAGCCATTTTCGTCACAATAGCAAGCCAAAAAACAGGCATAGAATATTTGACCATTAGCAACTTGGAAGACTTCAGTCTTTGATTTTAAATTGTGACTTATTGTGTATAAATGTGTATATATATATATATATATATATATCAATTTGAATAAATCATGCATGCACAGCAGCACAGGAAGTAATTTTCAACGACTTGAAAATTTTGAAACCAGAAGACACTGGGACGTTAAACTGTCGACATTTATGAATAAATAGTATGTAAATATGAAATTTTCATTTTGAAAGTTCAGTTCAAAATTTAAAAACATACCCAACAAAAATATTTGCTGCACCGAATTAAAAGGGATTTGGGATTAGACATAGAAAATAAAAAATATAAATTAATCAAAACATATTGTACAGATCATGAGTTGATCAACACTTCCTGTTGAAATATGCGGGTAATTGTATTAAGATAAACTTACAAAGGCTCAAGATATATCATAAGTATCATTTGATTAAAATTGGAACCTTTCCCATAATGTTTACATTTGGAACTTCCCGCCAAACCGTTCCAGAAAATGACCAATTTTAAATTTCGAATCGAGAACGGAAACAATCCGGACGTTGCATCCATCCTTACAATGCACCAAGTCATATTAATTATAGGTTTCTGGATGTACAATTAAATCGAATGTTGTTTTTATTTAGTTAGTTTGTATGGTGTTACTTCGGTTTATTTATTAGCAATACAATATGTTCGATTATGTTTGAAAAAAAATTAGTTGAAGCGTGGCACCCGCAAATCTGGGATCACCCTTAGTTTTTTTTGTTTAGGTAGTCTGGCTGCATATTTGATAGGGGGAGCTAGCCCCCTATGGTTTGCAAAAGAGAACTGATATGTTGCATACTTTTTGTATGAAGAATGGTGTTTTGATTTCAATCTTGACAATTAAGACCAAAAAATGTAATAAATTAAGTAAATTTCAAATACCCAAGGACCTGGGGCATTTTCCCCAGGATTCTGATCATAAATAGGGCCAATTTCATGCGTCCGCATTCATTGGAATCTTTAGGGAAAAAAAAACTCTTATTGGTCCCGAAAATGCAAATTTGTGAAAATTTGGACAGATGAAAAATACAAAAAATTGCAACAAAAATCATAGAAAATGTATTTTCGATATTTTTTTGGGAATTCCCATAAAAGCTCATCTACAACCCCCCACAGTGTATGATTTTTTGCATAGTGTGATTTAAGAAAAAAAAAAACACAAGATGGTTGGTAATGTGCTTCAAGGTGACAAAGAAACTTTTTTGCTAAAAATATAGAACACAAAAACAGTAAACGTTACGTATCTTATTACGACCAACCTTGTTTTTAACAAAAAATTAAAATGAAACTTTCAAAAAGTGAAATTATTAAAACTGTACATACTGAAATTTAGTATTTTCTAAATTTGACTATAAATCATCCTCCCAAGTCAGGGTTTTGATTAAAGTTTGGTAAAATTTTGAGACTTTGATCAAAAATCGAAAAAATAAAATTTGAAAACTTTTTAAAATATTAAACACCGACACCAACTGGTTTGGCAGTTGTACTCTGCATTAGTTTTTGGTTCGAATCTGACACGGGAATGTCTTGTTATGTTTTGAATTTTTTGATAATAAATGTTATTAAGTCGCCGACCACGAAGTGGCAGTGACTTATTGTTTTTACTGTGTTTCTTCTTCTTCTTCTTCTTCTTCTTCTTCTTCTTCTTATCCTTTTTCTAAAAAGTAGATGATCCGATTGAGATGAAACTTTTCAAGATGTTAGAACTACTCTTCGAAGAATCCAGAACCTCAATAAAAAATTTCCAGCCGCCGCCATTTTTTCAAAATGGCCGCCGGACTAAGGGTTCCCATATTTTTACACTGGAAATTGGTACGTCATATATCTCGAAAACCGCTCATCAGAACTTGACGAACCTTGGTGTATACATTAAGCTCAATAGTCTAAATAAATTCACAAAAAAAAATCGCGAGCGTCTCGGCCACCATTTTCAAAATGGCCGCCAACGGGGTCGAAATTTCAAATTTGTCAGATTTTGATGAAAATTGATATTTAAGTTCTTTGAGTCGTCCTGATTAATAATCTGCGGCTCAATTAGCAATTAGAACTATGTGTCGCACGCCATTTTCAAAATGGCCGCCACCGCGCGCGAAAATTCCAAGTTGTTCGATTTTTATGAAAATTGATATCTAGGTTCTTTAAGACGTCCCGATTAATAATCTGAGGTTCAATCGGCAATTTTAGCTACGTTTCGGCTGCCATTTTCAAAATGACCGCCACTACGGTCGAAAATTTTATTTAGGTTTTTTAAGTCGTGCCAATTAAGAATCTGCGGCTCAATTGGAAATTTGAGCCACATATCGACGGGCATTTTCAAAATGGCCGCCACCGCGGTCGAAAATTTAAACTTTTTTCGGTTTCATTGAAATTTGATATCCACGTTTTTTACGCTGCCTCGATTGATAGCAAGCAGTTCAGTTGACAATATCTTTCTCATAAGACGGATCAGGAAACGGAAGGCAACTTCTACACGTTTCGTGTAAACGTGAAATTTAATTATTAGAATGCCATTTCTTACTTTCGAGGTCCGGGTGTTAAAAGAATAGGCTTGCAGCAGCGCTAAGCTTGTCGTAAAAGGCGACTAAATAATGCCCAGAAACCTAGCCGGGGTTAGGCGCTCTGCCCACAGAGCAACTGGGATGTGTGCCCCAGGTGGTGGAATGGGGTACCTCTGGCATGTTACATGCTGGGGTTGTCAGGCTATAAAACGGAAACCTGACCGCAAACCATAGTGGTGCACCGTGTTGGGAAAGATGCCACGTTCCTAGCACGTTAAAGAACCCTACTGAGGTATTCTTCCGGAGTAGGAACCATAGGGTTCCGCCATAGGAGGCTAAATTGCCCGACCCTACCCACCTCTCCCTATTTCCAGTGGCAATCAAAATTTGTCGACCCCATTGTCCTTGTGTCCCATCCCTTTTTCTTTTCATCATCATTTCATGTTCATCGTCTGAATATAACTGAAATATTGCTGCTCGGACGTTAAACCCGAACAAACAAACAAACAAACTTACTTTCGATAATCGATTAGTCATAGTTTATCACAGAAAAGTTCGCATTTTAAAAGTTCTCAACCAAATATATCATCGATTCGTGACGTATGTAAACGCCTAATTGTATCATTTACTTGCTAGTACGTTTCGATGAACAAAATACTGAGAAAGAGGGTGCCATCCATGCTAAAGTATCCTGTGTGAAATACTTTCCATCGGTAAATTTGTTTAATTTAATCCGGGGACATTTTGTGATAGTTGAATGTTTTTCGTGGCCGTTAAATTGTTTCCATATGCACAATCATTCACGTTATAGATGGACCTGTTAGATTATATTGACCGAGGACTTCGTCCTCGGTCAATATAATCTGAATAATTACATATATAATGTATTAAAAGTCCATTATTGATAAATATGAAAAGTGAAAATTACATATGCCAGGTCCGAATTTCGAATACGCAAAATGCAATATTATTTCCAGAATGCGCTTTTAATTGAATATATAAATTACAGACGTTTCGCAGTCAATACGGTAAGGATCCGTTTGAATATAGAGACGGGCTCATATATAACGTACAGTATTGACATTGTTAAAAGTCCATAATTAATAAATATTTTCATAACACGTTAATCGCAATGAATCATGAACTGTTATCGTATTCATTCATTTCTTATATCTAAAGGCTAGAAACCACTAATTCCACTTCCCATAGGCTTCTATGCTTATTTCACAATATTCAATGGCTTCTCTGGACTTTACCTTAACTTTAACCTGCAGAGGACTATATATCAGCATGATTCTACATATGTCAGCTCACAATTCTCAGAATGGCATGTGGGGTAAGCAGACTTGCAGTGCAGTACTGGTCACCGGAAGTGAAGGGTCTATAAATAGCATGGGAAATCCCAGTGTTTTCACAAGATAGGGGTATATTTAGAAATCACTATGGAGATTAGACTTCACATCACAAGAAGCAAAATGCACCTATAAAATATACAGAAATATTTTTCCTTTCAGAAACTGTTTAATTTTTTAAAATAAAATGAGAACTTTTTCACAGCACTACGAGGAACTGGGGGTAATATCTGCGTAGGACTATTTTTGCGTACGTTCCAAATGCTCATTGGTTGAATTGGTGGTCTGTAACCTAAAGTGATCGTATATAGCATTCGTAAATCACTCGTAAAAGTGGCTTCGTGATTAAGTGTTACTAATCTTGTAATTTTTTAAGATTCGTAAGGGATCGTAAGAAACATTCGTGTTGGTGAAGGACTATAAGTATCATGATGCCGTTCGTACGTCCTCAGTTCTAATCCGCAACTCCTCTAAAACCGCTGTTCAAATTAAATAAATCACAAATTATTTATTTCATGATGTAATAGTGCACCCCTCATTTTATTTTTCATCTGAATGACCTTTGGGGTTAAAACTTTCCTTATTAATATAATGCAAAGCATGGACTTAGTCATTTGTCGACCATGGGGACCAACTCACCTAAAACCGTTGTATAAACTTTGATGAAACTTTCATTAATTCTTTATCACATAATGCCATTATGCTGCTCCTGTTTTGTTTTTACATCTGAAGGATGAAAAGCGAAATGTATATAGAGTTCATGGTGTCCGTCCGTTCCTCATTACCTTCGTTCGTTCGTTCGTTCGTGCGTCCCAAATTCTTATCCACAATTTTACTCATCTGAAACCGCTGAATGAAATTAGATGAAACTTTCACAGATTCTGGCTGTATTATATGATGCCATTGCGCACCTTCTATTTTGTTTTTTTTTTCATCTGAAAGCTTAACTCACTTATGGGGTATCCTATACGGTATCTGGGAACGGAAACGGGGGTATCACCAAGTGATCTTTGCTCACAGTTAATGTCATGCATTGTTTCAGATTAAAATGCACTATATAGTGTAGCACTTGAGCCCGCGGTTAACGAAGCTTTATATATATTTTCAAAAGACGGTCCAATTTAGTTTACCTGTTAATATGTTTTAATCAGTTGGTAGCGATATAGGATGTCATTGAATTTATCTTCTTTTCATCGGCATCGACAACAAATAATTGCAACCATTATGCGAATTTACTGATTCAAGAAAACTAAATGATTAAAACTGTTTTCAACAAAAGTATCAAATATCTTTCTAAAAGGGACTGCCCATTAACTCATAGTGGCTCAGTTGAACTCTCCATTGTTATCGCAAAAATACCAAACTCAAAGAACGTTTTATTGTAAAGCTATTTGAAAACGCATTGATTTGAAATCCTGTATTATTATATACCCAATGCACGATATTTGATGCATAAAAACATAAAAACCGAGGAGGACGATGGTGCACAGGAGTTTCGTTTTTTCATTCATTTTTTTCGCCGTCACAAAAAGTGATATAACCTGCAAGCAGCGCGTGCTTACAGTGTATGAAAAAAGAAAAATTGTCGGTACTGGAGATATCCTAAATAAAGAAATAGACTATGTTTCTCTGGAGCAATGTGCTGCCGTCTGTACGGCAGATGATAGCTGTAATGGAGCAAATTATCAGGACGCCATTCGTAGATGTCAGACGCAAAGTACCAGTGCCGATACCATACAAAGTGAAATAGAAACAGCTTTAGTTAAAACAGACGGTAAGTCGCATGCTGCCGTACCAATACGAAAAATATCTAACTGGAACCACACATGTACGCATGATCGCATGAAAATCATATTTCATTTAATTTAACAAGGAGCTGCCCGAAAACTTTGATCCCCACAAACTTTTGTAGGATCATTTCAGCAACTGAAAGTTTTATTCTATCTATCATAGTTTTCAAGATATTGACGGAAAACTGTAAAAGAGTCATTTTTTACCTTTCAATGGCAATAACTCTTACGAGGAGTCGTCTTTGTTCTATTTTTAGTAACAGCAACCATGTTTTTTATGGATAAAAAATCCCCACAATAATTCTATGAAGAATACACAAAGGAACATTCATACCAAGTTTGGTTCTGATTGGCCAAGAAGTGTTAGAGGAGATTTTGGAAATAACATTAAAAACGTCGAAAAAAGGCAACAACTTGGCTTAACAGATTAAAATGAAAATTTGACCATAGATTCCATCATTCTGAACACTTTTAACCATGTCAGAATTTGGCTAAACGTAACAATTTTGGAGATATATGCGAAAAACAACTGTCTGACCCCTATGATCTATTTTTAGTAACGGCGGATAAAAAAATCCCAAATTAGTTCTATGCAGGATACTCCAAGGAACATTCACACCAAGTTTGGTTCCAATTGGTCAAGTAGTGTCAGAGGAGAAGAGTTTTGAATATTTGTTAACGACGCCGACGGACGTCAAGACGTCAAGTGACAGCAATAGCTCACATGGCCTTTGGTCAGGTGAGCTAATAAAAAGGTCCTCCTTGTGGTTTATGTACATGAGCAAAGCATGCAGTTAAGAGTTTCACAAGAACATAAAACACCCTGGACCTATAAGAACATAATTATTTACATAACAATATTAGCAAGAGCTTAATTAATTTAAAAAAAATACAATTCTAAAAAGGCCATTATTGTGCTTTATGCAAATGAGAAAAACCATTGAAGATTTTCTCAAGTGCACAAAAGAACCAGGAACGGTGCATTAGGACTTTGCGAAAAAGCACTACAAGCATCTATTAAAATAAGGGGGTTACTCCTTACCAGTGGAGGGGAGGATTGAGTATTTAAAAGGAAGTGATTAAAAGAAATACAAGATCATGTGTATATATAAAAAGATGCCTGTCCCATGAGTGCAGGACACTCGAAAAATTAAGTATTAATTTTCAAAGATGCACAAAATAAAGAAAATCAATCCGATACAGGTTTTTCATTCTTTTGTGCAAAGAGGCAGAATTCAGAAAGAATATCAGCATCTTCAAAATTTAATAACTATTTTGCTTTGTTTTTGTAACTGCTCTTCTTTATCATAAGTTGATGAGCTGAAAGTTTTATCTTCGTCAGGGTCCTTCTTTTATCAAAACATTTTATATCTACATGTACATCTTTAATATGAATTACTACATTTTACGAAGTATATCACTTCTCTACACACACTGTACAATTACCCAAACAAAAGGAATAACTTACTGTTATCAACTATGCCTTACAATTACCCAAACAAAGGAATAACCTATTGTTATCAACTATGCCTTACAATTACCCAAACAAAGGAATAACCTATTGTTATCAACTATGCCTTACAATTACCCAAACAAAGGAATAACGTATTGTTATCAACTATGCCTTACAATTACCCAAACAAAGGAATAACGTATTGTTATCAACTATGCCTTACAATTACCCAAACAAAGGAATAACCTATTGTTATCAAGTATGCCTTACAATTACCCAAACAAAAGGAATAACCTATTGTTATTAACTATGCACTCAAATTTACTCTTTTTTTCAGTTGCCACTTTACATTACGACTGCAGCTTACTTGACCCACCAACACATATAACAGGCTTGAATCAGGTGTTTGTCGGGAGTTGTACAGGGCTCGATGTGTTCTGTGATTTAGACACTGATGAAGGCGGTTGGCTGGTAAGTCCTATTTTTGTTCGGTACTAAAAACCTTCATGCTATCATTTACCTGCTGATTCATTAAGTACCAGTCCATATAAAATTATAATTGTGTGGTACATGATAGGAGTTGATTTCCCTTTATTGTGTTTTTTTTTTGTATTTATTTTTAACATTTCCGTTCAGAAATTTGAAGTTTTTCTTATATACATTTTTAAACATAACTTGTTTCAGGTCAATAATTTGTGTATATTATTTACAAAATGCTTTCATTGTAGAGAGACTGTCTTTGAAAAACACAAATTAATTATTGTGATGTCTTATTAGTTTTATTTAATAGTTTTACTCGGTATACTTATTCAATATTGCTATACATTGTACATATCTTCTTTAGGCTGATAATTTTATAATTTTCTGCTCCTTTAAAATATATCTACAAATAAATCACGAGAGAAGTTACATAGGAATAGAAATCACAGAAAATAGAAATTAAATTACCTTAAACTATATAGTGGTATACCAGATCCTTTCTAATGAACATATTATTAAGTTCGCAAATTGATATTGGAATCCACCATGTGCCATCCACCCATATATCTGTTTGATACTTATGTTTATCTGTACTTACTTTATTCAGGTGACGAATTTATTCTATTTGTATTTAATCTCATGCTTGTAGGAGTTATTAGTACTCAGATAAAGACCAGGGACATATCCAAAGGTTTTGACAAGGGAGGTTCAGAAATAGGGGTTCCAGGCTTTTGCCAAAATTTTACACGAAATAATCAGAAACCTTTCCAATAAAGGGGGGAAGGGGTTCCGACCCTGGATCTGCCACTAAAGACTTCTTTGTGGGTGACTGTGACTCATATGTTTCTGTAAAAATTCTGCAAAAATGTATGAATGCAGGAAGTTTTATTTTTTCATGAGGGTCTAAAACTATTGACTAAAATGCTTATTTTTTCAATACAACTATCATGAAATACACAACAAAGAACATAAAGTAACTAAAATCATACATACAAAGTAACAAAAGCAAATGAGCAACTCGGACGCCACTAAAACCTGGGAGCATGGACCAGGTGCACCGGTAGAGTAAGCGTCCTCTGCTTTTCTAGAAACACCTGCCGAATTGCTCATAAAAAGCCAAGTCGGCGGTAGACGAAAGAGGAAAGGAAAACTATGACACGTTGAACAAATCAGTTTTCATGGCGCAGATGGATACACCGTAACGATCCACGAGTTCATGATGACAACCATAAAACTTCTGTAGTGATGACTTCAATCTTGTAGCAACATAACCCTATTCCAGAAGCCTATTTGTTAGAATTCTGACGCAATACAAAAAGTCTGTGTAGTTTCGGCAAGCTCTGACATAACGTATGAGTTGTGATATGAACACTCCATACGGAGGTGCTGAAGGAATGTTGCCACAGATGAAAGGAAAGTTGACAAGTCTGAATGAAAAGTCATCACGTTTGTCGTAAAATGTGGTCAATAGTTTTCCTTTACCATCGATTTCTATGTGTAGGTCAAGATATGATGCTGACTTCATAGTGTTTGTAGTATCCTTTATCTCAAGTTTTTTAGGGTAGATGCGATAGGGTCGAGCTTTCAGTTGAATGAAAATATTGTACTCACGGGCGATCTGAATTATGACTTACTTGTGTCCAATAATAACAAGCTTGTTGATATAATTAATATGCTCAATTCAAACAATGTTATAAGTAACGCAACGCGTTTAATGGCAGCGAGTAGCACTTTACTTGACCCGATTAAACTGAGCGATACAATGAATTATAGTTGTTTGATGTATTATATATACCTCAAGATATTAATGACCACAACGTGGCTGTTGTTTTTATAGAATGTCCGTTAAAGGGCTCAGGTCCTATTCAGGGAACTGTATAGTTACATGACAAAGCGTACAAAGAGAAAATTTCATTAAAAATGGAGGCTTTAGATTGGAATGCACTCCTCCAAGACGAAGTAGACGTTGATGAAATGTGTCGTATATTTACTGATAGTTATTTCTCCGTCGCGAGGGAGTGTATTCCAACAAAAGTTGTAACAGTTCGGAAAATGACAAACTCTGGTTTAACAGAACTTAATAAGAGAAATACGTGCACGTGGTCGTTTACTAAGGAAAGCAATTAAATCAAAGTTAGAGAAAGATGTATTAAATTATAAGTGGCAGAGAAATAAAGTCGGTTTTAACTATGAATAAGGATCTATCTATTGTACCAAAATATTTTTCATACGGGCCTAGAAAGCTAAATATACTGATAACCCTACTAAGATATTCTGCATCTTTTCTAAATTATGACCTGCACCGAGTAAATAATAAAACATCACAGTTCCGCTATGGATGTGGTACTAACATGGAAAATGTTGACCACTACCTCTTTCATTGTCCTTTATATCTAGTCCAAAGACAAACTTTGCTTAATAATTAAAACTGACTCTTTGATACTTATCCACTTAATGCAAACATTTTACTATCTGGAAGCCCAGAATTAGCATAAGAAGAAAACATTTGTATTTTTCAGCAGTTTTTTCAGTATATAAAAGGGTCAAAACAAATTTTTGTAGTATTATTTGTAAATGAAACTGATATTTTTTTTAAATTTGTTGCTGTTTTATAGACGTCATCACCTTCTCCAAATTATTTTCTCTCCAGCTAACTTTTAGTTATACTCATAGTAACGTTTACCTCATATAGTGTTAAAGCATGCTCTGTTATTCTATATGTAAATGTATATATTGTATTTAGGAAAGGACTTAATAAGTATGATTTACTTTTGTCCATTTTGTTTTGAGGAAATAAATAGATCGATGTAGATCAACATGTGTTGCCGTAATTATTAACTGATATTTCATACTACAGAATAACTTCCACAATTTGAGAAAAAAAATGAATTGAAAAATGTACTTGTATACCTTATCCTTCAATGTGCATGTATACCTTATCCTTAAATGGATACACCATGTCATTTGTTTGAACAGGTTATTTCAAGAAGAGAAAATGGATTGGAAGACTTCGACCGCTCGTGGACTGAGTATGAGGACGGATTTGGAAGTTTAGAAAAGGAATTCTGGCTTGGTTAAGTACTGTGATACAATGTATTATATACTAGTATAACGAGCATTGGTATGGTGAATGTGTCAAAGAGACAACAACCCCACCGGGACGAAAATGTCAGCAAAAGGTCACCTATTGGTCTTCAATGAACGACGAGGAAAGCCTCACACCACAGGGCAGGTTGCAGCTGGCCCCAAAATATCATCATACGCAGATACAGTGAAAGAGTTGCCCCATATACACAAGTAACGTAAACAATAAATTAAAGGTGAAAACAAAACATACATACCAGAAATTCCTGACTTGGAACAGGCGCAAAAAATGCCTTTAAAATCTGGCCACTGTGAAAAATATTACACAGTTCAAAAAGGTCTGAGTCCCTTGTTACAACGGAAATAAAGAAACCGAATATAAATTATACACAAATGTAAAAAATAGGAACTACTAGCAGTGAACTGACATGCCAGCTCCAGACCAGTTTAAACCTACAGAAAGTTATGTCCCCATCGTATGTAAAATCAATGCCAATTTTTCCCACGTGAGAACCTCGGTACACTTTAAGTTATACAAGGGCACAGCCTATGTCATAAATAGTGCTTTAATTTCTATGTTAAGACCCTATGAGCGAATCAATGTTAATATCAACAATATGCTATCCTTAACAAGTTGACAACAACCTCATAACTATATCCACTACGAATGAGTCTATTCAACGGTTTAATTAACTGTTTGGGTGAGTATATCGAGCTTTCCGTGCTTTGTGTTGAATACCACCGTAAAACAAAGTGCGAGAGATACCTGCACTTAGTAATCTCTTACAAGTACATATGTATTTGAGAATGAGTTCCTTGTATCCGTTGAAAAATTTGTGAATGTTTTTACGATGTTGTGATATCGGAAACCTTGATGTAGTAATTTCTCGGTTATATAAAGATTCGTTTCGTTAAAATCCGAAACATTGCTACAAATACGAGCAAATCGAGCCAATTGTGAAATGATGGTGGAAATGTTCGGAAGGGTCTTTATTTATCCTTCCCATAAATTGTGATTTATAACAGTACAGAATGAGGTCCACAACAAGTGATACACAATTGTTCCCCATGGGAATTCCAAAAACTTGACGATAAACGGTTTCGTCAAAGCGTTAGAACATATTGTCTAACAGAAATTCGAGTGTTGTAGGCACACCAAAAGAAGTCCAGTTAACATAGTTTTTATGTTCTTCATTATCAAAATGAACTAAAAGTATTCAAACAAATATATTCACATCCCGATTTTTTGAATGACCATTTGATAAGATATGTGATCGAATTTTTGTTTTTTTGAGATAATGTTGAAATGAAGTGTATAAAGTTGAAAAGTCATAACTTTGAACAGATTCGAAAGTTACAGTTTGTATATTACTTATGTTTTAATTTATGTATATTTGAACTGAGGACATATTAATGTATTTTTGTTAGTTTTCTGTAAATGTTCTTACCTCGGTTACCAGGCTAAGCGTATTCACTATTGGTCTTCATCGGCAGGCGATGACAACTTATCCACCTTTTACATTTCAAGCAACGAGATAATCCATTTGTTGACAAGCAAAGGCTGATTATGAACTAAGTGTAGATATTGATGACTTTGAGGACCAACACCGATATGCAAAATATCAGATATTCAAGGTCAATGGACCACGGGATAAGTACCGTCTGACCATTGGAGATTACAGTGGGAACGCAGGTAACTAAGATCTATAAAACCTGTATAAATCAATGCAACGCGGTTAACTAAGGTCTACCAAACTTGTATAAATCAGTGGGAACGCGGTTAACTAAGGTCTACCAAACTTGTATAAATTAGTGGGAACGCGGGTATTTAAGGTATATCAAACCTGTATGAATCAATGGGAACGCAGGTATTTAAGGTCTATCAAACCTGCATGAATCAGTGGGAACGCGGGTATTTAAGGTCTATCAAACCTGTATAAATCAGTGAGAACGCGGTTAACTAAGGTGTATCAAACCTGTTTAAATTAGTGGGAATGCGGGTAACTAAGGTCTATCAAACCTGTATGAATCAGTGGGAACGCGGTTAACTAAGGTCTATCAAACCTGTTTAAATTAGTGGGAATGCGGGTAACCAAGGTCTATCAAACCTATATAAATCAGTGGGAACGCGAGTAACTAAGGTCTATCAAAACTGTATGTATGGCAAGACAAAGTGGACAAAAATGAGTATTTTCTAATATTAAAAAAAACCATTTTACAATATTACAAATTCATTTTCTAATATTACAAATTAGAATATTAAAAACTTGATTGAATTTTTAATAGTAAAAAGCGACTTTTAAATTTTAGAAAGTGATTTTCTTACATAAAATGTATTTGTCGTATTCAATTACGATTTTATAATATTAGAAAATCATTTTGTAATATTAAAAAATGTGACTGATTTTGCAATATAGCAAAGTGATTTTTTAATATTACAAATTCACTTTCTAATATTATAAATTCATTTTCTAATAGTACATATTCAATTTGCAATATTACAAAATGAATTTTAATATTACAAAATCTTTTCTAACATTAAAAAAATGATTTTGTAACATAACAAATTCATTTTCTAATATCTAAAATTGATTTTTGTCCACTTTTGCTTGCCATATGTATGAATCAGTGGGAACGCGGGTATTTAAGGTCTATCAAACCCGAATCAGTAGGAAAATTGGCAACTGTCTATAAAACCTGTATAACTGAGTAGTAACGCGAGTAACTAAAGTCTATCAAACCTGTATAAATCAGTGGGAACGCGAGTAACTAAGGTCTATCAAACCTGTATAAATCAGTGGGAACGCGAGTAACTAAGGTCTATCAAACCTGTATAAATCAGTGGGAACGCGAGTAACTAAGGTCTATCAAACCTGTATAAATCAGTGGGAACGCGAGTAACTAAGGTCTATCAAAACTGTATGAATCAGTGGGAACGAGGGTAACTAAGGTCTATCAAAACTGTATGAATCAGTGGGAACATTGGTAACTGTCTATAAAACCTGTTTAAATTAGTGGGAACGCGGGTATTTAAGGTCTATCAAAACTGTATAAATCAGTGGGAACGATGGTAACTGTCTATAAAACCTGTTTAAATTAGTGAGAACGTGGGTATTTAAGGTCTATCAAACCTGTATGAATCAGTGGGAACATTGGTAACTGTCTATAAAACCTGTTTAAATTAGTGGGAACGCGGGTATTTAAGGTCTATTAAACCTGTATAAATCAGTGGGAACGCGAGTAACTAAAGTCTATCAAACCTGTATAAATCAGTGGGAATGCGAGTAACTAAAGTCTATCAAACCTGTATAAATCAGTGGGAACGCGAGTAACTAAGGTCTATCAAACCTGTATAAATCAGTGGGAACGCGTGTAACTAAGGTCTATCAAAACTGTATGAATCAGTGGGAACATTGGTAACTGTCTATAAAACCTGTTTAAATTAGTGGGAACGCGGGTATTTAAGGTCTATCAAAACTGTATAAATCAGTGGGAACGAGGGTAACTGTCTATAAAACCTGTTTAAATTAGTGAGAACGTGGGTATTTAAGGTCTATCAAACCTGTATGAATCAATGGGAACGCAGGTATTTAAGGTCTATCAAACCTGCATGAATCAGTGGGAACGCGGGTAACTAAGGTCTATCAAACCTTTATAAATCAGTGAGAACGCGGTTAACTAAGGTCTATCAAACCTGTTTAAATTAGTGAGAATGTTGGTATTTAAGGTCTATCAAACCTGTATGAATCCGTGGGAACGCGAGTAACTAAGGTCTATCACACCTAGAAGGAGGATTTTCATGTTTTACTGATAATTTCAAATTTCTCATGTAAGGTTAAATATAGGTAAAAAATGTTTGTCCAAAAGAAGAGAAAAACATTTATTTTTGCTTTATGGGCCTCAACTTTTTTAATAGCATAGATTTTTAACTTAGACTTTCAGTTAGAAGGGTTCTAACTTTCTACATGAATAATTGACAATTTCTAACCCTAACCCTGGGCTTGACTTTTTATGAGCAACTCGGCGGGTGTTTCTAGAAAAGCAGAGGACGCTTTCCCTACCGGTGCATCTGGTCCATGCTCCCAATTTTTAGTGGAGTATGAGTTGCTCATTTACTTTTGTTACTTTGTATGTCTTATTTTGTTTTTTTATGTTCTTTGTATGTCAGTTTTCCATGTCTTGTTTTTGTCCCTGAATAACATTCTTTTGATTTCTGCTAGAATCTTTGTTCCCTTGATACTCGTTCAAGACCAGGCAGTAGTGACTTTCAGTGTTTGATTGTATTAGGTTTTATGTTGTAGGTTTGTAAACCAGTTATTCAGTACTCGTGCTATTTCCTATCTTTCGTGTCCATTAATATTTATTTCAGCCAACGCGATGATATATAATTATTTATTTATTGTAGCATAGGTGTTGTACTTTATTGCGGGGAATGTTTAGGGTATGGTTCGTTAGCATGTTTAACCAGTCACAACACTGCTACCAATTTACACGTGGCTTATACTTTGTTTCTAGGAGACCCCTTCCTTTTAAACGCCGCACTATTTTTTTCCACTTCACAGTTTCCTGTCAAGGAACAACCATTTGCAGGTATTAGTATATTTTCTGGGAAGCATCAAATTGACTTGTAAATAACCACTGTCAAGTTTATATTTTCCAGCAGACAGTTTCCCGGCCAGCAACAACCAAATATTTCGCAGGGCAGGAACGAACTATTTTTTTTCCAGTATATGATTTTCGGAGTGTTTTTATTTATTCTATGATACATTTCTCGGGCCAGTATCGACCTATTTTTTTTCAGTGTTTGTATATTTCCGACCAATTTGTTAACTTTTGTACATATTCCTTAGGCTTCTGGAATAGGGTTATGTTGCTACAAGATTGAAGTCATCACTACAGAAGTTTTATGGTCGTCATCATGAACTCGTGGATCGTTATGGTGTATCCATCAGCACCATGAAAACTGATTTATTCAACGGGTCATAGTTTTCCTTTCCTCGTTTGTCTACACCGGACTTGACTTTTTTATGAGCAACTCGGCGGATGTTTCTAGAAAAGCAGAGGACGCTTACCCTACCGGTGCACCTGGTCCATGCTCCCAGTGTTTAGTGGAGTCCTAGTTGCTCATTTGCTTTTGTTACTTTGTATGTATGATTTTAGTTACTTTATGTTCTTTGTTGTGTATGTCTGTTTTCCATGTCTGGTCTTTGTCCCTGGATTACATTCTTTTGATTACCCTATAACCTTGATTCCCTTGATTACTCTTCCAGGAGACAGTTTCCAGACAAGCAACAACCAACAATTTACAACAAAAGACCAAGACAATGTCAACTGGAGCCATAATTGTGGCTTCTATTGGGGAGCATGGTGGCACAATAGTTGCTCGGATTGTAACTTTAATGGAAATTATTTCCAGGAAGGAACACACATTGGCACCCAGGGCGGACTTGTATGGAAAACTTTCCATACTCGGTATTCACTTAAGAAAACTGTGATGATGATCAAAAGACTGAATATTTAGAATTAGATGTTGTCGTTGACCTCTCGCATGTATATGTATTATACGATTTAATCTCTTAGTCAAATACAATTAAGAATACTAAAACTTACAGCTAATGGCATCTTTTTGCGACTTCGGTCAAAATGTCTGAGAGAAGAATAATTTGCCCATAAGTCGTCACCGTGACATGATTGACAATATTGGGCGCCTGTTTACAATATGATCAGCGACATCCACTCCGTCATAATTAACCTTCCTCTTACACCGTGCTTAACCTTCGACGAGCAACACGGGAAACAAGAATTGCTCGCCCTTCCGAAGCACCTTAGTTCACTCCAGTTTTCAGAAGGATTCATGTTTTGTTCCTCCTATGTTGTTCTTTTGGTGTTAATGTCTATTGATTGTTGTTTGTACCTTCAATGTTGTTTCTGCTTCTTATGTAAACAACGTAAATGAATCATACAACAGTTGTCATAGACATTTACAGCAAACAATTTTAGGATCACACAAGAAAGTAATGTTTACTAAAAATTAAAAAAAAAGAAAATACTTCTCTTTCAGATTTAAAGATAGCATTTGAAAAACCTAAAAAATGAAAGAGGAACACTTTTATAAAAAATTATATAAATGCTAATTTGGAACGAAGTAAACTCAACTCTACCTCAGAAAATTAAAAAAAAGTTTTATTCTATTTTGAAAAAAAACTATATATGTAATTCCATTCTATTTAAAAAAAAACTATATATGTAATTCCACATTTTGTTATAGTAATTCAATTACCAGTAAGGTTTACGGTTCTCTTAGATTTTAATTACTGAAACAAGAAAACACCGTATGTTTATATAATTTTGTTATTAGGAGAAACATAATGGCACAGTTGACATTAAAAACAAGGTAAAGAATGAAAAGATATTATACATCAAAACAAAAATGACATTGTCAAAGCATTCTCGATAGACTCCTGAGTTCCTTCCTGCCCTTCTTAAATTTAAAATTTTTTTGGACTGGATTACATAAGCAGAAACTACACTACTTATTAGAAAGACTTGTACACAGTCAAAAATGCAACATTGGTTTTCATTTGTTTTAAAACATGTGTTAAGGATCGGTGTGGAAATATGTTTTTGTGCCTGTAAAACAACATGTAGCCCGAAATGTTTATATGAAAACAATGCTGTTCTCAAACATTAAATCCTATTGCCGATGACTTCTATTACTTGTTTTTAATGATTTATTGTAACTTAGTCCTAAATATGTGAAAAAAAAAATGTGAAGCATATGTTGCAATTTTTCCTGTGTAACCAAATTACATTTTTTAAATTACATTCAATAATATATTTAATTATTTAAACACATTTAATTCAACACTATCTTGGGTTTGGTAGCATCTTACATTTTTCTCAAATATATATATACAATACCACATACAATATACAATACCACATACAATATACAATTGCCCATTCAATACTAAACAAAGAGCAGATAAAAACCAAAAAGACAAAAGGTTCACTAGGGATATTAGGCTCATTATGGACTTATTAATTTTAGTTACTTTTGACTCTTTTATTGAACTACAAAGTCTGATTGTTTTCACAGCTTTAATATATTTTTGAATTAAAAAAATAACATGCTTCGCAGAATGCAGCATGATACCACTGCAATGGTCGAACCCTGAACAGTTGGGGCAAGTGTGGACACAATATTAGTTTTTGACACAAAAAGCATAGGGACTTATAATTTATTATGGACACACACCTGGATTGAACACTACTCCTATAACGTAAGAGGTTGGAATTCCGTTCCTCCATACCCCAACCTCTTACTTCCGAGCGCTATATTGCATACCGCTCGTTCCGACGTTCTTACGTTCTTTGAAATTGGCAGCATTATAGTAAACTATGTAACATTTAAAACACTTTGTACAGTTTCTTTATTATAACACGGGAGAAAGTGACCAAACTGAAGAAAAACAAACAACCTACCCTCTGAGAAAATCCAGCAACCCTTTGTAAAAGCAGTTTAAATGAACTTCCTATTAGGTTTTCAGCCTTTTGAATGTGTACATACGGTTAATAAAATTAAAAATATCTTAAAACACATGCTTAGCTTATTCACATTTGTGGTGGCTTTCAACAAGTCAGATGCTGGAAGTTAGGATGGCACCAAGTCAGAAAATAGCTTGCCAGACAACCTCTAGCATTGCTGGAGTAGATTGAACACTATATTGCATAATATCTGAAATTCAAATAAAAATTTTCAAAATCAGACTAAAAAAAAGTATATTTCTTGGCTTTGGGTCCCTTTAACTGATATCATAACGAAACATTATCAAGTTGTCTTCTCAAAATACTCCCAATAGTAAAGAGATATCTGAAATCTGATTGAGAAATGCAGGCAGGTATTTTCTAAGAACTCCAATAAAAAAAAGCTTTTAAATCGGACCAAAAATAAAACAGTTGATTTTTTGGGGTGTGGCCGCTTTGATCCTCTATTATTCGAAAATCATAAGAGATATCTGAAATCTGATTGAAAAATGTAGGCGGCAGGAATTTTAATAAGGAACCTAATAAAAACAAACATCCATGAAATCAGACCAAAAATAAAGAAATCTTAAAATATGCATAACATTACATACCACATTAATCAATACATAAAGACATTAAAAATATCCAAATAATCTTTACTACTCAATGATAGTATAATGACAATTCAAAGAAGGATAACTTTTATTCACAATGAGAAATTCTAGTAATTTCCTTTTTTTTTATAATATTAGAGATACAGTCTAAATACATATATAACAATTTCACTTTCAACTTTAATTTTGTCTTCAAAACCCCTAAAATAAATCCTATTCTTTCATGTAGTGCATTTTCAAAGAAATATTAAAAATGCCAATTACGGCCTCATTATCATGAAAAAAGACTTTCGGACCCTTTATTGTCCACTCATGCCAAAACGTTCATGTCGCAACCCACCAAATTACATTATGATACAATGCTTCCTTTTCTGTTACCTTGTGGATAAAGACCTTGTGGTATAAAGACCTATAGAGTTATAAAAGTTATTCTGCGAAACCCGAATTCTCTACAGACGACGACATCATAATTATACGATCAGACTTTTTGTAGGTTTTCACAGAATGTGTTTTTATTAAGACTGTCTGAGGATATAGTACGGAGAAATAATAAAAAAAAACCTATATTCCTATAAAATGTACATTATATAACGTATAGTATTCCAAATGTTTATACATAAACTAAAACAAAACGACATAATATCGTTGAAACAAAACTAAGACAAGCTATAAAGTAATTACAGGTTTTATCAAATTTATCAGTTTAGGTACCAGTTTAGGTACCAGTTGTATCCAATTTCTGTTCAGTGTAATTTCTGACCCGAATTTTTTTTATTTTTTACTCTAGTCTATGCTGGATTTTTTCTACAACTTTCTATCTTGCCTATTATTCATCCTGAAATTTGATAAACCATACATTTGATCATACCCCATACAAATCAAATGGTTGCTTCCCAATTTAATTATAGAAATAATACATTTTTTGATTGAATCAGAAATTTCACCTGATTAAAATAAACATTTAACAAAATAACAAAATACATTATGTAAAGTGAACAAAAAGTTTTAAAAGTATATATTAATGACATAATCAAGGTTATATTTACAACTTATCATGTATTGTCACAGCATATCAGTGACATAATCTAGGTCATATATACAGCATATCATTGATATAATCCAGGTCATATATACAGCATATCATTGATATAATCTAGGTCATATATACAGCATATCAGTGATATAATCCAGGTCATATATACAGCATATCAGTGACATAATCTAGGTCATATATACAGCATATCATTGATATAATCTAGGTCATATATACAGCATAGCATTGATATAATCTAGGTCATATCTACAGCATAGCATTGATATAATCCAGGTCATATATACAGCATATCATTGATATAATCCAGGATATCTTTAGTTATATCTCTAGCTTTAACTGCCACCTGTTTAGTAAATATGTCTGCTGGGATTTTAGGAATTTTAAAAAGACTTGGATACATGGTTTCTCCAAAAGAACCAATTTCGGCAGTAAATCGTTTAACTTTCAATGATATCTGTCGGTCAAGACCACTGGCGAGAAGATTCAAATTCCTTGTATCTGGAACCTTGTTACAGTCAATATTGTAGTGCCATGCCTTCAAACCTTTTTCTAAGCTCTGGAATTAAACATCAAAGAATAATTTGATAACAATGTAACCTTCAAAGTTGTAGTTCTGTTCTACACTAAGTATATATATGATTTCTGTAACGTTAATTTTTCCGACTTATTTTCAAATTCATTAACAAAAACGGATAACATTGAGATGGAAATCATCTCTAATGACCCTGCTGTACCCAAATAAAATGAAAATGAACATTTTGGAGGCTTTAAATATACAGAAACTTCAATCTGATCTACCCTTATGCCAAATACCAAATCTTACATTAAAAGACAAAGTTAAAGCCCAGACAAGAATCTGTATTGAAAATTAATTGATTTGAACTTAAGGTTCAAGTTCAAGGTCAAAGGTCATCAGACGATGGTACGCAACACATCGTCTTAAACTGATCTACTCTCATACAAACTAGTAAAAAACATACACCAAAAATACAACAAGGTTACAGTCTGGACACCATTTGTTACGGACGAACGGACAGAGTAAATATTATAGGTCGTCCGCCATATAGTGGCGGGGCTTAATTAACCGACGTTTTTTCATCAAGAGCGGACTAGCAGCTATTACTTTAGACAGGATGCCAGAACTTCTTGTAATACATTTGTGTCAATTGCCATTTCAATTAAACTTTGTCCAAACATTATATGACGTAAGCAATAAGAACGTTGGTTATTAGTATACAAAATAAAACGTAGAAAAAAAGAAATGAGACGGAACATATTTTATAAATTGTAGGATCCTCTTTTATTTTACAATATACCTGGCTTATTGTTATATCTTTATGCTAAAACCATGCATTAGCGTAAAAAGAAGTAAAATACCGGAAGTTAAAACAGAGGGCGATTCATGAACTTAATAAGCTGTAAAAATCCTGAATCCTCATTGTCTTAAATCAGGCTTTGGTGTTGCCTCTACATTAAGATTTATTGAAGAAGGCTATATATAACCTATATGCAGCGCTTAAAGGTCTGAAAATATCATACAGGAATTACTACCTCGAAGGGCGTCCGGTTCTCGGGTCAATGATCTGAAATTGACCAGGTCTTCCCCTACATTTTACTGTATAGAATCCATAGCACAATCAAAATTAGAGAAGCAATGATACAAACAAATAAGGAATACGATTTTCTACTAGAAACAGGTCCAAATTTGCTGGTTTGATGAATACTTTTGCGTTTGTTCTAAAATAACATTTGTCGAAATAATGGTGAAAATCTAAAATGTGTTTATATAAATCTATGGAAATAAAGGAAAGTGTTGAATACAAACATTATTTTATGAAACATCTTTTTCAATAGTTTTACATTTTGCATGTATGATCGTATGTGTATATATATTGTAAGTTTAAAAAAAAACGCCGGACTTGTAGGAAAGTAAAACGTTTCTTTGATTTAACCAAAGAAAAGGTAACTGAACATTATATACTTGATTATTTAAAGCAGTTATATTACCTGATAACACATTATACAGATCCAATTAAAATGAGGACCCTCATCAGCACTGGGTAAAAGTACTTCTGCTGCTCTGAAATCAGACTTCGCTTGTTTCATCCACTGTCTTGCTTGAGCAACCGATGGAACCCTTTCATATTGAGTTTGTCGCCGAAAATTCCTGTTTGGTCGACCTCCGCTTGCACTCTGTCCATGATACCTTCTTTCTTCCGAAAAACCTCTATCCCAATTTTCGAAATCAGACCAAAACCTGGATTGTTGTTTAGCTTCTTCGTAAAAGTTACTTCCGTCATAGGTTTTAGAGTCAAATCTAGTTTTCTTATCATCAATATCCTCGTCACGTTCCATTTTACAAACAAATATCTTTATGTATTTAAAAACTTCCGTTGCTATTTTCTCATTGCCGAAGTTTCTGTCTGGATGCCATTTTTTGTATAAACGTTTGATTATTTTTTTCCTCTCATACTCAGGAAAAGTCCAGGCTTCTTTAATTGTTGCTTTTATTTCTTTCAAAATTTCATCTAGGTTTCGATTGTCGCTTTCGAGTTCGGACATATTTGAAAAGACAGCCATATCCGTTGTCTGTTCCTTTTCTCCTATCAAACGATTAAATTTGTAAAGATCATATGCTTGTCTGTTTTCTATACGATCCCGTCCAACTTTTACTTCATAGGTTGCGAGGTTTTTGCTGACAAAACTAGAGTGACCAGCGTGGATTTTTTTAACAACTATAGCGTAAATGTATTCTGCATGTATATATCTCCCCGGAGTGTATGTTTCTTCGCTTATCAGTAAAGCAACATATTCACCATCCTCAAATTCACAGAAATTGTTAGACAGAAAACAGTGACGACTCCGATGTACTGCAGTCCCAGGGGGAGGAAATAATGACTCAGCTTTTCGTCGATTGATTTTATACTCCTTAACTTCAGCAGCGTCCAATGCTTTCATGATTTGGTCGCGATTCATAATTCGATATATAACTTGCATGAAGAGGTTATCAACATCAAGGAATCGCCCTGATGTACAATTCTTTAGAGATTCCACGATAGTTCCGTAGTTATCTATTATCCATTCTTCAATAGATGCATCTTTAAAAGCACAAAATAATGTATGTTCATGCTTTCCTGATTCAGTTGGACTTGGACTTGTTTGATAATAACAAGTCTTTTCCTTTTTACCAACTTGTTTGTTGTCAAATGACAAATCTAATATAATAGATTTGACTTGACAGATTTTAAGATTTTGAATACCACTCATAATTTCACGAACAATGTTATCTGAAAATTCACTATGAATTGATGTTTTCATGTAACTGTGAGCGCAGATTCTTATAACTGCTTCCAAAAACTCAGTTGAGGCAAAGAAGTCTTTCATTGCATCACCTTTATCATCCCTAGTACTAACCAAAGCCTTATTGTCAAGATTTTTCAATATCATGTCAGACAAAATCTTAGGTCGTATTTTTGTAGGCAGTTTTTTTAGCTTGTCAGATATACTGCCTGAGACTTCAATTTCAAGTTTGTCAAAATCCATCATGTACATCATTCCTATATCTGCTCCAATTTTTTCCTCAAAATCAATATTATCGGAGTAAACAAGGCAGTTTGATCTTACGAGAGTTTCTTCCCGTGATAGTAAATACAATTCCTCGACGTTTTCTAACGCGCTTTTCTCTTTGCTTTCTAGTTGTGCTAATTGTGATAAAATTTGGGTAAGAGATAATTGGACAAATTTCTGTTCCCTTATATGTAGCTTCTTGCCCTGGGTATTGCTTGACTGCATTTCAACATCATTCCTGAGATCTGACAAAACCCGTATATATGTACAAATAGATGTATTTCCGACCATTCCTAACAGGTGAAATACGTCATAAAATTCTAAATACTCATCGGGGAGGCACATGAGGTACGGCTCAATCTTGCTTTCGCTCTTGTCCAAATGCCTGACAAATCTGTTGCATGGGAGAAACATTTTTAACCCCGGCTCCAGCAAGAATACAATAGATTTTTGCGCAAGATTTTTCTTAATCTCAATTGAATGTTTTTTCTGTGTTATGTTCAACCACTCGTAAATCTTTTTCATCAAAGTTTTAACTTTGAAAAGTGGGAGAGGATTTGACAAAGATTTTAGCCTAATATCTTTCAATGCGTCAGTAATATTCTGAATATGCTGAATTATCTTGTCTAAAGGAGGCTTTTTAAATATACCAAGTCGTGCTCTAATAATTTCAGACCTATTTGTATTAATTCGCATATCATAATTGCGAGTAGGATCAGCTTCCTTAGATATAATTGTGCAAGTAGTCCAGGCAATGTCAGCATGGCTTTCAAAAACAGAATCTCTAAAACAAGCAAGTCCAGTATTCGGTGGAGGATATATGTCTTTTTTCCATTCATCAACGTTGTAAGGTACCAAAAACTTAATTTTACTAAGTTCTTCGAGGAAGTCCTCTTCCTCAAATTTTGGTCTTGAAAGTATGTGACCGACAAGCTGTTTTGACTTGTTTTTTATATCCTCATTAGCCTCATGTTTTCCGTCTTTCTCTATCTGACGTGCAAACATCAAAATCATCTCTGGCGTTATCTCACTTTGAATTCCAGCTAGATTAAGAAATTCCTTCCATACGTATTGACCGAATGGAGGCGCAGGAAAGTCGTCTACATTGCACATCCAAGTCATTAATTTATTAAAAGGACTTTTGAAATGCGATGCTTTGTACAATATCCCGTTGTTCGACGGTAAAAATTTAACATCCTTTAACAACAAAATAAGTTTCCTTTGCTTCTCCTTGTTGTTCATTTTGCCTATTGACTTCACAAGTAATTCGTCACGCATGTATTCTAAATGTTTAAGTTTAGAACCTTTGGGAAAGAAGTGAAAGGTTGGTAAAAAGTGTTTGATGTATAAGTCGATTGGCGAAATTTTGTCTGAAGTAAAACCGAGCTTTACATACAAATGCCTTGTCTTATGAGTTGACTTTATCATTAAAGTATCGGATTTCTTAGCCCATACTTTTAATCCCTTTATAACTATTTTCTGGGAAATGCTCGAATCAAATATCATAACATTTGATGCTTTTGTCAGCGTTGAAATTTGCCCATCAACAGTTACATGCAGTGGAATTTCTTTTAACATATTTTCAATTGAAGTACCATCTGATTCCCTCAACAGATTATCGAAATCCGCAGCAAAGTACTCAAGAATATCAAAAAAATGTAGTTGTTCTGACTCCAATGATTTCATACCACCAAACTCTTTTCTATAATGATGCAGGAAGCACAAAAGAGAAAACGGAGACTTCTCGTGTGTGACTAAAAAAGAAAATAAATCATTATTCCAACTGAAGACTAATTCATCTAATTTCGGAAGAGATATGCATTCTAGAGCCTTTCTAATATCTCTTTTGTAACTATGTGTATCTAAAACATATTGCACACTGTTCATCGGAAAAAGAAATGCTTCATTAACTTTACTAGTCGAGTCTCTTAGATTTGTTGGTACTAAACACCATGGCATTAACGGTTGAAGTATCTCTATATAAACAGCTCTCTCTGTGGTTTGTTTACACTCATCTGCTGGTTGTCGTGCTTTCAATTCATCGCTGACAGATGACTTAAGAAAATCCCAAACATCCTTCAACCAATCAACACTTGGAATATTTTTACTTTGAGCGTTCCATTTAACAGGTATGTTATGAGTTCGGTACTTTTCACTTTGCAACGTGGACCTTAACAGAATTGCAAAGTCTTTTATGCAAAGGCGTTTCAATCCAGGGAGATCATCAGAAAGGCAACCATACAGGCTTTTATGGAGAAACATTTGGTGAGACTCTTCAAACATTCTCGCATGAGTTGATCTAAAAACCGGATGTTCAGTGCTAAATTCGCGTAAGATACCATCTTCGGTTAGACAGAGTGGCAATCCTTCTATTTCAATGGAAAAGTTTGAGCTTTGTTTACAGTACTTTAAGCATTCCAGAACCCTAAATGAGTATTTTAGAACAGTATGTTCTACTGGAACCTTTACTTTGATTAGACACTTATCACACTCGTTGGAATCGTATGATTTTATAAATTGCGTGAGAAAGTCAGGGGACATTTCACATACATCTATTCCGGCTTCTTTCAGGCCCTGGAAAATATGGTGTGAACTATCCAGTAACTTCACACCAAGATCAATTACTATGTGAACTAATTGAAGATTTTTATTTGCCTTTGGTTGTATTTTCTTTTCATTTGAATTTGGCAACTCTTCAACAGATTCATCAAATTTATCAACTACCTCAAATGTCCCAACATCTTTTTCTGTCTTCTTTAAATTGTAAAATACGCACGGAAAAGCCATTTCAGTGCCCTTTAAAGAGTAAAATTGAATAATTGTTTTGGAATTTCGACCACGTATTAAACATGGGAATAACTGAACCTCCTGTATGTTTATCCTCTGGTAAACACTACATCCTAGTTCTCTGATGTAATCATTACTAGTGCTAGCGATGTCTGGAAAGTACTTGTGATATTTTGATAATGTGACTCTCAATATACCTTTATCGACAGTGTCGAAACATAGTTCGTTTCTCAGTACTTGAAGCGCTGAAGTATATGCTGGTGCAATTACGTCTTTAAACAAAAGATTATTCCAATTTTTTTTTAAACCGTCTTTATCGTCGGTCCACAAATTTCGTCTCGCTTCATGGTCC
This sequence comes from Perna viridis, assembly GCA_037379345.1. Taxonomy (NCBI): domain Eukaryota; kingdom Metazoa; phylum Mollusca; class Bivalvia; order Mytilida; family Mytilidae; genus Perna; species Perna viridis. The sequence goes on from CM074513.1 coordinate 59,168,431, forward strand.
AACGCAAAATGTCCATTGCAGTGAACAGGAAGGCCTGTTTCTAATGGAAGAGGTAAAAAACAAAACAATTTTCCATGATTAAAGCATTTTGCGACAGCATTTTCGTTTAGTGGCAATGCAATACCTCCTCTTGGTAACAAACCAAGGTCTCCTTGTCGGTGTGCAGTACAAATTAATTCAGGGCATTTAATACTTCCCGAAAAGCCAACTCGTCTGACAATCAAATAATGGAGGCAAAGTCCATTGGAATCTTTCACTTGAACTTTATAGCTTGTTTCATAAGCCTCAAAACGGGTCAATTCGTTTTTGTTTTTAAGCAATTTTGAGCATTTTCTAATTGCGTTTTTGTACTTTTTCATGTCTATATCTGTGATATGAAGAGACAGATCGACTGAGTAAATTTCCTTCAGTTCTCCACTTTTAATTTCCGAAATTCTAATCGATCGAATACTATTTACAAACAACAAAATGTCCATCATTTCCTTCTGTAGAGAAAACACAAATTCTTTTGCAATATCTGGTGTTAATTCTTTATTAGAAAGTTTTGAATGTTGTAAAAACGTGTTCGTTCTAAGGGGAAGCCTGAATATGGTCCCTTTATCATTCATCAGAAGATTAGAATGATAGCATTCAAAAACATTTGGATGATCTTCCTTTAATACATCTGTATTGAAATAAAGTTTTCCTGGGCTAGCTGGCGTTGCTCGAGGTACAAATCTACAATGTGGATCAAAGGTACATAAAACCTCGCCTGTTTCAACTTCTTCGCCTTTTGTTAGAAATGAAGGAACGTCCGTAAAATGGTAAACAGCATTAAAGCCAACCCCATATTGCCCTGTTTTTGTCGGATCATCAAATTTACTGCCAACTCCAAGATTTTGTATACCTTTAATATCCGATTTCGAGAACGATCTATCATTGTAAACTAGTATTGCCGGGCCTTGTAGTAATTTCCAAGTATCACTAAACAAGTTTTCCGTCGGATGATGGTTTAAATCCATAACAATATGTACCTCAGAAGCACCAGCATCATCTGCATTTTGTACTAGCTCTTTTAATACACCACCATCACATGGATATCCAGAAAGGATACGACGGATTCTAGTAGTAAGTTCTTCATGTTGACCGAATTCTTGTGAAAACTCGTCTAGATCCGACGAACATTCTTTAATTTTTTGTTCACGCTTTGTACTTATCCCTAATGATAAGGCAATATCACGAGAAATAGTTTTATGAACAAATTTCATTGATGCTGTTGATTTGACTTTCGGTTCGTCGAAACAAACGGCGCTAACTGGACACAACGCACCATCGTAATCGGGTACAAGGACATCTTTGACAGCTTCAAACGATTTTTCATGAGCTAATGAATTAACAAGCGTTCTCAGTAATCGAACATAGATCGAAATCTCACTTTCATTCAGTTGTGTTCTCTTAAAACCGTGTAACACCTTTAATACGCGGGTAACAGTACATTTCTCTTCGACTTGAAGATTATTCAAAAATGTTTTCATGTCCTTAATACGGGGTTCTGCATTCAATCTAAAGAAATAAGGACTGCAATCGTCATCACAATCGACTACAATCATACTCGGTTTGACCAATTCACTCTGGACCAAAATGATAGGTTCATCTCTATACTGGTTTGCAATATTCACAATATCATAATGATTGTCGTCTTTGTCAAATTCATCATTCAAAAACTTGTATATTGCAAATAGTGTATTGGATAGTAATATGTTACTCTTTATCTGTTCATCACTAGAATTGACGATTTTACAAAGGTATGATAAGTGTTCAAAAGCAAAGGCTGTCGAGACAGCAGTTGAAAGCTCTAATTTAGCATGCAGCTTTTTATATTTCCCATTATCATCCAGTACTGGGAACTTTGCACATACCAGGTCAGTTATACTACTGACGTAAAGATTCGCTGCATTTTCGAAGATCAGGTTTCGATCATGTTCATGACTCTTGTCTTTACATGTGTATTTGGTATAATTTGGATACAGAACGCTTTCAACTTTTTCACCTCCCCATAGCCACGGCCAATCATCGGGTTTCTTTTTAACAGGTAAAAATTGTATTGACTTCAGTTGGGGAAAAAGCTCGGGAAATCGTTGTTCAAGCGGCTCTATATTGTTTTCAAGATATTCCATGAGGATATGATATCGTCCTAAAGCACACTGAGAACATACATTGGCAAGCAATGAAATAGATTTCGCTCTATCTAACAAAAGTTTTTTTGGCAGATCCTTCCTGTTCATGCCTAAATCCCACAAGGTGGAAATAATGTTGTCCTTACTAAATGCACTATGAGCTGTCGATATAAAACATTCATCTTCTTCATGGAAGAGACCACTTATCTTACAATGTCGTGTAACAAGTTCGTCTGGACGACGCAGTAAGTTATTAGGAGATGTAGGTATACACTCACTTTCTTTTAACAAAACTTTCAAATCTCCAGACATATTTTCAAGAGCATGAACCATGAGTAAGTCAACCATTTTGATGTTCCATACATCTGTTTTTAAGTATGGGAAAACCAGTCTTTTGTAAAATTCTGTTACCCCTAGTGTCTTTTGCTTGAGGGGATCTTCATAATCTAAAACATTAAAACAACGTTGAACATGTTTCGGTAACTTCATCATAATGGTTTCTTCATCGTCTAAATGTTGAACGCATACACTGAAAGCTTTTTCGCCAAATTGTGTATCAAGGATGGATGTGTCCAGGAACTTGCATTTCTCGAAACTTCCAATTTTGTCATTTCGTCTGAAAATTTCAATACCAGAGTGTATCGTAATTATGTTTTCATAAAAAGATCTTTGAAATTTGTAAACGGTCTCATCGCCGTTACAGTTTACAGGCCACGTCTTGTAATATGGTTCACTTGGGTCGACATTCATTTTATTGAATCTTTGCAAGAACAATACAAAGGCATTACATACAGCATCAGACATAAGAGCTTCATTCCATTCACTTTCGAACGTATCTTTGTCATCTGCGGTTTTACATGAAAGATTTCGTCGGTCTGACGTAACAGCAAATGACCCATTTATGATAACTGGCAGGTTATTTTTTACTGGGATAGGTAAGAAGCAATATATATGACTTGTTCTGTAGTAACCAAAAGGTAGGGATTCAAGGTTGCGAGTTTTATAGCTTCCATCTTTTGAGGTTTCCAAAGGACACGCTACACTGGCTAGTGGAAATACATTTCTATGATTTGATTGCAATGCTAAATTCTTACTTTTGTCCGTTCCAGATGACCATGCAACCATCCAAGTTGTAGAAGATGATGTGCCATCTATGTCGAAATCTGCAAGACAGTCATCAGTTACTATAGAAATATTCAAGAACAAGATCAAACCTATCTGACAGAGCTGTTTTGTTTCGCAGCTTTTGACCTTTTCAAGATTGCTCCTAAGTTCTTTTATGACTGAACATTCATTTGAATTTGTATAATGTGATAATGGTCTTGGAATGTCCTGCGTTGTTTCGCGAGTAACACTATATACTAGACTTGCACTGTCGGGAGTTCCAGTACGCAGATGATAAAATTCAACACAGTGGACATTTTGGGTGAACAGCAGTAAGTTTCCACCTGCCTCAGCAAAAATCTTCAAAAGACTGTTTATCTGTCTCCTGTCATATGTAACATCACTAATTTCACTTGATAAAGCTTGCCGCTTTGTTCTCAGTGGAAATCTAAACAAGGTCCCATTGAAATAAATTGTTTTCTGGTCAGTTCGTAAGTTGCACCCAAAAACATCATTAAATGGTTCAAACTGTGATGTTTTCCTCTCTAAAATCTTTCTATTTTTTACAAAATCTACCTTTATACCTGGTTGTTTACCAGCTTTAATAACATCCCCAAGGTATTCATAATGTGGATCAAACATCACCATGCTGTTTCCTGAAACAAAACTAGGAACATCAGTCAGGTTGTAAACAGAGCAGAAACCTAGCCCAAACCTTCCAATCTTAGACAAGTCTTTTTGTTTTGTAGCTCCACTGACTTTCGTGATATTTTTTAAATCTTCGTCAGTGAATACAGCATCATTGTATGCCCATAATGCCGGACCTTGACATTCTAACATGTTTTTGTCAATCAGCTTTCTGCCATAGGTATATTTGTCACGTTCATCGTACATGAAATATACTTTTGTTGCTCCAGCATCGTCAGCATTCTGAATGATTTCTTTAGGAACAGAGAGGCCATCTTTGTATGATTCTAGAAGATTTTTGATGCGCCTTGTCAAGGGTTCATTTTGACCCCATTCCTCAAGTCTCTCCGCATCTTCTAATAACGTATCCATCACAGTAGGCACACCTAACTTCTCTGCGGTATCTGGTGTAATGTCCTGGTGAACGAAATGTTTTTCATCGCCATATAATTCTTCGTCGTCTCTGCAATAGTTGCATTCATTGACAGGATACAAAACAACTTTTGAGTCATCGTCTTGTTTAACTGGAACCAGTACTCCTTTGATTTCAGTGCTATCTTTACTGTCTTTGATGTGATTAATGATACTAAGAACAAGTTGGTGATCGGACTTAGCTTCAAGTAAACATGTTTTACCTTTTTTGTACTTATCTCGTATCATCACCTGTACTTTAATTAGTAAACTAGGAGTTTGCTCTTTGATACATCCCATTTGTCTGAAGAACGACTGCAAGCTTTTGTCACAGAATTCAGACGGAAGAGGAAACATATATGGTACTAGACTGATATCGGAAGTATTAGTCTGTAAATAAATTCTACCTGGTTCATCAAAACCATTCCCTGTCCACAGCCACTTGTGGTGTTTTAATTTTTGATAGTCGCCTTGGGGGTTACGAGAAAGAAACCTATATAGTGAGCTTATCATTGGTAAAAGATCAGGTTTGTATTTGTCTTTGTATTTACTAGTAATTACCAGTAATTGATCGATAACATCAGCCACTGATGCTTCCTTGTTACACAAAAAATTTTCACTTAAACCTGTCATCGAATATGGTAATACCGGTTTTATACTCCCAATCAATACAGCATGCTTGACTTCATACATGTTCGACGGACAACAGAAGGAAAGTTCGTTTCCGTACCAAGGCAAACACATCGGATAGGAATCACTTCTTGTTCTTGGCAACACAAAACGAATGCTTTTCAGGAGCTCTGCCAGTGTACTGTTAAATAATTTGCATTGCAAAAGTTTTGGTATTCTAGATATCAATTCAGTAATTGCTTTTGAGCGAGCAATGGAGATGGAATCACATACACTATCTTGTATTATCTGAGCACATGTCAAAACGTCCTCTGCTGTAACGTCATTCAAAGATCTCAATCCTATGATTCGCAACAAGCTGATCTTAACAGGCAATTTCTCTGTATTTGGAAATTTATTTTTATCAATTATGACAGTTTGTAATAAGTCATCTTTTGGATCATACAATTCATCGGCCTTCTTCATCTGCCCTTCGTCATTGGTAAGAAAATGAATACCTTTTGCAATACTCAAAATTTTGTCTTTTTGTTTGAAATCAGGAAGATTTGTCAAAACATGGTTCATCATTCTGTTGATATCATCCGTGTCGTATTGATTACGAAGGTTGTTTAAAATATCAATTATAACATCTTCTTCCTGTAACACTTGAGCGTTTAGAAGTGTTGCAAGACTTTCGTGGTCTGAAGTAGGGCAGTTTAAGCTTTCTCTGAAGTATTGTACAGGTATTGTACAAGGCTTTACCACCCTTTTAATATCTCTAACAGAGACAGGTCTTCCACTTTTTGTCTCTAAGTACAAGTTCATACAATAAATCAATTCTTTTACTGGTGAGCTTAAGATTCTGTACTTCGATAAATATAAAACGAACTCATCCCTTTCAGACTGTGTCACTGACGAATTAAATGCTTGTGTCTGAGAACTTGTGATTCTACTATGTACCTGGGCCATTAAACCAAATACATTGTCTGATGTTGGTGTTAAGATATAATTTCTTATTTCTTTGTGTTGTTCAATTTCATCGTTCACTTCCTCTAAAACAGTTATACCCAAGTGTCTTAGACAGCTTGATATGTTTTCTGATATACTATAACCCTCGAAAGATCTCATTAAAAATTTTTGAGATACTTTACATAGCACACTATTCCTGAAGTCTGGAATCAAGTGAACATTAGAAAAACTGCTCAGGCTGAATCGGTGAATAAATAGCCAAACCTTTCTCAGCCACGTTTCACCATTTGGACCTGTTCGATCCCATGACACTGTTGTACTGGATAAAGTATCATTTTGGAGTTGTAAAGTTCCTTCGACCAAGGAAGCAATGACATTGGCTGGTTGGTCTTCGAATGTACATAGTTCTTGGAACACACCTTTAAATAAAGTGCATTTCTTTAAAATAAATTGTTTTATTTCATTGTTTTATTTATTTACACAATTCTCAAATATATTGAAGCAAATTAAGTTATTCTGTCAAATATATTATTGGTTCGTATTTCAACAGCAGTAGACACTTTTTCACTAGCAAAATAAAATAACTGGTCACAATTTATACATTTGTAATTTATAATCTACAAAAATCGTACAGAAGGTTTTATACTATTCATTTTCAAATCACTAGTCGTGCTAAAAAAGTATGTAGCCATTATATTACGAACAAATACTGTGTTGTAGGTTTCTCTGAATCTGCAACTGTCTTCTTACAAAATGTTAGCATTTGAATTTACATCCATATTGTCAATGGCAATTTTTGGGTAAAAACTGTAAAAATCGTCTTGTAAGATGCCGATAAGTTTTGATTCTTGCAAAAAGTTAGATGAATTTCATAATAATCTTATTAGAGACCAACAAAGTTTTAGGACTGTCTACAGTTTACAACAACATTATCGGCAAAAAAAAAGTTTACAGTTGTATGAAAAGTCGATATATGAATATAACGTATATATCATATTATAAGTATTGGAACTTTACGTTCACATATAGCAATTTTTACATACTTTTCTCCACTCACAGTGAATAACACTAAAACTGAATATCATTTCACAAGAGTAGTACATCGGAATCATTTATCTCCTTACCTTGTTTGGCTATAGCTGAGAAAACATTGAACACATTTTCCTGTAGTCCTTGTCTAACAAACGAAGCTTCTTGTCCTGGAAAAAGATCAGCTTCCACCCGACAGACATACACCGTGTTACCTGCTCCAAAACTGATGAATGAGCCACTATGTAGAGGAATTAACTCTAGTCCAGCTAGAATAGAATAATCACCATCGTTCGCCAGATACAACAAGATATTCATCTTGTCATCAAAAGAAAACGACTTGTAGGGTGCCTCAGAATTTAAACAATTTCGAATATATTTCTTCGATAATGTCTTGAATGAAATTCTATATTCTTGTAGCATGTAAAGGAGGTGTTCCGGGACATCAACAAGGTTCACTCCACATTCTTTTGCTAGCATCAGAACTGAGTTTTCAATTTCTGGAAAACAAAAGAAAACGTTCTAACACAAATCTGATATGATCATCAAAAGAGAACAAACGAAGAGTGATAAAGTCATAACAATGAATACAAATGAATGAAAACGACCTTAATAACCTGATTTCTCTGAATAACAGACAAAATCATTCTAGCCAATTCTGTCGTCTATTTTAGTATCGGAAAGACTATACACATCTGTGTAGATTGATTGATTCCCCATTCAAATTCGTATCAAAGATTGTTGACTATACTCCTTAAAAGACTAAAGTACTGGTACTATGAATGATTTGGTAAAATATTAACATAAAAAGGATGACAAACAAATCTTTATCAGACAATTGTAACTTGTCATTGTAATCCGGTAATTTCAACTGTTTTAATTGGCTCTTGATTTAATCCAGTAAAAGGGTAGAATACTTATTCATTTTCATATTGTTAATTCATACCTTTAGTGTTATTCCCATCAAGGATGCTAAACACGGCTTGATTTGGCAGGATCCATCTACCACCATCTTTACTAGTAAAAAGGAAGGGGGTTTTTAGGAGACGTTCGACTAATGGGTCTGTGATATGATTCCAGTTGCTGGTAATTTTCCTTAAATCTGGAACAATGTTGTATACTCGTTTGACATCCCTTTGATCAAAATTGTTGTTTTCACACTTCCGCAATAATTCTTTAATGGTCATATGGTAGACATCAGCTAGCACTTCACTAACCAAACATTTATTCCACCTGGTTGGTTTATCGGTGTGTGTCTGGTTCTTCGTCTGATCAGCAGATGGCCATTTAACGTGACGTCTGTTTTGGTCGAGTGCAAACAAACCATTTACATGAACCGGGTATCCAGTCAAGCTCTCATTTTCTAGCGGAAGTGGCATCAGACAAAACACATGACCTATAATCGGTGGGTCGACAAACAAAGGAACAGCTACACTAACGTACGGACTGTATGACAAAGATTCGTCCTGTGAAAGTTTAATAAATTCATCAGATAGGGGTTTCCCCTTCCGACAATGCATCACAAACCAATCCTGTTTAGTGGGTTCTTCTGTGGCGTTCTGTGTGACAACGGTAAGGTCAAACGTTCTGATATAAGTCTCCTCTGTGACAGATAATAGCATCATTCTCATGAAACTTTGAAGTTCAGACCGCTTTAGTCTTACATCTTCAATGCAGTCATGTGCAATTTTTACTGTAAAAAACGGACCATCTGAACATCTGTTATCTTCGGTTTTCCAAAACAGTGCAATTTTCTCAAGACATTTAAGGAATAGAAGTTCAACGGATGCTTCAGATTGAAAAGCTGTAAAAAGATCTGAGATTTTCTCAGGTCCATAAATATTATCAGAAAGAGGAGATACATCATGGCGCAAGGGAAATCTGAACAAAGTGCCATGAAAATTTCCTGTATCCAATATATCCTGTGAAAATCCAAATATGCCATCCAGAGCATTTAAACAATATGACGATTCCATCTGCCTTTTGTATTTGTGTAGCCTATTTAGTTTCATGGTGACACACACTTTCCCTGGATCTTTTTGGTGAGGATCTATCACTAACATTTTACCCCCACTTATAATCAGCGGGTAATCTGAAAGTAACGAAGGGGTACAAAATCTAAGAAAATATGGATAATACTGAATTTAGATTTCAATATATCATTTGTAATTGTAACACATCTAGTACGAATAAATTATAGCACTGTACAAACTGGACTTCATATTATCACAAGTAAGAATATTCTTAAACGTGATACAATAAATATATTCACTAAATGCTTACAAGGTAGTACCGTACATACTACCTTGATAGATGTTTTGTACGAATCACTCAGTTCTATAACTAACTCCCTGTACGAATCACTCGGTTTCATAACTCCTGCAAGATTTGTAGAATCAAACTGGTGGCACAGTATGAAACTAAACACGATAGGAAGACGACAAACGGTTTCAAACGAGGTGTTTCTATATAAGACCTATCATTGACAAATCTTGAAAATAGTCTAAGCAAATCTCTACAAAAATGTCGAACCAAAATGGCGGTATTTCTCAACACCCTAATAAGTTTGGAAGGAATCCGACAAGCAGTTTAAAAAGAAATGTGACCACAAATTTGTACGTGTGACGAACGCCTGTCAAGTACCAACTAGCATGCTGTTGCTGACAAAAATGCGACGAAAATGTTATTATTATTATCAATGATAATAATTTGAAAAGCTGTAAATATGCACTTGGTCGGTAAAGCCAAAGGTTCCAGATCTTATTTAAATGTGTTTTTGAAAGTATTTAATATTTAGTATTATGCATTTCAATTTGTTAGGTTTAACCATATCGTCTCTTTTTCTATTAACTCTAGGAAGCGCGATATGGGACACATAGCTGATGCTGTACACCATACATAGAGTGCGTTGGCAGTGACATATTGTTGCTGAGAAAAGTGAGACACAATATATATTTCAATAAGATGTGTAGGTAATAAGCCGAGCTTGCCTATATCATTCGAAGGAGTTATGATCTAAGGGCATTGATTTTCATTACAGAACGACGGAATCAAAGTTACTGAGTATGATTTTGAAAGCTTTGAATTCACAATCGGTGCAATCCTACACTACCAACAATTCATCGACTTCTACTTTTTTTTTTATTTTGTACTGTAACTGAACTATCGTAACGACTACTGATACAGCACTGTTTTTTACAGTGACGTTACAGTACTGTCATTTGCATTAACGTTACAGTACTGTTACTTTCATAACTTTATACATACTTCTTCGTCTTAGTTTTTCAAGATAGGTTCTGTTGTTGCTCTGATATAATCAAGGGAACCAGTTTGTCCAGCTACAAATTCAAGGTTTAGCCTATGACCAGTAAAATGGGTGCAAGATAATAGTGTAGCTGAAGCAAGTCTTCAGTTTCATTTTGCCACCAAAATAGATCCCTTCAGTTATTTACATAATAATTACCTGTAATATGAAATACAGATTTAAATCCAAGTCCAAACCGCCCGACCTTTACAGGGTCAAATTCCTTCACACTTTGGTAGATCATCTGTATCCCTCTCCAATCCGCATCGGTAAAGCTAGCATTATTATAAACACATAATGCAGGTCCCTGTAAAATCAATCAATTGTGTATGTTTCAGTAATTTTAACTCATTTTAATCGTGTTTCTAAACGTCTTGGTATCATAGTTGACAACAACATGCACAAATTGAACTTCTGATTAACTTTTATAAAAATACAAAATCGTCTTAATTTTGTTTTTATCTAAAGTTAATTTGTCACGGAATGTATTACCAGCTTGATAATTAGAATATCTTAATTACTGTTACCAGCTTGATAATTAGAATATCTTAATTACTATTACCAATCAATTTTGTTTTTACTATAATTGTTTTTGAAAGTACTTGGACTTTGCAACTGATTACAAAAAGAACATAGGAAACATTAAATATCGTTCTTTTGTTTACTTTTTTGAAACATCAAATTTAAAATCTAGAACGTACATGGCATAAGAGGGGCGAAAACTTCAGTTAAGATAGATACCTTAAAATACTTTTTGAAAGCCTTCTGTTTTGTTCCATCGTCTTTGTTTACATATCTTTCATCAAACAGAACTTTCATTTCAGAGGCTTCAGCGTCTTCTGCGTTCTGTATTATTTCCTGCAGCAAATATAAATCGTTTATTTACAATAATACACAGCGGTACGAGTCCCACTCGAATATATATATATATATATAGAAAGGTCTGAAAAATTCCCAACGATGTTAGAACTGTCAAATTTGCGATGCAAATTTTTTGTCGTTCCCTCCGCGGGACTCGAAGTCCAGCGCCCTCGACCACTCGGCCAGCTAGGTTATATAAAAATATAGTTTACGCTGGCCGGGTCATTCCTCCTCGTAGGATTAATCTAGGGCTGTAACTTAGTACACGATGTATAGTAGTACGGTACAGTTCATCTAGGTGTTATTATGAAGGATAGACGATCAAATTAATGATGCATGTCACAACAAATCAATATTATACAAAAAATACAAATATTATCTCAGAATGTGACGACTTTATTCGCTACACTGCTCCATCGGCATGGAATGCCATAGGGGTCAAAATTCTTAATCCGTAAATTTTTAATTTGTAACTTCTTGATTTGTAAATTGTCAATTTGAACTTCGTAAAACGTTTTTCGAGACTTGTAAATCATCAAATATTCTTTATTTGTAACTCGTCATTTTAAACTTCTTTGAAATAGCGGACAAATCGTCCTTTGTCATTCTTCATTTGACATTGTAATAAACACGTAAGATTGACAATTCGTACTCCGAAGTTTTGTGACGTGAAATATATCGATTCGTGGAATGTCAAATTATGCTTAGTTGCATTATATGTTAACGATCATTATAAAGACAGATGGCGCTCGGGATTGGAAGACAAAATGCAGCGCTGTTGTCCAGAACGGAAATTGAACAGGTTGGTCTTAAAACAGGACGAGCATTTTTTGATACTTTTTAGGCTATAACTTTAGTTTCACTCAGTGGAATTCAAAAATTTAAAGTGATTTTCTAAAGAATAATAAAAGTGCTTTAAATTGGTTATTTTAAGTTTTATTTTTTTTGAAAAATATCAAAACTATATAGCGAAAATCTAGACAGGACGAACATTTTTTTGACAAGAAAATTGCGATAAAAAGGGTAACATGCGATGAATAAAGTTCATTATTGATCAAATGTGTTACGTCTGTCAAATAATGTTTAGTTATTCTTAAAGCTTATAGCAATAGGCATATTTTGATATAAAAATTATTTCATTTTCAGTCAGTTAGGTGGGAAAACCTTGACAGGACGGACTTATTCTGTTACGTGATTTGTGTCCTTTTTACGGGGGTGCGGTAACAATCCATAAAATATCTGAAATTTGTTTAATGTCTATCAAAAATATTCATCATATTCTTAAAGCTTATACTTTTTCTACATTTTGATGTATAGATATTTGAAATTGATTTAGAGATAAATTGAAACTCTTGACAGTACGAACTTTTTTCGGGAAAATCTTCATTTATCGTCATAAACAGACCCAGAACTATATCATACGTACGTACTTGTTATGTATTCCTTTCTAAAATAAATCATAACAGTTTTGACTTTCCTTTGAAGTTGATTTATTAATTTTTATTATTTTTATTTATTTGAATTTTGTTTATTTTTTTTTACTGATATGACATTGTCAATTGTGTTTTAACTGATGTGGGTTGGGGAGCATACATTACATTTGCGAACTTTTTGGTCCTACGTTTGCGAACCATTGTAAACTTAACATTTGTGAACCAAATGATATAAAATATAAAATTTTGTATAGACTTTTAGTCCATAGGCTGGGAGGGTCCACCGTGTACCCCCACCCATCAACTTCATGGTGATTTTTTGATAATTTTATACTTTCCATTAACGAATCAATTTGTCGGATTCTTTTTTAGTGTCAGCCTATATTTGTACCACACTGGGTCAAAAAGCCAAGATTTTTGTGACTCAATTGTTTGACAGCCTAAGTCTTCCTGGGATAGCATGTATGAACAAAATACAGGTATTTAGGTATTATCATATAGACAAATGTCTCGGCTTTCAAGTGATACCCAAACAGTTGCGATAAAACGTAGCATTTAGGAGTAAAATGAAAATAATGTACCCCTTCCCCGCCGAAAAATCGCTTAAATGGGCATATTTTTCAATGAGTATTTATGCTTCAGTAACAAATGGCTTATTTGGTATTTTCTGTTTAGTGTTATCATAATTTATAATTCCGGAGTTCTTTTGGTGAATTTTGCCGATTTTCGTGGTCAGAGTTTATCCAAAAATGAAAAAAATGGGATTTTCGAATTTTCCGTAAAAGTCAGACAACTTCTACTCTTTAAGTTATTGCTCAACTGAAACTTCCTAAATTTGGTATCATTCGATAGATAATTTTATTTTGTACAAAAATAAACCACAAAAAAACTAATTTTCGAAAAAATTTTAATTCTAAAAAAAAATGGTAAAAATATTACCCCTACCCCTAGAAAACTGGTCACAGTATCAAATAGAATTCTCATTCACACCATACCAAGAGTGTAGAACTCATATTTTGAGCATTCATAATTAAGATAAAGATGTGCAAAACATATCTGATCAATTCAGGCGAATTACTATAAAATCGGAAAAATGGAAAATTTCAGAATTTCAGAATTTTCTTCTATATCTCCCGTTATTGTCTTTTTCTCAGCATTCCGTAGTTTAAGCAATCTTTTATGAGGTACAGCAAATTAATATAATAACTAAGCTTCAAAATGAGCCTTAGTAATAAATATTTGAACATTTTCATGCCATGTTAGGTAGGAAAATGCCACCCCTACCCATGAAAAGAATGCCTCAATATGAACATGAATGTTATTTTTTGGCGAATAAAGGGTGTACAATAGACATTTTTGGTTTTTTGTTTTAATTAGCGGTGTATATAACATAACTTCTCATTTCAGGCGCCATTTTTCAGTTTCAGTGTAACAATAATGAGTTTTTCATAAAAAGATTTCAATTTCACCAGTAATTATCAAAATATTATTTTTTTTCAAATACTGTACTTCAAACAAGCTTTTGTATATTTAAACACAACTATATAGTGTCTTAGCTTCAAATGAATCCGAGTAATAAACATTTGAACTTTTCCAAGACCAGTTAGGTGAAAAATTTCCACCATTTCCCATATTACTAGGGGTCATTAGTAAGCTAAGACGCTATATAATGGTGTTTGAATATACAAAAGCTTGTTTAATGTACGACTACGGTATTTGAAAAAAAATATTGGTGAAATTGAAGAAAATATTAAATTCCGAAAATTCCCCTTTCTATGAAAAAATTATTATTGTCACGTTGAAACTGAAAAAAATTATTATTGTCACATTGAAAGTGAAAAAATGGCGCCTGAAATGAGACGATATGTTAGATACATTGCTAATTAGAACCCAACATCTTTATTGCACACCCTTTATTTGCTAAAAATTAACATTTAAATTCAAGTTGAGGCATTTTTTTTTCATGGGTAGGGGTGGCATTTTGTCACCTAACATGACATGAAAAAGTTCAAATATTTTATTGCTTAGGCTCATTTTGAAGCTTAGACATAACATTAATGTACTGTATGACATAAAAGCTTGTTTGAACTACGGAATTCTGAAAAAAAGACAATAACGTGTGGTACAGAAGAAACTTCTGAAATTTCCCATTTTTCCGATTTTATAGTAATTGTCAACCTAAAAGGAAAAACGTAGCGCCTGAATTGATCAGATATGTTTTATACATCTTTATCTTATTGATGAATGCTTAAAATATGAGTTCTACACTCTTGATATGATGTGAATGAGAATTTTGGTTTATACTGTGACCAGTTTTCTAGGGGTAGGAGTAATATTTTTACCATTTTTTTGAAAATTCTTACTTCAAAATTAGTTTTTTTTGTGGTTTATTTATGTCGGAAATAAAATTATCTATCGAATGATACCAAATTTTGGACGTTTAAGTCGAGCAATAACTTGTATAGTAGAATTTATCTGACGTTTACGGAAAATTCGAAAATTCCATTTTTTGCATTTTTGGATAAATTTGGAGGTTATCTTAGCCCACGTTCTATTTATATAAATATTTATATAGCGGTTCAGATATGTGGTGTGATCTGCTTTGAATTTCGGTCAGTAATCACCCTTTCACGTTTCATTGGCTATATTCGTAATTCTTTGTTTTCGTATTTCAATAAATTCAATAGTGTTATATATCGATCCTACTTGTTATCCTACTTTCATCCCAGAGGCATGGCTAAAGCATTATAAAGGTGCATATTTTCAAATATTTCGCAAATGTACCGGTTGTTATTGAGTTAATTTGTGTTACAAGTTAATTAAAGTGACATGTTGTTTTAAAAGATTAACTGAGTAAACAGCGTCTGTTAATTGTGTAGTGTAATTGTTTGATGTATATGTAAGTGGGGCTGTGTTTAGTACATGCTTTCTCATGTTCAGCATCTGCACAAGATTTGTGTTTCCAAACACTATATCATAATATATCTCTTAACCCCATTTTTATAGTCACAACCTACCATGTCCTCAATACCATCGGCCTCACCACAATCTCAATTCATTTCTACAGTTGAAGTTTTTTATTTCATTTTACCTACTTGACCCATTAGTGAATTAGAAAACAAAAACTCTCCCATTTCCAAACATAAAATCAAATGTTCTCTCATATATCGTTTTCAGTACTGATTATGAAGACCCCAGTACAACCACTTGTACAAAATTGAACCGTGTTTGCAATCGCATGTAAACCATAATCAATTGAATAAGAATGCTAATGAGTTCCTGGGATTTTGACGAGAAGTCGTCATTGCCATCCCTTTGGCGTCAGTCGTCGTCGTTAACACTTTTTTCAAAACTCTTCTGGCTCCTCTGACACTACATGACCAATTAGAACCAAACTTGGTATAAATGCTCCCTTACGCATCCTGCATAGAAATGATGTGGGGATTTTTGATCTGTTGAAAAACATGGCCGCCGTTACTAAAAATAGAACATAGGGAGCAGACAGTGGTTTTTTGCAGATATATCCCAAACCGTGAGGTTTGACCAAATTCTTTTAATTGCTAAAATGTTCCTTATTATAAGGCATAGAAAAGTCTCCGGGATAAAAGTTGTCACATGACCCCTTGTATGAGTTATTGCACTTGAAAGGGGGAAATTATGACATTTTTTTATATAGTTTTCAACCAATATCTTGAAAACTATGATAGATTGAAAGAAATTTTCAATTAGTGAAATGATCCTGATGATAAGTCCTACCAAAGTCTTCTGAGTCAAAATTGTTCGGCAACGTTTTGTTAAATTTATTGCCCTTGAAAGGCAAAAGTCGATCTGGTGAGCCTGATTTGCCTGACACTTTTTCAGATATTTTCTGTGCGATGACCACTATTGGTTTTCATTGTCAAACACCGATGCCAGGAAAATGTCTTGAAAACCCGATGTATGTGGAAACTGTTTAGTTGAAATGAAATGTGTGTGTAATCATTTCTAAAATTAGATTAACAAGGTGTGAAAGTTTTACAAACCAGTTAATGGTGATTAGAGATAGTACATCCAATTAAGATCTATGTATTATAGTTCTACGCCTAATTATGTTGATAATTGATTTTTTTCACCCGAAAAAAAGTTTTGTCTTTATTTCGTTATTTTATCTTTAAGTTTTATTTTTGGATTTATCTCTACATTAATTTCAAATATCAATACACCGAAATGTAGCACAAAATGTATAACCTTTAAGAATATGATAAATACTTTTGATAAACATTAAATGAATTTCAGATATTTTATGTTTTGTTACCATATCCCCGTAAAAAACTGCACAAATCACTTAGTAGAAAGAGTCCGTCCTGTCAAGATTTTCTCCTTTTAACGTTCTCAAAATTAAATATTTAAATATACTGTTGAAGTTGAATACAGACTTTAAGAATATGTAAATATTTTTTGACAGACATTTATGATTTTGAAAAAAAATACCCAATTGAAAATTTCATGTCGGAAAAAGTTCGTCCTTTCAAAATTTTGAATTCATTTCTGGACATATTACGAAAAAATATACATCAAAATGTAGCAAACGTTTAGCCTTAAGAATATATTAAAGACTTTTGACAGATATCAAGTAATTTTCAAGTTTTTGGTGTTTTGTTACCGCACCCCCGTAAAAAAAACGACACAAATCACGTAACAGAATCAGTCCGTCCTGTCAAGATTTTCCCACCTAACTGACTCCAAATGAAATGATTTTCAATTAAAATGTGCATATTAATCTAAGCTTTAAGAATAAGTAAACATTTTTTGACAAACGTGACACAATTCATCGATAATGAACTTAATTCATCGACATGTCCCCCTTTTTATCGCCATTTTCTTATCAGATAAAGTTCGTCCTGTCAAGATTTTCGCTTTATTTTTGTTGTTGATATTTTCTAAAAAAAAAAATTATAAAAAACTTTCAACCAATTCAAAGCACTTTTATTATTCTTTAGAAATCACTTTAAATTTTGGAATTCCACTGAGTGAAACTACGTTATAGCCAAAAAAGTATAAAAAAAAATGCGCGTCCTGTTTTAAGACCAACCCGTTCAATTTCCTTTCTGGACAGCAGCGCATTTTGTCTTCCAATCCCGAACGCCATCTGTCGTCAGAATGATCGTTAACATATAATGCAACTAAGCATAATTTGACATTTCACGAATCGACATGTTTCACGACACAAAACGTCGGAGTACGAACTACCAATTGTCAATCATACGTGCTTTATTACAATGTCAAATGAAGAATGACAAAGGGCGATTTGTCCGCTATTTCAAAGAAGTTTAAAATGACCAGTTACAAATTAAGAATATTTGATGATTTACAAGTCTCGAAAAACGTATTACGAAGTTCAAATTGACAATTTACAAATCAAGAAGTTACAAATTAACAATTTACGGATTAAGAATTTTGACCCCGTTGGCATTCCATACATCGGATCAAATTTATACCATGCCATAGATGTCACAGCGGTACGAGTTCGATTCCCGCGAAGGGAACGACCAAAAATTGCATCTCAAATTTGATAGTTCAAACATTGTTGGGAATTTTTCAGACCTTTCTATATACATATGTTAACTTTGATAATTCAAATTATAAAGGAAACTGCGAAACAGAAAAGATTTGACTGAAAACAATAAGAAAAAAACTTAATGTAAATATCAAGAATCGAAGAATGCAATGTAATAAATCATGTACAAAACTGGCAAAAAATATTTTCTAAACCTAAGCGTCGCTTTTTAAAAATTCCGCAAGACCGCAAAGTGGTCTGTGTTTGAAAGAGTCCAGTGTTACATCATATGACTTCATACAAAATAAATAATGATAAGTAATCTTTACAAATGACCACATCGTCATGACCCGAAAGCTGCATGGAATGTGGTGATACAATTACAATACTCTACATAGTTTCAAATTGTAAATTCAGGATCGTGAAATTAGAACTTGATGTTAAGCAGAATTGAAATGGGGTTACATACATTTTCTAAAACTTAGTTTCCGGTCCAACATGTTTTAATCATCTGCCCAAAAAAGCATAAAAAAGGCCATAAATTGCATGTGGTCAAACGAACGAATGGACACACTGGTAAATGTATTTAAGACTTAAACATATCAATACCTTAAGGATTTGGCCGTCATCTGGGTACTGGTCGAGTATAGATTTCAGCTGGTGGATCAATGGAGGCTGAATTATCCCGGAGAACTCAGGTCCATCTTCCTCACTGTCATCTCCGGATGTCATTTTGGGATGTTTTGGTTATCTGTAAGATTTTATAGATTCAAGAATTATCTAAATAAGCAGAATTATTGCTCACCGTTCAAACGCACTCCAATTAGAGGAGGTGACCGTACATAGAAAACGGAACATACATTTATTTCGTTTGAATAACCTACATTTACGTGACAACTACGAAAATGCTAAAGACATGCCATTTAATCGGTAACATTGATGTACAATTTTCGAGAAAATCAGTGCATGTATGTTTACAATATAACATGTACGACCTTTCTACAGTCATGAAATTCAACCAATTTTAGCAAGCTGCTGTCACAATAAAATTATTAACACTACCGACACTTGAGAGGTGTGGGTCGTTTACCACGTATGCTGACAATCACTATTGATACTTGAGAGGCATGTGCCGTTCACCACGTATGTTGACAATCATTATAGACATATGAAAGGTGTGGGACGTTCAACACATATGTTAACAATCACTTTTGACACTTTTTGTGAGGTATGTGCCGTTCACTGCGAATGGTGACGATCATGATTGACATTTGAGAGGCGTGGGCCGTTCACCACATATGCTAACAATCACTATTGACGCTTAAGAGGTATGGGTCGTTCACCACGTATGATAACAATTACTATTGACACTTGAGAGGTATGTGCCCTTCACCGTTCACCACATATGCTAGCAATCACTATTGACACTTGAGAGGCATAGGCCGTTCACCACGTATGGTGACAATCATTATTGACACTTGAGATGTATGTGTCGCTCACCATGTTTGGTGACAAATAGTATCGACACTTGAGAGGTGTGGGCCGTTCACCACCTATGTTGACAATCACTATTGACAATTGAAAAGTGTAGGTCGTTCACCATGTGTGTTGATAATTACACGGGACGACTCAGAGGTGTGGGTCGTCACCACGTATGCTGATAATCAATTTTGACAATTGAGAGGTGAGGGTCGTTTATCTCGTATGCTGATAATGAATATAGACGTTTTGATGGTTATTGCAGTTTAAGTTTAAGAGGTTTCACTACTTGGATAATGCAATACATTTTTTTCTTCGTGTGCGACACCTTATACACATTTTGTCTGATCCTTAGTCAGAGAAGTACTTAATATTTCTACAGGAATTATGAGGTTACTCTGTCTTTTATACATGTTCCTTTTATTTTACTTTGCCAATAGTTTGTACAAATAGCTGCTGCCATTATGCTGATGTTCGTGTATGGGAGAAGACATAAATAATGTTTGTAAGATTTGAGTTCCTATTACTTCTCAATCAAATTTGCAAATAAATCAAAGTGTTGAGGCATTGAGTGAAGGAAAACCTCGAAGTTATCAAAGTGTTGAGGCATTGAGTGAAGGAAAACCTCGAAGTTATCAAAGTGTTGAGGCATTGAGTGAAGGAAAACCTCGAAGTTATCAAAAATATTTATGTAACCAAATTGTCAGCTAAAAAAAACGATAAAAAACTTAGTCCCCTTAAAGAATAACCATTTGTTTTAATGTAATGCATATATACAATCCGTTTATCAATGTATTTTTGGACCTTCTTTTAGTATTCCTGGCAGCACATGTACGTTTATGTCCTCAAATTCCTTGACACTTTACATTTAAATCAACATTTCTTACAAAATATGAATTCCACTGAGAATCACTGACTATCAATATTCGATGATTTTAAAAGTAAGATTGGATCCACACTTTGAAACTTCGGTTTGGAGATGCATGAAGTAGAAATGAATCCCGCGGACTGGAGGAAGTTGAACAATGGCCTAATCTCAAGGGAGAAATCATGACCAAAATACTTCTTGTTTGTGCTCACTTATATGTGGATTTTAAAGAAAAAAATTTAAAACTAAAATTTGTCCTTGTCATTGTTGTCTAGATTAGGCCATGGGTTTAGCTTGTCAAAATGTATTTACAATAAACGATTACCTTTCTCTAGGAATTCTCAATTCAAACAAGGATACAAACTCAGGTGAAAATTACTATGCAGTTTGAAAATCTTTAAACTAAAAACAACTTTGCAGCTCATAGATTTGAGCAATTTAAGATTCCAATTAAGTTGGAAAGTCAGTGATATAGAGATGTGGTGAATGCAGGGAATATGATGTCTTAATCACACATGCACTTTGAGAATATTTTTTTTCTCTCTCTCTAAAACAAAAAAAGTTGCTAGTGAACCCATACCCAATGTGTACACCTTTTTATGGCGAATCACTTTTGCGCTAAAGCTGAGTGTTTTATACTTATCTGCCTTCAATAATGTATCTGCATTCCTTTCATTTTTTCTGCATGTTTTCACAAATATGAAAAGTGCTAAGAAATCAGGCTTCAAGTTGTTATAGTTTTTTATTAAGAGATGTTGACATATACATTTACAGCTGCTCCATGCTACACATACATGTACCAGCACTTGAGAATCATGAACTTCGTTTCATGCTTAAATAGTGTCCCAGCAAAAAAATGGCCTGTTTTACTTTTGCTTTCATCTCACTTCATCTAGTGAAATTTCTAAGTGATAACCACTGAAAAGAAATCAAGGGAAAAATCATAACAGTGTAATATATATGCAAAATGTTACAATATAAAATCATGAAAATATATATGTATTTTAATTATATGATATGTAGAAACCTCCTCTTGTTGGGAAATATTGTTACACGTACATATAATTTCGTGCAAATCAGGCAAAAAAGGTTGGGTGGTTATAACAGTCCCATGTATCCACGTGGTTAAAATTCCCACAGAGGTCAATACTTGTCGATTGACAAGCAATTTGAAAACAATAGTTTCTGTCATTATTATTATTGTTATTATTCATAGTTTTTGTCCCACATTAAAATTATTATCTACTCCATTTCTGTGTTCTAAAGTTTTATTCTGAAAATATTTCTATCAGCTGTATTTATTAAAAAAAAGTAAGAATAGAACAGGTTACTTTTCACATGTCATTGTTAAAACAACATCCCTTCATAACCACATAGATCGTAAAAAGTGTTTTGAAGTGATGACTTTAAAACAATAAATTAAAGTCATTTCATTTTCCAGACAAAAATCTTCTAAATACAGAAAATGGAAAGCTTGCTAGGGATATTGCCCGAGGGCTTCTTCCATGTATGAATTTAGCTACCTGCTGATTTATAGTGATATTTGGACCCCCATTTCAAAATTTCTGGATCAATCTCTGAAAGTTGATTTATCTATGAGCAATTAATGTCAAAATGTAAAGTAGAAAACAAATTAGATACATGTATTACTATATTATAAATATCATAATTTCATGTATGAAATCTTTAATTGATGCTGTACTCCATATGCCATTAACCATAGTTAAGAGTACATGCACATGTATGTTTGTAGTTTTCAATGTAAATTTCTTGTTCACGGACATACAAATGTAAACTGCAAGTTTTGCTAAGAAATAGGACTACTGATGTGTACAGTGTACTTATCACCAGTTTGACAATTTGAAAACTTTGTACATACAAAGTGTATGAATAAATAATGTGTACCTTCAAAACTTACCTAGTATAGTGTACATTTATGAATGTCCCTGAAAATCAGCTCTTAGGAAAGGTCTACTTTTGGTAGCCTTGATATCCAACACATTTTCAATGCACTTTCATGGACATAAAATTTCTAACATAATTGACTGTCTTTCTTGTGTCATGAAAATCCTGTTTCTTACTTATTACTTATATCTGCATTCAAAATAAATGTATCTGGTATATATTGACAATGTACTAAAAAGAACCATATTGATAGTCAGTTATGACTAGCATGGATATAATACACATGTACATAGTATTACTATTTCTTTTAATTTCATACTGAATTGCACATGCCAAAATCTATATTACATGCATTACTAACAGGAGACTCCTATATCAACTCAAGGGCCACTGGCCCATGGGGTGGTATAGGTCGAGGGTTGATACTGCATATCAAACAGATTTTTGCATGTCACGTTCATTTTATTTTATATTTTAACTATACATCAAGTGTGTTCTGTGTAATGTGTGATACAGTATATCTAGGAGAGTGATATAGGGTATGCAGTACCGGTCCATGGTATGATATAGAGAATGTGATACGTGGGTTTGATATATTTCTATAGGTGTGATATAGGGCATGTAATATAGGTACGTGGGTTTGATATATTTCTATAGGTGTGATATAGGGCATGTGATATAGGTACGTGGGTTTGATATATTTCTAAAGGTGTGATATAGAGAATGTGATATAGGTACGTGGGTTTGATATATTTCTATAGGTGTGATATAGGGCATGTGATATAGGTACGTGGGTGTGATATATTTCCATAGGTGTGATATAGGGCATGTGATATAGGTCTATGGGTATGATATACATTATGCAATATGGATCTATGGGTGTGATATGAAAAATGCAGTGTTATAATCTATAATGAAATATGTCTAGGGGTGCGTTATATGGTAGGCGCTATAGATCTAGGTTTGCAATATAGGTCTAGGGGTGTGATATGCAGTATGAGATATGTCTAGGGATGTGTTATATGTTATGTGGTATAGGTCTAGGGGTGTAATATACGGTATGCAATATAGGTATAGGGGTGTGATATATAGTACGAGATATGTCGAGGGGTGTGATATACGGTATGTGAAACAGGTCTAGGGGTGTGATATAGGTCTAGGAGTGTGATATTATACGGTATGCGATAAAAGTCTATGGGTGTGGAAGTTGGGCTTTGGGGAACTTGCACAAGTGCCCATCATGTGTGTGTAATGTCATGGCTCCCGTGTCCAAACGTGTCCCAAGGACATTGCGAGGATGATGCAAGCATGAACTGACAAAAATGTAATGCTTAATATAAAGTGACCAAAAGACCAACTTTTATTCAAATCACACTGATCAGCCACAATGATAATGATTACAAATTTGAGAATGAGTCAATTTCTTATACAATCCAAATGTAACAAACTATTTTTAACATGATATGTAGGAAAAAATTCCAGCAGGAATGTCATAAGCAGGGGCTCTTTATGCTAAAAAGTTTGTTTGGCTATATATAAATACTTTATTTCACTGCATACCCCACCTTTTGATAGTTTAAGATTACCTACAGAATGTGATGAATACGCCACAAGACCGGTTTTCATCCTTACAGTTGAAACAGAGACATGTCTCTGCTTTTAAATCAAAATAATTGAACAATTCCGTTTATTTTCTGTTTTAAATACTTCATCGTTTGCTACATGTATGTACATGTACATGTATGTCTACTTTTATATTTTATTTATGTACATATACATTTAGTAATTAACATACATAGTGCTTGCATTTACAAAAGTTAAATTCCTGGGATCATATTAAACACACATGAAATTTTTCCAATAAAAAGGAGGGGTGCCAACCCTATGCACCCTCCCATGGATCCGCCACTGTAATCTATACTTACAACAAAAAAGTGTACATTGCAGCTCTGTAAATCCGTCTTTAGAAACTCCCGATATTATCATTAGCAAGGTCAGATCGAGAAGAATAAATGGGAAAATCTCGCTTGAGCTTTCCTCCATGCGAATGTTTGGGTCAATTTGACAAAATGTTCCAGCTCGATGCGTCAAAATTTAAATAGTTAATATAATAAAATTACAATCATTGAAATATTGCAGTTCAACACCCATTAAACAGCTTTGATATCGTTATACGCCCATGTCGACATCACATATATTACATATTTACATATATTTACATATTTGACTTGAAGTATGATCGGCGGCGGAGCGATATCTTTACGTAAACTTTGCAAGGAGAATAACCCGCGGAGTGTTATTTTGGTAGTTACATGTTGAAATGTCTACCATGGTTACGTAATGCCGACGATCTCCAAGTCAAGTCCAGTCTGTAAATCGACTTCCTTGACAAAAAAAAAACGTTTAAACTAAATAGTATTTCTTATTATCAAAAATGGAATCACCTGCTTCCGGATGTAACAATGCATAAATTGGTATTGGACAGTCCTTTCATAAATGCTAATAACATAAATCTCTCCCACATTTTGTAAGCATCCGTATTATTTCGATGTAACTTAGCCATAAACATTTGATCTTCAGGTACATTTTTAGCACTTTTCGGTACCCGACTACAGTATTGGGTTTCTGCTAAAACGTATGATGATATTCATAATATCAATAGTTTGCATGAACAATCCAAGTAATGGGTTCATCCCAAATCTACATTTTAACTCAGCAACTAGATACTTACTATTGTGCCTACGTCAATGATGCATATGTCAATAGAATATGCATGTTCTCCTAATACCAGACGTAATGACGTATTTCACAATTTTTCGTTCTCTAGAGTTGAAGCGAACGCCTCTTTTAACATGATTTATTAACTTGCTGCTTTTACGATCAAATGAATATCTGTTTTGTCCTTATAATATGGAATGTACCTTGGCTGAGTAACTAATCTTAGTATCTACCTACTCATATACATGTAAGTAAGAACTTGGCTGAGTAACTAATCTTAGTATCTACCTACTCATACACATGTAAGTAAGAACTTGGCTGAGTAACTAATCTTAGTATCTACCTACTCATACACATGTAAGTAAGAACTTGACTGAGTAACTAATCTTAGTATCTACCTACTCATACACACATAAGTAAGATCTTGGCTGAGTAACTAATCTTAGTATCTATCTACTCATACACACGTAAGTTATGAAGACATTTTATTTAAACCATTAGAGATTGATTTTAAATACATTAACGATGTACGTACATATGTACAGTGTATGTCTTAAATATGCATATACTGTATACTTATTTAAAAAGCTCATTGACGGTCCTTTTATTATTCAACAATCAAAATTACATAATCAATTCAAATGATCCATGTTGCATGGGAACCTAACAAATACAACATTGGTTTTATCAATACGTTGATTAGATAAAACCAATTTAGAGGAGTCATAAAAAAGTTCAGATAAGGAATAGATAATCTAAACTTGGTCTAAAATAGTTTTTCCTTGCTACTCCGCTCAGTTTCCTTGTAAGGAATTCTTAAGATCTTTTGGAGCGTTTTACAGGTTCCAATGCACCGTTCCACGTATAGATCCTGTTCTTAATAGTTGCTTTCCTCCAGGTTTAGCTACTTTTTTTTAAATAACAAGACCTATATTATTGACCAATGAGGCTAGTCAAATACATGTACATACACGAAAAGAGTGATTCTTCCTCTCCAAGAGTTGTGTAAATGCAATTCTAAAGAAAAAAAAAACCAAACAAACAAAACAGATAATTGATCAAATCAGCTTTCAAAGACGGCATTGTTACTGCGCGCATCTCTTTTGAAAATTACTTTCATAAGAAAGTAGGGTGGAAATTAATGCTTATAATTTGAGTTGAGCAATTTTGAACTGTAATTTTGTGTCCTGGTAAAATATAGTCTTTTATAACCCTACACATAGGACACCCCCTTTTACATGAAAGTCTTAAAAAACTAAAAACCAGTACTTACGTGTAATTATTAGTTTACTTTCCACTACCAACTGATGCTGTCCTGAAAAGGAAACTAAGGAAACACGTAATTTATGGATTTTAAAAAATACTGAGTCAGACCGAAAGTAGAATTGTTTGTCAAATCAGAGTTACTCCGCTTCTCACAATGATAAACCAAACTGTTTCAGTTGAAACGTTAATGTTAGCACTTTTTTTTTTGTTTTTTTTACTAAATATCGGCAAAAAATACCGACGTGACGGGAGTGGAAAAACTCAAATACGACAATATAAAAAAAAAACATGGCCTGAAAACAAAATAAAATATATTACGAACTGCTCTTTCGGAATTCTCGGGCGTTATCGTCGATAGTTGTGCAGTTTCGAAAGTATTGCTCTGATCCTGCAACCGTTTCATTTAATTGCGGGAGATGATGAATTGAGCGACATTTTGCATTTTTTTTAATTTGAGCGACATGATCTTTTCAGCGACAAAACACATATAAATTCAGCGACATTTACCTGAGAAAAATACTTATTACCTCTTCCGTTAGTCAGTGTCCCCTGCTCACCACGGGGAGGTGGAAGTAGGATTTTGAGCAGGATATAGTGTTTGTTTATTGTTCACTGAAACCACATAGTTTATATAAAATACTTTACAATTGTTAAAAATAATGTACTATTAAAAACTTCTATGTACACAATCGTTATAAATTGATGACCGGCTGAGACTTGTATGCCATAAGTTTAACGAACTCAAGTCTTGAGATATCGCCTGCTCTGTACTGTTCCTGGAATTCACGCATCTGCTGCACATTTGACTTTTTGTTAATAGTCAAAAGCATTGGTCGCATAGCAGCTCTTATCTTAAGACTGTTGTATGTCTGGATAAGTTTGACCTTCTCCAAAAAATCATAAATGTTCGGATGATGGCTATAAAACATTTCACTAAACTGCTTGTGAAAAGACTCGCATCCGTTTGTTGTTCGTTTAACATCAAGTCTTGGTTCTGACCAAATCATCGGAAGATAACGTGAGGTTGCCTCTGTATAGTTATGCACAATATAATCTGCAAAGTTTGTAGCACGAGGGTCTTCAGGTGTATTTGAGCAAATATCAAAGGCCATGCAACCCTCAATTTCAACATGTAAAAGAAAACTGAGACCGAAAAATACTTTCAACCATCTCCCTATAACGGACTCTGAACATTTGTATTCCTGAGCCAAGACTTTGTATTTTACGCCACCAAGCTTGGGACAAATGGAAATGACAACCTGAAATTAGATGTACATGTTTTAAATTTGATACGTACATAACATCAGTATATATTTGTCGTTAATATTTTAAATTACATGTATTTGTCTTATCTTACAATATAAACTATGCTTAAAAAATTACCTCTAATTAAAACTTCTGGCCAAAACTCTCTGG
The DNA here is from genome assembly GCA_037379345.1 of Perna viridis. Classification (NCBI taxonomy): domain Eukaryota; kingdom Metazoa; phylum Mollusca; class Bivalvia; order Mytilida; family Mytilidae; genus Perna; species Perna viridis. Next base: position 59,196,182 of record CM074513.1, read on the forward strand.
CAGCTTCAAAAACAGCATCTTCAAAATCCAAGTGGGTAGAGGTAAGTGTAAAGTTCAATCCTAAATCTGTTACTACTGTAATAAGATGACGAAACATGTTGATATAACACTCCTTTGATTTTGAAGGAAGCATCAACAACTATACCTTCTTTCCCTCGATTCGTTGTGTACTTCTCAATCTCCATTTTAAATGTATTTCACTGATATATTTTTGTCTTTATTGTCGTTTAATCTTTTGAGTGATATTCAGAAAGGAAAAAGTACTGGTCGATTCACTGAAGTTGAACTAATACATTCGAGAAAGGGCTAGTTTTGACCAGTGCGAACTGGTGGACCGTTTATGTGAATTTTATGTACATCTGTATTTAATCAATTAAAAAATATGTCGCTGAATTTATATGCCGTTTTTATATTTTGTATTGATTTGATGTCGCTCAAATGATATACACAATTACTCAAAAAGCGTCGCTCAAAAGATAGTCGCTGAAAAGACAATGTCGCTCAATTTATACGCACCCTTAATTGCAAAACATGCTTTGTTTGCCATACACAGAGTGGGAATTCGCGGTACCGCACTTCCTATATTTTTTGTATACATGGCATACTCTTTGACTTCCAGAATCTTTATTGACAAAAGTTAAAATTTACGTTTCAAACTCTTTACAGAAGAATCTCATCTGTGGAAATTTACATAAATGCTCAAGACCATAATATGAGGAAGCTGAAACCTTAAACGCTCCCGAAAAAAATATGAATTCAAACACCTAAATCCTTTCATAATTTTTGTAATTGGTAAAATGTATAATGATATACGATTTTTATTGAATGTCCTTATGCATTCTCTTATTGTCATGCTCTGAAATATGTATGGGCCGAAATGTCCAGCTTAGGTAAAGAACTGTGGTTGTCATGATCCGAATTGTCTTTGGGTCGAAATAACCGGTATTGATTACGTAATTCTCGTAAAAATTCGGATGCCATGTCTTGACAATCCTTTTCTTAGAAAAAACCCAGATTCGATTTGTATTTCATCGAAGCTAATTTATGTTTCCAAGGCTGGCGTGGTCATCAATCGCATTTACCAAGTGTACAAAAATGAAGCTGCCATTATTCTATTTTTAAGCTCCCGACTTTACATGCACAAACCGGATATTGCCATGATGCTTTTTTTTTGCCTACAAGTATGCAAAACCCAGTTGATAATACAGCCAATTTCGTTCCCTTAAAGAGCGTATTAAGCTTTCAAACACGGGTTCATTACCAGAAGGACCTTCTTGTACTCATTCAGCTGTAGGATTTAATGCTACGAGAGAAGCTAATTCATAGAGTAATCAAGGGAACCAAGGTTATAGCTGTAATCAAAAGAATGCAATCCAGATACAAAGACCAGACATGGTCAGACACACACAACAAAGACCACATAGCAACCAAAATCATACATACAAAGCAACAAAAGCATATGAGCAACTCGGACTCCACTAAAAACTGGGAGCATGGACCAGGTGCACCGGTAGGGTATGTGTCATCTGCTTTTCTAGAAACACCCGCCGAGTTGCTCATAAAAAGTCAAGTCCGGGGTAGACGAAAGAGAAAAAGAAAACTATAACACGTTGAACAAATCAGTTTTCATGGCGCAGATGGATACACCGTAACGATCCACGAGTTCATGATGACGACCATAAAACATCTGTAGCGAATCTGCATTCCAGAGATTCATACAGCACTTACTGACAAAGCTTCAAGTTCCAGTGGTTTTACATCTTAAAATGGCAGGCGGAATGTGGTGTATGATAAACTATATAGCGTTTATATAAGATTTTTTTTTCTTCAACACAAACTACTAATCTCCTCCTCTATGTGTAATTAGTACAGTTTACTAGAAATAAAGAACTTTGCATATTTGGAGTAATTGTGTTCATGTTATGGCTATCCCGCTACAATTGCAGTAAATCTCAACAATTAAGGTGTTTTCTACATTTTATTACTTTGATTTTTACTCGGAAGTCATGTGACTTCTGAGTCTTAAAACCATCTGATGTCAATCAAAAGGACTTCCAAAAACGAAATTTAAATTGAAATATTAATCTTTTTGAAAATACAGAAAGAGCAAATTACCATAAGCGGATTATGAAGTTTTTAAAATACCTATAAATATCTCATGACTTTCGAGGTTCAACGCCATCGGCGCTTTGATTTACTTTTGTTGTCGGGGATTTTCAGAGCTTACCTAAATGTGTATTACACTTGTTGAAGAATTTTTTTTTATGATCTCTGAAAGTATTTACTATTTGGTAGTTAGGTCATACGCCAGGCGCGTAGCTGAGGCCAAATTGAAGTGTAGGCAAAATTACGGCAGGGGGTCTGGGGCCGCTTAAGGCCCCCAGCAGGTCCAGGGCGGAGCCCTGGTAGGGGGTCCACAGAGATAGCGTTTTAGACCATCATTTATGCCTTTCCTGGATGTATTTTATCTAAAAAAAATTTGGCAAAGTTAAGTGCAGGCAAAAGCTTTTTTGCTTAACGGCAGCTACGCGCCTGTACGCTGATGCCTTTGCTGCGTTTCATTATATCCGTTCTTTTTTTCGCTGTGCACATGTAGGACATTGTTTTATCCTGTAGGAACAAATATCACTTTGTACATCCGTCGTTGATTATTGTGTATTAACAAATTTCTGACTAATAATTCTTTTGTTGCTTATTTGCTTTTGTTACTTTGTATGTATGATTTTAGTTACTTTATGTTCTTTGTTGTGAATGTCTGTTTTCCATGTCTGGTCTTTGTCCCTGGATTACATTCTTTTGATTACCGCTATAACCTTGGTTCCCTTGATTACTCTTTCAATACAAATCATCAATTCAATACTTCAACACAAATCATCAATACCAATTCTTCAATACAAATCATTAACACCAATACTTCAATACAAATCATCAATAAAATCACATCAATACAAATCATCAATACCAATACTTCAGAATAAATCATCAATTCAATTCTTCAATACAAATCATCAATTCAATACTTTAATATAAATCATCAATTCAATACTTCAATACAAATCATCAATTCCAATACTTAAATACAAATCATCAATTCAATACTTCAATATAAATCATCAATTCAATACTTCAATAAAAATCATTAATTCAATACTTCAATACAAATCATCAATACAAATTCTTCAATATAAATCATCAATTTAATACTTCAACACAAATCATCAATTCAATTCTTCAATACAAATCATCAATACCAATACTTCAATACAAATCATCAATACCAATACTTCAGTATAAATCATCAATTCAATACTTCAATACAAATCACCAATTCAATACTTCAATATAAATCATCAATACCAATACTGCAATATAAATCATCAATTCAATACTTCAGTATAAATCATCAATTCAATACTTGAACACAAATCATCAATTCAATACTTCAATATAAATCATCAATTCAATACTTTAACACAAATCATCAATTCAATACTTCAATATAAATCATCAATTAAATACTTCAATATAAATCATCAATTAAATACTTCAATATAAACAATCTACTGTACATTGATTCTTTTAAAGCAAAAACCTCAAATACAAAATTACACATGTGCAATGATAAGAGTAGAAATGTAAACAAATACAGTATTTACTGGTAAAATAAAGGGTTTTACAATGTTCATTGAAAACTGAAATAGCGATTGGGCTACTCAACCATCTATGAAATAAAGAACTTAAAATGATAAAATGAGGACGGGTTGTGAAGAACTGAAGATAAGATTACGCTGAATATAAAGTAAAATTACTAATCGAAAAAAATGATAAAATTTGCGACAGTCTTCAATTTCTCAAGATGTAGATCAAAACACCATATTCTCAATATACATATCAAATTTAACCTAAATAATAAACAAACTTAAACAAACCCTTTTCTTAAACCATCAATAAACTGTAACACACGTTCTGTGTAACTGTAGTCTGTAACACACGTTCTGTGTAACTATAGTCTGTAACACACGTTCTGTGTAACTATAGTCTGTAACACAGATATCTTTATAATGCATCACTTATCGCTAGCTCATTCATATCTGACAGGGAAATATCCCCTTGACCTAAAAATAAAAAAAAAATAAAAAGAGATAATTATACTAATAGAATTCAAGAACTTTAAATATTCGGTACATCTTTTGATTTAACCAGTTTTCATGACAGTAATCAAAATATGACATATTTTGTCTGTGAAGTTACATTAGACCAAAGCGCCCTAAGTCAAAGTAAACATGAGGTCCCTCCCTTTCCCTCTAAAAACTAAGAACTAAAAAAACACCAAAACCCTGAGAACCATATCATGAAGGGTAATATCAAAAGTACCGATCAAATCTAAGCAGAAGTCAAAAGGAAATTCCGTATAACAAATGGCAATATCAGGGTAAAAACCGGAAAGTTGAAAATGGCCGCAATATGGTCCTGACTTCGTACAGGCATTTCCAAAATGAAAGGGTTAAGCCAGGTTTTATAGCGCTACACCCCCGCTTCCATTACGGTTAATTATTTCCAGCATATTTCAATGCAAATTGGCAGCATAAAATTGCCACCCGTCCAAATCGGTAAGATCAGTGGTAAAAAAAAATACAGAATAAATGTCATCAGAATTATTAAAGACAAGCCGAATTTTCTCTTAACATTCTACTTATGCGTAACACATTAAACGGCATCTAGTCTTACGATTAGAACAACATTATGAACTAATCATCTGTATGTAACAACACTGTAACATTATAGGGAAAAAATGTCAAATTATTTTTTGTAAGCAACCAGAGAGGTTTACCTTTAAAGCATATCAACACCAAATTCCAAAATTCGTCTGGTTACGTCTTTAGCTCTTTCTGCTATTTCTTTTGTGAAGTCATCAGCAGGTATTTTATCTACACTAAGTCTATCTGGGTACATTAATCTATCTCGTGGTCCTACAACTGTAACCAGATTCCTTACCATTCCACCGATCTCACTCGGCAAACCGGATGTTAACGTGACCAAGTCATTACTACCTGGTACGTTATTACTGTCTTTGTTGAAGTGCAGAGCTTTTAAGACCTTTTCAGCACACTGTATAAGATAAATATCAAGTAAACTTGTAAAAGTATTGAAATCGACAGGACTGAACGAAATTCTGACAAAAACAGCATTAAATATTTTTGATCAGTCAAAATTGTAGATTTGCCAATAATATTTACTATATCTCAATTTATAGCAAGTTATTAAAATACAAAATAATTTTAAATTCAATATAAATTAAATCAATGTTGAAAAAATATATGTCTTTTTAAGTTATTGAAAGCTTGCTGTCACATTGTTACATGTATATACCTGATAACACATGAGACATATCCAGTTAAAATGCGGACCAGAATCTGAATGGGGTAGAAATTTATCGGCGGCCCTGTAATCAGTTCTTGCTTGCTTCATCCACTGCCTTGCTTCAGCGGCCGACGGAACCTATTGTTAATGATAAAAATAATCATTTAAGACTCTTAGTTATAAAACGTTAGTAATAGGGCGTCCAGGCAAAAAAAAAACTACAGTTATAGATCGATGGTAAACTATGCAACAGACGCGATGACTTTTAATTCTGTATTGCCAACTTTCCTTTCATCTGTGGCAACATCACTTCGGCACTTGCGTATGGAGTTTTCAAACACAACTTACACGTTGTATCGCGCTATTCTTCTTACAATTAGGATTCTTGAACAGGGTTATGTTGCTACAAGATTGAAGTTTTATGGTCGTCATCATGAATTCTAGGATCGTTACGGTGTATCCATCTGCACCATTAAAACTGATTTGTTCAACATGTCATAGTTTTCCCTTCCCTTTTCCTTCACCCTTGACTTGACTATGCGGGTGTTTCTAGAAAAGCAGAGGACGCTTACCTTACCGGTGAACTTGGTTCAAGCTTTCAGTCTTGAGAGGATTGATTGAGTGTTGGGGTTTGACGCCCAAGCAGCAATATTTCAGCTATATTCAGGCGATGAACATGAAGTGGATGATAAATTGAACATGAACTGATGATGAAATGAAAAATGGGATGGGACACAAGGATAATGGGGTCGACAAGTTTTGATTGCCACTGGAAATAGGGAGAGGTGTGTATGATCGAGCAATTTAACCTCCTGCCGTATGGTTCCTACTCCGGGAGAATACAACAATTGGGTTCTTTAACATGAGAGGGACGTGTCATCTTTCCCAACACGGTGCACTACTATGGTTTGCGGTCAGGTTTTCCGTATTATAGCCTGACAACCCCAGCATGTAAGACGCCAGGGGTACCCCATTCCACCATCTGGGGCACACAACCCAGTTGCTCTCTGGGCAGAGCGCCCTAGCCGCCGGCTAGGGCTCTGAGTACTATTTAGTCGCCTTTTACGACAAGCTTAGCGCTGCTGCATGACGTTTTTTTTCACAAATAAAATCAAAACTTGAAAATAAAATTTTAAATTATCCCCAAAAAGTATACAGATATTAAGATTAAATAACTAACAAGTGTGTAAAGTTTTAGGAAATAATCAACAATCGTTTCCGAGATAGGACGCGACATGTGACCCCCCAAATTTTATTTACAAAATCCTGTAACTCGAAAAGTGTTAATCTGATTTTCACCAAAAGTGTACAGACCGTTGGACCATAATAAAAAACAGCAATGTTAAGTTTCAAGAAATTTGGAGTTGTCCTCAAGTTACGGCGCGACATGTTTACGACGCATACTTGTATACCATAATACGTCCCGTCAAAATTTTGACAGGCATATAAAAGAAGATAAAACATCGCAAATTGCAAATTATCTTCATATTTTGAAATTGTTGTAATGTCATGTTAGAAAAGTTTTTTATATTCTAGTTTTTGAATTGTGTTTAAATTATCTTTTCACTTTCAATTTGAAAAACCGTTTGCAAGTGACATACCATTATTATGTCCAATTATCAAGACTTAGTTTGACTTTTTATAATTTAAAGAAAATATTTGGCTCACATATTAAGCTTTTACCTACACTTTTGAAGTCGGATATATATTTCGGATCATCTTTAAGAGAAATGATATTTGCCGGTCTCTTAATTCGTCTAGTCTTTCTTGTTTATATGTACTCAATATGATCAAAACGCAATATTGTAATTGACATTTTTAAATACAAAAAGGCAAGAACCGTATATTAAAAAACATACATCTTCTCTCGCCTGCCTTCTGCCTCCTCTTGAACCAGATTTGTTTTTCCGCTGTTCGCTGTATTGTCGGTCCGCCTCGGCATCACATCCCCAAGTTCTAAAATGTTCCCAATATGGTGAGTTCCGTGGAGTGTCATCGAATCCAGAGTTAGTATTTGCGTTTATGTCCTCTCCGCTTTCCATCCTTAGCACTATATTAAGTAGGTACTTGAATACCTCAGTGGTCATTGCTTCATTACCATAATTTTTATCTGGGTGCCATATTTTATAAAGCCGTTTTATGATTTTCTTTCTTTCGTCTTCTGGTAAGGTCCATGCTGCTTTGATTGTGTCTCTAATTTCTGTTTTGATGTCGTCAATGGGTCGGTCATCTGCAGCAGTTTCCGCAATATCAATAAACATATCAAGGTCGCTTGATGTATTTGAAGGGACACAATTGAATTTATAGCAATCATAGGCAGCTTTCTTCTCAATACGCCCGTTACCGACATTGACTTTGTAGAAACGTAGTGCATTACCGATTTTCGGTAAGACTGAACAGTAGTCAAGCTTTTCAACAATTTTAGCATAAATATACACGGCGGGTATAAAACGGTCATTTTCCGTACTTTCTTCACTAATCAATAATGCTATGTAATCATCGATTTCGAAATTTGAAAAACTATTGTCAAGGTAACAATGCCATTCTGCAGCTACAGTAGTACCACACGGTGGAAAAACGGATTTCTGCTTTTTATTAAACACCGAATACTGATGAACTTTCGCTTCATCTAAAGCCTTGGATATCCCATCCGGGTTGTCGACGTATGCAAATACTGTTGCCAAGTATCCATGCAGATCAAAGAACAGATTATTTGTGCAGGTACTAAGGGTTTGAGAGAGAGGTGTAATGTTCTTCATTATCCATTCATTTAAGGTTAATTTATTGAAAGCGCATATTAAAGTCACCTCTTTCCCACCGTTAACTTCACTACATCTGCAGTATGACATCTTGTCACTTTGACCAAGAATGATGCCATTGTAAGTAAGTCTTATATGAATAGATTCAACTTGAACGATTTTTAAACTTTCTATTCCTTTCATTAATTCGTCTATTTGCTTTTTTTTCCATCTCTTTTTGACATTTATTTGTGCGGCAGCAGTGTATTGAAATTCTGATTAAAGCTTCACGAAATTGTGATGAATCAAAAAAGTCTCTGAGGATCTGCCCTCGTTGGTCGCTCGTTTTCTGCAATGATTGGTAGTCTAGTTCTTCCGAAATCATATCGGAGAGAATCGATGGCTGCATAGACACAGGGAGGCGTCTCAAAGTTGTTGAAACAGACCCAGATATAGAAATGTCAAGTTCCTCAAGTCCCATCATATATGGTTTTCCAATTTCATCTCCAATTTTGTCTTCGAAGTCTGCATTATCAGAAAAGACTAACTGTGGTGCCGACATAAGTTTGTGCTCCCTCGACAATAGAAATAAATCACCTATTTCCTCAAGTTCCTTACAAATGTGATCTCTACTCTTGCTTGCTCTGTACAATATTTGTTTCAGAGCTTTTTGAACGACTTGTAGTTGATTTGCATGCAACTTACTCTCTTGTATGTCTAGTTTTAATTGATAAAGGACTCGAACATAGTTGCTAATAGTGGTGTTTGTCGTCATTCCGAGTGTTATAAATACTTTGAAATATTTTCCATATTTATCAGGAGCTTGAATAAGATAAGGCAAAATTTCAGATTCATTTTCTATATCGAAACTACGAACAACTCTTTGACAAGTTACGAATAACTTATGGTCTGGAAGAAAGACTATTGGCTTTTGCGCAAGAGCTTTCGTTAATTTTTCAGGATCAACATCTTTGTTGTCATCTATCCAATCGTAGAATTTAATAATTAGATTTTCGACTTGTTTTGTCATAGAATCATAAAGCATATTTGTGTTAGACAAGTATTTCAATTTATCACAGACGTTTTGTATATGATTCAAAACACAGATAAACTTAGGTTGCAATTCAACACCCAACTGTTGAAGGATTTTTTTTGATACCGAAGACGTGTAATAATCTCTTGGAAGGGCATCTTTTGTAACAATGGATGAAGTAGTCCAACATATATCTTCTCTTACTGGTATTACAGATCCGTGGTAGCATATCAAGCTATCACAATATTGGGGAAATACTTCAGTCTTCCATGGAGCAGTTTTATTCGAAATGACGAATTTAATTGTTGAAATTGTTTTAAGAAGGTCTCCGTTCTCAACATTTGATCTTCCTAAGATATGTTTCACAAGCATCTCTGATCTTTTTATAGTTTCTTCGGTGACGCAGATTTTGCCTTGCTTCTCCACTGTTTTAGCAAACTCAACAATCATACATGGTGGTATCTCACTCTGTAATCCAGCTTTAACAAGGAAAGAATGCCATTCCATCTTACAAAAAGGGTAAGCTGGAAATGAATTTGGATCACACATTTCTTTCAGAAGTTGATCAAATGGGTCCTTGTAGTGCGAAACTTTATAAAGTACACCCTGGTCATCAGGAACAAACGATACATTTTTAAGTACAGCAATTAGACTCTCCTGTTTTTCTGAAAAACTTGACCCGATTGCTAATAGTACATCTCGTATGTATTGGAGATGTGAAATATGAGCATGATTTGGTAGGTAATGAAATTTCGGTAATATATAATCAGTATATACATCTATGGCTTCAAGCTTTTCCTCTCTATACCCCAGTTTTACGTAAAGAGGTGTCAAGTTGTGCGTTGTTCGCAACAACGTTGTCCTTGAGTAACGAGCCCAGTCGTCAATTCCATCAACAATTAATGTCTTTGAAGTCGATTCATCCAACACCAGCACACTACGTAATTCTTCGAGACTAATGTTATGTCCATCCACTGTAATATGTAGCGGTAGTTCCTTCAATTTCTTTAGAACTGTCTCAATATTTTCCTCATTCTTAAATATATCGTCTATATGTTGGCCAAAATATTCTAAAATATGTGTACAATCTTCAACAGATGGACTTTTGAGTCTAATTTCATTTCTGTATTCGTACAAAAAGGACAGTAAATCATTTGCATTTCTACTAGAAGCCAGAAGCTTGCACAATACAACGTTCCGCATAACGACCTTTGCATCAAGTGTTGGTAGAGCTAGGCGCTGTAAAACAGCTTTCAACGACCCCGAATAAGTCTGAATGTCGAGAACGAACTTGGACATTTTAACTGGATATAAGACAGATTCTCCACAAGCGTTTGATTCCTGGATACCTGGAACTAGACACCAAGGAAGAAGATCACTCAATCTTTGTGAAAGAGTTTCGTATTCAAGTTGGTGTGCATCTTTGTTTGATGATTGTTTTGAATTGATTTCATGATCTATGAAAAACCAAACATTTTCTAACCAATGTAAACTAGGTACCTGATTGCTATCCAGTTTCCAAGGCACAGGCCTGGTGGTCGTTCTGTACTTTTCAGAGTTCAAAGAGTAGGACAAAATATCTGCCAGCGCATCAATGCCAAATGATTTCATTCCTGTCATATCTAACGATAAATGTGGATACAAATCTTCATGAATGAACCAACGAGTGCTTTCTTCTACAATATTACTGAAAAGTGACAAATATACAGGTGTTCCTGAACTAAATGTCCTAAGAATTCCATCTTGGGTAAGGCACAGGGGAAGTCCTTCTATCATTGATTTAAAATGTTCACTTGTCATGCAGTATTGCAAGCATAGACAAACGTTATTAGCCGTGTTAAAAATTGTATCTTTAACTGCCTTATCAATTGCCTGAAGTTTACATTTATCTTGATTCGGAGAGTCATATGATTTTAAAAATTCCATTACAAAGTCTGGTGAAATTTCCTTTAAAGCAATTTCTGCTGATTGCATACTTTTACGGATGTGTTTCGGTGAATCCAACAGTTTAATACCTAGTTGCTTAAGAATTTGAATAAGGGAAGGAATATGCGTTGTTCGACAGTTATTAGTATTTTCATTAAAGCTTTCAATTCTTTCAGATAATCTTCTAGAAACGGCATGTGTAGTTTCTAAATTGATATTCTGCTTTTGCAATGTGTTGAAAACACATGGATATTCGAAGTTATCACTTGTAAGTGGAAAAAACCTCAGAACCGCTTTAGATCTACTGACTGGTAAAGCCGATGGAAATAAAGGTAGTTCATTTGTAGTAATCCATTTATAAATGCTGTGAACAAGGAATACGCAATAGTCACCGTTGGATTTGACAACATCGGGGAAGTAAGAATGAAACAGATCTAGATCTTTCCTGAGTTTAAATTGATCAAATTGGCTTTCACTTTTTAAACAAAGCATTTCTTTCATTTTCAACAGAGCTGAAGCGTAAGCAGGAGCAATGACATCATTGAGTAAGTGCTTATTCCACGACGTTCGGTAGTTCTCGTGGTCATCATACCACAAATTTCGTCTTGCTTCGTGATCAAGGGCAAAATGGCCATTGAAATGTGCAGGTAAACCAGTTTCAATGGGTAACGGCAAAAAACAAAACACCCGACCTTGAATTGTGCATTTGCTAGCGCATATCGGCAGCGCTACTCCACCGCGTGGTAAAAGGCCAAGGTCTTTGTTTCTTACTGCTTGTAAAACATTATCAGGGCAAGCTGATTGTCCTGAAAACCCTATTCGCCGCACTACAAGCCATTCTTGTGTTATTCCAGTGCTATCAATTATATCAATATTTGATAGTATTTCTAATGTTTGGATGTTAGTAATATCGCCAATGCTTTGCAAATATGAAGCATTTTTGACAGCATTGTTGTACTCTGAAATACTTTTATCTGATACATTTGAGACATCACGTTGAACAGAGTAGATATTTTCAATGCCTCCATTTCTTATTTGTGAGATCTTAAGAAGCTTAACATGACTTACAAACAATAACATATTCTGCATATCACATTTAAAGTCATCAACAAGCTTATCTATAAAAGTTTGGGTTATCTCTTGGTTTGATATTTGAGAATTACGTACAAACTGACCGCTACGGAGAGGTAGTCTGAAAATGGTACCTTGTTCTCCCATTAACATCTTATCATGATAACAGGTAAAGACGTTAGGGTGGTCCTCCCGAAGAGTATCTGTATGCAAATACTTTCGTCCAGGATTTCTAGCTGTTGCTTTTGGAACATATTTGCAGTGGGGATCAAAGACCCCAAGTATTTCTCCACTTTCTACTTCCTTCCCCCTAGTTAAAAATGAAGGAACGTCAGTAAGATGGTACACAGCATTGAAGCCTACTCCATATTGTCCCGTCTTTGTCGGATCTTCACTTTTACTTCCTAATCCTAGCTTTTGTATTCCCTCAAGGTCTGCCTGCGTGAAGTATTGATTATTATATACGAGAATTGCAGGTCCCTGCAATGGTTGCCATGAAGTATCGAAAAGATTTTCTGATGGATGATTGTCAAAATCAACAACAATGTGAACTTCCGTAGCCTTAGCATCATCTGCATTTTGTACCAATTCTTTTAGAATGCCACTATCGCAAGGGTAACCGGACAAAATACGTTTTATTCTTGTAATCAATTCTTCGTGTTGCCCAAAGTCCTCCGAATATAAATCTTTTGTGCACTCTTCAACCTTTTGCTGACGTTTTGTTTTAACGCCTATAGCATTGGCAATTTCGTACGAAATTTTTTCATGAGTGAATTTCAAACATTCCATCGAGTTTACCATAGGTTCATCTATACATATCTCAGTGATTGGTCTTAGGATGCATCTTTCATCAGGAATCAAAACGCCAACAATATTTTGTTGACTTGGGCTTTCGGTCTTCATGGTGTGAGCAAGAACTGACAGGAGTTTCACGTATGTTTCAACTTCTGTGTCATTCAATTCGTTTTTATACGTTTTTAGCGCTTTAACAATACGATCTGGGGAACATTTTTCATCGATCTGCAGTAGATTCATAAGTCCTGTCAAAGATCTTAAATCTTTTACCGAATTCAGTCGATAAAAATGTGGACTGCAGTCTTCTGAACAATCTATGACAACCTGACTTGGACGAATAAAACTTCCGTTTAAGAAGATGATATTTTCCTCTCGATACCGTTTTGCCAATTCAAGTAAAACACACTTTTTCTCATCTGTATACTTTGCTTTTTCAAAACAACTGTTCAAATGTTTATAAACAGCAAATATCTTTTGATTTATTGTGTTAATGTCGCATGACAGATCACATGATTGGCTTGCAGTTTCACAAATAGCTGTTAAGTTGTCAAATGCTAAAGCCGGTGAAACAGTCTCCTGTACGCCCATCTCAATAAGGAATTGAAGGTAAAGACTAAGTGGTAGTTTTGATCTATCCAAAACAGGCCTGACTGCACACACAAGGTCTTGTACTTTGTTTGAATACAGGTTTTGTGGGGATTCAAACTTAATGTCGCCTTTTATATTGCTATGGTCATTGCAGATGTGCTTTGGCATTGGAGACATAGATGCCATTTTCACAATGTCTCCGGCCCATTGCCATTTCCAATCGCTTGGTCTGCTTACCACCGGTAAAAACTGGTTCATCTTCAGATGTGATAATAGCGGTGCTAATACTCTTTTACCTCTGTATTCTGCATCAATGTATTTCACCAAATTTGAACATCTGTCTAAAGCACACTGTGAACAAACCAAAGACAGACTACTGACAGAATTGGTTCTCTCTATGAGAAGGTGGTCGGGTAACGATTTAGTTTTCATTCCCAAGTTACACAGAGTAGTAATGCGACTTGGTTTGCTGAAAGTACTGACATCAAGAGGCACGAAACGTTCGTCTTCCTCTTTAAATAATATACCTATGGAACTATTTCTGTCGACAAGTTCGTCTGGGTATCTAAGATGTTTATTAGGTGAAGTTGGAATGCATTTTGAGGCTTTTATCAACTCGCACATTTTACCTGATGCGTTATCAAGAGCATGTAAGATGAGCAGATCCCGTACCTCATCACTCCAACGACCGTCTACCAAGTATGGAAACACGAGTTGTGAGTAGAAATTTATTGTTGTCAATGTTTTCTGTTTGACCTGCTTGTCACAACCCGCATTTTTAAAACAATTCTGGATTTTATGTGGCATTTTCATCATAACAACATCTTCCAAATGTTTAACGCATACATTAAAAGCATCTTCGCCGAACTTAGTATCAAGTAATGACGGGTTCAAGAACATGCATTTTTGGAAGCAAGATATTTGTCTTCCTCTTCTGAATATATCTACTGTTTGACATTTATTTGCAACACTAAGGTAGAATGACATTTGAAGTTTCTCCATATTACCATCTTTTGCACACCCGACAGGCCATTTTTTATAGTATGGTTCATCAGAGTCCACACTTAAGCTATTGAATCTTTGCAAGAACAATACGTATGCGTTACAAACAGCATCAGTGATCAAAGCTTCATTCCACTCACTTTCAAACGATTCTATATCATCTGTAGTTTTACATGAAAGTCTACGTCGATCTGACGTAACTGCAAACGACCCATTTATAAAAACAGGAAGAGTTGTTTCAACTGGAAGTGGAAGGTAGCAAAACACATGGCTAGTTCTATAATATCCAAAGGGAAGTGATTGTAGACAGCGTGTTTTATAGATGTTAGTTTCAGATTTTTCAACAGGACAAGCAACACTTGCAAGCGGGAGTACTCCTTTGCGATTTGATTGAAGCGCCAATGCTCTGCTCTTCTCAGTACCAGATGCCCATGCAACCATCCAAGTTGTCAATGATGAACATCCATTAATGCTGAAATTGGTAAGTCGACTTCCAACTGTAATTGAGATTTCTAACAAAAACGTTTGTGAGATATTAAGGACAGACTTTTCTCTTCCATTTTTCACATTTGAAATACCTGCTGATAGCTCTTTCAGAACTGAATATCGATTCAAACCTTCATTGTTTGATAAAGGTCTTTCAATACACTGCAAATCTTTACGATTAACGCTGTACACTAACGATGCATCCGTAGGGTTTTCACCATTGTTCAGGTGATAAAATTCCACACAACTGACGTTTTGTGTAAACAGAAGTAGGTTTCCTCCTGCCTCAGCAAAGATCTTTAATAGACTGTTCATCTGTTCCCTGTCATACATTGTATTACTGATCTCGCTTGATAAAGCTTGCTGTCTTGTCCGTAGTGGCAACCTGAACAATGTTCCATTGAAATAAAGATGGCTCTGTCTTCGTAAATCACATCCAAAAACACCGTTAAAAGGTTCAAACTGAGATGTTTTTCTCTCGAGTATCTTCCTATTTTTCGTAAAATCAACCTTAAGACCAGGCTGTTTTCGGCGTGCTAGGGCATCTCCTAAGTACTGGTAATGTGGATCAAATATTACCATATTGTTACCTGTCACAAAACTTGGAACTTCAGTAAGGTTGTATACGGAGCAAAAACCGAGTCCAAACTTTCCAATTTTAGACATGTCTTCTTGTTTGGTTGCTCCGCTGACTTTTGTGATATTTTGTAAATCATCGTCTGTAAATACAGCATCATTGTATGCCCATAATGCTGGACCCTGACATTCTAGCATGTTTTTGTCAATCAGTTTTCTGCCATAGGTATCTTTATCACGTTCATCGTACATGAAACATACTTTTGTTGCTCCAGCATCGTCAGCATTCTGAATAATTTCTTTGGGTACAGATAAACCATCCTTGTATGATTCTAGAAGTGTTTTGATGCGCCTTGTCAAGGGTTCACATTGACCCCATTCCTCAAGTCTCTCAGCATCTTCTAATAATGTATCCATCACAGAAGGCACACCTAACTTCTCTGCAGTATCTGATGTAATATCCTGGTGAACGAAATGTTTTTCATCGCCATAAAATTCGTCGTCGTCTCTGCAATAGTTGCATTCACTGACAGGATACAGAACAACTTTTGAGTCATCGTCTTGTTTAACGGGTATCAAGACGCCTTCTAATTCTGCTTTGGGTACATCTTTTAAATGATTTATAATACTGATGACCAGATGAAGATCGGCCGTAGCTTCTTCAACAGACTTTCTATTCTTTTTGTACTTTTCTTGTACCATCATCTGTACTTTTTTCAATATCATAGAACTCTGCTCACCAATGCAGCCCATACGTCTAAAGAATGATTGCAGATTTTTGTCAATGAATTCAGACGGAAGCGGATACAAGTATGGAACTAAACTGATATCTGAGCGCTTTGTCTTAAGATAAACCCTGTCTGCTTTTTCAAAACCATTTCCCGTCCAGAGCCATTTGTGTTCCGTCAGTCTTTTAAATTTATGCATGGGTTTCGTCGCAAGAAACTTGTAAATTGAGCTGATCATTGGTAAAAGCTCTGGTTTGTGTTTGTCTTCGTATCTACTGACAAGTATCAGTAATTGGTCGATGACGTCTGATGGTAATGGTTCCTGGTTACATCCAAATGGTCCATTTAAACTATACATGGATTCAGGAATGATTGGTCTTGTACACCCAATCAAGCTGGTATGCTTGACGTCTAACATGTTGGATGGACTGCAGAAGGATAAATTATCTGCACACCATGGTAAACACGTTGGATAAGAATAACCTCTTGTTCTTGGTACCACAAAACAAATATTTTTCAAGAGATCGGCAAGTTTAGTTTTGTTTATGTAAATTTGAAGAAGATTTGACTTTTTGAGTACGAGACCAATGAGAGTTTTTGATCGACCCTGTGACACGTGATCAAAAGTGCTACTCTGAATTTGTTGAGCACACCGTAGAACGTCTTCTGCTGATATTTCATTCCATGATTTTAGGCCAAGGTTTCTCAACAAGCCAATTTCGACAGGTAAATTTGCTCTGTCTGGAAATGAGTTTTTGTCAACAATGACGCTTTTTAATATTTCATCATCAGGATCATACAGTTCGTTAGCACACTTCATTTGACCTCCAGTATTTGTAACAAACTCAATACTTCTAGCAATATTCATAATTTTGTCTTTCCTGTGGTAGTTTTGTAGATTTGATAACACATGGTTCATCATTCTGTTGACATCATCTGTGTCGTATTGATTCCGAAGGTTGATTAAAATATCAATAATAACATCTTCTTCCTGTAACACTTGAGCATTTAGGAGTGTTGCAAGACTTTCGTGATCTGAAGTAGGGCAGTATAAGCTTTCTCTGAAGTATTGTACAGGTATTGTGCCCGTATGTACTACTCTATTAATATCTCTAACAGAGACAGGTCTTCCACTTTTTGTCTCTAAGTATAAGTTCATACTACGTATCAACTCTTTTACAGATGAACTTAAGCTGTACTTTGGAAGGTACACAATAAACTCATCTCTCTCAGGTTGAATCACTGATGAGTTGAACGTCTGTATCTGCTGACTGGAGCTTCTACTTTGTACCAGTGCAATTAAACTCAGTATATTGTCTGACGTTGGTATAAGGACATAACGTCTGATGTCTTTATGTTGTATAATTTCATCAGTTTCTTCATCAAGGACAGCTATACCTAAATATCTAAGACAGTTTGATATGTTTTCTGAAAGGCTATGACCCTCGCAAGATACCATTAAGAATTTTTCCGATACTTTTCTCAGTACATTTTTCCTGAAATCTGGGATCAGATGAAGGTTGGGAAAACTGCTCAGGCTGAACCGGTGAATAAATAGCCAAACCTTTCTCAGCCACGCTTCACCAACTGGACCAGTCCTATCCCATGACACTGTTGTATTAGATGAAGAACCATTATGAAGCTGCAAAGTTTTCTCTACCATATTGGCAATCACATCGGCTGGCTGGTCTTCTAGTACAGACATTTGGAAATTGCCTACAAATTAAGTAAAATCATAGAGTCGGAAGTAAGTTTAAAATAATTACAAAACTTTTACTGAAAATCTTGAAAAGAAAGATACAATTATCCTAAACATTTTTTTTTGAAAATTAAAGTGTATGCCTCCCTCTTTCAAATAGCAAACGAGTTATCCCCGCGAGGAATTATGAGTAAAGCATGCGGATTATCATTTTAATCATTTAAATGATAATAAAGTATGGGCAAAAAAAATGAATTTAATATATATAAAATTGTTCTTTGCATGTTGTTGATACATTAAAATTTCGAACTTGAATTATTATAGTCTCTGGTAAACAAACTGTAATGTTTCATGTCCGACATTTTAGAAATATTAACTGCTCGTATTAACAGTACAAGTTTCTCTTTTTCTTTCATACGTCAATTTTTTTAATCAATTTTTATACAAGATCTGTTACCATTTTCTTATCTTGAAGTTGAAAGCCTTGTGTTTTAGCACATATCGGCTCTAGATGGTCTGTCCCTTGTATTACACACTAAATGACTTACCTTGCCTCGCTATATATGTAATGACAGTGTATACATTCTCCTCAAGTTCCCGATTTACGAACGAGGCCTCTTGTCCTGGAAACAGATCAGCTTCCTCCCGACAGACATACACTCGGTTGCCTTCTCCAAAACCGACGAATGAACCGTTGTGTAAGGGAAGTAACTTTAGTCCTTGTAAACACGAATACTGTCCACCATTTACCAAATACAGCAAAATATTCATCTTGTCGCTGAACGGAAATGACGTATAGGAGTTATCATTCTTAAGACAATTTACAATGAAGTCCTTCGACAAGGTCTTCACTGTTAAGCGGTGCCATTTAAGCATGGAAATGATGTGTTCAGGGGCTTCCACTAAATGTATTCCATAATTTTTCGCAAGCTTTAATACCGATTTCTCTACAGCTAAAAAAAAGACAAAACACATGAATTAATTGATTCAATCTTTCTTTCACAGTTTATAACAATTAGGTAATAAGCAAGTGATATTGAATTTATTTGTAAATTACTTTTTTAATATCTAAGTATATCTTATAATTTGCCGCGCTTAATACTATGGGGTACTAATTGATTCCATAACACCCAGCCTCATTTGCAATACATGACATGTCTTTAATGGCAAGACGCTTACATTACTGTTTGTTAATTGGACGACCATTTGATTCTGAGTGGGACGGAGAGGCTTCAATTTTGTTCAGGTCAGAAAATTTATTTCCAGCTTAATGCATTTACACTATAACCTTGGCTAGATCATTTATTTTCTATACTGAAAATACTGAATCAAGAGATTTATTTTCTATCATTGTTTTAGAAAAGGTCAATTAAAAATTTAATAACTCCTATTGAAGAATCAATTTGTCGCAAAAAAAAATAACTGAAGTTAATTTTTATTTTGGCCACTTTTGTATATATCCGTAAGTGTTACCGCAACTTTTCCCATACCATTGAAAAGCTTCAAAACATTGTCATTCATGACTGTACATGTACCTTAATATATTGAGTTAATTCATATTTGATGTCTAAGGGATGACTATTAAAGAAGCTCGAACAATGGAGTAAAAATATCTTGACTTTTTGACCCAGTGGGGTACAAAGATAGGCTTGCACTGCAATAAAATTCAAAATATTCTTTGGCGACAAATTGATTCTAAAGGTACCTGAAAATCATCAATTTGATAATAATGAGTTGGTCTACGACTTAAAGCAGTAAACTGAATGAAACCAGATGACAATGTGCAAAAACAGTAAGTCGGTGAGAGTGAAAAGGGGAAGATTCCACGTCCAACGAATCAGGATGAGCTAGATTAGGAAGTGTAGGAGCTTGAAAAAAGAACTGAAAGAAGAAAGGCGTAAAGCGCACTTACGACAAGAGGTTGAAAAAACGACGGCCAAGGGCCTACAAACTTTCACACATCCGCGATGAAATATTTAAATGGAACATAGTAATTATCTGTGTAGCTCTCCAGAATCACAGATGTTGGAAACCTACTACAGGACTTAACGACTAGAAGGAGAGGGATGCATGGACTGTGTCTACGTCAGAAACTCATCGTACGCATTTAAAGACCTACATGTACCGTACATCCAATTTTATGGAGTGGATAAACTGCAACCGTTGTCATGTGTCATAGAACTTTTAAATTTTACATTACATACTTAGTGGGAAAGAAAAAAAGCTTCTGAATTATTATTGGGGGTGTTTGTTTGGGATATGAAGCTGAATAAATGTTCTCAAACTTTTTTGTTATGTATCTGTAGAGCAAAAAGGTAAAAAGAAAGTATTTACATGCTCAGATATGTCTATATCATTTTTTAAAAATATTTTTCAGATGCATCAGTTTTCAAAATATATGGACATATTTTTAAATATGATGTTATAATGTCAAAACTCTGAATTTCAAAGTTTTAAATTCTTCTCAGGAGAAAGGTAAGTATTATAGGCTAAATTGGTATTTGAAGAAAAACAATGTCATGAGAAGAATTACCTAGATCATTGCTTCCGTCAAGGATGCTAAACACGGCTTGACTTGGTAGGATCCATTTACCACCATCTTTACTTGTGAAAAGGAAGGGAGTTTCTAGAAGACGCTCGACTAATGGCTCTTTGATCAGATTCCAGTTGCTGGTAATTTCCCCTAAATTTGGAATAACGTTATACACTCGCTCGACATCCCGCTGAGGAAACTGGTTGTTTTCACACTTCCATAATAGTTCTTTAATGGTCATATGGTAAACATGAGCTAGCACTTCATTTACCAAGCATTTATTCCACCTGGTTGGTTTATCAGTGTGTGTCTTGTTCTTCCTCTGATCTGCAGACGGCCATTTCACGTGGCGTCTGTTTTGATCAAGTGCAAATAAACCATTAACATGGACAGGGTACCCAGTCAAACTCTTAGTTTCTAGCGGAAGTGGCATCAGACAAAACACGTGACCTATAAACTGTGGGTCAACAAACAAAGGAACAGCTACACTAACGTATGGACTGTATGACAAAGATTCGTCCTGTGAAAGTTTAATAAGTTCATCAGATAGGGGTTTCCCCTTCCGACAATGCATCACAAACCAATCCTGTTCAATGGATTCTTCTGTGGCGTTCTGTGTGACAATGGTAAGGTCAAACGTTCTAATATAAGTCTCCTCTGTGACAGATAATAGCACCTGTCTCATGTAACTTTGAAGTTCTGACCGCTTTATTCTCACATCTGCAAGACAGTTATCAGCAATTTTCACCATAAAAAACGGGTCATCAGAACGTCTGTCATCTCCGGTTTTCCAAAACAGTTCAATTTTCTCAAGACATTTTAGAAACAGAAGTTCAACGGATGCTTCAGACTGAAAAGCTGTAAAAAGATCTGAGATTTTCTCGCGTCCATAAATATTATCAGAAAGAGGAGATACATCATGACGCAAAGGAAATCTGAACAAAGTGCCATGAAAGTTTCCTGTATCCAGTGTCTCCTGTGAAAATCCAAATAAACCATCAAAAGCATTTAAACAATATGACGGTTCCATCTGCTTTTTGTATTTGTGTAGCTTGTTTAGTTTCATGGTGATACACACTTTCCCTGGATCTTTTTGGTGAGGATCAATCACTAATAGTTTACCTCCACTTATAATCATTGGGTAATCTGAAAGTAACAAAGAGTTACAAGTATTGGTTCAGATTTACAATACGACTTATCCTTATAATGCCTGTCTTATAAAATAGCTTTGTTCTATTTTTAGAACTAATTCACGAAAACATTAAATACAATTTAGAACTGACTATGATAAAAATTTTGTCTATGGACAATATAACAGGAACAATCCACAATACGACTTGTCACTATTTAAAGACATATTTTAGCATATCCTATCAGAAAAAAAAACATCTTCCTATCTCGAATATTCTGGTTACTTGGTGAAGAAGTGGTGACTGACTTTTTTTAAAAGGTTCTGGTATAACTATGCCCAGAATTAAGCAGCACCACCCTCTAAACGAGGTAAGCAGGCTAAACTTCGAATTTGAATGCTTACACTTTGTTGTAAGACTTGATTAGATTACAGAGTAATGGTGTGACGTATACTTTGATTAAAATCGTCTACCTTCTTAATTTTTTAAAGAACTTATCAATTATTGGTAATCTCATATATTGACCTCCTCTCAGAGGTCGATGGAAATGGAAAACACATGACCAAACTATACCACAAGTGCGATGATTTCTCTTCCTATATTGTCAACGTTCCTTTATCTGTACCATTTGTGTATTAATTTTTCGTATCATATCTCAGACTTGAAGCGAAAACTAGTCGAAACTACGCAGACGCTTTGTTCCGCTCCAGACTTCTTTGGAATAGGCAACTGGTTCTAGAACAGGGTTATGCTTAAACAAGATTAAAGTCATCAGAACAAAATGTTTATGGTCTTAATCATAAACTAATGTAAGCAAAGGTGTATCCATCTACACGATTATAACCGATTTGACTACATGATGTTTTCATTTCCCGTTTCCTCTTTCGTCTACCCCGCACGTGACATTTTATTAAAAACTGGGAGGGTGTTACTAGAAAAGCAGAGGACGCACTATTGTGACTACCTGTGCACCCTGTCCATGCTCAAATTCAAATAGAAAAAACATAATTCACAATAGTGTACCTGTTATGTGAAATACAGATTTAAATCCCAGTCCAAACCGCCCGACCTTTACAGGGTCAAATTCCTTGACACTTTGGTAGATCATCTGTATCCCTGTCCAATCTGCCTCCGTAAAGCTTGCACTGTTAAAAACACATAGTGCCGGTCCCTGTATTTAAAAAAAATGCTACAAGTTATAGAGAAGCACCCGTAATAAAAAAAGTTAATGAAACAATTTCGAAAAACGCAAGTTTTCATTGAATATTAAAGAGAATGACACTGAAGAAAATCAATAATGCTTAAATCATGGCGCACTTGTGATATGGTCAATATTATAATGCAATACAAAGTACATCACATGGTTGCCACATGCTACAATATAGATAGTAATATTTGCAGCAGTCATGTCTACTTTATTCATCACAACACCAAAGCCATCAGGTATATTCATTACGGTCTAGAGCAATATTGCTGAATTTAAAAATGTTAGTGTTACATAGTACATGTACCTTGAAATACTTTTTGAAAGCCTTCCGTTTTGTTCCATCCTCTTTGTTTACACATCTTTCATCAAATAGAACTTTCATTTCGGAGGCTTCAGCGTCTTCAGCGTTCTGTATTATTTCCTGCATATATTAACATACAGATATATCAACACCAGAGAACAATCGATGGATTCCATGTATAATATTCCAGATAGAGATAAATTAACAGTATAAAAAAAACAACACAGAGAACTTAAAGAAGCTATAAATAGTACAAGAGCAAATCAAACTCCCAATGTGATTATAAACCGGGTGTACAGTTAGGGTAAAGTCAAATCAAACTTTCAAGGTGATTATAAACCGGGTGTACAGGTAGGGTAAAGTCATATCAAACTCCCAATGTGATTATAAACCAGGTGTACAGGTAGGGTAAAGTCAAATCAAACTTTCAAGGTGATTATAAACCGGGTGTACAGGTAGAGTAAAGTCATATCAAACTCCCAATGTGATTATAAACCAGGTGTACAGGTAGGGTAAAGTCAAATCAAACTCCCAATGTGATTATAAACCAGGTGTACAGGTAGGGTAAAGTCAAATCAAACTTTCAAGGTGATTATAAACCGGGTGTACAGGTAGGGTTAAGTCAAATCAAACTTTCAAGGTGATTATAAACCGAGTGTACAGGTAGGGTAAAGTCAAATCAAACTTTCAAGGTGACTATCAACCGGGTGTATAGGAGGGTAAAGTCAAATCAAACTCCAAGGTGATTATAAACCGGGTGTACAGGTAGGGTAAAGTCAAATCAAACTCCCAAGGTGATTATAAACCGGGTGTACAGGTAGGGTAAAGTCAAATCAAACTTTCAAGGTGATTATAAACCGGGTGTACAGGTAGGGTCAAGTCAAATCAAACTTTCAAGGTGATTATAAACCGGGTGTACAGGTAGGGTAAACTCAAATCAAACTTTCAAGCTGATTATAAACCGTGTGTACAGGTAGGGTAAACTCAAATCAAACTTTCAAGGTGATTATAAACCGGGTTTATAGGTAGGGTAAACTCAAATCAAACTCCCAAGGTGATTATAAACCGGGTGTATAGGTAGGGTAAACTCAAATCAAACTCAAAAGGTGATTATAAACCGGGTGTACAGGTAGGGTAAACTCAAATCAAACTCAAAAGGTGATTATAAACCAGGTGTACAGGTAGGGTAAAGTCAAATCAAACTTTCAAGGTGATTATAAACCGGATGTATAGGTAGAGTAAAGTCAAATCAAACATTCAAGGTGATTATAAACCGGTTGGGTTGAGTCAATTCAAACTCTCAAAATGATTATAAACCAGTTAAAAAGGTAGGGTAGTCAAATCAAACTCCCAAGGTGATTATAAACCATGTTTATAGGTAGGAAAAAGTCAAATCAAACTCCAAAGGTGATTATAAACAGGGTGTATAGGTAGAGTAAAGTCAAATCGAACTCCCAAGGTGATTATAAACTGGGAGTATAGGTAGTATAAAGTCAAATCAAACTCTCAAGGTGATAATAAACAGGGTGTTTAGGTAGGGTAAAGTCAAATCAAACTTCCAAGGTGATTATAAACAATGTGTATTGGTAAGGTGAAGTCAAATCAAACTACAAAGGTTATTATAAACCAGGTGTATAGGTAGGGTAAATATAATTCGCCAAAATAGAAACACCAGTAAAGTTGTTTAAAGTTTTCTCAGTTATGTCTGGTAGAGTATTTCATATTATTAAATCCTACCAAATAAAAATTCATCAAGCGGTTTCCGACAAAATGCATCCAGTTCTTCTAAAATTAAGAATTGTTGAAAATATTCTGTCCCATAACTCCTTAAAAAAATTTGGCACTTGTAGTATACACATACTTACACTGTAACTTAATGCATAAGGAATATCCGAAGTGGTTATGGAGTGATGCGTTCTAAAGACTTTCCTAGCTGACAGACAAGCAGGCGCATAACATATTAACCATTTCACTCTATCACTTTGTTACAAAGGACGATTATACATGTTTTTGATCTGTATATGAATTTAGACAGTTTTAAGTAAAGTTTGGGTTTTTTTTCAGTTTGTGTCCGTAAGGCACAGCTAAAATGAGCTTAAACTCAATATCATGCGTATTCAATCAATGACAACTAAAAATATATCTTGGTGAACATTGTATTCTCTCTTATAACCATTCAGACAATAAAGGCTACCCGAGAGGAGTTAAATGTTATATTTTCTTTTGTGGTCGGACGGACAGACAGACAGACAGGTAAATATATTTAAGTGTGTGTTATTTAAGCTTTTACCATATCAATACCTTAAGGATTTGGCCGTCATCTGGGTACTGGTCGAGTATAGATTTCAGCTGGTGGATCAATGGAGGCTGAATTATCCCGGAGAACTCAGGTCCATCCTCCTCGCTGTCATCAGTGGACGACATTTTCGGGGTTTATCCTTTTCAAGCTGTGACTAATAGACAGTTAGCAGAATGTATAAATCAGTTGGAGTTTTTTCTTGAACTGTGCATCATGCCCTTCAGTAATCTTAAATTGTTTTCTAATATAAACCTGAAGTAAAAGAAAATGACGATGAAATAAAACATTTCATATTAATATTAACTGATGCTACATAAAATTCAGTTAACGTTTTATTTTCTAAATAAGTAAAATCCTGAGTACATCATACCAGATAAGATACACTCTAAGGAACTTGTAATGGGCTGTATAGAGGTTTCTTAAAATTATAGAACAGGTGTGTAGGACGGACCAGATTTTTTGATAAAGATAGTGATAAATTATTGAAATAATCGGGATAAAAAATGCAACTCACATTAGAAATACGAGGTAAAGGAATTTACTCATGCGATATTTCAATAAATTTTATTATAATTGTCGTGATGTTTTGTTTTGTGCGTTAAAGTTATGTTTTTCAACGTATCGTATCAATGGTGATATCCTGACGGGGAGTGTGCAGGAACCTAATCCAACAATTCAATAGTGTTTCAACAATCATATTTATAATATTTTTTTTCCTTTATTATTCCATAACATTTCAATTTTTGGTATACATTGATTCGCTCATTGGGTACTGACATAGAAATAAAACACTACATCTAAAAGCAGTTTTTGGCATGGCATGGATTATGTCCTTATTGTATGACTTATGATGTACCGCGATTCTCAAGCCCGCATGGGAAATATTGGGATTGATTTTATATACGATGGTGACATAACTGTTTGTAGGTTCGGAGCTCGCCTGCCAGTTAGCTGCTAGCAGTTCTTAGTTAGCACATTTGTGTAATTTATATTCAGTTTCTTTATTTCCGTTGTAACAAGGAACTAAGATCTAATTGGACTGACTTCTTTGTGTGTTTGATTGTGTACTATTTTTTTCCACAGTGGCCAGATTTTAAAGGGGGATGGTTGTGATCACGCCAAAGCACTTTGAATACATTTTTAGCGCCTTTTCCAAGTCCGGAATTTCTGGCCTCTTTATGTCTTGTTTCGTTCTTACCTTTAGTTTATTTCTATGTTACTTGAGTATATAGGGACAGGTCTTTCGCTCTTCCTGTGTATAATGATATTTTGGGACCTGTCCTGTATCATGAGGGTTTTCTCGACATTCGTTGAGACCAATGGGCGGCCTTCGACTGACATTTTCATCCCGGTGGTGTTGTTGTCTCTTTGGCATATACACCATATACCTATTTTTGTTATATTTGAGCCATTTGTACATAGATAGATGTAATATATGTGTAATTAAAATGCAGAAAGGTATCCGCATTGATTAAGTTCCCTACCGTATTAGGTTCTCTCTTCAGCATCAGCTGACTGATTTTCAAAAATACTTCATTTCACCCAAACATTAGGGATTTAAATTGCGGGAAAATATATTATAAATTACTTGAACCTCCACGCACCTAGGATTAGAAAAAAATATTTCCTTTTTAAAAAAAAAAAAAACACTTCAGATTTCTGTGTGGACTAGCTTCCTAAAATCATCAGTATTCTCAACAGAGAGTATTCAAGGGAACCAAGATTCTAGCGGAAATCTAAAGAATGTAATCCAGGACAAAGACCAGACAAACACGATAAAGAACATGAAGTAACTAAAAAAATACATACAAAGTAACAAAAGTAAATGAGCAACTCGGACTCCACTAAAAATGGGAACATGGACCAGGTGCACCGGTAGGGTAAGCGTCCTCTGCTTTTCTAGAAACACCCGCCGAGTTGCTCATAAAAAAGTCAACTCCGGGGTAGAGGAAAGGAAAACTATGACTCGTTGAACAAATCAGTTCTCATGTGCAGATGGATACACCGTAATGATCCACGAGTTCATGATGACGACCATAAAACTTCTCTAGTGATGACTTTAAAGCTTGTAGCAACGTTAACCCTGTTCCAAAAACCTAATTGTTACAAGTCTAGCGCCATACAAAAAGTCTGCGTAGTTACGGTAAGCTCTGGCATAACGTATGAGTTGGGATATGAAAACTCCATACGCAGGTGCTGAAGGGATGTTGCCACAGATGAAGGAAACTTGATAATTCTGAATGAAAAGTCATCACGTTTGTCATAAAGTAATAGTTTTCCTTTACCAGCAATCTCTAAGTGTAGGTCAAGATATGAGGCTGTCTTAACAGTGACTGTTTGTAGTATCCTTTATCTCAAGTTCTTTGGGGTAGATGCGAAGTATTAAATCCCGCAACTTGGATTGTGTAACGATAATACATCATCTATATAACGGAAACTGAAATTAAAGGATCTAGCTAAACGATGTTCTTTCTTTAGGATCAGATCAGCTATAGAGTTAGCCTCATGAGAGTGAAGGAATAGGTCAACAAGTAGAGGAGCAGAATTTGGTCCCTTTGGAATGCCGACCGTTTGTTGAAAAACGCGTCCACCACAATGGACAAATATATTGTCGATCCAAATAAAAAAATCCAGCATTTTGAAAACATCTTCTTCTATATATTTGGAGGATAAAATTTAGAATTATTTTTTCACAAAGCATAAGGAATCTCTAGCAAGAACTATATATTTGTATCTACGTGTACCATCTTTTTTGGAGAAACAATGATGTATAATGTTTTTGAGTCGGGATTTTAACTGAGTATGGGGAATAGAATTATACAGTGTTGAAAAATCATAGGTTTTAATGCTATTATATCCTGATAATAATCTTGAATTCAGAGTCTCCAAAGATTTTTTCAAATTTTTCAGGATCCACAATGAATTAATACCACAAGTATTGTGGTAAGACTGGATACCCTCTATGGCAGCTGTGAGTACAGAAGTTGTGAAAGAGGTTTGGGGTTACATTTTGCAGATCCAGCTATGTTGCGTTGTTTGTATGGATTCTTGTAGAAAATGAGACAAAATTTTCAGAACTGATCTAACCGTATAGTACTACATAATATAGGATAGAATTCTACAGTCAAGACATTTAACAGAATTCTACAAGAAATACGTTTGGCAGAATTCTACAGTCAAGACATTTGGCAGAATTCTACATTCAAGACATATGGCGGAATTATATAGTCAAAACATTTGGCTGAATTCTACAGTAAATACATTTGTCAGAATTCTAAACTCAAAAGATTTGGCAGAATTCTGCAGTGAAGATATTTGGCGGAATTCTACAGTCAAGACATTGGGCAGAATTCTACAGTCACGATATTTAGCAGAATTCAACAGTCAAGACATTTAGCAGAATTCTACAGTCAAGATATTTAGCAGAATTCTACAGTCAAGACATTTGGCGGAATTCTACAATCAAGACATTTCACAGAATTCTACAAGAAATACGTTTGTCAGAATTCTACAGTCAAGACATTTGGCAGAATTGTACAGTCAAGACAATTGGCAGAATTCTACAGTCACGATATTTAGCAGATTTCTACAGTAAATACGTTAGGCAGAATTCTAAAATCAATACATTTAGCAGAATTCTACAGTGAAGACATTTGGCAGAATTCTACAGTAACGATATATGCAGAATTCAACAGTCAGGACATTTAGCAGAATTCTACAGTCAAGACATTTGGCAGAATTCTACAGTCAAGATATTTAGCAGAATTCTACAGTCAAGACATTTGACGGAACTCTTCAGTAAATACGCTTGGCAGAATTCTACAATGACGAAATTTGGCAGAACTCTATAGTCAAAACATTTCGCAGAATTCTACAATCAAGACATTTAACAGAATTCTACAAGAAATACGTTTGGCACAATTCTACAGTAAAGACATTTGGCGGAATTCTACAGTCCAGACATTTGGCAGAATTCTACAATGAAGAAATTTGGCAGAACTCTACAGTGAAGAAATTTGGCAGAACTCTATAGTCAAGACATTTCGCAGAATTCTACAATCAAGACATTTGGCAGAATTCTACAATCAAGATATTTAACAGAATTCTACAAGCAATACGTTTGTCACAATTCTACAGTCAAGACATTTGGCAGAATTCTACAGTCAAGACATTTGGCGGAATTCTACAGTTAAGACATTTGGTAGAATTCTACAGTCACGATATTTAGCAGAATTCTACAGTCAAGACATTTGGCAGAATTCTACAGTCCAGACATTTGACGGAATTCTACAGTCAAGACAATTGGCAGAATTCTACAAGAAATACGTTTGGCAGAATTCTACAATGAAGAAATTTGGCAGAACTCTACAGTGAAGAAATTTGGCAGAACTCTATAGTCAAGACATTTCGCAGAATTCTACAATCAAGACATTTGGCAGAATTCTACAATCAAGATATTTAACAGAATTCTACAAGCAATACGTTTGTCACAATTCTACAGTCAAGACATTTGGCAGAATTCTACAGTCAAGACATTTGGCGGAATTCTACAGTCAAGACAATTGGCAGAATTCTACAGTCACGATATTTAGCAGAATTCTAGTCATGACATTTGGCAGGATTCTACAGTCAAGACATTTGGCGGAATTCTACAGTCAAGACATTTGGTAGAATTCTACAGTCACGATATTTAGCAGAATTCTACAGTCAAGACATTTGGCAGAATTCTACAGTCCAGACATTTGACGGAATTCTACAGTCAAGACAATTGGCAGAATTCTACAAGAAATACGTTTGGCAGAATTCTACAATTATGACATTTTACAGAATTCTACAAGACATAAGTTTGGCAGAATTCTACAATCAAGACATTTGACAGAATTCTACAGTTAAGACATTTGGCAGAATTCTACAATGAAGAAATTTGACCGAACTCTATAGTCAAGACATTTCGCAGAATTCTACAATCAAGACATTGGCAGAATTCTTTAAATCAGGAAATTTAACAGAATTCTTTAAATCAGGAAATTTAACAGAATTCTACCATGAAGAAATTTGGCAGAATTCTACAGTGAAGAAATCAGGCAGAACTCTATAGTCAAGACATTTCAGAGAATTCTAAAAGAAATACGTTTGGCAGTATTCTTCAATCAAGGCATTTGACAGAATTCTACAATCAAGACATTTTACAGAATTCTACAATCAAGACATTTGACAGAACTCTACAGTCAAGACATTTAGCAGAATTCTACAGTCAAGACATTTGGCAGAATTCTACAGTCAAGACATTTGGCGGAATTCTACACTCAAGACATTTGTCAGAATTCTACAGTCAATACATTTGGCAGAATTCTAGTCAAGACATTTGACAGAACTCTACAGTCATGACATTAAACAGAATTCATATTATTGTTTTGCCAGTTTCGTATACTTTTCACTAGACATTTATCATGATTTCACCATCCAACATCAAGTTGTAATAACATTCATACAAAGATATTATTTTCATCATAATACGCTGCCAGCTAGAAACCATCCATTCCAGCTTTTATCCGAATGTGTAATGGCACTCTTCCTAATTCTCCATACAATCAGGAGCACTTAAACTTCAATATTGTTATACCTAACTGCATATGGAAGTTTCTATAGCATAACAATTTCCAAAGCCTTTATCTCGGCATCGTACAACCATTGTGTAAAATAATTCAGGTTCCTTTCTTCAGGTAACCTTTCTTGCTCTCTATTGCATTATTTGAAATTACCTTTACATGAAAATATGACAACCCAGGTTTTCACATTAATATGAGGAAGATGAAACCTTATTCGTCCTTATGCGTGGTAATATTGTCAGTCTTAAATATTTATGGGCGAAATGACAGGTCTGGTAAGGAACTGTGTGTTGTTATGGTCCGAAATGGTTTTGAGTCGAATTGACCGGTATTGATTACGTAATTTTCTTAAACATTCGAGTACCATGTTTTGACCATCCCTATCTTAGAAAAAGCTCAGATTCGATTTATATTTAATCATCGAAGCTAGCTTATGTTCCCTGACTGGTGTGGTCCTCAATCGCATTTACCGATGCTGCCATTGTACTGTTTTCAAGCTTTCGCAAGGTGTAAAACCACTATTAAAAGTCCCATTACTTTCTATATTGAATTCAGCAATTTCTTTTTTAAAGTTTAAAATGAACTTCAACAGATTTTATCATAGAGGGGAACCATTAAAGACTCTTTCATAAAATTTTCG
Source organism: Perna viridis (assembly GCA_037379345.1). Classification (NCBI taxonomy): domain Eukaryota; kingdom Metazoa; phylum Mollusca; class Bivalvia; order Mytilida; family Mytilidae; genus Perna; species Perna viridis. The sequence goes on from CM074513.1 coordinate 59,227,904, forward strand.
GCATACCTTTGATGGCTTAACTCTAAGAATGAACGGTGAAGTGAAAGTAGACAGGTATTAAAATTAATACTTTCCTTTTGGAAATTCGACAAATGGATGGGATTAAGATCTAGACTCTAAAAATTTTCTCTACATCACAGTTTAAAATTGTTGTATTGTACCTGACATGATAAACTTTCAGATGACACCCAGCGTGCATGTACTGGCTGAATCACAATACAATATTTCTTTTTTTTTCACGAACTACTCACTAGTATGCGGTGCAGGCGACTGGTTCCCCTTAATAGTGACATTATAGCACAAACTGGATATTGATGCTTTTTCTGCCCATAAGTATGCATGACCCAGTTGATAATACAGTCATTTACGTGCCCTTCGGCAGCGTAATAAATGCATTTTTTAACGTTCACTAACCGCAGCATAATACGACCGTATCCAGTTGAACTCGGTTCACTTCAGGGGCCGATTCTGGCGAGGGCGTGTCGGGCGTGCGCCCACCCCCCTTAATAATCAGGGGTAGATTTAGGCGGTTTTAGGTTTTACCACAAAAGATATCTACATTGTACCACTCTAGAAAAATATTTCAAAAATTTAAGTTAAAAAAAATTTTCGCCTCGTTCCGCTCCGCAAAATTTTAACTGCGCCCCCTAATCTTAAATCCTGAATCCACCTCTGCACTTGAGGCTGGTGTTGACACAAATATTAGTTTAGGACGCACCTAACATATGTCTTTACACTTTATTATGGACACAACAACTCATTTAAACAAATAATTACTCAATATTTTGAAATTGAATTGAAGTAATATAAGGAAGGTGAAACCTTTTAATGATCTCAAAGATACATTAATTAAAAACACCTTTGATTATTTTTCAGCTCCGATTTGATATATTATAGATCATGTTTCAAGTATGATATTTCTGAAGTTGAAAAACGGAAGAGAGATATAGGATGTAAAGTTGTTTTTGGTACGAAAACGACTATGAGTTTTCTAAAGTGGAATAATCATAGAAAAATGTTAGAACAACTGCTTATCTAAAGCATGAGACAGAATATTCTCTGATGCAAGAGAAGTTTAATTCCATATTCCATGAAGTAAATTCTTATTTCATTTATAAGAATCGGGAAAACGGTTTCGTATCTCCATTCTTACACTGGTATGTTCATAAGAAAAATGGGCAGAAAGCACGTTATATATATTCACGTTTGATTGATGGAGTACATCTTCCGATTTGAATTCAGGAGACTGATTTTTTTTTGGAGGGGGATATGTCACTGTATGTTTAATTTTCATTACATATTATCATATCATACACCATACCCATCATGACGTATCACCGACTTCTTATACTGTCGTATACATATTACTAACATTGCACGCTTGGCGCAAAATGAATTATGCGCACCCAGGCTATAATTCAGATATTTGCTCAAATTTGCGATAGAAATCTTTTTTATTTTTTTTTATAAATTGCGAAAGTGCTTAGCAAGTTTGTCAGCCGTAGTGTTATTTTATTGTGTTTTCGGGTCGAGTATAATTGAGTTGTTGAATGTTTTCCGAAAGATGAATAAATATGTACAGTTTATTAATAAATATATTTGCAGTTTATACAGATTATAAATGGTTGTTGAAACTTGTCCTTGCAATGGAGATTTAGTCTCAGCCCCATATGCCCTGCGACAAATTTGCAAATTATATACAAACGTTAAAATATAGTATCGCAAAATAAAACGATTATCTAATCCTAAACCAAAAAATAAATTATAAATGAAACTTTCAGTAAACTTTAGAAAAAAACTAAGAGACCTGTTTATCACAGGAACTCCCGCCTCATTTGTTATTAGTGATTTTTTTTATTTTATTAAGAAATCGAATGTGTCTGAAAGACACTAATGATGCCCCCGCTCGCTAGATTTGCCAAATTAGGAACATGTTTATTCTTGTATGAAGACATGGTTTGCAGATTCAGAAATCCTTCCAAGGCTTGTGTTATTCATGGTCTGGGGATCAATTTGTGGATCAGAAATTCCTAAATATATGCATATCTACATATTGTATCCTGGCCACATAGTGTCATGAAATTCTGTTTGGTAGTGTCAGACTAGTTGTGATGAGAATAAGGGGACTGATGGACGTATTAATGGACACATAAAAAATGTTAATACTCCATAACAAATCCATAACTTCGTTGCTTGGGATATATTTCTGACATAAATAACAAAGTCTAACTATCACCCAATTCCGTAATATTTCATGAAAATCAAGATCCTTTGGCCCTGCACACCTTCATCATGTGTGGAAATACCCTGTAAAATATTTTAGATGTAGTTCAAAAACTGTACGAGGAGATAGCCGGAAAAGCCATATAGCCCTGTTTCTGAGTAATATGACAACGTGTAACTATCACCAATTTCCGTAATATTTCACGAAAATCGAAATCGTTTGGCCCTGCACACCTTCATCATGTGTAGAAATATCCTGTAAAATATTTTAGATGTTGTTCAAGAACTGTACGAGGAGATAGCCGGACAAGCTATGATCATGTGTAATCCGGAAGGACGGACGAACGGACGGACAGGGGTAAATTAATATGCCCCCCGACAGTTTTTCGCGGGGGCATAACAATGCAAATTCACTATATCTGTAAGTATATTGCTTCGGCATTATAGCGTCAGCTAAGTTAGGCTATACGGCAGTTAATGGAACATATAATGCCCAGTCGAGCTATGCCTGCATGGGTCGCACAATTCATTTCGCGCCAAGTGTGCAATGTTAGTAAGTGATATGCATACGACAATGTAAGAAGTCGGTGATACGTCATGATGGGTATGATGTATGATATGATAATATGTAATGAAATTACACATACAGTGACACTTATAACCTTCCAATATCGGAAGTGGTTAGTGAGAGCTATATTATAGATTAGAACTTTGCTTGATGTGCACATTTGGATTCATACATGTAAGACTCAGATGCATGTCCGGTTTCACAGAGGTGTAAGATTTCACAAGCAGGTCCGATCACATTATGACGTCAATTTTTGTCTTGGAAATTGAAAAACATCTTACAAGTACATGTACATCGTACTATGACGCGGTCACTTTCACAAATGTAAATTTGATCGTACAAACATGTCCGATTAAACAAATACCAAACAAAACCGTTTATGTTCGTTTTATGAATTTTCTTTAGCAGAATCCATATTATTGTTTTGCCAGTTTTGTATAGTTTTCACTAGACATTTATCATGTTTTCACCATCCCACATCAAGTTTTAATAACATTCATACAAAGATATTATTTTTATTATTATACGCTGCCAGCTAGAAACCATCCATTCTAGCTTTTATCCGAATGTGTAATGGAATTCTGCCTAATTCTCCATACGTTGTACAATCAGGAGCACTTTTTAACCTTCAATATTGTTATACCTAACTGCATATGGAAGTTTTCCAAATCCTTTATCTCGACACCGTGCAACACAATTGGTACTACCATTGTGTAAAATAATTCAGGTTGCATGTCTTAAGGTAACCTTTCTTATTATTTTTTCAGGTTGCATTGCTTAAGGTAACCTTTCTTATTAATTTTCAGCTTGCATTTCTTAAAGGTAACTTTCTTATAATTATCTTGCTTGTGTTGTATCATTAAAATTACCTTTACATGAAAATATGATATATTCAGGTTTTCACTTTAATAAAGGCAAAATCATTTTTAAAAAGCTTCGCTGAGTGCAGCATGATATGACCGTATCCAGTTGAACTCTGTTCACTTGAGGCAAGTGTGGACACAACATTAGTTTTTGACGCACTTCACATATGTCTTTACAGTTTATTATGGACTCAACAACTCATTTTAACACAATATGCGCAATATTTTCAAATTCAATTTAAGTATTGTATGCCTGATTCAGGGTGCATTTATTGATCACTTGTACAACATAATCTGAAAAAAAAAACAGTAAATGATAGGGTTCACTTAGTAAGCATATTTCTTATAGCTCTTGTGTTTAGGCTGAGATTTTCATATGGATCCCAATAAAAAAATTAAAATCGGACCAAAAATGAAAATATCTATTTTTTGGGGGCGTGGACCCCTTCAGCCCCTTACAACTCGAAAACCGTAATAAATATCAGAAATCTGGATGAAAATGCAGGCAGGGATTTTATGAGGAATCTAATAAATAAACTTATCAAAATCGTAGCAAAAAAATAGACCCCCTTTTGCCCCCTTATAATTCGAAAACTGTAAAAGATATCTAAAATCTGATTGAAAAACACAGGCAAGGATTTTCATGAGGAATCTAATAAAAGAATTATCAAAATCAGACCAGAAATATACAAGCTATCGTCAAGAAATCAGAATAAAATATTTGTTTCTGCCCTTTTGTGGCCCCTTATTCTTACTTGGTCAAGTTACAACGCCAAAGATCAATCCCAACCTTCCTTTTGTGTAATGACACCTGGTAATACAATTTCTTTTAATACCGCGCTAGACTTCTTACAATTAGGTATCTGGAACAGGTTGGTGTTGCTAAAAGATAGAAATTATCACGACAGAATGTTGATGGTCGTGGATCATCGTTACGGTGTATCCATCTGCACCATGAGAACCGATTTGTTCAACGTGCCAAAGTTTTCCTTTTCTCTTTCCTCTACCTCGGACTTTACTTTTTATGAGCAACTTAATTTACTAGAAAAACAGTTGACCCTTACCCTACCGGTGCACCTGGTCCAGTCTCCCTAATATCTGTGGAGTCATTTAACTTTTGTTGCTTTGTGCGTATCATTTTCGTTATTATATTATCTGTTTTCCATGCCAGGTCTTTGTCTCTGGATTACATTTTGTTGATTTCCCCTAGTAAGAATACTTGAATCCCTAGATTACTCTTTTAAAAACATTCATTCACTAATAGTCAAGTTATTGTGTGGACATCAGGAAAATACATGCGTCTGGTCAACCTTTTTGGCCCCTAATTTCTGAAAAGTTCAAGCCTTTACTGCAAAAATCAGTCCAAGTTTTACCATTGTGGTATATATTTAGAAAATTGTGGAACAATATCATAGGCATTCCTATGCTTTTATTGGAGTTTATAGTTAATTAGTATATAGTTAATTTATGCCCTTTTTGGCCCCTTATTCTAAAACGGTTGGGGCCATAACCCCCTCCCAAATTAAGACAAACCATCCTTTTGCGGTTTGGAACCTTGTTTTTAAATTAATTTTATAAAGATCAACTGACTAATACGACGACAGCGCCATACCAATATACGACCGTATTTTTTTTTGCGGCCGTATAAAAATGATGTGTAATTCCTACTACACCTTCGAAAAAAGATAGTGTAGATAAGTAGGGAATTTTACTTTTTTCTTTTAATCAGAAATATTCTGATTTGAACAGTGCTTATTGAAAAATTATAAAACGAAATCAGGTCAACTGACTAACACTTATGTGTCTTCGAAAGACGACGACGACGACACAGACCGTAATTTGTTTGAGGCCGTAAAAAGTTATATGTGTACTTCCTACTACACCTTTGAAAAAAAAATAGTGTAGATAAGTAGGGCATTATTCTGACTTGAACAGTGCTTGTTGAAAAATTATTCAGGGTACAGTTTTTTATTCAAAAAATATGGTTATATGAAACAAACATGTTTTTTTTAATTTGGTCTAACAGATAAACTAGATAAAAAGTAGCGGCATTATTGCATTGTCCTCTATTCAGATTTCGGAAGAGGAATTAAGGACCGATAACTCTGGTAGAGAATGCTATTACATATATTGATATATATTTTTTATTTGGAAACTACCCCTTTACAACGGGGGCAACGTATCAAATTAAGACCCGGTAGCATCACTAATAAAAAAGCCATGGTCACCAACAAGAAAACGAACTTAAACAGCATTGGGTAAATCAATAAAATTCACATTCCAATGTTCACTATCAACACATGATAAAATACAATTTCTGATACCTGCAAGGGCCGGACATTGTAAAAGGAGATGTCGCAAATCTTCCATTTGATGGCCAGAACAGAGTTCGCAATCATCAGAATCATTCAGACGAAACCGATTTAAGTTGCTATTTAAACATAATGCATTAGTACGGCACAAAAACTTCAACCTTGAACCTTCGAAATCCGAATTGCAAGGTATCGCTATTGTCCCCTCTGTCTGTAAAAATACATGTATTCAGGCCAGGTATACTCTGTAGATACATCTCGTAGCAGCTCAGAATTCGAATACTGGCCCATAAAATCATTGAACATTACCTACATTAAAGTTATCCGCTCTGAAATAGAAGTCAAGTCCAACGTTCTCAAAAACAGGTTTAATGTAGGGAAAAGTAAGGCCATTCGACGGAGGAAGTACGACGCAGCTCATTAAACACTACTTTACACATTCTCCCCTCCGAAACTTTGAGTAAATACCGAGAGTAAGATACGCGTTGTCTATCTACGGCCTAATTCTAGGAGAACGGACGATTTAGACATATTCACTTTAGTTTTTAAAAGGGTCTTTTCTGCTCGGTATTGTAGACTACTCCAGACCTCTTGGCATTCTGAGAGAAAGACACCTATGGCAAGCCTGAGCGGACAAAAATCAATATTTTGTAATATTAGAAAATGTTTTTTTTTAATATTACAAAAACATTTTTTTAATATTAGAAAATATTTTTTAATATTAGAAATTCATTTTGTAATATTAAAAATTCATTTTCTAATATTAAAAATTCATTTTTTAATATTAGAAAATCAATTTCTAATATTAAAAAATCATTTTTTAATATTAAAAATTCAATTTTTTAATATTAAAAATGGTTTTGTAATATTAGAAATCCAATTTGTAATATTAGAAAATAAATTTGTAATATTAGAAAATAAATTTGTAATATCAAAAAAAATATTTTTTTAATATTAGGAAATACTTATTTTGTAATATTATGAAACATACTTTTTTAATACAAGAAAATCAATTTCTAATATTAAAAATCATTTTTTTAATATTAGAAATTCATTTGATAATATTAAAAATTCATTTTCTAATATTACAAATTCCTGATTTAGTAATATTATAAAATATCACACATTTAGTAATATTACAAAATATCACACATTTAGTAATATTACAAATTGAATTTATAATATTAGAAAATGAAATTTTAATATTAAAAAATCAATTTGCAATATTGCAAAATCAGTCACATTTAAAAAAAAAATTTAAAAAATGATTTTTTAATATTAAAAAAAAGAGTTTTGTTATATTAGAAATCAAAATTTGTTAAATTAAAAATGAATTTGTAATATTAAAAAATCATTTTTTTATATTACAAAAAACTTATTTTTGTCCACTTTGGCTTGCCATAGTCTGGCATAGACATCCGTACATAAAACGACATCGTGACCTTAGCTAGGCAATTAAATTCAAACTTTTAATTATGAACAATGAGAGTTGATTGTAAACAAATATATATATATATTTCATCTCAGTGTTAGTTTTTGGTTAAGGACACGCTATACTCCGAACTTCCTCTCACCCAAAACGTTGTATTGGTAAAACGAAAGTTGATCTCGAGAACGTCATAGCCCTCTAGGATATCACTTCTTACCGTCCAGGGAGGAGGGGGTTTCTGAATTTAATGCAAATTGTCACTATTCGTATGCTAAGCAGGGATACTACTTACAACTAAAGAATACAATAACCATTACTATGTCCTTTCACACTAAAATACTGAAACGTTTGATGATCATGAGAACATCCACAAAACAGGGGCTTATGGGAATTCAAAACGAAAGTAGGTGAAAAGTTTCGACGACTTTCTAAAAATGTGAAATGTGCACCGTCATCAAACAACAAATTTTAGGACAATTTACGTGTATATATCACGAACATTGTATGTTTTATCTATCAGGATTAATATATTTATGTACGTGTGTACGACCAAATTAAAGACAAATCTACATGTAGATAGCACTATTATAATGTACAATAAAATAAAATGTAATTACCTCTTATCTTGTTATACAGTTAATTAGGTTGGATAAGTTACGGATACAGACAGATATATTTATATATATTATATTTTAAATGTCAAATAACCTTACGTTGCACATTTGTATAGCTCTTGTACATGTAACATCTCTTTGTGTACACGTATCCCGCTCCATCACAGTTAGGCATGTTTCAGATCACTAAAGAGACCGGGCATTATATATCTATAGGACTGGGCCGGCAAAAAAAATACAATTGTAGGAGGGTGAAAGAAAAAATAGCCATCTTTGAAGGAGGTTATATATTTTCTAATTCAGGAAGGGGGTAATGACTCTTAAAAAAAGTTTTTTTTTCAGACATGATTATATGATACAATAAATATTTATGCCAGAATGTTTCAGCGTTGTCTCATGTTTCCATCCAATACATCCATCACTGTATCATAAATTCACATTATGTGTATCCATATGTTGTTTTAGTGCAGCGGATGGCTAAGGATTTTTCTAACTTTAATGGACCTAGAGGGTATACGGCTATATCATATGACATTGGAAAGATAAATCAATGTAGTTTTTGAATATCGTACTTACCGAAGTGAAAAACGGTTAAGTTTTCTGCTATTTTCCATCAATTAGAAGAGTTATAGAAATATTATCTAGACAGTTGACATGTCAGCGACCAAAATAATTGGGCCTTTTAGCATTTTTACATTCACTGAGGTCGACAGAGTTGATGATTTCCATTTAATTTAAAAGAAAACAATGATTTTACATGTCACTATCATTTAAGTGTTTTTTAATACAGTCACTGCATGTCATTGTGGTCGACAGAGATTATGTATTTAATATCCATTTAATTAATAAAAAAAACTTAAATGATTTTAGTCAAAATAATTAAAGGTACGATACACAAAAAATCTAGCTATATTTACAGAAATATTTGAAAGGCAAACTACCATTTGCTTTATATCATTTAGGCGGAAGTTCGCTGAGGACGTGCAGTACAAACTTAGCACACAGTTTTGAAAAGTACAAAACGAAAGTAGATTTAAAGTTGGCTGTAAACAATAAGAGGGTCCTAACCAAAAGCAAAACGGAATGTGGAAACGGAAAATGTGATAAACAATGAAAATGTTTCTCTACAATAGATGTAAAATGATCAAGATAAGCCTTAAGTTATTTAGTAAAATGTAATTCGTTTTTTATATACATCGCATACCCGAATCGCATGCTTTCTACACCTATCTGGAACAGACAGGGATGTATTTCGTTCATAGCAAGCTACGTCAAGGTCTTCTTCTTCAAAAAAGTCTCCTAGAGAGGGTATTTACTAAACCATGGTCCTTTTGAAACCTATACAAATTCAATTCAAAATGTGGAGGGGGTGGATATATTTAGTTAAATTTCACGTTTGACCGGATGATTTTTTTACGCTTACGGGATTTTAATCACATGCAATGTGGCGGAACAAGACATGCTTATCTTTTCGTGCTCAACCAGTAACACTCTCATTTTTTGCGAGAGTTCATGTCTCTATTTATTAATTCGTCCTTTGGTATTTTTTTTCTCTTGTTCGTTTTACAAAGTTTTACGAACTTACGCCATCCATAATGATCATGACCAGAATGGCGAGTTACAAGATAGAAATGGGTAGCCAGCCTGGACACCTTATGCGAATTCTGGTGTGAAGATATTTCAGGTTATTTTCCCGCTTTATTTGCCTAAATGGTATACTAGCTAGGCTAGTCAGCCCTGTTCATGTCATCGTTTCCCGAACAGGTCCACGATCGACCTTGGCAAATAGGGGGGGGGGGGACAAATTCTGCTTTCCGTTCTGTTTTGCAGTGTATACGTTTTAGAATCTCCTTCGCGCTGTAAATTTCCAGTGTTTCATATGTTTCCGGAAAACCAATATTAAATGTCTTGTTGCACATTCAGATGAATACACAGATAAAGGGGCGAACTTTGACCTTGTTATTAAATGAAATACATGTTATTTAGTCTAATCACAAGGACATATATAGGCCTACACGAAAGGTATTCCGTCCAGCTCGTTTTTTTCTTAAGCAATTCAAAATTGTTTTATTATTTCAATCATGATCCCCCAGGGGGTATTTACATTCATCATTAATATCAATAAGATGACACAATAAGACATTACACAATATAACATTATAGAGACATAACACACTATTTAGGAAGCTGGACAATGTGCAATGATTGTAGGAGTCAAATGTACAGACACATAATGTGTACAGATTGAGGGCGCACAGGTAAGTAAATACGTATGCAGACGATAATGAAATCAAAGTACTGAAGTACGTTCTCAAAAACAGGTTTAATGTAGGGAAAAGTAAGGCCATTCGACGGAGGAAGTACGACGCAGCTCATTAAACACTACTTTACACATTCTCCCCTCCGAAACTTTGAGTAAATACCGAGAGTAAGATAGGCGCTGTCTATCTACGGCCTAATTCTAGGAGAACGGACGATTTAGACATATTCACTTTAGTTTTTAAAAGGGTCTTTTCTGCTCGGTATTGTAGACTACTCCAGACCTCTTGGCATTCTTGAGAGAAAGACACCTATGGCAAGCCTGAGCGGACAAAAATCAATATTTTGTAATATTAGAAAATGTTTTTTTTAATATTACAAAACATTTTTTTATATTAGAAAATATTTTTTTAATATTAGAAATTCATTTTGTAATATTAAAAATTCATTTTCTAATTTTACAAATTCCTGATTTAGTAATTTTACAAAATATCACATATTAAGTAATATTACAAAATATCACATATTAAGTAATATTACAAAATATCACATATTAAGTAATATTACAAATTGAATTTGTAATATTAGAAAATGAATTTTTAATATTAAAAAATCACTTTGCAATATTGCACAACCAGTCACATTTTTTTATTATTACAAAATAATTTTCTAATATTAAATTAATCCATTTTTTTAATATTAGAAAATCAATTTCTAATATTAAAAAATCATTTTTTAATATTAAAAATTCAATTTTTTTAATATTAAAAATGGTTTTGTAATATAAAAAATCCAATTTGTAATATTAGAAAATAAATTTGTAATATCAAAAAAAATATTTTTTTTAATATTAGGAAATACTTATTTTGTAATATTATGAAACATACTTTTTTAATACAAGAAAATCAATTTCTAATATTAAAAAATCATTTTTTAAATATTAGAAATTCATTTAGAAATATTAAAAATTCATTTTCTAATATTACAAATTCCTGATTTAGTAATATTATAAAATATCACACATTTAGTAATATTACAAAATATCACACATTTAGTAATATTACAAATTGAATTTAAAATAATAGAAAATGAAATTTTAATATTAAAAAATCAATTTGCAATATTGCAAAATCAGTCACATTTTAATAAAAAAAATTTTAAAAAATGATTTTTTAATATTAAAAAAAAAAGAGTTTTGTTATATTAGAAATCAAAATTTGTTAAATTAAAAAATGAATTTGTAATATTAAAAAATCATTTTTTAATATTAGAAAAAACTTATTTTTGTCCACTTTGGCTTGCCATAGACATCCGTACATAAAACGACATCGTGACCTTAGCTAGGCAATTAAATTCAAACTTTTAATTATGAACAATGAGAGTTGATTGTAAACAAATATATATATATATATTTCATCTCAGTGTTAGTTTTTGGTTAAGGACACGCTATACTCCGAACTTCCTCTCACCCAAAACGTTGTATTGGTAAAACGAAAGTTGATCTCGAGAACGTCATAGCCCTCTAGGATATCACTTCTTACCGTCCAGGGAGGAGGGGGTTTCTGAATTTAATACAAATTGTCACTATTCGTATGCTAAGCAGGGATACTACTTACAACTAAAGAATACAATAACCATTACTATGTCCTTTCACACTAAAATACTGAAACGTTTGATGATCATGAGAACATCCACAAAACAGGGGCTTATGGGAATTCAAAACGAAAGTAGGTGAAAAGTTTCGACGACTTTCTAAAAATGTGAAATGTGCACCGTCATCAAACAACAAATTTTAGGACAATTTACGTGTATATATCACGAACATTGTATGTTTTATCTATCAGGATTAATATATTTATGTACGTGTGTACGACCAAATTAAAGACAAATCTACATGTAGATAGCACTATTATAATGTACAATAAAATAAAATGTAATTACCTCTTATCTTGTTATACAGTTAATTAGGTTGGATAAGTTACGGATACAGACAGATATATTTATATATATTATATTTTAAATGTCAAATAACCTTACGTTGCACATTTGTATAGCTCTTGTACATGTAACATCTCTTTGTGTACACGTATCCCGTTCCATCACAGTTAGGCATATTTCAGATCACTAAAGAGACCGGGCATTATATATCTATAGGACTGGGCCGGCAAAAAAAATACAATTGTAGGAGGGTGAAAGAAAAAATAGCCATCTTTGAAGGAGGTTATATATTTTCTAATTCAGGAAGGGGGTAATGACTCTTAAAAAAGTTTTTTTCAGACGTGATTATGTGATACAATAAATATTTATGCCAGAATGTTTCAGCGTTGTCTTATGTTTCCATCCAATACATCCATCACTGTATCATAAATTCACATTATGTGTATCCATATGTTGTTTTAGTGCAGCGGATGGCTAAGGATTTTTCTAACTTTAATGGACCTAGAGGGTATACGGCTATATCATATGACACTGGAAAGATAAATCAATGTAGTTTTTGAATATCGTACTTACCAAAGTGAAAAACGGTTAAGTTTTCTGCTATTTTCCATCAATTAGAAGAGTTATAGAAATATTATCTAGACAGTTGACATGTCACCGAACCAAAATAATTGGGCCTTTTAGCATTTTTACATTCACTGAGGTCGACAGAGTTGATGATTTCCATTTAATTTAAAAGAAAACAATGATTTTACATGTCACTATCATTTAAGTGTTTTTTAATACAGTCACTGCATGTCATTGTGGTCGACAGAGATTATGTATTTAATATCCATTTAATTAATAAAAAAAACTTAAATGATTTTAGTCAAAATAATTAAAGGTACGATACACAAAAAATCTAGCTATATTTACAGAAATATTTGAAAGGCAAACTACCATTTGCTTTATATCATTTAGGCGGAAGTTCGCTGAGGACGTGCAGTACAAACTTAGCACACAGTTTTGAAAAGTACAAAACGAAAGTAGATTTAAAGTTGGCTGTAAACAATAAGAGGGTCCTAACCAAAAGCAAAACGGAATGTGGAAACGGAAAATGTGATAAACAATGAAAATGTTTCTCTACAATAGATGTAAAATGATCAAGATAAGCCTTAAGTATTTAGTAAAATGTAATTCGTTTTTTATATACATCGCATACCCGAATCGCATGCTTTCTACACCTATCTGGAACAGACAGGGTTGTGACACACTACAATTTTCTTGTTTCGTGTGGAGGAATAGCTAGTAGAGTACAGACGGACAGACAGACAGACAGGCGCTAGTAATGACTGTATAGATTCAGGACACTGTTTGTTACTACGTAACTGACTCGGGGTCTTCTGACAGGCCTGGAAAACAGTGAATTATTTTGAACTTCTTTATTTGCTGGCAAACTCAAAAGTGACGCTATAACAATAAAAAACAATATCATATAAGATGCATAAGTATACAATAATAGGATAAGAATAAACATTAAAATTCAAATATTTCACCCAATCAAATCTTCGTTACTAATGGATATCAAAAATAAAATTAAAAACTTTCTGAATTTGATAAATCACTTAATTTCACTTCAAAATTTAAAACACGAGGAGTACGAAACCATTGGCTTTCGTGACTATACGACTGGACACCTACCATCTTAATAAAACTTAAAAGAACAATCTTTTTTTTTTTTTTTTTTTTTTTTGTCGTTTTCCTTAAAAACGTGTTGCGGGAGAAAACCTGAATTATCTCCCTTTAACTGAACGCATTTTGGGACACACTAAGCGAGGGACGCTATCTCAATTATACAAAAACTAATAAAACAGCATTACGATCATATTTACACAATCAAATAAATCAAAATTATGAGACAAATAAAAGAATGCGAGAATATTCAAATATTACCTATGCCGTAAAGCAGACTATATGAAATGTTTTGGGACTTGCTAAACCAAGGACGCTTACCTGGAAATAGGAAAATCTATCATCGATATCACAACGCTTCTTCTTAATATATTGAAAGTGTCAAATGACTCAAAAGAGCCAAATTTCTTAATAAACTTAATAAAATACTTGCATACAAAAGTCGGGCTTTTGCATGCCTTAGCCTCATTTAGAAGTAGCCAAAATTATCCTTCAAATTCACAATTTAGTCCGTGAATAAAAAAACCAAATTACTAAAGCAAGCAAATTAAATCTAGAAAAACTAAAACCTAATTTCCAATTATTTTAAACATCAAAATTACCATAACTTTAAATTTATAAAGTGAATAATGAAAATTGTCTTACCTGGAAAACAGTGAATTATTTTGAACTTCTTTATTTGCTGGCAAACTCAGAAGTGACGCTATACCAGCAAATAAACAAATTCCTCGCTTTTGCACTATTTTCCAGATGAGGGCCAATCAGAATTAGATTACCTTAATTTGCTAGGAAACGGCGGATAAATTTCAATTAAATGTGTGTCTAAAACTACTTTTTGACACAGTAGGAACACTTACAAGATATGTAAATTGCCTATTGTTCAGATTATCTACCACTGGATTAAGCGTCCGGCTTGACACAATAGAGCTGATTTCAATTGCGCAATCAAGTAATTAAGCCTACACCTATCTCATAAACTGGGCCCAAAGCCTGATTAATTTTAGATAATTAATCTTCAGAACAAACAAGAAACCCTTTTCCACTTCATTTCATTGAAAAGAGCTTTTTGCCATCTGTGGGAATATAAAACTAAAACTTTATGTGTTATCAAAATAACTCAATGTTCAAATACCTAGAATTAAACTCTAAATATTCCAAATTTGAAACTTTAGAAATTAAACATGAAATTTCAACATTAAAATTGACTTTATCAATTTTAATCAAAATGAACTATATGACAGTTGTATTTCGTTCATAGCAAGCTTCGTCAAGGTCTTCTTCTTCAAAAAAGTCTCCTAGAGAGGGTATTTACTAAACCATGGTCCTTTTGAAACCTATACAAATTCAATTCAAAATGTGGAGGGGGGGTGGATATATTTAGTTAAATTTCACGTTTGACCGGATGATTTTTTTACGCTTACGGGATTTTAATCACATGCAATGTGGCGGAACAAGACATGCTTATCTTTTCGTGCTCAACCAGTAACACTCTCATTTTTTGCGAGAGTTCATGTCTCTATTTATTAATTCGTCCTTTGGTATTTTTTTTCTCTTGTTTGTTTTACAAAGTTTTACGAACTTACGCCATCCATAATGATCATGACCAGAATGGCGAGTTACAAGATAGAAATGGGTAGCCAGCCTGGACACCTTATGCGAATTCTGGTGTGAAGATATTTCAGGTTATTTTCCCGCTTAATTTGCCTAAATGGTATACTAGCTAGGCTAGTCAGCCCTGTTCATGTCATCGTTTCCCAAACAGGTCCACGATCGACCTTGGCAAATAGGCGGGGGGGGGGGAACAAATTCTGCTTTCCGTTCTGTTTTGCAGTGTATACGTTTTAGAATCTCCTTCGCGCTGTAAATTTCCAGTGTTTCATATGTTTCCGGAAAACCAATATTAAATGTCTTGTTGCACATTCAGATGAATACACAGATAAAGGGGCGAACTTTGACCTTGTTATTAAATGAAATACATGTTATTTAGTCTAATCACAAGGACATATATAGGCCTACACGAAAGGTATTCCGTCCAGCTCGTTTTTTTCTTAAGCAATTCAAAATTGTTTTATTATTTCAATCATGATCCCCCAGGGGGTATTTACATTCATCATTAATATCAATAAGATGACACAATAAGACATTACACAATATAACAATATAGAGACATAACACACTATTTAGGAAGCTGGACAATGTGCAGTGATTGTAGGAGTCAAATGTACAGACACATAATGTGTACAGATTGAGGGCGCACAGGTAAGTAAATACGTATGCAGACGATAATGAAATCAAAGTACTAAAGTACTGAATCAATGAAGAACTTCATAATTTGCTCTGTTCACATTTCAAATTATGAAAAAATGGATTATATAATATCAAAATAGAGACAGCAATTTTTTAAACCTCCGTTACGAAGGAGAGGGGGTATACAGTTATACCCTTGTCTGTGTTTCCATAAGACGTTTTTTCCATTACAGTTTTCTTAGCAACTACGCATTAAAGCGGCCTGAAATTTTAAAACACTCTTCACGTGGGTATGCAATTTGGTGGTATTCATTTTTAGAAAAAAATCGACAACAAATTCATGTTTAGCAAGGATTGTTTATTTTTTTTTTTATTTTGCCAGTTTAAATTTTAGACACACTTTTCTCAGCAACTACTTATCACAGCAGCTTGAAAGAGTAATCAAGGGAACCAAAGTTATAGAGGTAATCAAAATAATGTAACCCAGGGACAAAGACATACACAACAGAGAACATAAAGTAACTAAAATCATACATACAAAGTAACAAAAGTAAATGATCAACTCGGACTCCAATAAAAACTGGGAGCACGGACCAGGTGCACCGGTAGGGTAAGCGTCCTCTGCTTTTCTAGAAACACCCGCCGAGTTGCTCATAAATAGTCAAGTCCGGGGTAGACAAACGAGGAAAGGAAACCTATGACCCGTTGAATAAAATCAGTTTTCATGGTGCAGATGGATACACCATAACGATCCACGAGTTCATGATGACGACCATAAAACTTCTGTAGTGATGACTTCAATCTTAAAACATTTTTCCTATGCCATATGGTGGGATTCATTTTCGAAAAAAAAATCGACAACTTCCTGTTCACCGAGGACTTTGTTTATTTTCCTTATATCGTGGTTGAAAGCGGGGGTATCACAAGTGAGCCATCGCTGACAGATTTCTTGTTGAAGTTTTTATCTGTTAGACGCAAATCTTTGTTTTAAAAGATATTTTATAAACCGAGCAGTCATGACACTTTGACGAATGGGAGAAAGATTACCTACAATTTTTTCAACTTTTCAGAAACATAGATTTGATAATACACATTTAGAAATATTCATGTTAAATCAATCTATCATTTTTTTTTTTTATTTCTGTTTCACCAATTTCACTACATAACAGTTGCTTCTGCTTATCATAGGATTGAACTAAATATTTTAAGCGTATGTCTAAAAGGCTTTAAAGTTAGGGTTCTCTCAAAGTCATTTAAGAGCATTGTAGGCTTTTGTAGCTAAACCACTGTTGAATCATGTCAAAGTATGTAAATTTGCCATTTTTTCGGTCTAATTACCATTAATGTGAATTATATGACCATACATTCAGGCTGCAGCATCAGCAGTCCAACCAGTAGTAGGATATACTCTGAGTTCTATCCGATTATACCCAAAAGCTGGGTTCTGTCACCTCTACAATATTAAATACATTTACCAAGAGGACCCAATAAGGAGCAGCCCAGAGAAACTCAAAAGGGTGTTTACTCTCAATTAAAATTACTGAAAATTGTAATGATACAGATTTAAAAAATGTGTACAATGATTATGTAAATGAGTTTGTAAACATTTTAGACAAGCACGCTCCAATAAAAACTAGAAGCCAACGTAGAAAACCACTTCCTTGTATGAATAAGAACATTAGAGGGACCATATATAGAAAACAAATGCTATATACTAAATTTACTTAAAACTGGAGTGGCAAAAATTGGGAGAAATTTAGGCAACAAAGAAATTTGGTAACAAAACTCAAAAGGAAATCCATGTAAATATCCTTTTTAGAAAGTTAATCTAGAGGATTAAAAAATTGTGACTTTTGGAAAACAGTCCAACCATTCTTTTCTAAAAAAAATGAACTGTGAAGAGCAAAACATTATACTATTTGAAAATGACAAAATAATAAACAATCCGGAAGACGTGTCAAACGTATTTAATAATTTTTTCTCCACAGTAGCCGACAAAGTTGGAGCAGATGTTGTATATGACCCCTCAAACCATCCCAGTATAAATGAAATTTTGAACATTAGAAATGATAACAACAATTTTTCATTTAAAAAAATTAGAGAAAATTTTAAATAAAATAAATTTGAAAAAGGCCACAGGTGCTATGGTATTCCAGCAAAAATTGTAAACATTATGTCTTTTATAGTGCCTCAGCTTACCACTCTTGTCAATATGTCAATTGAAAATACTTGTTTTCCTTATAAATTGAAAGAGGCACAGGTTACATCTCTATTCAAGAAAAATGATCCACAGTCAAAAACCAATATGTAGCAGCAGTTTTGATGGATCTTTCTAAGGCCTTTGATTGCCTCCCCATGACATTCTGCTCGATAAATTATCAGCATACGGTGTTTCAATAAATTCGGTCTCCCTCCTTAAATCTTATTTATCAAAGAGAAAACAGCAGATTAAAGTTAATACTATTCTAAGTGGGTGGGCTGACATTTCAAAAGGTGTACCTCAGGGCCCCATCTTAGGACCTTTGTTGTTTAACGTTTTTATAAATGACATTTTCCTTTTCTGTAAAAAAAGTGGAACCTACATAATTATACAGACGATAAAACCTTGTCTTTTTGTAACCCTGATTTTGATAAGTTAACCTCTACTCTTGAATCTGAGTCTCAAATTTTGATTGATTGGTTTCGGTTTGATAAAATGCTGGCAAATCCTGATAAATTTCATGTTCTTGCAGTGAGAAAAAAGACATTTGAGAAAACTCCCTGCATCAAAATTCAAAATTCAGTCCTCACTTGCGAATAAAACGGTGAAATTACTAGGAATAGAGATTGACTATCAGTTAAATTTTGACGATCATATCAGTGTGATGTGCAGGAAGGCATCGCAGCAACTAAATGTGTTAAAAAGATTAGGCTCTTTTTGGGTCGTTTAAGTAAACTAACTATATTTCATACTTTTATTCTGAGTAATTTCAATTTTTGCCCTTTGGCTTGGTACTTTTGTACAGAAAAGAATTTAAACCAGAGGCTCCCAGGAGCCTGAATCGCTCACCTTGTTAAAGTTTGTCTTTCGAGAGCAATGAATTTATTAAGGAGTTGTCCAACAATTTTGACTCAGCAAGACTTTAGTAGGACTATCATAAGGGTCATTTCAGCGATTAAAAGTTTCTTTCTATCTATTATAGTTTTCAAGATATTGGCTGAAAACTGATAAAAAAAGGCATTTTTCATCTTTCAAGGGCAATAACTCTTACAAAGAGTCGCCTGACAACTTTGATTCCTGAAGACTTTAGAAGGCCTTATAATAAGGGTCATTTTAGCAATTGAAATAATTATGCTAAACCTAACGGTTTTGCAGATATATACGAAAAACACACAGTCTGAAACCCTATGTCCTATTTGTAGTGATGGTGGCAATGTTCTTCAACGGATCAAAAATCCGCACATCAGTTCTATGCAAGATACCCCAAGAAACATTCATACCAAGTTTGGTTTTATATTGGTCAAGTGGTGTCAGAGGAGAAGATTTTTGAAAGAAATAACATTAAAAATAGCAAGAAATAGCCGAAAAAGGGCAATAACTCCAACACGGCTTAACAGATTAAAATGAAAATTTGACCACTGACAGATCTCATCAAGCTGAACACTTTTACTGATGTCAGAATTTGACTAAACCTAATGGTTTTGGAGATATATGCGAAAAACTACTGTCGGACCCCTATGTCAAATTTTTAGTACTGGCGGCCATGTTTTTCAACGGATCAAAACTCCCCATGCCAATTCTATATAGGATACCCTAAGAAACATTCATACCAAGTTTGGTTCCAATTGGTCAAGTGGTGTCAGAGGAGAAGAGTTTTGAAAAATTAACGACGACGACGGACGCCAAGTGATGGAAATAGCTCACATGGTCTTTGGCCAGGTGAGCTAGAAAAAAGAAAAAGTGCAAGAAAGAGCACTTCGTTCGTATATGAGGACTCTAATAGCTCATACCAGGAACTTCTCTTCAAAGCTAGGCTGCCTCCACTGCAGATCAGACGGATAACAACTATGGCTTTAGAAACTTTTAAAATTGTTAATAATATTGCCCCCGTATGTCTAAAAAATCTGGTAAATGTAAAAAATTCTAGATAATCTTTTATGTATGTAAACTTATTTGATGTGCCTCAAGCGGTCCAGCAGATACGGTAAAAATCTTTAATTTGCTGCGGTAACACACTGAAACAGCCTTCCCAACCATTTCAGGACAGATAACAGCTTTTCCCATTTCAAAAGCCTAATTCATGGTTCAGAATGTCGCTGTTCAGCATGCAGGTAACTTACTGTTCTATATCATGCTTATTTTAGCTATACGTTTTGTTTGGCTTCTACTTGAATAATTGTACTTCTGCGTTAGATTTAGTTTCTGCATGTTTATGCCAGAGCTTGCCAAAACTACGCAGACTTTTTGTATCGCGCTAGAACTCTAACAAATAGGCTTCTGGAACAGGGTTATGTTGCTACAAAATTGAAGCCATCACTACAGAAGTTTTATAGTCGTCCTCAAGAACTCGCGGATCGTAATGTTGTATCCATCAGCACCATGAAAATTGATTTATTCAACGGGTCATAGTTTTCCTTTCCTCGTTTGTCTACCCCGGACTTGACTTTTTATGAGCAACTCGGCGGGTGTTTCTAGAAAAGCAGAGGACGCTTACCCTACCGGTGCACCTGGTCCATGCTCCCAGTTTTTAGTGGCGTCCGAGTTGCTCATTTACTTTTGTTACTTTGTATGTATGATTTTAGTTACTTTATGTTCTTTGTTGTGTATGTCTGTTTTCCATGTCTGGTCTTACATTCTTTTGATTACCGCTATAACCTTAGTTCCCTTGATTACTCTTTTATATACTTTTATGCTTAGTTCTCTGCTATATCATTATGTTTTAATATTTGCATGTTATGCTTATTTTGTGCTTGATTGTATGTGTTGCTTTGTGTGTATGTGTCCTTGCCTTGTTTGATGTTATGTTATTGTTTTATATTCAGAAATAATGTTACGTTTCTGCATAACAACCTCTGTCTCTATGGATGTTTAACATCTACATATTGATATAGTCAGACAACGTAAAGAATATATCAAAGTTTGGCATGATGCTCATCTGGTGAAGGGTGACGCGAAAGTACTAATTAACGGATGCCACAGAAATGTCTAAATTAGGGGACGCTTTTGTGAAGTTACCCACCTTTTAAAATTAATAAAACTGTTCCATGAATGGATTCCCCTTCAACTTCAGCAGTCACGTGAGAAATCAATACGCATGGGATTGTTCGCGACTGTTCGACTGTCACCACGTGATCAAGCAGTCCGATGAAACAAGTCATCAAATAGTGCGAACTTATTATACGGAATGAAAGATGCGAAATTTTTCTTGCATGCTGGTTTTGATAAACTATGAATCATGTGGTTATTATTAATCTTCCATTTCACGTTTCACTCCTTTCCATTGACTGTGGTTTGTGCCTAGAAACTTGATCGCGGATGCTTGTGAGTACTACTGTAAAATATGATATCTGCTTAACAACAAAGCAAGATTTCATGTAATGCCTAAATCAATTTTAGCCACTGTCGTGGCTTCATCGACCAAATGCTAATGGGGATTACATAAAGAGTATAGACGCCATTTTAGAAGCACAATTAATATTTCATGAAAATCTCTCTACATCAGAGGGATGGGATAACGATGCAGCAGAAACACTGTTGTATAATGTCTACAGATAAACATTTGGGAGAGGAAGACAAATATTGTTGTAAACAAGAAATAACCTTGGATGAAATCCTAAAAGCTGTAAATAAACTTAAACCAGAGAAACATCCAGAAGAGGATGGGATAGTAAGCGAGTTTTATAAACTTCATTGGTACGTTATAGGAGAAGATTTTTGTGGCGTGGTTAACGAGATACTAGATAAAATACATTGTATGACTCCCAATATAAAGGAGTAATTACACTTGTGTTCAAAACTGGGGAAGGGAGGATATTGAAAACTGGCGTCCAATTACACTTTTTAATACGTACTATAAAATTATTTCGAAGTTGGTGGCTGAGAGGTTAAAACATGTATTACCTAATATCATCGACACTAATCAAAAGTAATAGACTTCATCTTCCTTCTCTGTATAGATATCATAGATTATACAGATCTGAGATGGAAGATCAAGAAGGCGTGATTATATTGCTAGATCAACAAAAAGCTTTCGATAGAGTTGAATGGTGGGTGGATAGAACTATGTATGCCAAAATTTGAGTTTGGGCGAAAATTTAGGGGACGGGTTTGTATTCTATTCAAAAACGCAAAGACGTGCAATCAGACTAATGGATTTATATAGGGATATCCCGTTCAATATGTCAGGGATGCCCTATCGCACCGATGTTATACATATTACAAGTCGAACCTTTTGCTGCAACAATAAGATGCAATCCTAATATTCAGGGGAAACTCCTTCCGTCGAGGACCGGAGATGGCATTGAAGCGAATTTAAACACATTCGCGGACGATACGCAACTTATAAATAAAATAGAAAAATTCATTAGCGAGACTTTCAAAAAGCCAGCAGTGCGCGCATAAATTTAAACAAAAGCGTTGGTATGTACTTTGGCAGATGGAGGAATAAAGAACCAACATACACTAAGACAAAATGGACTAAACAACCAATAAAGGCACTTAGAGTTCACCATCATGTGTATGGTGTAAATTTAGACTGGGTTTGGCTAGAGAAAATAAATGAAGTAAAAAGGTGTATTGAGGTTTGGAAATCAAGAGATTCAACTTTTTCTGGCGAAGTGCTTATTACTCCAGCAGTGCTAGAGGTTGTTTGGCAAGCTATTTTCTTACTTGGTACCATCCTAACCTCTAGCATCTGACATGTTGATTGATTGATTGATTGATTGATTGATTGAACGCCCGAGCAGCAATATTTCAGCTATATCCAGGCGATGAACATGAAATGAAGATGAAATGAAAAATGGGATGGGACACAAGGATAAAGTGGTCGACGAATTTTTATTGCCACTGGAAATAGGGAGAGGTGGGTAGGGTCGGGCAATTTAGCCTCCTGTGGAGGAGCCCAATTATTCCTACTCCGAGAGAATACCACAGACGGGTTCTTTAACGTGCGAGGAACGTGGCATCTTTCCCAACACGTTGCACCACTATGGTTTGCGATCAGGTTTTCCGTATTATGGCCTGACGATCCCAGCATGTAACATGCCAGAGGTACCCCATTCCACCACCTTGGCACACAACCCAGTTGCTCTGTGGGTAGAGCGCCCTAGCCCCAATCCAGGGTTCTGAGCACTATTCAGTCGCCTTTTAGGACAAGCTTAGCGCTGCTGTGGGCCTCTTCTTTTGATACCCGAACCCGCACGGTCTTACGTGTTGAAAGCCACCGCAAATGTGAATAAGCTAATTCAAAAGGTGTTTTAAAATATTTTAAGTCTTTTTTACATAAGGGAAGTTTAACCTAGCGGAAATCAAGTGATAAAAATCAAAAATTTTTGATAAATACCTAGAAAACATTTGTAATGAAGACAGTAATCATTTGAATTAGGTCACTAATTCTACGGAATACAATATATTTTTGACAAAACGAACTTAAAGTTGGTAGGGCAATTCGTTGGTTAATTTAATATTTTCGTTTTTCAAATTAAAATCCGTAATTTCATCAACCGCATGTACCATTCGAAATGCTGAAAACCAAGTGTTAAGTTCATTTAAACTGTTTTAACCAAGGATTTCTAGTAGATATGTCCTGATTTCGGGTGTGAATTTAGTTGGCATGCATTTTGTCACCGGTGACACGTAATGCAATAAAGGGGTGAGCGAAACCAAGAACGGTTACAAACAGAGCCTTCAGAAAATTTAACAAAAAAGAGCGGTTACGCAATGACAAAACAGAATCTATATAGAATCTGAACATTAGATCGGGGACAGCGGTGACAGAGTTTTCCAAAATTTTATAAAATGCTACACATGCGCGGTGACATGGTGACAAACAGAATCTATATAGAATCTTAACATTGGAGCCGGAACAGCGAGGACAAACAGAGTTTCATAAAATTTTATAAATTACTGCGGTTATGCGGTGACACAGTGACAAACAGAATCTTTATAGAATCTTACCATTGGAGCGGGGACAGCGGTGACAAAGAGAGTTTCATAAAATATTTCGGTTACGTGGGGACAGAGTTTTATAACATTTAATAAAATATTGCGGTTACACGGTGACAAAAAGAATCTTACCATTGGAACGAGGACAGTCAAAGTTTCATGAAATTTCATAAAATATTGCGGTTATGCCATGACACAGTGACAAACAGAATCTTTATAGAATCTTAACATTGGAGCCGGAACAGCGGTGAAAAACAGAGTTGCATAAAATTTTATAAATTACTGCAGTTATGCGGTGACACGGTGACAAACAAAATCTTTATAGAATCTTAACATTGGAGCGGGGACAGCGGTGACAAACAGAGTTTCATAAAATTTTATAAATTTCTGCGGTTATGCGGTGACACGGTGACAAACAGAATCTTTATAGAATCTTAACATTGGAGCGGGGACAGCGGTGACAAACAGTTTCATAAAATTTTATAAAATGCTGCAGTCACGCGGTGACACGGTGACAAACAGAATCTTAACATTGGAGCGGGGACAACGAGGACAAACAGAGTTTCATAAAATTTTATAAATTACTGCGATTATGCCGTGACACAGTGACAAACAGAATCTTTATAGAATCTTAACATTGGAGCGGGGACAGCGGTGACAAACTGAGTTTCATAAAATGTTTCGGTTACGCGGGGACAGAGTTTTATAACATTTAATAAAATATTGCGGTTACGCGGTGACACGGTGACAAACAGAATCTTACCATTGGAGCGGGGACAGTCAAAGATTCAAGAAATTTCATAAAATATTGCGGTTATGCGGTGACACAGTGACAAACAGAATCTTACCATTGGAGCGGGAACAGCGGTGACAAACAGAGTTTCATAAACTTTTATAAAATACTGCGGTTACGCCGTGACACAGTGACAAACAGAATCTTTATAGAATCTTAACATTGGAGCGTGGACAGCGGTGACAAACAGAGTTGCAGGACATTTTATAAAATACTGCGGTTACGCCGTGACACAGTGATCAAAAGAATCTTTATAGAATGTTAACATTGGAGCGGGGACAGCGGTGACAAACAGAGTTTCATAAAATTTTATAAATTACTGCGATTATGCCGTGACACAGTGACAAACAGAATCTATATAGAATCTTACCATTGGAGCGGGGACAGTCAAAGTTTCATGAAATTTCATAAAATATTGCGGTTGCGCGGTGACACGGGGACAAACAGAATCTTTATAGAATGTTAACATTGGAGCCGGAACAGCGGTGTCAAACAGAGTTGCACGAAATTTTATAAAATATTGCGGTTATGCGGTGACACGGTGACAAATAGAATCTTTATAGAATCTTAACATTGTAGCATGGACAGCGGTGACAAACTGAGTTTCATAAAATTTTATAAAATGCTACACATGTGCGGTGACATGGTGACAAACAGAATCTTAACATTGGAGCGGGGACAGCGGTGACAAACAAAGTTTCATAAAATTTTATAAAATGCTGCAAAATCTCTACAACATTATCTGTAGAGAGGATGGTACTGGTTTCTATATACATGTATGCACTAATGTTTAGACATGTACATGTACATGCACCAGCTCTTTGAAAGCCTCTCAGTCAACGCAAAAGTAAATCATGATGTAGATCACTGAGGGTTTTATACGGATTTAAAAGTATTGAAAACAAACGGTGTAATTAGATCATTTGACAGTTAGTTAAGTCACATGATACATGTACAGGTAAAGTTGGACATTTTTGATTGATTGATTGATTGATTGTTGCTGTTTAACGCCCGAGCAGCAATATATAGCGATATTTTGTGTGAATTTTGGAAGTTTTTTGATAAACAGACACAGAGATCCAGCGTTAACAAAAAATCCTTTTTTCTGTAAAAAGAATGAATAAATGCACGCCGCTTTCAGTTTCAATCTTTTTTTTGTTTTTTGTTAACACTGGATCTCACTATGAAATAAGTTGAAAAATAGTGAAAAAATGCTATTTTATTCACTGAATAGCCTTCAAGACGGTTTTTGTGCAATCGTTTCTCAATCGCTACTTTTTAAATTACAAACTTAATGTATGAAATTGACGATTTACAATATAAATTTCAGAATTATTTATTTCCGAATTTTTAAAAAATGTTTTACCCATTATTTTAGTAGGCAGAATAAGGTCTTGTGGGCCCTCACCCTTTTCGAAATCGAAGCAAAAATAAAAAATTTTTTTTCGGGGTGTGCCCGCTTAGAACCCTTATAACTCGAAAACCGTTAGCGATATCTCGAATCTGATTGAGATTTTCATAAGGAATCTAATAAAAAAAAATCGAAATCGGAGACCGATATTTTTTTGGGGGTGTGGCCCCTTAGACCCCTTTTAATTCGAAAACTGCTCAAAAACCATAAAATTTGCTGATACATTTGTTTACCAGACTTAAAAAAAGAACACAATAAAACGGACTAATCAAAATCGAAAAGAAAAACAAATAAAACACCTATTCTTACCATTTTTTCACTTTTTGGCCCTTTATTCTAAAATTGGGAATTTCCTTTGTGGTTATTAAAATCATATCAAAATTTCATAACAATAGGTCAACCACAACTAAAGCTATCGCACGGAAACGAAGTGCCCACAGACGACGTCGACGCCGACAACGTCACCGACTGTGTCATAACATTATACGAACTGTCGCATAGGTATGGTTTTCATATAATTTAGAAAAAAATACTTTTGTTTCCAGGTGATTATTATAGCACAAAAAACATAAAGTTTCATATTGGTCCTTAACACATATTTCCATATATTTTACAACATGAGTTTTTCCTGTGTATCACATAATCTAGGTCATATATACAGCATATCAAAAACATAATCAAGGATATCTTTAGTTGTATCTCTACCTTTAACTGCCACCTGTTTAGTAAATATGTCTGCTGGGATTTTAGGAATTTTCAAAAGATTTGGATACATGGTTTCTCCAAAAGAACAAATTTCGGCAGTAAATCTAGCATCTCTCAAGAATATCTGTTGGTCCAGACCACTGGGGAGACAAATCAACTCGTAACTGGTAACAAGACAACATAACGCTTTATTGCATTTTGCTGTTAACAATCATCATAGAGATACAGCATTCTCTCTATGAGCCCAATAGTTATCAGTGCTGTTAACAATAACCACAGAGATACAGCATTCTCTCAATGAGCCCTATAGTTATCAGTGCTGTTAACAATCATCATAGATACAGCATTCTCTCTATGAGCCCAATAGTTATTAGTGCTGTTAACAATCATCATTGAGGTACAGCATTCTCTATATGACCTCTATAGTTATCAGTGCTGTTAACAATCATCATAGCGGTACGGCATTCTCTCTATGAGCCTTATAGTTATCAGTGATGTTAACAATCATCATTGAGGTACAGCATTCTCTATATGACCTCTATAGTTATCAGTGCTGTTAACAATCATCATAGAGGTACAACATTCTCTCTATGAGCCCTACAGTTATTAATGCTGTTAACAATCATCATAGAGGTACAACATTCTCTCTATGAGCCCTACAGTTATTAGTACTTCTAAGTTATAAGGAAATCTATAAGCATAAAACATCTATCTTAATGTTAGTTTTACAAAGACTATAGATCTACAATCTGATATGTGGATGACATTTTCGTGTTTTATGTTTTTAATAAGTTATCAGTTCTCTCTAATATTTTATACTTATCTATAATTATTTTGTTAGACTTATTCTCTTTTTTTAGGATATTAAGCACATTAACGTGTTTGTGGTTTTTTTTAGTTCAGATATATAATATACTTTATAAATTGAGTATCCAACAAAAGTAGTAAAATAGTTACAAGGAGAATAGTTTTCATTGGAAATTTTATACCCAAAAACTAAATGAGTAAGGCTAATTTGAATATCAGATTTGACAAGTTTGAGTATTTTAGATTTTTTTTCCCAAAAACAGCATAAATATGGACAATGAAATAATGCAAGTAGTCTTCTTCTTGTCCACAAAAGTTACAGTTGATATTTTCGACTATTCTCCATTGATTAAAAAGGTGTTTGTTTGAATATTATTTTGCAGTAACTTCCACCTAAAATATTTTAACTTATTCTCTTTCAAAAAGTAAAATATAAATTCAAACAAGTTGTTTTTGTTGAATGAGGACGTGCTCATTAATATCATCCATTTCATTTTTCCATTGGATTGTTTTACTACTGATATATTGTATAGCTTTTTGTTTGACAGTACAGACACTTCAACCCATGTTAAAATGAGTACAAATCTACCCCTGGAAGGAATTATTTCTTTTCTAATATGACAAATACGGTATTTTTTGTGACAAAAATTTCCCTAGGCGTAGCCAAACTAACGGCTGTTCGGTTTAACCTCCCCCGTATGGAAGTTGGATTAATTAAGAAATAAACCACACATCCAAGTAAACTATCTATTGAATAAGTATCAGTATCAGTAAAGTATTTGATAGCCTTTCAGCCGTTAAATCGTCGCGTTTTTAAATTAGTGTTTTGTCTCGAAGCGACAGCGAAAAGAAAAAAGACAGTGCGCAGGTGCTAAAGGTGGGGTTGTACCGACATATACTATTTGACCATATGAAGACGTCATATTAGAATACTCAACGATGTCTTTACAAACATGTACAATGCTTTTCTATGACTCTCAGGACGAAGCAATATTAACCATACTTTGGTTATCGCTTTTTTTTTCAAAATCATATATTCAGACATCCAATTTCTTTTTTTTTTTTAATTCATCTATAATTTTATATTGATAAATATTATTGTTCTCATCGATGTCATTAATATAAATTAGCCCTCTTTCAATCCAATTGTTAATTATTAAAGTTTTTGCGTTAAATATTGAATGAATTTATTGTTCCAAATTATTTGTTTTCGATTTTCTCTAAAAGCTGTAGGTCTTTTACATAGTCAACCGCCGATTAAGTTCCAACATTTTGCAATCTCTTTGTAAAATTCCAGTTTATGATTTAACTGATTGTTAATTTTTTCTTCGCTGTTTGTTTCAAATATCAACCAATTTTTACCCAATGCATTAAACTATTTTCTAGGAATCAGTTTCCATTTGGCGTCTGAGCCATTTTGTAATCTTATCATCTAACTGGCTTTAAGAGCATCAAAATAACCGCATTAAAAGTACTTTCACTGCGAAAGAGATGTGGCGAATGAATATTAAAATGTATCAAATAAACTATTTCGTATAAATACATTGCACGTTTTTACAGTATACGATTGACATTATATTTTACATGATTGATTGTCAAAGAAAAATTCAAATCCATATATAGAAGTTTGAACTATATTTTATTGATGCCTTTGATATCCATATATGGATTCCATGAAATACAGAACGAACAAATTACCATCAGCGGATTATAAAATTTTTAAAATACCTATAAATTTCTCATGACTTCCGAGGTTCAACGCCATCGGCGCTTTGATTAATTTCCCTTGTTTATAGTTTCCGATAATGAGATTTCGTTTAACTTTGTCTGGTTTTCCATCCCATATGAATTTAAAACATTTTTTTCAAGTTCTTTGCTATATTTTTCTGGGACTACACAACATGTACCAACGAATGTAAAGATTGGTAGGACTAACGTTTTGACAATTAATATTTTACCTAATATTGTAAGTTTTCTCTTTTTCCAAGACTGTGTTAATTTTTATACTTTTAAAGTTTTTTCTCCCAATGAAGTCTTTCACATTCGGATTTATTATGTCCAAAATATATGCCTGTTGCATGGGAAGCAAACAAAATCAATACCAGAATGATTTTAACAATACATTGATTAGATAAAACCAAGAGAAATTATAGAAAGTCCAGACAAGAGACTTCATCCAAAGTATATGTTTCCGTCTTACCCCTCTCTTTCCCATTAGGATGTCGTGATTTCTTTGCATGCCAGTGCTGACTTTTTTTCTTTTTGACACTTCTTAGAACTGACTTTTTATCTTTAAATTTTATTTCTCCAATAAAATGGCCACTTCTTATAAAATAAGATTATGCCACGCGTATTATGACTTCGTAGAGCCTGTTCAAGTCACTTTCCCCCAAGTCAGACTTCTTTCAAAAAGTAAGGCTTCAATGATTGACCAATGAGACTAGCCAAGTACATATACAAGAAGGGTGACCTCCTCCGCTCCAAGATGTTTTTAAATGCAATAATAACAAGCAAGATGTTTTTAAGTAGCAGTAAAGCAACCAAGCATAACAAAAGTCAGCTTCACAAGACGACATAGATACCTCAACTATTTCGAAAACTGGTTTCATACAAAACAAGGTAATTAAGGTGCAAATTAGTGCTCATATTTTAAGTTGAGCAATGTTTAACTGTACTAGGTATTACTAAACATAGGCCATTTAGATTGTTGCCCATGTTTTAAAATGTATACAATAGGTCATAATCCTATTCATATGATACCCTTTTAAAAGATACTTACCAAATAACTTACATGTACATACTGTTCTCATCACAACATACTAAGCAAACACGTGATAACGCTGAGTCAAACCGAAAGTAGAACTCTATGTACATGTAAGTAATTGGAAGTGATTTACCTATAGTCGACGTCACTCGCACTTTTTCAAGTAATCATCGGTAGACGCTCTGGTACTAATTGCTGCAAACTACTTCTCAGGCGTTACATGCGCCTGAATTCTTGCGTAAGAAGACGTATCGGTTCTGGAGCTTGCATCGACTGTTGTGTAAAGGGAGTCCGCCAAAAATAATCCACAGCGGTACTCCACTGTATCTCATTTCAAACATTTTCCTAGTCTGGTAACGTTCAAAATAAATTTGTTCATTATGAAAGATTATTTTTGCTATTAACAAGTAGAGCTGTCAAGATGATTATGTGAATATGTAGACGTAACTATCACAAGTGGATTACTCACAAAAAATTGGTCAAAATGAAGAATTTGTATCAATAGTGGGAATAGTTTTATCTTTATACATGTGTATATCTACATGTACCTGTTATGTTTGTAAAGCAGACGATAACGACGACGCGATGGCAATACCTCACACGGTCCTTTGAGCCAGATGGGCTAAAGAGGTCAAAACTAATCTTTCAATATTTTTTCTTGTTCTTCAATGTACGCATTTGCCTGGTCTAGTTAAGTCAAGCAAATTCTTAATCAGAAAGGTCATGGTATAAAAAAAAACTTTTATTTTTACACAAAACACTGCTTCTATTGATCGTCAGTTCTACACATACATGTAATTATCAAAAAAACATAATTTCCAAAACAGCATTACATATAAAAAAGACTGGAAACACATCACCACAACAATAGTATTTTCATATGACACAACAAAAAAAAGTGTTCCAAATGCAAGGGATTAATTATCACCTATATAATACATGTTTATACTAAACCAATTATTTAACTACATCTGGAATATTTGTGTTATACATTTATACTCTTTTGAGAACTTGAAAACAATTATTTGTATCATGGTACAGTTCATCAGTTATATCTTTATGCAGAAATAATCCAAGTTATATGTATCTATTTTATATTTGATGTTAAAATACTTTACAAAAAATCCAACTAACAAAACACTTTACTAAAATAAACAAGACAAGGTTATAGGTTCAATCAAACATAAAGAAAATAACAAACAACTTAAAAAAACAATTTGTATTCGAACTTGGTTTTAGAGACTGGACACAAACTTCACTTTATTACAACGAAAAGACTATACTAAAGTCACAAAATGTTCATATTCAAATGCGAGAAGAAACAGAACATTACACTATGAAAACCATAACACGTTTGTAATAGAAAAAAAGTGTGACAGTAGACACGCACTTTCCATAATCATTTAAGAACAAAGGAAAATACAAAAAAAAAACAAAGACAAAAAACAATGCAACAACCCTATAAAACAAACCTCTACATCGATACTGGGTAAATACAGTTTATACACAATTGAAAATATGAATTTTGACAATAATGACGAGTCTGTCTTTGAATTTGATTTACCAGATCAAATATTAAACAATTAAAAAAATGATGTCTTTTGTAGTGTTATATGAAGAATCAAGTTACCGATTAAATATGTAAACTAGAAAAACTGTGAGCGATGCTCACTAAATACCCCACCTCCAATTTTGATAACATGCAACTTTTACCTACATATTAATTTGGATCAAAATCTGTAATAGAAGGTGAACAATGGGGAAAAGTAATAATGATTCTGTGAAAGTTTCTTTCAATTCTATTCAGTGGTGTGGGAAGAGTAACGGATAAGATATACATGTAGATCCTCATGTCCTCAACTTCAGAAATGACAGATTCCATATTTGTTATGTTAAACCCCAAAATTGATTGGGTTCAAAATCTTAAATAGAAGGTGCACAATTGGATTATTTAATGAAGGCTCTGCTAAAGTTTCATTCAATTCCATTCAGTGGTGTAGTAGAAATAACGGATAAGAGGTGTGTCTCCTGTGTAACGGAAGGAAGGAAGGAAGGACGGACGGTCACCCCTATCCCTATATACACGTACCTCCACTTGCAGTGGGGACATAAAAAAGTTAAAAGCGCATGAAAACCAATAATGCTACAATTTTCATAACTATGGCATTTAAAAAAATCATTATAATCAAGTATTCGTCAAAAAAGTGAAAAATTCTTCAATGTAAATCCAATATTAATTTCAGTATAAATCATTACTCTGTTACATATCTATGATGCAAATCCTGAATACTAAACAAATCAACAAATCTTCAATACAAATCATCAATACCAATACTTCAATACAAATCATCAATTCAATTCTTCAATACTTAAATACAAATCATCAATACCAATACTTCAGTATAAATCATCAATTCAAAACTTCAATACAAATCATCAATTCAATTCTTCAATACTTAAATATTTTTCATACAAGTTATCAATTTAATCAGGAATAGCATATCATATAAAATTTTTAAGGATTATTAAAATGAATATAATCAAAATGACAAATAATATGAAAAATAAATGAACATTCAGAATCGTACATTTTACAATTCAATGCACATTTTCAGGGGCATAATAGACACTGAAAAGGAGGGTGTCAGGCGGGGTTCTTGAGAAAATAGGGCGGTTGCTAGGACATTATTTGCTATTTGTTGTCAGTTTTACACATAAAAACGATTAAATTTCAAATAAAAAGGGGTTGACAACCCCCTGCACCATCCCCTGGATCCGCCACTGTTTATATAGCCATCAAGTTTAAAATGTAAGTCTATAAAAATCTTGAAGAAAACTCTTCGGGGGAAAAGGCTGTTGTTGGTAATGATAAGAGGTGTTAGATGTGATATGAAACATGTTTGTTATTGAATGTGTGACACACATCATGGTTAAATCTTTAGAACAGTGACCTATAATTGTCTGAAAGTAAGTTAGGAGGTTGTTTCCTAGATTTATTTAACCACTTAAAATAAAACAAAACACTACGCCTTCTTCGTTTGAAACGAAACCAACGTGGTTAATTCTTTTAACTTTGTATTCAATTGTAACAGTAGAAAAGATTTTTGAAATGGGATTGATCAACATGAAATGAAGCAAAAACATAACTATAACAGTATAGTCTACAATATCATACAAAGACATACCATATTTGCTATCATAATTAACGATAAGAAACTACGACAAATTAGTTTAAGAACCAAAGGGAGTTAAGGTAATAATATCCAAAAACAAATATTTATTACATCGAAATTAATCGAACATCATATCATCGTAAAAAAATAATGATATGCAAAGTATGCAAATCCTTTTATAAAACTTTTATATACTCTCTTTTTAAATGTGTCAACCACGGAAAATCAGAAAATTAAGACTTACCTATGGATTTTAATGCTGAATTTTTGCTGGAGAGGAATTTCTCTTTCATTTAATGTTGTTTAACTAAAATGCCTAAGGTGTAAAGAGTTAATAAAGGTTCAAATAAATGAGAGGAAACGATATCTTACTTAAGGCTAAGGTAAGTTTTCTTTAGATAAGATACACTGTACACATACCACATGCAGATTGGGACAAATATGATTAAAACCTTAGATTCACTGCAATATAGAAGTAAAAAAAAACATACAATAAATAGTCAAAAATCACATGATAAAGCATACCAATATCATAATCAGTCTACATGAGTCTTCCTCTTTTCTGCATCCACTGTTTCCAAAGACTTGACTTGATCTGCTATGGCACTGAAATGTTTAGAAATCAACTCATTAAAGCTCAAAATTACTGTTAGCATAGACATAATGCTAATAATTTAATAAACCAATTTTTATATTAATTGTTTGGCTGGGAAGTAAATAGATGTTTTTTTTTCAAATCGAATCGGAATGCTAATGCACACAGTTTAGGATAGTGTCAACATAAATAAAGCAATAAAGTATCTAAATACATCAGTGGGAACCATAATGTTATGTCTCGGCTGAATCACATGGGCTTGATCCCACAATCAAACATGCAGCCCAACTAGTATATGACATGAATAAATCAAGTATTTTTCCTGCAGTCTATGAATTTCATAAAAGCACCTGTTAAGGTGTTTCCACAAAAGTCATGTCCAACAAGGATACTGTTGTAGTTTAAAAACTAGAAATACTGATTATCGCATACTTTGTGATACACCTGCTCCCCTCCATAGAAACCATATCAGAAACCCAAGAAGTTATTCATATGAAGAAAAAAAAGCGAAATAGAAGGTGTACAATGGCGCCATGTGATGAAGAATGCGAAGAAGTTTCATTAAATACCTAGCATTCAGTGGTTTTAGAAAGTTATACGTCAGAACTAAGGACGGATGAACGACTGGACGGACTATGGTCACAATCACAATGTACATCTCGCTTTTCAAGATGGGATATAATAATGGAATATTTTATGCCATCATGAAAATAAAGTCATACTGTATGGACGGACGGAAGAATGAATACACCTTCGGACGGACAGCATGATCGTTGTATACCTTTCGTTCATCGGAGGTATTAAAAACACTAAATGATAACCAGTCTCGTTGTTGGGTCATAAATTGTGAACATCAAATTTCAGAACGATAATAGCAAAAGGAGTGAGCAAAAACAAAATAAAAAAAAAGTATGTAATAGCATGAAAACTCCAATAAAGAGCCTCGTGGAGCGCAGCATAATACGATAGCAGTGGCCAAACCCTGAACAGTTTGGGCAAGTGTGGACACAAAATTAGTTTTTGACGTATATACTTAAGCACAGGGACTTCTAGTTCATTATGGACACAACATGTTTGGACAGAATATAGCATAAAGTTTGAAAATCTTTAAAAAAATCGGGCCTAAAATAAAAAAGTGGATTTTTTGGGGTGTGGCATCTATGACCCCTTATAACTAGAAAACGGTAAAAGATATCTGAAATCTGATTAAAAAATGTAGGCATCGATTTTCATAAGTAATCCAATAAAAAACAGAAATCGTACAAAACATTTTAAAAATGATGAGAGGCCGAATTTTGTACCCCCCCCCTTTAACTCAAAATGATTAAAGATACCACTCGGTAAAAATTAGGATAAAGTTTTCATGTGGAAACCAGCGGAAATGGACAGAGGGGTAGATAGACACATTAAAAATTAACTATCTTATGAAGAAATATCTTATTATCAGAGTCATCAAGGGAACCAAGGTTATAGCGGTAATCAAAAGAATGTAATCCACGGACAAGGACCAGACATGGAAAACAGACATACACAACAAAGAACATAAAGTAAAGTAACTAAAATCATACATACAAAGTAACACAAGCAAATAAGCAACTCGCACTCCACTAAGAACTGGGAGCATGGACCAGGTGCACCGGTAGGGTAAGCGTCCTCTGTTTTTCAACAACATAAACATTTCCGTACAGAAAATAGCTTCATAAGATATTTCTATATAGTCAACCACTCAGCCCTCCAACAAAGATTTAAAGTAATCTTTAGCCAAATTATCAACAGGTACGCTCGCAATCTTCAAAAAACATTCCATAAAAGTGAGCATACCTTATATTTTATAGTTGATCATCAGCAAAATCTAGAATATTTTTGCTGATATCTCTTGCAGTTTCTGTCATTTGTTTGGTGTAAATATCTGCTGGAATTTCTGGTATTCGTAGACGCTCTGGGTACATAGCTCTGTCACAAGGTCCTACTACATCTACTAGCCTCCTTACCATTGCTCGAAGATTGGCGTCTAACCCGTTTGATAGCTGGACCAAATTTGTCGTCTTGTTAGGAACATTATTACAATTTATACTTAGATGCAAAGCCTTCAATACCTTTTCAACGCACTGAAAAATAGAGAGCTGTTCATTATTTGTATGATGGTTGACAGTAACATAACATACACTAATTTCGTGCCATTTATTCTAAATATTCTCACAAAACAAACTAGATAACCGATCACTATATTACAGTACAACATGCTAAAATATCTTAAAATTCTAAATTTCACGGAATGAATGCGTTCACGTTTATTTCTTGTTTAAAGTCCAATCACATTGTTTTGCCGTGAAAAGGATACTTAATAGCGAAAAGAGCATGTAAATTAACAACGTGAGTCGGTTCGTAAAATGCATTGATTTAATCGTTTAATTAGCATATATTTTCTAGACATTCATGTTCTCTATTTAATATATGAATACAAATACTTCCTGAATTTTTTAAATAACTTTCATTTTCGTCATAAATTGATTGATACTGATCACGCAAGTGAATCCTTCATAATTCAAATTATTTAATTTCAACATCATAAAAAATGCAAATTTGTTATTGTGATGAAATCAGATAAAACCAGTTGATATTTTGTGACATAAAAACTTTTTTCTCAATGATTCTTTTTGAATAGTTTGACCGCTTGAAATCAGTATCTGTCATGGCAAAAATTCTATCAATCGTCCATTTATGACCTCAAAATGGTGTCGGGATAACGACAGAAACGCCATAACGTCGCTTTCGACCAATTGGGTTTTATAGAAAATGATACACAAGCACACATTACTAAACCAATAGCAACGGCGAAATTTTCATACCACTATACTCGGCGTCACATAAATAACATACTGTTAAAATTTGAATAAAAATATTTTCTACGACTTTATAGACACCAACCGTCGTTTAAATTGTCTTAAATGACTTGCTCATTCGTTTAGCCAAACAGCTTCTCAAAAACAAGTCGCTGATTAGCTTAAATCATGCGTAACAAATCCTTACGGGAAAATCCCATACTAATATCCGCCATGTTGGTTTTTACGGGACGATTTGTTTACAAACGAAGTGCGTAAGTTCCCGTCGAACTCCGGTGACAATCGTCTGCTTGATCAACTTCTCGGTATTATACGTTGTTCGCGTAAAATAAATCCGAGATATCCGAAATAACGCCGAATTGCATTCTGGGTTCTTCGGTTTTTGGACAAACCATTTAAACGTAAACAACATCTCCTAGCAACCCGATCACTGTAAACATGGCCGACTTTTTACAATGTAAATATTGCCACCTAGAATTAAAATCTGACCGGAATTTAACGATTCAATGTTTAGGGAGAAGCCGTTTGGCTAAACGAATGAGCAAGTCATTTAAGACAATTTAAACGACGGTAGGTGTCAATAAAGTCGTAGAAAATATTTTTATTCAAATTTTAACAGTATGTTATTTATGTGACGCCGACTATAGTTTTTATCACAACGTTCATGGTGTAATGTCACAAATATCTAGCCGTTGTGTTTAAAATCTTACAATTTGTAGACGAACTGTAAGTTTAAATTGTTGAAGGCAGAGCTAGAAAATTGATTTTAATTCTAAAATTGAAAACTCTTGTCTGTTTTGAATTCCTGGCTACTAACGCATCATTTATGAACTAAACACTATGAAGCAAATGTGATGTTTCAAGTGTATTTGATCAGATCAATAGCTTTACAGTTTCAGTAGTATACTGAATAAACAAACTTAAATTACCTTACAAAACATGAAACAAATCCAGTTGAAGTGTGGACCTGTATATGCTTGTGGGAGGAATTCTTGAGCAGCAGTGTAATCCATCTTAGCCTGACGCATCCACTGACAAGCTTCATGGATAGATGGTACCTTCTCATGCGCAGTTTGTCTTCTATTTCCTCTCATTTGACTACCCTCGGTCGCATTTTCACGACTATAGAAGGAATCATTTTTCGTACTACGCTCCCAATGTTCAAAATGAGACCAAAACGTCGACTGAGTTTTCGCACGTTGGAAGAAATAGTCGGTATTGTTTGCGTCTGAATTTGGTGTGTCTGTAGTTATGTCAATATCATCACCACGCTCCATTTTTAGCACGCATAACTTGATAAATTTAAATATTTCTGTAGCTAGCTCTTCCTTGCCAATATTCTTATCAGGGTGCCATGTTTTAAACAACCGTTTAATAATTTTTCTTCTTTCATCTTCTGGACGAGTCCATGCTGCCTCGATCCTGTCTCTAATATCTTTTAAAATTTCATCTAATGGACGATCATCGTCCTTCGATTCTGGAATGTCCAAGAAAACCTGTAATTCTTGTGTTCGGTGTTCGAAATTTCGTTTAAACTTAAACAAGTCATATGCCTTTCTTTGTTCAAGTTTATTATCCCCAACAAGTAGCTCGTACTCAATGAGAGTTTTACCAATAAATGGAGTGTCGGCGTTAGTTTCAATCTTCTTCTCGACGATGGCATAAATGTATTCCGCTGGAATGAATTTTTCACCAACCAATGTTTCTTCGCAAATCAATAACGCAACATATTCTCCAACGTCATAGTCATAAAAATTGCTAGAAAGGTAGCAATGCCTATTAGGATGAACCACTGTGCCTGCAGGTGGAAAGACTGACTCGTTACCACGAAACCCAATGTTGTACTGTTTTATTTCTTCTTTATCTAACGCCCTTGAAATGTCTTCCGGTCGGTTATACCGCGTCAAAACTTTCGATAACAGATTGTCTGGATCAATAAACTCCCCGTTAGTACAAGCCTTTAGTGCGACAACAAACCTTTGTTGATTGTCAACTAACCATCTAGTTAAATCATCATCATCATCAAAGACACAGTATAACAAATATTCATGACAGGAATGCTGAAGAAAGTGACAATTTTTTTCGCTTCGACCAACTTCTTTGTTTTCAAAAAGCAGTCTTATCACGATTTTTTCTACTTGAACAATCATCAACTTTTCTAATCCAGCAAGAAAGATTTCAATACCTTGTTCAGAGAGTTCTGTTGAGGAAGTGTAATTAGGACTTTTCTTGTGACTGTGAACATAAATTCTGACTAAAGCTTCTTTGAAATAAGGAGAGGAAATGAATGCTTTCAACTGTGTACCTTTTCCATCACGAATCATAGTTAACTGACTTTGATCTAATTCCTTAGAAATCATTTCTGATAAAATTATTGGCTGCATTTGTTGTGGTAATTTTTTCAATCTCTCTGATATTATACCAGGAATCCATACGTTGAGAGTTTTAAAGTCCATAAGATATGGCTTGCTAATGTCATGACCTATTGTTTGCTCGTAGTCATCGTTATCTGAATAAACTAGCCCGGAAGCATCTTCTAACGTTGAGGTTCTTGTCAGAAAGTACAATTTATTCAAGTTCAATATGCGTAAAGTATCAATTTCATGTGGTTTTGCTGTAAATAACAGGTCAAGAAGCCTTTGGACAGCGACTTGAACTTGTTTTATTTCATTGATGTGTAGTTCTGAGTTTCCGACATCAATTTTCAGGTTACGAAGAACCCTTATATAGGTACAAACATTCGTGTCTACATCCATTCCTAACATTTTAAAAAGTTTAGAGTATTCGACATATTCATCAGGAATTTTCATAAGGTAAGGTTTGATTTCAGATTCACATCTATCAAAATTCTTCACACACCTATCACATGTTACAAACAGTTTCGATTCAGGAAGAAACAATATTGGTTTTACCGCAAGACATTCTTTAAAACGAAATATGTCTTGATCATGTTGTCCATGCAACCATTTGTAAATTTTCGTCATCAAACCTTTCAGAAGGTAAATATTATGTAAACTGGCTTTATCAGCAGCAATCTTCAACGCATCGCTTATGTTCTGTACGTGACGAACTACCTTTTCCATCGGTGGATCGGAGTACATTCCAAGCTGATTTTTTATTACCTGGATTGATTTTTCATTCTGATTCCAGAAAGGACTACAGCTGTCGGGATCAGCATACTTAGGAAGAATTGAGCATGTAGTCCAAGCAAAATCTGCATATTTTTCTTTTACGGATTCTGAGTAACAAATAAGTTTAGTATTATGCTGCTCGAAAATTTCCCTTTTCCAAACTGCAACTGTTACAGGAACAATGAACTTGATTTTGCTTAGTTCTTTCAAAAAACCTTCTTTTTCTACACCTTGTCGAGATGAAATAAGACTTACAAGCATCTCTGATTTCTTAGCATTATCTTCATTGGTTGTAGTACTACTTTCAACCTGACGAGAAAATTCTAGGATTTGATTTGGTGTTACCTTTACTTTTATACCAGATAATGTTAACATGTCTTCCCATACACTGTCGCGGAACGGTGCACATGGAAACTGGTGTTCTTTGCAAAACACTCGGAACACTTCCTTAAAGGGACTGACAAAATTGGATGCCTTGTGCAGGTTTCCATCAACATCTGGAACAAACTTAACATTTGCAAGTATGTCAATCAGCTTCTTTTGCTTTCCCGAAAATTGGCTGCAATATGATGGTCTAGCAAGCAGTTTATCTCTTATCAAATTAAGATGATCAAGGTGAGCTTCACGTGGTAGACAGTCAAACTTGGGAAGCAGATGAATGATATATACGTCGATTGCCTCAAGCTTTTCCATTGTATAGCCAAGCTCTACGTACAGTTTCTTGGTAGTTATATTCGACTCGATAAGGAATGTTCCAGACATTGTCGCCCATTCTTCTAACCCAGCAGTACTTATCTGTAATGTCAAAAACTTATCAAGTACTAAGTAATTTGATGACGCATGAAGGCAAGTGTTTCTTCCGTTGATACTGAGATGAATTGGCAAATCTTTCAACAAACTTAAAAGGCGACTGTCCTCCTGTACCTCATCAAAATGAGTTGAAATAAATTCTAGAATCGTACAACACGTTTCTGTTTTTAAATTCCGTGCTTCAATGTCATGTCTATAATAGTGTAAAAATTCCAATAAAGAAGGAAGAGACGTCTCTGAAGCAACTAATGGTTTGACAATTGTACTCTCACGAATGTGAAAACTTCCATCTATAAGGGGCAAACGAAGATTTTCTAATGCACATTTCATTGTACCTTTGCAAGTATTAATATCTAGAATGTATTGTAGATTACCAACAGGGAAGAGCACATTTTCATATTGTCCGTCAACATTTGGGATCTTCAGTTGACGAGCAGGTACTAAACACCACGGCATAACCGTTGAAAGGGCTTGTTGAATGGTTGAGACAGAATGATTTTCTGGTGATTTTGCCGACAATTTTTCATTCACAGTCGTATTAAGAAATTTCCATACATTTTGAATCCATTCCATATTTGGTATTTCTTTTCCTTTAGGATCCCACTGTATAGGAATGTTATGGGTTCTGTACACTTCGGTTTGTAGTGAATAACCTAATATTTTGGCAAAGTCGGCTATTTCGAAGTGTTTGATCCCATTTGTTGCCACGGTGAAAAGTGTGACCAGGTCATGGTGGAGAAACAAATCTTTTGACTGATGAACAATATTGGTATGTTTAGTCCAATAAACTGGTATTTCTTTTTTAAATGTGCGTAAGAACCCATCTTCAGTTAAGCATAATGGCAAATCCTCTATATTCTCTGTACCGTTTTGTAAACAATATCTGAGACAAACCATGACATTTGAAGACGATTTAAGGACAGTCTCAGTCACTGGAACATCTACATTGTGTAATCGACATTTATCGGCGGATTCTGAATTGAAAGACTTGAGAAATTTAATGAAAAATTCAGGAGAAATCTCGTGGATCTCAATCTGCGCTTCTTTCAAACTTTTAATCACAAATCTTGGACTTTCAATTAGCTTGACGCCTAACTCTTGCATGAGGTTTACCAGTAATTGTGGTTTTTCATCTAGCGAATGTGTTAATTTGTGAATAGTTGATAACACATTTTTTCCAAAAGACATAACAGTTTCAACCATACTCATGTTAGTTTTCGTCGGCTTTAGTGTGTTGAGAACAGGGGGAAAAGTCATACAACTGTCCTTCAAAGCATAGAAAGTAACTTTAATTTTAGCATGTTCACTCGTCTTTAAACTAGGAAAGACTTTAGCTTCCTGATAACAAATACATCTGTAAATGCTACATGACAAATATTTGAAGTATTCGTTCTGCGTATTTGATACGTCTGGAAAGTAGTCGAACAATCTAGACACAGCAGTTTGCAAAATTGATTCTAGTTCAAATATTCTTCTGTTTAAATCTAGATGATCTTTCATCTTGATAAGTGCTGAAGTGTAGGCTGGTGCTATGATGTCTTCAAACAAGAACTTATTCCACGATGATTTGTATCCGTCGTTTTCATCTGTCCACAGGTTTCGTCTAGCTTCATGATCTAACGCGAAATGTCCGTTACAATGA
Source organism: Perna viridis (assembly GCA_037379345.1). NCBI lineage: Eukaryota > Metazoa > Mollusca > Bivalvia > Mytilida > Mytilidae > Perna > Perna viridis. Next base: position 59,270,845 of record CM074513.1, read on the forward strand.
ACAGGAAGCCCTGTATCCAGCGGAAGCGGCAAAAAACAGAACAACCTTCTTCTAGCTTTGCACATTGTATTTGGCTTTGGTTCAGTCAAAGGAAATGCCACTCCACCACGAGGTAACAATCCAAGATCTTTGTTCTGATAGGCCCGTAAAATATTCTCTGGGCATTTAATCTGCCCTGAAAATCCTATTCTTCTTACAATTAACCATTCACTACATTTTCCATTACAGTCTTTGACTATAGTTTTGTAACTAATTTCATATGGACAGAACTCTCTTAAATCTCCATTTTGTCTCAGAGTAGCTGAGCAGTTTGCTACCTCTTTCTTGTATTCCTCTAAATTATTTTCATTTTGCAATTTTACAGAGTATATTTCTCTTAATTCACCCTCACAAATCTCTGACACTTTTATACTGGTAACATTGCTTAAAAACAACAATACGTCCATCATTTCAGCTTTCAGATCCTCGATTAGTTTTTCCACTAATTCCTTAGTTATAACTGTTTTTGAAATCCTCGATCGCATAGCATCTGTTATCGTTCGCAAAGGAAGTCTAAATATAGTTCCTCTGTTTTTTGTCATCAGCAAGTCCGAGTGATAACAGGAAAACACATCACCATAGTCTTCTTGTAAAATAGCAGTGTCAAAATACAACTTTCCAGGGCTTTTTCGTGTAGTTTGTGGTACGTAAGCACAATGAGGGTCTAGCACACAAAGACATTCATTCGTTTCTACTTCTTGTCCCCGTGTTAGGAACGATGGAACATCAGTAAGATGATATACAGCATTAAAACCGACGCCGTATTGACCAGTCTTTGTTGGATCATTTGATTTGCTTCCAACACCAAGACTTTGAATTCCAGTAATATCCTCTTTGGCGAACGATTTATCGTTATATACTAGAATTGCCGGCCCTTGTAAAGGTTTCCAAGACTCGTGAAATAAACGGTCAGTGGGATAGTAATTCCAATCTATTACGATGTGGACTTCTGTAGCCTGTGCGTCATCTGCGTTTTGAACTAACTCTTTTAATATACTGCCATCACATGGATAACCGGATATTATTCTTTGAAGTCTTGAGGTCAATTCTTCATGTTGACCAAAGTCTTGTGAGTGAGCATCCAAATGTAGATCTCTAGAACAAACTCTGATTTTTTGCTCTCGTTTCGTTCTTATCCCTAAGCCCATGGCAATATCTGGTGGTATACTGCCGTGTGTAAAATGCATATCACCTGTTGAATTTACGTTTGGTTCATCGAAGCAGAGTGTATTAATTGAACGTAGTTTACCTTGTGTGTCGGGTACCAGCACGTCGCCAAGATCTTTATCTGACTCTCTGTCACGTTGTAACGCTTCAACAAGCACTCGTAGAAGTTTAACATACAGTTGTATCTCAACGTCGTCTAGGGACCTATGTTGATATTTCTTCAACGCTGAAAGAACGCGTGAGGTACTACATTTTTCTTCAATTTGAAGCAGACACAGAAAACCTTTAAATGCCTTATATTCAAAAGCTGACTGAAGACAATAGAAATGCGGGCTACAGTCCTCTATACTCTCCATAACCACCTGGCTTGGCTTTACAAATGCTCCGTTCAAGAAGATAATATTCTGGTCCCAATAACCCTTTGCCATAGCTTGCATGATTTTCTTTCTTTTAGCTTCAAATGAAAATCGAATGAACTCATCGCTCAAATATGTGTACATAGTATGTATCGTCTTTTTGAGCATTTGAATGTTATCCAATAATTCTTCAGATTCGCTTGCATGTTTGCATAATTTCAAGAGATTTTCAAAAATAAATGAAGGTGTGACATCCACAATAATACCTAAACTATTGCGTACTCGATTGTCTAATGTTTTGATGTCCAAAACCGGTTTCGATACACATACTAATTCAATAATCTGACTTGTGTAAAGGTCAGTCGAACGCTCATACCTCGCGTTTTTGTCGTGTTTATGATTTTCATTTCTACATTTATAGTCAACTGTATGCGAACGCAAGTTGCATTCAACAGAATCTCCTCCCCATGGCCATTTCCAATTAATCGGTTTAGGTGCCACAGGTAAGAACTGGATAGACTTAAGACTGGAGACTACATCAGGATCTTTTTCAATTTCTCCAATGTTGTTTCTAATGTACTTTATAAAGACACTGCAGCGGTCTAAAGAACATTTAGAGCATGTCTGAGAAACGAATGCAATAGATCTTGCTCTGTCCAACAAAAGTTCATTCGGAAGAGATATGCTGTTCATTCCTAAATTACACAAAGTTGAAATAATACTGATTTTGCTGTATTTACTTGGTTCTGGCAGTATAAACCGCTCGTCTTCGGTACAAAAAAGACCAGATATTGAACTATTCCTTTCTACCAACTCACCAGGACGTCTCAGTAGCCTTTTGGGATGTGTAGGAATACACCTATGTTTTTTCAACAACTCTTGCATTTCCTCCGATGTATTTTCAAGAGCATGTAACATTAGCGAATCGATCATCCTGTCATTCCATATATCGCTTTCCAAATTCGGGAACACGAGCTTTTTGTAGAAGTCTATTTTATGAAATGTCTTTTCTGTGATTTCTTTTTCACATCCTGCATGGATAAAACAATCTAAAACATGCCTCGGTAGTTTTATCATCAAGCTTTCATTGTCGTCTATACATTGTACACATACGCCGAATGCTTCGTCACCAAATTCTGTCTCGAGTATTCCTGTGTCGAGAAACTTACATTTCTTGAAACTGCCATTTTTGTCATATCGTCTGAAAATTTCAACATTACAGTTTTTACCTGTCACACTTTGGTAGAAGGCCTTCTGAAAATTGCCAAAATTTCCGTTTTGACCACAATGTGTAGGCCACATTTTATGATATGGTTCACTCGGATCAACATCTAGGTCATTAAATCTTTGAAGAAACAAAACGTATGCGTTACAAACAGCGTCAGTCATTAAAGCCTCATTCCATTCACCTCCAAATGAATTTTTGTCATCTGTAGTTTTACATGAAAGTCTACGTCGATCTGATGATACTGCAAATGACCCGTTAAGGAAAACAGGTAAGTCTATTTGTACAGGAAGTGGCAAGAAACAAAATACGTGACTTCTTTTGTAGTAGCCGAACGGTAAAGAATTTAGACTGCACGTCTTGTAAGCATTGTCGTTAGTCCTGCTAAGTGGACAAGCCACACTGGCCAGAGGGAGAAGTCCATTCCGATTTGATTGCAATGCTAAAGTCTTACTTCTTTCAGTTCCAGATGCCCAAGCCACTATCCATGTTGTCGTAGATGAAGACGCGTCGGTGATGTTGAATTCGGAAAGTCCTTTTTCAGCTCTTACTGAAACTTCCAGTATCAATGTTAAATTAAGTTTAGAAAGCACTTGGCTTTGACCATTCTTCAGAATTGCCAGATTTTCTGCAAGTTCTTTCAAAACCAAGCAACGCTTCTTGTCTGAACTGGAAGATAACGGCCGTTCAATGCACTGTTTAATTTCGCGGGAGACGCTAAATATCAATGCAGCATTTTCTGGATTGGTCTCATCACATGGTAGATGATAAAACTCAATACAACTGACGTTTTGTGTAAACAAAAGTAAGTTCCCGCCTGCCTCTACAAAGATATTTAATAAACTGTTTACTTGTTCTCTGTCATACGTAACACCACTAATTTCACTGGATGCAGCTTGCAGTTTTGTTCTGAGTGGAAGTCTAAAAAGTGACCCATTAAAAAGAATTTTACTCTGGTTAGTTCGCAGGTCACATCCAAATATACCATTAAATGGTTGAAATTGGGAAGTTTTTCTCTCAAGAATCTTCCTGTTTTTTGTAAAATCCACCCTGAGCCCAGGCTGTTTACTGCTTTTTAAAACATCGCTAAGATATTCATAGTGTGGGTCGAATATTACCATGTTGTTCCCTGTCACAAAACTGGGCACATCTGTCAAGTTGTATACAGAACAGAAACCGAGTCCAAACTTTCCAATTTTAGACAGGTCTTCTTGTTTAGTTGCTCCGCTGACTTTCGTGATATTGTGTAAATCATCGTCTGTAAAGACAGCATCATTGTATGCCCATAATGCCGGACCTTGACATTCTAACATGTTTTTGTCAATTAGCTTTCTACCATAGGTATCTTTATCACGTTCGTCGTACATGAAACAAACCTTTGTTGCTCCTGCATCGTCAGCATTCTGAATGATTTCTTTAGGAACAGAGAGGCCATCTTTGTATGATTCCAGAAGATTTTTGATACGCCTTGTCAAGGGCTCACTTTGACCCCATTCCTCAAGTCTCTCAGCATTTTCGAATAATGTATCCATCACAGTAGGCACACCTAACTTCTCTGCGGTATCTGGTGTTATGTCCTGGTGAACAAAATGTTTTTCATCTCCATATAGTTCGTCGTCGTCTCTGCAATAATTGCACTCATTGACAGGATACAAAACAACCTTCGTTGCATCTTCTTGTTTAATTGGAACTAATACACCCTCTATTTCATTTTTTGGTCTATCTTTCAAATGATTTAGTATACTAATCACAAGATGGAGATCAGACTTGGCCTCGTTCAAAGATGTACCACTTTCTTTGTATTTTTCCCGTATCGACATCTGAACATCTATTAGTAGCTTGGGATTTTGTTCTTTTTTAGATCCCATTGCACCAAAAAATGACTGCAGATTCACTTCACTGAACTCAGAAGGCAGAGGATATAAGTAGGGCAACAAATTGATATCTGAACTTTTGGTCATGAGGTAAACCTTTCCTGGTTCGTCAAAACCGTTTCCTGTCCACAGCCACTTGTGTCCTTTAAGTCTCTGGCAGTCACTGTGGGGCTTATTAGCAAGAAATCTGTAAATTGTGCTGATCATTGGTAAAAGATCTGGCTTGAATTTATCTTTGTATTTTTCAACAATAATTTGTAACTGGTTAATAACATCAAGCGATGATGGAACCTGATTACACCCAAGTTGTCTACTTAAGCCTGATATCGGTTCTTGGAGTATTGGTTTTATACTCCCTACCAAGCTAGTGTGTTTTGTCTCAAACATATCAGACGGACAGCAGAAAGAAAGTTCCTCTTCAAACCATGGCAAACACTTTGGATACGATTCACTTCTGGCTTTTGGTACGACAAAACGGGTGTTTTTTAAGACCATTGCAAGTGTACTGTTATTTATATAAGTTTGTAAAAGATTGGGTTTCTTGAGTAAAAGATCAATAAGCGTTTTTGACCGGCGTTGTGAAAGATGATCTATAGTGCTGCTCTGTATATTCCGAGCACACTGTAAAATGTCTTCTGCTGATATTTCATTCCATGACTTCAGTCCAACTTTTCGAAGCAAGTCAATCTCAATTCGTGTAGGTGTTTTCGGGAATTTATTTTGGTCAACAATGACACTCTGCAATATCTCATCCTCAGGATCATACAGCTCATCAGCTCTCTTTAACTGGCCTCCAGTACTGGTAACAAACTGAATACATCTAGCAATACTCATAATTGTGTCTTTCTTGTGATAGTAGGGCAGACTTAACAGCACGTGGTGCATCATTGTGATGACTTCTGCCTGTTCATATTTGCTCCAAAGGTTGTTTAATATGTCAATGATAGCATCTTCTTCCTGTATTACTGGAACACTGAAAAGTGTGGCAAGACTTTCGTGGTCTGAGGTAGGGCAGCTTAAGCTTTCTCTGAAGTAATGAATAGGTATTGTACCAGTCTTTACTACCCTATTAATATCTTTAACAGAGACAGGTCTCCTACTTTTTTTCTCTAAGTACAAGTTCATACAAAATATCAACTGTTTTACTGGTGTGCTTAAACTGCACTTTGTTAGGTACACAATAAACTCATCTCTCTCAGGTTGAGTCACTGATGAGTTGAACGTCTGTATCTGCTGTGTGGAGTTTCTACTTTGTACCAAGGCAATTAAACTCAGTACATTGTTCGACGTTGGTATCAGGACATAGCGTCTGATGTCCCTATGTTGTTTAATTTCTTCAGTCACTTCATCAAGGACAGCTATACTTAAGTATCTAAGACAGTTTGATATGTTTTTTGATATGCTATGACCCTCGCAAGATCTCATTAAGAACTTTTGAGATACTTTATATAGCACATTATTCATGAAGTCTGGAATCAAATGAAGTTCAGAAAAACTGCTGAGGCTGAACCGCTGAATAAATAGCCAAACCTTTCTCAGCCAAGTTTCACCAATCGGACCTGTACGATCCCAATCCATTGTTGTACTGGATGGAGAACCATTCTGGATATCTAAAGTTCTCGCTACCAAACTGGCAATCACATCGGCTGGCTGTGCTTCAAGTGCAGACATTTGGAAATTACCTTTAAATAAAGTAAAACTGTATAACCGAAACGTAAGTCTGCAATAATAACAAAGCTTTTACGGAAAATCTTTAAAGGTAAGTATACAATTGTCATAAATATATATATATTTTTAAAATTAAAGTGCATGCCATAAAAAAAAACGATAAATTTATACCCCGTGGGGAATGAAGAACAAATAATGCGGGTTTTCATTTTCTTCATTCAAATGATAACAGAGTATCGGCAAAAAAAAAAGATAAATTAAATATACGTAAAAACGTTCTTTGCATACTGTTGTGTTTTGCTTTAATACATTAAATATTTCAACTTGAATTATTACTGAATTATTACAGTTTGTAATAAGCAAATTGTACCCAGTCTTTTTACGTCGTTTTCTCGTCATAACGTAATACAACCATTATGTAACGTAAAAATTACGTCTTACATCTACATGTCTGAAAGATGTTGCAAATTGACGTTGATATGACGTCTTTTCTGGTCAGTGGTCAGTTTTATGATATCTATAAAATGTCATGATACAGACGTCGTTTTAACGTTATCATTTGACTGACTGTGTGATTTTATGGAACTAGCTAGCGAACTTAAAGTTCTGCAGCAAAAATATAATTAAACTAAACTCATTAGTTAACGCATGGACATACCTCTATCACAAATGTCAACCTTTTAAAATTCTGAACCGGGGCGAGATCTTCGCCCTTACAAAATTTTCTCAAAGTGGAAGATTTTAACAATGAACCGACACAGAAATTATATTTTATTATAATTTAATATATTTAATTATATATTATATTCTAGGATTGATATACGGTTCATGACGTTCCGCATTGGTCACACAAACATATTTTACGAGTACGCTATGACGACGCAACATTGTTTACAAAGAGGGAAGTTGGATTTCTAAGTTGATCAAATAAAGTAATTTATTACGTTTTTAAGCTAAAAATTCTAATCAGATGGGAGAAATTTCCGCAAATCAATGGGCTAAAGCTCCCGCTTTGACGCAGGCACATCAGTGGGAGACTGTTGATTTTTTATAAAAAAAAAAATCGGAAAGCATCCACCAAAAGCGGGACGGGAAACGTCTAGCTATGCTATACTGACAATAGATAACAAAAAATATTTTAAATTGTCCTGTTTCTGTTTTCAGTTGCATTTTGGGATATTTTGGCATAGACCTGTAATTAAATTTAACTTAATTACAGTCTATGATTTGGTATCATATTATTTATCAAAAAAAAAATTATAATCGCTGGATTTCGGTTGCGGTAACCAGAACTATCTTCCCGGGAATTTGAACAAGAGGCTCCCAGGAGCCTGAAACTCTTACCTTGTTTAAGAGCAATAACTTTAACAAGGAGTTGTCCGACAATTTTGACTAAAAACACTTTGGTAACAATTATCATAAGAATCATTTCACCAACTGAAAGTTTCTTCCTATCTATTTTAGTTTTCAAGATATTGGCTAAAAACTGCTAAGACACCATTCTCCGCCTTTCAAGGGCATTTACTCTAACAAGGAGTCGTCCGGAAACTTTGATCCCAGTGGACTTTTGTAGGCAATTTCATCAGGATCATTTTACCAAATGAAAGTTTCCTCTATTTAACATAGTTGTCAAGATATTTACTGATAACTGTACACATGAGGTTCCCAGGAGCCTGAGTCGTTCACCTAGTTAAATGTTTGTCTTTCAAGAGCAATAACTCCAATAAAGAGTTGTCCAACAATTTTTACTCAAAGAAGACTTTGGTAGGACTTACTATACACGTTTCTTTCTATCTATTATAGTTTTCAATGTATTGACCGAAAACTGCTAAAAACATCATGTTTTGCCTTTCAAGGCCGTTTACTCTAACAAGGAGTCGTCCAACAAATTTGATCCCCTTTGTCTTAGGTAGGCCTTATAATAAGGATTATTTCGGCAATTGAACGAATTTGGCTAAACCTATCAGTTTTGAGATATATGAGAAAACTTCAGACTGACCTCTTTGTTTTATTTTTAGCAACAGCAACCGTATTTTTCGACTACACTTAGAAATCGATGGTAAAGGAAAACTATTGACCAAACTTTATGACAAACGTGATGACTTCATTCTGAATTGTTAACTTTCCTTTCATCGGTGGCAACATCCCTTCGGCTCCTGCGTATGGAGTGTTCATATCACAACCCATACGTTATGCCAGAGCTTGCCGAAACTACGCAGACTTTTTGTATCGCACTAGAACTCTAACAAATAGGCTTCTGGAACAGGGTTATCTTGCTACAAGATTGAAGTCATCACTTCAGAAGTTTTATGGTCGTCATCATGAACTCGTGGATAGTTATGGTGTATCCATCAGCACCATGAAAACTGATGTATTCAACGGGTCATAGTTTTCCTTTCCTCGTTTGTCTACCCCGGACTTGACTTTTTATGAGCAACTCGGCGGGCGTTTCTAGAAAAGCAGAGAACGCTTACCCTACCGGTACACCTGGCCCATGCTCCCAGTTTTTAGTGGAGTCCGATTTGCTCATTTGCTTTTGTTACTTTGTATGTATGATTTTAGTTATTTTATGTTCTTTGTTGTGTATATCTGTTTTCTATGTCTGGTCTTTTTCCCTGGAGTACATTCTTTTGATTACCGCTATAACCTTGGTTCCCTTTATTACTCCTTAACGACAACGACGACAATGGTTGCCAAGTGATGGCACTAGCTCACATGGACTGTGACCAGGTGAGCTAAAAATACGGCCAGGATTAGAGAGAGACAACTAATTCGAAATGCTTTCATATAAAAGAACATCAGGTACAATCAAACCACATATTTTTCATGCAATAACGTACGAATATGCCAGAACTCAGTCAGGAGAGGATCATACGAAGATAATCTGAGTTGATGGAATCCATTATCCAGTTAGGAAAACGAAGTCCAGAAGTTTAAAATCTTACAAGTTAAAATGTCATGACTTCACTGATGCGACCAAGAAAAATAAAAATAAGCCTCAAAAGACGGCATAATTATTTGAACAAGGGGGATCAAATTTTAAATCCTTCCATTTTACTTTGGGAAAATATAGGACGAGCCTCGTTTTTTTAAAAGGCAAAATGCTGCAATATACATAAATTAAAAGCATATAAAGACAATAATAGGTCCTACCTGCTGTTTTTGTTTCAAATTTGATCCTAGCCACACATCCCCATAAAAATCAAATGGTGGTTCCCTTGACTATATCATTTGTCTGCTGATATTATGGAAATATAAGGCCTTCAAATTAATTTTTGTTTCGACTTAAGATGGGGTTAGGAATATTTACAGCAGGTACGACTTAATGTTTATGTCTTTTTTTCATCCAAATCAAAAGGAATAAATAAATAGGACTTTTTTGCCAGCTATTTCATCAACGTTAAAACAAAGTTCCTGGCAAATGTAAAATGTGATTGTTATGCCCCTTCAACTTTGTTACTTCAGAGATAATATGTATTTTTTTATGTTTTGTTTTGTTTGTTTGTCATTTGAATAGTTATGTTTTTTTTCTAGGACTGATAGTTACAATCTGGCAAAAAAGCTTTGTGTTTAATTACACATAGGCTAAGGAATAATATATTTGCCTCCGCTATTATGCTATAAAATACGGGACTTATAGATGGGCAAAACTTCGTTATTCAAGTTTTGTTCTAGTTTTGCTTTATTGCTGTTGAGCAAACAACAGTGAAAATACTTTAGGGGTGGTTAATTTTTTTTAACTGCTCTTAGCTAATAGTGCATTTGTGACATTTATGGTAGGAAATAAATCAATACGTTTTCATCACAACCATGATATCTGAATATTATGCTATTTTAATGATTACATTTTTTTTTATTTTAGGTTAATGACATATAAACATATGACCCAATGAAATATGAAAGGGCAAAGAGGGAATCATTCCTTTGGTACACTGCAGATCTGTAAAATTGTAAAAGGAAAATAAAATTTACAATTTAGGAAAACAAATATATATATATATATGTGTGTGTGTGTGTTCCTGGTTTCTTCCATGCAATAAATCTCTGTTGTTGGACAATCCTATATTCTGAATGTTTATACTCGTCAGAAGTTGCAAGTTGCTATATGATGGCTTTGGAAAAATCCCATACTGAGGTTTCAAGTAAGGGTAACAACAAAATCACCGAACACTAATTCCATTCAAGATGACAGCTTTCAAACAGGTATGGATTTTTTTTTAAAACTATGCACAGGTGTTTAGTACTGTAAACTACATCTTGGAATTTCATTTTTTTATAAACACATTTGATGATTACCATGGCTAAGTATTTGTACTTCACCACTCGTAAAATGCAGGGTATTTTAAGATTGCCATTTTACTTGACTTGCAAGGAAAAGTTCCCAACATGTTTCAAGCAAGGAGATTACTTTAGAATAAAAACTTTATAAATTTGTAAGACTAGTTTTACTGACTCTTTTACAGAAACAGCAGCTGTTCTGTTTAAATCTACAGAGGACTACATTAAAGTATTTCTATGGCAGACCTGGAAGCCTCAGATGAGAGGGCAGATCAGTAGTGTTGAACGAAAGAGTCAGATCAGTAGGGTTTAACGGAGGCAGGAACGAACGTCTGATCAGTAGGGTTGAATGGGGGAGGAAAGAAAGAGACAGATCAGTAGGGTTTAATGGAGGCAGGAACGAACGAGAAAGATGGGCAGGGTTTAATGGAGGAGAAACGAAAGAGTCAGATCAGTAGGGTTGAATGGGGGAGGAAAGAAAGAGTCAGATCAGTAGGGTTGAATAGGGGAGGAACGAACGAGACAGATCAGTAGGATTGAATGGGGGAGCAACGAACGCGACAGATCAGTAGGGTTGAATGAGGAGGAACGAACGAGTCAGATCAGTGGGTTGAATGGGGGAGGAAAGAAAGAATCATATCAGTAGGGTTAAATAGGGCTGGAAAGAAAGGCTAAAAGAATCAGATCAAGGGAGGAATGGAAGGTCATGAGTGAGATCTAGGGAGAAAGGTGAAAGGTCCTGAGAGTCAGATGAGCAAGGGGTTGAACTTTCGAGCGGATTAAATACAAATGGGATGGAAATGTGACACAGCATATTGTTTGTTTTGATATTATCGTCCTTACAATTATTATTAATTTCAGATTGTTATTTTTTTAATTATTGGACTTTATTGAATAGGATGATCTGTTTTCACACTATAACACAAAAACCCTGCAAAAAAATCAATGAAGTTTTGGTGAAAAATTTATTTATACTAGTGAAAGCCCCTTGTGAAAATAGTTTCAATACTGCCAGTCAACTCGGAATTTTATGTTTATCTTATGAGTATCTTTCATTTTTATGATTCTTCAATAGTTGAGGCAAAAATAGCATTTTGACCCCAATATTCTAATTTTAATAGAGACGCCCATGTTATTTACCGATGAAAAATTTCAAATTATCAGCCTGTGCAGGAAACCCTAAAAAAATATGCCAACTTTTATTAAAGCTGCATTAGTTGCCAAATTTGTTCAGTTTTGATTCTACTGAATTTTTCTAATAAAATGAAACTTGTTTGTAGTAATGCAATTGAAGCAATAAATGTCGACAATACCTACAGAATATCGTGAAAACAACGTTTTTTCAATCAAAGAAGATCGATAGCTCATATCTAATTATTTTTCGCCATTACTTCCGAAGATTGTCGACAGAACTTAAACCTGGGTTAAAAATACTTTAACCTTGGTAACACAATAACAATTACGGACACACAGGTAAGCACGTGTCTTGTTTACATTTCAAATCATCTATTTCTTGATTTGTTTTCTAATAAATAATGACAGTTACTGACCATATTTGTGCCTCATTATATCACAATACGTAAATTTTAAAAGGATCATTGCATTATATTCAAACTTTCACGGTTTGAGTCCGACGGTCTTCTTTGCCATGGAATAACCACTTTCGTTTTACGATCAGATTTGCTTTTTAAAAAAAACCACCCTTACACTACATGCGTGTATTAAGGTCACCAGAAGTCATATGCATAAGAATTTATCTAGGTCGATTTTTTGTCTTGCAAGACAATAAATATATAGACACCTATTTTATGTGTTTAACGCATTTTATTTGTGGATATCGAATGAAATTATACAGCAAAAGTACAATTTAGTAGAAAAAAGTTAAGGCATATTTCAACAGAAACAAAAAAAAATATGAAAATGACAGCTAACGCAGCTTTGAATTTTGTTGCAATCGGTTTCGGAAAGTTGTACACGATAAAACGACAAAAAATCTGTTTTAGGGGCCATAACTCCTACAACAGGTAGGTCCGTCTTTTGATGAACAATATTACTCTCCATCAAAATTTTGATAAATACAACTTTAAGGGAGATTTAAGCATCATCGAAAACGAATCTCTACGTAAGATCTTTTTCTAAAGATCCCAAGTATCTCGAACCACGCTCAATAAATTGGAATTAAAACTTTTAAGGTCTTATGGATGCCGCGGAGGACAGACAAAGAAAATGGATAAGACGAGAACAAGAAGATACTGGTTCTCTGTCAGAGTTGATATAGGCCGTTATGTCTTCAATTTTGAAACAAATGAAAGTTATAAGTAGATCAATGAGTGTCAAAGCTACATCAGTTTTCAAAGACTCCGATGTAGTACAAACATTGTCTACTATACATGACAAATATATTGTCGTAACAGCAGACAAAGCCCAAAAAACATTGCTTTTGTCTGCAAAAGATATTACATCAAATGTTTATTATCAAAAGTAAACATAGAAAATAAAAGCAGTGTTATCTAGGTCGATTTTGCCACTACACTCTACAAAGAAGAGATTGTGGATAACCATAAATTTGTACTGTCCTTTTTTGGTCTCTCTACCAAATTGATTTTGAATTACCGTCTATGTACTGGATTCCTAAACTCCACACGAATCCATACAAACAACGTTACATAGCTGGATCTGCAAAATGTACCCCAAAATTTTCAAAACTTCAATTCAATTCAAGATTATGATCAGAATATTATAGCATTAAAACCTATGATTTTTCAACGCTGTATACTTCTATTCCCCGTACTCAATTAAAATATCGACTCAAAAGCATAATACATAGATGGTACACCTAGATACAAATGAATAGTTCTCGGTAGAGATTCCTCATACTTTTTTTAAAAAAAAAACATAATTCCAAATCATCTTCCAAATATACATAAGATGTTTTCAAAATGCTGGAATTTTTTATCGACAACATATTTGTTCAGTGTGGTCGACGCGTTTTTTCAACAAACGGTCGGCATTCCAATGAGAACAAATTTTGCTCCTCTACTTGCTGACCTCTATCCCTTCACTCTTTACTCTTTCAAACTTTTTATTCATTTTTTTTCTTCTTTAGAATAAATGTTTATAAAGAACCCCTACCCATGTACTTTGCGTAACTCTGTAATTAAAGTTTGTTGCAAATATTGTGTTTTAGAAAATATATTAAAACTAGATGGCCTTTACTAGTAAATATATACTGAATGTCTTACCTTTTCTCGCTATAGATATAATGATAGTGTAGACATCCTCCTGAAGTGTCTGATTAATGAACGACGCCTCTTGTCCTGGAAACAGATCAGCTTCCTCCCGACAGACATATATTCGGTTTGCTCCTCCAAAATCGACGAATGAACCGTTGTGTAAGGGAAGCAATTTTAGTCCTTGTAAACGGGTGTAGTTACCATCATTCACCAGATATATCAAAATGTTCATCTTGTCGTTGAATGGAAATGACTCATAGGAGTTATCGTTCTTTAGACAGTTCACAATGAAGTCTTTCGACAAGGTCTTCACTGTTAAGCCGTGGCATTTCAGCATGGAAATAATGTGTTTTGGGGCCTCCACTAAATTTATTCCATAATGCTTTGCAATCTTTAATACAGATTTCTCTACAGCTAAAAAGATAATAAATTGATTCCATCTATCTTATACAATTTATAAAAAATTGCAAGTGAATTTATTTTAAGTCGCTAATATTGTTAGCGGCTTCTTGCACTCGTTAATATTTCCATATGATTTGCAAAAATATGTATTTATACGCCACATAATGCTGCATATCCTCGCCATGTTTACCGTCATAGCGTCATAGTTCTACCTTCATACAAGATAAAAGTATACTTCTTAAGTATAATACACGTGTGTTCTACGTGTGTTTCTTGCTTGTGTGATACCGGGAACTTTACATGAAATGATCGGTTAGCTTTAAACATTACCCAGTTTCCGATTCAGGCACTGAGGCTCGTTACAGGACTATATAGGTCTTATACATTAGCAGGCCCGATATTTATGAATATTCATTGCCAGCTGCTTATTATCTGATTCTATGGTCAATATCATAAGCAACCCACAGATCGCTACAACGTTCCTTTTTTCAAATATATCATACACATGTCTATGCGCGTCTTCTGCATGTATTAGGACGGGAAGTTTACATTAAAAGATAAAATGATCGGTTAGCATTGAATTTATGTAATATTACCCCGTTTCCGATTCAAACACAGGCGTTCGTTACAGTTGATTATATAGAGGTCATATATTATCAGAACAACAATATCTATATATAGCCACTGTCAGTTGTTTTATCATGTTACGGATGATTGAAAACATTCGAAAAAGTATGCAATAATATCAAGGGAACCAAAATTTTAGCGCAAGTCACCCGATTTAGATTAGAGCATATCGCATTCGTACCATTTCGGATGTTGAAAGTAAGCCAACATATTTGACGATTAGCGACTCTGAAGACTATGAGTGGCCGTTCATGTCAAAATAGCGTTATTTTCATCTAGATGTAATTTTCTATCTAGATACTTCTCACAACTATATAGATACTCCGCATAACTATCTAGATGCTTCATTCAAGTAACTACATGTAGATGCTTCTTACAAGTATCTAGATATATAAAAACTTCTCACGAATATCTAGATACTTCGCTTCGCAAAAGCATCTAGATGTTTCTCACAACTATCTAGGTGCTTCTCACAACTATCTAGATACTTCTCACAAGCATCTAGATGCTTTGCACAACTATCTAGATACTTCTCACAAGCTTCTAGATGCTTGTGAGAAATATCTAGATCTTGTGAGAAGTATCTAGATGCTTGTGAGAAGTATTTAGATAGATGTGAAAAGCATCTAGATCCTTTTGAGAAGCATCTAGTTGCTTGTGAGAAGTATCTAGATAGTTGTGAGAAGCATGTAGATGCTTTTGCGAACTACCTAGATACTCATGAAGAGTTTTTATGTATCTAGGTACTTATAAGAAGCATCTAGATAGCTATGCAAAGTATCTAGATACTTGTTAGAAGTATCTAGATAGAAAATTACATCTAGATGAAAATAACGCTATTTTGACATGAACAGCCACTCGTAGAAGACTTCAGTCTTTGATTATTCGGGTTCGGGACTTTTATTTGTATCTTATATGATTGTTTGTTTGTTTGTTTGTTTGTTTGGGTTTAACGTCCGAGCAGCAATATTTCAGATATATCCAGACGATGAACATGAAGTGGATGATGAACATGAAATGATGATGAAATGAAAAATGGGATGGGACATAAGTATAATGGGGTCGAGAAATTTTGATTGCCACTGGAAATAGGGAGAGGTGGGTAGGGTCTGGCAATTTAGCCTCCTGTGGCAGAGCCATATGGTTCCTACTCCGGGAGAATACCACAGTAGGGTTCTTTAACGTTCGAGGAACGTGGCATCTTTCCCAACACGGTGCACCACTATGGTTTGCGGTCAGGTTTTCCGTATTATAGCTTGACAACCCCAGCATGTAACACGCCAGGGGTACCCCATGCCACCACCTGGGCTATACAACCCAGTGACTCTGTGGACAGAGCGCCCTAGCCCCCAGCTAAGGTTCTGAGTACTATTTAGTCGTCTGTTACGACAATTCTTTTGACACCCTGACCTGCACGGGTCTTGTACATGTATTAGATTGGTGTTTGCCTGGGGGTACTAAGATGATCAAATATTACCACACGTTGATACCGAACAGGATAAAAACGTAATTACATACTCAAAATTGTCAATATCATTTTTTTTTTAATTTAAGTTTCATACAGTTTTGAAACATTTTTGGTATACTAAGGTCACGAGAAGAACTACATGTACCTAAATTTGTGCTTCCGTCAAGGATGCTAAACACGGCTTGACTTGGCAGGATCCATCTACCACCATCTTTACTGGTAAAAAGGAAAGGGGTCGCTAGGAGACATCTGGCTAACGGCTCTGTGATCAGATTCCAGTTGCTGGTAACTTCCCCTATATCTGGAATAACGTTATACACTCGCTCGATATCCCGTTGAAGAAACTGGTTGTTTTCACACTTCCGCATTAATTCTTTAATGGTCATATGGTAGACATCAGCTAGAACTTCGCTAACCAAACATTTATTCCACCTGGTTGGTTTATCAGTGTGTGTCTTGTTCTTCGTCTGATCTGCAGACGGCCATTTCACGTGGCGTCTGTTTTGGTCAAGTGCAAACAAACCATTAACATGGACAGGGTACCCAGTCAAACTCTTAGTTTCTAGCGGAAGTGGCATCAGACAAAACACATGACCTATAAATTGTGGGTCGACAAACAAAGGAACAGCTATACTAACGTAAGGACTGTATGACAAAGATTCGTCCTGTGAAAGTTTAATAAGTTCATCAGATAGGGGTTTCCCCTTCCGACAATGCATCACAAACCAATCCTGTTCAATGGATTCTTCTGTGGCGTTCTGTGTGACAATGGTAAGGTCAAACGTTCTGATATAGGTCTCCTCTGTGACAGATAATAGCACCTGTCTCATGTAACTTTGCAATTCGTACCGCTTTAGTCTCACATTTTCAAGGCAGTTATCTGCAATCATCACCGTAAAGAACGGACCAACCAGATGTCTTTCGTCCTCGGTTTTCCAAAATAGTTCAATTTTCTCAAGACATTTAAGGAACAGAAGTTCAACAGATGCTTCAGATTGAAAAGCCGTAAAAAGATCTAAGATTTTCTCGCTTCCATAAATATTATCAGAAAGAGGAGATACATTATGGCGCAAGGGAAATCTGAACAAAGTGCCATGAAAGTTTCCTGTATCCAATGTCTCCTGTGAAAATCCAAATAAACCATCAAAAGCATTTAAACAATATGACGGCTCCATCTGCTTTTTGTATTTGTGTAGCATGTTTAGTTTCATGGTGATACAGACTTTCCCTGGATCTTTTTGGTGAGGATCAATCACTAATAGTTTACCTCCACTTATAATCATTGGGTAATCTGAAAGTAACAAAGGGTTATAAGTATTGGTTCAGATTTACAATATGACTCATCCTTATAATGCCTGTCTTATCAAGTAGCTTTGTTCTATTTTTAGAACTAATTCTCTAAAGCATTAGGTACAATTAAGAATTGGCTGTGATGAAAATTTTGTCTATTGAAAAAATAACATAAATTTTCCATGTGGATATCGTTTATTGCGCGAAGTGCAATAAACAAAATGTGCACATGGAAAATTTATGTTATTTTTCAATAGACAAAATTTTTATCATAGCCAATTCTTATAAATTAATATGAAAACATATTTTTATCTTTAAACATGAGAAAAGTAACTCTGAATTTAACTGAATAAGGGCGTGTCAATATTTTTTATCCATTGAGATATAACAGAACTATTTTAACCAATCAGATTACAGTATTTATCTCAAATTAATTTATGTATAATTGGAATTAATTTATGTATAATTGGATTGAATTATTGGTACAGATATTGCATGCTTTTTAGGACAAGAAGGTTCCATAATTCTGCAATAACCAGACTGCTATGTCAATCCGAATATTTTAAAGTTCTACATGTAGTTTACAGGAACAATCCACAATAAGACTTATCACTATTTAAGGACATGTTTTAGCATATCCTATAAAAAAAAACATCTTCCTATCTCAAATATTCTGGTTACTTGGTGAAGAAGTGGAGACTGATTTTTTAAAAAGTTTCTGGTATAACTATGCCCAGAATTAACCAGCACCACCCTATTGGTAGTCTCATATATTGACCTCCTCTCAGATGTCGATGGAAATGGGTGAACTCATTACCAAACTATACCACAAGTGCGATGATTTCTCTTCCTATATTGTCAACGTTCCTTTATCTGTACCATTTGTGTATTATTTTTCGTATCATATCTGAGACATGAAGCGAAAACTAGTCGAAACTACGCAGACGCTTTGTTCCGCTCCAGACTTCTTTTGAATAGGCAACTGGTTCTAGAACAGGGCTATGCTTAAACAAGATTAAAGTCATCAGAACAAAATGTTTATGGTCTTAATCATAAACTAATGTAAGCAAAGGTGTATCCATCTACACGATTATAACTGATTTGACTACATGATGTTTTTCATTTCCCGTTTCCTCTTTCGTCTACCCCGCACGTGACATTTTATTAAAAACTGGGAGGGTGTTACTAGAAAAGCAGAGGACGCACTATTGTGACTACCTGTGCACCCTGTCCATGCTCAAATTCAAATAGCAAAAACATGATTTACAATAGTGTACCTGTTATGTGAAATACAGATTTAAATCCCAGTCCAAACCGCCCGACCTTTACAGGGTCAAATTCCTTCACACTTTGGTAGATCATCTGTATCCCTGTCCAATCCGCCTCCGTAAAGCTTGCACTGTTAAAAACACATAGTGCCGGTCCCTGTATTTAAAAAAAATGCTACAAGTTATAGAGAAGCACCCGTAATAAAAAAGTTAATGAAACAATTTCGAAAAACGCAAGTTTTCATTGAATATTAAAGAGAATGACACTGAAGAAAATCAATAATGCTTAAATCATGGCGCACTTGTGATATGGTCAATATTATAATGCAATACAAAGTACATCACATGGTTGCCACATGCTACAATATAGATAGTAATATTTGCAGCAGTCATGTCTACTTTATTCATCACAACACCAAAGCCATCAGGTATAATCATTACGGTCTAGAGCAATATTGCTGAATTTAAAAATGTTAGTGTTACATTGTACATGTACCTTGAAATACTGTTTGAAAGCCTTCCGTTTTGTTCCATCCTCTTTGTTTACACATCTTTCATCAAACAGAACTTTCATTTCGGAGGCTTCAGCGTCTTCAGCGTTCTGTATTATTTCCTGCATACATTAACATACAGATATATCAACACCAGAGAACAATCGATGGATTCCATGTATAATATTCCAGAAAGAGATAAATTAACAGTATAAAAAAAACAACACAGAGACCTTAAAGAAACTATTAATAGTACAAGAGCAAATCAAACTCCAAGGTGATTATAAACCGGGTGTACAGGTAGGATAAAGTCAAATCAAACTCACAAGGTGATTATAAACCGGGTGTACAGGTAGGGTAAAGTCAAATCAAACTCCCAAGGTGATTATAAACCGGGTGTACAGGTAGGGTAAAGTCAAATCAAACTCCCAAGGTGATTATAAACCGGGTGTAGAGGTAGGGTAAAGTCAAATCAAACTCAAAAGGTGATTATAAACCGGGTGTACAGGTGGGGTAAAGTCAAATCAAACTTTCAAGGTGATTATAAACCGGGTGTAGAGGTAGGGTAAAGTCAAATCAAACTCAAAAGGTGATTATAAACCGGGTGTACAGGTGGGGTAAAGTCAAATCAAACTTTCAAGGTGATTATAAACCGGGTGTACAGGTGGGGTAAAGTCAAATCAAACTTTCAAGGTGATTATAAACCAGGTGTACAGGTAGGGTAAAGTCAAATCAAACTCCCAAGGTGATTATAAACCGGGTGTACAGGTAGGGTAAAGTCAAATCAAACTTTCAAGGTGATTATAAACCGGGTGTACAGGTAGGATAAAGTCAAATCAAACTCCCAAGGTGACTAAAAACCGGGTGTACAGGTAGGGTAAACTCAAATCAAACTCCCAAGGTGACAATAAACCGGGTGTACAGGTAGGGTAAAGTCAAATCAAACTTTCAAGGTGACAATAAACTGGGTGCACAGGTAGGGTAAAGTCAAATCAAACTCCCAAGGTGACTATAAACCGGGTGTACAGGTAGGGTAAAGTCAAATCAAACTTTCAAGGTGATTATAAACCGGGTGTACAGGTAGGGTAAAGTCAAATCAAACTCCCAAGGTGACTATAAACCGGGTGTACAGGTAGGGTAAAGTCAAATCAAACTCCAAAGGTGACTATAAACCGGATGTACAGGTAGGGTAAAGTCAAATCAAACTCCAAGGTGATTATAAACCGGGTGTACAGGTAGGGTAAAGTCAAATCAAACTCCAAGGTGATTATAAACCGGGTGTACAGGTAGGGTAAAGTCAAATCAAACTCCCAAGGTGATTATAAACCAGGTGTACAGGTAGGGTAAAGTCAAATCAAACTTTCAAGGTGATTATAAACCAGGTGTACAGGTAGGGTAAAGTCAAATCAAACTTTCAAGGTGATTATAAACCAGGTGTATAGATAGGGTAAAGTCAAATCAAACTCCAAGGTGATTATAAACCGGGTGTACAGGTAGGGTAAAGTCAAATCAAACTTTCAAGGTCATTATAAACCGGGTGTACAGGTAGGGTAAAGTCAAATCAAACTTTCAAGGTGATTCTAAACCAGGTGTACAGGTAGGGTAAAGTCAAACAAAACTTTCAAGGTGATTATAAACCAGGTGTATAGATAGGGTAAAGTCAAATCAAACTCCAAGGTGATTATAAACCGGGTGTACAGGTAGGGTAAAGTCAAATCAAACTCCCAAGGTGATTATAAAATGGGATTACAGGTAGTATAAAGTCAAACCAAACTTTCAAGGTGATTATAAACCATGTGTATAGGTAGGAAAAGGTCACATCAAACTCCAAAGGTGATTATAAACAGGGTGTATAGGTATTGTAATGTCAAATCGAACTCCAAAGGTGATTATAAACTGGCAGTATAGGTAGTATAAAGTCAAATCAAACTCTCAAGGTGATAATAAACAGGGTGTATAGGTAGGGTAAAGTCAAATCAAACACCAAAGGTGATTATAAACAAGATGTATTGGTAAGGCAAAGTCAAATCAAACTCCCAAGGTGATTATAAACCGGGTGTACAGGTAGGGTAAAGTCAAATCAAACTTTCAAGGTGATTATAAACCGGGTGTACAGGTAGGGTAAAGTCCAATCAAACTTTCAAGGTGATTATAAACCGGGTTTATAGGTAGGGTAAAGTCAAATCAAACTTTCAAGGTGATTATAAACCAGGTGTATAGATAGGGTAAAGTCAAATCAAACTCAAAGGTGATTATAAACCGGGTGTACAGGTAGGGTAAACTCAAATCAAACTCAAAAGGTGATTATAAACCGGGTGTACAGGTAGGGTAAAGTCAAATCAAACTTTCAAGGTGATTATAAACCGGGTGTATAGGTAGGGTAAAGTCAAATTAAACTTTCAAGGTGATTATAAACAAGGTGTACAGATGGGGTAAACTGAAATCAAACTCCCAAGGTGATTATAAACCGGGTGTACAGGTAGGGTAAAGTCAAATCAAACTTTCAAGGTGATTATAAACGAGGTTTATAGGTAGGGTAAACTCAAATCAAACTCCCAAGGTGATTATAAAATGGGATTATAGGTAGTATAAAGTCAAACCAAACTTTCAAGGTGATTATAAACCATGTGTATAGGTAGGGTAAACTCAAATCAAACTCTCAAGGTGATAATAAACAGGGTGTATAGGTAGGGTAAAGTCAAATCAAACTCCCAAGGTGATTATAAACAAGATGTATTGGTAAGGCAAAGTCAAATCAAACTCCCAAGGTGATTATAAACCGGGTGTACAGGTAGGGTAAAGTCCAATCAAACTTTCAAGGTGATTATAAACCGGGTTTATAGGTAGGGTAAAGTCAAATCAAACTTTCAAGGTGATTATAAACCAGGTGTATAGATAGGGTAAAGTCAAATCAAACTTTCAAGGTGATTATAAACCAGGTGTATAGATAGGGTAAAGTCAAATCAAACTCCAAGGTGATTATAAACCGGGTGTACAGGTAGGGTAAAGTCAAATCAAACTCCCAAGGTGATTATAAAATGGGATTACAGGTAGTATAAAGTCAAACCAAACTTTCAAGGTGATTATAAACCATGTGTATAGGTAGGAAAAGGTCACATCAAACTCCAAAGGTGATTATAAACAGGGTGTATAGGTAGGGTAAAGTCAAATCAAACACCAAAGGTGATTATAAACAAGATGTATTGGTAAGGCAAAGTCAAATCAAACTCCCAAGGTGATTATAAACCGGGTGTACAGGTAGGGTAAAGTCCAATCAAACTTTCAAGGTGATTATAAACCGGGTGTACAGGTAGGGTAAAGTCAAATCAAACTTTCAAGGTGATTATAAACCAGGTGTATAGATAGGGTAAAGTCAAATCAAACTCAAAGGTGATTATAAACCGGGTGCACAGGTAGGGTAAACTCAAATCAAACTCAAAAGGTGATTATAAACCGGGTGTACAGGTAGGGTAAAGTCAAATCAAACTTTCAAGGTGATTATAAACCGGGTGTATAGGTAGGGTAAAGTCAAATTAAACTTTCAAGGTGATTATAAACAAGGTGTACAGATGGGGTAAACTGAAATCAAAATCCCAAGGTGATTATAAACCGGGTGTACAGGTAGGGTAAAGTCAAATCAAACTTTCAAGGTGATTATAAACGAGGTTTATAGGTAGGGTAAACTCAAATCAAACTCCCAAGGTGATTATAAAATGGGATTATAGGTAGTATAAAGTCAAACCAAACTTTCAAGGTGATTATAAACCATGTGTATAGGTAGGGTAAACTCAAATCAAACTCTCAAGGTGATAATAAACAGGGTGTATAGGTAGGGTAAAGTCAAATCAAACTCCCAAGGTGATTATAAACAAGATGTATTGGTAAGGCAAAGTCAAATCAAACTCCCAAGGTGATTATAAACCGGGTGTACAGGTAGGGTAAAGTCCAATCAAACTTTCAAGGTGATTATAAACCGGGTTTATAGGTAGGGTAAAGTCGAATCAAACTTTCAAGGTGATTATAAACCAGGTGTATAGATAGGGTAAAGTCAAATCAAACTCAAAGGTGATTATAAACCGGGTGTACAGGTAGGGTAAACTCAAATCAAACTCAAAAGGTGATTATAAACCGGGTGTACAGGTAGGGTAAAGTCAAATCAAACTTTCAAGGTGATTATAAACCGGGTGTATAGGTAGGGTAAAGTCAAATTAAACTTTCAAGGTGATTATAAACAAGGTGTACAGATGGGGTAAACTGAAATCAAACTCCCAAGGTGATTATAAACCGGGTGTACAGGTAGGGTAAAGTCAAATCAAACTTTCAAGGTGATTATAAACGAGGTTTATAGGTAGGGTAAACTCAAATCAAACTCCCAAGGTGATTATAAAATGGGATTATAGGTAGTATAAAGTCAAACCAAACTTTCAAGGTGATTATAAACCATGTGTATAGGTAGGGTAAACTCAAATCAAACTCTCAAGGTGATAATCAACAGGGTGTATAGGTAGGGTAAAGTCAAATCAAACTCCCAAGGTGATTATAAACCGGGTGTACAGGTAGGGTAAAGTCCAATCAAACTTTCAAGGTGATTATAAACCGGGTTTATAGGTAGGGTAAAGTCAAATCAAACTTTCAAGGTGATTATAAACCAGGTGTATAGATAGGGTAAAGTCAAATCAAACTCCAAGGTGATTATAAACCGGGTGTACAGGTAGGGTAAAGTCAAATCAAACTCCCAAGGTGATTTTAAAATGGGATTACAGGTAGTATAAAGTCAAACCAAACTTTCAAGGTGATTATAAACCATGTGTATAGGTAGGAAAAGGTCACATCAAACTCCAAAGGTGATTATAAACAGGGTGTATAGGTATTGTAATGTCAAATCGAACTCCAAAGGTGATTATAAACTGGCAGTATAGGTAGTATAAAGTCAAATCAAACTCTCAAGGTGATAATAAACAGGGTGTATAGGTAGGGTAAAGTCAAATCAAACACCAAAGGTGATTATAAACAAGATGTATTGGTAAGGCAAAGTCAAATCAAACTCCCAAGGTGATTATAAACCGGGTGTACAGGTAGGGTAAAGTCCAATCAAACTTTCAAGGTGATTATAAACCGGGTGTACAGGTAGGGTAAAGTCAAATCAAACTTTCAAGGTGATTATAAACCAGGTGTATAGATAGGGTAAAGTCAAATCAAACTCAAAGGTGATTATAAACCGGGTGTACAGGTAGGGTAAACTCAAATCAAACTCAAAAGGTGATTATAAACCGGGTGTACAGGTAGGGTAAAGTCAAATCAAACTTTCAAGGTGATTATAAACCGGGTGTATAGGTAGGGTAAAGTCAAATTAAACTTTCAAGGTGATTATAAACAAGGTGTACAGATGGGGTAAACTGAAATCAAACTCCCAAGGTGATTATAAACCGGGTGTACAGGTAGGGTAAAGTCAAATCAAACTTTCAAGGTGATTATAAACGAGGTTTATAGGTAGGGTAAACTCAAATCAAACTCCCAAGGTGATTATAAAATGGGATTATAGGTAGTATAAAGTCAAACCAAACTTTCAAGGTGATTATAAACCATGTGTATAGGTAGGGTAAACTCAAATCAAACTCTCAAGGTGATAATAAACAGGGTGTATAGGTAGGGTAAAGTCAAATCAAACTCCCAAGGTGATTATAAACAAGATGTATTGGTAAGGCAAAGTCAAATCAAACTCCCAAGGTGATTATAAACCGGGTGTACAGGTAGGGTAAAGTCCAATCAAACTTTCAAGGTGATTATAAACCGGGTTTATAGGTAGGGTAAAGTCAAATCAAACTTTCAAGGTGATTATAAACCAGGTGTATAGATAGGGTAAAGTCAAATCAAACTTTCAAGGTGATTATAAACCGGGTGTACAGGTAGGGTAAACTCAAATCAAACTCCCAAGGTGATTATAAACCGGGTGTACAGGTAGGGTAAACTCAAATCAAACTTTCAAGGTGATTATAAACCAGGTTTATAGGTAGGGTAAACTCAAATCAAACTCCCAAGGTCATTATAAAATGGGATTATAGGTAGTATAAAGTCAAACCAAACTTTCAAGGTGATTATAAACCATGTGTATAGGTAGGAAAAGGTCAAATCCAACTCCAAAGGTGATTATAAACAGGGTGTACAGATGGGGTAAACTGAAATCAAACTCCCAAGGTGATTATAAACTGGCAGTATAGGTAGTATAAAGTCAAATCAAACTCTCAAGGTGATAATAAACAGGGTGTACAGGTAGGGTAAACTCAAATCAAACTCCCAAGGTGATTATAAACCAGGTGTACAGGTAGGGTAAAGTCAAATCAAACTTTCAAGGTGATTATAAACCGGGTGTACAGGTAGGGTAAACTCAAATCAAACTTTCAAGGTGATTATAAACCGTGTGTACAGGTAGGGTAAACTCAAATCAAACTTTCAAGGTGATTATAAACCGGGTTTATAGGTAGGGTAAACTCAAATCAAACTCCCAAGGTGATTATAAACCGGGTGTATAGGTAGGGTAAACTCAAATCAAACTCAAAAGTTGATTATAAACCGGGTGTACAGGTAGGGTAAACTCAAATCAAACTCAAAAGGTGATTATAAACCAGGTGTACAGGTAGGGTAAAGTCAAATCAAACTTTCAAGGTGATTATAAACCGTGTGTACCGGTAGGGTAAACTCAAATCAAACTTTCAAGGTGATTATAAACCGGGTTTATAGGTAGGGTAAACTCAAATCAAACTCCCAAGGTGATTATAAACCGGGTGTATAGGTAGGGTAAACTCAAATCAAACTCAAAAGGTGATTATAAACCGGGTGTACAGGTAGGGTAAACTCAAATCAAACTCAAAAGGTGATTATAAACCAGGTGTACAGGTAGGGTAAAGTCAAATCAAACTTTCAAGGTGATTATAAACCGTGTGTATCGGTAGGGTAAACTCAAATCAAACTTTCCAGGTGATTATAAACCGGATGTATAGGTAGAGTAAAGTCAAATCAAACATTCAAGGTGATTATAAACCGGTTGTATAGGTAGGGTTGAGTCAATTCAAACTCTCAAAATGATTATAAACCAGTTAAAAAGGTAGGGTAGTCAAATCAAACTCCCAAGTTGGTTATAAACCATGTTTATAGGTAGGAAAAAGTCAAATCAAACTCCATAGGTGATTATAAACAGGGTGTATAGGTAGAGTAAAGTCAAATCGAACTCCCAAGGTGATTATAAACTGGGAGTATAGGTAGTATAAAGTCAAATCAAACTCCCAAGGTGATAATAAACAGGGTGTTTAGGTAGGGTAAAGTCAAATCAAAGTTCCAAGGTGATTATAAGCAATGTGTATTGGTAAGGTGAAGTCAAATCAAACTACAAAGGTTATTATAAACCAGGTGTATAGGTAGGGTAAATATAATTCGCCAAAATAGAAACACCAGTAAAGTTGTTTAAAGTTTTCTCAGTTATGTCTGGTAGAGTATTTCATATTATTAAATCCTACCAAATAAAAATTCAACAAGCGGTTTCCGACAAAATGCATCCAGTTCTTCTAAAATTAAGAATTGTTGAAAATATTCTGTCCCATAACTCCTTAAAAAAATTTGGCACTTGTAGTATACACATACTTACACTGTAACTAAATGCATAAGGAATATCCGAAGTGGTTATGGAGTGATGCGTTCTAAAGACTTTCCTAGCTGACAGACAAGCAGGCGCATAACATATTAACCATTTCACTCTATCACTTTGTTACAAAGGACGATTATACATGTTTTTGATCTGTATATGAATTTAGACAGTTTTAAGTAAAGTTTTCGTTTTTTTTTCAGTTTGTGTCCGTAAGGCACAGCTAAAATGAGCTTAAACTGAATATCATGCGTATTCAATCAATGACAACTAAAAATATATCTTGGTGAACATTGTATTCTCTCTTATAACCATTCAGACAATAAAGGCTACCCGAAAGAAGGAGTTAAATGTTATATTTTCTTTTGTGGTCGGACGGACAGACAGACAGACAGGTAAATATATTTAAGTGTGTGTTATTTAAGCTTTTATCATATCAATACCTTAAGGATTTGGCCGTCATCTGGGTACTGGTCGAGTATAGATTTCAGCTGGTGGATCAATGGAGGCTGAATTATCCCGGAGAACTCAGGTCCATCCTCCTCGCTGTCATCAGTGGACGACATTTTCGGGGTTTATCCTTTTCAAGCTGTGACTAATAGACAGTTAGCAGAATGTATAAATCAGTTGGAGTTTTTTCTTGAACTGTGCATCATGCCCTTCAGAAATCCTAGATTGTTTTCTAATATAAACCTGAAGTAAAAGAAAATGACGATGAAATAAAACATTTCATATTAATATTAACTGATGCTACATAAAATTCAGTTAACGTTTTATTTTCTAAATAAGTAAAATCCTGAGTACATCATACCCGATAAGATACACTCTAAGGAACTTGTAATGGGCTGTATAGAGGTTTCTTAAAATTATAGAACAGGTGTGTAGGACGGACCAGATTTTTTGATAAAGATAGTGATAAATTATTGAAATAATCGGGATAAAAAATGCAACTCACATTAAAAATACGAGGTAAAGGAATTTACTCATGCGATATTTCAATGAATTTTATTATAATTGTCGTGATGTTTTGTTTTGTGCGTTAAAGTTATGTTTTTCAACGTATCGTATCAATGGTGATATCCTGACGGGGAGTGTGCAGGAACCTAATCCAACAATTCAATAGTGTTTCAACAATCATATTTATAATATTTTTTTTCCTTTATTATTCCATAACATTTCAATTTTTGGTATACATTGATTCGCTCATTGGGTACTGACATAGAAATAAAACACTACATCTAAAAGCAGTTTTTGGCATGGCATGGATTATGTCCTTATTGTATGACTTATGATGTACCGCGATTCTCAAGCCCGCATGGGAAGTATTGGGATTGATTTTATATACGATGGTGACATAACTGCTTGTAGGTTCGGAGCTCACCTGCCAGTTAGCTGCTAGCAGTTCTTAGTTAGCACATTTGTGTAATTTATATTCAGTTTCTTTATTTCCGTTGTAACAAGGGACTAAGATCTAATTGGACTGACTTCTTTGTGTGTTTGTGTACTATTTTTTTCCACAGTGGCCAGATTATAAAGGGGGACGGTTGTGATCACGCCAAAGCACTTTGACTACATTTTTAGCGCCTTTTCCAAGTCCGGAATTTCTGGCCTCTTTATGTCTTGTTTCGTTCTTACCTTTAGTTTATTTCTATGTTACTTGAGTATATAGGGACAGCTCTTTCGCTATTCCTGTGTATAATGATATTTTGGGACCTGTCCTGTATCCTGTCCTGTATCATGAGGGTTTTCTCGACATTCGTTGAGACCAATGGGCGGCCTTCGACTGACATTTTCATCCCGGTGGTGTTGTTGTCTCTTTGGCATATACACCATATACCTATTTTTGTTATATTTGAGCCATTTGTACATAGATAGATGTAATATATGTGTAATTAAAAGGCAGAAAGGTATCCGCATTGATTAAGTTCCCTACCGTATTAGGTTCTCTCTTCAGCATCAGCTGACTGATTTTCAAAAATACTTCATTTCACCCAAACATTAGGGATTTAAATTGCGGGAAAATATATTATAAATTACTTGAACCTCCACGCACCTAGGATTAGAAAAAAAATATTTCCTTTTTAAAAAAAAAAAAAACACTTCAGATTTCTGTGTGGACTAGCTTCCTAAAATCATCAGTATTCTCAACAGAGAGTATTCAAGGGAACCAAGATTCTAGCGGAAATCTAAAGAATGTAATCCAGGACAAAGACCAGACAAACACGACAAAGAACATGAAGTAACTAAAAAAATACATACAAAGTAACAAAAGTAAATGAGCAACTCGGACTCCACTAAAAATGGGAACATGGACCAGGTGCACCGGTAGGGTAAGCGTCCTCTGCTTTTCTAGAAACACCCGCCGAGTTGCTCATAAAAAAGTCAACTCCGGGGTAGAGGAAAGGAAAACTATGACTCGTTGAACAAATCAGTTCTCATGTGCAGATGGATACACCGTAATGATCCACGAGTTCATGATGACGACCATAAAACTTCTCTAGTGATGACTTTAAAGCTTGTAGCAACATAACCCTGTTCCAAAAACCTAATTGTTACAAGTCTAGCGCCATACAAAAAGTCTGCGTAGTTACGGTAAGCTCTGGCATAACGTATGAGTTGGGATATGAAAACTCCATACGCAGGTGCTGAAGGGATGTTGCCACAGATGAAGGAAACTTGATAATTCTGAATGAAAAGTCATCACGTTTGTCATAAAGTAATAGTTTTCCTTTACCAGCAATCTCTAAGTGTAGGTCAAGATATGAGGCTGTCTTAACAGTGACTGTTTGTAGTATCCTTTATCTCAAGTTCTTTGGGGTAGATGCGAAGTATTAAATCCCGCAACTTGGATTGTGTAACGATAATACATCATCTATATAACGGAAACTGAGATTAAAGGATCTAGCTAAACGATGTTCTTTCTTTAGGATCAGATCAGCTATAGAGTTAGCCTCATGAGAGTGAAGGAATAGGTCAACAAGTAGAGGAGCAGAATTTGGTCCCTTTGGAATGCCGACCGTTTGTTGAAAAACGCGTCCACCACAATGGACAAATATATTGTCGATCCAAATAAAAAAATCCAGCATTTTGAAAACATCTTCTATATATTTGGAGGATAAAATTTAGAATTATTTTTTCACAAAGCATAAGGAATCTCTAGCAAGAACTATATATTTGTATCTACGTGTACCATCTTTTTTGGAGAAACAATGATGTATAATGTTTTTGAGTCGGGATTTTAACTGAGTGTGGGGAATAGAATTATACAGTGTTGAAAAATCATAGGTTTTAATGCTATTATATTCTGATAATAATCTTGAATTCAGGGTCTCCAAAGATTTTTTCGAATTTTTCAGGATCCACAATGAATTAATACCACAAGTATTGTGGTAAGACTGGATACCCTCTATGGCAGCTGTGAGTACAGAAGTTGTGAAAGAGGTTTGGGGTTACATTTTGCAGATCCAGCTATGTTGCGTTGTTTGTATGGATTCTTGTAGAAAATGAGACAAAATTTTCAGAACTGATCTAACCGTATAGTACTACATAATATAGGATAGAATTCTACAGTCAAGACATTTAACAGAATTCTACAAGAAATACGTTTGGCAGAATTCTACAGTCAAGACATTTGGCAGAATTCTACATTCAAGACATTTGGCGGAATTCTACAGTAAATACATTTGTCAGAATTCTAAACTCAAAAGATTTGGCAGAATTCTGCAGTGAAGATATTTGGCGGAATTCTACAGTCAAGACATTGGGCAGAATTCTACAGTCACGATATTCAGCAGAATTCAACAGTCAAGACATTTAGCAGAATTCTACAGTCAAGATATTTAGCAGAATTCTACAGTCAAGACATTTGGCGGAATTCTAGAATCAAGACATTTCACAGAATTCTACAAGAAATACGTTTGTCAGAATTCTACAGTCAAGACATTTGGCAGAATTCTACAGTCAAGACATTTGGCGGAATTGTACAGTCAAGACAATGGGCAGAATTCTACAGTCACGATATTTAGCAGATTTCTACAGTAAATACGTTAGGCAGAATTCTAAAATCAATACATTTAGCAAAATTCTACAGTGAAGACATTTGGCAGAATTCTACAGTAACGATATATGCAG
This sequence comes from Perna viridis, assembly GCA_037379345.1. Lineage (NCBI taxonomy): Eukaryota > Metazoa > Mollusca > Bivalvia > Mytilida > Mytilidae > Perna > Perna viridis. The sequence continues at coordinate 59,301,998 of CM074513.1, forward strand.
AATTCAACAGTCAAGACATTTAGCAGAATTCTACAGTCAAGATATTTAGCAGAATATTCTACAGTCAAGACATTTGGCAAAATTCTACAATCAAGACATTTAACAGAATTCTACAATCAAGACATTTAACAGAATTCTACAAGAAATACGTTTGGCACAATTCTACAGTCAAGACATTTGGCGGAATTCTACAGTCCAGACATTTGGCAGAATTCTACAATGAAGAAATTTGGCAGAACTCTACAGTGAAGAAATTTGGCAGAACTCTATAGTCAAGACATTTCGCAGAATTCTACAATCAAGACATTTGGCAGAATTCTACAATCAAGATATTTAACAGAATTCTACAAGCAATACGTTTGTCACAATTCTACAGTCAAGACATTTGGCAGAATTCTACAGTCAAGACATTTGGCGGAATTCTACAGTCAAGACAATTGGCAGAATTCTACAGTCACGATATTTAGCAGAATTCTACAGTCATGACATTTGGCAGGATTCTACAGTCAAGACAATTGGCAGAATTCTACAGTCAAGACATTTGGTAGAATTCTACAGTCACGATATTTAGCAGAATTCTACAGTCAAGACATTTGGCAAAATTCTACAGTCCAGACATTTGACGGAATTCTACAGTCAAGACATTTGGCAGAATTCTACAAGAAATACGTTTGGCAGAATTCTACAATCATGACATTTTACAGAATTCTACAAGACATAAGTTTGGCAGAATTCTACAATCAAGACATTTGACAGAATTCTACAGTTAAGACATTTGGCAGAATTCTACAATGAAGAAATTTGACCGAACTCTATAGTCAAGACATTTCGCAGAATTCTACAATCAAGACATTGGCAGAATTCTTTAAATCAGGAAATTTAACAGAATTCTTTAAATCAGGAAATTTAATAGAATTCTACCATGAAGAAATCTGGCAGAATTCTACAGTGAAGAAATCAGGCAGAACTCTATAGTCAAGACATTTCAGAGAATTCTAAAAGAAATACGTTTGGCAGTATTCTTCAATCAAGGCATTTGACAGAATTCTACAATCAAGACATTTTACAGAATTCTACAATCAAGACATTTGACAGAACTCTACAGTCATGACATTAAACAGAATTCATATTATTGTTTTGCCAGTTTCGTATACTTTTCACTAGACATTTATCATGATTTCACCATCCAACATCAAGTTGCAATAACATTCATACAAAGATATTATTTTCATCATAATACGCTGCCAGCTAGAAACCATCCATTCTAGCTTTTATCCGAATGTGTAATGGCACTCTTCCTAATTCTCCATACAATCAGGAGCACTTAAACTTCAATATTGTTATACCTAACTGCATATGGAAGTTTCTATAGCATAACAATTTCCAAAGCCTTTATCTCATGCATCGTACAACCATTGTGTAAAATAATTCAGGTTTCCTTTCTTCAGGTAATCTTTCTTGCTCTCTATTGCATCATTTGAAATTACCTTTACATGAAAATATGACAACCCAGGTTTTCACATTAATATGAGGAAGGTGAAACCTTATTTGTCCTTATGCATGCTAATATTGTCAGTCTTAAATATTTATGGGCGAAATGACAGGTCTGGTAAGGAACTGTGTGTTGTTATGGTCCGAAATGGTTTTGAGTCGAATTGACCGGTATTGATTACGTAATTTTCTTAAACATTCGAGTACCATGTTTTGACCATCCCTATCTTAGAAAAAGCTCAGATTCGATTTATATTTAATCATCGAAGCTAGCTTATGTTCCCTGACTGGTGTGGTCCTCAATCGCATTTACCGATGCTACTATTGTACTGTTTTCAAGCTTGCGCAAGGTGTAAAACCACTATTAAAAGTCCCATTACTTTCTATATTGAATTCAGCAATTTCTTTTTTTAAAGTTTAAAATGAACTTCAACAGATTTTATCATAGAGGGGAACCATTAAAGACTCTTTCATAAAATTTGCAGCATACCTTTGATGGCTTAACTCTAAGAATGAACGGTGAAGTGAAAGTAGACAGCTATTAAAATTAATACTTTCCTTATGGAAATTCGACAAATCGATGGGATTAAGATCTAGACTCTAAAAATTTTCTCTACATCACAGTTTAAAATTGTTGTATTGTACCTGACATGATAAACTTTCAGATGACACCCAGCGTGCATGTACTGGCTGAATCACAAAACAATATTTGTTTTTTTTTTTCACGAACTACTCACTAGTATGCGGTGCAGGCGACTGGTTCCCCTTAATAGTGACATTATAGCACAAACTGGATATTGATGCTTTTTCTGCCCATAAGTATGCATGACCTAGTTGATAATACAGTCATTTACGTGCCCTTCGGCAGCGTAATAAATGCATTTTTTTAAAGTTCACTAACCGCAGCATAATACGACCATATCCATTTGAACTCGGTTCACTTCAGGGGCCGATTCTGGCGAGGGCGTGTCGGGCGTGCGCCCACCCCCCCTAAAATTTGCAAAACATGGGTTGTCAGGGGTAGATTTAGGCGGTTTTAGGTTTTACCACAAAAGATATCTACATTGTACCACTCTAGAAAAATATTTCAAAAATTTAAGTTAAAAAAAATTTTCGCCTCGCTCCGCTCCGCAAAATTTTAACTGCGCCCCCTAATCTTAAATCCTGGATCCACCTCTGCATTTGAGGCTGGTGTTGACATAAATATTAGTTTAGGACGCACCTAACATATGTCTTTACACTTTATTATGGACATAACAACTCATTTAAACAAATAATTACGCAATATTTTGAAACTGAATTTAAGTAATATAAGGAAGGTGAAACCTTTTAATGATCTCAAAGATACATTAATTAAAAACACCTTTGATTATTTTTCAGCTCTGATTTGATATATTATAGATCATGTTTTAAATATGGTATTTCTGAAGTTGAAAAACGGAAGAGAGATATAGGATGTAAAGTTGTTTTTGGTACGAAAACGACTATGAGTTTTCTAAAGTGGAATAATCATAGAAAAATGTTCGAACAACTGCTTATCTAAAGCATGAGACAGAATATTCTCTGATGCAAGAGAAGTTTAATTCCATATTCCATGAAGTAAATTCTTATATCATTTATAAGAATCGGGAAAACGGTTTCGTATCTCCATTCTTACACTGGTATGTTCATAAGAAAAATGGGCAGAAAGCACGTTATATATATTCACGTTTGATTGATGGAGTACATCTTCCGATTTGAATTAGGAGACTGATTTTGTTTTGGAGGGGGATATGTCACTGTATGTTTAATTTTCATTACATATTATCATATCATACACCATACCCATCATGACGTATATCACCGACTTCTTATACTGTCGTATACATATCACTAACATTGCACGCTTGGCGCAAAATGAATTATGCGCACCCAGGCTATAATTCAGATATTTGCTCAAATTTGCGATAGAAATCTTTTTTATATTTTTTTATAAATTGCGAAAGTGCTTAGCAAGTTGGTCAGCCGTAGTGTTATTTTATTGTGTTTTCGGGTCGAGTATAATTGAGTTGTTGAATGTTTTCCGAAAGATGAATAAATATGTACAGTTTATTAATAAATATATTTGCAGTTTATACAGATTATAAATGGTTGTTGAAACTTGTCCTTGCAATTGAGATTTAGTCTCAGCCCCATATGCCCTGCGACAAATTTGCAAATTATAGACAAACGTTAAAATATAGTATCGCAAAATAAAACGATTATCTAATCCTAAACCAAAAAATAAATTATTAATGAAACTTTCAGTAAACTTTAGAAAAAAACTAAGAGACCTGTTTATCACAGGAACTCCCGCCTCATTTGTTATTAGTGATTTTTTTATTTTATTAAGAAATCTAATGTGTCTGAAAGACACTAATGCCCCCGCTCGCTAGATTTGCCAAATTAGGAACATGTTTATTCTTGTATGAAGACATGGTTTGCAGATTCAGAAATCCTTCCAAGGCTTGTGTTATTCATGGTCTGGGGATCAATTTGTGGATCAGAAATTCCTAAATATATGCATATCTACATATTGTATCCTGGCCACATAGTGTCATGAAATTCTGTTTGGTAGTGTCAGACTAGTTGTGATGAGAATAAGGGGACTGATGGACGACGTATTAATGGACACATAAAAAATGTTAATACTCCATAACAAATCCATAACTTCGTTGCTTGGGATATATTTCTGACAGAAATAACAAAGTCTAACTATCACCCAATTCCATAATATTTCATGAAAATCAAGATCCTTTGGCCCTGCACACCTTCATCATGTGTAGAAATACCCTGTAAAATATTTTAGATGTAGTTCAAAAACTGTACGAGGAGATAGCCGGAAAAGCCATATAGCCCTGTTTCTGAGTAATATGACAACGTGTAACTATCACCAATTTCCGTAATATTTCACGAAAATCGAAATCCTTTGGCCCTGCACACCTTCATCATGTGTAGAAATATCCTGTAAAATATTTGATGTTGTTCAAAAACTGTACGAGGAGATAGCCGGACAAGCTATGATCATGTGTAATCCGGAAGGACGGACGAAGGGACGGACAGGGGTAAATTAATATGCCCCCCGACAGTTTTTCGCGGGGGCATAACAATGCAAATTCACTATATCTGTAAGTATATTGCTTCGGCATTATATCGTCAGCTAAGTTAGGCTATACGGCAGTTAATGAAACATATAATGCCCAGTCGAGCTATGCCTGCATGGGTCGCACAATTCATTTCGCGCCAAGTGTGCAATGTTAGTAAGTGATATGCTATGTAAGAAGTCGGTGATACGTCATGATGGGTATGATGTATGATATGATAATATGTAATGAAATTACACATACAGTGACACTTATAACCTTCCAATATGGAAATTTGTGTAATGATAATTATACGGTTTTAATTGTCCTAAAGCATTATCCTAATTGTAACAGTCTGAAATGTCTATAGGCCGAAATGTTCGCCGGCATTCGTAAGGAATTATGGGTTGTCATGGTCGAATTGTCGGGTATAGGTCAACAGTATGGTTTTAATGAACTGCAAAACGTCTTATAAGATTTCTTTTATTTCATTTAATTCGTTTCATCCTGCTTTAATTTGTATCGTTAATTTTGTTTTTATTTCGTTTTGATTCATTTTTTCGAATTATTTCGTTTTGATTATTCTTTTTATCGCTTCTTTTCGTTTCGTTTTGTTTCGTTATCGTTTCGGAATTCTTAAGTACCCACAAATTATGGGTAATATTCATGACGTAACTTTCGTAAACATCTGGTACGAGACCACAATTATCTGCCTATAATGATATGGGATTTTTCAAAACATTTTTTGAAACACTTTCTTTCAGAATTTCTCATACTTTTTGTGCTCAAATGGAATTATAATTTATTTATATTATTATAAATAAAGTTATTTCTAATTATAATTGGAGTTATTTATAATTCATTATAAATATTTATAATTATTCATAAATATTTATAAATAGGCATTTTTGTCCACTTTGGATTGCCATGGACTTGAACAGTGCTTATTAAAAACTATTCAGGGGACAGGTTTTTACCCAAAAAAATAAGGTTATATAAAACACACATCTTTTATTAATTGTTCCAACAGATAAACAAGATAAAGGGTAGCAGAATTATTGCATTGTCTTCTATTCAGATTTTGGAAGAGAAAGGAGCGATACTCTGGTAGGGAATTCTATTTCATGAAACGACATCGGACATCCTGACCTAAGCTAAGCTATCAAATTCAAACTTTAATTATGAAGAATGAGAGTTGATTGTAAAAAAAATGTATGTCATCTCAGTGTTAGTTTTGGGATAGGGACGAGCTATACTCCTCACATCCTCTGACCCACAACTTTTTATTGAATAACTTTACACCTCACATCTTCTGACCCACAACTTTTTATTGAATAACTTTACACTTCACATCTTCTGACCCACAACTTTTTATTGAATAACTTTACACCTCACATTCTTCTGACCCACAACTTTTTATTGAATAACTTTACTTCGCACTTCCTCTAACCCAAAACTTAATTTGTGTTTGTAAAACGAAAGTTGATCTACGAGAAGTACGGAGCCCGCTGGGATACCACTTTTTACCGTCCGGGGAGGAGGGCGGTTTCTGAATTTAATACAGGATGTCACTATTATGGTAAGCAGGGATACTTACAACTAAAGAATACAATAACCATTACAATGTCCTTTTACACTAAAATACTGAAATATTTGATGATCATGAAAACATCCACAAAAAAGAGAGGTTTTTTGGAAATTCAAAACGAAAGTAGCTGAAAATTGTCAACGATTTTCCAAAAATGTGTGAAATGTGCACTGTCATCAAACAACTTTTTAGGACAACTTATAAATATATCACGAACATGGTATGTTTTATCTATCAGGATTTATATATATACACACGTGTGTACTATAAGATTAAATACAAATCTAGGTAGCGTAGATCTATTATAATGTACGATAAATAAAATGTATTTACCTTTGATATTGTTGTTAGACAAGTGTTACTGATACGGGAAGTTGATATATATTTCAAATGTTAAATAACCATACGTTGCGCATTTGTATCGACCTCGTCTATGTAACATTTCTTTGTGTTACTGTATCACGTTCCGTCACAGTTTCAGATCCTTAAAGGGACCGGGCATTATATATCTCCAGGGCCCATGAGGACTGGCAAAAAATAAGAGGGTACAAGAAAAAAAATAGTAATTTTTGAAGGGGTAATATATTTTCTAATTCATTGAACAGAAGGAGGTAATGATACTTAAAAGTGATCAAGCGCGGATCCAAGGACTGGCGTACCGGGCGTACGCCCCCGCCCCCTAAATTGGTAAGAAAAAAAATTTCACAAGTTTCACCCCATAATGTTTTGCCTTGCTTCGCACGGCATTTAATTCAATTAACGCCCCCCCCCAAACTCAAATTCTGGATCCGCCCCTGGTGATATCTTTTTCACACATGATCATATGATACAATAAATATTTATGCCAGAATGTTTCAGCGTTGTCTTATGTTTCCATCCAATACATCTATCACTGTATAATAAATTCACATAATCTGTATTCACATGATTGAATAAAGGTTGCATAATTATTGTCCCTTTGATATATTCCCAATGTCCATTCTTACTCTATATACATGACTATAAATATAAGATGATTTGGGGTGTTACCATTGTCATGTAAAATCTACAAGTTTAAACAATGACTGCCATAGCTATATATATATAAAACGGATTTTTTGTTAACAATAACACAATAAAAACTGATAAAACCCCATAATGTAAACTTTCAAATAGATAACAAATCCTTATATAATGGAGTTCCATTAACAATGTAATTCTAATAAAACTTAATTCATTTTAGATGAGCAGTATATATGTATGTACACGGTTCCAGTTCTTGAAGTGGGACTTTTAACCATCAACTTAATAGTGATAAATTAAATCGACTAGAATTCAACCGTGTTTTGCACGGTTGAATTCAAGTCGATTTAATTTGATACTTTTAAGGTTATGGTTAATAGTTTTCATTTACCATCGATCTCTACGTGTTGGTCAAGATATGAGGCTGATCAAATATTTTATTGTAGTGATACTTGATTTCAATATATATTCCTTAATTGTTTTCAGGCGATCTGAATAAATAAAAACCCCCCAAAAATAATTTATCTATATCAGTTCACGAAGAAGCACACACATATCGTTTTTGTCCTTACTTAAATTCTTGCAATAATTAAATCGTTTTTGAATGGCTTTTGCTTTTGAAAGGTATTTCTATCTTTGCTAGTTGTCATGTAAAATTATTTTCTATAATCAAAATACACAGTTTATGAACTGGTGAATTACGTTACAATGAAGTAAATTACGTTACACCGTAATATATGCCAATGCTTAATTTATATATCATACATAGCAATATACTATTGTAATAACATCTTACCAGTACATGTATTCTCCGTTTCTAAGTTAAATTAAACTGAAAATTAATAATATCTAAATAACTGTACTTACTAGAAATTAAGGACACCTATGACTAAAGGGACAGTTTACATCAGGAACGGCTTTAAAATTGTTCCCGCGTCACAACTTCGTTTCTAAAGATGCCCGTATGATAGGCGATGTCACTAGTTAATTTGTTCAGCGAACAGTATTTTGTTTCCGTTTAAAAGAAATTACCGTAACGTAGTTCACTGTAACGTAATTCATGGACTAGTACTTTACCAAAGATGTGAAAAAATATGTAGCACCTGAAAAATCTGCTAAAGAGTCATTTATGACTGACATTGGTGTGTGTATAATTAGGAATATGGAAAGTTTGCTACTACCATTAACAGATGCAAGAGACACCGTAAAGTAATTCACAATTAAATGCACATTGGAAAAAAAAAAGATAAAAATCATGTATTTTTTCAATAAAAACATTATCCTTTACGTGTGAATCATTCATTTTCTTATTGTTTATTATTTTTATGTATTTTTTTCCTCACATAAACTTACCATATGTGTCAGTTACATTTTCATTACAGCTTCAGGAAAATTGTAACGTAAATCACTGTGTTTCATGGGATATCCGTATTATGTGGAAAAAAAAATAAATCGTTTTCGATGTAAAAATAACTGTTAAAATTGTGTTTTCTAGCCATTTTTCCCTAGAAAGCTTGTTGGGCGTTCTTCATTTGGAGTATTTTATATTTTTCTATGTATTTTTTTAGGGGAACCCTAATTTGTGACATAGGGTTTTTGTCGATTGAGTCTTGGATATTTATCGTTTTTATTCAGTGAACGGGATCCATGCCCCGTAAACTATGTTTTTACTATCTGGCATAACCCTGATAGTAAATTGAATCCAAAACTTATCAGGAAATAGCTTTTTGTTTTTGAAAATAGCTTGTGACTACGAAAGATTTTGGCTTTGGCGCACTTTCACTGAATTTGAGTGACAATGTAGTTGTTTAGTCTTTGCATATTTGGTTTTCATTGTATTCTGAGTTTGGTATCACTACAATGACAATGAGAAGTGTTGCTTACTGCATGCAACATGGCTAGTAACCGTGAGAAGTGTTGCTAATTGCATGCAGCATGGCTAGTAACCGTGAGAAGTATTGCTAATTGCATGCATGCAGCATGCCTATTAACCATGAGAAGTACTGCTAACTGCATGCAGCATGGCTAGTAACCGTGAGAAGTTTTGCTAACTGCATGCAACATGGCTAGTAACCGTGAGAAGTGTTGCTAATTGCATGCAGCATGGCTAGTAACCGTGAGAAGTATTGCTAATTGCATGCATGCAGCATGCCTATTAACCATGAGAAGTACTGCTAACTGCATGCAGCATGGCTAGTAACCGTGAGAAGTGTTGCTAACTGCATGCAACATGGCTAGTAACCGTGAGAAGTATTGCTAATTGCATGCATGCAGCATGCCTATTAACCATGAGAAGTACTGCTAACTGCATGCAGCATGGCTAGTAACCGTGAGAAGTACTGTTAACTGCATGCAGCATGGCTAGTAACCGTGAGAAGTGTTGCTAACTGCATGCAACATGGCTAGTAACCGTGAGAAGTGTTGCTAATTGCATGCAGCATGGCTAGTAACCGTGAGAAGTATTGCTAATTGCATGCATGCAGCATGCCTATTAACCATGCGAAGTACTGCTAATTGCATGCATGCAGCATGCCTATTAACCATGAGAAGTACTGCTAACTGCATGCAGCATGGCTAGTAACCGTGAGAAGTGTTGCTAACTGCATGCAACATGGCTAGTAACCGTGAGAAGTGTTGCTAATTGCATGCAGCATGGCTAGTAACCGTGAGAAGTATTGCTAATTGCATGCATGCAGCATGCCTATTAACCATGAGAAGTACTGCTAATTGCATGCAGCATGGCTAGTAACCGTGAGAAGTGTTGCTAACTGCATGCAACATGGCTAGTAACCGTGAGAAGTGTTGCTAATTGCATGCAGCATGGCTAGTAACCGTGAGAAGTGTTGCTACCTGCATGCAGCATGACAAGTAACCGTGAGAAGTGCTAAACGAATGAGCAAGTCATTTAAGACAAGTTAAACGACGGTAGGTGTCAATAAAGTCGTAGAAAATATTTTTATTCAAATTTTAACAGTATGTTATTTATGTGACGCCGAGTATAGTGTTCTTTTCTTTTTTCTTTACTTTCACTACCCAGTCGGAAAGCACCATTATAGAAATATTATCTATAGACAGATGAAATGCCACCGAACCAAAAATATTAGCTTCAATGTGTTCATTTTCCAAAAAACACCTTTTAAATACAAACATTTTTACAGTCACTATGATCCGCAGTGTGGTATTTACTAATATTATCCAAATAATTAAAAATAACTTCAATGATTTAAATCAAAATAACTAAGGGCAAAATATACAAGCAGTGAAGCTACTTACAGAAATTTTTCAGTTTTCACGGTACTTTTCTTTGAACAAAAGGTAAACTACCACTGATTTTATATCATTTAGGCGGAAGTTCACTGATCACTTGTTGTGCAACTTGGAACACATTTTTGAAAAGTACAAAACGAAAATAGATTTAAAGGGTCCTGACTAATAAACGGAACGGAATGAGGAAATGGAAAATGCGATGAAAGCTGAAAATGTTTCTCTAAAATAGATGGAAGAATGATACAGCTAAGCCATAGTTATTCTAGTAAAAAGTAATTCGTTTAATATACATCGCATGCCTGAATGGCATGCTTTCTACACGTTTGTAAACAGACAGTGATGTATTCAATTCATTGTAAGCCTTGTTCTTCAAAAAAGACTCCAAGAGAGGGTATTTTCTAGACCATGGTTCCTTTAAACCCTTGACAGTTTCAATGCAAAATAGGGGAGATACTTAGCTATATTTCACTGGTGGTCGGATAAATATCACATCATACTTGCGATTATCGGATTTTACTCACATTTAATGTGACGGGACAGGACATGCTTATCTTTTCGTGATCAACAAATGTCACCTCATAATGTTGCGAGAGTTTATGTCTCTATCAAATCGTCCTTCTATTTTGATGCTTCGGTATTCGTTTCTCTCGTTATCAAAGTTTACTAACTTACGCCATCCAAAATGATTATGACCATAATTGCGCGGTATACAAGATAGAAAGGGGTAGCCAGCGTGGAGGCTTTATGCGAATTCTGGTGTGAAGATATTTAAGGCTATTTTCCACTTAATTTGTCCAAATGGAATATAAGATAGGGTAATCATCCTTGCTCACGTCATCGTCTCCCAAACAGGATCGCAATAAGGAAATATACAATACATGTATCCTTTATTTTACGAGCTTTATGAACAGATCGCGAGGGTTTACCGTGGTAATCTGACTGTTTCGAAGGGAGTACAGATAAGTAAATTTATACTTTCGGCTATGTTCATGCATTGTTTTTATCCTGCAACCACATTTTTTTTTAAATAAAACATGCGAATTTTGTCCATAATAGTTCTTTTTTTTCAGCAATTTTATTAGCGCGGCGGTCGTTGTGGGCACCTTTAAACTCGTTACCTGTCTCCTGTTTTTATACGTTGCTCATAACTGAAAAGTAACCAGGAGACAATATTGTGCAGTGTATGAATAAAACTTTGCACTATTTGACACCCTTCATTTGTATATAAAATGGCTAGTTGCAGGATAAAAATTCTGCTTTCCGTTCTATTTTGCAATACACACGTTTTAGATCCCCCTTCGCTGAAAATTTCCAGTGTTTCACGCATTTCCGGAAAACCAATATTAAATGTTGTGTTGCACATTCAGATGAATACACAGATAAAGGGGAGAATTTTGACCTTGTTGTTAAAAACATACTCTAATCGCAAGAACATGTTTTATACTATAGGTCTACACAAGAAAGGTCTCCCGTCCAACTCGGTTTCTTGGAAGTGATATTAGTTTTTTTTCTTAAGCAATACATACAAGATATAACATGCATTTTTTATATTATTTCAAAACACAGATAATTACATATACAATATTAGAGTCAAAATAAATATAGCACATGAGACTCAAGTATACGAGGCTTGAGGACGGGGCAGAATGCGAGGGATACTACGTATGTAGACACTATTTTTGACAGCATCTTAATGCATTTTGTTAAATCTTGCAATGAAAAGCGATTTTGTTTTAAATATAGGTATAATTTGTTTAATGTCACTCCCAACGCGTGGGAAATCCCCTGCTTCATAGTAATTTCGAGTACAATAAAAAAAATGTACATGTACATAAATACAACTGTATATCTCACACCTCATATTTCAAGTCCAGAAAGTCCAAAAAAGGGGGGGGCTCCAGTGATTTGCACAGAAGGTCTGCAAAAAATTCCCAACAATGTTAGAACTGTCAAATTTCCGAAGCAAATTTTTGGTTTTGGTCGTTCCCTCCGCGGGAATCGAACTCGTACCGCTGTGACATCTTTGGCAGCACTGCCTGCACAAAGTCCAGCCCCATAGACCACTCGGCCAGCTAGGCTATATAAGAATATAGCTTTCTCTAGCCGGGTCATTTCTCCTCGTAGGGTTAATCTAGGGTAGTAACTTAGTACAAGATGTATGGTAGTACATGGTAGCTCTTTTAGGCGTTATTATGTAGGATAGAGGATCAAGTTGACGATACATGTCACAACAAATCATATACAAACGTCTCAGAATGTGACGACTCTATTCGCTACAATGCTCCATCGGATCAAATTGATACAGGGAAGTGATTGCTCGAGTTAACATATAAATCTATGACTTTAAGATACATTTGTCAGACTTGTCATTAAAATCAGTATGTGAAAACCGGGAAATGTTATTTTTTAAATATTAATTTAGATAACATATTTACACCAAAATTAGCCGTGATGAATTCTTGCTGCATCGCATTGTATATTGTAATAAGCTGTAGCCGGTAGCAATCTCAGTAAGAATTTCTGTCGAAGTGACACTTTAAGTCATCAACAGTACGAGACAGAAAGACATTCCACACTCAGTTGATTTCGCCGGATTTCTTTGATTAAATAAGGACGCTAAGCTTGCAATTATATGGTACTTGGTTAAAACCTTAGAGACAGATCGGTCGGTTCGTAGAAATAAAAGAAACTGAAATAATGAAGACATTTGTCATCATTAAGGCGGATCGGATACTCAATCAACACGGAAGTGATCTCTTTTCTAGACGATAACGCTTCAGAAATATGGCCAAGTTTCGTGAAACATATTTTTTTGTTTTTATTCAAGTCATCAGTCAGCTATTATTCCACTATAACAATACAAACCGATGTTTCTGGGAGAGCGACAATTTCTATCCGTTTACTGGATGCAGAGCTCCATGAATTCTGTAATTAACCATACAGATACAAAGGATATACTTTTCCATTGTTTATATGTAATATTACACTGATTAAAACGAGCATTCCAATTCCTAAAGAAGTTGTTTAATTATATTTCATGGTTATTAAAAAAAGAAATCGAAAGACCAACATGAAGCTATTAGAAAATGTTGTTTAACGACATAAGAATAGCGACCCCAAGAGTGTATGAATGTTCCATACCATACAGAAGATTAGGACAATACGCGTAGGGTCCGGGCCATAATTATATTTAGGTTCCATCAGATCGGATGAGTAACGGTCTGGACAATTAACCGATTGTGACAACCGTTTCCTTCAATTTTTATTTTCAAAAAATAATATTTTCAAAATGAAGTTATCATGTACATGCAACTGGTGACAGATGTTACCTATACGCTACAGACCCAATATCTCACACACCAAAGGGAATACGTTGCCTTCGTGAAGATAGAATATCCATTTAAATCAAGCCTTCAGACCAAATAAGTCTAGGACCTAATCATGCTGAAATAATAAAAGACATTAACAGAGGAGACTTTATAGAATGTTATGATCAGATTCATCGTCACGCAGTTTATTTACTATGGACGCATAAACGAAGCAATATAAATGCACAAATATAAATAAGAAGATCCGTTTTTATTGTGTCAATGAAATAGTTTGTCACCGAGCGACAGTAATCAATTTGTTGCCGGAACAGAGGGGCTTCTTTTGGTTCTTCCATCTGTATTTATAATATAAACATTGAATGTGTCCAAGATCGTCCGGTTTATAAGTTAGGGAAAATTGTAGACAGAGAAAATAATAATATTTTGCAGCGTACACTGTTCTGATGAATTTAGAGTGAATAATAGTTTCTGTCGATACATAGGGATTATGGATTCAACGTTAACCAACATATAACTCAGAAATCGAGATATTTTGACAAACTGACAGGAAAATGAATTAATTCGACGGAGATTAGCATTGAACATTTTAAAGATTTTTTAATCTTCTTGCCATATGAACATGATTATTAGCCTGTTCTGCTGTAGTTTTCACGTGTATTTTGTTGTTGGTGTGATGTTACCAGATGAACAGAGGCTTGTCAATGAACTGTTCAATAAGTCTAATTATGACAATACCGTTAGACCAGTGATGAATGCTTCCTATAGTGTTGAAGTCAAGTTTGGATTTACATTAATCCAGATTATGGACATGGTAAGTCCAGCTCATGTTAGTTAATGTATATTCTTAGGTTATGATAGTAACCTACCTTTGATACAAGTTAGTACCAAGAATCAATAACTAAAGAACAAAATCGGGCTTACGGTGTATTAAAATAGTCCAGGTAAACTATTAACACGTTATAAATGCTAAACTAGTAACAAATAATAAACGCAAACCAGTAGCATGTTAGCATATCATAAAAGTCAACCTAGGAATACTTTATAAAATGCAAACTAGTATCATGTAAAAAAGTCTAACTAGTAACATGTTATAAAAGGCAAACTAATAACACGTTATAAAAGTCAAGCTAGTACATTGTAACAAGTTTTAAAAGGCAATCTAGTAAGTTAACATGTAACAAAAGTCTAACTATTAAAATGTTGTAAAATTCAAACTAGTAACGTGTTATATCAGGTTAAATAGAAAAAATGTTATAAAAGGCAAAGAAGTAAAACGTAATAAAAGTCAAACCAGTAACACGTTATAAAAAGGAATAGTAGAAACACGTTATAAATGGTAATTAGTAACGCGTTATAAAAGACAAAGTAGTAACACAGTACAAAAGGTAACTAATATCACATGTTATAACAGTCAAACTACTAACACGTTATAAAAGGCAAACTAGTAACACGTTATAAAAGGCAAACAAGTAACACGTTATTAAAGCCGTGCTAGACCATTGTAACACGTCATAAAAGGCAAACTAGTAACACATTATAAAATGTATACTTGTGACACGTTATTGAAAGCAAACTAGTACAACATAATTAGAGACAAACACGTAATAAAACCCAAACACGTTTTAAAAGGTAAACTAGTAACATGCTTTTAAAGGTCAGCTAGTAACACATAATAAAGGATAAACTAGTAACACGTCATAAAACGTTAACTAGTAACACGTTATTAAAGGCCAAGCAAACTAGTTACACGTCACATCACACTCGTGCAAATCGGCAAATCGGCTTATAGAATGCTGAATGTCGAGCGAACGGGCAGTGGAAGGATGGGCAGAACATTTTTCTCAGCAACTACAGTAACCTGTTTATTGAGCAGGCGTATTTATCAACATTTCCGGTCGAATGCGTACTTTACGGCAACCCGGTCATTTCGGTCTTTGAACCATTTTTACTCAATATCCTTAGACATGTAGAGTATGTAATCAGCTTGCTAGATAAATTTTATTTCAATTGTTAATGCTTTCTCGCTCTCACTAGAGATTTTGCCGTGAACTGTATTTTTCTAGAAACTAGGTTTTTTTTTTAGTTGAGGTTGGAGGTGAAGAAGATTCTTATTTATTTTGATTAATACAGGTGCAGATATCCTGATAGTTTGGAAAAGTTCAATGCAATTGGGTCATTTTGTTCCAAAATATGCAAGAAATTATCGATTATCTACAAACTAAATGGGAGAGGATAACAACCATTCGACCCCTTTCGCTCCTCCACTAGTAAAAAGGTACCCGGTACAATTGATTGTCCTATGGTAAATGTTTCATGTATTTCAGGGCGAGAATATTTGTCTTCCAATCGAACAGACCCTACTTTGTACGTTGATTCTGATGACCCGCAGGTAGACATATTTGTTCCATTAATTGTACTGTAAAAGTTTCCACTGTTTTCACTGTGTACTATACTAGTATTATGAATCGTTACTTTTTCATTCTCATTCATAACTTCAAATAAGTCTTCGTTTTAACAGGAAGAAGTAAACCAAGTTTTTGTCACAAATGCCTGGCTAGAGCACGTAAGTTAGTATACAAATTAATGGCATACTTTTTAAAATGTTTTATTACCATGAATTTGAATCGGCCTAACAAATGGAAAAGAAAAATAAAAGAGTGTACGAAAAAAGAAAACTGTTGTCTCAAATTAAAGTCGACTTTCGATATGATATTGGAATCATCCAAATTGTGTATTGTGTTGTTCAGATCCATATCCAAGAAATTAAGTTTGAGGACCAAAATTCTCCGATGTATCTAAGAAGACGACGTCCGGTATTATTTGTGTGAGAACCCTTGTATACATGATTACAATAACAGCTCCCCTTCTAGTAAACGATAACATATCACTTCATTTTATAAAGTTAGTGACGGAACCATTCAGAGGATGAAACATGTATTTTGTCTGTATAAAAGTAATCAGAAAGCGATGTTATATCCATCATAATTTCTTACTTCTGTCAGCTTGAATACATTTGTTCTAATGGTATGTCAAAACTAATCTCTGATGTCTTAAAATCTTTTGTATTCGATGCATTTTCTATGAATGATATATTTGTATAGGTGAATTATTGATTGGGCTGTACAGTTTTGCATAGCCACTGAACCAATAATGCATCACGGAACTGTCTTAACGTTAACGGTATAAATGTTTCACTTGTTGTGTACTATTTTTATTTCCCTCTACCAACGATACTGAAGCGCTGGAAGGACGAGAGAATGGGATGGAACGCATCACAATATAATAACTTGAAGGTTTTACGAATACCAGCCAGTAAGCTCTGGTTACCTGATATTGTGCTATATAATAAGTAGGTATAAGATAAAAAATATTGAAAATATCATTAAAAATCTACCCAAATATTGAAATTATAATGATCAAAATACATATTTACAACAAGAGTCACTCAATGATCATTACACTTCTAAAGTTTTTATTTGATAATTAGATGTATATGTCTTTCCGTTTGTTCACAACTGAAAACCACTAGAACTATTTAATGAAACGCGATACTTGAGTGTAAACCACACGAGTCAGACTTATCTTTGTTAAATCTATATAGCTCACAAGAAGCCACGTGGGTTCGTATAATGGTTCTTTTTATTACTTGCAACATACACTATACAATTTGAGGTTTTATACATAAAGAGATACATAAATAACATCACGCCTATCCTAAATAGGATCGTTTTGCAAGATCTGTCAATACAAGGATTTACGACCTTGATGGATTGTATACAAATTATTTTGTGTCACATGAGACTGAACACTTAGGCACACTAATTACAAACTTCTACGTAAAGATGACAAAGAGCGAATTAATCATGTCTATAAAATGGAATTTATTTTCTTTTAAGTTTTTAACTGGCTAGTCGATTACTGTCTTCCTTAATTTCGGTTCAAGAAAAAAAACTTCACATTAAAGTCGATATTTTGTAATACCGGGTACGAAAATTATATACAATGCTAAAAATAAGTTACTTATAATCTTTGACAAAGACAAAGCTGAAATTGCATGATCATCTTTAAAAAAATCACAGACACACACACAAAAACACAACTCACAAAGAAAATGTTCTTCCCAACTTGAGAAATAATGAGAATGTTTCGTTTCAGTGCCGATGACTATACAAACGGTTTCATGCCCATTAATGCTATGATTCATCATGATGGTTGGGTGTACTGGTCTCCACCTGCCAGACTTCGCAGCTCCTGTAAAGTTGATATCACTTTATTTCCATTTGACAGACAGCATTGCAAACTTAAATTTGGTTCTTGGTCATATCCAAAAAGCCAAGTAGATATGGTTGCTCTTCAAGAAGCCGTAGATCTTCACGAATATACAACAAATGGAGAGTGGATTTTGTCTCAACACAAGATAGTTAGGAATGAAATTAAATACCCGATTGGAGACGATATCTACCCGGATGTTACAGTAGAGTTTTTAATCCACAGGAGGATTTTGTATTATATTTTAAATATAATTTTCCCCTGTTTCTGGTTAAATGTTCTGAGTGTTTTAACCTTCTGTCTCCCTCCTGATGCTGGCGAGAAGATCACTCTCAGTATAACTGTTCTGTTGTCATATTCTGTGTTTATGTTATTAGTAGCAGAGAGTATGCCTCCAACTTCCGAGTTTGTTCCACTGATAGGTGTGTTTTCTATGTGTAATATTCTGTTCAGATTTTATTCAAAAACGTGACAAACTCTTTGTCAAACATCATTGACATAGCGAAAGGCGTTTTCCATTGTATTTAATGTAACAAAACAATATTAGGAAAGCTAAATTATAAATATTTTCATTGATTAGTGAACCATTCCGATGTTAGACAAAGCAATAAACAATAAACTATGCGTCATGTGTCTCCCTCCTTGTACATGTAAGAGTCATTAATAGTCATACTAATACATACGCTTATTTGCGGATAAGTGCGACAATATTTCCGTAACGAATATGGCGTTTCCGTTACGATTCTGTATGTTATTGTCAAAAGAAGATCTTTTTGTACATATACACCTTGGCAGATTGATTTTCTTTCCGCTTGCATTTGTTAAGCCTTACAAAAGTAGATGATTCTGTTTTTTTTTTTTTTTTTTTTTTTTTTTTGGTAATACCACGTATGTATTTTCTTCTAGTCAATATACCGCCTATCACCCCTGTTTCTCTTTACATTTATTTACATTCAACGTAATCATGATAGTTTGGAGATCTTATTTATGACGATTCTGGGTCTGTTATTTTTAGGAATTTATCTGACAGTATCGATGGCAGTTGCCTCTGTAGCAGTTATACTGACAGTCCTGGTGATGAAGCTTCATCACTGTTCTCCAAAACAGAAGAGAGTACCCAAGTGGGTAAGAATCGTGGTCCTAGGAATTCTGGCTAAAGTTGTGCGCTGCGACTGTGTCACTGGAGTTAGATCATTGAAACGCGAATATCAAATACAGAAACACAAAATGTCTTTTAAACACGATGAACAACAGCCAGCACCAAGATGTAAACTTCTCCGTGATATAGGCCAAAGGGAAGTAACTCGTGATATAGGCCAAAGGGAAGTAACTCGTGATATAGGCCAAAGGGAAGTAACTCGTAATTCTAATGAGAGTTTAAGTGATAGTGAAATTTCAGAGGAATCACTTATGAATGGTTACCAGTTCTCGTCCGGTATCAGAAAAAGCATAGATAATTCTGAAATTCCCTCAACCTATGACAAAAACAATTCTATGCTATATAGCACAGTATCAGAAATATCAAAATACTTGAGATACCTAGTGATAAAGAGCGATTATAACGATTCTGAAGAGGATATTATATCAGAATGGAAACAAGTAGCTTTGGTAGTTGATCGCCTTTTGTTTTGGACATTTTTATTGATAACAATGGTCTCTACTGTCGTTATATTAGTTTTAGTGCCCGTTTCTGCCTACAGCGAGCTACAAGGATGGTAGAGGTGCTCACACATGCAAGACATTTCACTATACGAAAAATTAACTACATATAGTCTTATAATATCTTAAATACATATGAAAAACCTACTGTACAAATTCATATCTAACTGTTTAGAAACAAGTAAAAAAATGATGCCATAAAATACAAGTCCCCATTTATTGTAATTGAAACTGCAAGTTATACATATATCATCTGTATGCATATGAACTCATTAGTGTCATTTTGTTAGGTTTAAAACCACTAATAAAGGTTCCATTACTTTCTATGTTGAATTAAGCAATTTTCAAGGTCCCAATCTTTTTTAAAGTTTGTTAAAATGAACTTTAACAGGTTTTATCATAGGGGGGACCTTTTAAAGACTGTCTCATAAAATTTGCAGCATACCTTTAATGGTTTCTAAGAAAGAACGGTGAAGTGAAAGTAGACAGGTACTAAAAATACTACTTTCCTTTTGGATGTTTGACAAATCAATGGGCTTAAGATCTAGACTCTGACAAATTATTCTCTACATCAGAGTTCAAAACTGTTGTATTCAGTGTGTACCTGACATAAGCTTTCAGGTGATACTCAGTTTGCATATACTGGGTAAATCACAAAAAAATATACAATGCATCCTAAGAACTACTTTGTTTTTTACGGACTACTTTCTGGTATGCGCAGGCGACTGGTTCCCCTTGATAGTGGTATTATACCTGGGGCCAATAATATTATTTGTATTTGAAGAAGTACATTTTTCTATGGCATAAGCATTAAAGTGTTATTTGATATTTTGATCTTTACTTACGTAAGGAACAGACCTTAACTAACGTCATTCTCTTTTGACACTCTTTCAAATTTTGAGACAAACCTTATTCGTTATAACTTATCTTGGCTTACAGCAATAAAACCAACAAACTCAAGCCAAATAAAAAAAAACAATAACTCTAAGTCCCAATCTCATACTCAATCTATATAATTTTTATCTCTAAAGTGCAACGAACGAATAACAAACTAAGATCGAGATGTCGTGTGGTCTGTAACTGTTTCTGATTAAGAAATAAAACTGAATTAGGTTTTTTACATGACTTTATCACCATGTGCCTGAACATATACTGTCTGCAAACAGTACGGGATATTTTCCGACATTCATGTATACATGAATATGTAAACCAGAAGTGGCGAGAGCAATACACAAGCAGTCGGTCGAATGCTGGAAGCAAAAGGGGTCCAATAAGGTGGTCCTTGTGTGGATCTAATCTTCCAGACTTCTTACAATTAGGCTTCCAGAATAGGTCATGTTGCTGCAAGATTGAAGTCATCACTACAGAAGTTTCGTGATCGTCATCATGAACTAATGGATCTTTACGGTGCATGTATCAATCTGCATCATGAGAACTGATTTGTTCAACGTGTCATAGTTTTCCTTTCCTCTTTCGTCTATCCCGGACTTGACTTTTATGAGTAACTCGGCGGGTGTTTCTAGAAAAGCAGAGGACGCTTACTCAATCTGCTTCATGCTCACAGTTTCAAGTCGGGTCCGACTTGCTCGTTGACTTTTGTTTCTTTGTACTTATTATTTTTTTATTTATGGCAAGCCAAAGTGGACAAAAATCAATATTTTGTAATATTAGAAAATAGTTTTTAATATTACAAAATATTTTTTTTTAATAATAGAAAATATTTCTTAATATTAGAAATACAATTTGTAATATTAAAAATTCATTTTCTAATTATCAAAATTCCTGATTTAGTAATATTACAAAATATTTAAAAAAATCATTTTTCAATATTAGAAATCACTCATATTTGTCCACTTTGGCTTGCCATAGTTATTTTATGTTCTTTGTTTTTATTTATGTGTTTCTGTTTTCTCCGTCTGGTCTTTGTCCTTCAATTTGGATTACATTCTTTTGATTTCCGCTATATCTCGGTTGCCTTGATTTCTGGTTCTACAGTATTTAATGGCTGAATGGTAACATTTGACTATAGGACAGTTAGAGAATGCTATAAAATAAGGGGAAAACTGTAACGAATTAAAAGATATTATGTTAGTAACGCGTAACTATTTTTGTTGTTGTTGTTCTTCGTTAGTTTTGCAATATTCGTATACACACGGAACTTCTTAATATATGTTAATCCGTACATCCAAAACTTTGGAACGAAAGTTCTAAATATCTGATAAAATTGTATCATATCCTTTCCCTTCGCTAAATAGCGCCAATAGCTTTAGTGACTCAGTTCAAGTTGAATCCCTTAAGCCCGTCAGGCTTAGTCAAATTCTGACAGAGATAAAAGTTTTCAGCATAAAATATGAGATGTGATATGATTGCCAATGAGATAGTCATCCACCAAATGGCAAGGAAAGGACAATTAAACTTCTACAGGTCACCAAACGACCTTTAATCAGGGACATATTTAAAGCCCATAAACCAAGGTGTAAAACGCCCCCCAAATAAATGATGTGAAACTATTCATAAAAGACGAAAATCGACCTAATCTATACATACATTGTCAAACAGAAAAACGTAAAATGAATGTCTGAGTTTCCTTGCTGCATGTTATTTTCTCGAACAAGGCGACGAAATATTGATATGTAGTTTGACCGTCTCTTGTTATGGTTGGGTATAAAATTTGCAGGCTATGATATGTATTGTTTTAGTATATCGTCTACTGTCTGTCGTATAATGTCTGTCAAATATTGTCCGTAGTATGTCGTCTGTCGTTCGTGGTCTTTTGTTTGTTATCGGTCGTCTTTCGTCGGCTAATGACTGTTTTCTATTGTCTGTCTACATCGTGTTGTATATTGGCTGTTTTCTTGTTTCTGTCTATAACATGTGGTCTATTGGGTGTCATCCTGGTTTGCATACATTTAATTACCATACTAGTTAAATAGTTAAATAAACAAAAAAGACAATGGGTTCATACACCTTGAAGACCTATAGTTTGTTTTAAATATGTACAATGAAATGCATAATATTTTTTTTACCTGCAGAAAATATATGTTGGCATTCTGTTGATTTTTGTTTTTGTATTGATTGCATGTTTTATTTAATGTGTACATTTGTCTTTCATTTCTAATAATCCTATAAAAAATAAGTAAAACATTATTTTTTAATAAATATTTTTAATAACAAAATCAACAACACAAGATAAGGGACAAGACAATTCATTTTCAGACAGCTTGAATCACAACAAATATAATAGATAATTTGCATGTACTAAGAATACATATACAACATTTAAGACCCATTGTATCAGTTGCAGCATTAAAATAAATATAAAATCAGCTTAAATTATCAGAAATGACAAAGCATGAAATATATTACAATGTTTGTATCGTATAAAAGTTCACTAATTAAGATGCAGTAAGTGAGAAGCGGCATCTGCGTAGTCTGTCACAGTCATAATCCGCTGCTGATATCTGTCTTTGAGTTGCTGTAGTTGTGTGTTGATGCGTCGGTAAACTGGTCTTTTGGGTGAACGAGCTCCTCCAGCTGAGTACTGGATCACTGTAATATCTGTCATGGCCTGGGTAGTCTGTAGTAAGTAAATTATCTCGTAGATGTTTGGGTGAGCATGTCGGACTTTTTTCTTGATTTTGTTGTGCCAGCCCTCTAAATGGTTTGTAGTGCGAGGTCCTTCTGTCTGGTAGTGGTTCCATAAAAATCTGTTGTTCTCCACCCAGTGTTCGGTAACGTAGTCGGTAAATGTAGTAGTATCGTAATTAATTATAATTATGATTATAATTAGCTATGGTGCTGAATACTTGTTCAGCATGTTTAGCTTGCATATGGGAATACAGTTGGCTTGGAAGCTTAACATTAAGGAATGTAATAAATTTCAACAGACATTAATTAAGGATAAACTATAAAACTAACTTTACAGTTTTAATTTTTTTTATTTCATTAAGTTCATAATTTATTATGTAAATAATTGTATTTTTGTACTATAATCCCAATATTGACAACATGTACAAAAATAAAATATTAAATAATGAAATATTTCATTTAAAACATCATCAAGTTTATTTTGATATTCTCATAACAATATCTTAAGATTTTAAGTACAATTCTTCAGATAAAATACAGGTGCAATTAAGGTGACCGCGTCTTGTCATTTCAAACTTTATCTATCATGTCTTGTCATTTCTAACAGTATGTACCCGCGTCATGCCATTTCTAATTGTATGTACCTACGTCGTGTCATTTCTTACTGTATGTATCCACGCCATTCCATTTCTAACAGTTCTAACTGTATGTATCCACGTCATGTTATTTCTTATTGTATGTATCCGCATCATGTCATTTCTAACTGCATATATCCGCGTCTTGTCATTTCAAACTGTATCTATCATGTCATGTCATTTCTAACAGTATGTACCCGAATCATGCCATTTCTAATTGTATGTAACGGCGACATGTCATTACTAACTGTATGTATCCATGTCATGCCATTTCTAACTGAATGTATCAGTGTCATGCAATTTCTAACTATATGTATCAGTGTCATGCAATTTCTAACTGTATGTATCAGTGTCATGCAATTTCTAACTGTATGTATCAGTGTCATGCAATTTCTAACTATATGTATCAGTGTCATGCAATTTCTAACTATATGTATCAGTGTCATGCAATTTCTAACTGTATGTATCAGGTGATTTGAAATATTTGAACGAATATAAAGATTTATTTAAGATAATATTTGTTTAATAGCATAAAACTAGGTAACTGTAACTAGTCATAGGCATTTTGATAGAAAGTTTGTGAATATGATAGACAATAGGCAACTCAATGGGCACTAGCAAATATACTACCAAGTCGGACCTTTTTTACAAATACTAAAAACACTCATCATTGACGCCGACAAAATGAAGCGAAGAATTACGGTTGTCACCTTCCCCTATCGTTATAGAGTATTAGTTTCCGATATAACACACTGCTGCTTCCATTTATTATGAACGTTTTTTTTTCCTTAATCAATAGACGTGATTTTTAAAAAAAAGAAGACAAAACGGTGGCTTTCTTGTAAGTTATGAAATGTTTACCTCTCTGAAGAACTCGGGTTCATCCCGGCTATAAATGGGTTTTAGTGCTGTTCGCTCTTGTGTGTATTTCAACTGAAGTGTCTTTATGACATTCCCGACTGTATTTTGTCAACGGTCTTCACCTATCTTGGTACTCCTACACTCCTACATTTTTCTCAGTGTTTGTATCAATAGGAGTTTCCCTACGCCAATACATAAAAAGGTTGCAAAGAGGCATAAATGTTCAGTTTTGGTGTAGTATGCTAGTGTGTGTTTGGTTTTTTTTTTATGTGATAGCAAGAAATCGAGACGGTAATATAGATTTTTCATACAAGTACATGTAGCGTCACCACGGAAGAAAAAATATATGTAAAGCACATATGTGGTATAGAAGATACTTTCAAAAAGAATAGAACAGTCATAAAAACGATTTATTAATGTACTAGGTTTGTCACAATTTTCTGCATTTGTACACTATTGTACCAATCGTATCACAATATGTATTTGCATCGAATTTATTTATCAAAAAACTTAACTTTTATTTTTGAATTAATATTGCGTCCAGCTTTACAAACAGCTTAAAGTAATCTTTTCTTCTAAATGTACATAACTTATTTCGTTATTAAGAATAGAAAATTAATTCCTCCATCGTTCAATCCATTAGTTTCCGGACCAATTTATTTCCTTGTAAAAGATCCACACTGTTTATGAGTCAGGAGCGTCCCATTCGAGAAGAAAAATCTGGGCCAACAACCAGTTAAACAGGAATCAACCCTTAAAAAAAGTAAAGTAATGATATTTATAGCCTTCGCACGTCATTAAATATCCTAATGCCGTGCAAGGTGTCACATTTGTAACATTTTTGTCGGTTTTCTACTGTTACAATCATCTTGTAGATTATCGAAGTCGTGAAGAGCGTGGCCCAGAAGACATTGAAATACTTCTGGTTTATATTTTCATTTACTCATAATTAACTAAAATAATAGTCGTCTTAGGAATTCATGCCTTCATTAAAGTTAGCACCGTCGTTATTGAATTTACGTAATTATGATGTAATAGATAAACAATGTAACGAAGTTGATTCCAAAAATAAAGAAAAGAAAAGAAACGATCATAAAAGGCGAAGGACCAACACCAATTAATTGTTTCTGTTAGTTTAACTGTTGTTTAGATGGCTCCCTAATAAATATGTTTTGAATTCTAATAAAGCCTTTGTGTAAGAAAGTTCGCTTCGATATCTTGGACATCCCAGTAAAGAAATTTTGATTAAGTTCGTGGCATACAACAGCTTCAACCCCAAAAGCAATTGTTTACAAAGCAAATGAAAGTTTAGTATCTACCTCAAAGTCATTTTTTTCCTGCTGAAGAATACCGTTTATCAATAAATTTTAGAAGACGTAAAACTGACAGCATTTTGATTGAGTAAACTGACCGACACGAAAGACAGCTTGATACGAATGGTAAATTAGAGGTACTTCCTACTGTGAAATGAGGACGAAATGCACTTGAATTTGTCTAAGGCATACAGTAAACTTAGAGTTATCCCTCTTTGTCCATCAGGGTTAATTTTAAAACTTTTTTTTTCGGTTTTTTTGCATTGTTTTGTTTGATTTTTGTTTTGTTTTGTTTTGTTTTGTTTTGTTTTTGTTTTTGTTTTTGTTTTTGTTTTTGTTTTTTTTTGGGGGGGGTATAGGTTTCTGTAAATTTGTCCGCCTGTCCGAACTATTTTCTAACAGTTTGCAGCATTTAAAATTGTTATGTAACTGTGGGATGTAATATAACCACATGGGTATGTTTGGACAAAATTACGCGTTTTCAGCAAAACTTGGTCTCATGCGTTGTCCGCAACTCCTTTTTAACGACTTGCAGGATTATTATGAAACATAATGAGAGTAAAATCACCACATTTGGGATGGTTGTCAGGAATTTATGTTTGAAAAAGAATTTTAGAAATGATGACCGTTGAAATTTAGGCATATCTCAGCAAAACTTGGTCTAATGCGTTGTCAACAACTGCTCATAACGACTTGCAAGATTTAAATGAAACTCAGTAGTGTGTTATACCATATGGATGTGTGCATATTGTCAGGATTTTATGTTTATGTATTTTTTTGTTTTGTTTTTTTTTGTCCTCTTGTACACCTACTGTTTCTGAGGCTATCAATAAAATCGTGTCTTGTCTTGTCTATCCCATTAATTGATTTGTATTGATTCACATACATCTAAGTATCCATTAATTGATTTGAATTGATTTACATACCTGTATTAAAAGAATCCTGCATAATATATGTAAGTCAGGGGATATCTTTGGTAACATATACTTACCTACACTGTACATTACGATCAGTACGATAATTCATACATATGGCATGTTTGCATGCTTCTTTAAAAGGACATTCTTTGGGTTCACACGGTGTAGCCTTAGGAAGCACTAAAATATAACATGAAACCAAATTAGTTGGAGCCACTAAGTAAGTCACAAGACGGTTAAAATAAAAACAAAAGCAAATTATAAGCCAAAGAAAACCAACCAACAAACAAACATACAAAACACATAAATGCCAATAATTTTTAGTACTTGTAAATGTAAGAACCTAACAAAATATCGCCGATGAAATTGGTCTTCTCGTCTACAGTTGGTGATATTGTGGGAAATGTACTTTTTATTCGTAGACATTTCATTGAAATTTTTAACTCATTTCACCAAAATGAAAAAGCAAATCTTATCCATCACCCGTATTTGTGACCAAATATTGAAACTACGCCATAAACGGGGATAACTTGTTCCGTACTTATACCGATACCAATATAAGGAACTCGCTCTAAAATAGATGTACTTGTAAAGGATAAATACCCACGGGTATCTCTCACCCTTTGTTTTACGTAATATTCTACACAAAGCACGGAAAGCTCGATACTCATACAATAAGTCATCTAAATCTTTGAATATGCTCATTTGTAAGGGATCGGTAAGAATAACATTTTTTTGGTATTAACATTGATTCGCTCATAGGGTCTTTACAAAGAAATTAAAACAATATTTAAAAGCAGTGTTTGGCATGCCATGGGTTGTGTCCTTACTGTATGACTTATGATGTACCGTGATTCTCAATCCCGCATGGCAAGAATTGGGATTGATTTTACATACGATGGTGACATAACTTTTAGTAGGTTTAAACTGGTCTGGAGCTGTCATGTCAGTTACTTGCTATAAGTCCTTAGTTTGGACATTTGTGTATTTTATATTCAGTTTCTTTATTTCCGTTGTAACAAGGCAATTTTTGCGCCTGTCCCAAGTCAGGAATTTCTTACCCCTGTCTGCTGTTTTATTTCGTTTTATAGGGGCAACTCCTTCGCTGTAACTACGTGTAATGATGTTTTAGGGCCAACTGCAGCCTGCCCTGTGGTATGAGGATTTCCTCGTCGTTCATTGAGGACCAATGGGTGGCCTTTGACTGACATGTTCATCCAACTGGGGTTGTTGTCTCTTTGACATGTACACCATACCTATTCTCGATACATGCATATTAGGAAAAGACGCCATAATAGTGAGGGATAATCAACAGTTTGTTTACTTTAAGCTGCTATTTGAGATGTATTCCTTGCTATTTGATGTATATGACTAATGACTTTTCCTGTTTATAATTGAAGGTATAAAGCTGCCTTTCCACAAATAGGTAGACGGTCTATTTATTTTAGTTTGTACCCTTCTTCAGTAAATATAATGCACTTATTTTCATATTAAAACTGCTTCATCAATTAAAGACTTAACCATCATTCTATTAAAATTGCAATGTGGTATTTGAAAGCCATTTTTAGAAGTTTAATGAGATTTTGATGTTAGTTGCAGAAAAAGGGGGGATAACAACCTCCAATCGTCTGCTTAATATATATATATAGGAATATATATAGAAGGAATGACCCGGCCAACGAAAGCTATATTTTTATATAGCCTAGCTGGCCGAGTGATCTAGAGCGCTGGACTTAGTGCAGGCGGTGTTGCCATAGATGTTATAGCGGTACGAGTCCCGCGGAGGGAACGACCAAAAATTTGCTTCGCAAATTTGACAGTTCTAACATCGTTGGGAATTTTTCAGACCCTTCTATATATATATATCGCAACGGATATACTTTGACTTTACTCATTCGAGCATTAACTTATTAAAAAAATTTAGTTCATTGAAATCTGAAAAGGTGACTGTATCTCTCTGAAGTTCAATTCAGAGTATGTCATATCCGTGTATCATCCAGAGTCATTTATAGGACGAAATATCATATGCTTTTATTACAGTATGTTGTTCAGAATGCTTTAGAGTATAGAAATTGAACAATAGTTAAGTTCCTTCAATAACAGGAAAATAAATAAGATACACCATAGTTTTGTTTTAAGGAAGAAAACTCTGTCTGATCCAAACACTTGACGTCCTTCGTCGTTGTCGTTGTTGACAATTTGTCAACCTTCTTCTTTTCTGTCACTACAGGACCAATTAGAACACGACTCGGTATGAATGTTCCTTATGGTATTCTGCCTGATTTTGAGATTTTTAGATCCGTTCAAAATTGCTGCCGTTACAAAAATACAATATAAAAATATAAATGTTCCTTACGGTATTTTGCCTATTTTTGTGTTCCGTCGATAAACAGGGCCGCTGTTACTAGAAATACAGTAGAACATAGGGATAAGACAGCAATTTTCTTTTTGCATATTTCTCCTATACCGCCAGGCTTAGTCAAATTCTGACAGAGATAAAAGTTTTCAGCATGATGGGATCTATCAGTGGTCAAATTTTCGTGTAAACCTGCCAAGCCACGTGAGAGTTCTTATTATAAAAATAGGAAATGTGGTGTTATTGAAAATGAGACAGTGTTCCACCAGAAGAGGATCAACGAACAGGTTAAATTATATAGGTCACACACTGTTTTCGATGATGGGCAAAACCCATACCATGCAGAAAGCTGCAAGAAGCCCCAAAATAAATGAAGTGAAACTATTCATAATAGACGAATAACAATGGACATAAAAACAACGACAATAATATGGACTTCAGGTTCCTGGCTTGGAAAAGTATGTTGCCGGGTTAAACATGTTTGTGAGTGCTCAATCCTCCACCTTACCTGGGACACTTTAACAGATAGTACAAAAGACAACACGCTTTATATACCTCGAAAGACTACTCGAATTATCTATAAGCTAGTTCAAAATCCAAAAGCAAATGATAAGCACACTTTACTCGATAAAAAAAATCAATATCAATATTACTTCCCAAAATCTTCTCTCCTGACACTACAGGACCAATTAATATCATATTTGGTATAAATATTCCTTAGGGTATTTTGCTCAGTTCCGTCGATAAACAGGGACGACGTTACTAAAATACAGTAGAACAAAGGGGTAGCAGTTTTATCTCCTGAACTTTCTAAAATGTTTAGCCAAATTCTGACATGGGATGCTAGTGTTAACATGATAAGATCGATATGTTGTCAAACTCTTCAGCCATGTTGGAGTTGATGCCATTTTTTCGACGTTTTTCACGATTTCTTTATATTATTACTTTCAAAAAGTTCCTCTTCTGACACTACAGGACCAATAAGAACCAAACTTAGTATCAATGTTCCGTAGGGTGTTCTGCCTAGAACTGATATGGGGATCTTTATCGGTCGAAGAACATTTTGGTAGACAACAGTTTTCCGCATACATCAGCAAAATTCTGACATGGAGGTAAAAGGGTTCAGCATGCTGAGATCTCTCTGTGGTCAAAAGTTAGTGTAAATCTGTTAAGCCATATTGGAGTTGTTGCCATTTCCTGACATTTAAACGCTATTTTAAATATTATTACTTTAAATAATCTCAGAAATTACTGAGCAAATTCAATGAAAGTTGATTTGATTGTTGTTTAGGTATAAGTGTTAGGAATTTTTATCAAAAAAACTTTACCGCTTTTACTAAAGTAAGAATTTGGCTTTCCAAGCCAGGTGAGCGATTCAGGCTCTTTAAAGCATTTCACCTCCAATAATTTTTACTTGCTAGCTTAAAACAACTCTTGATTGTTCCTTAAATAAAACGTCTCAAGCTACCTTATATAGAACTATGTGATCTGTTTTTCGAATGGATCACACAATTCCAAGTTTGCGACAAACAGCTGTAATATAATGAAAATAGTCATTAACATCCTAGAAACTAACTTATTTTTACCCGGCTTAATTAGAATCTAATGAAATTAACAATATGCAAATCAAACATTTTCTGACAGCTTTTAAAAACACCATGATACTACCAACGAGGACTGACCGAAGTATTTAAAACAAAAACAGGTCCTTACCTGTGTTATAGAAACACGTAAAACACAAGAAAATGAGAAAACACATTCGTAACTCAGCCATTTGTTTCGATAACGAACAAGTATGATTGTTCCGAGTGTATACCTATTAATCATACTTGACATATTTCGTCACCTGTTACAAATTAAATGGTATTTACGAACTTAAAACATAAATCCCGAAACAGAAAAAATTATCTTGGCTATTGGCCATTTCACGAAGTTTTACTAAGTCAGAAAAATATATATATATATGTTTAAACATCTATAAATAAATATTTCGTAATGCTGCTGTAATGAGGGGAATTGTTTAAAAAGATCAATCATTAGTATACTTAGTTAAAAGAAACAATAACTAAAATATTTACGTGCGATTCAATTCCCCCAAACGTATTAGAAAATATCTCTGTTTTGTTATACACTTTTGTCTTGCCATATCGATCCAGAAGCGGATCCTGACACGCGAAAAGAGGGGGGGAGGGGGCAGCCGGAGTTCCTCAGAAAAGAGGGGTGTTTATGACATCATTTGCCATTTTTGTTTATTTTACACATGAAACTGACAAATTTTGCAACAAAAAATAGGGGTGCCAACCCCCTGCACTCCCCCCTCTAGATCCGCACTGCGATCAGTAAAACCAATTAGTTCTATATCTGTCAGACAAAACGAGGATTGAAACTGGAGGTGTTAATTATTTCTCCTATCAACGAAACCTCCTAAAAAGAAAATAAAAACAAATTGGTATCCACCTACATGACAAGCATACCCCTGAGTGTTTATGTAGTAGTGTTTGGAAGTTTTGAAGGTGATAAGATGATGACATAAGCTGGTTTTGAATAGCTTTAATTACTCTTATTTTTTTTAAGTTTTGATGACCACACTAGTCCATGGGCTGGAAGGGTCCACAGTGCACCCCCACTCATCAACGTCACGGTGATTTTTAGGTACCTTCATACCTCCCATTACCGAATCAATTTATCGCCAAAGAATATTCTCGGATTCTTTTTCAGTATAAGCCTATATTTATACCCCACTGGGTCAAATAGCCAAGATTTTTGTGACTCAATTGTTTGAGCGTCTTAGCCTTCATAGGATAACATGTGTAAATGAACTAAACAAATTTGGTATCATTGTATAGCCCACTGTATCAGCTTTAAAATGATACCAGGCAATTTGCGGTACAACTTGGGGTTTTGGGGTAAAATAGAAAAAAATGCACTCCTAACCCGCCGAAAAATCGCCTAAATTGACATATTTTTCAATGTCAAAACCCTTAGCATATTTATGCTTTAGTAAAAAATGGCTAAAAATTAACATTTTGGTTCATATTTAGGTATTCTTTGCATGGGTGGGTGTGACAATTTTTCACCTAATTGAACTTGGAAAAGTTCAAATATTTATTACTTGGACTCATTACAAAGCTAAGACATTATATAGTTGTATTTGAATATACAAAAGCTTGTTTGAAGTACAGTATTTGAAAGAAACTATAGGTGAAATTGAAGAAATTATGAAATTCTGAAAATCCTCCTTTTTATGAAAAACTCATTATTGCCACATTAAAACTGAAAAATACGTCCCTGAAAAGATATGTTGAACACATCGATAATTAAAACAACAGTACCCAACATGTCTAGTGTATAGTGTTTATATATAAATCATTAACATTTGGGTTCATGTGGCATTTTTGTTCATGTGTAGGGGTGGTAATTTTTCACCTAACTTGACTTTGAAAAGTTTAAATATTTATTACTTGGGCTATTTTGAAGCTAAGGCACTATATCAATTCACTGTATTACATAAAAGCCTGACAGAACTACGGTATTCTGAAAAAGGGAAATAACGGGTGATATTGAAGAAATTCTGAAATTCCGAAAATTCCTTTTTTTACGATTTTATAGTAATTATTACCCCAAAAAGAAAATCTGAACGCCTTAATTTATCAGATATATTGGGAACATCATTATCTTAATTATGAATACCTTAAATATGAGTTTGTGGTCTCGGCATGCTCTGAATGTGAATTCTGTTTGATACTAAGACCAGCTTTCTAGGGGTAGGGATAATATTTTAAACATTTTTTTTAAATCCTTTCCCTAACATTAGTTTGTCGTAGTTTATTTGTGTATACAAATAAATTATCTATCGAATGATGC
Source organism: Perna viridis (assembly GCA_037379345.1). NCBI lineage: Eukaryota > Metazoa > Mollusca > Bivalvia > Mytilida > Mytilidae > Perna > Perna viridis. The sequence continues at coordinate 59,335,238 of CM074513.1, forward strand.
TAAATTTAAGATGGTTTAATGGAGCAATAACTTGTAAAGTCGAATTTATATGACTTTTGACCGAAAAATCGAAAATCCCATTTTTCGCTTTTTTTGATAAATTCTAACTACGAAAATCGCCAAAAAAAAAACATCAAAAGAACCCAAAAAGTATAAATTGTGATAATACAAAACAGAAAATACCAAATAAGTCATTTTTTACTGAAGCATAAATACTCTAGTGGTTTTGACATGGAAAATTATGTTAATTTAAGCGCTTTTTAGGTGGGGTAGGGGTACATTTTATTCATTTTACCACAAAACCCTAAGTGTTACCGCAACTTTCTTGGTACTATTGTAAATCTGAGACATCTGGCTACATGATGATACATACATATGTTAGTTTACTTCGTTCTACTTCGTAGAAGTAAATAACTTTAAAAATAGATGTTTGTATAAAAAGTAGCCAAAAATACAAAAATGCTCCAATTTATTTTTTGGCAACAAAAAGATTCGTAAATGGGAGGTATAAGGGTACCTGAAAATCATATATCGGTTGATGAGTGGGGGTGAACGGGGGGTTATCTTAGCCACACATACTAATCGTTTTTGGACAGGTTTGGCGACTACTTGCTTTTGGATAGGTTTGATGACGACTTATTTTTGATAGGTTTGATGACGACTTGTTTTTGATAGGTTTAGTGACGACTTGTTTTGGATACGTTTGATGACCACTTGTTTTGGACAGGTTTGATAACGACTTATTTTGGATAGGTTTGATGACGACTTGTTTAGGACAGGTTAGGTGACGACTTATTTTGGATAGGTTTGATGACGACTTGTTTAGGACAGGTTAGGTGACGACTTATTTTGGACAGGTTTGATGAGAACATGGTTTTTATGGTGGGCAGTAGTGTGAAATTAAAAGGTTGCATGATGTCTGGAATTAATGATGTTTGTGTAATAAAGCTTTTTTTTTTCTTTTCTTTTTTTTTCTTTTATTTCTATTTGATATTTGTTTGGCCATATATATATATGTGTTTTACAGTTTTATGAATTTCTCATAGTATTTTTTGGTGGACGATGCCGATATATGCCATCACGATGTTGCTTTGACGACTATTCATATTGTGGTATATAGTTTTGACAGTGGGTGTTGAAGAATAGTTAAACAATATTCGTTTGCCACTGAATGATTGGTATGGCTATTTACAGTTAATAAATATGTCGGCGGACGATGTAAAATGGATGATTGTTAATATCATAATTATGAATTACATTTAATTTTTACTAATTTATTGTTTAAATACTTTAATGTGTAGAGAATGTATTTATCTGACCGGAGATATGTATAGAATACTGTTACTAAGCGATATCAATTCTTAAGAGGAAAATAAAACATTCTTAGTTTAAAAATATATAAAAAGATAAAGAATGACAAAAACAACTTCAATCTTACTTATTTTTCAGAACCAACAGAAAATGCTATAAGTTCAGAACCACAAAATTAACGAATAACACATAAACTTGATATATTAATATCTGCATGTTTTACCTGCATTAGAAACTTGAAACATGAAACTAATTTATAAAGCAATTGGCACGATTAAGGATGTTTTTAACAAGTTAATGATTGCTTGCACTAGAAATGAATACTACTAAAGACTACAATGTATGGATCACCAGCTGTTACCGCATCCGTTGGTGTTCAGGTGCGTTTTTATTTATTACGATGTGATGTATAGCTGCCTAGAAGTACAGTTCATTGGAGCTAATCTAACGAACGACATATATCTATTCAAAGTTTAAATAGGAGATCTTTGAAACACATATGCATTACAGAGCCTATCAATCTTGATAATATAACTGCATTGGGTAAAGTACCTAATTAATGGAGTATGGGATCATGCAGAATGAGGAATGTAACGTGGGGAAAGCACAAGGGCTTGCTAACTTTATCAAATATGAAGCTCGACTAATATAAAAAAAAATGTTTTATTATTTGTCGGGCTGGATATTTGAAAGTAGAAGCGAGTCCCTGTGGGGCAATGGAGATTGGAAATCAGTAAAATGTAGGTACACATGGATGATTAGCACATATTTACTTATGTTGTCGGTAAGATTTATCATTACCTTTTAATAAACTCCCATTCACACCGACAAAAAGTTGCGTGTCCGTTCGTCTGTCTGTCCGCCCCTGACGGTTTCAAGATGATAACTTGAGAAATTATCGATGATTTTGTTTAACCTACACACTTGTAAAGTATCATAAAATACAGATTAAGATTAGTTTCCAGCAAAATCCAAAATGTAGTTATTGAGCAATTTCGAACATTTTGTCATCCCCCTTTTCACCATTTCGTGGCAGAGTATCACTTAATGTTCCATTAATGTCCAGTTTTTAGAAATTTGGGCTTTATTCAACCACAAATCCCTTCCGACTGCAGACAAGCATATGCATTAGAGAGAAAATGTTAAACATGACTGGACATAGATAATTGAAATTTCAATGTATTTTCTGTTTCAGCAAAAACTTAACTTGATTTTGCTGTGTACTTTTTTTTATCACGGGTGATGCCAAAATAAGCGAAGTAAACGGAGATGTTCGCTATTCACTAAGGGTCATGAGTTCTTTTCAAAGAGATTGAAGCGCGAGTGTTTGTTTCGTCATTTTCTGAAGATAAGATCAGAAGTCATGTCAGTTTTTTATTTATCTTTACATAAAATAAATGTATCTTTGGCATATGTCGGGTGTGCCTAATTTGTTTTAGATGTATAAGTTTTTCTGTACTCAGAGATATAATGAGATACCGTTAAAGTGACGATTAGTGATGGCAAATGTGGCAAAGGGGTATATTGCGTTTATACTGTTAAAGGGGCAAGGATGGATAGAAAAAAGGTGGCAATGGAGTATATGGCGTTTGTACTGTTAAAGGGGCAAAGATGGATAGAAAAAAGGTGGCAATGGAGTATATGGCGTTTATACTGTTAATGGGGCAAAGATGGATAGAAAATGTGGCAATGGAGTATATGGCGTTTATACTGTTAATGGGGCAATGATGGATAGAAAATGTGGCAATGGAGTATATGGCGTTTATACTGTTAATGGGGCAATGATGGATAGAAAATGTGGCAATGGAGTATATGGAATGAGATACTGCTATTGGGGTGATACTGAATAAGAAATATGGCAATAGGATATAAGGAATAAGAAACTGTCAATGAGGAGGTGATAATGGGAAATGTGGCAATGGGGTGTAGAGAATGAAGTACTGTTAAGGAGCTGGTGAAGGATTGAAAATGTGGTGATGGGATATAGGGAATGAAGTACTGTTAATGGGGTGATGAAGGATTGGAAATGTGGCGATGGGATATAGGGAATGAAGTTCTGTTAATGGGGTGATGAGGGATTGGAAATGTAACAATGGGGTATAGGGAATGAGGTACCGTTAATGGTGCAATGAGGGATGGGATATTGAATAGGAGGAATAGGAATTGACTTTATTCCTAAGGAGAGCTGCATCTTCACTTTGTATATTTTTTGGGGTTTTTTTTTTGGACTCTCATTTTTGTGCATTACCAGTAACTGTTGACACTTTTTCAGTTGATATTTTGAATTCTTGGGATATCACGAAAATCATCTTTTAATTATAGATCGACATGTCCTTGACAAAGACAAAGATATCACCAAAATCTTCAAATCATAGACAAAGAGGTTCTGGTTGTAACGTAGGATAATACCAAAATCTTCCAACCATAGACCGAGAGATCCTGAATGTACATGTAGACTAAGATATCGCCAAAAAATAAATTGACAATAGACCATCAATTCCTGAAGAGAGAATAGGATATTGCCAAAATCTTCCAACTTTAAACTGACAGATACTGATGTAATCTAGAATATCGCAAAATTACCCAAACATAGACTGACAGATACTGATCGTCGACTAGAATATCGCCATAATTTTCAAATCGCAGACAGGCAGATTTTGGACGTAGACTATGATAGGACAAAATTCGTCCATCCATTGACAGAGAAGTCATTGTTTTTAACTAGGATATTGCCAAAATCTTCCAACCGTAAACCTACTGATCCTTGATGTAAACTAGATTTTGCCAAAATTTTCCACCCATAAACTGACAGATCTAAATCCAAGATATACTCAAAGACTAGGATATCGCAAATATTTTCAAATCATAGATAGATAGATCCTGGATGTACACTAGGATATCACCAAAGTCTCCCAACCATAGACCGAGACATTTTGGATGTACGTGTAGACTAATATATTGCCAAAATCTTCCGACCATAGACCATCAAGTCCTTAAGGTAGACTAGGATATCGCCAAAATCTTCCAAAAAAAGACCGACAGATACTGAATGTAGGATATTGCCAACGTCGTCCAACCATGGACCCACTGATACTGGATGTAATCTAGTATATCACCAATTCCCCAAATACAGACCGACGGATACTAATTGTAGACTAGAATATCGCCATAATTTTCAAATCATATACTAACAGATCCTGGATGCAGACTAGGATATGGCAAAAATAAATCTTTCATCCATTGATAGACAAATCCTTGATTTAAACTAGGGTATATCCCCAGAATCTTCCAACCATTAACCGGCTTGATTTAAACTAGGTTTCGCCAAAATCTTCTATTATGGACTGACAGATCCTTGATATTCACTGAAATAGCGCAAAAATCTTCTTTTTTTGAAAAAAGGATTATATCATAATTCATAAATTCTAGAATTGAAAAGAGATAAAAAAAAAATTAAAAAAAAAGAAATATTTCAAAATTGTTCAAAGTTTCATATAACATTTATATGGAGTTTGATGCTATAATGTTGCCCTACATACCGTTCGTATTGTTACAGTGTTGTCTTAAGACAACATTAACTATCTTTACAATTTTTCTCACCCTTAATGAGCTCTGTGGACCTTAAGAGTGGCATTGAATGTCAGTCAAATTATTCACGACAACAGTTGAACATTTATTCCAAGGCAAACATATGTCTAAGGTCTCTCATATAAGTTCAGAGTGTTTTCATTAACTTTCATATCTTAATGACTAAGGAAGTTAATGTTTCATAAAATAACATAATAGTAGACAAAATAAGCATAAATAGTAAATTAAGGAATCATTACGTTGTGATTTTGGATGAGTTCATGGTCCTCGGTCTTGCACAATATCCGTTCTTTTTTTCCTATTGTTTACAGAGTTTTTTTCTAGTGCTGTGTGGAACAGTAGAATGCATCCCCATGGTAAAGGTGCATGCTTTTGTTTTTAACTGAATTGGAGTTAAGTACTAAATGTGGCTTCGTATTTTCTTCCTATTATATATACCTACTTACCTACCTATCATCTTTGCTCATCGTGGAGCATAAGGCGAATGCACAGATCTCTTCACAATGGTCGTGATCAGTCTCTGGCAACCTCATCCGCTGCTTTTCAGATCTGCCACCCAATCTCGTTCCTGTCTTTCTCCGTTGTGATCCTTCATGTCTCTTTCAGCCTACCTCGTTTCTTTTACCTTCTGGTGCCTATTTTAATGCTATCTTTTTGTTGTCATCATATTCTTTCCTTAAAAAGTGGCCAATGTAGCGCCATCTGGATTTGATGTTATCCTCCATTGGCTGAGTATTCGTTCACTCATGAAGTTGCTGGATGTTTATCTTGTTGGGCCATAATCCTTTCAGCATCCTACGCAGACATCTGTTCTGGCCTTACATTTCTTAATGTCAGCCGCTGTCATCTTCCAGCACTCAGATCCGTACAACAATACCAAAGATACATTGCTGTTGAAGATTCTGGCTTTTGTGTCATAAGGAGCTCCTCCTTTCTATGTTACTTTTAATTCCAAATAGGTTACATCAGCTACGTCCTCCAATTTCTACTGGGTTTTGTATATACACATTCAACATTGATCTTTAATTCAGCTTTCTCTGCCCATTCTTGAATGGCTGCAGTTTTGTCCTTTATGTCTCTCAACTAGCTCGACAGTACGACAATGTCATCGGAAAATTAAAAATCAAGATCTACTTGTGAACTATCTTATTCATGTATTCTTTCCTTTCACGATGTTCCAACAGCAGTAGGAAAAGTAATCCAATTCGTACCAAATCTGAATGCAATTCGTTTTTAATAACGCATATTGTCTTATTGATATAAACTTTGATGATTGTTTATAGAAATCCACTGTTTTCCAAAAAGGTGTCTCGATGTGTCAAAGGTTTTCTTCAAATCTATAAAGTCAATGTAAAGAGCTGTTTTCCAAACGACGTATTGTTCAAAAATATTTCTTGGATAATATTTGGTCTGCTGTTCTTCTTGATGCCTAAATCCAGCGTGTTCTTTCCTTAACGCTTTGGCAACTCCATCTTTAATTCTGTTAATCTTTCCTAGAATCTTGCTTGTACTGACAGCAGCATAATACCACTCCAATTTGAACACATTCACATTCACATTCACATTCTTGTCTATCTGCACCCGCTTATTTCACATACATCTATCTTGTACCTTTCTTATTGATTAGTCAGTTTAAGTGTCTTCCCAGCTTGATAACGGGTTTTGGCATTCCAGTATGTAATCCTTGTAACATGTTTTGGTCCAAGTACTGTTTTTTTTTCGGACCTCTGGCTTCCTTGTGGCTTTCACCAAAGTCCGCCCTGTGTCTGCCTGTGATCCATCATTTGTTAAACCATGGTGTCCGTTGCTAATCTGTTCCTTGTTCCTGTAATTTGTGCGTATTTTTTTTACAGGAATGGGGTGCTATACCGTTGCCCATCCTTAACTCCTTTCACAACCGGGCTTGGGACCGACTTCGGCAGAGTTCCTAGATATACTGTTTAATAATTTCAATGGTCTCTGTTGCCTCTTTGTTCTATTTCATGTAGTTAGTATATCTTTCATAATTTTACTCAACCCAATTTGCCCCCACATGTTATTGATGTTTATTCACATGTCTTCGTCGGGTTTTATGACGGTTTTTGAAAGATATAACTGTCAGTCCCTTTTAACTGTTTTAATTTCGTATTCAAGTAATCCTTATCCATTATCATTTTCTTAGACTTGCTCTTCAGTCAATGGATATCCTTTACAAATTACAATCATGATATTACGTAATGGCAAACAAACTTAGGTTTCCGACACGTATTGCTACACCTCTCGATTATATCATGCTAACAAAGGTGCTACCCGCTAATCCCCAACTACAATGCTATGAAATGACTTTTCTGTCCTCGTTTAGTTTTTGAAAGTAAAGGTTGCGTTATACGGATGTTTCGTACACATGGTTGACACGGTCTAATTTATTAAAACTAAAAATAAAAAGTAAAACTTGGTGAAAATATTGATTGTGGGTAGTGGAGCATTCGTATAATAATAGATGCAATACTTGTGAAGATACAGATGGGTATAATTCATGTTTTAAGTTACCCGGAAATATTCAGGTCCTTGCCGCAATGGGTATTTTTTTTTTCTCAATACCATGCATACTTACTTTTCCTTGCAGTTCTAAAGTGCCTGATGTTTAAGAAGACCTGTTAATAGTTAATTTTGAGCAGTCATCCAAAATTAGTCATTAAAACTGATATTTTTTCATGGTGTAACCATAGCTACAGATGTTTATGACAAAATATAAGAGAATATCTTTTTCATGTATCACCATATTGTGAAGATTTGGAAAATATATACTTTTTACAGAAAAAAAACATGTTTGAATGTCTCAATCAGCTTTATTTACACAAAATGTCATAAAATTATCTACAGTGGCATATCTAAAGAGTAAAAGCAAAGTTAAATCAACCGTTAACGGAAGAACTTTTTCACTTACTTTTATTTATGACTTTACATGAAAAAATAACCACTTAGTCTATTTGATAACTTTAGCTCAACCTACTTGCGGTATCCAATACGTAGGCCAGACCGTCCAGTTTCTCCATTAACAACTTTTATTGTTTTCAGATACGAAAGAAATGCATAACTCTCGAATGTAAAGATTTAAATAAATAGAATTACGACATAGAAATTGAACCACTTAAAGTTAATCCTAAATAGAATTGACAATCTTATAAGCAGCAAAAGTCCAGGAAAGAAACTCCAAACAGCTTATCCTCTCGGTCTAAATATATAATATTATGGACAGAGAAAGAATATCAAGATCATCAGTCATAAATGTTATGAAACTTGTCTCTAAAAATTCTTGGAACAAACGATTCCATGGCAATGTCTTTAATCGCAACAAACGAAAATTTACGTCAATCAGTTTCTCTGAATGACATTCTTGTTGTTTTTAAGTTTCCATTTCTAGATGGTAAAACACCTCCCATGTTTCTTATATTTCACAACTGGTCCGTTTTGATCGTATTTGTAATAAAATGTCAGATATTAATGAATGCAATAAACTCCTCAGAGAAAAGCCTTTTGCACAAGCGGCATCGATATCACAAACCGTTTTTCGCCGTTACAAACCTTTGATATAACAATATAGAGATATTCGACCACCAATTGCACCCCTTCGATAAACTTATTTTCAGTATTGTACTGCATTTTGTGGTGTATGTTTTTGATGTTTAAGTTCATTTTTTACCTAATATTAAAGGGGGATTATTACGGTCTTATAAAACTCCGCCGCAGATTGCATGTGTCAGTCCACAGTCATGAGATGTTGGTCATTAATGTGTCTTTGTCGTTAAATTTCTATTTCGTTTGATTTTGAAGAATTGTTATTGCTCTGTTACCGACAGCATGGATTTTATTTCTGTTGTTGTTGGGGCTTTCCAACGTGTGTTTATACTTGTTGAGGAGCTGTTGGTGGTCTCTGGGAGTATTTACCATTTTGTATTTAGTTTGTACACTGATGCATTTGGTATTTTTCACATTGCACCATATATGTTCTTTTTTCTTTCATTTTGATCTACGATAGGTGTCTCTATTACCACTGTATAAGTCAATATATATATATATATATCACTGCATAATAAAACGACTGTTTAACCTCCTACGCTTCTGTTACTTAATTTTCGTCTTGTTCATGTAAGAACTATAAGTTGGGAGTACATTTACTAGGAAGAATATGGTGAATTACCTTAGAATTCCAATATGTTATGATTTACTGAATGTATGAATCAACTTGACGGGATTTACAATTACAATGTTATAATAGGCTAGAAACCATTCCACTTCCCATAGGCTTCTATGCAAATTTCACAATATTCAATGGCTTCTCTGAACTTTACCTTAACTTCAACCTGCAGAGGACTATATATCAACATGATTCTGCATATGTCAGCTCACAATCCTCAGAATGGCATGTGGGGTTAGCAGACTTGCAGTGCAGTACTGGTCACCCGAAGTGAAGTGTCTATAAATAGCATGGGAAATCCAAGTGTTTTCACAAGATAGGGGTATATTTAGAAATCATTATGGAGATTATGCACCTATAAAATGTACAGAAATGATTTTCCTTTCAGAAACTTTTTAAATTGTTTTAATGAGATGAGAACTTTTTTCACAGCACTATGAGGAACAGGGGTAATTTCTGCGTAGGACTATTTTTGCGTACGTTCCAAATGCTCATTGGTTGAATTGGTGGTCTGTAACCTAATATGCAAAGAAATATCAAGTATTTGTCAAACCCATTCCGATTTTCATGAATTATTCATCTAGCGGTTAACTTTAATTATATAATGTAAAATTATATAATTGAAATCAACTGCTAGATTTAATAAAGAAGGCATCAGTCTCTATAAATTCAAAGTGACGATGTAATGAACATTTTATTAATCCATTGTCATTTCTGAAAGAGATTGTTAGGTGTCAGCCATAGGTCTAAAAGGGAACCAGCAAACGGTTATCAAAAGAGCTAATCCAACGACAAAGAAATAAAAGTATATGAGCAATTAGCTAATATCTGGTAGCATGGACAAGGTACACCAAGGTGCAGCATTCTCTGAACAAAATGAGTTGTTCATAAAATATCAAGTCAGGGGTACAGGGAGAACAGAATGGTTTTCGTGGTACAAATGCGAGTTCGTGATGACGGCCATAAAACTTATGTAATGATTACTTTAATTTTGTAGCAACCAACTGTTATGGAGCCTGATAATAGGAAGTCAAGCAAGGTACAAAAAGTACGCTTAATTTCGGCAAGCTCTAGGATAACGTATTTGTTGTGATATACAAACTCAACAGGTCTGAATTATTTGATGATGTACATTGTTTTGATCAACTCAGCTTATCTCAGATGTTAACTTTGATCACTACTGTAATTCGCAGATCGAGCCTAATTCGAAATTAGCAAGTGAAAACCCAATTGGAATATGCGATAGATGTCTGGCAGTTTACAGACGGATAGACATTTCATTTTAGACTGGTAACTGTTAATAACCAACCTACACAAAAGAAGACAATAAAAGTTGGAAACAGGCAAGTATTTATGTAGACAATCAGTCTGTTGTTTTACGTTTGTGTTTGTAAGATGCTGTATAACATCCAATATAGAAGAACAAGAGTTGTAGCTATATATCATTCTAACATGTCTTAACATGGTTAGCAATTAATTACCCTTTTTAGATTTTTATGTCGAGATCATAATTTTATTTAGTAAAGTATTTATCACCTGCATTTTTGTTCAAAGTGCACGACCAAAAGGCCAACAAAATTAGCTTAAATAATTCACGCCGAAGGAAATTATATGCATTTAGGGTCACAATTGTCATTATTGGCATGGAATTCTACTTTCATTACAAATTGTATTATCCCAGAGGACAAGATATTTACATACTTCAGGATATTGTTAATAATTACCAATTACCTAGTCCAACAGTTCTACTAAAATAGCCAGAGTTCATCAAGCCACATTGTCAATTAGGTGCACTGATTTTTTAGTTACTTTTATCAACATTGGAATTGAGGAAAGTTTCAATGATTTTTCATAAAATGTTAGTTTTTTATGCTGCCGCTTTAAATAACAGAACTTGCGGGTGTAGCGGAAAATATTGACAAAATGCTTTAAAAACTTCGGTCATTTTATCCAGGAACCAGATGTAGGGCTGATTCAGAGACCTATAAATGCCTGATATTTTCATTCAAATTGATATATAAAATGCAAACAAAGGGGTTGAAAATGAATTTTCGACATTTCTATTTGAATCTTCAGTCGAAATTTTGAACAAGCATTTTGTCGACCTTTACAATGTGATTATTTTACATTTTGTGTTTCACGACAGCCCATTTTCATTGTGTTGATTACCGAATGTACTTTAAGGTTAAAATGCTACCATTTGGTAATAACTTAAATACATGAACAGCATTGGATGGGTGGGAAGAATCACGGGAACCAAGACTAGAAATCAAAATAATGTATGTTATAACGACTAGACAATGAAAATAGACATACACAACGCGGGAACATGAAATAACCAAAATAAAATGTACATAGAAACAAAAATAAATGAGCAACTTCACTAAAAACTTAAGATAAGCGTCATTAATATTACAGAGTAAACGTTATGCCAGAATGTTTTTGTTTATCTTCTTAAAAATAAAGTATAAGGTCAAGGTGTATAAAATTACCCCACAAATAGAATTACGGTTTACATCATATATTGTGTGACTTTCTCTACCCTGAGAACAGATTTTGTCACACTGTTGTATTGTTTTAAAAATTTTAAATTGTCCCACATATATTTTAGTATGAAAGAACATTTTGTTTGTCGTCAGTTACCTGAAAGTTTAATTTGATGTTTCTCTTTATACATTTTGTATGATAAATTTGCAACAAAATACATTTACAGCAGTTTTACAAATATATTCTATAATATGAATGTGATATCTCCAATTAGTATTAGTTTAAGTGATAAATTGCAGCTTGTCTGATCTGAGCTCTGTATATACATGTATAAGAATATTATTTTAATTATTTAAATATTGATATTTGAATTCTCTTTGCTTGAATTGATGACTATTCTAAATACGACTTTAAGCTCATTGAAATTGAAAATCGTTCTTCAAAACCTATCTATATATAATATACATCACTATTTTAGGACACACTTAATTGATTTTTCGAAGAACCAAGAATATAATAGCATGCAAAAACATTTCCTTTGTTTAATATATTTTTTAATTGAGTGTTTTTTAAGCCCAGCATATGCATTTTCATATTTAGATATCAGGTATCTCTGGAACAGCATCCTACTAATGCACATGGTCCATACCTTTTTCCCCGGCGCCAACGGTCAATTAAATCTGCATTGCCTCATAACAGGTTTTTTTTTTATAACTTAAGACAGCCTGCTCTCAAAGCCATATTCTGCTGGAGCCAAAACCTATCTTTATCGACTACGAAAGAAAGGGGGAGGCTATGGAGAAACGTAACAAATGCACCAGCAAACTTAACTACTAAAAAGTAAGTACTTTTAGAGAACACTGAAAGGTCTTCAACAAGTGTAAACACACCCTTACGTAAGCTCTGAAAGACCCTGACAACAAAAGTAATAAAATCCGAGGTTACAGAACGACGACAATTCTTAAAAATCAAACTAAAAAGTAACATTTCGACACAAAGATACATTAATGACCAACATCTCTTGACTGTAGAAAAGCGCACGAAATCTGCGGAGAGATAAACTTACTTTTATAAGGCCTTAACCAACCCTTTTTAATATAAGATAAAAAAAAATAAACTGAAATAACCAAAAAAAACACCATAAAATTTATTCAACATTACTTCAAATTATTTCCGTGAAGCACATAATTCCAGGGTTATGTTGTTACAATTTCAAGGTAATCACTACAAAAAGCTTAATGGTCATAATCATGAATTATTGGATTGTTAGTATTTGTTCATCATGAGAACCTATTTATTTGTTCACCGTGGCATAGTTTTCCAATTTCGTCCATTTCGTAGAGTACATATTCTGATAAACTCGGTGGGTGTTTCTAGAAAAGCAGATGAATGCTTACCCTACGGGTGCACCTGGTCAATGTTTCAAGTTTTTTTGTAGAGTCAGGATTGCTCATTTATCAAATTTTTGTTTCTATGTTTGTGTGAGTTTGGTTAATTTCTGTTCTTTGTTGTTTGTCTCTATTTTGTTTTATCTAGACGTTATCCCTGGATTATCTTTTGTTTGATAATCGTAACTGGTTTCGTTTATTATCCTTCAAAACCACCAAATTCCCTATGTTATAACTGGTAATATATGAAATAGTTTTCTTATGGACAATACATGCAATAAAAACTAGCCGACCGACTTAATCTCATAAACAAATACTCCTTGACTACTGACATAGTCCGAAATGTTGACGCTTCAACTCAGCATCAGCCGATATACTAATGGCAGTCTTTTTCTGCAAAGATATATCGTTACAGCTACATAATTACCACAGACAAAGATAAACAAATCGTTAAAGAAGCGAAAGCCCTATTCCCGAACAATAGATTACTATAAACGACTTTTGTGAGAGTTCATTGAAAGCAATAACTATCAAATCCGCACTGAAATGCAGAAAACTAGTGACAACCAGGATTAACGCCAATCGATTCAAATATAACATTTCGTTCGTTTTAAAAAGGGAATTTTTATACACTAAATTTTGATTCAGCATTCTAATAACTAAAGATGATTTCTATCCACAATCTTCCCTCCTTGTGTGCAAAACATGATTTTACTATGTACTTTTTAATTTATTTTATGTTTGTTAAAGGTTTATTCATTACTTTATATGCTTATTATTAACCTTTTTGCATTTTGTAATGTTTTATTCGATCAGTAGAAACAACTATGTTTGAGCTTTATTCACTGCAATATCAACTTGTATTTTTCGTTTTTCATTGGATAACAAAGAGCATTATTGATTCCAAAGAAGATAATAAGTGTATCCGTCCTTATACTTTGCCTTTGTCTAACTAAAGCATTCATCACATAAGAAAAATGACGAGAATCACAACAAATATTATTTATCACAGAAGGAATAACACGACAATCACATCAAATAACTTTCATTGCATGGGAAATATGACGAGAATCTCACATAAAATCATTCATAACATTAGATATATGACGAGAATCATACCAAAAACATTCATCACATTAGATATATGACGAGAATCATACCAAAAACATTCATCATACGATAAACATGACGACAATTACGTGCACGCCACATAGCATTCAGCACATGAAAAATATGGCGAGAATCACACGAAACAGTATTTATGTTAAGAATCACACCATCTACTCAGTGTCTCGTATTTCTTTTGAATTGTGTTTTAGGCAGTATTGTTTTAGGCATTCTTGTAAAAAATTTAATTATTTTATTTTCCATTATTGTCTTCATTTGATCGAACCCATGAGTCTCCTGTAAACTGGACAGTTTCTTTATTTGACATACATCAGTTATTACGAAGCAATGTTGTATGGTATTAAGAAATGAATCCTTACTGATTTGTTCTTTAAGTTCTGTCGATTGTATAATTGGTAATATATTGATATTTCAAATTCAAAAGAATCCCATATAATCAAGACTTTTTTGCTGTATAGGACAAAGGGAACATAACGAGCACACGCTGATTATAGGAAACTGACTTTTAATTAATTCCGAACATTACATCGTTTCTGTGAAATATTATTGACATCAACACTGATTAAAACTGTACGGGATATCTTGTTATCATTCTACGTAGTAATAAAATGATTATAATGATCGGATATTGATACATACTTGTGCATACTTAGAATAAAGCATATGATGAATTCGTCGGTCATCAATGGAAATATTTCCGACACGGAGATCCTTTCAACGCCATTATATGTGTATATTTGGGTGACAATCGGTAACGTGTTCATCTTCATTGTCGGGTTTGTTGGAAACACTTTAGTAATTTCTGTGGTTTTAAGGTTTAAGGATATGAACACTAGCACTAACTACTGTTTCGTCAATCTAAGTATCGCTGATCTTTTAACCTTGACCATATGCCAGATATCAGCCCTGACAGAGTTTTTTACCCATGACCGATGGCTTCTAGGAGATGCCCTATGTAAGTTTCTTTTTGTTGTAAATAGAACATGACATATGATAACATTTTTAAACTATCAAACATGATTCTGAATTGTCATACAAAATGTTTATTTGATCGATCATGAGAAAAAATGAAAAAGTACGTGTGGTTCCGGCCACACGACTTACCATAGTTTTTACCGTCGACCTAAGATTTTAATTTACCAATATGAAAAAAAAACATAATAAAATAAAAACCGACCGTTCGTTTTATTTTTCCTGAAGGCCGAGGATCGCCAAGGTTTTAATTGTTCCGTGCATGAGTCATATATAAATAGTGATTCATTTGTATTTTGGTTATTAGCAATGTCCAATTGATTATCTTATTAAATATGTAGACTTACTCAAAAAATATTGTTATTGAAAAAAAAAATAATTTTGTGATCGTCTGAAAAAATCTTCTAAATCATCAGTGAAGTCCAACGAATTAACGCAAGAGAAAAACGTTGTGAAGTTCTTGCGGGAGTATTTATTTCACATATGATTTATCGAGATACTCTCTTTATCTCTGCTTTTTTTCGGTTCATTTTAAATTTAAAAAAAAATGGAATATCAAAATAAAAATTAAACTACGTTCTGTATTGTACGATTTCATTGACAAACTTAAAAGCATATTAATATATTAGGATATGAACATACTATCCTAATGGATATCGTGCAACTTAAGCAGTACTTAATTTAATAAAAAATATTATGGACCTAAGATTTTGTTTTGTATTTGATAGTATTTCACAGCAGAGACATAAAACAATAGAATTACCATCATCAACGTTGTATCTATTTGCAAACTTTGTCTGGTATTGTAATCTAGAATAAGTCGTGCAAATTTATTTAAACGTAAGTAATCTTGAAAATATGACAAAACAATATTTATGGTATAGTCATAATAGAAACTGCAAGAATGTATACCCCTACTTTCACTTCCATACTCTTGAATCTGTTATATATCCTGTTTCATGAAAAAAAGCAGGGCACATAATACAATCAAATCCTTCCTCAACTCTAACTTCTACCGATCAGATTACTTGAAATTGACGATTTGAGTAAAACTCAGGATTTGATGAAATTCTTATGATACCCAAGCCAGGTGTATTTTATCATAAACAGATATCATATATTGCTACCTTCCTTAATAAAACCGAATCAAATAAACAAAATTTTTACTGAACATACTTAGTAAGAAAATCATTTTATTTTGATCATTCATATAAAAACAAGAGAAATGTTTTAATCTTACAAACAATCTGTCCAGCGGTCTTTGGTAGCAGATATATTTAGTAAACTGAGTGTGTCCCAATAAACAGAGCTTGACATATTGGCAATATTTAAATGCGTGATGTTTCTGTAATTGTAAATGTTCTTCTGAAATGTGTTTTAGACAAGATCGTTCGGGCATTCTTGTCAAAAAAACTTTATTTCCACTGCTGTCTTGTTTTGATCGAACCAATGAGTCAGCCATAAACTGGACAGCTTCTATATTTAACATCAGTTATTACTGTGTGGTATTTGGTAACGAATTTGACATGTAATGATGTTGAAAATAATTCCACAGTGTATTTGCTCTTTATTGTACCATCTCATAAATATGTCTTTTGTACTTCATGTTCCAGTTCCAGCTTTCTTTTTTAAATAAAAATCTTGAATCTTGAATGTAATTTGATAGCTAGTTAACTGAAGGTAACATGATTCATTCCATGATCAACAATAAAATCACGACAATATTTGGTTTTTCTCTTTTGTGTACTGATTCATGTGATGAAGACCATCTTGGAAATCCGTACAAATTGATTCTAGTGTATTTTTTCTTATATCTATCTATAATTTCGATGATTAAAAATCAATGATGAAAGGTTTCTGACGTATAAAGGACAACTTTGTTATTAAATAATTGTAAATTGAAACCCATTTCTTTGCTGAATTCTAGATTTTCATAGCTATATTTATTTTGAAATTTGTCATTTTGATTATCTCCATTTCCTAACATTCTGTTGTATCTAAAATGAACAGCTCTAAAATGAGTCTATTTTCAATTGTGTATTTCTTGTCAATTTCTCTTTTAATTACTATTTTTACTCTCGATATTGTTTAAGAAATGAAGAAATGTGAATGATAGTAAACGTTGGCTATTGTTTTAGATTATTCAGCTTATTCCTTTTTTGAAAGAAAAAAATTGAGTTGCCATACACTTTTAAGATATACTGTCTAAATAATTACTTACTAATTATCATTAATATAAAAATGGTTGTTTTCTATGGATAAATAGTTTTATTTTGTCAATCTAACAATAATGTCAATATCGCATGTAGATAACACTGATTTTATCAAATATATTTTATGAACATAGGACAGCCAGGTTTACTGCTTCCTTTTAATGATGACACAAAACAAAAACACTGAGAGCTTTTACAATATCCCCAAAAGTAATGGCAGTGAGTCAATATCATATTACTACTCTTACTCTAAACAAACGTAGGCAGTATTATTGTAAGGTATAACAGTTGATAATTCAACCATATTAATTCATGTTTTGCTTGATAAATGATTCCACACCGACAATGTGTCATTATAGTAAATACTAAGTACGAAGTTATTTTGTCTATAGACTATAGATTTCAAACATGTTGTTATTTAACTCCCAGATATGTTTCGTTTCAAGTTGTTAAAGTGACGATAAATTTTCTCACATAATCCATATCAGACTTTTTCTTTTTTTAAAATTGGATGGAAAAATAGTGCCGTCCCAATGGAGTTAAAATTGTCCTAAAATTTAAGTTGAATTCAGAATTAAAATTACATAAAACGAACCAGGAAGCTAATTATTTAAAGTTGTGAATCTGAATCCCGCATTAAAGCAAACGATGCTATTTTCAATAGATATCTTACAAAGAAAAAGAAATTCAAGCCAATCTACCCAAAGAATTTGAGATATAGGATACTTGACCTCCACTTAGAAATCAATAGAAAACGAAAACTAATGACTAAGCTATACCACAAACAAGATGACTTTTCATTCGGAATTATCAAATTCCTTTTCATATGAGGCAACATTCCATCTGCGTATGGAGTTTTCAAATCACAATTTATACGTTATGTCAGAGCTTGCCGTAACTACGCATACTTTTTTGTATCGCGCTAGACTACTAACAATTAGGCTTCTGGAACAGGGTTATGTTGCTACAGGATTGTCATCACTACAGAAATTTTATGGTCAATATCATGAACTACGGTGTATCCATCTGCTCCATGAAAACTGATTTGTTCAACGTCTCATAGCTTTCTTTTTCTTCTACCCCGAACTTGATTTTTTATGTTTCTAGAAAAGTAGAGAACGCTTACCCTATCGGTGCATCTGGTCCTTGCTCCAAGTTTTTAGTTTTAGTGGAGTCCGAGTTGATCATTTATTTTTGTTAATTTGTATGTATTATTTTATTTATTTTATGTTCTTTATTGTTTTTGTCTGTTTTCCATGCCTGGTCTTAGTCCGTGAAATACATTCTTTTAATATCCGCTAGAATCTTGGTTTTCTTGATTACTCTTTAATAAGTATGGCGTGCCTATACCTCTTAATGAGAATGACACATTTATTATACTCTTCACAATTTACATTTTTGACTTTACACCGTATATGAAACTCGAGGCGTGTTCCAATATGGGTACTGGTTCAAATGGTTTGGTTAACCTCTAACTGTTATCTGCATGTGTGTGTGTGTTCCATTGTAAATGACAAGGCTATGCTTATACAAAACTTCTTTACTGGTCGCTGGTATGACAGATGTAAATGAAACATTAATTGTGTATGTGATTCAAAATTTGCTATCATATGTTTCTCTCAAGAACTGGAATGTCATACATTCATTTAAAGTTCATTTCAGTATCCAATTTTAATTCCATTTATTTTTCTTGGTCTATGTTAGACACATTTATTACTTGAAAATTGTCAGCTTTAGTTTTAATCAACATAAAGTTTGCAATACATGGTAATTTTTGTTCAAGAACTAATGTCGCTATATCCAATAGCAAATATAAACTTTAATTGTTACGACGAACCTTACGAAATAAGCTAAACATTATACAATAATTTAACAGTGGATTGTGGAAGTGGCATGTATGACACACTTGTATTTCGTTTTCAAATAATCAAGATTTGTTAAAGGAAAGCAATTTTGCCTTTTGTATTAATTTGGAAAATGGTTGTTATACATGACTAGTTTTATTTTGTAATTATTGTAAATGTATAATGTACTCTAATAATGAACTATTACTAAAATTTATCCAGAGCAATGACCACACATCACACAGGTTGTAGCCAGAACAATGACCACACATTACATAGGTTGTAGCCAGAGCAATGACCACTTCTCACATAGTTTGTAGCCAGAACAATGACCAAAATTACAAAGGTTGTAGCCAGAACAATGACCAAAAATCACATAGATTGTAGCAAGAACAATGATCACACATTACATAGGTTGTAGCAAGAACAATGACCACACAACACATAGATTGTAGCCAGAACAATGACAACACAACACATGGGTTGTAGCCAGAATAAAGACTAAAATTCACATAGATTGTAGCCAGAACAATGACCACACATTACATAGGTTGTAGCCAGAACAATGACCACACATCACATATGTTGTAGCCAGAACAATGACCAAAAGTCAAATAGGTTGTAGCCAGAGCATTGACAAAAAATCACATGGATTGTATCCAGCGCATTGACCACACATCACATAGGCTGTATTCAGCACAATGACCACAAATTACATCCAGAGCAATTACGACGCATCAAATATCTACAATTTGTTCTGTGTAAACATTGTAATTAATCTACTTGATAATTATACAGAAAAGCAGAAAATAAACCGATCAGAATTGGACGCAGCATTTTTCCCCAATTTTCTTATTTTATGTCAGTTGTATGTTTACTCTTTTTTTTTGTAATAGCAAATAAAATCTACCATACCAAGACTGGGCTTTTCAGAAATGAATGAGGTTACAAAGCACTACGTAAAACTTCATTTTTGTTTTGATTTTGTATTTTGGGTTTGTTTTTGTACATGTTTTGTTTATTTGTTAACTACGCAATGATATTCGCTTAGATAATACAACTTTATCATCCAACTTTAACTAAATCATTAGCTTAAGGTTATGCTTTAAGGTTATAGGATGTGTTTTCTGGGTTTCTTTGCTTGGTATGAATTTTCGTATATTTATCTTTAAATCCTGGAGTAAACATTTGTGGAATGTGAAAGGTAAAAGATGCATAAGTGGTATAGTTATTGGTGCAAAAAGATTGTGGAGGCACGAAGTCAGTTTAAATCACAATTAAAGATGAATGATATAGTTGATATAAGTACACTCCGATGGACGAGATTCACCTACTTACTGCTAGTGAATAGAACATCGTTATAAAATACTATTTTAAACTTTTTAAGAGTGCTCTAAAAATGCATTATTACAACTACAGACAAAATTGAATGCACTTAAATGTTGCAATTTCCACTCATTTTATTCATATATGGACAGTTTAGGAGTTAATTAATAAAAAAAAATACGCTTGATAGGCCCATTTGGTATTTAATGTACCGTAAATTAATGCTTGTAAAGCTGGTTCACTGCCTTATGATCCCTTGTTTATTTCATTGTTTTCTTTGTTTAGAAAGAAATATAACATGACAGAATATATCAAGAGTAAAAAATAAGACTTTTGTTTTAGTACTGATATCTACACTATTAATGTCAATAACAGAATCTTCACTTGGCAAGTGATGTGATTCAAAATTTCCATTGTCTTAAAGTGGATTTTTCAGCACCTTTTCTGAATTTTTGGTTTAAATAATAATTTGACTTAGTCACATTTTTTGCTAAATTTATTAGGTACGTTTTTTTTTATTTTGAAATTCAATCAAGTTTTGCGAATGCTGTGAATGTATTTTTAAATCATAAGTTAAGTGAAAATGATAATTTTGTTTGGATTACTTCCCTTTTAGTTATTATGAGAATGTATTGCTCAATAATCTGATAAGTAAGCTAAAATTAATTTCTGATCAATCATTTTTATACTGATCGATAATTAGCACTACGTCAAAGATATCATTGAATAAACAACCAACAAAAATTATTTGACTTTATCTGAATGCAAAAATCCCAAAAGGACATATTTGGTGTCTTCATATAAAAAAATTAAATTATTTCAATGATAATTATACATTGGTATGTACACACAGTACACAAAAAAATCGGCTAGAAGAGGTGCTCAAATAGTGCCCATTGGAATGCCAACTTGTTGCTAAAATATGGCTCCTGTAAATTTTACAAATATATTGTCAATGAGGAAATCAAGTATGCTACAAACCTGCTTTTCTGTGTAGCACACTTTATACTTCTAAGATGTTTAGGAAAAAAGGTGATTAGTAACCTAATAGAACATAATTTCTCGAATCAGCAAAAGATTAACGAAGAAGTCCTTTTAAATGAGATTATGATTTATCAAAAATTAGTGTTAAAGAGTTGTCAAGGGAACCAAGGTTCTAAGATAATCAAAAGAATGTAATCCAGGGACAAGGACCATACCTAAAAACAGACACACACAACAAAGAAAATAAAATAACCACTATAAATCATACAAAGTAGCAAAAGTAAATGAGGAACTTTGACTCCACTAAAAACTGGGAGCATGGATCAGGTGCACCGGTAGGGTAAGCGTCCTCCGCTTTTCTAAAAACATCCGCCGATTTGCTCATAAAAAGTCAAGTCCGGGGTAGACGAAAAAGGAAAACTATGACACGTTGAACAAATTTTTATGGTGCAGATGGATACACCGTAACGATCCACGAGTTCATGATGACGACCATAAAACTTATGCACAGATGATTTCAATCTTGTAGGTACAAAAAGTCTGCATAGTTTCTGCAAGCTCTGGCATAACGCATGACTTGTGATATGAAAACTCCATACGCAGGTGCCGAAGGGAAGTTGCCACAGGTGAAAGGAAATTTGACAATTCTGAATGAAAAGTCATCAAATTTGTTGTTAAGTTCGGTCAATAGTTAAGAGTTGAGAAGTCAAAAGTTTGAAGAAAATTAATTTACGAGAAACTGTTGGATTTCAGGTTTTCAAGTAAATCTTCACATGTTTTAAGTATCCACATATTATGATTAATTACATTACGAGAGTAGGTGGTGTTGCAACTAGCTTGTATGGATTCTCCTGAAGTTTGGGAATTCAATGAAAGTAATAAAGTCCTAATTTTGTTTTCGATGCTGAGAAAAGGTATGAAGGACTTATGGTTGTTAAAGATTTCATCTTTGAAAAAAGTAGTACTTTTGTAAGTGGCTTTACATGGGGTGTTACTATCAGTGCTCAATTTCTTTATAAGGCAGTTAGTTAAGGTAAAAAATAATGCTTCACCAGTCTGAATGAGAAACAAACATTCATGATATCTGTCTTCTTTTTAACTTAAACGATTTTATTTTTCCTGTCAGGTTTTACTATACCAGTTATATTGTTACCTTTCACAACCTACACGGTCTCTGTTACCTTTCGTGATTCCAGACTTCAGACTTCTTGTTAACTTGCGTGATTCTGTCTTCCTGTTTACTTTCTCGATTCAAATCCTCATGTTAAAATATGTAATGTTCATTGAACATTCAAATTGCTTGTAAGTTATTAATATACAGTTGCCTAAAGCTTCTGTAGAAGTACTTAAAATACAAACAACTTATTGCATGTAACGAGCTCAGAATATATAATATACAAATGTAGATATTGACGTAATTGGAATAGCTCTTATACGCAATGTACCACGTTATTGTTATAACAGACATACACGGGCAATATCACACGACTTTCAAATGAATTTTACATGAATTTTACTTTAAATTAACAAAAATGATTGACCGAGTTCGCGTTAAATATTCATGTTTATCAAACCGCAATGTGAATTTCATGTGAATTTCTCCCATTAAGCTCATGTTAACTGTTTTACATGAAACCCGATTCACATGAATTTCAGGTAAACAATAATTTCCTGTGCATTAATGATGAATATCTCTACCTATTTTAGCTTTTTTGACAGAAAACACATGCACTCTCTATTCCTTTAAAACCTACAATTCGGATTGAGTCGTGCAGAAGCGTTTATCGCAAACATGTTACAATTAGAATTGCTGTGTTTAAAATAAACCACAAAACATTGCCTGGAGTTCACTATTCTGTAACGGCAATGTCATTTCCAGATATAGAATATTTGCATCTTTTAACCGTGATTAATTTTCAGACCATTGCAACTAAGAAATCAATAGAAGACAAGAGCAAACTCACAAATAAAACAAAAACAAAAATACAAAACAATGACAAAAATGTCTGGGTTTTTTATGCGTCATTATTATAAATTATATGAGATGTTTTTCACTACAAAAATAATGTTACAATAATTACAAACAGTATTTAGTGTAAACAAACTAATGATGCTATAATGATTATAAACAGATTTAGTGTAACTAAACTAATAATGTCATTCATTTTTTAGTTTTAAGCTTTAGTTTATTTCAATTGTTTTTTATTTGAGGATACCTTATGAATTGTTTTTTATTATATAGATGACAGTAATTTACCGAATGTTCCCTGTGTAAAACATTTCCCGGTAAAACGTCACAACGCAAATATCATTAGGCCGATCAAATATTTAAATTTACGTGGAAAACTTATGGATAAAATCTACATAATGAATAGGAAAATCAATTGGTTATCGTGACCAAAATGTACTCGTACAAAAAACGCTTGAAAATTTATCTCTTGGGCGGAACAAGTTCCGCACACTCGTTAAATCTGGGCGTTCTTCATCACATATGAATTTATTTTGGTTATTCACTCTTTCCAATTCATTATCATATCATTTTCAAATTTTAACGCTTAATTCAGAAAAAGAATTCCTTGGTATTCTTTAAAATACTTAGTAATATTTCACGAGGGAAACCTTATACAAGACCAGGGTTTTCAGGTCACGTTTCTGTTTATTTCATGTCGCGTCACAAAATTTAAATCCCCTATAACACTGAATTAATCAGAACAGCGCTGTCTCTTTACTGTATTGCGTTTATCATCATCCAATAAAATGGAAAAACAACAGACAAATTAATGCTAACGGACTCTCTACTCATATTAAAACAATGGTGAGACAATTAAAAAAATAGAATGATCATAGGGAATTTAGATAGTAGTATGCCATTAAGGTAATATCTACCGTTTACAGTCACTATGTTAATGATTCTGTGGACATAATAAGCAATGCATTAATCTTCTAATCTAAGTAAATAAATTGAAATATGTAATTAGAAACAGTCGCCTTCTTTTATTTCCGCCAACCGTCTAAACTATTGCAGGGAGGAATTATTTCCTGATTTTACTTAAATCACAATTAAACCCGTTGGGGTAACTTGATAACAACATACAATGGTAGTTTTATTTCGGTTATCATGTTTAAATCATTTATGTAGGCATATAAAATGAAGCAAACAGCTTCATCATTTTATAATTCGTTAACCGTAATAATTACATTTTTCCAAGATGGATTAAAAGACCAAACACTTAGATTAAATTGATAATACTGCACGGTAAATCTATATGGTTATGGAAACATGATAAAACATATAAACAAATCAACACAGAGTTATTCAGGTAATTTTATAAAGAAAATCTTTTGTTTACTATTTATTCATATAATGCTTATACAGTTAGTTTAGAAGAAGTCGTGTTTATGTACATTTTACAAGTAATTAAAAGTGTCAAAATGGTGAAACTATTCAATCAATTTGAAACAGTGTTATGCACGATAAATGTCTAGACCAATCCTTGTCGATTTGAAAACCCATAATCGTGAAAAAAGTCATGAACTGTATTCCAGACAAATAGTAGATTTAAGTGATTGAAAAGTTGTTCCCAACAAGTTTTTACGAGTAACATGTCTGTTATCAACTATAAGATGAGTGTCATAGAATTTATTTTAGCATTAGCCTTCTGAGACATGAAGATGTTAAACAAAATTCGATTAAGTCTGTGGTTCTAACGAAACTTAGTTACGTAATTTTTAATATAAAAGATAACGACAAGTTGGTCATTAACCTTGGGTACTTTAGATAACGATAAGTTGGTCATTAACCTTGGATACTTTATAGATAAGTTGGTCATTAACCTTGGGTACTTTAGATAACGATAAGTTGGTGATCAGCGTTGGGTATTTTAGATTTCGATAGGTTGGTGATAAACTTTTCGGTACTTTAGATAGATAATTTGTTGATTAACCTTGGGTACTTCAGATAACGATAAGTTGGTCATTAACCTTGGTTACTTTAGATAGATAAGTTGGTGATTAACCTTTGGATACTTTAGATAGATAAATTGGTGATTAACCTTGGGTACTTTAGATAATGTTGAAAACAAGAGTAACAACAAAATTAACTGATCCGATCCATAATCAAGTCCGACATAAATCTGGAAAAATAGATATTACACCATCGGAGAGCTGGTACCGCAATGGTCCTGACTTGCTACAGGCACCTCAAACTAAATGGTGGTTTAAAGAACAATTTACAAAACCAAAATAACAATAATTATCTGTTATTTTAAAAGAAACTGAGTACTTTTCAACAAAGGACTGATACCCGAAAATGAATTTAGTAACAGACCTTTTGCAACGCATTCACCTCATACCCTTGTTTTTTTTTTTTTAAATAACGTCATAACGTCCTTGAAATCACTCTAGACTCGATAAATTCCCAATACCTTTTGTATTATCGTTACAACCGAAAGGCATTGCAGTACCTAACTATTTAATCTAAGACTCTTTATCGATGCGGTACGGTCTACTAAGTTTAGGGCTATTGATATGATGGTAAAGTTTCTTGATGAAACTAACCTTCATGTTTAAACATTGGTCATGACCTGGTTGATGGAAATTATTACAAAGAGCCGGATATTTAGGGATCATGTCATCGTTACGATGTGTATTCATATGGTTTTGCAATGTTTCTTCAGTTTCACCAACATATATTAAACCACATAAAGTACACGAAATACCGTAAATGACATTTTCGGTAGAACAGTCCAGAGGATCATATGAATTTGTAAAATAAGTTTTGCCAGTTAGATTACCGGTTTTTGGTGAAATGATTAATATATATTATGTTTTGCAAATAGTTTTTTTTCTGCAAGTTTTGGATCTGCATTTAGAAACTGCTGGAATTTTTAATCGACAACATATTTGTCCAGTGTGGTGGACGTGTTTTTCAACAAAACGGTCGACATTCCAATGGGAATAAATTGTGCTCTTTTACTTGCTGACCTATTCCTTCACTCTTATGAAGCTGACTTTATAGCTAATCTGATCAGAAAGAAAGACTATCGTTTGGCTAGATCCTCCAATCTCAGTTTCCGCTATATAGACGACGTTCTATCTTTAAACAATCCTAATTTCGGGGATTTGATACATCGCATCTACCCAAAAGAACTTGAGATAAAGGATACTACAGACACTGTGAAGTCATCCTCATATCTTGACCTACACTTATAAATCGATGGTAAGGGAAAACTATTAACCAAACTTTACGACAAACGACTTTTCATTCAGAATTGTCAACTTCCCTTTCATCTGTGACAACATCCATTTAGCACCTGCGTATAGAGTGTTCATATCACAACTTATACGTTATGCCAGAGCTTGCAGCAACTATGCAGACTTTTTGTATTACGCTACAACTCTAACAAATAGGCTTCTGGGACAGGGTTATGTTGCTACAAGATTGAACTCATCACTACAGAAGTTTTATGGTCGTCATCATGAACTCGTGGATCGTTATGGTGTATCCATCTGCACCATAAAATCTGATTATTCAACGGGTCATAGTTTTCCCTTCCTCGTTTGTCTACCCCGGACTTGACGTTTTATGAGCAACTCGGCGGGTGTTTCTAGAAAAGCAGAGGACGCTTACCCTACCGGTGCACATGCTCAATGCTCCCAGTTTTCAGTGGAGTCCGAGTTGCTCATTTGCTTTTGTTACTTTGTATGTATGATTTTAGTTACTTTATGTTCTTTGTTGTGTATGTCTGTTTTCCATGTCTGGTCTTTGTCCCTGGATTGCATTTTTTGGATTACCGCTATAACCTTAGTTCCCTTGATTATTCTTTCCTACTAATTTATCTTTCGTATCACAAGTAACGCGTGACATAACACTTTTTATTTTCTCTGTTATATACCTTTCTATGTACCACATACAAGACGTGTTATAAAAACTCATTCCAAGACCATAATACCTCATTGTGTGGAATGGAAACATGATTGAATACATGTCAAGCATTACCGAACAATTTATTCAATTCACACAAAAAAATGTAAAACTATTCAATATGTAAGTGGCATGCTATTTGAACTGGTTTGTTTAGTTAACCATAAGAAACTTGCTAATGTGTTTAATACATCCTTGTTCTTGACGTCAAAAGCCTATGACTTATTTTACATATTGACAAAGTAATTCGTAGGAAATGTCAATAAAACTACGAAATGTAATACATCTCATGTAAATATCAGCTTTCAATGTGAGGCATAAGTTACACTTAACAGAAAGGCTTTCGTGACTAAAGGTCACAAGAAAAAAGATAATTCCACTTGTTACAAGAATACTTTTAAGCAAAGATACAATTCAATTGTAGAAGGAAATTTTGGATTTCGGAGAAAATAAGAAATAAAACTGAATGGCCAACTTATTATGCGGTACATTGTGAGTGGCTTCATTCTTGATATAACGATTTGTTTCTTGTTTGTTTGTAGTTTTGTTTTATTTTTTGTTTTGTTTTTTTTGTTTTTTTTTTTGTTTTGTTTTGTTTTTGTTTTTGTTTTTTGTTTTGTTTTTTGGACTTTTTTTGCAAACATAGCGTTTGCAACCATTCTTAGTGGATAAGGATATCATGAAATCCTTACATAGTATTTGTAAATAAATAAAGCATTAGCATTGTACAGAAATCCGTGTAGCTTCTGTAGGTTCTGTCATGTCTGAGCGAATTGGAAAATTTAGATGAGAAGTTTATTAAGTTATTACGTCGACCTCTAAAAGTTTTTATATATCATAGGCAGTGTCTTTTGTCTACTTCGGTAGTTGGATCTTAGATTATCGTCATTTATGTACAGGATGTTTAAGGATCTGGCCGAGTTCCGTTATTAATGAGATCTGCTATGAAGTTATCCTCGTGAGGGTTAAAGAATAGGCCGGTAAGCATAGGAAAATAATAAGTTTCCCATCTTACCGACTGTCTCGTGAAAAAAAACGTACTCATCACACTGAACAAATTTATTGTCGTGTCAAAATTCATACAATATCTGCGATATATAATTGCAAAAAATCATGGTTTGAGTGAAGGTCAATTTGTGAAAAGTGTAAGAATAAATGTAAGTAATGTGGACAGAGGTAGTGCACTTTAAGGATCCAAGTGTAAAGTGTTGTTTGTATGGTTTTTGTGTAGTTTAGGTATCTAAGCATTGGTAGAAGGTTTGAGTAAGAATAAAGTGACGTGTTGCTATAAATTACAATTCATACAGCGTACAGTCCATTGTTTTAGCTTAAAGTTATAAAACTTGAAATCAATACTTTTATGTTAATGAGAATGCAGAGGGGTGGGGTGAAGTGTTTAAATTTGAGATGATAGAAGCGGACTTGCCTGTGAATGGAATGATAGAAGCGGATTTACAGTACATTTGATGATAGACGTATCCTTACCAGTAAACGGATGTTAGATGCAGACTTACCAGTAAATAGGATGATAGAAGCGGACTTCCAGTAAATGGGATGATAGATGCAGACAAACCAAGATGGTAATTTACCAGTAAATGAGATAATCAGTTCGGTAATTTTATCATTACACATCATGACAGATGCGGACTTACCTGTAAATGAGGCTATAGATTGTTACTTGAATCAATGTCCCTATGTCTGTTTTTTAGTTTAGGTAACAGAACACACGATGCATGATGGACATAAGTCGTTACATTGGGACAATAAAACCCAGTATACAGAAGTATTTCAAGAGCAAAACAAGTCAAGATAATTATTCACCTAACTACAAATAAATAATATGATTTCTCAGATTTGCCGGATTAACCTTATGTTGTTATAATAGATTCGGGAAACTGGTAGAATGATATCATTATAAAAGCCATTTATGAAGTTTCAAACTTTGGGATTAAATGACAAAATATTCAGAACATATTACAATTTAAAATCATTAACGTTCATTTATATTCATATAGCGAATGTTCTTTTAATAAGATGAATCAAGTTTTCCTTACTTTACATATGTTTTTAATGAAAATGCTTGTCTTAAAAAGTCAAAGTCATATTCCTTGGAGGATTTCAATATCCTTTTTTTTCGATTCGCTACATTGGTTATGTAGATCTTCTCTGTTACATGGGTTCACGTTTAGGACATGTTTTTTTTTATTATTATTTTTACTTATTTGAATCATCCAACTGCTGACGCTTCGGTATTTTTTTCAGATATCTAATGATTGTAACCAGATTTCTTTGATATATATATAAAACATAAATACATTATCTGCATACTGTTATGGTATTATTTTATGGTCATATTTCTTTTCTTTCAATGACAAAGTACCGTGTCCGATAAAGGAAAATTCCCGTTTGATGTTTATCAAATGTGTGGAATAAGAACTATCAGTCTCTGTAAAGTCAGATGTAGGTGAAAGATAGCAAGATAATACTCGCCATTATAAAAAATATAAGTCAGTATTTGCACTGAAAACTAAGGTATAATGTCAATATTTGTACTATAAGAACTAAGGTATAAGTCAGTACTTGTACCGAAAACTAAGGTATAATGGCCAGATTTTCCAAATTGGAGTTGTAAAAGCTGTTATAACTTTTTTTATAGATACTGCAAATGAACAGTTCAGAGGTGGATGACCTCATTGAAAGTTTTTCTAGCATTTTTTTAACATTACCTCGGTATTTTTCAAAATGATAAAATGACGCGAACCAGAACCAATAATTGCAAGTCATTAATCCATTTTGAGTCCATGTTTCTATCTACTGAGTGATTCTTACAAGGACTTACAGTCAATCTTGTTCAATAAATTGAACGTTTTCAAGCAATGCCTTTATCAACTTAGTTTTATAAAAATCATCAATTATCTACCTATTGATGAAACTGGCTAACGTAATAAAAGAGTAAACAAAGGAATCAAGATCTAAGCAAAAGAATGTAATCCAAGGGCAAAGATCAGACATAGAAAACAGACACGCACAACAAAGAACATAGAATAAGCAAACTAATACGAAAGAAGCAACAAAAGCAAATGAGCAACTCAGACCACTAAAAACTGGGAGCATGAACAAGGTGCACCGCTATGGAAAGCGTCTTCTGCTTTTCTCGAAACAGCCACCGAGTTGCTAATAAAAAAAGTCCGGGGTAGACGAAAGAGGAAAGGAAAACAATGACACGTTGAACAAAGCGGTTCTCATGGTGCAGATGGATCCACGAGTTCATGATGACGACCATAAAATTGTGGATCTGAAGTGGTAATATACATGTTTGCTGTGTTCGAAGTTTTAATTTTAGGAATGAGTGTAAGCTGTTAAGACAAACATTTTCAATGTCATTCATGCAGAACAATGTCATTAATAGATTCATAGTTGTATTGAGTCGTATCGATATGTGTAATGATAATGAATGAAGATGATGTTCATCAACTCTAAAAATCGCTTCATAAATTCAAAAAAGAAGATATATGGAAGACATAGATAAGTTAACTGTAGTGGAACGTTTCCTGAAAACTCATCTGAATTAAAATAATTTGAAGATGAGATATAAATTGTATTATTTTTATATTTAAAATCAAAGTAAAAGAAAAATACTTTAATAACAGTAAATCGCTATAACGGATGCAAAATCTAATATCAAGCTGAATTATCATTGACATTAAAACTACAAATAATGACTAACAGACAGAGTCATTATGAATAAAGGATAAGATATACCCTAAGGTATGGCCGTTATATAGAGGAACAGTAGAGTAAATCACTTTCGTTCGTTCATGTTAAATATTTGTCTTGTTTTATCATCACTTTGGCTTTACAAAATCTGATTAACACGGCATATTTATTTTATTACAATACTTTATCACGACAAGATAACAAAATGCTTCGATGTTAGAATAACATTTTAGTCAATACGACATTAATTAGTTTGATAGTAAATGACTTATAGTAAGTAAAAGGAAATGACTTATAGTAACAAGTTTTACTTAATCTGAACATTTTCCAAATGTAAATGAATTAAACAAAACAAAAGAGAAAATGTCCACTATATGCAGTGATATATTTGTATATGCTAATTATGATATACATAGTAACAGCCAAGGGATATATTGCTATTATATTATATTATATTATATTATATTATAATTGTTTACGTATATCAGCATTGATGACAGAATATTGGGAGAAATTTTATCAATAACAAAAATAGCGTATTCTATCAATACAACGAAACAAGCTGGAACGATCTGATTGAGACCGAGTTGTTTAAAGGATTTCAGTTCTTTCCATGTTCTTCTTCAATTGACATATTATGTAATTCGTTTATTTCATCGCCTTTTTGTTCACTTCAACAATTGGGGAAAAGTGATTTTATCCTTGGGGTCGAAGGAAGACATGTTTTGATTGTATTTTATCCTTGGGTTGGGGTCGAAGGAAGATCTGTTCTGATTGTATTTTATCCTTGGGCTGGGGTCGAAGGAAGATCTGTTTTGATTGTATTTTATCCTTGGGGTCGAAGGAAGATCTGTTCTGTTGTATTTATCTGTCATGGTTGGTTACTATGGTTATCCAATAAAGAATTGACGTCACACATGTAATATTATATGGCAATAAAACATCAATTCAATATGTTTTTCTGTTTTAATCAAATATTGCTTGTAACGCAACATCCTTCCTTTAATTATCATATGCCATTCGCCGATTATTACTTTTGACATTTCAGAATTGTTATTCGTTGTAGAATGTCGCATTAGAAAATTAATAGCTCATGATGAGAATCATTAATTGTACAGACATTATTTAATTTGGCATGTTGCTATTATATTATTTTTCTAAAGAAAAAAATGACACGTCTTAAATCATAATGCCTTTTAATATCAAATCAGTTTTCTCTTATTATTATTATATTTGTAAATTTTCACCTTATGTTCCTCGAAAGGTCTCTCCGACAGTATTTCAGCAAAGTTACGATTGTAATGAAACATATTATATGCCTTGATTTTTCCACTTTTTCCCTTCTGTAAATAATAAGGATTTACGATCAGAAAACCTTAGTTAGTGCAGACAATCACGACTCAAAAATCTGCATACCGTTACACATACATCTTGATACCCTTTTTTCTTGTAGTAACAATAAACAAATGCTATTTTAATGTGTAAACTTAAACAGGGTGAACATGAAAGAAATCTTAAGACACCTTTTCAGCAAGTATTTATTAGTCTCTGTAATCTGAAGTCTCTATGCACAGGCATTGCAAAATGGACTTGAACTTGATTTGTTAGTTGCAGAAACGACACGTAAATAAATATAATCACAAAAAAAAGAAATATAATAGTTACGCATCATCAATTTGTAAAATCAACGGAACAATGGTTCGTGTGAAACTGTGGTTTATTGCATTTTTTTAACATGAACTTTATAAGGAATTCACGTGACAAATATAATACAAATCAAATGTGAATTTCATGTAAGCTTTAGTTATTTTAATATGAAAATTCTATGTGCATAGTGTCATGGGCTGCAAGAGTTATGCTTCTTACTTTTTGGGGGTTTTAAGCTACGATTTCACATATTTTACCACTAGTGAACAAAATAAAAAATAAAAGTTACTACATCGAGCTACAAGTGATAAGTATGGTAGATTTCTCCTGTGACAAAATAATTTTCACTATTGAGGGGACATTTTTCAACACTATTCAACAAAATATTGATTCCAACGGTACTAATAGTGCCCCTCTCCTAGCTGATCTGTATAGTCGTATGAATTTGAGTTCTTTCAAGATCTTGTGAAAGACATAAGGTAAAAGAGGTTATATCCTTTCACATATTGATATATTGATGATGTTCACTTTTTATTATTAATCCTTAATTTTGGAGATTTGCTTCCAGAACTAGATATCGAAACGATTACAGCTTCGGGAAAGTTTTTATCTCAGTTTAAAACTATAAGAAAAACAAGACGATTTTGATTTTAAAATAAAAAACTTTCTTGTGCGGTAATATAACAGCTTCTCCTGTATATGGTGTCTGCATTTCTAAATTGTTAAAGTTGTTCAGAGGTAGTAACGACTATTCTGACTTCTTATTAAATGCGCTTTTATTTCCTGATTGAGAGGGCTTTACGAAAATGCTGCCTTAATCACTTTCAAACATACAAATTTTATTGAAAAGAAACTGTTTCAGAAAATGAAAGATGATGGATTTTCATTTTCAAACATCTTGAACATGATTATTAAATAATCCCCCCGCCACAAATTCAAGACATATATTAGGTAATTTCAATTTCAATTGAATTTAGCACTTTTTTTTAATTTTCAATTATTTATATAATATCTTCCGTACTGTTTAACTACTGATTTTACAGAAAAACGGATGCTTTTTGTACCTGAATCTTGAAATAATAAAATGTTGGCTTGTGCTGCTGACTAACTGTAATTTGAGAATATGCTAAAATCAGAGATATGGTGTTTGAATGGTTGATCTCTATTATCAGTTTATGCATAAAAACAAACTATATCGTTTATAAAATATGCATAATTATATTGGTTACTAATCATTTCTCAAAAATCTAGAATAAAATATACTTTACATTTAAGCTTTCGTAGATCTTTTTGGTATGCCATTTCAAAGAGAAGATTTTTATTCTTGATGATCATTTGTCTTATGAAAAGCGACGATGCGATTTTTTATTCGTTACATTATATCGGGTTTTATGACTGTAGATAATTGTACTTCTAGAAATAAGAAAATATTGTCTTTCGCTGGAGCGTTTTCCTAATTTACTCAGTATCTGTACGTAATTTTTTCCAGGAAGTATCTCAATAAATTACCAAAGTCAAATGAATACGGATATAATGTTTCGCATTAGTTTAGTTATATACTTACACTTTGTGTATACTTGTACAGGTGGATGGCTTTAGGTATTTCTTAATCAAATATTCGTGTCAGGGAAATGGATCAAGGGCCGAGGTAAACTTACAAAACTTTTAATTTTCTAAAAGTGACCGTCGAGGTTGGTTCTGTAACAGGACTAAGGACCAACAACGAAAATAAAATAACCACTATAAAACATGCGAAGTAACAAAAGTAAAGGAGCAACTCGGACTCCACTAAAACCGGTAGGGTAAGGGTCCTCTGCTTTTCTAGAAACAACCACCGAGTAATTAATAAAAATCAAGTCTGGAGTAGTCGAAATTGGAAAGGAAATCAATAAAACGTTGAACAAATCAGTTTTCATGGTGCAGATGGATACACCGTGACCATCCACGAGTTCATGATGACGACAATAAAACTTCAATCTTGTAGCAACATAACCCTGTTCCAGAAGACTTATAGCAAGAAGTCTAGCTCGATACAAAAAGTCTGCGTACTTACGGCAAGCCCTAGCATAACGTATGAGTCGTGATAGTCTTACACGTGTGCTGACGGGATGTCGCCACAAATGAAAGGAAGTTGACAATACGGAATGAAAAGTTATCGCGCTTGTACTACAGTTTGGTGAAAAAAATCCTATTCCATCGATCTCTAAGTGATTAATACCAAAATAATGTACCATTTTCTTTCTTTGATTCCTTCTTTACATTTGTAATTTTGTATTTTCGCTTTTTTATGACAAAGTCATTTCACCGCATGTTTTTATTTCTTTTGAAATTTGGTTTGATATTTGTTTATTTTTAGCCAATCAGATTTATTCTAAGTTCAAATATAATTCATGTCAGAAAATACGTAACACTTACGTGGTGTCACTGAAAGGTTTAAGTTTGTTTGTTTGTTTGTTGGGGTTTAACGTCCGAGCAGCAATATTTCAGCTATATTCAGACGATGAACATGAAATGGATGATAAAATGAACATGAAATGAAAAAAAAGGGATGGGTCACAAGGATAATAGGGTGGAACAAATTTTGATTGCCACTGGAAAAAGGGGGGATGGGTAAGGTCGGGCAATATAGCCTCCTGTGGCGGAGCGCAAAGGTTCCTACTCCTATCGAATACCGCAGCAGAGTTCTTTAACGTGCGTGGAACGTGGCATCTTTCCCAACACGGTGCACCACTATGGTTTGCGGTCAGGTTTTCCGTATTATAGCCTGACAACCCCAGCATGTAACACGCCAGGGGTACCCCATTCCACCTCCTGGGGCACACATCCCAGTTGCTCTGTGGGCAGAGCGCCTAGCCCCCGGCTAGGTTTCTGAGCACTATTTAGTCGCCTTATACGACAAGCTTAGCGCTGCTGCAGGCCTATTCTTTTAACACCCGGACCTGCACGGGACCTGAAAGGTTTAATAAAATAGAGTTAATCATTCTATAGTCATCACATGCAGCTGACTTTTTGTAAAAACGGCCTATTTATATTCACTGCATTTATGCCAGGAAAATTTTATTCAGACGAGTACACTCTTGATTAAATGCATAATTCCATAATGAAGGAAAGAATATTTATTTACAAATAAACTCAAGATCAAACACTAAAATAGCACACTAGAAGAGCTGCAGTAAGTTAGCATTAGACACTCATAAAGAAACAAATCAATGAAAGACCCTTCACTAACATCTGTTCTTGTCATACAAAACATTGATTAATGCTAGAAACAGGAAGAATGTGTTGTGATCAATTGATACATTAAATAGATGTTAATATGATTTTAAGGTATCTATAACCTAATCATACGCACTGAGTGTCAAAATGTACATGGTATAAACTAACAAACGAACGTTCATTCTTCAATTCGATCTTTCTTCAGATTCATACTGTTTAATGTTGCAAATTTTTGTAAGACTTTATATACCAGATTTTCTATCAAAAATCATATATTCTTCATAGTATTAGAAGCAAAAATATCGGAAAGTAACGGAACGAGTGAAAAAAATACCAATGACTTTTACTAAGTGTAGAAGAAATCCAAGGGTGTGCCTTGTTCGTGTATTGATTTAGTTCTACAAGGGTACCTCGTCCATAAATTGTAGAATCCTACAGGTGGACACGGATTTCTAATACATGTGTTGATGGAACCCAAAGGTATACCTGGTAAATAACATTTATAAAATACTGCATCAAATCTTACCAAAACAGACATATAGTTACATAAATAACTGTAGAAATCAATAACATAGTTACAAAATTTACCGTAGAAATCAGTGATCTGACAAAATAAAAATTGATAATTACAACTATATTATATAATAATACTAATCGCCTATTTTAAAACAAAACAACATATTTAATCTTATAATTAGTTTACAATATGGTCCTGTATATATTTTCATAGTTTACAAAAATATAAACTTCTATAAAAATTTCGACAAACGTGATGACTTTTCATTCAAAATTGTGAACTTTCCTTTCATCTGTGGCAACATCCCTTCAGTACCTGCGTATGGAGTTTTCATATCACAACTCATACGTTATGCCAGAGCCAGAGCTTGTCGTAACTACGCAGACTGTTTATATCGCGCTAAAATTCTTACAATTAGGCTTCTGGAACAGGGTTATGTTGCTACAAGATTGAAGTCATCACTACAGAAGTTTTATGGTCGTCATCATGAATTCGTGGATCGTTAAGGTGTATCCATCTGCGCCATGAAAACTAATTTGTTCAACGTGTCATAGTTTTCCTTTGCTCTTTCATCTACCCGGAATTGAGTTTTTATGACCAACTCGGAAGCAGAGGCCGCTTACCCTACCGGTGCACCTTGTCCATGCTCTCACTTTTTAGTGGAGTCCGAGTTGTTCGTTTACTTTTGTTACTTTGTATGTATTATTTTAGTTACTTTATGATCCTTGTTGTGTTTGTCTGTTTCCATATCTGGTCTTTGTCCCTGGATTACATTCTTTTGATTTCTGCTAGAAACTTGGTTCACTTGATTAATCGTAATAACTATTATACCAATAAGAAACAAATATATTCATAAACTTTAATCAGATTTAATAAACCGACAATAAATAATGAAAATCAAAATTTTTTTTAAACTGCTTTATGAACTAAAAATAAGACAATAACAATAAGACAACAATAGATATTAACATTTAAACTCACTTAATGAATTAACACTTATAAAAATAGACAATCAAATACATTACTGTTATATGCTGTATGAATTGGCAACCCTATCAAAGTAAATTCTGAATTTTTCATGTTACTTCTGATTATTTAAGAATTTGTATACTTGAGAACTAGCAATTGTTTGAAATATGAACATAACATCATTTTATTTTACTTGTTTAGAAGTGCGTGTTTAACGATATGAAATGAATAATTACTCTTTGTTTTATTCATTGAAATACACAGGACACAGATGAATTATAAGCGACAAAGGGTGAGGGTACATAAGGCACTGTAGCGCCTACTAGAAAAATGGAATTATCTCCCTTTGATAAACTCAAAATTGTTTTATCTTTATATCATCTTTATTTTTGACGAAATCAAAAGAGAAAAAATTATTTTGTTTATAAAAGAAATAAACAAAGTAATATGCATATTCAATTAGCATATGTTGAATAAAGTAAAAAAAAAAACAATTACACCTTAGTGATATGTTTTACGCAATTTGTTAGACATATGTAGTAACAAATTAAGCAGGAAAATCTCTTCATAGAGGCATACAAATGTAAAATATTTCACTTCTCTTAAATGTCGAACTGTTGTGGTGTGTTTTCATCAAATAAATATAATATGTTGCCATATCATACATGTAGTATTAATACTTTACAGTTTTGCGTTCTAGAATCAGCCAGAAAAATGTTGTATGTAATCTTTTTGGTTTGTGTATGAGCTTCAAATTAAGGCGGTATATATATTAATTCATCTTCAGTGCCCGATGTAATAATTCGTTAGGTAGTTTCGAATTGGTGCAGTCGCGCACTTAGCCCTGTAATTTCTACATTTTATAAAGTTTAAGGCAATTAATCATTTTTTGTCTCCCCTTCCGTAAAATATCATTTAACTTGTATAAAATTTATAATAAAAAATATAAAAAAAATAAAATCATTGAGTCTCAGAGTATGTTACGCTGAAAACAGAATCATCACATCGAGATGGGGCAAATATACAAATCATGTGTTACTGTTTCTCCTCAACTACATAGTAACACTGCATGAGTGGCTATTTACATCTTCATAACCACTTAAAAGTCAATAATGATTATCGTGGTTAACTACAGACAGACAGACAGCCAGACAAACAGACGGATCCATGAGCAAAGTGTTAAAAGTTTTCCGAGTACAGTAGCGGAAAAATAATAAGCACATACATGCACAAATTATTGTTGATAAACTTATCAATACTTTTAGTTAAATCAATAATTTCTAAAATATTTGCCAAGTTTTAAAATATATTAATGAGAAAAATAAAAATGAAACATTATTTTATTAGAATTGATGATTACGAATAATTGTAAATTAATATGGGAAAGTTTGAAAAAATGCATCTATATAGGTAATTAACCTCCCGCTATCGGCCGTTCTCGGCTTGAGCCTCCCGACATTTTATCATACATTCTTCAACGGTCTTGTCCGTCTCTCGGTGGGAGCTGGTGGGAGCTTAAGTTCTGCCGCTTTCAAGATTTTCGCTATTCATCAGTCAAAATAATGGGGATGAAACTGTGTAGGTAAGAGGCTCAGAGGTGACGCACTTCAATTTTGGATAAAAATAACAGGGGTCTCCTTTTGTAGAGTTCCCAAGATTAACTTCAATGCAAGCTGTATCTCCGCTAAAATACATGAAAGCTCGCCATATCTTAAATTCAGGTTCGAAAACTTGTTTCAATAAATGTCACGTGGTTATTCATACCACTAAACCTCGGATGGTTCACGGTCAGATCATGCTTATTTAACCTGAAACCTACATGTATAAGGCATTGTCGCACTCCATCAAATCCACAACCCGCGACGCGCCTGTTTTTCTAATATTTTCAAGAGGCGGATAACAAAATTTGGAGACATGGATTAAATACAAACGTAACATAGGATGCAGCTGACTGAAATAAAAGACAACTTCGTTCATATAAAATATAGACGCTAAAATTTACATTAAATATTCGAAAAACCGACAAAAAGCTGAACTGCAGACAACAATTAGCATGAAAGGACCGCTTGGCACAAATATTATATAAGACCTGTTATAACAAATACTAAAACTACATGTCGGCTATTAAGCACAGATATTTACACATAAACATGAAGATTTTACATGTACATCCATGCTCCTCCTGAGCGGAGCATCATAGTACTTCCTCAGGTAACAGCTTTGATATAAAAACGGGTATTTTAAGTGTCTACATGTTTTTGGCGTATGTGTAGGTGTACATTTTTTTACAGGCAAACAATGCAAACAGCTTTTAATTTTTCTACTTTAAAAATAAAAACAAAAGTAATTAAAAAACATTATTCGCGCTTGATATATATTATAACAGTATTTACAACTTTGCCCGATCGCATAAGGAAATAAAATGCTTTGCAGCATTTATTACAAACAAAATTATCTTTAGACAGCGTGCTTCAGGTTTCTACACACTATAATGCTTATACGAGCTTATTTAAAGCATTTCAATTTTGTACTTAGTTCCACGCAAAAAAAAATCATATTGTAGAACAATCTTTTATCGAAGAAATTTATACGGATATTAGAGCAAACAGATATTGAAAATTATTAAATTCAAATATTAAATCCATAGATAAAATCCCACGTAAAGGACAGTAACGCGGTCCTTTATGTAATGTAATGTAAGTATATACATGCAAGTGCATTCACGTACATGCATGCATCTTCATAGCAGTGGCTATATCAAAATCGACGTCTGATCAAAGATTATTTTAGACTTTTTTCATTCTTTGGCATAAAGGTGAGATGAAAGCTCTTTAATTAATATATCTACTCCACTTGCTACAGTGTAATTAGAATGGTCAGGTGCTTAATCATGTGACGGTTAGCTAGGTCGCACGATACATGTACAGGTAACGTTGGACTCAGTCATTTTTGAAGCGATTTTAAGCGTGAACTTCGAAGGTGCACATAGAGATCCAGCATTAACCAACTAATTTTTTTTCCTGTAAAAAGACTATATAAATGCACATTTTCAGTTTCAATCTTTTTTTTTTTTTTTGGTAAACGCTGGATCTCACTATAAAATAAATGACAGAAGGGTGAAAAAATGCTATTTTATTTACAGAATAGCCTTCCAGGCGATTTTTGTGCATTCGTTTCTGTATTGTTTATCTTTAAATCATAAACTGAATGCATAAAATTGAAAATTTACATGTATTACATTATTATGTGATTTAATATATTTCGCTCACTTTCGAGGAAGCATCACTTACCTGAAATGTGTTAAAACAAAAATGGACAAAGTTTATACCTTGTACATATATATATATAGAAAGGTCTGAAAAATTCCCAACGGTGTTAGAACTGTCAAATTTGCGATGCAAATTTTTGGTCGTTCCCTCCGCGGGACTCGAACTTGTACCGCTGTGACCACCTGCACAAAGTCCAGCGCCCTAGACCACTCGGCCAGCTAGAGTATATTAAAATATAGCTTTCGCTGGCCGGGTCATTCCTCCTCGTAGGATTAATCTAGGGCTGTAACTTAGTACACGATGTATGGTAGTACGGGACAGTTCATTTAGATGTAATAATTTAGTTCATCGAAATGAACTGTCCCGTACTACCATACATCGTGTACTAAGTTACAGCCCTAGATTAATCCTACGAGGAGGAATGACCCGACCAGCGAAAGCTGTATTTTTATCTGGCCGAGTGGTCTAGGGCGCTCGACTTAGTGCAGGCGGTGTTGCCATAGATGCCACAGCGGTACGAGTTCGAGTCCCGCGGAGGGAACGACCAAATATTTGCATCGCCAATTTGGCAGTTCTAACATCGTTGGGAATTTTTCAGACTTTTCTATACGTTTATATATCTTCCCTGCATCAATTTGATCTGATGGAGCAGCGTAGCGAATAGAGTCGTCACATTCTGAGACGTATACAAATAATGATACAATATATTGATGGACATGTTTCAATGTCCACCATGGACATTGTCTTTTGTGACATGATCTGTCAATCTTATTAATCCTGCTTAGTTAAGCTTAATGTTTCCCAAAAATTGTGTTTTCGTGCTTTTGCGATGTGAAATAAAATAAGTCACATTTGTTGTGTACTTGTAAATGGTAATATGCTATTGTTCAGGTTAACGACTGTACGCTGTTTTACTCCATTTTGATTAAGGTTTTTTAATTACTCTGAAAACCATGAAGCAGTCATTGAGTTAACTACTTCCCTGGGTTTAATCATCAACTAGAAGGAATTTATTCCTCATATTGTGTCTCACTTTTTAAGTGATTAAAGTATAATTTCAGTGATAAATTATTACAGTGTGACAGCATTATCTAAAAGGGCAACGATTTCATCAAGTGAATATCAGGAACAAAGTGCAATGGATTCCCTAATTAATCCCTCTTTACCAAGTGACGATTGATTCCTCAGTAAATACGACATTTTATATTCCTGTACCTGTGTATAATGACCAGCTGCAGTCTGCCCTATGGTATGATAGTTTCCTTCGTCATTCATTGGAAACCCATGGGTGGCCTTGAGCTGACATTTTTCACCCCGTTGAGGTTGTTGTCTTTAGACATATTCATTAAATAAATATATATGCAACAATGGCTGAATTAATCTTAATACATACTGAATATC
This sequence comes from Perna viridis, assembly GCA_037379345.1. Lineage (NCBI taxonomy): Eukaryota > Metazoa > Mollusca > Bivalvia > Mytilida > Mytilidae > Perna > Perna viridis. The sequence goes on from CM074513.1 coordinate 59,377,315, forward strand.
AAATCTGGCTCGCGGGAGATATAGTTCGATGGTTCGCATGTAATTCAAACTTTTACACGACGTCATGTTCGTTATATCATATATTCTAACTACTAAGCGTGTATAGCAATTCTAGAGCAAGCTCTCCTGACAGTTCTAGCAGATCCGGCGCTAATTCTGTTCAGTTCTACGAGAGCCGGCTCTGCTAGAATTGTAAGAAGAGCTGACTCTACGAGAACTTTTCTACTGCTAGAACGTCAGAAGGGTCGGCTCGGCTGAACTGTAAGAAGATCTAGATCCGTCTGTTGATGCAGTTCTCGTAAATTTATACACATAAATTCGTCTCTTTACTTAATTGATTATATTCAAAAAGTTTCGATTTTGTCGGAAATTGTCCAAGTTGTAGGCTTTACGCGGTGATATTTTGGAATAAACAATCGTACACGTACTTCATCAGTTTTATTGTATTGCAGAGTTTTAAATATTTTTTTTATTAAACAACTCCCAATTAAACCAATAATTCTAATTTTAATAACAACTGAAATACTTCAGTGAAACATTGACAAGTACTATTAATTTAAACATACATGTACAAATGTAGTGTATTAAATTTTTCATCCCCGGAGAAATCAAAAACGTAAAATTAGCCTATAAAATCCACAAAGAAAAAAAGCATTACTTGTGTGACTATACCAATGCAAAGTCTTCAAAAAACATCAAACTGGATAAAAAAAAGCTATAATTTGAGTGTATTTGGGCCTATTTTGATTCATTTGCTAGTGTGACAAAAAAAAACTGGGAGCATGGACCAGGTGCACCGGTAGGGTAAGCGTCCTCTGCTTTTCTAGAAACACCCGACGAGTTGCTCATAAAAAGTCAAATCCGGGGTAGACAAACGAGGAAAGGAAAACTATGACCTGTTGAATAAATCAGTTTTCATGGTGCAGATGGATACACCACAACGATCCAAGAGTTCATGATGACGACCATAAAACTTCTGTATTGGTGACTTCAAGCTTGTAGCAACATAACCCTGTTCCAGAGGCCTATTTGTTAGAGTTCTAGCGATACAAAAAGTCTGCGTAGTTTCGGCAAGCTCTGACATAACGTATGAGTTGTGATATGAACATACGCATGTCTTGAAGGGATGTTGCCTCAGATGAAAAGTTTGTTTGTTTGTTTGTTTGTTGGGGTTTAACGCCCGAGCAGCAATATTTCAGGTATATTCAAGCGATTAACATGAAGTGGATGATAAAATGAACATGAAATGATGATGAAATGAAAAATGGGATGGGACACAAGGATACTGGGCTCGAGGAATTTTAATTGCCACTGGAAATAGGGAGAGGTGGGTAGGGTCGGGCAATTTAGCCTCCTGTGGCGGAGCCCTATGGTTCCTACTGCGGGAGAATATCACAGTAGGGTTTTTTAACGTACGGGGAGCGTGGCATCTTTCCCAGCACGGTGCACCAGTATGGTTTGCGGTCAGGTTTTCCGTATTATAGCCTGACAACCCCAGCATGTAACACGCCAGGGGTACCCCATTCCACCACCTGGGGCACACAACCCACTTGCTCTGTGGGCAGAGCCCCTAGCCCCCGGCTAAGGTTCTGAGCACTATTTAGTCGCCTTTTACGACAATCTTAGTGCTGCTGTAGGCCTATTCTTTTGACACCCGGACCTCCACGGGTCGCAGATGAAAGGAAAGTTGACAATTTGGAATGTCTTCACGTTTGTCGTAAAGTTTGGTCAATAGTTTCCTTTACCATCGATTTCTAAGTGTATGTCAAGATATGAGGCTGACTTCACAGTGTCTGTAGTATCCTTTATCTTTAAGTACAACAAGCAAAATTTTGTGTCAATTATATCAAGTTTAAAACCTCCTTCTAAAGGCTTTACAACTAATCCTTCTATAGGAATAATTGACAACAAGGACACAGATAAAATTAATTCAACCACAAATAATTGTTTGCTTATTTTGTAAGGAAGTCTAATTACAGTTTATTTAAGTAGAAATGTTATATGGTTCGTTGATTGATGGATTTAAGTAGAATATTTCATGTATGGCTTGTCAAATATGCATTATGAAAAAAGAAATGATTATCGTTACGTAGAGATATGCCATCCCTTCATTTGTTTGGTAGGTTTTTCTACATACACCTCTACCATACACAGTATGCGAACTTTCTGTTTTGGTACTGAATAAAATGTGTTTTTATATATAGTGTGTATATCAGAACTACTATACAAAGCATCCGCACTTGCGCAGTTGTCTACTTCTGTGTCCACTAATTTCGTCAGAATATTTTTAGCCATTTATAGTTCTGGTCTTACATTCTACATACATAGAGCGTCGCTGACGCTCCGTCCATGTTATTAGTATTAATTTTACTTTTCTTCTGATGTCATGTTTTGATTCTGTTGTGTACAAGTTCCAACATTTACAAACTTATTGTACATCTTGCAAATTGTATAACACGAAAAGACAAGTTGCAGCCTGTACATTTGTACATATTGCAAATTGTACAACCTTTATCATGAAATTGGTTGCAACTTGTACAAACCCTTTCATTACAGGTTTATTAGTTTAATTCATGCGTTTTACCTCAAAAGTTAATTCTAAACATTAAAACTAATAATTTTGAAAGATGTGTAAGAATGACTAATTTAATGATAGCGGAAACCAACTCTCAAATATAATCTGAAATTGAAACTGAACTGGACATAGATATGGATACGAATGCTTCAAAAACACACATTGGTCACAACAAAATGGATACTTTAAATACAAATGAGCCAGGATGTTTAGACAGACAAACGTTTAAGTGGTAGTAGCTGATATTCACGAACACAACAGTAAACAACAATATTTTTTATTTCAAGATGACATAAGAGGTGGTCGAAGACGAGTTTTCTCAGGCCGCGTTCTTGATGTCACCAACAAATTCATATCAAGTATCAAGTATATCGCAGGCGAGGAACCGTACCTTTCAGGATTTGACCACCCAAAATAACAAACAAAACAGTTAAGTGTTTTAAGTGCTGGTGATAACGTAATCATCACAATTTCACCCAGGACACCAGAGAAACATAGGAGGTTTTGTAACGAATGTGAATGAACATGGAAGCAACAAAGTAGGAACTAGAGTAGGTAAGATTAGCATGAACTGGTTTCAGATCAAAGTTACAGAAGGTGGGAAATTGAATGCAGTTGATGTTCCTAATGTTGAGTGTAGGTTTGAGAGAGGTTATGAGTAAAATGACAGTAGATTTTTGTATTGTCAATATAAGAGGGGAAGTTGTAAAACGGGGAGGTGTAAATGCCGTAAGAATAAGGTAAAATGTAATTCCAAATACCATGCATCCTCATTGAGTAGAACAACCATTATTGATACTTTGTGAATATTTATGATTTTTCATCATTTTATTATATTTTGTTTGTGTTTGTCAATTAAATCAAATTCCACACATTCTGCACTTGATGATACTAAAATATTTAGATAAAAGGTTTTTATATGTTGCAACCAGTTTCAGAATAAAGGTTGTACAAGTTGCAACATGTACAGAAGTAATTGTACAGGTTCCAACATGTACTTTTATTTTGTACATGTTGCACCTTGTACAAAATACGTAGACTACTTATATTACGGAATAGTTATCAGTTATTTTCACTGTTTTTTTTCTCACTTACTGACACATTGTTCCTTCCCATGTACGTGTTCATCGGTTATTCTATTGAGACCAATAACTATTTTTTAATTAAAACTACTTAGAATAAATTTCGTCGGAAACAAAAGGATGTATAAGAAGACTGATAAAAACACACATTAGACATATAACCTATAGGACATCAGCTCACACCAGTAATCGGGTTTAACGATTTTACCGTACATAATAAATTATCCTGTCCTACAGTCATACCTGTAATGGCTTCTATTGACGAACATTATTTGTCTTCTTATACTTTTTGGTTGGTTTCTTCTTTCAATACTTCAGCCTATTATTTTCGTTAATGAAGAAATAATTCATTTTGAGTTAAACATTCTAACCACATTCATTGATTCGGAATGTATCCTTGTCAAAACCACATATGATATATCCCATTGATTCGGAGTGTATCCTTGTCAAAACCACATATGATATATCTCATTGATTCGGAATGTATCCTTGTCAAAACCACATATGATATATCCCATTGATTCGGAGTGTATCCTTGTCAAAATCACATATGATATATCCCATTGATTCGGAGTGTATCCTTGTCAAAACCACATATGATATATCTCATTGATTCGGAAATTGTTTGATTTAAGTTGATTTGTGTTATATGATCTTTTATGATTGTGACTTCTCAAAGTAGGTAAAGGAGTTATGCTGTTTCTACAACAATGGTTAACTATGAACGATGAATGCACACATGTCAACCCATATTACCAAACACTTGATCTAATCTTCCAGATAATGTTAACAAGACATTTGTCACGATTTTGTAACATAAAGTTACAACTATAGGTCGTGAAATGATGACCGATATTTCTTGACCAAAATAGTCCATCCATTTTCTCATGGAGAAAAGGAATATTCAACACATTTTTTTTTCTCTTCACAATATTGTAATACATCTACTACCAATAATTTACTAAATCAACAACAAAAACGAAACTTCAATTACGTTTTAATATGTCAAAAATACCGGTCAGCTTAGGACCAAGATTCTAGCGAAAATTTAAAAAATGAAAGGGGGCTCAACGCCCCTTAATCGTGGTTTAGATTTTTTTCGTGTGCTGAGTCGATTGGTGAAACTGGAAAAACTGAAGATTAAAAGATATTTTGAGGCGTTAAAGTGTACTGAGTAAAACCTACTGAATAATGTAAATCGGGGATTATATCATTATCGGGAAAAAGGCAAGAAAAACACTAGAAACCCATGAACCTGAAGGTAAACAATGCCCAAGACAATGCACAAATGGCGGAATCCGACTGTGAAAGGGAAGCGAGAGGCGAAGAAGCCTCTAATTACTCAATTTTAGCTCGTTTCTTAAACATATAACACACCTTAAACACCTTAGTATTAAAACTTGACTCTCAATCGCAAGAAATTAATGATATGAAAAAAATATATTCAAAAGATGGAATCGAAGATAGACTTGAAACGGTTATCACAGAGACGATCAAAGGAATTCGATCTAATGAAGTCATACATAATCCATGTTGAATGTCGATAAGACTGCCAACAGGCACAAATTTTAAATTTGACAGAAAGAAGCATGCGTAAAAACGCCATTGTGACAGGAGTGAGTGAAAAGCTACAGGAAAATGTAATCGCTGAATTTTAAAATCCAGCTTTACAAACAATTTTAATAACTGACAATATAAAAGTCGATACGCTCATTCACATCATCTGAAAATCGAAGACCAATTGTAGTTAAATTTCATGATTACAATGACAGAGAACATGTACTTAAAACTGTCCAGAAAATAGCTAAAAACGAATAAAAGCAACTTCAGGATCAAAAAGAGTAAAACAATATGGAGGTGGAATCGAAAATCAGATGCAATAATCTAACTTTTTACTCATAAAGGTACAAAGTATGCAGAAAAGGTTGCGATACCAGAAGCCAATGAAGTCATTTCAAAACATCAAACTCGTCACGGAACTTTCGAAATAACAACAACAGAAGCGGTAAATGATCACGGTCATAATTATTGTGCTAGCTCCGCAAGGATATGCCGAGGTGAGAGAGGCTACAAGGCAATTGATGCAAAGTTCTATCGCTGAAAACACGTATAACATGCTTGGCTTGTGTACCGATTCGTTGATATAGATGGGCGTATACATGATGGCTTTGAAGACGACAGAGACTATGGCCCATGGGCTATGATTCTAGCTCACCTTAGAGATATTGATCTTAGAAATGTGGTCATTATCTCATTATCATCTAGAACTCCACTGCCACCCTGCTACATGACAAAGATTCAAAATATCATTCAGACATTTCTATGGTCGAATGGTCCTTCAAAAATAAAACAAAAAGTCATTCAGCAATCGATCAATGACGGAGGACTGAAAGCACCTAACTTTGAACACCAGATGATTGCTCTGAGAATTATGTGGGTCAAAGGATTTATGTCAAGATTCCAAACGAAATGGAAACAAATCTCTAATGCCGCCTTCTCAGATTATTTCAATTTAACAGATATCTGTTGAAAGTAGATGTGATTTTGGGACGCTGTCCTAAATGCCCCCCCCTTTTATTTAGATACGCTAATGGCATGGAATAGGATAAAACGTATGTGTTCACCTGAAAGTTCATTTAAAGCCAGAAAGGACTTTATGTGGTTCAATCCACATATTAAAATAAATAAGACCAATATTTTCTTCAAACATTGGTAAAATAAAGGTATTCGATTAATAATCGGGTTTATCTAAGTAAAAGATAAACCAATTTAATAAAAGAGAAATTAATCTGTTCTTTCACAACGTTAAACCGGAATCCGTTCCGGATGTATCCCGATTTTATATTTACGTCTAACGCTGCCATATTTTTTGAAACACCACATCAAAACAGATAATCAATCCAAGCCATCCTCCTTAAAACGCAGCATGAAACCTGCCAAAAGAAAACGAGCAGCCCCTAGAAGGAATCAACAAGACGGAGATGCTACAAAAAACCAGAAAAAGAAGAAGACTTTGCAGACTGCTCAGACGTCATCGTCGCCACGCCAATCCAGAAAAATACCCTCGACAGCTTCCACGTCGTCCAGCGAAATTGATGCCACTGATGCCCCTACTCAAGGTCCCTCGACCAGAAAGTCAACTTTATCTGTGAGCCATGGTCCGGTCGTCAATATCATAGCCGATGAAGCATTGCCTCCCATTCCTGATGAGTCTCGTATGCCTGTTCCTGTTACCGCACAAGAGGTCCCACCCCAGCAAAGCTCGAGTGGAATTGGTAGGTTTATCAATACTTCACAAACCTTAGCACGTCCATTTTACTCTGGGTCTCCTGTTCCCCCCCTTTCCGATCCTGATACACAAAGGTGTGGCGATATGTCGTACATCAATCAATCGCCCGATTCTGTGTCTAGTGTCTACTCCTATATCATCTCACGTCCCAAGTAAAATGAAAGAGAAAGTATGGGCAGGTGAATTTGTAGATCTAAACTTGCTTCTCAAATCAGCTCGAGATTTAGCAGATAACTGTGAGTTAGATGGAGAGCTCACTATAAAAGGGGGTACCCTTGCCGTTGTAAACAACAAAACACAGTTTAAAAACATTGAAACTTGGACTAATGCATTCATGATATATGCAAGCATTATTTTAGAGAAATGGCCCCAAAAAGGGTTAGAACTTTTCAAATATATGCAAACAATTCGACTTGCAGCCTCCAGGGGCTATTTTCGAGCTTGGGTTCACTATGATAAACAATACAGGTTGCGTAAAGCGGCGTCCCCAACTTCTTCTTGGGGAATATTTGATATGGAACTTTGGATGATGTGTGTTTCAACCCCTTATACACCCCCTTCTCAGTCAGTAGGTCATGGGTCGGTTCAAGACCCTTCAAATCATAGACCTGGACATTCCTCATGATGGGGTTCACTTGACCGATCTCGGAAATGACGTACTTCTAAACAACTTTGAAGGTGCTTTGGAAACCTTTTTATCCTCACCCGATGTTCGTTCATTCCCTTAGGATTGTCACATTCGTTAATATATGTTATCAAATGTTGAAAGGAATATAAATGATTTATTATTTGAAGCGGTAGGGCCGCGGGGGAGGGGGGGTAGATATTTGAACGTGTATAGACACGCCCATTTGGCGGAATCTGGCAAGATAAGGGGACACTATCCTTTCCTTAAGGTTACAGACCACCAATTCAACCAATGAGCATTTGGAACGTACACAAAAATAGTCCTACGCAGAAATTACCCCTGTTCCTCATAGTGCTGTGAAAAAAGTTCTCATCTTATTTAAAAAATTTAAACAGTTTCTGAAAGGAAAAACATTTCTGTACATTTTATAGGTGCATTTTGCGTCTTGTGATGTGAGGCCTAATCTCCATAATGATTTTTAAATATACCCCTATCTTGTGAAAACACTGGGATTTCCCATGCTATTTATAGACCCTTCACTTCTGGTGACCAGTACTGCACTGCAAGTCTGCTAACCCCACATGCCATTCTGAGGATTGTGAGCTGACATATGTAGAATCATGCTGATATATAGTCCTCTGCAGGTTAAAGTTAAGGTAAAGTCCAGAGAAGCCATTGAATATTGTGAAATTAGCATAGAAGCCTATGGAAAGTGGAATTGGTGGTTTTTAGCCTTAAGTTGAAGCCATGGCAAAATGAAAAGTTTCTTGAAATAGCTTTAAACTACTTGAAGATCTTGTTAACTTTGCCATGAGAGGAATACACTACAAAAATCCTTCAAAATATGCATTTTTTTAAGTTATAGGTCCAAATTATGGAAAATTGGTCTTTTTGGCTGATTTTCATGTCCTATCTTGTAAAAAGTGTAGAAAATTTAGTAAAAATATCAAATATTAAACTTTGAGGGCTATATTTACCTAAATATGGTGGTAATAAGCACTTGAAATCAAGTTTTGTGTAGATTTGAGCAAAAATTAGGTTAGAAATGAGGAAAAACTCACTTTCATTACTGCGGTTAAGGCCATATCAGCATTCCCCTATGGCAACATGGAAAATCCATTACTGAGTACTTTTTTTGCTTTAGGTGCCCTTTACTGGTCATGTTTTAATGTGAAAACACTGTATTTACAAATGTAAAGCCAAATATATCACCTTTTGTGAAAATTTAAAGATTTAGGATTTTTGACATGTGATCAAGAAAAAGGGGGAGGCATGTCAGAAATAAATTTTTAAAAATAGACCAATTTCTCAGAAAATGATTACTTTTAAAACTATTTCTTCATTAATATTGTTAAAAAACAAGTTGTGATTGATATTTTTTATTTGAAAAGTCAGAAAAAGTTCTTCGCAAATATTTAATGCATTTATGTATGGTAGAATATTGTCACTTTTTTGCTCGCACAACTTGGTTACCCTATATTTAAAAATCAAATATTTAAAAAAGTGCTTGTCACATTTCACTGAAACTTTGCAAATGCATTCAGTATGTGTGTAGGAAGAAACCTGTATAGTTATTTATTTTTTCTAAGACAAAAAGTGACTCTTTAGGTTACAGACCACCAATTCAACCAATGAGCATTTGGAACGTACGCAAAAATAGTCCTACGCAGAAATTACCCCTGTTCCTCATAGTGCTGTGAAAAAAGTTCTCATCTTATTTAAAAAATTTAAACAGTTTCTGAAAGGAAAAACATTTCTGTACATTTTATAGGTGCATTTTGCGTCTTGTGATGTGAGGCCTAATCTCCATAATGATTTTTAAATATACCCCTATCTTGTGAAAACACTGGGATTTCCCATGCTATTTATAGACCCTTCACTTCTGGTGACCAGTACTGCACTGCAAGTCTGCTAACCCCACATGCCATTCTGAGGATTGTGAGCTGACATATGTAGAATCATGCTGATATATAGTCCTCTGCAGGTTAAAGTTAAGGTAAAGTCCAGAGAAGCCATTGAATATTGTGAAATTAGCATAGAAGCCTATGGAAAGTGGAATTGGTGGTTTTTAGCCTTAATTGTACGTCGGGTCATATCAATAAAACTTTCCTACGCTTTACCGTTGGAAGTTGGTCTAGACCATCTCATGCCTCCATGAGTGGTCGGTTCTTTTCTGATCACCAGATTGAATTTGACCAGGGTATTCTAAATACAAATAAATAATCAAAATAAATAATAAACTCACTCCCATGTTTTTATAAATATTAAATGAAAAAAGTGGTTGCTACCATGGGGTGACAAATGGTATGGGCTGGCGTACTGGAAAATCGTGTCCCTCGTTCTCTCAAGGTACCTTGAGGAATGTGAGCATCCATTGTTTACCAATGGTGCACAGAGTTGTCCGTATACCCCTGCGTTTGGCATTCTGTTTCCCTATCTTGTCAATTCCTCTCTTGCAGTGAGCTGTGGCCGTTATTAGCCGTTTATATTGTTTCTTGAATTTTTATAAGCCAAACAATTGATTCTTTGATTAATCGGGTTTATCTAAGTAAAAGATAAACCAATTTAATAAAAGAGAAATTAATCTGTTCTTTCACAACGTTAAACCGGAATCCGTTCCGGATGTATCCCGATTTTATATTTACGTCTAACGCTGCCATATTTTTTGAAACACCACATCAAAACCCCTCCATCCTCCCCTTCCACATTTACCACCTGTTGCTGCTGCTGTTTTATAATTTTTTCAGGGTCAAAACATTCGATCGACTTAAACTTCCGGGGATCTGAGAGTTTCGAGCAGAGTAGACTGTTAAATGAGGAAATCCACGTGAACTTTTGTGAATACAGACTCTGGACACTCAAACTGGTTGTGAATCCGACAGATCAGCTCGGAGAATATGAACTCATGGACAACAACATTGGTTTGGAGACTGTTTCTTTAATTGGATTTGTTTAATGATTTTGATTTATTTTATGATGCACCAAAGACTGACTTAAAACGTTAAATTTTAGATAATTTGATTTCATTTTTATTTTATTATTATATATATATATTTTCAGAATAACTTGTGTCATAAATGTAATTAATAATAAACAGTTCTTGTCACAGTATGTCTGGGCGGAATCTGGCAAGATAAGGGGACACTATCCTTTCCTTAATTGTACGTCGGGTCATATAAATAAAACTTTCCTACGCTTTACCGTTGGAAGTTGGTCTAGACCATCTCATGCCTCCATGAGTGGTCGGTTCTTTTCTGATCACCAGATTGAATTTGGCCAGGGTATTCTAAATACAAATAAATAATCAAAATAAATAATAAACTCACTCCCATGTTTTTATAAATATTAAATGAAAAAAGTGGTTGCTACCATGGGGTGACAAATGGTATGGGCTGGCGTACTGGAAAATCGTGTCCCTCGTTCTCTCAAGGTACCTTGAGGAATGTGAGCATCCATTGTTTACCAATGGTGCACAGAGTTGTCCGTATACCCCTGCGTTTGGCATTCTGTTTCCCTATCTTGTCAATTCCTCTCTTGCAGTGAGCTGTGGCCGTTATTAGCCATTTATATTGTTTCTTGAATTTTTATAAGCCAAACAATTGATTCTTTGATTAAATGATATAATAGACTGGAGAATTCACATACATCTAAATAACAAGTAAACGCCACCTTTTAAGATGTTTGGTTTGTTAGGATAGCTATTCTCCATTCTTGGAAACTTTTACTTCTAGAAGATAATGTCAAGGTTGAAAGCATTTCTTTCAAAATTGTGTTTATTCATGAAATAAAGATATTGTCACTGAGTAAGATTTGATCTCAAAATGTTCGTAATATGTTGTTAAATGATGAAAAAGTTGCTCCCGCATCTAGAGAGAAGTGGGAAGAGATTTTCAATGTTCAAATTGACAGACAAACATGGGAGAAAATTTATAAATTGCTTTTCGAGTGCACGATCGAAAGTCTTCTTCAATCTTTTCAGTACAGAGTTATACACGAAATGGCCGCATATAGGTATTTGTTACAGAAGTTCGGATATGTCGCCAATAATAAGTGTGAAAAATGTAATAAAGTAGAAACTATTAGAAGCAAATTCTTTGAATACGTAAAATTAAAACCTCTTTGGTTATACATTGAAGCTATCATTAGATAAAGTTATATTTGGTATTATTATGCAAAACAACATAGAAGTTATTAATTTATGTACTCTCTTAGCAAAATACTTCATCGATTGTATGTCTTTGAATAATCTCTCTCAAAACATTTGTTTTTCTTCCTTTTTAAGTGTTCTAAAGAGAAAATCTATATTTATTGAATACGTGTACCTTTAAAAAGATAAATTGTACCTATTCATAGATAAACTTGGTCTATTAATGAATAATCTACCTCCTGAATGATTATTATTATCTAAAAGTGGTAATGAATTATTATAATAATGTTTGCAGTTCCAAAACATATTTGTGCATCTATATCAACAAAATGTTATGACATCATATCATTTCTAAACATTGTATAATAGTATGATTTTATTTATGTAATCTGAATACACAAACTGTTTTAAAGAGTCTGTGGAAACCAATATCCGAAATGATGGCTTAGTCTTTATAATGATGAGGAAAATTCAGAAATAGGAGTGTTGTTAAATACTATAGGATAAATAGAAGTTGTGCTGTAAAAGGAGTGTAGTAAAGTCAGAGGTGTAGAATAAAGTTTATAACAATATGTTTCATGGTTCATTTCTTTCACTACCAGAACATGGAGGTCACGATCTTTAAAAAAGTAATTGAAGTGACTAAATTTGAATATATAAACTTATAAAGCTATGGCTACCTATTTAAAGTGAACCGGCTGCAATATAACTATGAATCGAATAATGAATTGGCTTGAATTTAAATTGAATTGTCTTCCTTGGAATAAGATCTACTATTTATGGTAGTTATAATTATTATAACCACATTATGTAGGTCAAATAAGCTGCACAGAACCGACTTTCTTAATCGTTCTATAAGAATATGTTGTTTGTTTTTGTCATTTATTACCGCATTTGCTATTGATAGAGTCCATGTGATCATAAGATAAAACAATTTACATGTTAAAATTGCAAGAAGATATATAAAAACATTGTAATTCTTCATGTTTGCTATCCAAATAGGACAATCAAATATATTTGAATAAATAAATCAAAGCATTACCAATCCTTAATGGCTGACAAAGATTACCGTGTGTGATATGTTCAGATTGGAATTTGCTCGAGGTTAATACATAACAATTATTTATTAGGTATTTTCAATTTAATGAAACTAGAAATATTTAAATATTGTTTCTCAAAAAGATCTATTCGTAATGTGATATTTCGTATATTGACGTTATAAAAATGCATCTTTAAAAAAACAAAAAATATATATTAATAGTTGTAATTGTATAAACAGCAATAGAAATACAACTAGGAGTATTTTATTTATAAATCCATCATTACTCAAATCCCGGGATTAATATGGGCGGTCATGATAATATTGTTTTAATAGCATTACTCAGAAACTTACTTACAAGACAAATGGAGAAATTGGGCTAATGAATTATGCTTTCTGATAAAAGAAAAAAGTATTTTTTTAGAATATTTTGTAATAAAGTAATGTCAATGATTCTGAAATAAAATGAAATACATTCGTTTAATATTAATAATCTTTTCATGTTGGACCTATTCTATTCTATTCTTTATTTGCACCACACTTAATAAATGTAAATGGTAACATCAGTTGAAGTAATTAAATTGATATATAGAATCTGATAAATACATAAGGAATGCTCTATTTAGCCGTATGGGCAATTATCAGACTTTATCCGCATCGTTTCCATTAATATGGAAGTATCTAGCAATATGTGTGTTAATATGGGTAAACACTGTTTCTTCCACAATTACTCGACAGACAAAAGCTGAATGTTGACTGTTTGGGTTAGGAGTCAGAATAATGTGTCTGATTGGGCTGACATTCCTACCTGTGAATTGCTTCTTTGGGCAATAAAAATCCGGCTCGGCGTATCTGACAACGACAAAACAATAATGGGGATTTATCTTTCAATATTTACATTACTCGGACATTATATGGCTTTATTGGGACAGTGTATGGTAAAGGGTTCAATGCTGACACTGCATGATCTAAATAAAAAGGCCAAAGTTGTGTAAATTTGACTGGAATGTTTATGAACAATGTAATCTAAATTCCCATTGCAGTAACCTATATCAATATCTGATAATAGTGAACAATTTTGTTAAAAACTTTTTACTGACCTTGTTGCTCATTTACTTTTGTTACTTTGTATGTATGATTTTAGTTACTTTATGTTCTTTGTTGTGTATGTCTGTTTTCCATGTCTGGTCTTTGTCCCTGGATTATATTCTTTTGATTACCGCTATAACCTTGGTTCCCTTGATTACTCTTGTTCTCTGTTATTGCAGGAAAGTTTATCACCATACTAATCTTACTTTATAGCAAGACATTGGTGTTTGTGTATTGTTAAAATATTTTTTCTTGTCAAGACACAATCAAATGCTCGCAAATTAATGAATGTGTACGAATGCGGTACTATTGGAGATGGGCCACACAAAATAAAAACACGTATTTTACTTTATTTCGTCCTGACTACTCCACTCGATGTTTAACAGTCATTCAAATCGATCGGAATAGATAGATACCTTTGAACACAAAGAATCTTAAATATATGTTGATAAGACAAATTCAATGATAAAGAAGTCCTAACATAGTACATATCCCCCTTCTCTAAAGCATAACATATAGTAAAACCAATTCGCTTTGTTATTGTAACTAGACAATTTAATGAATGCATTACAAACGTTAAATTGTTTGATGAGAATGCTAGTTGCTAGTTGTTAACTTCATTTATTTAATTTTTACATTAGCTATTATCAGTTTGGATTGATATTGGCGAGATAACGAAAATAAAGTTTAAACGATTCTGTTTTGATATATGTGAACAGCAACACGACACACCATCATACCAACCGATTAACGCATGTAAACAGCCTTGCAACACGACGCACCATTATCATCGACCGATTAACGGTGTGAATTCTCAGAAACATACAATCTTAGTAACATTATCGCCTAAAAAAATACTTGATTGATATTTTGCCATAAAGCACATATATGCCTTTTGTTGAAATCGTGATGTAAAAGTGAAACATGGAATAGCAATATTATTTGATGAAAATGTAATAGAAAATGTAATATTGGAATTAACAATATCTCTTGTTAACTGTTTATGTAACAGAATAATACCTCTATTTCAAAGAACTGCAAATGATAAAAAAAATAAAAGAAATTTGATAAACTAAGCAACATCAAAACAAAATGAATTGTGTAGAATTTTGACCTGAATGAAATATATGTAGAGCAATCACGGATTAACATACTTTAAACCATACCATGTGTTTATAACATTGAACAGGAATCCATATTTTATAAAGCCTGTCGTGGCAGAACTTTCTTCTGCCTGCTCTTCAAAATGGCTTTTTTTCAATAATTTAGTCTTTACGAGTATAGTATTAACACTTATTTGTTATATAATTAGATGTGTGTTCTTTCTGGTTCTGTACTAAAACTCGTTTTTTCACTGCCTGATGAAATAATCAGTTCCCTAAAGAGCAAAAAATGCAACATATTACGAGAATACAAAAATGCATTTCAATACTAGTTTAATTTGTTCGTGTTGTGATAACATAATATCATTTTACAAGCTAATAATCTTTTTTGAGAAATTAACAAACAATTTAACAAACTGTAGGGCTGTAACAGTATAACAAACAATAGGGCTGTAACAGTTTTAAGATATTAACAGTAGTGTTTGTTAAATAATATCACAATCACAAATAGGAGGGACGTATTAAATCATAGTCAAGAATAAACCAGGAATATGGAAATAGCAACTGTGTTCCTGGTTGGTGAAAACTCGCAACGACATTGTTCATTTTTAATTACGTGTACTTCAGAAATGCATTTCTACAGTTTTTATATCATAGTACTCCAAATTATAAAGCGTTCCTGACAACTTCTGAATTAATGAAACGTCTTGGTTTAACTTTTTTAAGAACTTCAATATAAGAAAGATATTAGCAATATGTGAATGATTTCATTACGTTTGTATAGGTGTTAATAGTCATTTTGATAAAAAAAAATACATGTAAAGTGTATTAGTGTTACCAAAATATATCACAAGTTCTTTACTTTCCATATATAATGGACTTTTAAAATATACGATTGTAGCACACACATCAATAAAATTGAATTTGTTTTGTTTTCTTTATATTGCTAATTAAGGTGAAGTAACATTGTTTTTGTCTGCAAAACGTTTTACATCAAATGTTTATTATCAGAGGTAGACGTAGAAAATAATACCAGTGATAAGACCTATACTGCTACCACACTCTCCAAAGAAGAGATTGTGGAAAACCATTAATCTGTGCTATCCTCTTTTGGTCTCTCTACCAAGGACGATGATTCTGATTTACAGTCTTTGTACTGGATTCCTAAACTCCACAAGAATCCATACAAACAACGTTTCATAGCTGGATCTGCAAAATGCACCACCAAACCTCTTTCAAAACTTTAACGTCTATGCTCATAACTGTCAAAGAGGGTCTGCAGTCCTACCACAACACTTGCTACTCCCGTAGTGGTATTAATTCATTGTGGATTCTGAAAAATTCGAAAGATCTTTTGGAGACAATCAGTTCAAGACTATTATCTAAATATAATAGCATTAAAACCTATGATTTTTCAACACTGTATACTTCTATTCCCCATATTCAGTTAAAATCCCGACTCAAAAACATTATACATCGTTGTTTTTCCCCAAAAAAATGGTACACCTAGATACAAATATATAGTTCTTGGTAAAGATTCCTCATACTTTGTAAAAAATAATTTCAAATCATCTTCCAAATATACAGAGGAAGATGTTTACAAAATGCTGGAATTTTTAATCGACAACATATTTATCCAGTGTGGTGGACGTGTTTTTCAACAAACGGTCGGCATTCCAATGAGAACAAATTGTGCTCCTTTACTTGCTGACCTATTCCTTCACTCTTATAAGGCTGATTTGAACCGAAAGAAAGAATATCGTTTGGCTAGATCCTTTAATCTCAGTTTTCGCTATATAGATGATGTTTTATATTTGAACAATCCTAATTTCGGGGATTTGATACATCGCATCTACCCCGAAGAACTTGAGATACTACAGACGCTGTAAGGTCAGCCTCATATCTTGACCTACACTTAGAAATCGATGGTAAAGGAAAACTATTGACCAAACTTTACGACAAACGTGATGACTTTTCATTCAGAATTGTCCACTTTCCTTTCATCTGTGGCAACATCTCTTCAGCACCTGCGTATGGAATGTTCATATCGTTATGCCAGAGCTTGCCGAAACTGCTCACACTTTTTGTATCGCGCTAGAACTCTAACAAATAGCTTCTGGAACAGGGTTGTGTTGCTACAAGATTGAAGTCATCACTACAGAAGTTTAATGGTCGTCATCGTGAACTCGTGGATCGTTATGGTGTATCCATCTACACCATGAAAACTGATTTATTCAACGGGTCATAGTTTTCCTTTCCTCGTTTGTCTGCCCCGGACTTGACTTTTATGAGCAACTCGGCGGGTGTTTCTAAAAAAAGCAGAGGACGCTTACCCTATCGGTGCACCTGGTCCATGCTCCCAGTTCTTAGTGGAGTCCGAGTTGCTCATTTACTTTTGTTACTTTGTATGTATGATTTTAGTTACTTTATGTTCTTTGTTGTGTATGTCTGTTTTCCATGTCTGATCTTTGTCCCTGGATTACATTCTTTTGATTACCGCTATAACCTTGGTTCCCTTGGTTACTCATGCAGATTCTTACGATTATTTTATTTTATTATCTTTATTTAACATACCTATGTGTAATGTCCAAAGTCCCGTTTACTTTGTAATGAAGAGTCTTACGTCTTATGAAGCATTCAGTTCATTTTATCATAATTTTGTTTACTCATAAACAAAATAGTTTCATAAAGCATTTGTAAAACAAATGTAACAAATCCTTTATGAATTATCTGTGCACAGTCTTTCCTTGGTTGATAATCATTTTCAAACATGAAAAAAACACAAGTGCATATAAGTGTCTTACATGGAGGAATTGGAACTTTAATATTCTTAAAAAATATACAAGCATTCACTACAGGTTATAAAAATTAACGCAAATGAGAAATAACTGAAAAACTAAAATATAAGACAAGACGTGCATGAAAAAAATGAAATTGTCAACGAATTAAGATAGAGTATGACAATCATACAAGCTTCTACAGTGATCGATATCAAACCATTAAAAAAACAACCAATAGTAGAATTCCATAAAGGCAGTTTTTTTTTAAAGTTTATTCATATGTTTATAAGAAAATATCGTCTTGGTGTATTTTTTTACATATTGCTATATTTTTCAAGAGAATTTACTATTTCTTTTCATACATTCCTTTTCACTTATTCCATGTGATTGAATTTTGCCTATCAAATGCAATAAATTTAATAAGAAGTTGTCCAAACATTTTGACTCAAGAAGTCTTTGGTAAGACTTATCAAAAGGATTATTTCAACAACTGAAAGTTTCTTTTGATCTATCATAGTTTTCGAGATATTGACTGAAAACTGTACAAAAAAGTCATTTTTCCCTTTTCAAGGGCAATAACTCTTACATGAAGTCATCTGACAACTTTTATCACTTAAGACTTGTGTAGTCCTAATAATAAGGATCATTTCAGCTATTGAAAGAATTTGGCTAAACCTAACGGTTTTGGAGATATATGCGAAAAACTACTGTCTGACCCCTTTGTTCTAATTTTAGTAACGGCGGTCATTGTTTTTCAACGAATCAAACATCCCCACATCAGTTCTATGAAGGATACCCCAAGGAATAATCATACCAAGTTTGGTTTCAATTGGTCAAGTAGTGTCAGAGGAGAAGATTTTTTAAAGAAATAACATTAAAAATAGCACAAGTCTTAGTTTT
Source organism: Perna viridis (assembly GCA_037379345.1). Lineage (NCBI taxonomy): Eukaryota > Metazoa > Mollusca > Bivalvia > Mytilida > Mytilidae > Perna > Perna viridis. The sequence continues at coordinate 59,395,947 of CM074513.1, forward strand.
ATTAAGAGATGATCCTTAAAATGATGCAGATATAAAGAAATTTATAGAAGAGTGAAAATACCATTTTAAGAAGGTGATGAGAGGACAACGACATTAAAGAGAGGTTACGTTTGTATCTGTATATATTTATATTAAAATATCGTATTTTCAACAAGGAAATTAGTCGTACTATTGTAAGAACAGTGTAAGTAAGTAATTATTTATTATAGTGACATGTGTACAAAATCAAACTAACAAACAATAATTTTAACATGAAATAAGACACACCCGGCCCACTGGACCTATAAGTCACTTAAATTAGCTTTATCTATATACAATTTCAAGCAAAGTAAAACAACAGAAAAAAAAAATCATTTTGAGTAAATGAACTGTCTACGCTTACAATAAGCTTTTAAAATAAAATTTGAAGTTTGTCTGGGAAAATATTTCACAAGTTGAATTAACTGTTCACATTTTGGTAAGGTTTTGAAAGTATCAAGTCCATTTATGTTATTGACAAGCTCAGTTCTGATATCATTGTAAAAACAACATTCGGTCAAAAAGTGTATTTCATCTTCAATTACATTGTCAGTGTCACACAAACGACATATTCTTTGATGTTTGGGTTCACCTACATAGCGGCCTGTTTCGATCCTCAAAGGGAGAATTCCACATCTGAACTGTGCCATCATAGATCTCTCAGATTTCGATAAGTTCATTTTGACGTATGGTTCAATTTGGAAGAACGATTTAAACGTTTTGTAAGTCCTCAACTTTGGTGAGTTTTCATTCATATCAAACCACTCATGTGCGTACTTTTCAACAAGAGAGTCATTTACGGTGTTAAGATCACATACGAGTTTATTACTAAATTGATGATTGAGTCCAATGTCATTCATCACAGACTTTAAATCTGAGGACCAGTTATTGTTACATCTGTTATAGTCCCACAGAAACACTTGTTTACATAATCTGTCGTCAGGCATTTTCATAAGTCTATTCCAGTATCTAACCATATGTTGAAAATGTCTATGTCGTGATGGTAACCAACCCATATCTCCGATTATTGCCGATTTAGGTGCGAACTTGTGTACTCCTAAGAAGTATCTGATTGCTTTATTTTGAACATTGTCAATACAGTTGAAACCTTTAAATCCCCATATAGCAGCATTATAGTCAATAATCGGAGCCACACATGAGTAGAACAGTTTTTGAAAAGTACTAACTCCACAGTCCTTTAGCCCGTGCACTTTTGAGATTAGGGCCCCGAGGGCACGACCTCCAGCCTTAGCAAGATTATCGGCATTTGACTCGAATGTTTTCTTTTCATGAAATATCACGCCTAGATACTTATATTGTTCTGTTATTTGTAGCATATTATCACCAATTTTAAACTGGAAGGATGTTCTTGGTCTTCGTCCCGATCGAAAATGAACGACTTTAGATTTGTCCGTGTTAATGAGAACTCGCCACTTTTTACACCAGTTGTGAAGAGTATTCAGCATAAGCTGCATGTCATTCTCGTTAGTCGCAAACATAACTATGTCGTCGGCATACAATAACAGTGAAAGTTTTTTTGAATGGATATCGATACCCAACTCTAGGTTATTTATTTCCTGAACCAAGTCATTTATGAATATCGAGAATAGAGTCGGGGACAAATTATCACCTTGCTTAACTCCTGAATAGCACGTGAACCAGTCTGTCATAGTATTGTTTATTCGTATGCTTGCTGAAGTCAATGAATATATACTTTTCACAGAGTTATAAAGTTTACCATCGATATTCTTTAAGAGTAATTTATAAAGGAGCATATCACGGTCTACGAAATCGAACGCTTTCTTCAGGTCTACGAAAGTTGCTATTATATTTTGGTTATTTCGAATTATACTGTTCAGTGTAAAAACATGGTCCTCACATGATCTTTGTCGGCGGAATCCATTTTGCTCGTCTGCAAGTAAATCATTGTCCTCTAAATAGGAAGTTAGACGATTGTTCATAAAAGAGCTAAACAGTTTAGATATACATGACTGTAGACACACTCCTCTATAATTCAATGGTTCTCGCTTATCGGAGGACATGTCTTTCAGGATGGGAAACAATATTGCCTTTCTCCATAAAGATGGTATCAAACTTGTATCAAATATCCATTGAAAAAGAGATAGTAGAATTGGTAAGATGTTCGGCGATTTAAGAACTTCGTATGGTATTTTATCCAAACCAGTAGCTTTTCCATTTTTCGTGGCTTTAATCACTACAGAGACCTCTTCAATAGTAATATTGGAATTTAATTCTTCGTTACAATGATATAACGGATCTAACATGTTGTTTTCTAGTAGATTTTTATGCTGTAGCGATTGTCTATAAAATTCATTATCAAAATCCTGATTTGCATTAGTGTTGTTGTACATTTTTTCAAATTCGGATTTCCATTTTTCGCAAACTTCATTTTCGTCATTAAGAATATTTCGTTCATCGTCATAAACTTCCATGGGTATTTCGGATTGTTTTCGTGGTCCCATATTACGTATTTTAGCCCAGAATTCGTTAGGGTTTTTTGTTGTCATTGTTTCAAGTTCCTCACAGAAAGCATTTCGGTGCCGTCTTTCATAAAATCTCAATCTACGATCAAATAGTTTTTGTGCACTTTGGAATTGGAGCCGTTTTAATCGTTTCGAATTTGTATTTCCCGTACATTTTAAGAATGATCGCTCTTTAAAGTGCATGTCTTTCCAAAGAGTCGATAGTTCTTCATTCCAGTATGGTTTATGATTTCGGAAACGTTTTTTCGTTTTGTTACTTGGTGCAAAGCAAGGAATTGTATCATCCATCTCCTTTAAGATAGTATCGCACAAATCCGTATATATTCCATCTATGTTGCTTTGTGTTTCACGGGTCCGTTCAATACGTGTTATAAGTGTTTGTATTGCTTGTTTCGATATATCAGAGGCGAAAAAATCGTTCGGAATCACCTTCAGTTTATATCGTTTTTTGAAAGCACTTCCTGATTTTTTACTTATACTATCGACATTAATTTGTGTGTTCAGTTTAGTTTCTAGTACAGAATGATCCGGGACTTTCGAGCGGTCATTTAGGTATCCAAATAAGTCGTATTTTTCAACTATCGATCGTATGGTGCGAACCTCGAACGAAATGAATGTCTGTAAAGCTTCATGTGGAACGCATATATAATCGACAACTGACTTTCCTTTTCCCGATATGCACGTATAATTGTTTTTTGAATTATCATATCTTCCATTTAGAACGCACGTTTTAGATTCGTTCAAAAAGTCTATAAAGGCATGTCCATGTTGATTAATTGCTTTATCAATGCACGACCTTTCCGGTACAGAATCAAACTCTGAAACGTCGCTTAAGGATCCAATGCGCGCATTCAAGTCTCCGCATATAATATGAGCGTCACAGTCGTTATAAGAGTACATGATTGACAGGATATGCGCAAAGAAACTTTGTGAATCTCGTCCCCAAACTGAATTTTCCGGCGGTAGATAACAAGATATCACGGTGAAACTGATGTCGGTACTTTTGGAAGTAAATTTTACACATAGAATACCATCGTATGTAGCGTCTATTATTTCCGAAGTATATTCCTGATTAATCCAATGTTTGACGAAAAGTCCGACACCCCCAGACCCTTTCGGTGCGTTTCTGTGAATTTCTTTTCTATTCGATCCTATCCATTTATAATTTTCTATCTCTAGTTTATCATCATTTTTCAAGTGCGTTTCGCATATACTGAATATATCGGCATCTACATTTTTAACAATCTGCTTTCGTAATAAAGTGTAATGTATATGATGATATTTTGTTTGGTATCGAAGCTTTACTTTATATTATTTTTTGTTTTGTCAATTAACAATGGGGACATTGTTGAATACCTTTCAACCTTTGCGAAATTGGCAAATGGGGTAAGACCATGGTTTTTATTTCTTTTTTATAACAGACCAAATAAGTTTCTTATCTTATTTTTTTAGTATTTGCTTCTAAATACAAAGGGGCTACATTATTGAAGCTACTTTGTTTAGTACAAAGAATTAAGTCTCAGTGTTTTAGGGCTTTCGATTTCGTACTTACTGATACTTTCTATGAGTTATCTATGATATATTGTTCAAGTAAATAATTTGATTTAAGCAATACTCGATTAGTCCATAGACCACATAAAAACAGAAAGCGTATCTCTAAACCATTAAAACAAAAAATTCTCTTGAACAAAATAAATGTTCATTTATTCATCAATTTGTCGAATCAAAATGAATGACATATTTCTTTATTTAATCCACGAAGCTGTCCAATATATATACTTGTCTTTTTTTACTTTACACGCATGTTTGAAAGTCTGTTCCATTAAACAGGTTTGTTCAATATTTTTTTCTCGTTTACGTTTACATTTTTACGCATATTTAAAATATGGTCTGGCGCCAAATTCAGATTTATTACATAGGAACATTGGATTTTGACCTGAACATATTTCGGTCTGGTATTTGCTTTGATTGACAATTAAATAAAACGTTTTGCTTCCTGTTTGGGTAAAGTCGGATACCTGGTCTGTTCAGGGTTCTTTCTACACATGATTAATTATATTTCCTTTTACAACCACAGTGTTCAATAAGCACTCACTTCAGGCCGATTTTCTTCTAACTTATGAGTTTATGAACACGTCAATACATTTTTTCTAGCTTAATAAGAGAAGTGATTTGTTTTTGTACGTTTTTAGTGGAGTCCGAGTTGCTCGTTTACTTTTGTTACTTTGTATGCATGATTACTTTATGTTCTCTTTGTTGTGTATGTCTGTTTTCTATGTCGGGTCTTTGTCCCTGGATTACATTATTTTGATTACTGCTATAACTTTGGTTCCCTTGATTACTCTTTGTTATTAGTTGGGTCTCCATTGAGAGTTTGTGTTTTGTCAACAAGACACATAATATACCACATATTGTTTGTTTGTTTGTTTGTTTATTTATTTAATTCTTTCATTCATTACCTTTTATATTATTCCAAACATTGCTCAGGCTGTTAGAGGAACATATTTATTACTATTATTTAAAAAAATAAAGAGGAATACAAAATGATGTATAACTGGAAAGTCAATGCAAAAATATTCCAACCGGGCTATGAAATATAAACTTTATTTTAGAACGACGAAATGTACGTCCATTTTTTTTTTTTTTTTTTTTTTTTTTTTTGATTAGTTAGATGTTAAAACCATTACATGTCACTCAAAAACGTTACTATCAAAATATTAGAAGTTGTACTTTGCACTAAAATAAGAAAAAATAGAGTTTTAATTAGTTCTCTTCACACTTAGTCAATACAATATAGAACATAATTTGATGAACAAATATTCAATATAAAAGCTGTAGATTACAAAGTACATAAAACCAATGGCTTAAAAAAAATCTGATTTTTACTAATCCTCGAGCTATTTGATTTCGTCTTAGCTAATGAAATATGCATGTTTATAGGTTATGTAAAGTAGGCGAAGCTTCCATCAGTAAGTGGCAACACAATAGCGACGTAAGCTCCATATTCTAATGATATAGAATGTTAAAGGAAACCTGATTTAAGTCTTATATTGCAATAATTACTTCTAGGAAAAAATCATCGGTCTAATTCGTATTTGAAAGCTTGATCATGACTTGATTATAATATTTCCAGCAAAGTTTACTTAGAATTGATTTCGTGTCCTTTTATATAGTATGTAAGAATATTTTTATCAGTTTATTCTGGTATAATTTACAAGTTGTACTTTTCTAGTGTTGTAACATTTGCGGATATTTTAGTACTACATCGGAACGTAAAGTTTTGAATCAAATAGAAATATATCGCTTTGTAAAGACGCATTGGGAAGAATGAACGGAAATCTGACATTGTATAACATGAGTGACATTGACATAAGTGTAACCATTTCCATGCCTTTATACATATCTGTGTGGATAACCATTGTAAATGTTGTCATATTTGTTACTGGTGCATTAGGAAACAGCTTTGTCATAGCTATAGTTATAAAATTTAGAGAAATGCGTAGTCCAACGAATTGGTGCTTAGTCAATTGGAGTATATCAGATTTGCTTGTTTTACTGGTTTGCCAGAGCTCTGCTCTGACTGAATTCTTTGCAAAAGACAGATGGTTGTTTGGAGACGCACTTTGTAAGTACTCTTAAGCAAAGAAACTTGGGAACATTTCCCACGATTAATAGTAGCCTAATGATTAGTGTATTTCTATTCGACAATGATAGATAGGTTTCCATTTAAAACAAGTTGTATTAATCTCACAAATAAATGATTTCACAGTCCAATTCTATACAACTTTTTTCCGTATAAAACATCGTACGAAAACTTTTGAAATAAAGTAAATCTGTGTCAAAGATACTAACTGTGTGTCCTTGTCTTTAAATACGATTTTTGTCCATTGTTTATATTCTTCATCTCTGTTACATTCCTTAGTTGTAAATTTAAATAATAGTATAATATATCTCAGAAATATCAAAACTGTAATTCGTGGATACTTTTGGTTGTCTTGGTTTTGTGGGTTTGGGTTGTATTAATCACTGTTACACTAGATTTTAGTGTACGTTAGATGAAGATGTATCAAGTAAAAGATAAAAGATATAAAAAAGAGTCAATGTGGAACTAAAACACTTTTTTAGAATCTTGAAAAAAAGTATAGTTTTTGTTGTTGTTTCTTTTGATTTTTTAAGTAGTTTAATCATGATTCCAATATGTCTTTCAAATGTTTGATGAATCTATCAAGGATATTGTAAGACTAGTGATCAAGGAAACCAATATTCTAGCGGAAATCAAAAGAATGTAATCCAGGGACAAAAAACCAGCCATGGAAAATCGACAAACAGAACAAAGAACACAAAGTTACTAAAAATACATAAAAAGTAACACAAGTAAATGATCAACTCGAACTCCACTAAAAACTGAGAACATGGCCCATGTGCACCGGTAGAGTAAGCGTCCTCTGCTTTTCTAGAAACACCCGGCGATGCAAATATTTTGGTCGTTCTCTCCGCGGGGCTCGAACTCGTACCGCTGTGACATCTAGGGCAACACCGCCTGCACAAAGTCCAGCGCCCTAGACCACTCGGCCAGCTAGGCTATATAAAAATATTTATAATTCAACATTCTACATTTATAATTCAAGATAATAACAAGGGTAATAACAAAATAACCATGCTGATATACTTATAGCAATTGTCGAAAGAAGTAGTCAAAATAAGGAAAACCCATTCAACAAATGGCAATACCAAGGCAAAAAAAAAACAGCTGCGATATCAAATCACATTGGAACCGAACATATAAGATTCAAACTTCCGAAACATTTATTTTTATATCAGTAAGCGAATTACATAATTTAAGGACGGTACAAAGATGAAGGTTCATTGTGAAAGGTCAGACCAATACAACTAAATATTTTATAAAGGTGACAGCGGAGAAAGCTATTTTTATTTATGTTCTATATATCTAAAACAATACTCTTCCTTCCAACACATTAGAAAAATATGTCTTCTTGATTGCAAATTTCAAACTCCAAAACGAACTAATAGTGACACGATTCGTTGTCAAGGATCTGCTTTATATGGCTCATACTTGCAAACTAACCAATAAGCGATGATATTAACTTTGCATTTTCCCCTTAATACTGAGAAATAAATTAGACAGTTTGAAAAACGAGTGCAATCTTGTAAATTTGGTAAAATTTACGTGTTAATTGCTACCTGCATCATGATACAGAGAACAAATTTCATTGAAATTTAAAAAAGTCAGAATAACTTATGCTAACTGCCCAATAAAAAGTAACGTTATAACATTCAAATGAAAAAAATACAAATAGCTAAACATTTCGAACTCTACTAATGAACGGCTGCCTAGTCATATAGTCCAAATTGAAATTAAGGAAAATTAACCTTACCAAATTTTATGAAAAATCACATTCAAACTTAAAATATTTTTGGGGATTTTTTTTGTAATAACATAGTTTGGAAAACCATGCATTTTTATCATTGTGCTTTTTTTAAGTTCTCTTTCGAAATCTAATGTTTGGTGGAAATGCATTTTTAAAGATATTTATTTTGTTCTGTTCCACAATCATATTCGTCCCATATTTATTGTAACACGATTTCAATTCTCAATTAAAGGTACTAAAACAGTTTAGTTTGTTTTTATTTGTCCTTCCCAAGTTTTCTTAAACTGTTAACATAAAAAGTAAAATATGAAATTCCGAAATGTATTTTTCTGTCTAGGTTATATACCATAATTCAACCAATGAGCTTTTAGAGCGTACGCAAAAGTCCTACACTAGTTTTAGTGCACTTGGGTTATGTTGCTGTGGAAAAAGTGCACATCAAAACTACACAAGGAGCTTGTGTTTTGTAAGGAATTATATTTTCTTCATTTCTACATAACATGGTCACTGTAACTTACTGAATTAAATATTTTTATGAGTTCTGCATGAAGATCCCTTTTTGTGAAATGGAGGGGAATTCCCATTCTATTTTTAGCTCATTGTCTTGTAAGAGACAGTGGCACTGCGAGGTAATAAACCCCACATAATATTTTCAGGGCTATTAGTGTAAACATGCAGCGGAACATGCATATTTTAGACAATGTAGAGTCTTCTTCAGGTTAAACTTAAAGTAAAGCTCCATAACACATTCAACTTAGTGAAATTAGCATTGAAGCCTATGGGAAGTGACACAATTGGTTTGTAGCCTTCTTTTCAATTCGCTAAAAAACGTATGAGTAACAAATAATAGAGATATTTCTATAAACACGATCAAACTGTTGAGTACTGTCGTTTTTTATTATATATGATAAAAACAAAGACTCCTTTATTTTTGGAATTGTTTTCTTTTTAAAATGCATTCTTTGTCGATGTAAAACTTAATAAAAGCATGTTTTTTGTTTTTTGTTTTTGTTTTTTTTTTCATATTAAAATTAAACTAAAATCAGCATATCACGAGAATATATATGGTGAGTATGTCAAAGAGACAACAACCTCACCGGAATGAAATATATACATGTACTCAAGTAACGTGAAAATAAACTAAAGGTGAAAACAAATCAAGACATACAGAGACCAGAAATTCCCGACTTGGTTTCGGCGCAAAAACGCGGAGGGTTTAAGTACTTTGGCGTAATCACAACCTTGCCCCTTCAAAATCTTGCCACTTTGGAAAAAAATATTACACAATTTTACACACCAAAATTCATTTCAAAAAGGTCTGAGTCCCTTGTGACAACGGAAATAAAGAAAGTGAAATAAATTACACCGATGTACAAACTAAGGACTGCTGGCAGCTAACTGACATGCCAGCTCCAGACCAATTTAAACTACAAAAAGTTATGTTCCCATCGTATGTGTAGTTGAAGTATAGTAACATAACAATGTTGTATTTAGATTACTTAATATATTAACTTACTAGTTCAAACCGAAGAAAACTAAATACCTGAATTTTATTAAAATATTTCGTAGTTTTCACATTTGCTAATCAATATCTAAGTCAATGATATTTTTCTTTAACAAATGACATTATCGGTTTGTCAAATACATTGTCGTTTGGGGAAAACTTGTCTGAGACAAAAATCTTATTATATTCATCTTGTGACCTTGCATTATTAAGCCCATGTGCAAAACAATTTCTCTTCCAGCAATTTTACACAGTAATTGACAGTGATGAAAGAAAATTCTGCACAGTGTTTGTCGTGTAGGTGACAAAGATCTGGTGCTAAAATATTCAACATTCCTTTATAATTAAATAACTTATCAATATCCATTTGTTCTCCAATAGGTAACTATTAATTATCTGTTACGAAGAGTAACAGCACACTTAATAACTGTAATAACGTTCATCAGTTTAAATCAGTTGGATATTTTACTTTGAATAATCAACAAAAAATCTAACCTCGTGGGTAAATCAAGGTTTTGACATATTTCTCAAGCAACGAATAACCTTTCCAGTAAAAGAGTTCAGAGAAAAAGAATAAGAACAAAATTGCCTAACTGATGCTGGTCAATAGAACATTAAATAATGTCCATAGCACTATTTAAATAACACTATAACAATAAAGTTGAAAACGATAGAACATTCCGTACATCCGTTACACCCTTCATTTCATGCATTATAAAGCTAAGACATCGTTGCTTTGAGCTGATTGTTCGACTGTCTTTGTGGAAATAAACCACTAAAACCCAGAAATTCTTTCGTAACACAGTTTTAGCCAATCATTTGCATGATATGAGTGACGCCGACCGTCAGCTGACTGTTTCTATAATTGGTTTAATTTTCGTTTTCGTGCTAACATATAATTATACTCAACACTGTTAAACCCGGTTTGCACTCATATGTGATATTTGTAATACTTGACGGGCGGAGGGGTTTCTTAACGCCCTTGGTTATCATTTGGGGTCTCTCACGGACGGTGTAAAGCATTGAAGCGTCTCCGAGCAGAGTCATACCCGTGAATGTGGGTCATGGTGTATTCGGGGAAATAAGTTGTCATATGTCCACGTTCATTCGTTAAATTCATTAAATGCACTATCACGTGATTTAATGTCGATCCGTGACCTAGTATTCCAATTTGTAATCTGTACGCTATTTAGTGGACAGCCTACAGCATTTACAGAACCATTGTCCCAGCAAAATACTTTTTGGGATAAAATCAACACCTTCAAGTGCATGTAAGACAGGAAGGTATGTCAACTTAATGGTGCACGCCAGTCAATTGATGAAAAATCTCTAAGGCCGAAAAAATAATGTTATTTTCCGATCACCATTCTAAATTTTTTTTCGGGTTTTTAGGTCGGGATTTATTTTTATTTAATTTTTTTTAAATGGAATAAGTCATAGTGACACCAAACTTAGAGTACAATTAACCAAATATGCAAAAACTAATAGACTTAGTCCACGGCCTAATCACTTTTGGGATTCGGCATTTGAGATATTTTTTTTTGTTTTGACGGCGGTGGTAAAATCAAAAAATATTTAATTAAAGTGTCGAATCCCAAAAGGGATTATCCATGGCCAAGAGCACACTCACGGCATGTGCGTCTACAATCGAAACTAAATACAAACAACCAATATTTCTCTTTGTTTTTCCATCTAGGATAGAAAAAAATCTATGGCTTTATCTTCTAGGTTTTTTTTCTGAAAGACAATCGGCGGACTTTATAATTATTTTTTTTTTCAAAATAACAAATAGAAACTTTTGGGTAGAGGGTCTGAAGGAGGGTGTGTAGGGTGACCGGAAACATAACATATTTTAGGCCTAATAGTATGGTCTATTTATTACCCCAGCGTTGCTAGAGGTTGTCTGGCAAATAATTTGTTGCAAAACACATGGCATTTTCAGAAATCTGTTTAGTTTAGGTAGTCCAGTTAGCTGACCATTACTGTAACATGATGTTTCGGGGACTCTATATTATACATATATACATTATGTATACGTAAAAGTACAGAGTACATTCCCGAGGAGCTCCAACGATTTTTAGTTTTGCTATATATGTATATGTCAGAGAGCAACTGACAACTCTTAATATGATTTTTAATTAAACCATTTTTTTGTTTATAACTTCATGCCAATAAAGAAAAGATTGTACATGTACATAAAACAAATATAATTTTAGTCACATTCATACTTGAACATTTGTTAAAAGGGTGGGAGTTTTATTGAGTATCAAGATATAAATACTACACTCGTAAACATAACTAAGTTTTGTTAAATTGTGAAGATTTTTAGGAATTTAAAGACATAGAGATTCTAAAGTTGATGACAATGTTTTGAAGTACTTAATGTACATACGCGTTATGTTAGTTCTGAAACCAAATAATACTGGCGGTGCCTCTGGATATATTTTATTCAGCTGCAAAACAAGTACTGTAGTATAGGAAACATTTTTCAGGCTATTTAGAAGTTGATAATATTGTTTGATACAAAATTCAGTTGAAATATTGATTTTGAAGTGTTAACAGTATCGATTGATTTAGCCTTAAAGTCCTTCATATACCGGTATTGTAATTTTGATTCATAAGAATTTTGAATGTTTTCTGTTCAGGGCATGACTGTAGGTGGGAAAGCTTTACAGTTTTGCAGTTTTATTCTCTTTTGATAGAGAATTGTTTAACTAGGACTAATGTAAAAACAAAGACCTTATATATGTAAAAATAATTGCGGTCGTATATTGGTATGGTGCTGACAGCGGCGTCATCGTCGGCGTCGTCTGTCGTCCTCGTCGTCCATATTCGCTTGGTTTTCGTGCGATGACTGTAGTTATGGTTGATTAACTGTTATGAAATTTTGATATGATTTTTCTAACTACTAAAAGAATGCTCCTATTTAATTTTGAGTTTACGACCCTTACCGTTTTCAAATTAGGGCCATCCATGTAACTGACAGATACCACACTGTTGGTTTCTGTTAATTAAAAAAAAAAAGACTGAGAGTCCAGAATTTTACCAAGCTATCGTACATAAAGTGAAATGGTCAATCCTTAACATAAAATATCAAGTTCAACACATCCATGCACGTACACCTTCAAGAAAGAAGCATTGTCATATGTATATGACTTGTCTTATGGTTATGGCAAGGCATTGTGGACTTTGTTCCCCATTTATTGATGTCAGTAGACATTTAGTAACATATGTTAACGGATGTTTATCAACGTACGCATAATTCAAATATTGATATCAATAAATGGAGGAGTTTTCTAGACAATGCAAACACATTCAAGACAAAACGTATGTATATTCAAATTTGCTCTTCGGGTAATACCAGTCTGCGTCCATACTTGCCCATCGGGCAATACCAGTCTGTGTCCAAACTTGTATAGTAGTATTAAATTGCGACATCAGTAACTAATACAGAAGGCAGTATCCCAAAATTTGAAATTAAGATTTGGAGAACATGTTAAATGTTATCCCTGGTTTCCTAGTTACATAACATACTGTTAATAGTGGAAGCTATTGTGATCTAAATTTACCAACATCCTTTGTATCATCCACACAGGTTTTAAAAAAATAAGCACGTGCTGTCTTCGTTTTGAAATAAAATAAACATGTTTTATCACAACTCATACGTTATGCCAGAGCTTGCCGAAACTACGCAGACTTTTTGTATCGCGCTAGAACTCTGACAAATAGGCTTCTGGAACAGAGTTATCTTGCTACAAAATGTGTCATCACTACCGAAGTTTTATGGCCGTTATCATGAACTCGTGGATCATTATGGTGTATCCATCAGCACCATGAAAACTGGTTTATTCAACGGGTCATAGTTTTCCTTCCCCCGTTTGTCTACCCCGGACTTGACTTTTTATGAGCAACTCGGAGGGTATTTCTAGAAAAGCAGAGGACGCTTACCCTACCGGCGCACCTGGTCCATGCTCCCAGTTTTTATTGGAGTCCGAGTTGCTCATTTGCTTTTGTTACTTTGTATGTATGATTTTAGTTACTTTATGTTCTTTGTTGTGCATGTCTGTTTTCCATGTCTGGTCTTTGTCCCTGGATTACATTCTTTTGATTACCGCTATAACCTTGGTTCCCTTGATTACTCTTTAAATGAAAATAAACACTTTTTGAAATGGTGTCAATCAAATTACTTTCATAGTAAGTAATTGTCTTCTAACTTCTAAGAGAGAAAAAAGAGAATGTAGCACAGAAATGCTTATGTACCTTATAGCTAAATAATGATATACATATTGTACAATGTATAATATAATTAATGAATGTATTCAATATTAACACTGAGTAAACAGCAACTTTAATTTTCCCGCCGTGTAGTAATTCTAGTAAACAAATTGACCGCCATTTTAAGATCAGCGGCAAGATGCTGTCATTTCATCACTGGGAAATGTTCAATTATTTTCCAAAATTGAAGACACAGTTATTAAAGCAGGAATTTGACATAAACCCGGCGGACATAAAGCTAGTTTATATTTATTGTCACAAAAACATTTCAACGTTACAATGTGACTGAAAACGTTGTTTCGGATGTTGACAAACAAAAAGTAGTTCCGTAAAAGGTGGGCGTGGCCTAAATAGCAAGTTAGTTTATACAATTGAAACAATGTTGATTTTTGTCAACAAACCAATCAAATGACAGAATTCTCATCAAATTAAAATATATACATATATTACAAATATATCAAGCAAAGGTATTATTTACAGTAATGCTTAAATGATGAAGCACAAAACATTGCTAAATAATACTGTGTCAGATTTAATGCTTCATGTCCTCTCCTCGTAAACCTCTTAGACATCATCGACAAAACCCAAACATTTCATATTCTTCATATCATTTACTTGAAAAACTACCTTAGGTACCCGCTTTACTGGCCATTGTATGTATTGGTACGGATGTGTGGCCAAACTTGATATTTAGTTACAACCAGTTGATTTCTGAAGGTTACGAATCAATAGATCTTTCTCTTCCATTTGGAAACATAGACATGGATATTATTGCTTAAACTAACACACTTTATAAAGCTAGTAAAAATGTCGTCAAACATGTCCGTCTTTATTTCTTACTCATACACTTGATGTCCGTTTTTTTAAATACATTTGAACTAAAACTTTTTTTAAAGAGTATCACAGGACCTAAAGGTAGAATACTTTTTGACTAAACAACCTGATTATTCTCGTCGCAGATCTACATTTGATTGAAAACCTTCCAGTCTTGAAATTACAGGAAATTCAAATACTTTTGAAAATGAAATATTGATCAAGAATTCGCTTACGGACTAGAATAGTATGGATCTAGCAGTATAAAATTATATAAACTCTTAAGGGAGTATTTAACTTTAAAAAATGCCAGAAAATAAATGAACCAAGAACCGAAAGCTATTGCTACCCTGTCTGAAGAATAAAAAATAATGCTTTCGACTCCTTTATGTACACGCGCTTCATCAACTTACCAAAAACACTGGTGCAGCAAATATTGTGTCAACTATTCACGACTAATTAACATCATATTTGTCTGTGGAAAATATAAGAGGTACCAGTATCGTATTGCATATCCCTGAGCGGGTGTACGTCAAAACATGGATGCCATAAAAATATAGTGCATTTTCTTTTTGCCTCTCTACAAACTAATGTTTTGTCAAAAGACATGAACAATGACTTAAAAAATAGAGCAAACATCACACTGTAAGATGAAGAACTTTTTTAAAAGAAAATCTAACATAATATCATAAAAATGTTCCACTGAAAAGGTTGGTTTGGTGAGTGCAAAACGAAAGTGAAAGTAGGGAAAATGGCTATTTATAGTTCAAGACTACTTTTCTGTCCAATCTTCGTGGACTCACCCTATTTTTTTTGCGGGAAATTATTTTTTCACATGTCCTTAGAAATGCTACATAAGTGAAAGTTTTATTGAATCAATTTACATATTTTTTAAAAAATCCTAAAAATATGCACTTCACTATAGAAGTCTATGGGAAAATTAATACGATACTGAGACCAAGACAGAGTGTCTTTAAAAGGTAGACATAAATTGGACAAACAACAAATCATTTACTAGAAACACTGAGGCTTCATTCCTTGTATTACACATGGCAGAACCCTCGGTAATTGATTTGTCTTCCTATATCAAAATGTTGGTTTTGATTATTTCTTCTTAAAAATTATTTTTGGATTAAGATCTTTCTAAATATTTGATTTTAAAGCTGCCTGCTGATGAGGGGTTACTCCTTGAAACACGTGTACAGCATACTGAAATTTGCAATATATATGATCAGTAATTTTGTATTTAAGCAGGAGTATTTTAAGTCAATTTTATGTACGTTCGACCGCCATCGAAAAGACGTATATTGTCATTTTTCGTTCTCCTGTATACCTACAATGCACAAATATCAATACAGAACTTTTTTCATGGCTAGATCTGCTCGACACAACACTTATACACTTTAACGTATTAGATTCAACTATTGCAGCTGTCAAAACGGGCCTACAAGATTATCACGCAACGTGTTACTGAGAAACTTATAATTCATGGCCAATAAAAATGTGTTTGAAGCATAAAAGACCACTGCTTTTCCACTTACATATAGCACCATTTCTCTTGCTAAAAGTACATAAAAATGTCAATTTAAAAGATAAACTTCAGCGACTTTTGTGGATAAAGTTATAAACGAAGTCAATTCACACCTGCATAATAAGTCGGAATAACTGAAAAAATGCTGAATGACGAACATCCTGTCATACTTACGTGCCGAATGACGGACATCCTGTCAGACTTACATAGTAGTGAAGATTAAAACCATTAACTCATTTGGCTTCACCTAGTACGAGACTTATAATTGTATTAAAACAGTGAATCTCAGTACCATGATTTAATTAACCAAAACCTATGAGATAGTTGTGGTAGAAACGTATCTCAAATGAAATTAGTTTAACGTAGAAGTATATAGTGTCAAGGGCCTCACTTACTGGAAACAAGGACGCCAGCGTCAAAGGCCTCACTTACCGGAAACACCATTATAATAGTATAACACAAATCTGTGTTTGACTAATTAAGTTTTGACAGAAGTCGAAATTGTCTACACGGAACGATGTACTCATACATATTTAAAACTATTTTAGTTTCGTACAGTTCCTTTAATGAAGAAATATCAGACTCTGTAAGGACTCTCATCGGTCGGTTCACGTTTGTATTGTCATTAGTCACATTAGAGGTATTTTATTATTGTACCGAAATGAGGTATTCGCCATCGTAACACCAAAGTACAGCAATGAGTTAGTATACGATAAAAAAAATACATAACATGGTTTTTTTTTACCATCGTGACATATATATAGGGCTAGGGCGCTCGACTTTGTGCAGTCGGTGTTGCCATAGATATCTCACTACGGTACAATTTCGAGTCCCGCTGAGGAAACGACCAAAAATTTGCATCGCAAATTTGACAGTTCTAACATCGTTGGGAATCTTTCAGACCTTTCTATACGTTTATATATCTTCCCTGTATCAATTTGATCCGATGGAGCAGTGTAGCGAATAGAGTCGTCACATTCTGAGACGTTTGTACAATATTGATTTGTTGTGACATGCATCATTAATTTGATCCTCTGTCCTACATAATAACATCTAAAATAAACTGTTCCGTACTACCATACATCGTGTACTAAGTTACAGCCCTAGATTAATCCTACGAGGAGGAATGACCCGGCCAGCGAAAGCTATATTTTAATATAGCCTAGCTGGCCGAGTTGTCTAGGGCGCTGGACTTTGTGCAGGCGGTGTTGCCATAAATGTCACAGCGGTCGAGTCCCGCGGAGGGAACGACCAAAACTTTGCATCGCAAATTTTACAGTTCTAACATCGTTGGGGATTTTTCAGACCTTTCTGCGATTATATATCTTCCCTGTATCAATTTGATCCGATGGAGCAGTGTAGCGAATAGAATGTGACGACTCGCTACACTGCTTCATCGGATCATATTGACACAGGGAAGATAATGTATGCATAGAAAGGTCTGAAAAATTCCCAATGATGTTAGAACTGTCGCCGTTGCGAAGCAATTTTTTTGGTCGTTCCCTCCGCGGGACTCAAACTCGTACCGCTGTGACATCTATGGCAACACCGCTTGCACAAAGTCCAGCGCCCTAGACCACTCGACTTTGTTCAGGCGGTTGCCATAGATGTACGGAGGGAAATACCAAAAATTATAAATATACATTGATTATTTCGGATAACCGATATCCTTCTTCAGCATAAAACTAGCAAAAGTTCTGAATCTATGTTTTAATCTTGAACTTTGTTAGTTTTATGCTGAAGAATGATATCGGTTATCCGAAATATTCAATATAAATTTTACCATCATTTGGTGATGTTAAATATATTTAGACGTTTATCAAATTTTTTGTTATTTTCCGCATCATTATTAACGATCCATCACCAGGCAAGAGTGATTGTTGACTTCTATTTAGACGATTACTTATATATACTTTTTGCATTTTCAGGATGCATTACATAATATTAAGTTGATTGATGCCCTCCTTGTCCTTGTTATTGTAGATTCTGGTGGCATCTCGGAATTTTATTTTACTTGATACTATCATTTCTAACAAAGGACCATTCAATTGAGACAAATAATGTTAAATAAACTACTATTATGGAATTGATCATTCGAGAGATTCCATGGTAGTAATTCATAGTGTCTTACTTCGGAAATTGTAGTTATGGAAATTCACTTCGTTATTTTACAATTCAAAAGAATTTGTAATCACCTTTGTATCATTACCTGTCAGGTGTACACATTTACATAGTAGGGAATGAGAGACTGACATATGTCTTATTGTTCAGTGTTCAGGATCAGTCAATATCCTTCGGTTCCTGCATCTTTTGTACACATTTACATAGTAGGGAATGTGAGACTGACATATGTCTTATTGTTCAGTGTTCAGGATCAGTCAATATCCTTCGGTTCCTGCATCTTTTGATTTTCCTTGAAAAAGTGCCTATTAAGAGAACCTCGACAAATCACATTGCCATTCAGTGTTATTCTCAGCACAGGTTCATTTAGTGTGTCTAACTGTAGGGAATGATATTAACTAAACATTGGTATAGTTCAATTATCCTTCTTGCTTTGCGACTAATTTCTCCATGGAACTGTTACTTGATTACATAATCCTAGTATATACCTTCCCTAAAAACCCAGCCATCCTCTGTAGAATGTCAATGATCTGAAATAGGCACTTGTACAACCTTAAAATTCGACCTAAGAAGGTGATTTGTTCTTGGATGTTCATTACTTCGTCTTTACGATACCGAAATTCCCTAGCAGAAATATACGTCAATGTCTGATTCAAATTTCATTATTTATCATGTAATTGTGTTAAGACTTGCCATCGGCATTGTCTTTTTTTCTATCATACTCGCTGCGTCTTTTGTAGAAGTTTTGCTATCCGTGTGTGTTATTTTGTATCTTGAATAAGTTATGGTCATCGTAACTGTGTTTTGGGGAGGTTTAAAAAATGTGAAATTGTATTAAGGGAAATTCGAAAATGATTCTTATTCGCTACTTAAGTTCAGTTTGCATCTTTTTTTTATTTTTTATCGAAATTTGCAACGGATTTTACTCACTTGCAGTCTGACGGAATTTCGGTGACGCACAGGTCTACCATTCAAATGCACCAAAAATCATTCATGTTTTTTTTTTGTTTTTTTTTTTGTTTTTTTTTTTTTTTTTTATTTTATTTATTTATTTATTCATTTTTGGGGGGAGGGGTCAAATTGCAAATCCTTTAGTATTATATGTGCTGTGTGAGTCTTGTTTTTCTTATATTCTTATTTTAAATTTGTGTAATTATGTTATCTACATACTGATTGTCGTTACCTGTTGTCACATTTTGGCCATGTATCTCCAATATTGGTTCTGCGTTTTGTTTGTCTATATTTCTGTAAGAACAATTTGATAAGAATTAATTGTATGTGCTGGACAACATGTAAATGGTAACAGAATGCTGTTGTTGGGTGGTATAAACATTTTTTAAAGCTTCATGTAGCCCGTGCAATATTTTTGTTTATTTTTTGTTTATTTTTTGTTTATTATTTTATTTATTTATTTATTTATTTATTTATTTTCATACCTTATCTTTATGCTAAAGAACTTTGTTTTAGCATTTTACTTAAAAAAACTTCTATCACGTGGTTCACAATAAAATAAAACTTACGTAGGGGGGTTATATTTTTAAGTTGCACCATGGAAAATTATGTTATTTCAAATAGACGAACAAAATAACCGTCATTTCTTTATAAATCATAAAACAGGTTGATTACGTCACAGTCACATAACAAAATTTGATCTATTAGATGATGGACAATTTTTTTTATCCAATCGGAAAGTCTTTTGGGCGGACTTTTTTAAGAAATTATTCGATGTAAAAAAATATTGAGTAAATAATTTATTTGTAATATCTTGTTTGAAGCTTATTATTCTATGATTTTGTGAATTAAAGATCTTTTTAATAAAACAAACTTAAACGTGTAAATGGTGAACTCATATATTCTTATATCAATAATCAATTAGAATGTGATGATAAAACCGTTTTGAATTTGAATTTCGTTCTTGTATTTTCAGTGATCTAATGAGGTTGAGAAACATAGAAAGCTGTTGTGGTCTCTTATATATTGAGATATAAATTTTTCCACAAAAAAAAATCAATATTCTTTTGATTGAACTTTTTGAATATTTGTACAGAGTGTTTTCGAATAGCATAAACTAAAGTATTTTTTTCGGGAAGCTTATATGCGTCGGTAAAAAAAATCCCAATAATTACAGATTGCCTAAAAGCTACACAAATATCTTTTGCTATTTGCTCCACTGTATGCCAATAATCAACAATTTACCTCATGGAGCTGATCAGTTGCGTGCAATCAAAGTGTTTGTACGATCATCTAAAAGAAATTGGACAAATTAGGGGCGCAATAATAACATAATAACTAATAATATCGGCAAAAAGTAAAGGAACAGAAAGCATAAAAACAATTCAAATACATCAAATCAAAGTACATTATCAAAGCCTGAGAATAGAAGACGATTTTATTTACAGAAGAAATAAATTACATATAACAAAGGAAGATAATGATAACAAGAATAAGACTAAAACAAGTAATACAGCGGCACCTGTCACACGTCTATCTAATGTCAAGGTCGGTGGGTGGTTATTGTCCCATCTATATCGGTAAATCAAATTATGATACCGGCTGTAAAAGTTCTGCAATTATTATATTAACAAATGCTGGACGTAGCCCTAACTTTGAAGGTTATTGTGACAGCGCAGGTCCGCTATATTACATGTTAAAATTTTCGATTGAACACATTTTTCTACATTTTATTCCTTTTTTTCATTTGTTTGCCCTGTGTTGTTTATTATCGCACGATTATTGCTTTGCGATATCAAGTTTTTTAACAAGTAATTTCTGAATAAAGCGTGTTTTTGGTGATTTTTCGTTGCCTTAGTCTAATTTTGTCTATTTCGGATGTTTGTTCACTATTTCCAAGTTGTGTGCTACGCTTGCAGTGTGATACTTGGTAAGAAATGAATGATTTTCTCCCTAATGTCTATGATGGTTATTAACGTGTCTTCGTGTCGTTATTTGAGTTCTTAGTTTATTTTGAAGGATTGATATCGTTCAGTTACCGTTGATTTTATTGCTTTCATGGTCCGGGCTTTACTTTAAGATTGACACTTATTGAAGACCTTATGGTGATCTCTATCAGTCTTTTGTAGATTTATTGGGTTTATACGTGGTGTTGCGCTTCACATTTTTCGTTCCCTTTTCTATCATCGGCTACAAAGCTCCTTTCATACAATGTTAATTAGTAAAACATAGATGTTATATGTTTGGTATCATTACTTTTAATCTTTTAAACTTGAGCGAATGGCAAACAAAAATGAAAACTACAATTTCCTCTGGAATGATTTTTTGATACAGACAATTCATCGACGAGCAGAATATAAGGACCAGTTAACAAATGAAGTGATAAGTCTATAGGTCGTGAAATGTTCGATATTTTCTACACTCGGCTAGTACCTTGAAATTAAAACATTATTTCAAGAAACAACGTGAAGCAAAATTTTCATCAGTTTCAAAAATTTATTTAGAACATCACATTTATTGATATAAATACTTTCAAGTTTAAATGTATTTCTGAATTTAAAATTTACCATTTATTTTGTATTTTGAATTTATTTCAACTCTTCGTCAGGTCGGGAATACCACTTTACATGACATGGCACATTAATAAAGATTTCAATATGATATTAGTTGGATATTTTGGAACCCAACTGAAACCTAGCGTGAAACCCGAATGGGAATAAAGTCTCTGCGTCAATATAACAGCCATCCTCTTGTTAACTTTCAAGTCTAAAGACAGTAAAATCGTATATGTAACAAATATAGGTTGTGTGATTAGTGAAGGAATGTACCTAGACTTAAACATTTAGATAATTCTATGATATATCCGACAAAACACTGTTGCACGGACTCAACAATATGTGTTTCAGAAGACCACTGGAACATATGTGCGCCACTCTTGGCCGATATAGACCATTGGAATTTTTTTGTGCGCCACTACAAAAAAAAAGAGAGAACCTACTGGTCCTATCTTAAGATTCAGTTGTATATATGAAGAACATTTGATCTACCAAAGTGAACTTGAAATAAAAGAGACTACTGATTTTCCTTTTTTGCGTCATACCTATACTTTTAACTATTCATATATAAAACGGGACGTTTAAAATCGAAACTTTTTGACACAGATGAGACAATATTTAAATGGCCTGTCTTACCGTACTGACAACCCACCGAACATGATATTTTTTAATTTTATACCAAGATGCGATGTGGGAGGTCAAGAACGCGCACTCTTTCGGAGCATCTAATGTCACTCTCGATTTCTTGAGTTAAGAAATACTGTATAACTGCTATAGTTTCGATGTGTGAGTGTGTGTGCATTATCTACCCGAAAGAACTTGAGATTAAGGATACTACAGACATTGTAAGGTCAGCCTCATATCTTGACCTACACTTAGAAATCGATGGTAAAGGACTTTACGACAAACGTGATGACTTTTCATTCAGAATTGTCAACTTTCCAGCACTTGTGTATGGAGTGTTCATATCACAACTTATACATTATGCCAGAGCTTGCCGAAACTACGCAGACATCTTGCATCGCACTAGAACTCTAACAAATAGGCTTCTGGAACATGGTTATGTTGCTACAAGATTGACGTCATCACTACAGAAGTTTTATGGTCGTCATCATGAACTCGTGGATTGGTATGGTGTATCCATCTGCACCATGAAAACTGATTTATTCAACGGGTCATAGTTTTCCTTTCCTCGTTTGTCTACCCCGGACTCGACTTTTTATGAGCAACTCCGCGGGCGTTTCTAGAAAAGCAGAGGACGCTTTCTCTACCGGTGCACCTGGTCCATGCTCCCAGTTTTTTAGTGGAGTCCGAGTTGCTCATTTGATTTTGTTACTTTGTATGTATGATTTTAGTTACTTTATGTTCTTTGTTGTGTATGTCTGTTTTCCATATCTGGTCTTTGTCCCTAGATTGCATTCTTTTGATTACAGCTATAACCTTGGTTCCCTTGATTTCCTTTCTTATATTTATTCAATTTAATTTATTATGTTGTCTATATGGTGTTTGTTTCTTGTCTTAGTCAGGAACACTACTAATAGACCACACTAGAACATAGTCAGGGACACTACTAATAGACCCCACTAGAACATAGTCAGGGACACTACTAATAGACCCCACTAGAACATAGCCAGGGACACAACTACTAGACCCCACTAGAACATAGTCAGGGACACAAATACATAGTCAGGTACACTAGAACTCACTAGGTGTCCTCAGCTTTGAATGTTAACGTCAGTAACGAATGATTTTGATCATCGGTTGTGGTCCTTAAAAATGGAATCGACTGGATTGAATATTCGTTTCAAAGCAGCGAAATCTGGATAACTATGCCCTTGTATAATCTATTTACTTGCAGAAAAATAGATATGCTTTAAATAAAAGTATAGTTCCACAGTGTTTCATTGCTTTGGTTGGTACTAGACGTAGTTCCCGAATAACCAAAGACTAATTATGACAGGACACAACCTGCTTATTGGACATTTTCCTTTCCGAAAAGCAAATAAGTTTTGGAATCGAACGACAGGGAAACTGTTAAACCAAACTGTGTTTCCCTGTTTAATCTCTAAAAAAAACAAATGTTCTTTATTGGCATTGCTCAACATACGTCAATCAAACTGTAATATTTTATGTCACAATCACAGTGTCATTAAGCTGTTCAAGTCAATGATCAAAACTGCTGTGCTTCAGATTTTATAGTATATACTATATGCTTTAACACAATTTTAGAAAATATAATATAATTGTACCATGCTGATCAGGTACAATGAATATGACCTAACTGAAACCAGTCAATTTACTACAAATTCAGGATTGACTGCATTGTTTTAGAATGTGTTACAATAAATGCCTATCTGGGACAAGCTGTGGGCTTTGTTATTGTAAGTAATGTTCATTGAACTATTTAAATAAATTCAACCTGATTCATATTCATTGTACATCGACGTAAAGATATATCTATTAAGTCTTGTCATGTAGTCACGTGTCTAGTATTTTATGCCTATTACAAAGCATGCGCTACGTGCAGGCAGCAGTCATAAGATAACCTTTAACCTTTTCATAAATAATAGAAACATGGAATCCATGAAATAGTAATGATTATATACTGATACTAGGTTGATGTGGACACTTACATTTCTGAAAATCCCGTGAAAATCCATTATTATTTAATGAAAAATCAAGACTTTTCAATCAAGTATAGTTATAAATACAGAAATAGTTAGCTACCATAAGAGCTCTAGTTACAGGAGTCTACAACAAGAATAATTGTTAACTTTATGGTAACACTAACAGATTTTGTTTATGTTAATTTAACAACTTAAAATCACTTCTTACTTGATATATGCTAGAAAGAAAAATATAAGAATGTGTTTCTTTTCTTTATCAAAATCAGATAATGGCATAGTGGTAGAGTCTGGCACGGATTTATAATTCCTAAGACGTGTAAAACTGACTGTAACGTTTATTACAAGAGTAAAAGCGAGCTCTCTGAATATACAACATGTTCAAACATATATACTATTCAATTATATAAGACACATCCATCAATCAATGTGTCCAGTTTACCCGCCCATTTCTTATTTGTGTACAAGTATTTTTGTCCTCCAGGTATTTCTTTTGACTTGCTTATTACTTGTTACTTGTTTTTCATAACATGTTCTTTTACTTCCCCATTTTGGTTGTTTTATACCCGTAAGCCTTTTTGGTTGTTTCATACCTGTAGATGCATATAATTCAATTATAGTTAACATGAACAATATTAATTCTTAAAGTCATTACACATTCCTCCCTTTCTCAAAAATAATAATTTAATCAATAATGTCTAAGCACTGTCCTATCACGTTATAAAATGGATACATATGTTGTCTTGTGTGTTTGAGCACTACAATGGGGGTTTCAGGTTGTTTGGGCAATCATTGCCATTCATTAAATATAACACAAAACATTTTATTATGAAAATTTAATTTCAGTTACAGTTGACAGTTCGTTAAAATTAAGACAGACTCATCCGATTATAAACTGTTAATAGTTATTTTGTTGCTATATTTGATTCCAAAATAACAGTTTTTATCTACTTCGTCTATAAAAGATGTAGTAATAGACCCTTTTGTACTAACGTTGGGGTAGTCGATGAGCATGCGTAGAGCATGCTCAATACACACTTCCCCGAGGAAAATTCTTTTGTTCTACCCAAGCTCTACCTCGCGGAAGTGTATATTGAGCATGCTCACCAACTTACCACAAAAGGGTCTATAGACACAGAATAAACACCGACAGTAAAAACTTTTCAGCAGTAATTGGTATGCGTCATCTAACAACAAATTCATCTGTTTATGACCTTAAAAATCCGACTTAATTTCGGTGGTAAGCCTCACGTGACGTTCGCGTGACAGATAAACGGAAATTATTTGAAAGAATGTCATATTCATTCAAGTTTATCGCGACATAGAAGCTTAAAGAACTTCCTACTTAATTAATTGTATGTAAAGATAATACAACGACGTACCTTTATAGATATTATTTATTTACCGTGAGAACATAAAAATCTGACAAAGGTCAAATTTAATGAAACACTGAAGAATAAAACATCCTCAAATGAAATTTATGGTGCATGTTATTTTTATTTATTTTCTATTGTCTAGCTGTGTTTGAAAGCTGCCTATTTCATTCTAAAGTGTAAATATGCTGCCTTCTCATCAATCAATGATATTATATGATAATAAATTAATACTATTGTAACCTTTAAGCTTTACATTTCTCTTGATTCATATGAGAATCAAAATTTGACCTAATATTGCTTGATAAGATTAAAAAGAAAGGTCAACAGATTACTTTATCAAAAATCATGTATTATTATGACTATTAACGCAATATCTCGTGGAAGTTAATAAAATGAACGGAACTTTTACATCTGCTGTTAACTTTTAGCTCACCCTCCAACGTTGTTGACAGTAATGGTTGAATTTTATAGCTCTTAAGACACTAATTCATCTTAATACGATCCAGAACTACATTGCACATGTTAGTTACATAGTTGTTTACAATATATCTATAATCCCTCAAATACGTTTTCTTTTTTAACCTTAAAAACATGTTTTTACCATAATACTTGAAAATTTAAAATAATGGTCCCCTGTTTACTTTCTATGCAGAGGTATCTGTGGTTTTGTACAGATAATAAAATTTATTACCATTTATTCTGAATTCAACTTACGATTGATTGCTTGAAATACAAACATATGATTTTG
This sequence comes from Perna viridis, assembly GCA_037379345.1. NCBI lineage: Eukaryota > Metazoa > Mollusca > Bivalvia > Mytilida > Mytilidae > Perna > Perna viridis. The sequence continues at coordinate 59,422,357 of CM074513.1, forward strand.
TTTAGAGTAAGCCGCACTAGTGCTATAGATTCCTGGTTTTGAAATTTAATTTTTTTTTTAAATTTTTCTTCTTAAGACAGTTTATAGAACGTAACTCTTTATAATCATGATGTAGAAAACTAATGTGAAAACTAAATGTTTATGCTAAGGATTGGTTCATCCAAAATGACTGAAATCAGGTTTATGATACATTTATAAACTATTGATGTAGGCATTATGCGAACCCAGCGCTATTTTAAGTGGTTCTGGGGAAATACATTGTATTAGGTCATAATGGTACCGTTGTTATGTGTAAATGCACTATCACTGATGCCTTACACTCTTCAACTGGTTGCATCTTTTTCCTAAAATCTATACGTTGTACTTGGTACAGACTCCTATTGACACCTTGTATGATATCTGCTTAGTGCATATTGAAAGCATTCAGAGAAAATAATGTAATCATTGAACGTCACTGACTGCATGGTAAATTTTTCTTCGTTTTGTAGACGGTTGTCTGTTTTAGAACATACAAATGGCTATGTCAAATGTCAATCTAATTAAAATGTTGTCTCCAGATGAATGATCTTTACCATGAGTCACTGTGAATCTTTTTGACCGTGATATTTAATGTTCATGATCTATTGTTTTTCTCCATGTTCCTGTGTTCTATAATTATATGTCGGTTGATGAAGGTTATCCACCTCTTTGGCACCAACTGTTGTAATGGAGACGTAATTTGTACCTTTTTATTTTTCTGTAAAATATTTCTATAAAAACTCTCATTCTTAGACTTGAAAATTTGGTTTTGTTTTTTCTTATGTGCTTCTTGATTTGTCATATTTCCGTACTCCTTTAAGAAAATGTTGTTCGTTCTCAACTTTGTAGTTATATTATTCAGTCAATAATAAAAACCAATTTTTATTTTTATTATTGCAAGGATCACAATGACTTTGACTGACTTTTGACCATAAATCGGTTTTTGTTGGCTTTTCTGTACGGATTTACAATGTATAATTAAGATGAAATGTCATTTCCTGTTCTTCTTTGACATTTCCGTGAGACATTAGAAGGTACATTGTTTCAGTTCTCTGAGACCATATTTATAATAATTGAGGCAATCAGGGCGATATTGCCAGAACAGTTTTAAATGGAGTCCGAGTTGCTCATTTGCTTTTATTGCCTTGTATGTATGATTTTAATTACTTTATGTTCATTGTTGTGTCTGTTTTCCATGTCTGGTCTTTGTCCCTGGATTACATTCTTTTGATTACCGCTATAACCTTGGTTCCCTTGATTACTCTTTCGTTAACGCTAATCATTGAAAGAGATATTTAAAAAAGAAGAAAGTAAAATAATACGAAGTTTTAAACAAAAGTTAATCCGCGAATGAAACAGTACCGGGAATATTAAAAACAACTGCCGAAAAACAAGCTGCACAAAACACAAAATTGAGTTCTCACTAAAAAACGAACTGGACCGTTGTTAGGAGATTAAAGTAAGAATGCTGGACAACTACTGCTTCTTCTATTAAAGTCAGCAAAATATATATTTCAACTGATGAAACTTAATTTGTTCCATTTGCAGGTCGGCTGATCCCGTTTCTGGAGATACTGGTTACACATGCCACTATACTGATTATGCTGGGAATTAGTTATGGAAGATATTTTGCTGTTTGCTATCCTCTTGAGAGTTATTCTACCTGTAGCAGAGGAAGGGCTTTCCTGATGATGGTCTCAGCTTGGGTGTTTGCTACTGTATCTGCAATCCCATTTACGTTTATGTCTCATACTGAGAGTGCCACTTTTATCAATGACAACACACAAGTTAGTGTCTGTAGAACACCTATTTCTAAGACGTGGCAGAAGGGATTTATAGTAGGAACGTTCGTTGTATATTTTGTCATCCCGTTTTTTATTCTTGCATTTGTGTATGCAAGAACAATTCATACAATAATTACAGAATCTAAGTTAATAGAAAATGTTACCAATATATCAAAGCAGAAATCGATGCGATCTAGACAGCAACTCGTAGTAATGTTACTGATGATAGTCGTTCTCTTCTTCCTGTGTGTTTTACCCATGCGCATCGTAATACTGTGGCTCATATTTGCTCAACCGAAGACGATAGAAAGTCTGGGATTGGAGTCGTATTACAATATCACCTGGGTCGCACGTGTTTTGCAATATACAAATTCTGCCGTGAATCCTATTATCTATAATGTTTTTTCAGTAAAATTCAGAAAAGCTTTTGCTAGACTTTTGTTTCATCATAGACGACACAGGCGACGCGAACTCTCTTTGACGGTTAGCGGTAGGGGAGGAACAAAATATAGTTTTATTAGAATGACAACTAAAGAAATAGGTCATGTTTAAAAAGAGCAACATTTATTATACCTGGTGATTGTTGTAATAACATTTTTGGTGAAAATGGCGGTAATAGGTGACCGCATTGGGATAATTGCAGGGATGATTTAGTATTCTACAGGATGTATGTTATTGGTATTCAAAAATATCGTGCCAGTGCTTTGTTATTATTTTAACGCAATTTCGTCGACTCGTTTCTTTTAGTAGTTGTGCTGATTTGATACATTGTGTGAGATATATAGAAGTACTGGCAAAAAACTGTGATAGATAGAAGGACTGGTTCTGGCAAAAAACTGTGATAGATAGAAGTACTCGTTCTGGCAAAAAACTGTGATAGATAGAAGTACTCGTTCTGACAAAAAACTGTGTTAGATAAAAGTACTCGTTCTGGCAAAAACTGTTAAACAATTTTCAGGCCTGGGAGAAAAATAGCTGACATAATGAAAAATTGTTTCCGAACATGTATACTTTTTCGATGAAAAATGACTCCAGATCATACTCAGGATAGTTGTTCTGGGAACGTTTTTTTAATTTTTTGACCGAGTTTTTACCTTTACAAAATTCATTTCGTGAAGTATAATAAAAAACAACTGTGCGACACTCGTTAATTAATACTCAATAGTTTTTTTTTTCTTTCAAAGGTTAATAACGGCTTGCTCTACCGTTGCACCTAGTCCCAAATTTCGATGTATCCCTTGACGGTAATAACCGCATTTTTTTATCACTGTGTAAACCCAACTTGTTTTAGTTAAATAACTCGAAACTGCTCGGTTATAATGGACCTATAATGGAGGATAAGTAACCACTAACTTTAATGTAACTATGTTTATATCAGTCAGACATTGTTGTGCATATAGTATTTAAATGTTCATAAGAGTCGAGTGCCCAACGACCTTCTATCTGATCGATAGTCTAGTGCGCCAGATAGATATATATATACTTATTTCTCTTGAACTTTGCAATGTATTATGTCTATGAATTCAGAAGCATGCAAGAAAAAGCGCCGCCATTCGTCTGAACCCTCACCCGATTTAGCTTTAAATAGCATAAAACCACTGCGAAAAAAAAGTTATTTTGTTACCTTGACCTTAAAGACGAGGAAATATCTAATGATAAACAAGAGCTATTAATAAATTCAAACATGTCACATCAGCAATCGTTATTTACCGACGTCTACGTTCAACGGTTAGCTACAGCCGTAAAAACATTAATGATCGATGATCTTAGAAAAGAGCTTAAAGCTGATTAACTCTTCAAGTAAATAGTGCCACTGCCCCTCTATACAAAGAAACAGGGAATCTGAAAACTGAAAATTATCACTTGAAGAAATCAATTAATGAAATTTCAAAAAATGTCATATAAAATTGATGAACTAGAACAACATAGCCGTAAAAGTTACATACGAATTAGTGGGGTTCCACAAACCCAAGATGAAGACACTACCAAACTTGTCTGCGATGTAGCTACTAAATTAAATGTGAATCTAGATCCCAGTGACATTAGCGTGTCTCACCGGTTACCAACCGAAAAGGGACCGAAACAAATTATTGCACGCTTTACGTATGCAAAGAAACAAGCAGAGCTTTTACGTGCTTCACAAAATATCAAGGAAGTGGATGAATTGAAAGGCGTCGGCATTAGCCAGGACCTGAAAAAAAAATAGGAGCGAAATTTGCATATCTTGCTCGGAACGCCGTCAGATCGGGAAAAATCAATAAGACCTCAGTCCTGGACGGAAAAATCTTTATAACGGACATAAAAGACAAAAAACATGTTACAAATGAAGCAGAATTTCAAGCCATCTTCTCAGAATCAACCAAAAAAACTCTTTCCCTTCCGTGAATCTACCTGAAAACATCGTAAATAAAGTTCACTCTTTACAACTGATGGCTAACATTCCACACTCCACTCAGATGATGCAACCAGGTTTTCTTGTTTGTTCTCCACCAAACCCTCTTCAAGCTCAGATGATGTCACAGTACCACAGCATTTTCAGCAAACTTCAATGTATGGTGGTGGGGGTGGCTTGATGTACCCGATGACAATGTCCCATCCAATATTCGGCTAGCCTATTCTTTCATTGATGAATTGTGCTTAATAAAATGTTCTAAACATATATGAGTAGTATTAGTCTTATCATTTGTATTGTAGTTTTCGTTTAAAAATATATTCAGTAATTTTGTATGATGTAATGAATGCACTTAAATGAGGGGAGGCACCAAGTACACTCTTATATTACTCAATGATTCCGGGCTGTTCTCAATCCAGCTGACTTTTCCCAATCCTCATTTATTTATTTTTATTCATTCTTTTTTTACTTTAGCCAAATTTGCCCCTATTATTATTATAAATATGACCTTTTTTGTTTTTAATTCTTTAATTTCGAACTAATAACGTTCCGCTCCCTCAAACACACTTAAAATATCCATTTTTTAGTACGTCTTCCTCATTTTGTTGGTGTTTATGTCTAAATTACAAATACCTTGTAAACGTATTATGACAAGGTATGGCATTGTTGCGCTTCATTATGTGATTGTTGAAAAAAAAATGACCAGTTTTTTTTTATATGAACAAGTCACACAAAGTAAACTTGTGAATATATTTCATTCATCTTATGAAAAAGGACAACACTTATAGCCGAGAGCGAATATAACTAACTTGATTCACCTCGTAACCTTCCATTTATATGTAATTCTCTTGCCATCAATTTTAAAACACAATATGATCGATCATGCTTTAAATAATGATTGGGCGTAATCGGTCAGAAAAATCCAATATTTTGAATATCAAATGGAAAATACTCACTGGAGTTATCCATCTTTGCTTATACTTATTTCCTTAAAAACTTATTTATCACGGAGTAGTGAGTTGTTTCTTCTACTTGTGGGATGTTATATGTGCATAGTGCACTTGTGCATAGTAGGATATTTTTGTTTTTGTTAATGTTTATATGTTACACAGCGTTTGATGACCAATTTTCACTTTTTGATGACCAACTGTATTTTATGAGACATTTTCACTTTTATGCTTTTTACAAATATTTAGTAATGTTCGAAACGGTTAACAGTCCGAGATCGGCACGTTACTTCCTATATATATATATATATTAATGAGTTTGTGCCAGGGTAGGACTGTTTCACCGTAGAGCCACACACAGACCAAAACGTAAGAGTCTCCTATTTGGAGATGTACTTTTTGTCAATCTTATTACAACACTAGGATCATACGGTGATTTACTCATGCATTTGATAACCCATGTATTGTTTCCATCTAGAAGTGTACTTACTATTAATGTTCCCAATGATGCATTATACGAAAACTCGTACTCAGTGAACGCAAATAGAGATACTTGTTCATTGTCTAATCATTTTTGTATTATATTGTTGTAGAATGTTATATTTTTTTTTTGGTTGTCTATTGTTCTTTTGCTATCTGGTGATATCGAGTCAAATCCTGGAGCAAGCTGCGATACATCAGACGCGACCTTGACATCTACCAGGGATGATACTATTGATGATTTCCGAGATTATATACAAGCTTTACCGACCTTCGTTTGCTTGAACATTCAAAGCTAAGTTCCGAAGCTTGACATCGTCAATATAGAACTGCGTAATATCGATATCGACTGCCTCAGCAAAACGTGGCTTAGTTCTAATGTAATCGATAACGACATTCTTTTAGATGGTTTTAATCCTCCTTTCAGAAATGACCGTGTTGATAGACGGAATGTAGGTGTAGCGATATATGTAAAAGACAACTTAGTCGCCACTATGAGGCAAGATTTATTTGTTAGAGGTGTTGAGGGCTTGTGGGTTTAGGTAAACATGAAGGGGCATCAAAAAGTTTTATTTGGAGACTTTTATAGACCTCCGGATTCTGGTGATCATATTTTCACTCTGATCGAGCATTCTATTGATCTTGCTGTTGACACAGCATTTGAAAACATCGTCATTTTATGAGATTTCATTGAAGACTATCTTAAAGATAATAATGTGCGTATGAAAAATATAATAAAGAGATATGACATGGTTAAGTTTGTCAATGAACCTACCCACTTCACTGAGAGCAATAGTTCGTGTTTAGATTTAGTCATAACGAATCAAAAAACTCGGTCTCGTTCATGTCGGTCACTCCTTTTTTTGATACAATGACTAGATACCATTGCCCAACTTATGGAATCATTAAAATTGCAAAACCGCAACAGACGTGCTTCAAACGACGAGTCTGGTTATACGACCGATGCGATGCCAATATGTTTTGCGAAAAATTGCGTACTATTGACTGGGACAAGATTATTTCTGATGGACATAATAACTTAGATGTTCTCGTTCAATCATTTACTGATAATCTTATAAAATTTGCCGTGGAAACTATTTCTAATAAGGAAATCACTGTTCGTAAATCAGATCCTCCATTGGTGAACAACACTGTTCGTCGCGCCATACGTAAACGTTGTCGATTACACAAGAAGTCCAAGAAGTCTAATTCTCCTCAACACTGGGCTGCGTTCCGGCGATCTCGAAACCGAACTGTCAATCTGATTAGATTACATAAAGAAAATTATATTGACAGTCTGGTTGAGAGATTGCGTACTAATACGTTAGACTTCATGAAATGGTGGGCAACGGCTGCTCGTGTTGTCGGTTTTAAATCTCGTGATCCTGATATCCATCCGTTAAAACTTGAACAACGCTATCATTATTAACGATTTAGATAAAGCTGCCGCCTTTAATAACTTCTTCGCTTCACAATCGAATATAAACGATGACAATAAATCGGTACCGAATCTTGACTCTGTCCCAGATAGACAACTAAACTCCATAACTATCACTGAAAATGATGTAAAAGATATCCTCCAAATAATTAATATTAATAAGGCTACTGGCCCCGATGGTATTAGCCCAAGGCTATTGAGAATGGCATTTGATGATTTACATAAGCCATTGTGTATTATATTAAACTTAAGTTTGTGTAGTATGTATTTTCCTCGTTCATGGAAACAAGCCAATGTTATCCCCGTGTTTAAAAAGGAAGATAAAAGTTGCATTCGTAGCTATCATCCTATCTCATCATTGAGTGTTTTAAGTAAAACATTCGAGAGATGTGTTTATAAGTATACCATGAATTTCATTCGAGACAATCTTTCTGAACATCAGTCTGGCTTCACCCTAAAATATTCTACTGTTAATCAACTCGTATACTTATCTGACGTATTCGCTAAGGTCCTAGATCAAGGAAAAGATATACGAATTGTCTTTTTTTATATATTAGTAAGGCTTTTGGTCGTATCTGGCACAAGGGACTGATATACAAATTACAAAAAAATGGGTATGTCTGGTAATCTTTTATCATTGTTTTGTAGTTGAGTGATAGAAAACAATGGGTGGTTTTAAATTGGCAAGAATCTTCCAGGGTTTCAATATATGCTGGTGTTCCGCAAGGTTCCATCTCAGGTCCCATGCTATTTCTGATTTTCATTAATGCCATTGTTGATGAAGTTAACTGTAACATAAAACTTTTTGCAGATGATACTTATATCCCACTGTGGACAGCCCTCTCTTGGCATCGATTTGTTTGAATTCTGATATGCAAATAATTCATCGATGGGCCGAGAGATGGATGGTCACATTTAATCCAAAGAAAACTGAATCAATGATAGTGTCTAGAAAATTAGACCCAGGCCACCCTCCACGGTTACTTATGGCTGGTAATGTTATTAAGATTGTTGATTCGCATAAACACTTGGGTCTTACATATTTCAATAGCGGTACCTGGAATACTCATTTAAATGATATTTGTACGAAGGCATCTGTACGTCTAAATTTGTTACGTCGTCTTAAATTTACAGTTGATAGGCGTTCGCTTGAGACTATGTATTTTTCTAATATTCGTTCTATTCTTGAGTATGCTGACGTTATATGGGACAATTGCTCTGAATATATGAAAGATCGCTTAGAACATATTAACTACGAGGCAGCATGTATTGTAACCGGTGTCACCAAGTTGACCAGTCTGAATACTCTTTTTCATGAGACGGGATGGGAGACGTTAAGAGACAGACGGACAATCCACAAGCTTATTCTTTTCAATAAGATGGTCAACGATAATGCTCCAGCATATCTTTGTAATTTAGTCCCAGTCCCATTTGCTCGTGTACATGCATATGGAACTCGCAACGCCGACAATTTGGTCAATACACCTACGCGAACGAGTTACTATCATAACAGTTTTCTTCCCTCAACCATTAGACTGTGGAATCAACTACCACTTCAAGTTAGACGCTCCTCCTTATATTGTTTTAAGAAATATCTGAGAAAAACTAGTCCGGTTCCAAAGTATTATTATGTCGGTAAGAGAATGGGTCAAATTCTTCATGCGACAATAAGAAGCAAAAGTAGCAGCTTAAACGAACACTTATATTAGAAAAACTTGGTCGACAATCCATCTTGCGTAAGTAAACAAGTTGAGACCTCTGAACACTTCTTTTTTGTATGTTCTAGATTTGACGAACAGAGACGTAGCATGCTTAATCGTCTGACATATCACCCTGTTACTATAGATAAATTATTATATGGTGATGCCTCTTTGTCAGATAATGAGAACTCTGAAAACTTTCTGATCATACACGAGTTTATATTAAACTCAAAAAGGTTTGGTTGATATCATTGTCATTTATTCTATTTGGTCTTGTGGGTCTAAATATCTATGTCTTTATAGTATGTAATTAGTAGTTGATCATCACTGTTTTTTTTTTTATTATTGTACTTATTATATTATCATTTTTGTGTCTATTACCGTATATTATATTACGGGAATCTATAAAGTGCTGCGTCATTTGTTTCCAATCCCCACTATGTTTATTACTATGTTAACATATTCTTTCTTTAATAAAATACTGTTTACACTAAGTTTTGATGGTTGTTTATTTACTTTCTGTTTTCTGTGTATTATCTTTCCTATGTATTATTTGTAGTTTCCGTCTCCTTCATTTGTCCCAAGACGTTCGTCTTCTGGATAACGGTTTTATCTCATTTAGTGTTGACACCACTTTTTTATGCGACAATGACGAAATCAAACATGATATATAACATTAAAAAAAATAAATGGAAACTCAGATAGATGAACTTGATGAACTGTACTTGAACTTAACAAAAACCTGGTTATGGGCGATTTTATACTTACTGCACATACAGTAACTTTTGTGACACAACAAATCTGCACAAAAATCGTGGACTTATTATAGATGATGGATTTTTATAGTATCAACATTTTTTTAAAAAGAATTATTCAGAAGTTGGTGTTTTCTTTGTTTAGCATGTATATTAATTATATTTAGTTCACTGCACTTTGGCTATGCGCGCTTTATAACTTGACCCACTATTTCCATTGGAAACGCCTGTACCAAGTCAGGACCATAGCGGTGGAATGCCTGTACCAAGTCAGGACCTAGCGGTGGAACGCTTGTAGCAAGTGAGTATGGTGCGCCGAACGGGACTTGATCTTTTTGTAATCACAAAAATTCTGTGTCACAAATTTCAATTTTGTGCAAATTAGTTTACAGAATCCTTTGAATATGCAAATGAATTCAAAATGTGCTGCATCATGTACACGTGTATTACAAACTTAAAGCATTTACTGGAATACAGTAGATAAGGTACGAATGTGCACGGTTATAATAAAGCACATAAGTGAAAGAAATATCGGATATCGTAATCGTATATAACCCACTGTCACTTAATCTTATAGACTTAATAGACTTTTGTCTCACAAAATTGATTTTTGTGCCACATAATTGAAAAATTGTAGTATGTTATAGATTTTGCTAATCTGAACTCATTTTTGTTGGACAAAACTCAATTTTGTCTGTACAAAATTGAATTTTGAGTACAAAACTACAAGCCTCACAGGACCATAGCGGTGGAACGCATGTATCAAGTTAGGACCATTGCGATGGAACGCCTGTACCAAGTCAGGGCCATAGCGGTGGAATGCCTGCACATGTATCAAGTCAGGACCAAAGCTGTGGGTACCAACTTAAATTGATATTGCCATTCGTTATATGGACTTTCCTTTTTGACTTTTCGTTTTGACTATTGGCTACAGTTTACCAGTTCGGACATTCTGTTATTATTGGGCACAAAAAGTCCTTGTCTCATACTACAGAGTTAACAGTACTATTTAAGATAAGAGTGGAATAACATATTTAAGAACAACTTATTTAAGATAAGAGAGTGGAACAACTTATTTTTTGATAAGAGTGGAACAACTTTTTAAGATGAGAGTAGAATATATGGTAGCACGTGGAGGTTACCAGGGTTAAACAAAAATAAATACATGTAATAGGAAGTCATTATGCTTGATGAAGATTTTATTGTTAACAATTATTAGTTTATTGTTAGGATAAAAAGGTGTATTTCGTCTTTGTACAATGTGAGCAAATGTAAATGAACAAAAATATGCTTGAAATTTTTAACGTTATTTTGTTTCATTATCTCAGCGCTGATAAAACCTTACTGAGTTATTTCCGTTGTGAAACAATTGGAAGAGATTTCACAGTATGAGATCCCAATTATTAATCCACTATTACTATATCCTTCCTGTTACTTGTCGATCCTGTCAAATTGTGCCTTTCTATTGTTGTTTTATTCATGTAGTGTGAATGCACTTGTCGCTTCTTTTTTTTTGCGTAATTCGATACAAATTGAAATTCTCTAATCCATAACACGGAATATATAAATGCCTCAGATTCGGTGGTTAAATAATCTTATCTATATTGTATACATAAATAATCGTATCTATAGTGTATACATAAAAGATTAAGTATTAATTTCAGATGTATTCAATTTACTTCATTTTGTTTGTTGTTTGTTGGGGTTTAACGTCCGAGCAGCAATATTTCAGCTATATTCAGACGATGAACATGAAACTGATGATAAAATGAACATGAAATGATGAAATGAAAAAGGGATGGGACACAAGGACAATGGGGTCGACACATTTTGATTGCCACTGGAAGAGGTGGGTAGGGTCGGGCAATTTAGCCTCCTGTGGCGGAGCCCTATGGTTCCTACTCCGGGAGAATATCACAGTAGGGTTCTTTAACGTGCGAGGAACGTGGCATCTTTCCCAACACAGTCCACCACTATGGTTTGCGGTCAGGTTTTCCGTATTATAGCCTGACAACCTCAGCATGTAAAAAGCCAGGGGTACCCCATTCCACCACCTGGGGCACACATCCCAATTGCTCTGTGAGCAGAACGCCCTAGCCCCCAGCTAGTGTTCTGAGCACTATTTAGTCGCCTTGTACGACAAGCCTAGCGCTGCTGCAGGCCTATTCTTTTAACACCCGGACCTGCACGGGGCTCAAATTACTTCAGGCTGTTCCACGTGTATCCTTGTTAGTCTGTAGGAGTATGAATGTGCTAAATTAAAATGTATGTTTATGTTAACAAGACACCTAATATTTACTTTAATTTGTATTTTATTCTTTCTGAGTTTCTTGTTTTTGTTTGTTTGATTCGTTTTTGTTTTTCCATCTTTCATTTTGTTTCTATTTTGTTTCTAAGGCTTTTATTAGTTTACTTTTATTATTTGCCTGTCTTAAAGTCTTAGAACTATTCATTTTACAATTAGTAAGCGCATACACTGAGATCGTCCATTTATAAATTGTTTCCAATATTATATTTTAAAAAGTTTGTTCTTTCGATAAGTGTTCTTGTACTTTTTGTATCGACTAGTTGGTTTCAAAGTTATAAGGTTCTTTTTTCATGCTTGTACGAGAGAAGAATGTCGGATTCAAAAGCTTGGGACCAGGTTGATTAAACCAGGTTTTATGACCAGCTAAACCTCCTGCTTTTAGTGACCAATGTTTGTTTTTGTTTTGCATAGATAAATCTGTATAGTGAACTCGGCATAACTTTTTTTTTCACTCTATCCTTGATTTCGCCAGTCCATGTTCTATTTAATATATCCCTTTCCGATTTATGATTACTAGTTGGATATTTTAGACAACGACTGGAGTAAAAAAGTTAAGTGTCTGTACGAATCAGGTATTGAACGTTTAATTTGACTATTTGTACTATCAGAATCAAGGAAAACAGACAAGATTGTCCATATCCTGTTGGTAAATTGAGTTATAACTTCATTGAGATGCACTGAAAATGAACATTTCAAGTGCGGATAACTCAGTCAAAAACCTTTTTTTTTTCTAACATTCTATTGAAAAGTTTCTGGGCAAAGCCAGTGATACATAGATCAAATAATAGTCTTTTCAAATAGATGAAGCATCCTTGAGTGAAATTACACTATCAGAACGGTGGCGTTTTGACATGCATATTTCTGATTTTAACAAAAACTTATACAATTATGCCTTGTTACATACAGGAGATTTTCTTAAGATAGCGGCGAAGGCGCATTTTCTCGTATGCTTGATTAATAAGTCGGTTGACAAGATCACGATGGCGTGTTGGAAAATTTACATAATCAGTGGAGACTTTAGCATGAATTGACTGAGATGTAATCATCGTAAGCAGGAAGAGCTGGTATTTTGATGCACATATGAGGAAAGTTAAAAATTGAAGTCGTCTCTCTTATCATAAAAAGTAGTTCTTTCCATTGGTGTCAAATTCGGGAAACGGGTCTAGAATGAGATGAAGGTAGTTTACAGTAGACGTAGCTATCCATTACGTGCCTGTCCTTACGTTTTAGATGATGAAAATTGTGCTTCTTCCTTCCGTTTATTGGATAACAGAGTTCATGAAGAGTCCTTACAGAGGTACATTGGTGGGTCTGTCAGGCGTGAATATAAATCCCTTTTTAGTTCACCTTACCGAAGGCCATGTGATCTATTGCCATCAGTTGGCGTCCGTCGTCGTCGTTAACAATTTTTTCAAAACTCGATCTTCTCCTCTGACACTACTTGACAATTAGAACCAAACTTGCTATGAATGTTCCTTAAGGTATTGTGCATGGAACTGATGTGGGGATTTGTTATTCGTTGATAAAACATAGCTGCTGTTACTAAAAATAGAACATAGGGGTCATACATCTCCAAAACCGTTATGTTATGGTTCAGCTAAAGTCAATATCTAGGATATTCCTCAATGAAATGTTTTCATTCATAGTTTCAATAATACAATAAATTTAGCACTGAAACATTGCTAAATGCATCTTTATATGTACATGTCACACAACCACAAGTCAAACTTAGAAACACATGTTCTAAAACTTCTATATAACATTAACAACAAAAATGTAAACAACATATTTTAGAATAAATCTACAGCTGTCAAAAACAAGATTCGGTGTCTGAAATTCACATAGTTCTGTTCCTAAATGAATAATTTTCCTTTTGTAATAGTATTAAAATGCACTTGATTTTTTCTACCTAGAACAATACATCTTCATTGCTCAATGAGTGTTTATTCAATGCTAAGTAATTTACAAAAAAAAAGAATATGTTTTTCTTATATATTTATATAAATTTCCTTTTAGTACAAATTTTCCATTAACCCAAATCTGTAATCAGCCATATGGATTGTTATAAGCCATCAGTTGCCGAGACAAAACCTTGTTCTGATTTCGAATAACACAGTTCCGCAAAATATCTCTCGAAAAAAGTATTTAATTTATCGGCTACCTGGGCCTTATTTATTAAGATATAGTATTATGCCCCCATCATACTTTTCAACAGTGTTTAGTAATAGGGTTTTCCAAGGAGACCAATTTCGCAAGCAGGACAGGCTATTATCTTTTTTATGGTTTTGTTGGGTTTCGTAATACGAAAATGAATCCTTAACATCTTAAATTTTCAGTTTTTATTCCAAATGATTTTAAGGATAATTGATATCAGTCCTACCCATTAGAACTTGATATTAAAGAGACAACTGACAAACCTTTTTCTGCTTCATGCCTGACCTAAACTTGTACATATATGACACAGGACGTTTGAAATCGGAATGTTTATGGCAAATCTGATGATTGTAATGAGCATTTAAGGAGCAACCATTCGATTCTTATGAGTGAGCTATGATCAAATTTGATTTTAAAAAAAGGCAGGACGATGATGTATGGTTCAAAATGGTCCAGGGTGAACAATTTGGGTAAAATAAAAAGGCAGGAAGTTAAGCAAGTGGTAGAAAAAAAATCAGCATCTGGTTTGAAAAAAAAATCCATGACAGACTAGAGTAAAAATTAAAAGTCAAGTAAAAACTTATACGATGAAAAAAATCAAAACGCAAAATATGATTACAGCCACCCCCCCCCCCCAAATAGGAATCACATGTTTGTTCCATAAGCTTCCCCTCAGTTGCAATTCCGGGGTTGCGATATACCAAACATTTCCAGTCTGTACGTAGTATAAATTTCAAAATTTCAAAGTTGATCTATTACTGCTGCGACTTGTACGCTGGTCTTTCTGACGTATGAAGGATCCTACTACATAATTAAGCTTCTAGGACAGGTGTGTGTTCAGAGATCGATGTGAAGTCTTTATATGTATTTCACATATGAGACAAGATAACTATGTTTAAGTTAGCTTTCCCGTCTTTCCGGATTGACACACTTCCTCTCTTCAGTACCGAACTCCATCCCTCCCCCTCCCGACCCTAACACTTACCGGATTTTAATCACTTACAATATGACGAGTGCCGATGGCGGATCAGGACAGGCTTACCCTTCCGAAACACATTGTGTCACTCCCTGTTTATCCCTGTATATCTAAGAGATTGTTTTAAGAAAAGATTTACCTATCCCAGATGCGTATAAGTAACAAGATGAAAGCATAAAATCTGGTTTTAACACATGCTTTCAACTGAAACAGTCAACTACTTAAGTGTTGGAAAAATTGAAAAAAATATATACAGAATAATGCCCAGAAAAAACACACGATTTGACTATGAGGGCACATAGTTTATGGTCTATGAAAACTAACTGACGTTCGATCGTCTTAGAAGTGTCAGTGGATGCAGAAAATAATGAGAGGTAATTCAGCGACATCTATTGGTCAAAGTCATCTCAATGGAGCAATCGGAGATCTGCGGAATATGACGAGTGATATTATTCGGTTATAGGATGGGGGATGAGTTATCTCCCTTTGATGTTCTTGTGTTAATTGAATTGCTGACATTAAAAAAGGAATGGATGCCATTTCTGCAATTAATATAACTTTTTAAATAAGATTTCATGGAAAGGCTCGTGTGTTGTGTTGTGTTGTGTTTTTTTATTTTTGTTTTTGTTTTTGTTTTTGTTTTTTGATTTTGTTTTTGTTTTTGTTTTTTGGGTTTTTTTTTTGTTTCACCATGGTTCATCCACTGCCTGATTCGAACAAAGAATAACACTTAAATCGCTGTCCTTGGCCAGTACTAACAAAACTGTCAATTTGTGAAAAATTACTGTTTCAGTTCAGTAACGTTCTACCACTAGTATGCGGTGTCAATGGGTATTTTCTTTAATTGCCTTTCTCGAAATAGTTCGAAATGAAACGATCACTCGAAAATTGAACTTTGATGATAATCCAAATGACTTGATACATTATTGAATAAACAGACTCAATACATATATACGCGACAGTCACAGACATATCTCAGTATGTAATTGAAAAGCGCTGCAAATAAAATTCGTTATTACTCACACCAGGAACTTAAACTCCCTGCTGAAGATACATAGCATAAATGATTTATTTGAAGTCGGTTTTACATATAACAATACAACATAAGCTCTTTAGAGCTTTTATCCGACAACAAGGATGGTTGTAGTTACTAAAAAAAATCAATGCTGACACAGTTCCGTCTTGACAGTTGTACTGCCTTGACCAAATAAATTGGATCGTATGTCGACATTCTGAAATTTAATTAGAGAGAAAACGACGTTATGTTGAATTTTTAAGTAGCACTCCAGCTAAGGATCATGCAAAATGTGATTCATGGGTAAAAAGCCTACATATCTTAATTTTTGATATTTTGTTTGAAATGTCATATTAAACAGAAAATGAAATGTGGTTTTTCATATTACCCGTGCTCTTAGGAGATAAAAATTATATAGAATGCACTGTAAATTTCAAAATTAAGGGAGATAACTCTGTAAATGACGCTCAAATACAATAGAATCTACTGGATTTTTAATCTTGATTATCTCCTAAGAGCAGGCAGATTTGAATGAATAATTACTCATTTCATAGTATAGACCCATAAAACAACTTAATTACAAAAATAAAAATATGTAGCCTTTTTTGGGGGTATATCAATTATATGGGCCTTTGCCAATTATAGTAATTGTGTTTGTGCCAATAAAGAATATCAAGTTTTGTCAAATTTTTCAGATTTTGCATGATTCTTACAAAGACAGCTACATAAAGCTTCGGTGATATTTTACGCTCCATCCTAGCAATGTTTTATATTTTTTTAACTCCCTTAAAACATTACACAGTTGGCCAAACAATTAAATATGAAATTCCTTTTCTCTCATTTAGGCCATGGTAATGTGAATGTTTTTGTAACATTATTATTTGGGACGAAAATGTGATGGATCGAGTCGGCATAAACTTGGGTGAAATTATTGTTCGTCACGCTCCCTTCTTGAATTCTAACGGAATTGGAACTATTGTAATTGAGGGAGAAATTCGTACGAAGTTCATAGATTAATCTAAAGAGGGTACTTTGATTGTTAGCCTTGTAAAAGTTGTCTATTACGAGTTAATTTTTGCGAAATCAAGTTCATTGTACTGAGGTATGTTACTCTGTTACAAATACAGTATAGTGAGTGAGGGGGTTTGTAACTTCCTTGTCAGGTCTGGTACGGACGGTACAGTATAGTTTTTGATTGGTAGTTGTTTACGGTCTTCACCATCCTGCGTATTTTGCAAGACGGTCCCATGAGGGGATAGTGTTAGTAGATGTATTTTAGTAGTTGGAGGTAGCGGAGCCCAGCCTTCACTGGCTTCAGGATACCTGACTGAAGAACTCTGTCAGAGTATGTCCTACTAGCGACTGGGCTGCTCTATTGACACAGTGGCCTACTCCCACATCTCATGTGGGTCCATGAGCATTTCCCCACTCTAACTGTTTGGGAGTACACCAACGTGAAGAGTGTACAGTATAGTAGTAGTTTTCCTAAAAACTTATGTTAAATCTTAATGATCAGTATTCTTCCAAAAGGGTTAATTGTATAAAATCTTTATTTAACAATACTGGTCTTGGGTATATTTTTGTGAATCAATCAGATTTTTATCAAAAGAAGATGTTTTTTAAGCTGATTTTATCAGATCATTTTATTTAAGAATTGGCAATAATAAAAAATTTGTCTATTGAAAAATAACATCAATTTTCCATGTGCATATTGTTTACTGCGCAAAGTGCAATAAACAAAATATGCACATGGAAAATTTGTTATTTTTCAGTAGACAAAATTTTTATCATAGCCAATTCCTATAAATTTATTTTAAAACATATTTTTATCTTTAAACATGAGAAAAGTAGGTCTGAATTAACTGAACAGGAGCGTGTCAATATTTTTTTTATCCATTGAGATATAACAAAATTATTTTAACCAAGATGGAATAATGAAATTTCAACATCCTCTAGGGGACAGTTTTATAGATCTTTTAAAAATGAATTTGATTCAGAGAAATATGTAATTTGTTGAATGAAAAAAAAATGGAGTATGGTTAGCAAAATTTAGAGTTTTCTAATTTGAGAATTCCTGTAGAAACAGGAAGGTGGAAAAATATTCCTAAACATGAAAGGTTTTGTACTCTATGTGAAAATGGTATTGGTGATGAATTTCATCTGTTATTTATATGTCAATGTGAAGTAGTTGTCTATTTGAGAAATAGATTTTTACCAGATTACTATATCAAATATCCAAGTTTAGTTAAAATGGAAGGTTTGCTATCAATTTGTAACGTTGAGGTTTACAAACGGCTTTGTATTTTTATAAAAAAAAATAATAGCTGCATTATTTTGAAACCATGCATAATTATATTGTCTATTGTTATTGTGAATACTATATTATTATTTTATTACTTTGAATGTATTATTTTATGTGTATATATGACAATACTCTCAGGTTACATATTCATTATGTCTGAGTTATCTTATTAAAATCTTGAAATCTTGAGGAAAAAAAATCCTAGTTATGTACTCTTTTTCTAACATACAGGCACTTAGATATTGTATGTGTAGCAAGGTGACACTACACGCTACATTTTATCAATTTGACACTTCAGCTGATTGTCTACTAACTATGAACCAGGTTGGGTTGATTTGATCAGTTTGACACTTAAGTCAGTGGTCTACTATGAACCAAGTTGGGTTGATTTTATCAGTTTGACACTTCAGCTAATTGTCTACTATGAACCAGGTTGGGTTGATTTTTATCAGTTTGACACTTCAGCTGATTGTCTACTATGAGCCAAGTTGGGTTGATTTTATCAGTTTGACACTTCAGCTGATTGTCTACTAATTATGAACCAGGTTGGGTTGATTTTATTAGTTTGACACTTCAACTGATTGTCTACTATGAACCAAGTTGGGTTGATTTTATCAGTTTGACACTTCAGCTGATTGTCTACTAATTATGAACCAGGTTGGGTTGATTTAATTAGTTTGACACTTCAGCTGATTGTCTACTAATTATGAACCAGGTTGGGTTGATTTTATCAGTTTGACACTTCAGCTGATTGTCTACTAATTATGAACCAGGTTGGGTTGATTTAATTAGTTTTACACTTCAGCTGATTGTCTACTAATTATGAACCAGGTTGGGTTGATTTTATTAGTTTGACACTTCAGCGGATTGTCTACTATGAACCAAGTTGGGTTGATTTTATCAGTTTGACACTTCAGCTGATTGTCTACTAACTATGAACCAGGTTGGGTTGATTTTATCAGTTTGACACTTCAGCTGATTGTCTACTAACTATGAACCAGGTTGGGTTGATTTTATCAGTTTGACACTTCAGCTGATTGTCTACTAACTATGAACCAGGTTGGGTTGATTTTATCAGTTTGACACTTCAGCTGATTGTCTACTATGAACCAAGTTGGGTTGATTTTATCAGTTTGACACTTCAGCTAATTGTCTATTATGAACCAGGTTGGTTTGATTTTAATCAGTTTGACACTTCAGCTGATTGTCTACTATGAGCCAAGTTGGGTTGATTTTATCAGTTTGACACTTCAGCTGATTGTCTACTAATTATGAACCAGGTTGGGTTGATTTTATTAGTTTGACACTTCAGCTGATTGTCTACTAACTATGAACCAGGTTGGGTTGATTTTATCAGTTTGACACTTCAGCTGATTGTCTACTAACTATGAACCAGATTGGGTTGATTTGATCAGATTGACATTTCAGTCGATTGTCTACTATGAACCAGTATGACAGGTACATTTTATACTTGTCTTTTAGGGGAACTGAATTCTGGGTTTTTAAAGCTGGGTTCTGAATGTACACATGTACTTTTTAGGTTTTTTTTACTTTCTTTGTGTTTTTTCTTGCCTGTAATTGTCAGTGTCCTTGTCAATGTTGCTAACAGTACTAGTATGTATTTTGTCCACAGATTTACCATAGGTTGTCCTTTTCTATTTCTAAATTTTCATTTGATTGACCCAAAATTTGGTGAACTTGTGACAATCTGTTTAGTCACTATACATAAAATGATGATCTTTGTTAAAATGTCATATCATCTTACAACAAAGAAATTCACAATTTGTATATTATTAGCTACAGCTGCATTGTATGTATTCATTCATAAAAACATTGATTACATTAAAGAGGTATAAGGTGTATTTACATGTATTTCCAATTGTCAGACTTGATCCAGGTCTTTGGATATCATTGTGTGATGTCATGATAGAAAGAAGAAATGGCTAAACTACATGTACATTCATAGCAGTGGAACTCTTGTCACCTAAACAAGGATTTTTTTGTCTGCTTTAAAAAATCCTTGACCTAAAGCCATGTTCATTGAACAAATGATAATGTTTTGATGTCCTTAAATCCTGTAGAAATACAAATAATATCAAAATTGACAAAAGGACAAATGTTGCTTTCAGATTTCTTTTTCTCCCTGGTAACCATGGTAATGACTACAATTAAAATGTATGCAATATACATAGTTTTGATTACATTCACAAAAACATGTCAAGTAAATGTCAACATATGAAGAAGTTAAGTCTGATTATCATGTAAGACATCTTTTAATGTAACTGTATCTTTACTAGGTAGCTAAGTTAATAAGTCAACATAAGTTTTCATTGATGTGGTGGGAGCAGTTGAAAGACTGTATGATGAAGGAGACATGTACAAAATGTACAATTAAATTTAGTTGTTAAAATAAATATTTGACCACACTTACAAATATCAAACAAAACCTATAGTTTTACCTAGACAATGGTCATTTCACTTTTTTAATGGTTTTGTTTTCTTCCAAATGAGGACATACATGTACAATATAATGACTACTTTACTTATTATGAAATAAAATGTGATCTGTTGTTGTAAATTTTCATGTACTACCAGGTTTTAAATTTTCCCAAATCCTTTTTTTGTTTTTTTTATTTCATTAAGTGTGAAGCAATGACTAGATACTCAAAGTTTGCCAATGGTCAAAGAAAAAGGCCAGAGGAAGCAACAAAATGGGAAGATTTCCAAACAGAACAAAAATCTTCAAAGGAAGTCTCAGAACAAAGATCTCAAAATATTTCCTCCTCTTCTCATGGAATTCCAAGTCATAGAGACAAAAAGTCAAAGTTAAAGAAGTTTGGGTTCAATGATGCTCAGGAAGAGGAATTGTACACTATGTTAAAGAAAGACACGAGAAGAGAAAACAGAAGAGTTAACAGACAGAAGAAAAAACAGGAGGAAAAGGTAGATAACTCATGTGTTGCATGAGTTTACCCTATATGATTTATCAATATTGTAACTTTACCTTTTTATTGCTTACTCTAATTTAATTTTGATAAACTCGCGTGGCCCTAGGACATGTGAGCTATTGTCATCACTTGGTGCCCATCTTATTGTGTCATCGTTAGCTTTCTGTAAAAATCTTGTTCTCTGAAACCACTTTGTGGATTAGTACCAAACTTGGTCTCCAGCATTCTTAGGGTGTCTACTTTGAAAAATGTGTCAGTTTAGATCAGGTGTAAGATATGGCTGCTGTTGCTATTTTTGACTTCAGGGGTCAAGTTATCAATTTCTACATATATCCCATAAACTTATAAAAGATACTGGAAAATAAATGTGATCTTCCTTTTTCTGACTTCAGCTTAGAGAGCTCCACAAAAGTCCCCATTGGGTCAAAGTTGTAGCATAACTCTTTGTTAGAGTTGAAAGTTTTTAGCAAGTATCTGGTAGATAGAAGAAAACTTTCAAATGATGAAATGATCCTTATCATGCTTCTAATTGGGCCTACAATAGTCTTCATCGGGTCAAAGTTGTAGGATGACTCATTGTTAAAGTTATTGCCGTTTAATTGCGAAAATGATTTTTTTGCCTTTTTTTATATGTCCAAAAATATTTGCAGTCATGAAGTGGTATGGCACTCTCATCATTATCTGTGTCTTCTTCTGTAGATGCTTAGTTCTTGTGCAATAACTTGAATGGTAGTTGGTTGATCTTCATAAAAAATTTAAACAATTTAAACCGCAAAAGAAAGGATGGTATTGATTTTAAGGGTTAAAGCTCCAACCACTTTAGGATTAGAGGCCAGAAATTGGTCAAAAACCAGCATTTCATAGAATTTAACTAAAAAAAGCCCTGTAAATGCTTAAGGATGACTATGTTATTGTTCCCAAAATTCTATACCATTATGGTCAGACTGGAATTGATTTTGGGGGTTAAGGCTTGAACATTTTAGAAATAGGTGGCTGAAAAGTTGGGCCAGAAACATGCATGTTCCTGATGTCCAGACAATAACTTTGACTCTTCAGTGAATGGATCTCGAAATGGAATTGTATTGCAAAGTGTCATACCACCAAAGGAATTTGGAGTAAAGACTTGAACTTTTTGGAATTAGGGGTCAAAAAGGGGCCTGAAAAGCATTTACTTATGTCCTGCCAATAACTTGAGTAAAAGTGAATGGATCTCATTTTTTGGGGGGAGGGGGGTGGTTATGACTTGACAAAAGAAGAATAAGAGTCTCAAACGGGGCAGAAACAAGTATTTTTTTTCTGATTTCTGGGTGATAACTTGAATAAAAGGGAATGGATTTCTTTGACATTGTGTCTTAGGAAGGTTTGAATTGATTTTAGAAGTTTTAACTGAAACAATTTAGGAATAAGAGGCCAAAAAGTGACCTCTTTGATTCTGATCAAATTCTTATCCTGTGTCAAATGTCTGATCTTAATCAAAATTCAAAGCTGGTTCAAATTTGAATGGTGTGTCTATACAAATATGCTTGCCCCCAACTGTTCAGGGTTAGACCTCTGCAGTTGTATCAAGCTGCACCCTGCAAAGCATTTTATTAACCAATACTTTGAAAACTATAAATAACTTCAATTGATGAAATTATCTAATGATAAGGCCTACAAAAGTATTCATCCGATCCTGGCGGTAGGATGACTCCTTACTTGAGTTATTGCCGTTGAAAGACAAAATGAACCAGGTGAGTGATTCAGGCTCCTGGGAGCCTTCAGTTTTGTTACCAGTTAAAAGAGATTTATGCCCCAAAAATTACAGATGATAGGAGGCAGTATATCATTTTACGCTTGTCTGTCCTTTTGTCTCTCTTGATACAGATATCATGGCTTCCCAACTATTGGCATTATGTAGGATGTTTTTACCTGTAATCAATGTTCTAAGATTTCTACCTCTAAATGAAATTTAGTCAGAGAAATTTTTTTTTGTGATCCACTTTCCTTTTGCCTTTGGTATTAAAGTGGAAAACTCCTCTAAAGCTGGTGACTGGAATTTGATGAAACATTAACATATTTTTTATAACATGATGCCATTGTGCACCTCATATTTTGTTTGATTCCTTCTAAATGATATATATGGTTTCCTGATGCAGACTTTGTCATTAGTCAAACAAGGAAGTACCATCTTTTAAACCACAACTCTTCTAAAACCGCTGAATAGAATTTAATGAAACTTTCACAACTTCTTTATCCCATGATGCCCTAATGCATCCCTGTTTGTTTTGTTTTGTTTTTTTTTTTCGTCTGAATGATTTTGGGATTTCCCATAATCATGGTAATGTTTCTAGAGGAGGTGGACAAGTGAGCTTTGATTTGCTTATAGTTTTGTTTTGTTCCTGACTGGATATGTTTGAAAAGCAGTCTTTGCTTGTGGGAAATGAATTTTTTAGTTGACAAACCAAAATTGTTTGTCTGACTATATTCTCATACAGATCTTTCAAATTACAGCTATCAAATGTTTCAAATGTTATACATATAATGAAGATAGTAGGACCAATTGATTTTTTTTCGTTATATAAATGTATTCCCAAAATTATTTGTTCGTTTGTTTGTTGGGGTTTAACGTCTGAGCAGCAATATTTCAGCTATATTCAGACGATGAACATGAAATTGATATAAAATGATTATGAAATGATGATGAAATGAAGAAGGGATGGGACACAAGGACAATGGGGTTGACAAATTTTGATTGCGACTGGAAATAGGGAGAGGTGGGTAGGGTTGGGCAATTTAGCCTCCTGTGGCGGAGCCCTATGGTTCCTACTCCGGGAGAATACCACAGTAGGGTTCTTTAACGTGCGAGGAACATGGCATCTTTCCCAACACGATGCACCACTATGGTTTGCGGTCATGTTTTCCGTATTATAGCCTGACAACCCCAGCATGTAACACGCCAGGGGTACCCCATTCCACCATCTGGGGCACACATCCCAGTTGCTCTGTGGGCTCTGAGCACTATTTAGTCGCCTTGTACAACAAGCTTAGCACTGCTGCAGGCCTATTCTTTTAACACCTGGACCTGCACAAGGCTTCCCAAAATTACAATTGGTCTTAGCAATTTCAATTTTCTATGGAGTATGGAGTACACTAATCACTTATTGATGGTAAAGGACTTAATATATTGAACATGTAGTACTCTGGTCAGTATCTCCCAGTTCCAGAGGCAGTCCTACTGTAAAATGCATGCTTCAGTGTGGATTTGGCTTATTACTTTGTTGTAATTATGAATTTTCTTTAAGAAGCTATTGTATACCCATATTTTCTATATTGGTTTGTTTTACTTATTGTTTAGATAATATATATATTGCTCCTATTATTTTTAATTTTGAAAATGAAAACATATGTACATGTTTTATACCTAGGTGTAAATTGAAATATAAGTTATAACTTAGTTGTGAAATACCTTTTTTTATTTTGTATTTAAAATCTCCTCATTATAAAATGATTCTATTTTTAGGTTTGTTATAATTGTAGAGAGAGTGGACACAATATGTCAGAATGTCCTAAAGCCTTGAGAGATATAGAACAAGGGACTGGTATCTGTTTTAAATGTGGGTCTACAGAGCACAGCTCAGTATCATGTAAAGTCAAAGTTAAATCAGGTGAGTTTTATTAATTAATATAAAAAATACTGCTGACAGAAAAACTCCTAAAAAGTAATGCATGCACTATCTGTCATGGTGCATATCTGTCAGGGTGTCTATCTGTCAGGACAGATTTTGTAATAAGTTTATTTTAATCAGATGATAATAAACTTGTTGTCAGTTTTGAGATTGATTAAAAAAAGGAAGTTTTTAATGACCTGAAATGTTATTATCATTTTCATCCAAGTCTCTGATTTGTCTGAAGTTCAATAAAATTCACTTTATTGATTTGTCCACCTTCTACATAAAAATAAAAGCACATTATGTTTGATTAGAAAGGAACTGCCAACAATTTGAATTGACAGTGCTTTATTATGAATACATATTTAAAATAACTTTATGGAAGATTTAGTTAACACTACTAGAAACTTGTTCCCGCATTTTAACAGATACTTTCAAATATCATTAGTCTATGTGGACAGTGTGATATTTATAGATTTCTTAATGAATGAAAAATGAATATTGTAAAATATCAATTCAAGTTGTTCAATTTCAAAATCATATTGATGAGTTTGTTATGATGTTGAAATTAACAATGCAAGTAGATATTTTGTGATATTCAAATTTCACAAGTTATAAAACTTTTTTTCTCTTTCATTCCATTGAAATTATTTGACCGTTTGACGTGCATCATCTGTCTTGACGGAAATTATATTGATCATTAGCTTCTTAACAGCATCAACAGTGTCAGGAGACCAATGTTAGAAACATCACAATGTAGCAATGAAACACAATCACACAACAACCAATCGCAAAGGCAAAGTTTTGATATCACAGAAATATGATGGCCGTTATTTGGACAGTAAAAATATACAGAAATATGATGGCCGTTATTTGGACAGAAAAATATACAGAAATATGATGGTCGTTACTTGGACAGTAGAAATATACAGAAATATGATGGCCGTTATTTGGGCAGTAAAAATGTACAGAAATATGATGGCCGTTATTTGGACAGGAAAAATATACAGAAATATGATGGCCTTTATTTGGATAGTAAAAATGTACAGAAATATGATGGCCGTTATTTGGACAGGAAAAATATACAGAAATATGATGGCCTTTATTTGGATAGTAAAAATGTATAGAAATATAAAAAAAATGGTTTTGTGTGTGTGTGTCTTTTTTAAATACATGTATTTCTTTAACTATTTAACATACATGTTCTATATATGATATATTTCTGTTCATCCATACATCTGTCTGTCTGTCCATGCATTGTACTATTGCTTAATAACTGATTTTTATTACTTTTGCCTCTGGCTTTAGGCATCAAGAGCCATTTAAGTTCAGCTGTTGTAAAGGATGTAAAAGCTTCAGCTTAATGA
Organism: Perna viridis; assembly: GCA_037379345.1. Classification (NCBI taxonomy): domain Eukaryota; kingdom Metazoa; phylum Mollusca; class Bivalvia; order Mytilida; family Mytilidae; genus Perna; species Perna viridis. The sequence continues at coordinate 59,448,588 of CM074513.1, forward strand.
TCAAGTATTATCTTCCTATTTACTGTAGCATCGTCTTTAGCTTTGTTAGGGTATTTGTAAGTTTTTTTGCACAATAACACATCCCAAAATAACAATTTGAGATTTAGTATGCAGTAAGCCAGATTTAGCTAAATTGGATGAATAGTGTTTAAACTTGGTTGTAATTGGATGAATAGTGTTTAAGCTTGGTTATGATTGGATGAATAGTGTTAAATCTTGGTTGTGTATCAACTTCCTGTATGATATGACCTCTGTTGTTTTTATAATTTTACATCACCCAAGGTTAGGGAAGTTATGAAATTTATTATTCAGGTGGAGTACCATGTGTCCAGATTTGGTCCAGTTTATCATCCTGTTTGTTGTGTCTTGGTGTATTTCTAGGTTTCATAAGTTAACATGGCTTTCAAAACTATAAATTTTCAGTGTGTTTAAAAATGTCCATTGGATATATTTTTAAAGTTAGTTTTCATAGGAAGTTTTTCTTTGTGTTAAGTGTTTTGTGTTTTAAAATTATAGAAATATTTACACAAGAGATATGTAATTATTATGTAGATAGCAATGGTATACTGAATGTTCCCAGTGTAATAAATTTTGATAATTCACACTGTGAAATAAATTAGGTAATTTCACTCTCGGACTTTCTCCCACCAAAACATCATAATTTTGATATCAATCCGCCAATCACTGAATTTAAAATTCATGTTGAACATATCGATAAATTATGAAGACAATCTACACATGTATATAATAAATAGGATAATCAGTTGGTTATCGTGAATAACCAAATTATGATCACCCGTGCCAAAAACGCTTGAGAATTTAAAAAGTTCCGCACATGTGTTAGATCTAGGCATTCGTCGGCACTTATGATAATATTTTGGTTATTCACTCTTTCCAATTAATTATCCTATTAAGAATGACATATTCTTTAGTGATTTCTATCAAGTGTATAAAAATTAAACAATGTAATAATGTACATTTTTTGTACATTATTACATTGTTTAATTTAAAAAAAAAAATCTTTAAAAAAAAAAAAAACCACATATTATGATCTATTATTGTATTTTAGGGGAATTTCCTTATGCCAAATGTTTTATTTGTGGAGAGACTGGTCATTTATCAAAACAATGCCCTGATAATCCGAAAGGTTTATATCCTATGGGTAAGTAGACTTGTTTACTGTTCTATAGTTACCTGGTTCCTGGGACCAGGTCACATTGATAGGTTAAGTGCCACAGTGATTTTATTGCAGTGATTTGATATTTTTGTACATAGTTATAATTGTGAGATGATATTTGATAAAGTAGAGTGGCACACATTTCTACACTGTTTAAGAGCCTTGGAGAAAAACAGCTTATAAATCCTATTGTATTATTCAAATCAAAGCATAACTTTTCTAAGATGGGAAAGACAATCATTTTTGGAATTTATGCAAAGTTTCAGTTGCATCAGTTTGATGTGTACTTGTTTACGTCATAGGTTATGTGTAAAATATTCCCACTACCTGTGGAGAACTGTTATATTTCTGGACTTAGTACACATTACGAATCAGTCCCACTAAAACCATAAACCTATATTTAAGTACAGGTCTATGCTTGAAATTAAAAGGATATAGGTTGAGCTGCTGCTGGTAAAGATTAAAAATGAGATTTTGGGAACCCCTAGTTGAACCTTACGATGCTCACTTCATTAGGCAATGCTCATGACCGCAACATATTAGTTACTTTTGATTTTGATGTGTGGAATATCTGAACTCACACTGACATTCCACAGACTCACACTAACATTATAAGGACTCACACTGACATTCCATGCAATCAAACTGGCATTCCACTGACTCACACTGACATTCCACGGACTCACACTGACATTCCACATGACATTGTAAGTATCAAAGTCCAAAGTAACTATTATTCTATATGTAACTGTAGTCAATAATGATATTTTTGGTGTTTATTGATCTTTCTTGTAGGTCTTTATTGAAGTGTTCACAAAATGCTTATGGTCATTCATTTGAACATTTAGATAGTTATATATTCTGAGTGTTTTCACCACTATCACTCTATATTCAGGTGGTTGTTGTAAAGAATGTGGATCGGTAGAACATTACAAGAAGGACTGTCCAGAAATACACAGTAAACAAGGTGGGTTCTCTTTCTAGTGGATAGTGATTATAAAAAATTCTTTCTTAAAAAAATGACAAGTCTTTTTATATTATTGTTTAAACTTAGATTTGAAATACTGTCATGATAAGGATATAAGTATTATTGAGTTTGTGAAACAGGAAGTATTGTAGTTATGTCAAAGAACTAAAGATCTGAGACATATAACTTACCATGAATGTATTATTTAAAATAATAAGGAAACCAACTTAAAAAAAGGGGGCTTACAAACTTCAATCTATTATAGTGAATGCAAACTGAAAAAGGCCCTTTAATGCTATAGTGATTGTCTCATTAATACATTACTACAGTAAAATCCATGTAATTTGCAAAATATGTCCCAAAAATGTCGGTTCACACATTGTCCTGCATAAAAACCCCTATGGGGATTTTCAAAAGTTGGCAGGTATGTAAGTATTATAAAAGGAGTTATGGTACATGCAGGTACATGTAACTAAATACACATTATATATTGAGTTATGTCATGATGCCAGCATACAGAATAAGTTTGTTTTCGAATAAAAAAAAAAAGATGCTGGCTTTACTCTACACATTTTAATATGGATGACATGCATAATTGCAGTGAGATATTGTTTTGTATGATTGTACATACATGTATGTAGTACTATGTACACACTAAAATAATGAATGTAGCAATTGAATTGGTTTAAAACCAGGAAAAGGGTAGGACCCGCCCAATTCATCTGGGACTCACCTTTCCAAAAAGTGATGAGTCCCAGGACTCACCACATAAAATCCTAGTGAGAACCCTGATTTTTCTAGTTGCTCATTTATACAGATTCAGTCAAATGATTATATGAGTGTATTAATTTTTGTATTTTTTAAAATATTTTCAATTTTCAAATGAGTGAAATATTGATTTTGGAGATTAAATTTTTATCATTATTTTTTTTAATGCAAAAGTATGCTGTGAAAAAATTCTACATTATCTGTATATACTAGCGTATATAAAAAACTGTGTAGTGATGAAACTGAGAATTCATTTTTCACACTGTAAATAACTTTAAAATAAGGCCATATATAGCAGAAATTTGAGATCTGGTGGAGGTGACCCGTACAATCCATCAAAACCTACACCTTAAAGTTTGTACTCATTTAACCAAACCAAGTTTCCACCCAGTCAAATTCGAAACAAAATCAACAAATCCATGAATATGATGTAAAAATGGACTACCCATAGTGTGCATAAACAATCAAGTCTTCCATTTCATTAAATAGTTTGTACATGAATGTGTTTTATCCTCTCATCTTTACTCATATAATGTGAAGTTTACCACATTAATTAATGTTTAGTATAATGATGTTATTATCAGGTATAGACAATGTGACCTTACCAATGTTAGACAACTTCACTAGTGCTGATGCTGAAGAAGACATCACAAAATATCAAAGTTCTCAAACCAAGAAAAGGGTTCCTAAACTCGTAAAATTCTGAATAAAATTGGCAAATATCTTTCTGTGTTTTTTTTATTTATATATGTATTGCTATATCAGTAGACATAGCTCTGCACTGCTTTTAATGGGAAGGTAAGGCATAATATTTTAATGTGCATGAAAGAAGATAACTATTGCCTAGTGTCTGCTAACGGAGATAATTCAACTATGCAACTATTTTTATTAAGGTTAGTATCAATTGAATCAGGCAGATTTCTTAGACAGATCTGAAATTGTGATCTATGTAGTTTAAAGGAATTAGGTGATGAGTTTCATTATCTGTATAATTGTACTTTTTTATGAAGACAAATACAAGTTCTTGCCGGATGATATTATTCTAAGCTTTATTGGTTTGATGAATGACAAATATACTCTAGTTGGATTGTCTAAATTCTGCTGTATTGTAATGTCAGTAAAAATATCTAGGATTTCACAGTAACATGTACTGTTTTGATAATCTGCTTATAAGTTCAGTATATTGCCTTCTGAATTGTATTAATGCTATTGTGTTCCTGTTTTCAAAGTCCATTTTTACTTTGTTATTATCACGTCAGGCTGTTAGTAAAAATAAGTTTATAGAGATATAATAGTAGGTCATTATAATTAAAACTTACTATTAAGTACACTTATGTTATGATGTTATTTAAGATCACACTTTATTCAAGTTTGTACAAAAATTTTTACCCTTGATTTTTGAGGAAAGGATCAGATATTTCATTATTTTAGGAGTGATTTCCAAGTGTTTAAGAGTGTAATATCACACAGACTTTCCATTTTTGATCAATTCTTACACACAAGGTAGCATTTGAAGCAGAGCAACGTAACTTCAAGCTGTAATTACCGTAATAGCAGTGGTAACAAAAATGCAATAACAGGGTTCCCGACAAAGAATTTGTTGTTTTTATCCATCTAGTAGTCAATTATAATGATATAAGCAATTTTAGATGGTTTAGGTGGATTTAAAACATAGCAAAAAAAAATTTTTCATCATTAACCCTTACCATGCTGGAACCATATATATATACAGTCATGGGCTGTTTCCCAATTTTTGGGTTCTGGCAATTTTGTTTTTAGCTTTGGGAACTACAATTTGATTTCACATGCATGCAAAGTGAATGTGCTTTTAAATGAGGCTCTCTTATACAGAGTTTTATCTAAAGTAGAGACTTGACAGCTGAACAAGAGGTCATGAGTTAAGAAGGCAACAAAAAGTTGTGATTTTTCAAGGGTAGGGCTTAATTCTTGGCCGCAGAACAGCAGAATGGATCCATAGTGCTTCATTGCACCTGGTTTCTATAAAATAATGATGTATCTCACCATTCCCACAATGACAACCCCATATACTAACCACTTCCAGCTTTAAGCCAATTTGGAGTTAAAAATTTCAAAAAAATCCTCATTTTTTCTCATTAGTGACCCCTCTTGGGACCCCGACCTTCTTACAACTGTAATTAACATTTTTAGGCTTAACTAACCATCAGAGGAAAGAAGCTTTGAAAAAGTGCACTTTGAACACTGTCTTACCCCTGGTGAGCTCCACATTCTGTGATAAATGACAAAAAATCGCCAAAAGTGACCATTTTCAGGCAACAGACCCATTTTCCTGTGCATGCCCAAGGGTGTCCGAGATTTCCTAGTCCATGCATTTTTTAGCAGTGTTTTCAGTTCTTTTTTCTCACTTTAAAAATAAATTTTGTGATTATTAAGCCAATTTAGATTGCTCTGCTTGCTGAAATTCCTTTTAATTTACAGAACATCATAAAATGCACTATTGTAATGTCACAAATTTCTCACCCATGGGTGAGATAAGGATATCTCATGGATAAAAATAGGAATATGCTTGTCTCTTTAGTGAGAAAATGAGTCAGATGTAAATCTGGATAATCTGTCATTGATCCAAAAACACTGTTGCCAGTTGTTTTTTTTTTCTCATTAATGTCTAACATATTGACATCCATCTCTCATTTGTTTCTGTCAAGCAAACACTTTGGTGGTCATATCATGTAAGTACAGTTCAATGCCCTTTACAGAAGAATGAAAAGACGAATAATTTAAAAAAGGTTTTTATTTTTATTCTCATGATTGTGTATTTCTATAACATGTGGTTAAATCCTTTCTCCAACACACAAACAATTAGGCAACATGAAGTTGACATTACAAGGACAGTACAATGGAAACAGTTTGACAATAAATTTCTGACTAGCAATCAGATGATCACATATGGTTTTACTAACATGGTTGTAGAAGATTTGTTTGGAAACGGTTATAAGGGAACTAGGAACTTTTTATTGATGAGTGTATCTCCAGAAAAACATGCATTATTAATTACAGATATAGAAGTCCTGTAACACGCTGATTTCTCAATTAGTAATGGTACATTTTACCACTAAATATCTTACATTACATAATCTACTAAGACCAGCATTACTCTTTCAGTGATTTTTAAAATCTTGTGTAAAAATAAGATGTGGTTGAACATCGAAGTACCTTATGTGTAAAATTAAAATCAACATCAATGCACTTTTTCCAATGGAAAATATGAAAATAATGTTTCAATTTTCACTATTAATACTTATTATGCAGGGCTTGGCAAAAATAAAATAATTCCCTCTTTAAATGATACCAATTCTTTGATCTTGAACACAAACAAACAATTTCTAACTGTGAATTCTTCAATGTAACAACTCTTCCGATTGGTTGACATTTTTTCATTTATCATCTCATAATAGTTATATCATGTGATTGTGACATATAAAGTTGGGTTTATTTATTTACTTGTTTGCTAACTGAAATAACCACAATGCATGTGGTGCACATTTGAAAACTACTAGCTACAGCCAGCACTCCACAGTATTGTAGAACTGCCTAATTTTGGTCTTGTATTCTGATGCTTTGTAACATTTACCACTTTAAAAAAAATTGTCAAGCATCTGTAAATCTATATATCTAGAAATAGCTCAAGCCAAGGCCTTCAGGGTGCAGTAAAAATTTTCTGGAAAAAAAATACCCACATCAAATAGGGTTACCATAGAAATCATGCAAAAATATGCGAAAATTTGAAAAAAAGTTCCTAAAATCAGGTTTAAAAATATCAAATTTCCCACAAAATATCTTAAATTTTTATTTCATGCTCTGACACTGTCCAAACTTTTTCCTTCGAAAACCTCTTCCTCGTATGGGCATCGCTGGTTAGATTTTGAGCTATTAATAAATTTAGCATGGTAAAAAATTGACTTACTTCCACTTTCACAATGAAGTCAAATTGTCATTGAAAAAAAGCCCCTTCAACATTGAAAATATATAAAACATTGCAAAATACTTTGAAAAGTCTCCTTTTTTCAGAAAATGTTTTATCAACAATAGATTCTTCATTTTTAATCACTATAGAAACTACCAATTTCCATTAACGTCATTTTTCATCCCTAGCCAAAAGTGCAAAACTAAACTAAACTGTGGAGTGTTGGCTACACAAGATGTTTAGTGCTCACCACATTATTGAGGTTATTTCAAATAGACCATAAAAATATTACAAACAGTCTTAAATAATTCTGAAGGGAAACCATGGGTAAAGTATTCAAGGGATATTCCATGTTACACAAGACATGTAAGGGATATACTTGTTTTTTAACTTCCATTTTATATTCTAACTTAACACAAAAATTCTTTACATGTATATGACGGAATGTAAATGAATATTATCAATGTTCTGACACTTAGCCAAAAATTAGATCAGTTAAAGTTTTTGTTTCATGATATCCTAAAAACTGAAATCTAACAGTTTTTTATATACCAGTGATAAAATAAAAACTATTTAAAAAAAAAAAGAATTTAGTATAACCTTTTAAAGCTATAGTGTTAAAACATGTACTGCCTCTTTTTAACATTTTAAGTAACCATGGTAACCTAGGAATAAATAGGCATTTTTCATACACAAAACATGATCAAATAATGTCATCATCCAAAAAGCAATATCAAGTTTTGTAGAAAACGATCCTCATGTCGAGGAAAATAGAATTTTCATTAAACTAGAAAAAAAAACAATTACTTCAACATTTTTTGATTGTATGGAACATGTCTGCATTACAGTAAGCACTTATAAAAGTAAACATCAAATAAAAAATAACAAGAAATAAAATTAAAAAGCAAAATAACGAAATATGGAATAATAGCGAAACAACTACACTAACATTGCTTAAAGCTAAAATATCTAAATCTTTTTATACGTATGTACACACAAAGGCCCAGCCTTCTTTAATGCAAATTAAGATGCCACAAAGATTTGTTCTGTATTTTTTGTAGTATATAAAACTTCATACAGCATTCAGTTTAACTATAACAACTTTCTATCAAACAGTTTCTTTGATTTTTTTAATGCAAGCATTAAATGTTTATCTTTTTGTTAGAATTCACTAATTACAAATAACATTAGAAAAAACAAAAATCTGTGATGTAAGTAAATATATTCACTAAGACAAATAGTGCTGCATGTATTTCTGATTTAATCACTTAACATTAAAATTGTGTGTTTAAGGTACATATTGATTCAATTCATTTTTCAGATGATTGTTTACCACTAGGTATGATGATTCATACTAAGTGTTTCTTACATGAAAATAATTCACTTTGGTCACAAAAATACCAGCAGTTATCGTAAGTTTGTGTAAAAAAATCAAGATTAAAATCTGTATTTAAGATAATAAAAAGATCATTTAAATGGTTAACTGATAAAATCTGAACCAGCTTTTGTATCATTAACACATACTCCCTTCAAAGTGAAAAACCATATTTACAATTCCTTCATGGAATTATATAATTTTTTAGAAAAAAATTAAGGCAGATAGAATTGTCTCATACCCTTGACTTTTATGCCAGTTTTTGTTTTATTAAAACCTTTAAAAGACCAGCTTCTTTCCAGCATGTGATATTACTGAGTACATGTAAGAATGGAAAGTTATGACAATTTATTTTTCATGCATAAAATGTACTTGATTCTAAAGTATAAACTGTATAGCTCAATTAAATAATGTATTTTTACTCAAAAGTTGTATTGTCAATTACAATGTACTGTTATGTTATACATGATTTAATTGAGTAGTAAGTACATGTAATGTTACTGTAATCTGTGTAACAATCTGATTGGTCAGTTAATACATTATCTGTACAATCTGACTGGTCAAATGATTCTGTAATTGATTCTGATTGGTCAACAGTTACTGTAGTTGTTACTGATTGGTCGAACTAAATGTAGTTCACTTTCCTGTGATATAATAGGCAGTTTATGTTTCATATGGTACTTTATCAAATGAGGAACACTTTCAAATGTATGGTCTTTGGTTCGCACCTGAAAGATCAATTAAAAATACACATGTAAATGAAAAAATATATATATCAACAGAAAACTGCCGGTTTCTACCCTGACTGTATGTCAAAAATGCCATGGACCAAGTTGACACAGAATATTTGTATTTATCAGAGAAATCAATAGTGTGATTAAAATAACTTCATCTGAATAGCTGGTCTTTCACAAAACTGATTTTTAATTCTAAAGCATTAAAGTTCATGATTTCACTAAGTAAAAGTTTCTTCATCAATACTAGAAAACCTTGAATAATAGGAGAGTATTCATAAATTTACATAATAGCTCTATATCAACACTTGAATTTTATGAAGTTACAAACAATTATGAGTTCATAAAAGTACAAGTGACATATTATGAAGCTTTGAACAACTTGTATACTTACAATACCATCAGGATCAACTAACAATAGATGTTTAATAACCCCATTTTGTCTGCCACTCAATACAAACTGGTTTTGATCAGTAGAACTCTTCCTCACTAAGAAATCACCATCTTTTTGAAGAAGTTTCTCTGCCTATAAAACAAGATTCTCAAAGAATTGCAAACATCAATAAAAATGTCCCCTACTAGCCAAAGTCATAAAGTGTAGAAACTTGTATTTTATAATAATTTGCTAAGTCCAAGTGCCATAACTCAGCAAACACATCAGGGGAATGTAATACAAACTGTAACAATGAAGATAAGGCTACATACCAAATATCAATTTAATGTGTTAAAGGGCTATAAAATAAGTCGGGGGAAAGCCTAAAATCTAAAACAAGTTCAAGGGCCATAACTGTGCCAAAAACCCTAGGACTGGGACACAACTTAAACTTAATCCATTTATTGAGATATAGCTACATACTAAACATCAAGTTAACATCTCAAAGGGCATCTGAAAAAAGTTTGAACAATCAATATGACAAATAAACAGAAACTAAAACTAAGTCAACTTTTGCCTGGAGTGCACTAATAACAGTGTATTGTGATGACAGTGATATTAGTATTTATTCTGACATTAAAGCATATTTTTTATTCCTCTTTTCTCATTTACATCATGGTCCATTATGTAATCATTGACATACATCCATTACAGCTCTTGCATGTAAACACCATCAATATCTAACATGAATTGGCTCCATAAATAAAAACATAATGTACCTGTTTTCTAGGTAGTCCACCATGATACCATGTTTCAAACATTGGAGCTATAGTAGGTTTATGAATACTGGATTCATCGGGAAGTTTGGCTTGTGATCTCTGAGGAATATCTGGTCGAGGATCATGTGCAATAATACTGTCTCCTTCTAAATGACGTGGTGGAAGTTCAGGTTCTCTCTCAGTTTTCCTTAATTCCGACTGGAAAGGATCTGAACATCAAACAGAAGGGATTATTAATTCTTTCTGCATAGAAAAGTTTAAAGTTATAAATCTTATTGTTTTGCTTGCTAACGCTTAGTATACCCTAATATATAGACCCACCCCATGTGGATCATATCCCCCATCAATTATTCCTTAATTTATCTATTAACATCTCCCTACATAGTTGCTAATTAAACAAAAAGAAATTATAATTTTGCAGTATCTTTATAATGATAGTCCCTAGTATGTTTATATCTAGAAGTCTTTCAAAAGTATACTAGCATTAGTGATTCCCTGCCCCTATCATATTGTTTTTTACATGAACCTATAAACTGACCCTTCTTAATTCTATTTCTTAGCCTTATTACAGGAATACGTAGAAAAAATAGTCTCAGTATTGTGCTAGGTCAAATTTTTGAATGTTTTGAGAAATGCATGACTGTGGTGGGCTGTGTTATTATAATATGAAAGAAAAAAGGACAGACAATTTGCTTTTTTTTTGCATGCTTTTTGAGGCCAGATTTTTCCATATCATATAAAAATATCATGTATCAAGTAAATTTAAAAAATGAATTAATTTTCATCCTTTGGTCAAAATTGTGGATCAGATGCTGGTCATATACAAATATACAAACCCATATCAAAAGGATCACCATTAGTTGTTGGTTCATCCATAACATTTTCTTTGTTATCATACATATTCCCTTCAAACTCACTGGTACCATTGAACACTGATTCTATCATAAGAAAAAAAAAAGATATTTTGTTTTATCATTCAAGACGATTTTACTGACAAATATAAACAGATGATTGTAAAGCAGTTAAACTGAAAAACACTTGTGTCTGCCAAAAAATCATGCTAACTACTACAAAATATATCTGGAAGTTTGACACTAGTAAAAAAAAAACAAGATTAGCAAAATCAAAGGTATTAATTAAATATGGGATTTCAGTGAAAAAAAAACAATGCAAAAGGGATAACAGGTGTCAGGAACACCGAAGGGACAACAGATGTCAGAAAAAATTAAGGAACAACAGATGTCAGAAACACCAAAGGGACAACAGATGATGGGAACACCGAAGGGACAACAGATGTGGGGAATGCCCAAGGGACAACAGATGATGGGAGCATCAAAGGGACAACAGATGTGGGGAACACCAGAGACAACAGATGTCAGGAACACCCAAGAGACAAAAAATGTGGGGAACACCAAAGGGATAACAGATGCCAAGAACACACAAGGGACAACAGATGATGGGAACACCAAAGGGACAACAGATGTCAGAACACCCAAGGCACAACAGATGTCAGGAACACCCAAGGCACAACAGATGTCAGGAACACCCAAGGCACAACAGATGTAGGAACACCCAAGGCACAACAGATGTCAGGAACACCCAAGGCACAACAGATGATAGGAACACCCAAGGCACAACAGATGATAGGAGCACCAAAGGCACAACAGATGTGGGAAACACTAAAGGGACAATTAAAAACACAAGTCACACAATATAAGTCATATATATAAACATATTTCGTGTGTCTATGAGTAATCAAGGGAACCAATGTTATAGTGGTAATCAAAACAATGTAATCCAGGGACAAAGACCAGACATGGAAAACAGAAATACACAACAAAGAACATAAAGTAAATAAAATCATACATACAAAGTAACAAAAGCAATTGAGCAACTCGGACTCCACTAAAAACTGGGAGCATGGACCAGGTGCACCGGTAGGGTAAGCGTCCTCTGCTTTTCTAGAAACACCCGCCAAATTGCTCATAAAAAGTCAAGTCCGGGGTAGACAAACGAGGAAAGGAAAACTATGACCCATTGAATAAATCAGTTTTCATGGTGCAAATGGATACACCATAACAATCCACGAGTTCATGATGACGACCATAAAACTGTAGTGATGACTTCAATCTTGTAGCAACATAACCCTGTTCCAGAAGCCTATTTGTTAAGAGTTCTAGTGCGATACAAAAAGTCTGCGTAGTTTCAGCAAGCTCTGGCATAATGTATGAGTTGTGATATGAACACTCCATACGCAGGTGCTGAAGGGATGTAGCCACAGACGAAAGGAAAGTTGACAATTCTGAATGAAAAGTCATCACGTTTGTCGTAAAGTTTGGTCAATAGTTTTCCTTTACAATCGATTTATAAGTGTAGATCAAGATATGAGGTTGACTTCACAGTGTCTGTAGTATCCTTTATCTCAAGTTCTAAGAACATATATTTGATTCATTTGGACTTATATAATGGAACATATGACATGTCTAATTAGTTTTGTTTTGATTATAAGGTGTGAAACAATGTACAATTAACTAGACGGTTCAAACTTTCATTAAATTTCTCTTGTAACATTTCAGTGCTAAAGGGATTACATTACCATATTACCAAAGTTAAGAGTTATTCAAACCTTTGTTATCATAGACCTGTCCCTCTTTATTATCATATGTCTGTCCACCTGTTGCCCCAAGTTCTACCATGGGTTGTTCTTTGGGTACATCATATAACTGGGGGGGCTCCTTTACTGAAGCATACATACCATCACTTACCTGAAGTCAATTAAAAATATGTAATTGTTGTGTTATATAAGAGAAAAATGACAAATGCATGTCATGAAATGTCTGCAACTTCATGCCCATATTTTAATTTTTATAAATATAAAATTTTGAATGTTTTTTTTTTAAAAAGGCAAACATTAAATTCAAGAACATAATATATCTCTAAATAATGAAAAAAATCTGATTTCTTTTAAAAATTACTTCACTGAACTTGAAAATGTTTTTGTGTTCAATATGGATGCATTGTTGAAAATAACCTTAAATACAAAATTAAGATTATACATTACTTAATAATCATGAAACCAAAAGGCAGTGCAGTGACTTACGGGAAGGTTAGATTTAGGTGCGGAGTAATTGGCAGCAGCAGTTTCAGCTAATGGGGGCCGGGCATCAGGACGGTCATTGTAATAATCCCCTTCATCATCACCCCACGCATCTCCATCAACTATCCCCTTCTCCTTACTGAAATTCAGAGATATATGTGAAATGATTCTAAGACATCCAAAACTTATCTTGCTAGCAACTACAAGGGATGAGGTGGAAATGTATGTGTTCAGAGTCATGGAAAGAATGTGAAACTCACACTAACAATGTCATCCTTGAATACATCAGCATATTCAGGACTTTTAACGTAAGTCTCATCACCACTGTCCCTAAAAATTTTATGTTAAATAAGTTTTGATAATCAAATAGATACAAATGATGTAAATCAGTAATCTATTACCAAGTCTATGGTAGATCATACCTTTTGTTTTTGCCTAAAACATTTTTAAAATTTTTCTCAGAAATAACCTTGCATGCAAAAACTTGAAAATTTCAATATTAAAACATAGGACACCTATTAACTTTATTTTATAATAATTGAGCTTTTAACTTATGCCGGCATTTTTTACGTGATTTGATACTACAGATCACAGACAATTTTCACCATGTTGTAAATTGTTTTAAAAAAATAAACAATTATTAAAAAAGAATATTTTATGTCTAACATTCTATCAAATAAAAAAAGAAATAAAGAAAACATTTATTCCTGGAATTTTTGTAAAAACTAAAATCCCAATTATATTTCCCATTAAATTATCTCCCCTTTAAAGAGATGTTTGTAACTTTACCATGTATAGTTAGATAATAATTTACAGATAAATATTCTACACCATAACAGACACTATTTACTCCCTGAAAATAGGAACGAAAAAAAAAACAGTATGTAATAGGTATGATCTACCTCAATACACATAATGTTTATAAAGTTCTTGTATCAGATACATTGTATAAAGTAATGGACTTCGAAGATGTGAAGACAAATCTTGGATAATTGAGATTAGTTTTTTTATAGAACATGTGAATAGAAAAGGTTAATATAGTAAAGCTCCTCTATATCTTCATTGTTGTGATACCTACGGGTCAGTCACAGTTACAGGCTTTGGTTGATTTTTTAAATACTCTTTAAATCTTAATTCAAAGGCTTGGCCTATCGTTGTAATTACATCTTCTGCCAATCCTCCGCCACATTCTAACACGTGACAAGCACGTCCATTGGCTGTATCCTTAGCAACATACGCAACAAAATCCAAAGTATCCTATATATAAATAAGAAACAATATGTTACAAAATATCTAACATAAACCCTGATATAATAGTTATTACCTATAACAAGAACCTTGATATAATGTGGTACCAGTCTGAAGAGGATATCCTGGGGGGATTATTTCCTATGATATAATGTGGTATCTGTCTGAAGAGAGTATTCTCCAGGGATTATTTCCTATGATATAATGTAGTATCTGTCTGAAGAGGGTATCCTGGGGGATTATTTCCTAAGATATAATGTGGTACCAGTCTGAAGAGGGTATCCTGGGGGGATTATTTCCTATGATATAATGTGGTATCTGTTTGAAGAGGGTATCCTGGGGGATTATTTCCTATGATATAATGTGGTACCAGTCTGAAGAGGGTGTCCTGGGGGATTATTTCCTATGATATAATGTGGTATCTGTCTAAAGAGGATATCCTGGGGGGATTATTTCCTAAGATATAATGTGGTACCAGTCTAAAGAGGGTATTCTAGGGGGATTATTTCCTATGATATAATGTGGTATCTGTCTGAAGAGGGTATCCTGGGGGGGATTATTTCCTATGATATAATGTGGTACCAGTCTGAAGAGGGTATCCTGGGGGGATTATTTCCTATGATATAATGTGGTATCTGTCTGAAGAGGGTATCCTGGGGGGGATTATTTCCTATGATATAATGTGGTATCTGTCTGAAGAGGTTATTCTGGGGGGGGGGATTATTTCCTATGATATAATGTGGTACCAGTGTGAAGAGGGTATTCTGGGGGGATTATTTCCTAAGATATAATGTGGTATCTGTCTGAAGAGGGTATCCTGGGGGGATTATTTCCTATGATATAATGTGGTATCAGTCTAAAGAGGGTATCCTCGGGGGATTATTTCCTATGATATAATGTGGTATCTGTCTAAAGAGGGTATTCTGGGGGGATTATTTCCTAAGATATAATGTGGTATCTGTCTGAAGAGGGTATCCTGGGGGGATTATTTCCTATGATATAATGTGGTATCAGTCTAAAGAGGGTATCCTGGGGGGATTATTTCCTATGACATAATGTGGTATCAGTCTAAAGAGGGTATCCTGGGGGGATTATTTCCTATGACATAATGTGGTACCAGTCTAAAGAGGGTATCCTGGGGGGATTATTTCCTAAGATATAATGTGGTACCAGTCTGAAGAGGGTGTCCTGGGGGATTATTTCCTATGATATAATGTGGTATCTGTCTGAAGAGGGTATCCTGGGGGGATTATTTCCTAAGATATAATGTGGTACCAGTCTGAAGAGGGTATCCTGGGGGGATTATTTCCTATGATATAATGAGGTATCTGTTTGAAGAGGGTATCCTGGGGGATTATTTCCTATGATATAATGTGGTATCTGTCTGAAGAGGGTGTCCTGGGGGATTATTTCCTATGATATAATGTGGTATCTGTCTAAAGAGGATATCCTGGGGGGATTATTTCCTAAGATATAATGTGGTACCAGTCTGAAGAGGGTATTCTGGGGGGATTATTTCCTATGATATAATGTGGTATCTGTCTGAAGAGGGTATCCTGGGGGGGATTATTTCCTATGATATAATGTGGTATCTGTCTAAAGAGGATATCCTGGGGGGATTATTTCCTAAGATATAATGTGGTACCAGTCTGAAGAGGGTATCTTGGGGGGATTATTTTCTATGATATAATGTGGTATCTGTCTGAAAAGGGTATCCTGGGGGGATTATTTCCTATGATATAATGTGGTATCTGCCTGAAGAGGGTATTCTGGGGGGATTATTTCCTATGATATAATGTGGTACCTGCCTGAAGAGGGTATTCTGGGGGATTATTTCCTATGATATAATGTGGTATCAGTCTAAAGAGGGTATTCTGGGGGGGGGTTATTTCCTATGATATAATGTGGTACCAGTCTAAAGAGGGTATCCTGGGGGGATTATTTCCTATGATAAAATGTGGTACCAGTCTGAAGAGGGTATCCTGGGGGATTATTTCCTATGATATAATGTGGTATCTGTCTGAAGAGGGTATCCTGGGGGGGATTATTTCCTATGATATAATGTGGTATCTGTCTGAAGAGGGTATTCTGGGGGGGATTATTTCCTATGATATAATGTGGTACCAGTCTGAAGAGGGTATTCTGGGGAGGGATTATTTCCTATGATATAATGTGGTACTGGTCTGAAGAGGGTATTCTACATTTTGTACAACAAACAACAAACTGAAGAATGATAGAAGTTCATTGGTAACAATATTAAAAGTTTTTACATTTGATAAACTTTATATAAATCTCTCAGACGTCTGTCATTTAAATTAGGTTTTTTTCTTCAATATTTCAGGAGGCTGCTACTTCAAATATCAGCAGTTAATTTTCTTTGCGGATTAAAATGGTTCAAATTTAAAGTAATATATGACCCATCAAAGTCATAAAAAATAGTCACACAAACTACATGTACCTTAAGTTCAATGTAATAACCACAAATAATACATAAACTTATATTTAGCATAAAACTTACAGAATCTCCCCCTGATGCAAATGATATCCCAGGCATCTGATGATTGGCTATCATCTGAAAGATCAAAATATAAAACATGAAGACTACTTATTACAATTCAATTGTTTAGGCCATCAATTCTTACAGACAGTCAGTACAAAAAATGGGAACTATTTATGGCCCACATCTGTTCCTTCACTCTTAAGAGGCAGACTTCAAAGCAGATCTGGTTCGTAAGAAAGAATGACACTTGGCCAGGTCCTTTAACCTCGTGTTAACATGTCCTTTAAAACTGAGAGTTGGCCTACTATTAGAGATTGGCAAAGAGGAAGACTCCTTTAAAAAATACATAAAAACTTTTGAACAATGAAAGTGTTTTACTAATTAAAATTTTCAAGTTTTCAATTGTATTTTATCATCGCATCAAAACTTTTAACACCAATATTATGAACTCATTGACTGTTATTGTGTGGCCATCACAAGTTTAACCAGGATTTGACATCAGTGTGTAAGCAGAGGACGCTTTCACTACCAGTTCATACGTGTATGCCCAGTTTTTAGTGGAGTTTGTATTGCTCAATTTATCTATAGTTTCTGTGTATATTGGCCAATTAATTTGTGTTTTTCTGTTTTCTTGGTCTATCTAGTCTTTGTCCCTGGATTGTGACTAACCTGTTTCAAGTTACTTTGTAATTTATAGTGATTCATGTTTTTTCTTGATTTTGTCCCTGGATTATGACTAAACTATTTGAAAGACATGTCAAGGTTTAAAATTAGCAGGGGCCCAATGATCCATATTGTTCCTGTGGAATACTAAAATTTCTACTGTAATTGAATAGAACTATACATATAGGCTACTAAAATTCAAGCTGTGGGCTACCAAGCCTAAACTTAAGGTGAAAATCCTGCATGTGCTGAGTGTATTGGGAAGTACTGCAGTATCAGAACATGTGCTGTATATATTAGTAAGTACTGCAGTTTCAGAACATATGCTGTGTACAAATGTATATTGGGAAGTGCTGCAGTATCAGAACATGTGCTGTATATATTAGTAAGTACTGCAGTTTCAGAACATATGCTGTGTACAAATGTATATTGGGAAGTACTGCAGTATCAGAACATGTACTGTATATATTAGTAAGTACTGCAGTTTCAGAACATGTGCTGTATATATTGAGAAGTGCTGCAGTATCAGAACACATGCTGTGTATATTGGGAAGTGCTGCAGTATCAGAACATGTGCTGTGTATATTGGGAAGTGCAGCACTATCAGAACATGTGCTGTGTACATGTATATTGGGAAGTGCTGCAGTATCAGAACACATGCTGTGTGTACTGGGAAGTGTGGCAGTATCAGAACATGTGCTGTATATATTGGGAAGTGCTCCACTATCAGAACACATAAGAAAGAAATTGGTTGGAAATAACCAGAACAAGTTTCAAAATACTAATTTCCAGCTGCAAAAGCATTCACCATGGCAGGTTTGACATAAAATGGACATAAAAATCTGTCATTTTGTGGCCAATTATGCACTGCTGGATAATATGCATCCCCCTGCTCAGAAACTGAACCCTATGTAAAAGTATGAGCATTATACATACCAAAATACTGTATCCTGTTCAATGGTGTGGTTTCATTCTGAGTACATTTTCAAAAAGATTACTGGTAGTTTCTTTTATATTTTCACACATGATTCTAATTTTTGAAGAGGTTACTGTGTAGGTATTATTGTTTTTGGGACCAATTAAGATTTCCTTCTTAGTACTTCAATTGAGGAGTGCGGAGCAATTGATGTTAATGTCATAGTACCAAAACTGGTTATACAATATAATCTGGTTTGATCAGAGAGAACCAACCAATCTGAAAGCTTGCTACAAATCAAATTAAATAATAAATACTTGATGACTTCAATATTATTACTCAGTATAGCTTACCTCCCCAGATTCCATAATAATTAACGTCAAACAATCTGTTGTTATGGTTAGGTTGACATTTGACCCTGCATACTGCATCTTTGGTGCATCTCCCAGCATTCTAACTAGTTTTTTGTCTACCTAAATTAAACATATTTTATAATTTATACAGCATAATCATACAATGTCCACATTTAAGTTTTATCTATAGGAGAAAACATCAAAGATAGAGGAATTTATTCTTATTCTAAATTCTAATTATCTCATCTACAAGGAATCCAACATTATCGTGTTCTTTAAGAAAGGCTACACATGATTCTTAAACCTTCTAAATAAATTTAATCTTAACCCATTGAGCAGTTAATACTTTGGATTATCTCCCTTTACAGGCAACAAAGAAACTCCACATGTATCTTACTTCATGCAAACTTATTTTCCTATCAAATTTCATTAAAAATCCATTGAGGAGGATCTTATGACATATAATTATGTCAAATCCCTGTTAAATAATTTTGCCTTGCAGTTATATGACATCAAATACCTTTCACCAAGCACATCTACATATATGTATCAAACTGGTCAAAAATCTAATGTGTGTCACATACATGTATCAGGGATAACAACCAGGGTGTGGATATTTGCAAAATCAGAAGTAAATAAATGGTAAAGTATGGATTTACATGTAAAAATACCAAAAACAGCAAATTAGTAGAAAGAACCAATGGAAAATATTCCACAAAAAAAGTAACATCAAACTTTGTCAAACATCTTATTGGAAAAGTGGTAGAGGGCAATTTACAGTCTGAAAATCTATCCAACAATATGTCACAGTAAAGAGTTGATAATTATCATTATAGGAAATAGCCTAATTCACCCAATAAATTTTGATACAAGGCCATAAACTGAATTGCACTGCCATATTATAAGTTACTCTGATATTCTGAGATATAGAGATTTTATACACCTAAAGTTCCAAAGTACACCTAGAGGCCTAGTCAAAGGATGTACAAGGTACTGAAGGTGTTCAAAATATTCCATATCAACAGACTTGAACATGTATATCAAATGTATTCAAGTTATAAGTCAAATAATGTCTATTTTACACTCAGATTGAGGCAAAGAAGAATAAGTGTTTTCTTTGGCATTATTTTGATAATGTTACCATTTTGAGAAAATTGAGTTGTTTTCATACAAGCGTAGGGATATACCTTTAGTACACAACATTGATCAAGTTATTTTGTATATACTGGAGGTCCTTTGAAATGATGTTTCTCTTTAGAAATTTCTTATACAACAAAAAGATGTAAATCTCACGATTTATTTGAAATTGATTTTGTGTGCTAAATATCAAGTGACATTCCACAGCGATATAAGATTTGTAAAGACGTACTCCAAGCCAATCAAAATCCTAGAAATTTCAAGTACAGGGACAAAGTGTTATACCACTGCTGTATACCTACTTTACGTTTCTTAGCTGTTTTTAACCCTGCAGCTTCACAAACCCTGCATATTGCTTCTCTGAAAAACATTTTGAAAAAAAATAATAAACTACCGGTTAACGTACATTATGAAGAGAGTAAATTCAACCACCATATGTAACACAAAATTGAGATTCTACTGTAAGTAAGCTATTATATCTATGATAAATACCATATTGAGATTCTACTAATTACCTTATCATTTTTGTCAAGTTTCAGCCAGATATATTCAAAATTAGTGTTAATGCTAAGTATCTGTGAAACATGACAGGTTTTTTTTCAACAATAGATGAAAATACTGTGAAAGAACTTTTATTTGCGGGTACCAATTTTTGTGGTATAGGGTAAAATAATCAGTTCGTGGATTTTTGAATTTGTGGATCTGACAACTCTATCATACAAACAAATGGAATATTTCTTTTTCACTGAGAACCAAATTTACAAAACCCATGACACCAGATATATTGGTACCCCGCAACCAAAAATACTTTCACAGTATATTAATTCTTACAATACCATGATAAAAGTATTTTTAGATACTACTCCTACCTTGCCAAGGCTGTCCTTGTGTCAAAATCTAACTGACGCATTGATTCTTTCACTTCCAAACAACCGATGTACTGTCAAAATAAAACCAACAATTACTCATTACTAAAATAAATGTTCCTTTCCTTCTGGAAATGGAACTGGGGAAACACATAATGAGACATTATTTTGTAATGAAACAATGAATTGTTTGGTATGAGTCATCATTTATTTATGTGCCTCTAAATACATTACCAAAATATCCTTTGAATTCAAATGTATCAGTGCTGTTTTCACACTTTAAAAGATATTTTTTGTTCAAGGTATCAGTCATTGTGTTTTCTTGTTCTGAATGATAACTTAAAATGTTTCAAAGTCAAATTCTTTTATTGGACCTTATAAGGGCATATAAGCCAAATATAAAAATTCCTGACAGTATGACAATCTCCATGTGGTTATATTACATCCCACAAAGTTTCATAACAATGCTGCAAGCTGCTTAGAAAATAGTGCGGACAGACTGACTAATAGGCAGGGTGAAACCTATATATTCCCAAATACTTTTTTGCGGGGGAGGGGTATAATGAGCAGGATACAAATCCTCTTTTTCTCATCTGATATACAAGAACCTCCAGCCCTGTATGAGTGTTACAGCTGGCATGCATAAATGACTCATTTTTAAAAGCCCAACTTTAACCCAGTACAGAGCGGGTATCTTATCTGTACTCAATAGCACTCACTATCAGCTGATTCAACTTCATCAAGTTAGCTACCAGAACTCCATAATACACTGGTACCTGGCTAGATTTCAGCAAGTAACTTGCATTAACTCTATGGCACAGACCAGCAGCTCGCTAGATTACAACAAGTAAATTACCCAAACTCCGTTGCACACATCAGCAGCTTGCTAGATTACAACAAGTAAATTACCAGAACTCCATTGCACACATCAGCAGCTCGCTAGATTACAACTAGTAAATTACCCGAACTCCATTACATACATCAGCAGCCCCCTAGATAACTGCAATTAACTTACCCTAACTCCATAGCACACTCCAGCATCTGGCTTGATTTGACCATCAGGATGAATCCAGCCTCTTTCTGGTTTGTGCATAAAACTTCCAGTCTTTGACCATTCTGAAGGAGTCTTTTTACCCTTCTGTTTCTTGTCCATTCTGAAATTATAAATGAACTATTAAAATTGGCAGCTGGTGATTTTTCTGGCGACAGAACTTTGGAAGCCAGAGCAGCCCTTGAATATATTCTACTATAAGACTTACAACCTGTTGAAACATGATATTCAGGTGACATCACAGTCATGTATAGCATTTAGCAGAAACTACTCTGAAGTTTGTTTTTTTTTGCTGGTGAAAAATGCAACTGACCAATGAAAACTTTCATTGTGGAATTTTTATCACAACAAATGATTCTCTTTTTCAGAATCCCAAGACTTATAGGAATAAATTCAGTAAAAAATACTCTCATGGCTTTTAATGCAAACACATGTTTTAAGTTATGCCCTTTGAGAATAAACCTTTAGAAATCAAGAAGTTTCATGTATTTAATGCTCTTTACAGTTCATAAGCCAAGTTATCTTTTGCAATTTTCAAACCATAGGGTCATGTGGTATTTTCTTGCCATTTCCATGGCTAGTTTACATACAATGTGAAAATGTGACAAATTCTGACTCTAGCCCCAACCACTGTTTAAAGTGCTGTGAAAAAAAGATATAAGGAACTGGCATATTTTGAAGTGCAAAAATGAAATATCTTTCAATAATCAAGTCACTTAATCACAATATATAAATATATATAAGAAAGGCTACATAAATGCTAGTGAATGAATTTTAGTTGCATAATGAAAACAAAGAATACATGTATATGATACCATCAATAAAATTGAGTTTTATATGAAAATTTTATATAGCCACCTTATGTATTGCTGAAAACAACTTTTGAGAAAAGTATAGAAGTCACGAAGGAAGTATCTTTGTATTTATATTTCATATGTGAAAATGTAAGCAATGAACAATCCTAGGGCACTGCATAAAAACATGAAAAAATGTGTTTTATATTCAATAATATCCATAATCAATAATGTTAAAAGGTTCAAATTTTAACAGAATGTTTAAACTTCTTCAAAAATTACAAATTACAAATAAACTACATTATAGATCTGTAATATGACTGTGAGTAGTGCAACAAAATATATACCAGAGGAAAACTAATCACTTGTACCAGAGGAAAACTAGTCACCTGTGCCAGAAGAAACTTAATTATAGTACTAAAAACTAATCACTTGTACCAGAGGAAACTAATTATAGTACAAAAAACTAATCACTTTTACCAGAGGAAAACTAATTATAGTACAAAAAAACTAATCACTTGTACCATAGGAAAACTAATCATTTGTACCAAAAGAAAAATAATCATTTGTACCAGAAAAAATTAATCATTTGTACCACAGAAAAACTGACCACTTGTACCAGAGGAAAACTCATCATTTGTACCAAAAGAAAACTAATCATCTGTACCAGAGGAAAACTACATGTAATCACTTGTACTAAAAGAAAACTACCGTAATCATTTGTACCAGTTTACCAGAGGAAAACTAATCATAGTGCCAAAAGGAAACTAATCACTTGTACAAGAACAAAACTAATCATTTGTACCAGAGAAAAAACTGATCATAGTACCAAAAGAAAACTAATTGGTACCAGTATCATATTGCATATCCCTGAGCAGGTGTACGTCAAAACATGGATGCTATAAAAATATAGTACATTTTCTTTTTGCCTCTCTACAAACTAATATTTTGTCAAAAGATATGAACAATGACTTATAAAATAGAGCAAACATCACACTGTAAGATGAAGAACTTTTTTAAAAGAAAATCTAACATAATATCATAAAAATGTTCCACTGAAAAGGTTGGTTTGGTGAGTACAAAACGAAAGTGAAAGTAGGGAAAATGGCTATTTATACTTCGAGACTACTTTTCTGTCCGATCTTCGTGGACTCACCCTATTTTCTTTGCGGGAAATTATTTTTTCACATGTCCTTAGAAATGCTACATAAGTGAAAGTTTTATTGAATCAATTTACATATTTTTTTAAAAATCCTAAAAATATGCACTTCACTATAGAAGTCTATGGGAAAATTAATACCATACTGAGACCTAGTAAGCCAGTTTTTCAAGTAAAGTTGGATATTCAGCAAGTGGTCTTTACCAGCTGAAAAAGTAGTACCCCAATGCAGGTAACACTTTTAAGATGAATTAGCCAACTTTTGAACCTGATTTTTTATGGTAGCTCTGGTTTTTTGCATTTATGGTCAATCTTTACCAAATTTGGAAATGCATTTTGTTTTCATGAATTTGTATAATATCAGTTCAATAAAATTATTATCTTGACTGTTTATGATGAGCATATCTATATTCATGTAACCTAAAGCAAGTAATACTCCTGCATAAAGGATAGTTTTCAAGTTACAACACATTTTAAGTATGTGGTTAGGACTTGAAAATAGTCATTTTCCATACATTGCCTCTTATATATGAAAAAATGAATATTTTTTTTATTTTTTGTTTTTCTTTCAAATAAATAGCTAAAATGAGTTGCCATATAACTGTGTGGTTGATTTAAACACAGAAATGTCACAAAAGTCAACAGCCAATTTTTTAGTGGACTTTTTTTAGTGGTTCAAATGGACAGATTCTAATGCGGCAAGAAAAATAAAGGTGTTTTTTCATATAAAAACTGAATTTTTTCAAAAAGTATCTAAAGCAGACAGTTATTATAATATTTATACCAATAAACTATTTTTCTTGCATCATAGCTATCTGTTTTAAAGAAAAAGTCCTTTTCCTGTCATATTGAGGTCCTTTTGTATCTGCCTGGGGTACCAAAATGGCTTAAAATCTGTATTTTCTGCATATGAAAAGCTACATTTTTTTAAAACTATGATATTGGTATAACTTTTTTGGATTTATTATAATTGAAATGACCATATCTATAGTTTAAAACAGTTGGTTGTACCAGTCATTATACTTTACTTTAAACAAGAGGCTCCCTTGAGTTAAAGACAAAAACGGAGGTTCGAATATTAATATTTCCATATATGGAAGTCACAAGTGGGGATTAAATAATGATTTGAAACTCATAGTACAGCTCATGTATCTACCATGTCAGAATAAACCACAAATTTGCTTAATTTGACTAATGCAGCAGCTTTTTATCAAAAGTAATATTTTCTGGCTAACACTGAGATATTAGTCTCATGCCTGGAATAGGGTACCTATATCAAAATTTTAATAGAAAACTCATGTTTATAGCAGGCCAATGATGTTCAGAATTTTCAGTATGAAAATGAATACTCTAGCAGAAAAACAACAACTTTTATGATTATATTGAAATGTTTATTAGTAATAGGTACCAGTATCGTATTGCATATCCTTGAGCAGGTGTACGTCAAAACATGGATGCTATAAAAATATAGTGCATTTTCTTTTTGCCTCTCTACAAACTAATATTTTGTCAAAAGATATGAACAATGACTTATAAAATAGAGCAAACATCACACTGTAAGATGAAGAACTTTTTTAAAAGAAAATCTAACATAATATCATAAAAATGTTCCACTGAAAAGGTTGGTTTGGTGAGTACAAAACGAAAGTGAAAGTAGGGAAAATGGCTATTTATACTTCGAGACTACTTTTCTGTCCGATCTTCGTGGACTCACCCTATTTTCTTTGCGGGAAATTATTTTTTCACATGTCCTTAGAAATGCTACATAAGTGAAAGTTTTATTGAATCAATTTACATATTTTTTAAAAAATCCTAAAAATATGCACTTCACTATAGAAGTCTATGGGAAAATTAATACAACACTGAGACCAATTACATGCACAAGAGCAGAGGAAAACTAATCAAATGTACCACACAAAATATAATCACCTGAGAAAAACTAATCACATGTAACAGTCAAACTTTTTACATGTTCCTCAGGAAATCTAATCACATGTACAAGTCAAACTTATTAGTTTTGTACCTGTTGTCCTTTGAAGTGAAATCATTGTACAACAATGAACCAATAAAATGTTTTCTGGGGCACAGCTTAAAACAGTCACAGAGGTCAAACCATGAACAGCTAGGGCAAGTATCAAGCTTAATACTATTCTGACAGGATTGTGAATAAATGTTTGACACAGCATATTTACGGTAAAAAATACATTTTTATGGCCCCTTATTCTTACTTGGTGGCTCAAGTCACAAACCCAAAATCAATCCTAGTCTTCCCTTTGTGATATATGGCACCTTGCAATACATTTTCAAAGAGATCCATTCTTTTTACTAAAGTTTTCAAAGAGATCCAGTCTTTTTACTAAAGTTATTATAAAGACATAAGGAAAATGCTTGTTTCCAGCCCCTAACAACTACAAGGTTCAATCTAATTATCTGAATCCCGTAAATCAATCCCAGTCTTCCTTTGGTGGTGTGACACCTAGTAATACAAAGTCAATTTCAAAGATATTTATTCACTAAAAGTCAAGAATCATGATACTGTCTGGACATCAGGAAAATGTGTGTTTTTCATTTCTGGCTACTATCATTTCTGAAAAGTTCAAGTTCTTATCCCCAAAATCAATCCAAGTCTGACCATTGTGGTCTAGAATATTGTGGAACAATATCATTGACATTCTTATGCTTTTACTGGGGTTATATAGAAAATTCTTTTAAATGATTGTTTTGGGCCCCTATTTGGCCCTTAATTCTAAAACTGTTCGAGTTATAACCATCAAAATTATTAACAACCTTCCTCTAGAGGTTTGAAACCTGGTTTTTATTAAGATCAACAAACAAATACATAAATTATCGTACAACAACCAAGTGTCTATGGGTGATGACAACAGCACCATACCAATATATGACCACAATTTTTATGCTCAAATAAAATCTAACACTGTGGCATTATTCAACAGAAATATTCCATGTATGAAAGCATGTATCATCATTAGAAATATGCCATGTATTATTGCAGATATTATCACTATTATTAGGACAGGATATGTACCACAGCCATTATCAACAGATGATGTCACTTATTTTGTTTATACATGTAATACTGCTAAGTAAATGTTACTAAATATATATTTGTACAATAATTACCTTCAATCTATTGTGGCACCCTCTGCCTTATTACTGACTTCAATATATAAAGATAAAAATAATTTTTTTAGACTGAACATGAAACATCTTACCTGATAGTAATTGATGTTGAAGTTATTGTTCACAGTGAAACATGTTTATATGTTAGTTCCTGGTTTACATCTGACCTGATTTGATCAATAATTAGGTTAACCTCTTAATACATGTATATCAAAAGTACAAGTATTGAAGTACATGTAAAATTTAGTGTAGTATGGCCCTCAATAACTAATAGTAATCATGTCTACACACTAAACATATCTAATGATAACATATGTTGTTTTTAAACTTCTCATGGTGCATTTTATCAGTCAGTCATGATTTTTATGGATCAAAGCACTCACAGTGATTTATCATTTTTAAAATATTCATGAATTTACCTTACAGTGAAACCAATGCCACCAGAACTACACTGAAATTAGACTGAACCAATGCCACCAGAACAACAGTGACATTTAGACTGAAACTAATGCTACCAGAACACAGACATTTAGACTGAAACCAAAGCCACAGAACCACACTGACATTTAAACTGATTTTTAATTTTGTAAATGATGTTCACAAAGGAAAAAAGTCAAGTCTTCAAAATTAATGTGATGCAAGGATATACAATGTTATAAACAATCTTAATATACTGGGCTTCAAATGATCAAATAGTACATGTTACTAGACAGTTTGATATATCAGAGTAAGTGCATACATACATTTTCCCCTTGGAAGATTTAAGCATATTGAACAAATTATAATCCAACTAAAAACCAGTAAGGGGTGATATTTGACAAAGGATGTACATGTACAATGCAACTTAAAACCAGTAACTAATTACTTGATAGAAAACTACAGTACCATTTCCTGTGTTCTACAAACCATTAGACAAATATACTATGTAGAATAACTTAATGGTAGTACAGTGTTTGGTCTAGAGAAGTGCTTTACAGGTAGGAGGACTAATGAAGAGGTAAGAGTTCTTGATTAACCTTAATAAAAGCAGTACTTTAGGTCAATGTTGCTGAAATGCATTGTACATGTATTATTTTTATTTCATAACTGCTCCAACAGAAATCTATGACATGATTTTTGTTGAAATTTTGAGATGCTGACTTTAAAATGCAACAAGTCATAATGGAGGAGTTGTGGACAACACATCAGAACAAGTTGCACTGAAAAATGCCAAAATCCAACAGCCATCATTTCTATAATTTTTTGTTCAAACATAAATTCCTGACAATATACACATTCTAAATATGATAGTTTAACACCCTGTTCAGTATCATAAAAATCCTACAAGTCCCTGAGGTTGAGTTGCAGACAACACATGAGACCAAGTTTTTCTGAAAAATGTTTTAAAAAACCAAAAGCTGTTATTTCTATATTTTGCCCAAACATAAATTGCTAATAATGTACTTTTCTCAACATAGAAATCTATCGCTCCATGTAGTTTCATTACAATCCCGCAAGAGGGGTAGTTGTGGACACCACACCAGACCAAGTTGTTCTGAAAAAAAATGCTGAAGTTTCAACTGCCATCAATTTTACAATTTTTGTTCAAACATCAATTCCTGGCAATATGCAGATTTTCATATGGTAATTTATGGTTACTACTAAAACTTTTAACTTTTCAACACATGAATTATTTTTTTTTTAAATCCTAATTTTTAACAAGTACATGTATTATGCACAGGCGCTTCTTTCTGTCTATGTGGGGGAAATACTATCAAACAAGGGTCGACTATCAATGCCCCAGTAGAAGAGAGAAACAAGCACCTGTGGTATTATGGCATATACATGTACATGTAGATACACTGAATGATAAAATGAAAATTTGAACTACATGTACATGTATGTAGAAAGGGGTAAAATAAACATGTAAGGTACATGTACATGTTAATGTAAAAAGGGGTAAAATGGTACCTGTACATTTTGTATGTAGAAAGGGGTAAAACAGCCACCTTAAGGTACATGTTCATGCACATGTAGAAAAGGGTGAAACTGACACTTGATTTACATATACATGTATGTAGAATCAAAGGTAAAAAAGGATACAGGAGCTACATGTACAAATAAATGTATGTAGAAAGAATATGTAAATGTGGAACAGTAGAAAAGGGCTAAATGGTTACCTAAGCTAAATGTAATATATGTACATGTAGAAGGGGTTAAAGTAGACATCTAAGGTAGATACAATGTTATGAATGTATGTGGTAAAGGGTAAACGGATACCTAAGGTACATGTACAGTAGAGCTCGCAGCATAGTCTGATAAATACATGGCATACCTCATAACTGGCTATTACTAAGGGGTTTTTTAATGTCCTTGACTACCCTGTCAGGTCTCGCATCTAATGCCAGGTATTTATTGCTTATTGGCACTTACTTAACAAGACCCCCATCTCAGCATCACCTGGATTCAATATACAACATGAAATGACTAATTAACTGAACAGGTACATGTACCTACTGGTGGTTTTACCTGTACAATTAATTATCACACACAGGTGGGTCACCTCAGTATTTTAGAATTAGTATACAAGTAGAATAAATTACAAATAATTTTTTTTTATAATCAAGGGTTTAAATTTTTTTTTTTAAGTCTGCATAATTAAATTTTTTCAAAAATATTTAGTTTTTAGGGAATGTGAAGATGAATTAGTGTATTTACTAATGTTTTAATGAAACAAACAGGCATGTATGTAGAACTCTTAGCTTTGATAGTTTGGGCATTTTGATACAAAACTGATTTGTGTGACAATTCATATATTTATCATTTATCATTTTGAAATATTTTTGAAAGATTTGTTTGCAGTTTAATAAATTATTTTGAAAATCATAATTAGAGAAAGCTATATTTTGCCTTTTTTTCAGTCGGACTTAACATTAAAATCGTCTTTTTTTCTGCTTTATGAGTTAAAAATCAGACTTTATTTGAGAAGTAGTTAAATTCAGATTTATTTAATTACTGACAGAGGGATATTCATTTAATTACTGACACAGTGATATTCATTTCATTACTGTCACAGGGGTATTTGTTTAATTACTGACACCGGGAAAGTTGTTTACAAATTAAAGTACTAACAACAAAAATGGAAATTTTTCATATATAACACACATAAAAATGAATGTAGGAAAAAAAGTCACAGGAAAAAAGTCACGGAAAAAAGTACAGATAAAAAGTCTCAGGACAAAAGTCACGGATGAAAAGTCACAATACATGAAAAGAAGTATTATATTCATATCTGAATTATCATATTAATACTTCTATTTTCTAATTTTATTAAATCTATGACATCTTTGTTCACCTTTTTTTCATGAGTATACCTTTTCAAGATATTTTATTTAATTGGAAAGAAATATGTTAACTGTCAACTTATTTAATAATTGTCAAACCCATATAATCATATCACATGTATTGTATCTGTATGTTTGTTTGTACAGTTGTATATGCTTTGGATTATTGTAATCCCTCAATAAATTGATTATTTAAAGACAATAAAAACATGACAAGAAAGAGACAACAACCAAAATAACACTGTGTGAGTAACCACAACATCTAGAGAGACGCAACAATCTAAATCACGACTTTTAAATTAGTATGGCGAAATAATCAAAACTGCAGTTCCATTTTATCAAAGAAAACTCACCGATAGAACATCTAAAGAGACAAAAAAAACCTAAAAAAACTATCTGAGTGAACAACCACAATATCTATAAAGAGATAGAGAGACAACAACCCAAAACAAGACCAATTACATGTCAGGACCTGCGTCACATAATATACAAGTTGTGTACTCAGAAATTCTAGCATGAATTGGTGAAAAAACGATTACAGCTGAAAAACGAGTATTCTGAACAATTATGTTCCTTAACTTGAAATGCCATGAAAAAAATTTTGGAAATAAAAAAAAAATACAAATTATGCTGAAGTAAACGTTAAAAAACATGTAAGAAAATATGTCAAATATGTCACAATAAATCAGTGTTTTACCCACATTTAATACCAGAAGTAAATCTATGTTCACAGCAAAAGTTTGGAGTAAATCATACCAAGTCAGAGTACTGATATTATTGTGATTTTATTCTTTGTGACTTTTTTTCCTGTGATTTTTTTTCCTACCAAAATTGTGACTTATTTTCCGTTTACCACAAAAATTGCCATGTACATTAACACTGCATATACATGTGTATATTAGTTCAATGTCAAGTAAAGTACATTTTTCTGAAATTCATTTTCATAGAAATTCACTTGCTTCAATGTAGCAGTGTAGAGAGTCATTCATTTTAACCATAACCATATGCTTCCAGGAATCTGACAAACAACCCTCTTAAAAGCTACCAAAATGTTTTCAATTACATTTTTAAAGGTACTTTTTACAGTGAATAATCCATTTATGATCAAACACCTGGACAAATCTTTAAGTTGCTCATTACAATTTGATTTCATTTAAAATCAAACTTTCACTTTGAAATGATATTGTTATTGAAAGTAAATATGGTTTTGTTTATTTGACATTATGATAAACAATCAATATATCATCTATTATTTTCATTGCATTTATCAGTTGTAAAGCAAATAAATTTCTTATACAGATCAGGCCCTGGATATTGTCATCTTCTGGTAGATTGTGCCCCCTGGAATATTTCCATATGCTCCAAATACATGTACATGTATGTATAAACTGTAAGTTAATAACATTTACTGTAACTATTTTCCCTACATTTCATTTTTACTAACACACCTACATATAATCCAAATGAACAAAAATAGTATTATTTATTTTTTTTTTTTGGTCAATATAACTCAAGACACTACAAGTATATACCTGAGACACTAGAAATTTATTAATCAATTAGTGAGTTGTATATTATATATATCTTTATTTTTATAACTTTTGGATTTCACAGTTACAAAATTTTCCTAAGTATATTAACTATAGAATATTCAAGGATGAACTGATATTGTAAAAACATAATGACTCTTTGTAGATTTCCAACTAACAACCATAAATTGCCAATAGAATCTGGAAGATGGCAAAATATTGCACAGGAAGACCAAAAATGCTTATAATGCAACAATGGTGATATTGGTGACGAATTCCACTATCTCTTTTTATGTTCATATTTTGAAAATGAGAAGAAATTAAGAGACAAACCAAACATAATTAAGTTCAATGAATTAATGAATAATAGAAACATTTCCGATTTAAACGATTTCAGCAAATTTATGTGTATTATTAACTCAAAAATGTAATCTCCTGTTGTTTGTTAATTTAACTCGTTTATACTTATATAATAAATGCAGATACCTCTGTATTAACTTTGTATTTGTCTATTTTTATATAAATTATCAATCCAATAAACTATGTATGTATGTATCATACATACAGTCTGCAGGTTGATCTACGTATCACCTACAATACTACTGCATTAACATACAATATCTTTTCCAGAAAGAGACCACATGAAGGTGCAGACAATCCTGAGACTTTAACAACATGGTACTAAAAAACAAGTTCTCGATGACAATCTGATCACCTACTAGAAAATGGGAATTACAGTACTAAACTCATTTTTTTGGAATACAAGTTCATATTAATAAACAAATTCATATCAATGTGATAAAATATTTTAGCGGTGAAGTATGATTCCTCCCCATTCAGGACTCACTTCTCCCTATCACTCCTGGAACACTGGCAAAAGGCACTCAGTAAAAATTTCCTGAACAAATGAAAAAAATACAACTTTACCATAAAATGACTTCACAAAAGCTTAATATTATCATACAAAATTACTTCTCTTGTGTATTAAAAGTACTAAAAAAATCTGAGAAAAGAAACAAAAATCACACTCGATGATTACTTCATGTACGGAAATATCTTGAAAAATATCCAGGCCTTATTTTAGAGCAGTCATATTTCTATTGTCACCTAACCCAAGCTCTTATTAAGAACAAACTTTTGATCTCATTTATCCAACTTTTATTTTTTACCTGTATTACCTGAAATTTCAAAAAGTTGGACAAATGGGAATGAACCATAGAAAGGACAAAAATGGGCACCATATGTTCATCTGTATAGAAAGGGGTAAAAGTACATGTACAATATATGTAGGAAGGCCAAAAATGAACTCCTGAGGTACAACTGATTTACGTGTACATAGGCTCATAGTTACATGTACAGCATTAAAAATTAAGACTTGGTCCAGGAGAGCTAACAAAACAATGCACATGTAAGTGTTATACTGGCTGACTCATTTTTTCCTGGATTTGTCATCAGTCTAACAATGTATCAATGGCCATAGATAACAGGATTATATTACTTCCTGATTATAACTGTTGTGTTGACCTTTGTTTATAGTGAACAATCTACAATGCACCAAAAAAAATCCCCAAAACTGCACAATTTTCAAAAACAGATTAAGGTGCTACAAATGTATTTATTCAGGTAATAAAGTTGATCTTTTTTGTATACTATAAGCCAGTGAACAGTTTTCCAAATGTGTCACTGAAAGCCTCTGGGAATATTAGTGTAATTTGCTAACTGTGCTACCCTCTTGAAATAAAGTATTATTATTACTATCCAGATGACATCAGGGAAGGAGGAGGACAAATTTATGTACATGCTCTGGTTCATGTGTTTGTGGGTATCAGGAAGCAAGCTGGGTCTCTTATTATTCAATCATTCATGTTCATTTTAACATCCATTTCATGTTCATCACCTGAATATAGCTGAAATATTGCTGCTCTGGCGTTAAACCCCAACAATCAATCAATCTTCTTATTCATGCTACAGTGTACTAAGTGTACATACGGCACACTTGTTGACATTTTTGAATCCACTGATCATCTTCTTTTTAGCTTTTCTATGAGGGAGATTTAGGGTGATGCTGCAATAAAGGATAATGGGTAATTTTGCTAGAAATTTAATTACGAAGATAAGACAAAGATACATGTCTGTAGGAAGGTATATGTCAAATACATTTACCCCCATAAGAGGTGACATCGGTTGGACATCGTCAAAACAGACAACTGCTTGTATACGTTTACTGTACAGAATATTACATTCCGATGATACGCACCTCACTCGTAGGATTATCGAATGGGCTACTAATATACAAAAGGCCTGGTATGCCAAAGTGAATGCATCCGTACCGACAATCAATGCAACCGATACTGTTAATGACACTCCATTAACTGTCAAAATGGTTATGTGAAAGATTCAAGAACGCTATGACGCTGTGGACAATGATTAATTTGTAAGACTTATTTAATGACACTAACAATGTTAATGGAAACAAGCTGTGAATATATCGTTTGTATAAAACCAAAGTGAAAACATAAAAATATTTAAAAGTACATCTTTCTAGACGTGTTCGTCAAATTGTTGCCCTGTTCCGTAGCGGATCGCTGCTGTCGCCAATGGAGATAGGTCGATATGCCCGGCCATATATACCACTAGAAAACAGACTGTGTCAACTCTGTGACTTGAATGTGTTAGATGGTGATAGACAGACACTTTATGATGACATATCCTCTTTATGACGTCATGTGATTTGAACTTTTTGAAAAGGCAAAAAATGTTATTGCTGACTTTGACACTCTTGATGATAATAATAAATTTATTAGAATAATGTCATGTGATGAAATCCAGCTTTCTTCATCATTATTTTGTAATTGAGTTACTTCGTGATTGAGACATTATTAACCTTTGATATAGTTATTCATGTCAATGGTAAATAGATATATATTTTTATCTATTTATTTACTTTTTTTTTGTTTTTAAATTTTGTTAACTAACTTTTAGTGCAGCTTATTATATATTTCAGTAAAGATATTAGTGATCAGTTTTAATTGATTTTTAGTAATTGGAAATTGATCTTTTACACACTTCTTATGTTTTGAAGGGTATAATTTGAGATTATGATAAGTAGATATATTTCTTAATATTTCTGAAACATTTTAAACCAGTCTGATAATGTTTTAGCGATGTTGTGATGTCCGAAATTATTTTTATAATTTAACTGTTTTTAGTTTTGTTTGTAAATAAATGTCACATAAGTGATCTTTAACAAATGCGATGTTTTATTGTAAATATTTCTTTGTATGATCAAATATGTGACAACATAAGGATTAATTATTTGTAGATTGTTTCTCAATGATTATTATGTTCCCTTGATAACTCTTACATAAACATTGTATTAAAATCAATTTAATAAGCCATTTAGAACATAATTTATGCTATAGTTCTGCTAAGAGTGAGATTGGGGGGGGGGGGGTAGAGAAATTTGCGAAAGAGGGAGATTTGTCACTGTGTCTCCTACATGGG
The DNA here is from genome assembly GCA_037379345.1 of Perna viridis. NCBI lineage: Eukaryota > Metazoa > Mollusca > Bivalvia > Mytilida > Mytilidae > Perna > Perna viridis. The sequence goes on from CM074513.1 coordinate 59,483,985, forward strand.
AGGGAGACTTTCTCAAAGACAGACCCAAAAAGAGGGAGAGTTAACAGGTATGTTATGGTCAAACAGTACATGCATATTCTACTTTGGAGTAAACAATCTTTTGCATAACAGGCTGGCTAATCTACATTTGTACCTGTTTAGTAGTAGGCCATGAGATTTAGATAGCCTCTACATACATGTACTTTGTAATTTCAACCACTTGGTTATTCTTTACATGTAAGCAGCATGTATTTAATACTGCTATTATATACATATTAAGACTTTGTTGTTGTGCAACATTTTTTATTTATATGTTTAATGCGTACAAAAGTATATGAGCAACACAGATATTTTTATAATATTTCTCTGGAACTTCAAGTTGCATATATAAACATCCAAATAAAATCTCACAACAACAAAGTCTTATGTTACTGGACTGGATACTGACATGTCACCTATGAACATACAACAAATTTTACTGGGTGAATCATGCTCTCCAGTTTAACTTGGTTCATCACCCTCAATAGGACCAATACCCAAGTAATACAGATCTGAGATGTATGTGTAAACGTATGAAAACTGCGTCTTATTTACATATGCATGTAGCCACAGTCACATAGTGTAACAGTTACACAAATGGAAATGCTTGAGTAGGAAAGGTACAAATGTATAAGTATACAGAATGTAACAGAGGAGAATATCAGTACAAAAGTTCATAGCAGTGGTGGATCCAGGGAGGATGCTGAGGGTTGGCATCCTTCTTTTATATTGGAATATTTTGTCATTTTCATGTGTACCATTGACAAAATATGATAAATAATGTCCTAGTACCCCCTTTTCTAATGAACCCTGACTGGCACTCCTCCTTTTCAAAGTGTCAGGATCCACCCTTGCAAAGGATGCCAGTCAGTTCCATCCCACAGATGTAGCAATAGTATATGCAGAAAAAAGGACAGATATGATGAAATGTAACAAATTTTACCAGTATATTACCTAAATACAAAATAGTCTTTTAATAGCCTAGTAATTTGGAAAACTTTTAAAGTCTTTGGTAGGGAGGTCAGTCAAAATATGAAGTATATAGAAAATGTACAAGTTTATATTAGTTTGAAAGAGCCCAAGAAATGTAACTTACTGGTGCAAAAATTTTTAAAATCGGTCAAGGGGTTCAAAAGTTATTACAATTTAAAGTTCAAAATTTTGGTCATTTTTCTTGCGAAGGCAAAAATGTCACATTTTGGGCACTTCTGTGGCCCACATAAGTCAAACAGGTAAAGAAATTCATACATTGTGTCTTAATCATTTAAATAAAGCCATTTCATACTTTGATTTAAGCCATTCAGGAAACTTGTATCTTAGATACAAAGAAAATTACACTTTTTTAAAATTGGCAAAAAAACACTTTGGACTTAGTTTTTTTTTTGCTATGTGTCAACAGCATCGTGAATTAAAATGCCATTTTTGGATATTCATATTTGGAAATTGGAAGGTAGTAGAAATCTGATACTTTGCTGTTCTTTCAAGAGTAATCCATTAAACAGAAATAAATAAACAAATATTATGTCAAAACCTCTGATTTGTTTTTCATTGGAATCAGAAACACTGCGACAGACCCCCTTTTTTTTAAATGTGTTTTTTCAACAAAAAAATACATTTTTGCTTACTAAGAATTCAAAAAAAATAATTAATTTTTTCTGTCACTTGTTTTGTGTGGCAATAAAGTTGCTTGACTTGAAAAATCATGTTTTTTAGCTCAAAAAAATTTTTTGAGGTCGAAAATTTACATTTTAGGGTAAATTTTAGAGCTATTTTCAGTGGAAAAAATGGCGAAAGGTCAGACAAAAAAAGACATTTTGAATTTAAAAGCAGTTTTTAGCACATGACAGTTATTGTTATTGTGATTAAATATGTAAAAACACATTTTTATCAAGAAATAATTGAATTATATTTAAAAACCAACAAGCAAATGTTGAAAAATGGGGGTAAATCGAACATTTTTGAAAATTTCAGATTTAAAAAAAAACCCGCATATTTATGCTTATATTGATCAAAATATCAACCTACCATATACTTATGTGGTACCATTTTAAAGCTTAGAATCTAAGCTATCACATGAAGATACTTTCATCTTATTTTGCTATAAAATGTTTAATGTGGATGAAAATTTGTTAGGCCTATACCTTAAATGAAGCCAGACGATAATCAAAATAAACATACATTTTTGCCGCAAAAAGTGGCAAAATAATATTATATCAAGGTCTGGTCAATTCTAAGATTCCTAATGTAGTCTTGTAATGTTTTCTTGTTTAAATAGGGTCTTTTAACATAATAATAATCTCATTATTATGTTAAAATTGAATAAAATTTCAAAAACAAATGCTGTTTTCCCAAGAAATTGAGAAAATTTTTATGAATACATTGACTTGAACCAATGCGCATCCTTTCACTATGGAACTTTGAAGCCCTAGCTGTTTCCTCATGTGTACTATTATGTACATTAAATGATAATAAACAAAATATCATCATTTGATTAAGTTTAATGAACTTTTCGAAGTTTCCATTTCAGGCCAGAAGGGTTTCTTCACCAGGATCTACTATGTCTGCCAAATCTACAAAAGAGATTATGTACATAAGGACATTACACCTATTAACATCATTTACCTTATCAATTTACTTACAGTTAGTTTACTTTCTATTAAATCATAATCTGGTTTGCTAACAATCTGAAAAAATGTAAAACTTTATTTGATATTGGTTGCTCACAAAGCGGTTGACAAAAGATGTGGCAAGGAGTTAAAAACACCAAACTTCCTTTTCCAGAATAATTATCTTCATTTCAAAACAAGAAGATTGTTTTATACGGTTATATTAATGTTATGTTAAAAAACTTAATATGAATAATTTCGCTGCGTGATCCGTCTGGTTCTTCTATCAAGTGTTGAACTCTCTTACCAATCAGGTTATCGGGTTCAGTTGTGTCTGGAACTACCCTACTTACTGTACCCCACATGGTCCTACCTCAGACTCGGCCCATATTCGTCTCATAGCATAGCCCACTATGCTGCTCAGGCCATCTGAAATAAACAAGTAGTGGAATTCAATGAATATGTACTGTGAGGCAGTTTTAAAGCAGAGTCTAAACACAAAACTAATCGACAGTTCTTGTAAGTAATATATGATTCAAATGTAAATGCTTATTTGTTACCATAATTAAAAGACTCAAAAGTTTTATTATTAAAATAAATAAAGCTACTAAACTAAATCAAAGTATAAAAACTAACTTACCATGAATTCAAAACATCTCCAGAACTCAACAAAATGAAACTAAAATGATGAAAAACAAACAGAAAATAAAACTAAATCATAATAAAATTTACATCAGTGTTTACTTTTTATATGACAAAATAAAATAAATATTTAGGCAGCCTGTTTACTAATACTTTCTTCTGAAATAAATCAATAATTAGAAGAAAAAACATAGTACAAGTATGTTTCATATACATACAACAAAAGATTGGTATTATGAGTCAATCAATGTGATCCTAAAAAGGCCAAAAAATATTAAACCATAAATTAATTAAAATTAAATGATAAATAATGTATATTACTAGGATTTTAAACCTTTTCCAAGCAATTGTACATGTATATGAATATTAAATAAGTAGAGCATCTACAATCCTCTAAAAAATGAATATGTAAGTTAGCTGTTAAAAATTGTACATGAATATATAAAGTAAACTTAAGAAGATGCAGGTCATATGTAAAATATGCAATTGCCACATATATAAATCTCATCAAATAACTTCTATTTATCAAGTAAAGTACAAGCAGGGCTACATGATAATTGTTCTAATAAAAATCATAATTAATATATATTAACTGATAAAATGAAAACCAGAAAAAAAAGTTGTGTATCATTTGAAGAAGCAATTTAAGGTTGATTTTTTTTCTACATATGATAATTTTGAATAAATAAAACAGTTAAAATAAATATAAAGAAGGTTTATGCTTAAACATGTGAGTTTCATATAAATTGGGCACTACATATAAATTAAAATTGAATTGTCAAGGAAATTAAATGCAATATGTGCAAATTCTCCCAACCAATAGAAAAAAATCAAGGTAAAATACAGAGACTTCCGATAATATAGGAAAGTCGATAAAGTCCGAAAGATTTTGAATGGATTGCAATCAAACGTTGGGAGAATTTACCTCATTACATATTCATCGTTTAATAAAAATGTTATGGAAACATATTCCAACTAATGCTAAATGAGAGTAATCTTTTTAAATCAGCTCATGCAGAATCAAACGAAAATCAGACCTTCCAAGAAGGTGAATATAGTTTTTAAGCTTGCAGATGATAAAAGGTCATTCTAGAATTTGACCTTACGGAAACAGGGCGATTAGGCTTATATTAGACATAATTTAGGTACTTACCGTAAGTGATTGGCCTCCATGGCCTAGGTCCATCGTTGTCTGCACCACCAGTCAAAAATCCGTCCAGAAAACAGTCGGTAAAAGGCATTTATCCACGAGTGTTCGAAAATCTTAACAGAAGCTATGGCGGATCAGTAACATCCGGTTAGCAAGAACGATAACCGGTCCCGCTTTAATTTTTGTGAAAACCACGCCCTGACCACCCTAATATCCAATCGATTCCGCAAGCTATTATTGTTTTTCTTCTGAAACCAGGGTTACGGATGGACGCAGAAAGGATTAAATTTTCGGAATCCGACTGTCAGTGCATTCCGGGTACGCAAAAACTATTTTTTTTCAACATGTTTTTCCTTAAAATGACGTAAAAAATATGTTTTGTAACCAAAAAATTAGCCTGACAACCGGATTATCAAAATTGAAGATATTTCCAAAAATTTAAGCCATAAATGAAGAAAATCGGTCCAGTAATAGCTTGCGGAATGAATTTTGAAATAGGTATGATCTTTGACACATAGTTTTTCAGGCGGCCATTTTTCTCAAAGTATCGTCACTTCAAACGTTTGTACCAAATGACCATCAACTCCAATAACAATGAAAGTTGTATATTTAGAAAGAGAAATGTCTCATCTTCAATTACATATATTTTTATTGTCATGCAATGGATTTTTAACCATTTTCTAACGTGTTAAAGTTGACTCAAAATAGAGAATTTTGCTCTCGCAAGAATATCGATAAACGCACTACCGACCTCCCTATCTTTGGTGCAAACACACTTTGAAGTAAGCATTTAAAATCCCCTACAACAAAATTGATAAAATCCACGGTAACAGAACGATGTCAATTCCTCAAAATCAAACCCAAAAGTAATATAACGACACATTTAGACACATTATGACCAAGTACATATACAACTTAACGATGCCATGGAGGTGATGTTAATGCGAATTTCCATATAAAATTTTACATCTTGTACACAGCGTTTACATACGAATCAATTAACACTCTAAGAATTAATACCTAACTAGAAAATGCTACTTCATCTCAAATAAATCGGCATCTATAGGAGTTTTGGATTTTTTGTGTATGACAAATCCTGTCAGAATTTAATCCGGAAGTTTTCAATGTATGTAGTGACTGTACGCAGGCGCAATAGCATAACTATTCACCGCCATAAATCAAATTGCAGCTACTTGTATCCTCCGTAAATAACCGAACTCCAAAGCAGCAATCGAAACTCTTTTACCTTTCGCGTTACACAACATAAAAAAAACCAACTTTATAGTGTAGCGGAAAGGTATGGTCTAAAATGTGTAACCCGTACCCGTATCCGTATCAACATTTCCCCCGTACACAAATATTATTTTGCCAATTTCTTCATTATTACATGATATTGGTACACAATTACTAAATGACATGCTGGTTAGGCAAAAATTAATAATTTTTTAAAATGTTCGTCGAAAAAAAGATACGTGTAATGGAAGTGACTTCAATCTGATAATCTGTTTACAATATTCAATATTTTATTTGTTCCACCACCCAAAAGCAATGTCCTCGTTTACTCCATCAAGACACGGACTTCACAATTGTTTCTGACTATACAACGATCCTATACCTAATGTGAAATCTGCAATGGATGTCGAAGTTATACTCGACTCTGGGTTCAGATCAATGGACCAAACAACAAAAGCATGTTCAACCGCTATATCTGTTATGAATTCTGGATGCCACCCATCTGTGTTAAATTCGTTGACATGTTCTTCTATCATACGTCATATGTGTTGCAGTAAATCCCTTTACGGATGTGAACTTTGGCATACTGTCTCAAACCGAACTATTAATGTTAGAAAGAGCTCGCCGTTTCATATGTAAAATTCTACAAGGTCTCATACCACGTACTCGTTCTGACAAATGCACTATTCTTTTAGGATGGACTAACTTGGAAAGTATCATGGACAAATGCAAACTTTTATTCTTTTGCTGATTTTGTAGGCTTCAACCAAGTGCTTTACCGAAGCGAATTATGATTACTAGACTTATGGAATACAAATATATTTGTGTGTCTGAACAACTTGGATTCATCCCTGACATCTACCGAATCGCCCTGAAATACGGGTTAGCAAACTATATAGTAGACTTTGCAAACTCTGGCACTTTCTGGTCCAAAAGACAATGGTCAAGTATTGTTAATATCCATATCAACAACACTGAACAAACGATGTGGTATGCAAGGGTTTCGTCGGATCCGGAGTTTGGTATGTTCATCAAAATACACCCTACGATTAAACCACAAAGAGCATGGACAGTTCTCAAGCAGATTCCTGAACTTTGTGAAAATGTGAAATATGTAATAGACCTTTGTTGTATGGTGTGGCTAGAACCATATCAATTGCTCTGCGATAAGTGTGGAACATTTTTTCACGACCTGATTGAACATTTACTGGTGGCATGTGATTACGTCATCAACGATAGAGACGATTTATGGAGGGATATCATCAATATCAGCCCTATCCAGTTTAGTGTATTCTTAGATAATCAGGCGCGTAGCTGCCGTTAGGCAAAAAAGGCCTTTGCTTGCACTTAATTTTGCCATTTTTTTTTTGGAGGAGATTGCATTTTGTTTTCTGTTAATGAGTTAAAGTTTTCATTATTACTTTTAAGCTTAGTAATTAGTTCTTTTCTATTTGAATTGTAGGCTGGGCAATGAATGAAGAAGTAAAATTCATCTTCTATTTGCCCAGTGGTACATTTTGTGCAAATTCTGTTATTTTGAGGGATATTTTTTTATAGCGACCTTTCTCTATTGCTAGGGAGTGGGCACTTGTTCTATATTTACAAATTGTTGACCTATCAGACTTGTATCTACAGACACCAACATAGGAAGGCCTTTGTTTTTTTTATTTGGTTTTGTCTATAGTTAGTTTTATAGAAAGATAATTTATTGCTTTCACCTACACTACTATTTCGGTTTTGTAAGTATGATCATGGGGTCTTTGTTTGACATTAGATAAGATGTTTTTGATATTGCTATTATTATCAATTAAGTAGCCAAAACCACGTTTCTTTATCCATAACTTAATTGTTGTTATCCATTTATTTGAATCAGGGATACTTGTATATATTTTGTTTACCAATGTATTCGCTGACTTTGAGATATGTTCCCAAAATTTTATTGCTAGTAGTTTTACTTTCTCTTGTGAAGGGTGTCTATTAAGCTCAGTTAAGCATGCAACATTTGTTGTTTTATTATGTATTCCTAAATTTTTTTTAATAAATTTGATATGTAAGCGTTCAAATGGGTCAGTATCATTAAGATTGCAATATGCACCCCTCACTTACATCTAAAAGTGGTTTTGCTATTATCACGTGATTATCATATGATTTCGTTCTGGATATAAACAGGAGTGAACTGAGCTAGGTGTTTCCCATTTAACTGTTGAGTCTCTCTGTATTTTACATATACTAATGTGTTTGAAAACGAGATTGAGTTAATTTTATATGAGTAAAAATTGTCGCTATGATTGGTCAATTCAGTCGGTATTTAGTATTAAGCGAGTTCATCGGCGTGGTTTATCGACACTCTTCACGTTGACCTACTCCCAAACAGAGTGGGGAAACACTCTTGGACCCATGTGAGGTCTGGGAGTAGGCCAGAGCGTCAGCGCAGCAGCCCAGCCCCTAGTAGGACATACCCTGACCGAGTTCTTCGGTCAGGTATCTCGAAGGCTGCGCTCCGCCACCAACACCAGTTGGTTCTACTAACCCTCTAACATCGACCGTGAGAGACCTGTATTGGTATTCAAGGTCGTTAAAAACCCCCAATCATCATCGTGGTCTATCGACCGTCCGTGCGAGACTCGTAAGAGTAGTCAAGGACGTTAAAAAACCCCTTAGTAGTAGTGGTTTATCGCTTCTTCTATAGATAGCCATTCAGGTGTGTAGCATGCCGTCTCTACGCTGTAAGACTTACAGTCTGTACGTTCTTTGCTTCTAACTTATCTACGGTTATGCCGTTTTCTCATAGGAATGTAACACTCCGAGAGAATACTTTGGTTTAGATTTATTCGGACCTTTCGGCTTCTTTATACACTAAATGATCATGAAATTATTAGTATTTCTGGTTTTCTGTCGAGCTACAAATATGGCACGGTAACAAACGTTTAGGGTGTTAGTCAGTCACTTCCAGTTGCATTGTCATACTGGTTAATTTTGAAGTTATTAATCGTTATGCATTTATAAGCGATATGCACCATTGTTTTACATCAAAGGCTTTGTACTTGGTCAAATAAACTATGTGTTTCTAAAAAGAGTTTTCATTTGTACAATGTTATAGTTATAGAGCCCAGATCACGAACGTACCACATAACAGGGTGTCCTGTATGAGGTTACTAAGTCAGAATATAGGTAGTTGATATTAACACAAATCTGGAAAAGCAAACAACACAGCTGTATAATACCGAGAGGATTCGTTGATCAGAACGCTAGCACAAATAAACACCGTACACTACATTTTGCACATTTCAAAGTGTTAACTGGCCATTTTCACTGTGAAACTTGCACATACAGACGACCCCCGTTACATATGTAACCCGAAATTCCCGTACCCCAAAAATCAAAGACCCCATGTGGTTCCGGGTGTTAAAAGAATAGGCCGCAGTAGCGCTAAGCTTGTCGTAAAAGGCGACTAAATAGTGCTCAGAACCCTGACCGGGGGCTAGTGCGCTCTGCCCACAGAGCTAGTAGGTTGTGTGCCCCAGATGGTGGAATGGGGTACCCCTGGTATGTTACATGCTGGGGTCGCCAGGCCAGGCCATAATACGGAAAACCTGATCGCAAACCATAGTGGTGCAACGTGTTTGGAAAGATGCCACGACCTCGCACGCTAAAGAACCCTTCCGTGGTATTCTCTAGGAGTAGGAACCATTGGGCTCCGCCACAGGAGGCTAAATTGCTCAACCCTACCCACCTCTCCCTATTTCCAGAGGCAATCAAAATTCGTCAACCTCATTATCCTCGTGTCCCATCCCATTTCATCATCATTTTATATTCATTTTATCATCCATTTCATGTTCATCGCCTGGATATAGCTGAAATATTGCTGCGCGGGCGTTAAATCCCAACAATCAATAAATCAATCAATAATCAAAGTCCGCTATTTTTGTTATCTGTACTAATTTAATGCATATTTGACATTAGAACATCTTAATACTATCAAAATTTTCATTGACGATGAATTGAAATCGCATCAGATTCTGTTTATTATGAGACTTCGTATTTCATTCTGGATAAGATCATATCCATTCTTTACTGGTACGGGGATTGACGCTAGATACAGTGCGGAATTCAAACTCAATCACTTCTTTTTAAACCAATATAAAATATTCAAAAGTTTATCCAAAGTCTTCAAGGTGAAGTTTTAATTTCTTAATGATTTTAGAAAAAAGGTAAAATTCGGACAGGAAAGTGAGAAATAGTCAATAAGTAGTTATAAGCTAAAGAAGTAACATTTTTTACTTAAAAGTGGTTAGAATAGCACATATCACAAAAGGATACAAGAATATCTTCCGTGACGTCGCATTTGAAATGATGAAAATTCAGAAAATTTGGTTGCTAAGGACTTATTTGCACTAAACAATTAAATTTCTTAACACAAACTATATCTTCGTATTCAGTACACCTTAACCTACACAAGAAATTGTGGTTTCTATGGTGAAAATCCTATTTTTCAGATGTAGGGTTCCTGAAAATTTGCCATAAAAAGTACAATACAGTTAGGTCATTTCTGAAAATTTGGTCTCATTTTGTTGAAATAAAGCTGTTTGAGGCAGTCCGCACAGAAATTTCTAGGGTTTTGTAATAGAAAAAGTGCATATTTTTTAAATCCTTGGTGTCTGGAGGTTCAAGTCATTTATAAGTAATTTAGTGATTATTCTTATAAAATCCAGTAGCCATGGTAACATACTGAAAAAATATTACTGAGTTTTAGTACAAATCAGGGGTGCCTTTCCAAAACTAACAGCCAAATACTATGTTTTACAAAATATCAGGCACTTAGACACTACCACAGGATGACAGCATGTATGGAGTAGGTGGAAAAAAAGGTAAAAATAGTAAGACCCTTTTCGATTCATTCTCTCACAATTTTAGTCCCAAAAGTTCGTGCGAAATAATGTATTTTGAAAATCAGCCATCTGATGCCGAGGAGAGAACATAATACGACAGGGGACTGAAACGTTCCGGATATCATTCTTCATTTAAACTACACCCGTTTACCATAACATATATTACATCTGTCTATGTATAAATGCTTATCTACATTTAAACAAGATATCCACAAAATTTTACATTTAATTTTCTGCAAAATTTGACGGGGGTAACTTGGTGTGCGAAACAGTGCGCCTTAATGTAACTATAGTGCACCCTTATTGCATTTTTTTTCTTTTGCCGTACTTCACCAAAGTAACCTCCAGTTGAACTCGGGTTGCCAGTGAGTGAAGCAAACATGTAAAATCAACAAAGAACCAAAAATATCTTGATACATGATGGCAAGTTCATCCGATTTGTTCTGCGTAGGAAAACGTGTCCGAATATTTGAGAAGAAAAAATTCTTCAAGCCGGTGGCAGTGGTATTCTGGAATGGTAAATGTAGTGCCGGCATGGAAGCGACCAATGCTCCGGAGGTTGGTAAATAACCTGGTAATTTTCTGAAGTAGAAAATTAATTTCTGAAGTTCCTGCCTTCCAAAAAATTTTAGCAATGTATGTAAGTTTCGTTGCTACGATTCTAGCAGCATCATGTTAAATATTCCCAATTTTATCTTCAAGAAACTTATTATTGCAGTCCCGAATAACACCCGTAGTATTCTTATCAATTTAAATCGAAGATCAGAACTGATATAACAGTCGCCAGAGCCTTTAGATCCGTAAAGCCTGTTAGCATCTGAAATTATCTTACACTACCACAGGAAAATAGTCCTAGTGGAATACCCCATTAAGGTTCAAATTCAGATAGTTAGGTCCACTTTATAGGTATATTTAATTCTATGCTATTTACGCTAATAATCAAAGCCAATAAACAATTTAACTTTTACTGCGAACTTAATTTTGTTTGTATGAACAACGATCCAGTTAAAAAAAACCTCTAACTTTACCGATACTTGTTTATATATATGCATTTACCCGAATAAACCAATCGTTCATTACATTATATTAAATATGTCTTTATATTTAAGTTGTCTACAAATGCAATATTCTTAGACGCATAATAAACCATTTGATGTTTAGCTAGAAAACCCTTCGAGATTGTAAATCGTCATCGTTCGATCATAGAAATGAAAAAAAGAGAAATGCTGAGTGCCAAATGTAAGAGCTGTATCCAGATATTTCATGCCGGGCCTAGCTGATCCATATATTTACAAAAAGGGGCAGTGGTTCCCACCAAGAAACTTATATGAAGAAAGAGGTTCCAAGCTAATATTTTGCCGCTCATTTTTGCTAAACTTTTAACAGAAGGGTAACACAACCCCCGAAACCATCCTGATCTATCACCCACTGTATCGTATACCTTGATAACAGTGACCGCCTCGTGAAATCGGAAGCCCGGAAATTACAAAAAAAAAATGAAACTTTGCTTATAGACGATGGCACAGAAATTTCGATAATGGATTTCTCAGGAATGGTGTCAGCATATTGCTTTTTGCAAGGACTTATCTATAGCAAACTTACATATATTTATCTCCTGGCTTTTTGTAATAATAATTATATTTGGCCATATGTTATAATGATAGAACTGTAGGTGCTTCATGACCTTAAAAGTGCATGGCGAGTGTTTCCTGTACAAGACATAATTGTTGAAATTTCATTCTAAGACTTCGACGTTTAAGTTATTGTACGCGTCTCTGGAATTGGGTCCCAGAAACTAATCGCTTTTACACGACACACAGGTGTCTCTGCGATAACTTGTAGGATTTGAGTTATATAGCTTATCAACTGAGAAATGTAGCTAGTTAAGAGGGACGTGTATCTAAGGACATACTTTATTTCAATGATTGTGGCTTAAGTTCGAATAATTCGACGGTTTCGACCTGGAGATCTTTACATTGAATTTTGACTTGAAAATGTGGAAAGTGGGAAAGGCCAACTAGTAGTTTGTAGTTCAATTATACAGTATGTTGGATGAGTAATCAAGGGAACCAAGGTTATAGCGGTAATCAAAAGAATGTAGTCCAGGGACAAAGACCAGACATGGAAAACAGACATACACAACAAAGAACATAAAATAACTAAAATCATACATACAAAGTAACAAAAGTAAATGAGCAACTCGGACTCCACTAAAAACTGGGAGCATGGACCAGGTGCACCGGTAGGGTAAGCGTCCTCTGCTTTTCTAGAAACACCCGCCGAGTTGCTCATAAAAAGTCGTGTTTCGTGTCACTAGTAATTCAAATCCAGGTATTCCATGTAAACCAACATCGAACCTGAATATTTCGCAAACTGACGCACTGTATGCTACGATGTATCGCGAACTTTGTTGTGTGTTTATTAAGAATCCTTCGTAATCAGAATGGTGAATTCAAAAAAATATTCATAGAGTTCATTATCTAACGTTCGAATATTAGCCTAAATATGATAAAAACTGCCAATACAAGACAAAAAAAAAGTGCGCCAATACGGGCTATAGCCGTAAAATACGTCTTTTACCCACCCAAAACGGGATTTAGTCATCCAATACGGCTTTCACCAGTCCAATTGGCATGTTAAAGATCAATATTGGCCTAGGCCAATATGAGGTATTGGACTAGTTAGTCAATAAAGGTATAACTGAATTAGTCGTATAGGCCGTCGTCTACGCCTCAGTCCATTATGGCTAGCCTCGGACCAATAACTAAGCAAATATGAAAAACCTTACATGCACAATAATACTGTAATATCCACCATTTACAACAATAAGCTTATGTTTAGATAAATACATTTGAATTCGATCCCCGTACTTTCCTTTTATCGCTGCTTTTATCCCATATTTCTGCAATTTGACGATTAGTTGAGGCGTAAAAATTCAAAACATCGATATAAATTGATTCAGTACATGGGAACTTTGATATTAAAGCGACGATCACTCGGAGTATACAGAGACCTATAATTAAAGAGATAAGAAACTTGTTAATTAGCCAAATTATCGATAAAATGATCACATGCGACGTAGAACAAGATTCCCTGACCTTTCCAATTATTTATTTCCCCCACGGGGGTGGGGGGTAACTTGACAAGTAAAAGGGTACGGATGTGCGGCCCGAAAATTTCTACCCACCCCATTCATATATTCTGACAATAAAAAACAGACACCCATTCATATATATGTAATGCATTTATGTAACCCATTCATATATATATGCATTGCATTTATCAGTATGTACATATCACAGAAGGATGCTGATCAGAACAAATGACATTGTATATAAAGACACCATTATCATATCAGCGCTGATTGGATCCCTTCCTGCTTATCAGTCAAGTGTTAATCTTTATATACTGTGATAATTTAAAGGATGATTTAAATGATGTCAAATCAATAACCACGTGTAAATATATAGCCTATTTGTCACATATGCTGCAACTGAAATACCTACCCTTTTCATATCTTTTCATATATTACCAATCATAAAAAGTAGACCGATGTGGGCCGCACAACTGTACCTACCCATTGAACTTAAGTTACCGTCCCCCCTGTGATTTCCAACTTTGATGAAATTATCTTAGATAATTGTAGCAGACGCCCAGAAGACGTAAAAATGGGAAACCGATGATTAATTCAATTATCTTTAAAAACAAAAAAAGTTGTGACAGGTTAATGTGAAAATAATGAATTTAATTTTGAATTATTTTCATTTTCGTAAAAATCCGGTGGTAGGTAACTTGTTTTCAATACTTCTTTTTTGCTTATTTTGGAAGCATGAAAAATGGGATATGAACATGACGCTAAGATATCGTTAAATGGGAAAGTGAAGGCTTTATTTCAATACCCGCACTACTTTTTTAGTTATAATCATTTAAAGTCAAGATGTCATCGTCGATTAAGTAAGCACGAGATCTCGTTTCACGCCGCGTGTTAATGCGAGATTTCAGTTAGTTGCAAATCTCTTTAATTACAGGTCTATGGAATATACAAAGGAGAACAACTACTTTTTTTAGACTACATTCCCACCTGCTTTGAGGATTGTTCATGATAATAGTGTATACTTGCGCATTGCAAAATATTTTTTCTGATCTCATAATTATTCAACCAATTCCTGTGCAAAATATTACCGGTGCAATCAGAAATTCTGATTTTTTTTTGTAACGAAGACCAAGGGCCTGCGCATGTGATCATATATCATCAAGGTCAGGTCAAGGGGTATTTACTAACATATTCAAATCAGCTCAAATTACATTTATGGTATAATATTCCTTTTGTAAGGTCGCCATTGTGGGTTACTCTACACCCTTAAAATCCTTGTATAAATTAAAAACTAGATTCATATTTTAACATTGATCCTCAGCCAACAATAAAATAAACAGAACTGATTAATGATTTGTTGTGTAGGATGCACTGCTCCTCGAAGTCAGATGACAAAAATATACGCATGATCGAGGATTTCACCTTTGCCCCGGAAACAAAAAACAATAATGGCGACCGATGACCCTTGTCATTCATCCATTCCTTCAGTAGGTTAATATTTACAATCGTTATAATTTTTATCGAAACGTAATAGAATAATGTCCAGGCTACGTGTATAAAAAGAAAACATGTCCATCAGTTGTTTTGAATTTATTGGAGGTTTAATATTTTGACCACCGGATTGGAGTTATCCCAATACTCCAAAATTCTCTCTAATAATATGATTTTAGGCCATGTCTATGATTGACGAAACTCATTCTTTAATTACGATGCACCGCCATGTTGCTCAGGAGCGGATACAGACACTTTGAAAAGGAGGGGTGCCAGCTGGTTTCTCAGAACAGGAGGATCCTAGGAGCCTGGATCGCTCACAAGGTTAAAATTTTGCCTTTCAAGGACAGTAACTCTAACAAGGAGTTGTCCGACAATTTTGACTCAAGGAGACTTTGGTAGACTTATCATAAGGGTCATTTCATCAATTAAAGTTTCTTTCAATTAATTATAGTTTTCAAGCTATTGACTGAAAACTGATAAAAAGCATCATTTTTCACCATTCAAGGGCAATAACTATAACAAGAGGTCGTCTTACAACTTTGTTCCTGCTCAGTCTTTTGTAGGCCTTATAATAAGGATCATTTTGGTAAATTAATGGTTTAGGAGATATATGAAGAAAAATTCTGATTGATCCCTTTGTTCAATTTTTAGTAATAGCGGCTTTTTTCGATGGATTGATAATCACCGCATCAAATCTATGAAATACCCCAAGGAATATTCCTACCAAGTTTTGTTCTAATTAGTCAGATTGTTTCAGAGGAGAAGATTTTTTGAAAGAAATAACATTAAAAATAGGGATAAAATGACGAAAAAGGGCAATAACTCCAACATTGCTTAACAGATCACAACGAAAATTAGGCTTCAGATAGATCTCATCATGCTAAACATATTTACTCCATCAGAATTCGGCTAAACCGTAAGATTATGGAGATATATACGAAAAACTTCTGTCTGACCCCTATATTCTATTTTTTAGTAACAGCGGCCATGTTTTTCGACGGATAAAAAAATCCCTAAATTAGTTCTACTCAGAGGAACATTCATACCAAGTTTCATTCTAATTTGTGAAGTAGTATCAGAGGAGAAGAGTTTTGAAAAATGTTAACGACGACGGACGCCAAGTGATGGCAATAGCTCACATGGGCTTCGGCCAGGTGAGCTAAAAAAGGGGGGGTGCTAGAACATTATTTGCCATTTTTTTGTTTATTTTACACATGAAAAAGGGGTGCCAACCCCCCTGCACCACCCTCTGGATCCACCACTGGCTAACTTACTAACAGTGGTTAGAAATGATGAATTTTCGATTTTTTTTTTTTTTGAAACAAATTAAATTTTAAAAAAATGCTGGACCATATATGCATGTGGCTAGATCACCCTCAACTGCAGGCAGTATGTGTATATTTTTTAATGATATTTTCATTCAATGGACACAGAAACTGGCTAAAAAATCGGATTTTTAATCAAATTAGATAATGGTTCTTGAGGAAAAAAAAGGGGGTGGTTGAAACCATCCATGCCACAAGTGCTCGTGGTGAGGCGCGGAATCAGTCTTAAGATTTTTGCTAGGAACCCAAAAATATTTGATTTATTTTCAGGAGCTCTTCAAATATTTTTGGACCTCACCATACCTGCATGATTTCAGCATTTCGATCCATACTAATTTCTGTACAATAATAATAATATATGTATTTAAAGATAAAAGGCATAAAATTTGACAGACAATTATTGATTTAATACTGATTAAAATAAGCATTATACATACTAATGATTAAGACAGACACAGATAATAATGATATATCAAAGCACCAAAGGAGCTGAAACTCGGAAGTCGCTTGGCGTGCAACCTGCAAGATAGGTTCCCGATGTTTATTTTTTAAGCAATGTGCCAGAGTGACATGGACCAAGGTTTCAGAATGTTTTGGTGTTAAACTCATATTTCCCTGGCAACCTGCAGCAAAACAAAACAAAGATGTACACAAATATCGTGAAAATAAGATTATTGCATTTGTTTACGTTCTTGAGACCTTAAACTTGAAAAAAGGGAGCCGATGATGTTGAATGGGGCGCTTCTTGATAAAATGATTATGATTATAATACCGTCCACGGAGCATGGTTAAAATCCAACACAACCCAAAGAGAGATAACTCAAATTAAATTGTATTGTCTTTTAACTAGACTGGTTCCCGATCGTAATATTCAGTAGTCCCGGGAACCAGGATAGCTCTTAGGTGTAAAACCACTATTAAAAGTCCCATTACTTTTTATGTTGAATTTTAAGGTCCCATTTTTTTAAAGTTTGCTAAATTGAACTTTAACGGGTTTTATCGTAGAGGGGACCCTTTAAAGACGCTCTCATAAAATTTGTAGCATACCTTTAATGGCTTATAAGAAAGAACGGTGAAGTGAAAGTAGACAGGTATTAAAAATACTACTTTCCTTTTGGAAATATGACGAATCAATGGGCTTAAGATCTAGACTCTGACAAATTATTCTCTACATCAGGGTTCAAAACTGTTGTATTCAGTGTGAACCTGTCATGATAAGCTTTCAGATGATACCAAGTTTGCATACACTGACTAAATCACAAAAAAATATACAATGCATCTTAAGAACTACTTTTTTTTACGGACCACTTTCTGGTATGTGCAGGCGACTGGTTGACAGTGGTATTATACCTATTACTTACAAAACTCGAAGTCACTCACGTGACTTCCGAGTAAAAAGTGAATTTGACTAGGTAATGAGCACTATAAAATTGTAAAAATTAAAACAGCTAAAATTATCAAAATATGATGAATTATATATAGACAGTTTCGGACTAGATATTTACTGTAGCTTACTATCTTAGGATGGCCCACCAAGGCTATAAAACTTATTTCCATGGGGTCCTTAAAAATGAAAAGATTACCAGCTCACACCAAGTTCGGCACAATTAACACTCACCAAGCTGAATTGCTTGAAAAAATGTCTAGATGTCGATATTTTGCAAACTTATGCAAATTATATGCAAATTAGTTGCATCTTGGTGCTGATGCTGATTGCAGTTTTATACAAGTTAAAGGTAGGTAGTCACTGGATGGGGTGAGAAGATAGTGGGAGGGTCGGTGGACATGCGCGGAAAAATGGGTCTGTTGCCTGAAAATAGTCATTTTTGGTCATTTTGCACCGGGGGAGGGGTAAGACAGCGTCCAACGTACATTTTTTCCAAAGCTTGTTCCCTCTGATGGTAATTTAAGCCAAAAATTGTTCATTACAGTCCTAAGTGGAAGGTCAGGGGTCCCCAGATTGGCTTCAGCTGGTCCTAAAACCGGAAGTGGTTAACTAAAGTATATGGGATTGACATCGTGAGAGAGAAACCTGGTGAAATGAAGCACTACGGATCCATTCAGCTGTTGTTAGAGGCTGAGATTTGAGTCCTAAAAAATCACAATTTTTGTGGCCTTCTTAACTCATGACCTCTTGTGCAGCTGTGAAGTCCCTATTTTTGCTAAAACTCTGTATAATATAGCCTCATTTTAAAGCACATTCACTCTACATGCATGTGAAATCAAATTGTGGTCTCCAAAGCTAAAAATAAAATTGCCAGAAACCAAAAATCGTTAAATAGCCCATGACCGTATGTATACAGTTCTCGCATGGTAAGGGTTAAATTTCATAGAGTATTATAATTCATCACAACTGAATATGTAGACTAGAAGCCTTTATACTTTAATAAAAATGAAAATCACTATTAAATATAGACTGAATTTTTTCCATAGAAATTTTTTTGACTTGACTTTTAAAATTCTATTTTTTGAACAATTTATAAACTTTCTGGTAGTGAGTTCCAATTCTTAATACCATTGTAGAAAAAGTGAGTTGATTCACACCCTTTGATTATTGGTACTAAAAAAATCTTATTACTAGATCTCGTATTAATAGATGTTTCATTTCTAACAAAATTTGTGTGCAAATAATTTGGACATATATTATTATAAATGTTAAATACATGATTACCGGTAAGTTTTCGCTGTTTGACTCTGTTACAAATACTTAAAAAGCCTAATTTTTCAAATTCAACATATGTTACATAAATGTCACAATCTTATTTCAACTTGAAGTTTCTTTTCCATTTTGTTTTGATATACCTTCATACCAGTATGCACATCCATAGTCAAAATGACACTGGAGCAGAGAAGAGTATAATGTTTTCCTTGTTTGAAGGTTTTAACATTGTTTATTTCTATATAGAAATTTAAACCTTTGATTTACCTTTTTTTACTGTAGAATTAACAATAAAATCTCCAGTCAGAAATTGATCAATTATAATTCCCAAATATTTTACCAGATTTGTGGATTCAATGTTAATACCATTGCAAAAGATAGCCAAAACGCCTGATAATAGTGACCACAGTTTCTGACTTGGTCCAAACTATGCTCTCTGTCTTTCCCAAATGTAGAGAAATTTATTGTCTGTTAACTACTCATCGCAAGACTTATGCAATACCCCAATAACCTCCAGTTAATTTTCCATAATATGATATGATCGACGGTGTCAAAAGCGTTATGTAGGTCTACCAGTACCATGCCTGTAAAAAGACCTTTGGCTGTTTGACTTTTGATGTGATCAATTAAATGAATGAGACATGTATCTGTTGAATAAAAACTTCTGAAACCCGACTGAAATTCAAATGATAAATTATTCAAAATCAGGAATCTCCACAGATCGATAAATAAGAAGATTATTGATACGGAAATTTGAATAATTCCGCGCATCTAATCAGTAGGTTCGTAACGGGATGATTTAAATAAGTAACTTGTTTTAATTGGTTTTTTTTTTCATATCTGGTTTCATTCTTTTTTCAAATTTTATTAGTAAGAGAAAAAAACAGAAACCATGCTAAATATTGTGGTCTTCAAAAATAAACAGTTAAACTAATCTGACAGATCTAAAAATAGAAGATATATATATAACTCTTTATTTGATTGGATAGTAAAAATAAGATGTAACCAAGACTTGTTATATGTTTAAATGCTTACGCTCCGCAAGTATATTACAGTCCAACTAATAACAAACACACACAAATAATTTCCAAAATTTAAAATGGCTTCACCAGTGGTTGATGTATATGTAAAGTTACCGAGTGGCAGAACTTCGGTTTTAAATCTCATGCCAACAGATTTAGTACGGAAAATTAACGAAAAAATAGCGAAGGAAGAGGAAATTCCAGCATTGAGAGTACGAATGAAATATCAGGGGAAAATCTTGAAGAAATCAGACACTATAGGATATTTAGGAATTCGTCCTGAGACTATTCTTAAAGCAGATGTAAGTTCATTTTAAAATATTAAAAGTTCAATCGGTTCAGAAATAAGCGGGATAAAAGACGGGGGCATTCAATATTTTTATTTAGGGTCTTTACATAGAAATTAAAACACTATATTTTAAAGCAGTTTTTGGCATGACATGGGTTGTGTCCTTATCGTATGAATTATGATATAACGGGATTCTCAATCCTGCATGGGAAGAATTGGGATTGATTTTACATACGATGGGGAAATAACTATTCGTAGGTTTAAACTGTTCTGGAGCTGGCATGTCAGTTATCTGCTAGTAGTCCTTAGTTTGTACATTTGTTTAATGTATATTCAGTTTCTTTATTTCCGTTGTAACAATGGACTCTGACCTTTCAGAACTGATTTTTATGTGTGTTTATTTGTCTAGTATGTTTTCCACAGTGGTCAAATTTTAAGGGGGAGGGTTGTGATCACGTCAAAGTGCTTTAACCCTGCCGTATTTTTTATTGTGCCTGTCCCAAGCAGGGAGTGTATATATATATATATATATATTAGAAGTAATATTAAGTCCCAGTCCCGTCAGGAACTTCTGGTCTCTGCATGTCTGTCTTGTTTTGATTTCACCTTTAGTTTATTTTTCATTTGACTTGAGTATATAGGTGCAACTCTGTGTATACCTGTGTATAATGATGTTTTCGGGCCAGCTGCAGCGAGCCTGCCCAGACAGTGGTATGAGGATTTCCTCGTCGTTCATTGAAGACCTATGGGTGGCCATAGGCTGACATTTTCATCCCGGTGGGGTTGTTGTCTCTTTGACATATACACCATACTGGCCTATTCTCGTTATATTTATTAACCAAAGTTGAAACTCGTTAACCATTTGTCGCGCAAATACGTAGTCTTATCTTATATGATGTACTAGATATTACTGCTGAATACAAATGGCATGATGGAATATAAGCACTGAAATTTATATAACACTATAACAATCTATATTTGTCGACCCTATTGCCCTTTTTTCTTATCTCTTTTTCATTTCATTTCATCATCATCATCATTGCATGTTCATTTTATCATAAATTTCATGTTCATCGCCTGAATATAGCTGAAATATTGCTGTTCGGGCGATAAATCCCAACAGTCAATCAATCAATTAATCTATTTCACAGATTATCGTGTACTGTCTAATTCAAAGATCCTGGTTTGTTGTCTCTTTCACAGATTCTAGTGTACTGTCTTTTTATAGATCCCCACTGTACTGTATCATCTATACTTCTTTACATTGATTTGTGTTGTTGTTTACAGTTTGTTATTCCAAAAGACATAAAGGTGTATGCAAAGGTAACAGGCGGAGGTTCAATGCCGGTCAATATACAGACGACGGACACATTAAATCAGCTGAAAACCGCTGTCGAAGAACTAGAAATAGTTTTCCCCAAGAAAATTAATGTAAGTGGTTAGGACAGAAATGAGAATTTAAAAAAATTCAATTTATAATACACACAATATTTTTTAACTGTGGGGAACAATGATATTTATATATGGAAGTTGTACTGATAACAAATATATCGGACTTTGAATAAGGGTAGGGGAATTTGTGGTTACGCATTTGGTATGTTTTTAAAACAAAACAAAAATCGAATGAAAATGAAAATTTCGAGAAACATTTTTAAATCATTGATTCAAGACACCATATGTCATTGTGTAAATGTGTACACACTTATAGCTGGTAAAATTGCAAAATCGAAGAAATCGGCAAAATAGTATTTGGGTACGGACATAGTTGATACGGATACAGGTTGACCCAATTTCCGATTACCTTTGTGAATAACTTAAGGCAACCCACACGCATCTTAAACTAGTTGTAATAATTTGTGAATATCTAGTAATTTTAGTTTTTTTACGATTTGTTACGGTTATTTTACGCCCTCTGTTTACGAACAAATGATGTTTACGATTTCATCATGTCGTATTAGCAGCGGGCTGATAAGAGTTAAATTACGAACGCTTAGTATGAAATGAAGTTATGAATTCACACGCATACATCAAGAGTTAGGAAAGAAATCAATACATGATTAGATGTCATGTTCGATAAGAACTATATATTAATGTTTAACCATTGATTTACAGTGCTTTAAACACTCTGGGCGAAAACTTAACCCATGTGACGAACCATTATTTGAGCTGGGGATTGCAGAAGAGAGTATACTGGAAGTAATACTACGAGGACAAGCAACATCAGGTTATATCATTAAATCAGGAAATACCTTTTTATCGTAAAAAAAACACATATATACAGTAATGTAAATGACTTTGGTAAATTGTTTCTTTCTATTGATGTGATTTTTCCCCGCTTTTTTGTTTTTGAGTTGTGTGGGACTTTTTTGTACAAAAATGGGGGGATATTATGTTTCGAACTATTACTCAATAACCCTAGCAGCACTGTCAATGAAACTTTAGCGAATTTGTTTATTTATATTGATGCAAACCGTCTTTCTTTTTTTTCGTAAATTTCAGATTTAGGGTTATGTGACTTTCTTTCTTAAAAAAGGTTTAACTCCATAGTGGTTGCACCCATTTTGTGGAATTTGAAAAATAGTTTATTACTATTGATGGTAATTCCCACATCAATTGCTATGAATTTCCAGTTTTCCGTTTTCGAGTTTTTGGAGTCGATTGATAAAATAGGAGGATTTCTTATAATTGTACAATAATTTCAAAACGCTTTGAAACGATATATATATATTGTGCTAAATAGAGATGTATCAAGCTTAAGTTTTATGTCCGTATTTGCCCTATCTGTTCAACGTTCTACATCTGCGGGCATATCTAGCTGCGCTTAGCAAAAAATATTTAAATGAATACCAGACCTGTTTCTAAATATAGGTACCGACAATAAGATTTAAATGTTCAAATGCCCAACTTTTGCGTTTGTAGTATGAACTATCACCCTTTGTCCGTCCGTCTGCATGTCTTCCTTTTGTCTGTACAAACGAATTAACTCAAAAACACATTGATAGATTTTAATAATAGCTTCCATTCAGTTTTATTATATTACTATTTCGGATGACTGATATATGAAAAAGTGAATAGCAGTTTATTTTTAATGTTGGTATGTTAAATCTTTTTAAAATACCTTCCGATCCTAGAAATGTTTAAAAACCAACCCTTTACTTTAGATTATTTCTCTTTGGAGTTTTCTGACAAAAAATAAATTACATATGATGCCCAATATTCCTTTAAAATTTTGATAAATTTCTAATTAAATACCTTCATGCATTTGATGCCAAATCTTCCTACAAAGCAGGTTGCGCTAACGAAGTTTAACATCTATATGTTATATTATAGCCTTTATAGTCCTTCATGCACTTCCATATATCACACCAAACCGTCCCAAAATGTTCATCAAAATCTCTTGAGTTTTTACAAGAAATGTGGACAGACGAAAGGTCAAACAGACAGTGATTTCCATATAAGCCACACTTTGTTTCAAGGGATAATTCTCCTTATAGTATATATTATATGTTTTATGTGTACTTCTAACGATTGATGTTTTTTATTTGGTCAATATCGAGGTCGTTACTAGTATCATGGGCGGATCCAGGACTTTACAGCTAAACTTTCGCCGAGGGGAGCGAGGCGAAAAATCTTTTAAGTTAAATTTTTCAAATATTCTTCTAGAGTGGGTTCAATGTAGATATCTTTTGTGGTAAAATTATCGAGAAATTGAAGTTTCAACCAAAAGCGCCTAAATCTACCCCTGACAACCCATGCTTTGCAAATTTTAAGGGGGTGCACGCCCGCCACGCCCCCACCTGAATCCGCCCCTGAGTATTTGAATTGTAGATGTCCATTTTTTTTCAGAAGATAACTCCGTCATAGAAGAAGCAGATGGGGACCTTAAGGATGCGGTCATGTCCAGTTTTCAAACGAATGGCAAAACAGTGGAGGTCGTTTTCTCATTTGACACAACCGGAAGTATGTCACAGTACATTCAAGAAGTAAGATTAGGTGGCTTCTAATACATGTATAAAGTTAGTAGTAAAATATTATAATCGTTAAAAGTAACGATGACCAAATACTAGATGAAGTATTTTTATTTTAAACATGATATGGTTATTTCGACTGTTTTTTTTTTAAGATTCATTGAATGTCTTTGCATCTGACATAACTAATTTCATAAATTATTAATATTTTTATATTTTCAGGTAAGAAAGAAGTTACGAGAGACATGTCAGCGACTAATCAAAGATATCCCGAACATAAGGATTGGACTTATTGCACATGGCGACTATTGCGATTTTGATGGTAATTACGTCATCAAAGTACACGATCTGACGTCAGATGTCGACCAGTTGGTGGACTTTGCCAATGATACCCCATCTACATCAGGAGGAGATTGTCCAGAGGTAAAATACATTATGTATGCGAGCAGAACATTCCAGTCAATTGTTATACATGTACATTTACACATAAACACAAAATATTAGCAGGAGCGAATCCTGGACATTGAGCAATACATGATAAAGTACATCCCTGGACTTGCAAAGTATAGTAGAAAATATATGATAACTCCTTATCTTCCTTTATAATCAATTAGTAATGAAAAATAATTGAAATTACTTCTACAGTGTTATGAATGGGTGCTTCACAAAGCCCAACAATTAGATTGGTCAGAAGATTCGGCCAAAGCATTGATAGTAATCGGTGATAGTGAGCCACACTCACCTTCCTACACGGACCAGAATATCAGTTGGCATACTGAGTTAGACATTATGAAAGGAATGGCGGTGAAAGTGTATGGTGTATACTGTAATAGGCACGAATCAAACGCCAAACATTTTTATCAAGAGTTAGCCGATAGAACTGGGGGATGTCTTCTTAAACTGGTCAACTTCAACCTAATCACAGAAATGTTTATTGGAGGTATTTAGTTTGTATATAGTTAGGCATACATGATGCTATGAGTTCTTTACTACTCTTTCTTATATATCCGTGTATGTTATACATTCATATTTGGCTAATGGAGTTCAATGAAGTTTCATATTATTTTTGTTTTGTAGAAAAGACGTAACAAACATTTATGAGCCCAGTTATTAAAAAGGGCATTCGGAAAGATTTTAAAATTAAATCATTAAGATGACTAGCAGTGAATTAAAAATACAAAAAATGTAACTGGGATAAGGAACAATAACTTAATTCGTAAACTAATTTGAATTTTATCAATTATGAATCAAGTTTGCTGTTCAAGGATAAACTTATCTTCTTTACAGTGTGTTATAAGGAATCTAATCAGGACCAACTAGACAACTTTACAGAGGAGTTAAGGAGTGAAGGAAAGTTAACTGAAGAAACAGAAGTTCTTATGAAGCAGCTAGAGGAAGCCAAACCAAGAACCAAGGAGAATCTTTCTTCAGATGAACCAAACTACTTGGTAAGTATTACAAATGAGAAGGACATTATTTTTGTGCATTTTTTAACGTATAATCAGTCTCTTTATTTCTGTTTTAACAGGGGACTCAGACCTTCTTTGAAATGATGTTTCGGTGTTTAACTGTAATATTTGTTCTATAGTGGCCAGATTTAACAGGGGGGGGGGTTGTGATCACGCCCAAGTATTTAAACTCATTTCTGGCCTCTATGTATTGTTTGGTTTTCACTTTCAGTTTACTTCTATGTTGCTTGAGTATATAGGAACAACTATTTCGATGTACTTGTGTATAATGTTTTTTGGGACCAGCTATACAGCCTGCCTTGTTGTATGAGGGTTTGCTCGTCGTTCATTGAAGTCCCGTGGGTGGCTTGAGCAGACATTTTTCATCCCGGTGGGGTTTTTGTCTCTGATATTTCTCGTTATAAATCATCATATTGTGTTTACAATATAAATATGTTTAAATATATGTATTACATATCATAATGGAAGTATTTAGATTTCTATAGGGGTCAAATACATGTATTGTTCTATAAATAGACATATGCTTGAAAACAGTAGAACTAGTTCTGGTTCATATATTTGATTAACAGGTCATTGGTTGAACATTGATGATATGGACAAATACAGAGAACTGTAAATACTGTGTTATTGATGATGTTTCAAAGTTTGGCTAATTTCTATAGAGTTTATTAGTGTCTTAATAGTTTTCTTCCTAAAACTTCAAAGAAGAAATAGCAACTCAGCAGGCTTTTCTTCAGAAGGCTGTCCTGAAAATTTCTTCAAGTTTCAAATTTTTTAGAGTCCTTGCCTGCCTGCCATAATATATATATCAACCAATCTAAAAATTATCTATAACTGTAACCAATAAGATTATTATTAAGATCACAAATAGTTTGGAATACTTAGTTGTGTGTGCTTATAATATATGTTGTTTGCCAACTCAGACATATTTTTTTCAATATCCACTTATCATAGACATATTTTTTTCAATATCCACTTATCATCAATGAAAAATCCATTATTTTCATTTGCAGAAGAAACACAATTTTGCATGGTGGGACTTCGAACGAGATTTAAACAAAGAACCAGAATACAAGTATGATAGAGAAAATGATGCTTGGTCCAAATATGAGCAACAGAAAAAGTGTAGGTTTTAACTGCAAAAATATATATATATATATATATATATATATATATATTAATCGTCTAAATAAAAGTCAACAATCACTCTTACGGGGTGATGGATCGTTAAAAACGATGCGAAACATAAAAATAAATTAAATAAACGTCTAAATATGTTTAACTCCACCAGAAGATGGTAAAATTTACATTGAATATTTCAGGTAACTGATATCCTTCTTCAGCATAAAACTCATATATATATATGGCAGATTTTTATAATATTATTCCTTTTAATCATTCTTTTTTTCCAAAAGAATAATAAGGAAGTTAAAATGTTATCTACAAAATAAGAGGGTGTCTGTTAGCCTCTTGAACATGCATGTCAAATATAGAGGACTTACATGTATCAAACAGTATGTACTTAATCTGTATGACAAAAAACACGTTAAAGTTATACAGAATCCTAAATACTTCGGTACGCCTACGAGTTTTTTATACGACCGCAATTTTTTTAATGGTATCACCCTGTCTTCGTTGGCGTACGTTAACTTTAGTTTATTTACGATCATAACTTCAGTAAAACTTATCCTATCTTTTTTTTTAAATTTTAACACATTGTTGCTCTGGACATGGGGGACTATAGTTTTTAAAAGTTTTTGCCCCCATCACTTTTGGAAATAAGCGGCTAAAAGGGGAGAACGGGTGTGATCATTATAATTGATAGGAAAAGTTTATTGTTGAGTTTTATGGTCGTCATCTTGAACTCTTGGATCGTTACGATGTATCCATCTGCAGCATGAAAACTTATTTGTTCAACGTGTCCTAGTTTTCCTTTCCTCTTTCGTATACATTGGACTTGACTTTGTATGAGCAACTCGGCGGGTGTTTCTAGAAAAGCAAAGGACGCTTATTGTACTGGTGCACCTGGTCCATGATCCCAGTTTTTCAGTGGAGTCCGAGTTGCTCATTTACTTTTGTTACTTTGTATTGTTTTGGTTATTTTATGTTTTGTTGTGTGTGTCTGTTTTCCATGTCCGATCTTTGTCCCTCGATTATAAATCTATTCTTTTGATTTCCGCAAGAATCTAGGTTCCATTGATTACTCTTTTATTGGATTCCTTATGAAAATCCCTGCCTGCGTTTTTCAATCAGATTTCAGATAATTCGTACAGTTTACGAGTTATAACGGGTCAAAGTGACCATAACCCCAAAATCTACTTTTGTACTTTTGGTTCGATTTCGAAATATTTTATTGGATACCTTATGAAAACCCCTGCCTGCATTATTTGATCAAATGTCAGAAATCACGTAGGGTTTTTTAAGTTATAAGGGGGTATAAGGAGTTACACCCCAAATATTTTTTTTTTTTAATTTTGGTCTAATTTCGAAAAGTTTTAATTAAATTTCAAATTTCAAATTTTGTGCTGTATTGTGTTCAAACCATAATGAACTGCAAGTGCCTATGCTTAAGTTTGTCAAAAACTAGAATTTTGCCCACACTTTCCCCATGTGAACAGAGTTCGACAGCTGTGGTCGTATCATGCTACGCACCGAGCGAAGTTAAAAGGCTTCTTTCATTTGTTTACGAAGACCACCTATCAATTGTATACCATTCTATTTAATTTGTTATACATGTATTAACAGATAAGTCTACAGTTTTACCGAAAAGCAGAACATCGACTTCCGATGATACAGATTCACCCATAAGCTGCAGTTATATAAGTAAACATAAGAAACAACAAAAAAAGAAAGGTTGCAACATCATGTAGACAAATGTTACTACTAATAATGGAATCTTACTGAAAATATAGATGTCACGAGAGCAAACAGAATGTTGGTATTGTTCGAGACATGACTTAACAATCAACAGATCTAGGTGCTATACATGCAATGGAGACTGAAATCACGAACAATTTTTACCAGGAGCAGGGAGTCTTGCTTATTTAGAACAGTTAAATGAACATCCACTCTTGTAAGCCGGTAATAATACAATTACATTTACGAGTATATGGATTTCTCTTGGTAAAATCCGAATATCGCATTTACTACCATCTCTAGAAATCTATTAATTGTTGATAAAAATGTGTTTCTGTAAAACTTTACTTTTTAGATTTTGTTTTGTTGACGCTGTAAATTGACCCACAGTATCTACATTTATGACTGGTTGCTAAATACATCAGTTCTAAGGTGAAATGATACATAATTGTGTGTGTGTGTGTGTGTGTGTGGAGAAAGTACTCTGGAATAGAAATATTTGATGGTTGACGAATGTGTCAGCAATAACTTACGCATATTAATATATCTCTGTGGTTTTGTTGGCCAATAAATAAAATGCAGGGCAACTGGACATTATTTTGATCAAATTTATCATCAAATTTAACAATTGATCGTTTGGTTAATTTTCTGTCATGAAAAATTCTGCCAACAAGTCTTCTGTCAAAGAGCGACACCATTTTACCACCAATCACCTACATGTAAATAGTCTCAGGAGAGTACGTCTTCATCAAATACTGTTATAGAATGAAGTAATATTCTTGTAATCTGTTATAATCTTCCATACAACACAATGTTTTTTCATTAAAAATGAAACATGTAAACGAAAATTTGTTTTTCTGGTAAACTGTGCTACAAAATTAGTTCAGAGTAACAAATACTTGTATTTGAGGGTGTAGTTCTTTAATAATATATTTAAAAAAAAAGTCACTGGAATGTTTTAATTAATAAAAAAAGTACTACACAAAATGGTAAGTTTTCGTTGTAATCAGGAGAGACTGTGTATCTATTGTTCTGCTGTGTTTGCTGTACCTACTGAATAGCTTCAATCTATTCCGTACATTTTGTAATAATGTTCACAAACTCGAGAAACCTCCGGTAAGTTCTGTATCAAATTTTCAGAAAAAGTTTTAACTTCTTTATAAATGAATTCAAAATCCTCACAGGAATGAAACAAACCCGGTGGAAGGTAATCACCATCGTCACTTCCGGTCTCCTCCACTGCTATTTTCCATACACACAGAGAAAGTATCGATGGGCGTCTTTGGCATAGTTCATAATCTTGAAGCGATAGTTCCAGAATACATCTAGCAAGGGCACGAGATTGTCTAAAATGAAACTTATCTTTATTAGCCGATAAAAACACTCGTTTCAACACTTGGAGCAAAACTTAACGCATAAATGGTGTGAAGCAGTTTAAGTGTAAAAACGTAGTACTGGAAAGAGAAACGACTAATATACTATATATAAAAAGTGAATAAAGGTCAAACATGGTCAGATTTCGAGAATAGGATGGAGAGATCGGGGTCTTTTGATGAAAAATTAACGAAAAGTTGAAAATTGTTTTGTGCTTGTGTCATAATCATTTAGCATTTTCCATTCAATTGATAGTAGACATTAACATTTGCGTCAGTAAAAATGACGCTATTGTCTGTGTCGTCAGTAAAAATGACGCTATCGCCTGTGTCGCTAGTAAAAATGACGCTATCGTCTGTGTCGTCAGTAAAAATGACGCTATCGTCTGTGTCGTCAGTAAGCACTTGGTATTGAATATATATTTGGTAGATCCGGGGAGTGTATAGTAGTGTTATATAAAGTCCCTGGAATTAACAACAAGGTAACTACAAAACTAGTGTTGCTATTGATTTTGAGTGTTCTGGTCCCAATCGTTTTGGAATTAAGAGCCAAAAAGACCCGACACGCATTTTCACGATTTATGAAAAGTGTTCAAGTGGACTGATCTATTTGAATTTGTACTACAAGGAACCATTTTTGGGTTATGGCTTGAACAAATAAGGAATCATTAGGCTAGAAACAAGCATTTTCGTGATCTTGTGTAAATGGGAATGAATATGTTTGAAATTGTACCTAAGGAAGGTTTAGATTTATTTTGGGGGTTGTGATTCACTTTGGTACCATTCAGACTTTAAGGACCAAAACACATCCATTTGGATTCTTATCAAATCAGTAGTCTGTGTCTAATGTCAAAGTTGCTTCTAGCTTAAACAATATGTCCGTACTTGCCCTAATTGTTAAGGGCTTGACCTCTGTGTTCGTATCAAGTTGCACCCTGCCAAGCACCTTTTTTTTTTTTTTATAGATTTGACAAAATCTAAAACAATTCATAAAAGAAGCCTTGCAACCATAAAATTCAATACCAATTATTACTCTATCCATGTGATATCCTTATAACCAATAGCTCATAAACATTTCCACCAGTCGACAATTCTAATTATATGCGGGTTTTCAGATTCCTACATATGCACAATTATTTTTTTTAAATCATTTCCAGTCTGACTGAAATAAAACTTTTAAATGATTCAACTATTATTTAATACGACCGCAAAATATTGCTTATACATAATAGCATGAATCAGTCTTTGTCGTCGTGCGACGTGCGTAAAGTGCAGACACCTTGGTTTGGACAATAAACATGGGCTGATGCAGACACTTTGAAATAGAGGGGTGTCAGTCGTGGTTTCTCCAAAAAAAAGGGGGTGCTAGGAAATTTTTGTGTCAATTTTGCACATGAAAATGACAATTTGTCCAATACAAAAGGGGTGCTAACACCTTCACTTCCCCTGGATCCTCCACTGATAATATTAATATAAGTGTGTGAATCTCAAT
Source organism: Perna viridis (assembly GCA_037379345.1). NCBI lineage: Eukaryota > Metazoa > Mollusca > Bivalvia > Mytilida > Mytilidae > Perna > Perna viridis. Next base: position 59,515,564 of record CM074513.1, read on the forward strand.
GAAATTGTGCCACAAGGCACCATACCACAAAAGGATTTTTGGGACTGACTTTGGGGAGTAAGCTTGAGCCAATTAGGAATGAGGGACAACATTTTCCTGATGTCCAAACAAAAACTTGAGTAAACGGGACGAATATCTGGTGTGAAACTCCTTTAAAGCCGTTTATCATGTACAGTTTAAGGACCTCGTTAATCGACTGCATATAAAAGTTTTGGTCATAACAGAGTAAGAGACATACAGACATTATCAGTACTAAGTATAAAACATACATAAAAAAAACTACTCCAAAACGGACCAAAAATTAGAAAAGTCCATTTTTTGGGATGTGGCCCCTTTTACCCCTTATAACTCAAAAGCCGTAAGAGACATCTTTTAAATTTGACTGAAAAACGCTGGCAGGGATTGAATAAAAAAAACCAAAACCGGACCAAAAATAAAGAAGTTGATTATTTGGGACGTGACCTAATTTTGTACCCGGTAACTCAAAAACGGTTTCAGATAAGCCTACCCTGTAAAAATCTTAAAACAGAATTTTAAAAGGAGCAGATTTACATCTGAATCATAAAAATCGGATTGCAACAATGAACTTTTCCTATCGATTCTGAAGATCATACCCATTTCCCTCCTTTTAGCCATTTTTATGGAAAGGGGGGTGTAAAACCTACCAAAAAACTATAGGACCCTTCGCCTTGTCCCTAGGAATAATGTGTTAAAATTTCAAAAAAGATTTACTTAAGTTATCGTAAATAAACTAAAACGACGCCAAACGACGACAACAGGGTGATCCCATTATACGACCGGGAAAAAAATGCGGTCGTATAAAAAAAAAACATACACATGTATAAGTATACCTTAGTTGGTCTCCTTGGAAACCGTTATAGGAATTTATACAGGAGACAGCATAATATTCTAGAAAGAATTGTGACGTCGGAACCAATAAATCAAATCTGATGGCGTCTAAGATGACCATTTCTAATTGTTTGACTTGATCCCTGGAGTAAACTCCATCACAACAGCCTAGGAGATCACTTATCTCTGGAGGAGTAATCTCTTCCTATGTACGGAAAGTATACAATGTACACATTAACACACATTACTGATGGACAATCAGCTGGTACAGCTAGTACACCAGTATGTTCAAAATCAATTAACAATTAAAAATAAACTTCATGAAAACCATGAACATTCAGAAAACACAATGATAACAAAGAATTCAAAATGGGCAACTAAGTTTTCAAGGAGCATACATGTATATATCATAATCTTGTACGTCAATGCTGCGAATATTCATCAATACAGCACTTACCAGCTTTGATGCTATGAGTATTGTGGTAATTCCTAGTAATTGGAGGTAATCACGTGATGCCTGCATGACGTCAAGCACGCGATCCACGATGTTAACAGCAATGTATAAAGTGTCTTGGCAAAGTTTCATCTGATGGTGGACTCCGGTCATCCAACTTACTAACAGACCCCGCATCCCCGCATTCACCTGTTATATAGTAAATACATTGAATTCTTGATTTGTATGTGTATGAATCCAATAATCCACGAGTTCTCACGTAATAATCTGTTTCTAAAAGATATGTAAGACGTATATGAATGAAATAAATGTCTGATATAAAAAGGTCCTGATAGGTTTGTTGCAAGGGTAAAACTAAATGCCCAAAGTAACTTTACACGTGTATTTCTTTCGTCTACCCCGGACTTGACTTTTCATGAGCAACTCGGCGGGTGTTTCTAGAAAAACCGAGGACGCTTACCCTACCGGTGCACCTGGTCCATGCTCCCAGTTTTTATTGGAGTCCGAGTTGCTCATTTGCTTTTGTTACTTTTTATGTATGATTTTAGTTACTCTATGTTCTTTGTTGTGTATGTCTGTTTTCCATGTCTGGTCTTTGTCCCTGGATTACATTCTTTTGATTACCGCTATAACCTTGGTTCCCTTGATTACTCTTTGATTACCGCTATAACCTTGGTACCCTGATTACACATTGATAACCGCTATAACGTTGGTTCCCTGATTATACTTTGATTACCGCTATAACCTTGGTTCCCTGATTACACTTTGATTACCGCTATAACCTTGGTTCCCTGATTACACTTTCTTCTTCCAAGATTTTATTTGAACGATGTTATCCATTAGATTTATTACTATTTAAGGTTTTCAGTGGAAAATAAAAAGCTTCGCGGAACGCAGCATGCTGAACCCTGTTCTGGGCTAGCGTGGATACAATATTAAGACTGACACACTTAAGCATTGGGTTCATTGTAGACACAACAACTGGTTTGGACGCAATATTGCACAAAATTTGAAACTAAATCAATGGTGAAAGAAGATCTGTTTTGAAGACTTTTGCCTTCGATCTTCGACCCCCATACCATAAAACCGTAATATGAAAAACGCAAATTAAAGTTTGTCTTTCAAGTGCAATAAATTTAACAAGAAGTTGTCCAAGAATTTGGACTCAAAAAGACTTTGGTAGGACTTACCATAAGGATCATTTATTCAGCAATTGAAAGTTTCTTTCTATCTATTATAGTTTTCAAGATATTGGGGAGAAAACTGTAAAAAAGACCACGTCATTTTTCGTCTTTCAAGAGCAATAACTCTTACAAGGAGTCGCCTGACAACTTTAATCCCTGAAGACTTTTGAAGGCCTTATAACAAGGATCAATTCAAAGAGTTGAAAGAGTTTGGCTAAACCTAACGGTTTTGGAGACATTTGGAGAACTACTGTCTGACCCCTATGTCCTATTTAAGTAACTGCGGCCATGTTTTTCGACGAATAGAAAATCCTCACCCCAGTTCTATGCAGGCTACCCAAAAAAACATTCATACCAAGTTTGGTTCCAATTGGTCAAGTAGTGTCAGAGGAGAATATTTTTGAAAGAAGTAACATTAAAAATAGCAAAAAACGTCGAAAAGGACAAAAACTCCAATAAGGCTTAACAGATTAAAATGAAAATTTGACCACAGATAGATCTCACCATGCTGAACACTTTTAGCCCCATGTCAGAATTTGGCTAAACCTAACAGTTTTTGAGATATATGCAATAAACTACTGTCTGACCCATATGTTCTATTTTAGTAACAGAGGCCATGTTTTTCGACGGATGAAAAATCACCACATCAGTTCCATGCAGGGATACCCCAAGAAATATTCATACCAAGTTTGGTTCCGATTGGTCAAGTAGTGTCAGAGGAGAAGAGTTTTGAAAAATTGTTAACGACGACGACGACGATGGACGTCAAGTGATGGCAATAGTTCACATGATATGGGACCCGTACCTGATGTCGGATACCAAATATCAAGAGGCTTCGATTAGTAGTTGCTGAGAAAAGTGTTACGAAAATAATTTCCCGTCGCCCGACCGACATTTATCATATTATAACCCTACTCCAGTAATGCTAGAGGTTGTCTGGCAAGCTATTTTCTGACTTGGTGCCATCCTAACCTCTAGCATCTGACATGTTGAAAGCCACCGCAAATGTTAATTAGCTAAACATGTGTTTTAAAATACTTTATGTCTTATATTTACATAAAAGAAGTTTAACCTACCGGACATCGAACGATAAAAAACTTAAATATTTGTTAAATACCCAGAAAACATTCGTAATGAAGACAGTTGTTAAAATGACCAGCAATTTTGATTCAGGTAACTAATTTTACGGAGTACAATACATTTTTGACAAAACGAACCTAAAGTTGGTAAAGGCAATTCGTTGGTCAATTTGATGACGTTGCGTACGTTGTCACATTCATCAAATGAGTTATCAAAGGCAATATAGATATTGAAATGTTCGAAAATGGTTGTTGTTTTAGTAGCCAACGGCCAACGTCGTTGGCCGTTGGCTTCTTTCTTGTTTACGGTTGTAAAATATAACAACGAATATCATTTTTACCAAAGTATATTCACGCTTAAAGAACTGTATAAATATTCAGAATATCATGTTTATTCTGAAAAATAATGAGTTTAATTGTCTAATGGTAGATAAATACGCACGTATGTTGTGATGTCACGTTGTCTTTTTCCCAACGTTTTCTACACGTTGCGTGCTACCCGGTCTTTATCAAGTCGTTAGCTTTGAGTGAACTAATAACTATGAATTTTTTAGTTTTGCATCTATATGCTGCAGATAGTATATTCTAAAAATAATGGTACTCGGTTGAACATGTATCTTAGCGCAGTATTTTGTCTGTGTCTAACCAAAATGTCACATCTTAAATTTGTATATTTTACTTATTCACGCGTACACCATGCGAAATTCGAACGAATTATTCAAAAAGGCAAATGGTGTTGAGTCGATTTCTTCATATAATTAAAAATGTATTCATCCTCCTCTATGGTTATATCATTTCATTTTTTTTCTGTGGCTTAACAAATGGGTTAATATATGTGTGTGTGTAAAACTGTGTCTAACAAAAATGTCACAAAGCGCATTTTTGACGTTTCCAAAGTAACGTTCTGTTTTGCGACGTAAACACTCTTTTAAAGTCAATTTTCAAAACAATAAAAAGTATTAAAATTTACGATACTCGAGTAAATCAATAGGACAGTGGATGTAATGAATAAAAAAATACGATTTTAGTGAATCTGATAAAATAATAAAGGAAATGTTGAAAAGAAAACAGGAAAAAGAATGAAAATTGTTTTTAGACTTTGACCCCTATAACTTGAAAACGGTCCGATTCACATAAAATCTGCTGTACATTTGTTTACCCGAATTAAATAAAGAAAACATTAAAAATAGAATAATAAAAATCGAAAAAAAAAACAATCTACATGGGTTTTAATAAAACACGCCACCGACCACGACGAATGCGCCGTAACATTATACGACCGCAAGTTTTTTTTCGTCGTATGATAAAAACGGGAGATTTTGTTCTAAAATTTTCTCAAAGAGGGAGCTTTGCCAAGGTTTTGTTTTCTCTAAATGTTTAGCAATGTTTTATGTTTAGTAACAGACCTTAGAATTCCTAAACGAGTACATGTAGTCGGAAATATAAACATACATCTACATTACAGATAGAAAACCAAATAGGAAAGAAATATTAAATTCACTTTATACGCTTCTACAATTTGATTTCCGGGGGGGGGTGTTACTGACTTTTTTGCTCGTAGGTTTGTTGGCTTTCTGTTTTAGTGAGAGTGCTTTATTTTTTAGCGCATCACGTTATGTTTTCATAATTCCTAACACTTTTCTCATAGGATAAAATTTCCTTAAAATCATTTTTAAATGGTTGATGCCTAACTATTTACCATATCAGGATGTAATCTGATCATTTCAATTGACCAAAACGTACGAAAAATTAATATCATATCGGATAAATAATAAAACATCATTCATGTCGTGTGTGTTATTTTATGTAACAATTATAGAACGATGTACGTGGCAAAAAACAAAACAACACAAAACAAAACGACGTCGAAATTTTGCCGATTTCGACGTTACCAAAAATGACACCAACATCGTCGAAAATAAATGAAAATTAACGGACACAATTAAAAATGACAATTTCACTAGCTAAATAATTCTTGAAAACATATATATGATTTTGAAGAAAATTTCATCACGCAACATGGATGTACATTTTGTTATACCTGTAACTGAACCCTTATAGGAAACACAAACATAATGTAAATACCTCTGGTTGATTCTCAAGACAGGCGGCGACAACGTATTTATATTCTATACTAAGTCGGTGATAATATATGTCATGCAAATAATCCGCGAAGCCTTGATGGTCCAGACAATGATGTATACATGTTGCTGTAGGGGATGCCGGACTATCTGCAAACTCGTCATCTTTCCGGTCTCCATTCCATTCAAATACACTTTCAAGGCATTGTAGACTAAGTGAATCATAAAACCCTGAGTCTGCTAGGGATGGGTCGAGTGTGTCGGTATCTGACGGGGTGTATGGGATGTTGTACTCCTGTAAAACAATAAAGCATTTATATAAATCTTATAACTAGAGATGATGCAAACTTTCCATGCACATCATTAGACTTTGACAACTCCAGCACCAAATCCAAAGAAACTGAACTAGAAAAGAATATGAGCAAAAGTTTAATTGGTAAATCCCCATCCCCCTCCCTATAAATCACATGGGAAACACCAAAAATTATTCCGATGGAAATAAACAAAATAAGGAGTGCCGCGATTTGCAGTATTACAAATTTCTAAATACCTAAAGCACTGAGGCTTCATTCATTTTTAAATCATTGTAATCATGGTATAATTACATTTTTCTACCCGAAAGATTCCATGATTGATGAATAAAATCTATCTCTAATTGCATATGGTAGAACCTCTCGGTGATTGATATTCGGCTTCCTAGTTCGATAGCTTTTGTTTTGAGTACTTCTAGTATACAATTAATTTTTTGGATTTAGATCTACCTATATATTTGATTATAATGTTGCTGATGATATGTTACTCCTTGAAACACGTGTATAGCATATCGAAATTTGCAATAAATATGATAGGTATTTTTGTATCTGTTAAAGAATATCAAAGAAACAAACAAACTTAGCGATGCACAATGACATCATGTGATAAAGAATATGTGAAAGTTCGAGTTGCGCCTTAACAAATGTGTCACATTGGTCAACCAATGATTAAGTACACGGTTTGCATTAGAAAAGTCATTCTGGTGGAAAACAAAATAGTAGGTGCACCATTGAATAATGTGATAAAAAATGTGTGAAAGTTTGGTTTAAGAGGAGTTGCACGTTAGAACTAAAGACGGACGAGCGGGCGGACAACATGATCATAACATAACTCCTGCGGGGGTACAAACAATTATACTTCATTTCCTTTTAGTCAATTTATAATAAAATTCGATCTACAGAACTGCGTTTTCAAAGAACTGTTCTCTTTAATGAAATATAAGATGCATACGAACGTGCCATGTCATATCATGCCGTAAATTTTGGTTCATTTTATCAATATAATTGACATCGCAAATTGCACAAGGAAAATGCTGTTATTGTGATTGACTAAGGGCGACTTAATTGTATCCCTAAGGCTGGTAGTCAGATCTTTTAGGGACGAAATGACACCATGTCCTCTCTAGTGTGATTCTTCGGTTGTTATACGACCGCAAACAAACAACGGTATCCTGATGCCGCAGTCGATTTCGTCCGTAGACATTTCATGTCCGGGCAAAACCTTGAGTAAAAGTAAATAGATCTTTAGGAAATTGTAACTCAATGTGCCATACCATCATGAAAAAGTATGGCTTGGGTTGTGACTTGAACCGTTCAGGCATGGCGGGCCAAAGGGAAAAGTATTTAATTTCGTGATATACGAACAACTTGACTATAAACTAATTAAACTCTTTGAAATTGTAATTCAAGCAGCAACATCAAATAAGAAACATGGAATTTCTTTTAGGGTTAAGACTTAAAACAGTTTATGAATCACTGGTCAAGACATCCGGACAATAACAAGAGTATAGGTGAATAGATCTCTTTGAAATTGCACCACGAGGTGTCATACCACAGGATGAAGCCTGTGATTGATAGTGGAGGTCGTGACTTATACCTTAAGGAATTCGGAGCTAAGCAGTGGCCGAAAACAAGCATTTTCATGTACAGACAATAATTTGACTATAAAGGGATATGTGTCTTTCAAATTGTACCACAAAAACCCATACCCCCCCCCCAAAAAAAAAAATAAAATAAAATATAAAAATATGGTATCGGGGGTTAAGATTGGAACCATTCATGAATATGGGGCTAAAATGGACTACATTTTGATTCTGGTCTCAGTCTAATCCTTTGTCACAGTGTTTAACCACAATTAAAATCCAGGGATGCATCAAGCTTGAATGGTGTGTCTGTAATTGTCCTAATTGTTCTGGGTTCGACCTCTATGGTCTTATACAGCTGCGCTCTGCAAATTATTTTATTTGGTTTAGACCAGACAATAACACAGGGTTGACCAAGGGCTGAAGGTCGTTAGATTGAGGATGCGCGTGCATGGCGAAGTTTGTCGAATCGTTATCTGTGGCTACACACTACCTGATATAACAAACGCCAGAATCGTTATCGGTGGTTACACACTACCTGATACAACAAACGCCAGAATCGTTATCTGTGGCTACACACTACCTGATATAACAAACGCCAGAATCGTTATCTATGGCTACACACTACCTGATATAACAAACATTCGCTTTTAAACCATACCTTGTCAGTGCCCTTTTAACGTCCCTTTCCCAAAAACGAATGATACATACTTTTTTTTATTTTCTTTAATCAATCCTTGGTTCGATGATTATTTTCATCACACCCATACCAGATGAATTATGGAATAAAGACACCACAGACTCTACTCTGACGAAAAAGCTCATGACGACTGTCATCTCTTCGATATAATGCGAATACTTTCAATTTCGCATCATTAATTTTTCATTCTTCCAATGTCACATTCTATCCACCACCATCAGGGGTTTTTTCATCCACAACTCATAACTTGTCGAAGTGAACTTCTTACATATAAGCTAGTACAGAACAAGTTAAGCAGCCTTATAATTAAAGCCATTTCTCCCGAAGTTCTACAGACGCCACCATGAATATATGTACCAATATGGTGTGACTGTTTCCATCGTTAAGGCAGAACTATATTCCATTGGTTGTCAGTTTCCTTTTTCGTATCATACCATATACATGTAGGACATATAATAAATCAGTGCAAAACTGATTCAGACAGATTAAAAAGGATGGGTGCCAGCCAGGGTTCCTCTGAAAAAAGGGATGCTAGGACATTATTTGCCATTTTTTGTCTATTTAACACATGAAAGTGACAAAATTTCCAATAAAAACGGGGGAACACCTCCCTGCACCCTTTCAGATCTGCCACTGCATCGGTGGATCCAAGGGGAGGTTCCAGGGGTTAAAATTCCTCATTCTTTAAAAAAAATTGTTAATTTTGTGCAATAAAAATAAGAATAATTGAAACTCATCTTATATTTAATTACTAGTAGATATATTTACATATAACGGTCCTCGTCGATTAAAATCATAGTTTTGCTCTTGAGTTCTTCTAAAAGAATTAAAATAAAGTAGATATGAAATTCATTAAACCAAAGCGTGGTCTTGTTTTCTAGGATTATGTCCACTGCTACATTTCATGGTCATAAGGCCACTTTAATTTGCTAGAAAAGTGTAAGTACTTTTTATCCATCGAACAAAAGAATGCATTGATAGTGAACTTTTCTGATAGACAAGAGTTCAGCGAATATCCGTGCTAAAAACTTGACACGTAATCACATGGTTGACTTCAAATTAGACCATGATATTGCTGTTAAACCTGGACTTTATATAAGAAAGTCCCCGTGTTAAATAACTGAACATTTACTACTATAGGTCAGTATCTAATTTTTAAATATACCTAAAAGCTAAATTTCTACCACAAAAAAGTCTGAGGGAGGTCGAATTAAAGTAGAAAACAGAGATATATAGAAACTTCTGTGTGGAAAAAGAAATGACGGTGGTCGAAAACATGTTATTTTTTGTTTACATATTTTGAATTATGTAAATAACTGAAACTTTAAAAAAAAAAAACAACCGGAGAATATATTTACACTCCCTACGACACCTTAGATAGTAATTTATAAATAACACAATTAATATTTTCATATTTAAAGGTTTTTAATTTGTTCACATGCAAATTGCATGTGTGTTTTTAACAAGAAAGGGGTTATATAACGAAAAGACGGTCTATAGGGGAATAACGAGCATAGTAAATAGGCCTAATGATATATTTATTAAAAAAAACATAGACATGTCCATTTAACTCATTGTTGTTTTGTTTTTCATTTTATTATTTCATTTCAATGATTAAAGAAAAGTTAAAGTATCTTACATACCTGGTCTACGAATATACCGACATCCTCGATATCAACGTCCGTCAATTCTGTTTTGAGACATGCGATGATAGTATCTCCAGCTTCCGTTGTCGGTCCGAGCATGGAAGTCACCGACGGAGACAAGGAGTCTGAATCTGCCATTAACAACCAATAGCCGTGTTCCTCCAGGTTGATAAATTACATTTTCTCAATTCCCTGTTTCTTCATTTTGGGTCCCAGTGTCATGTCAACATGTGCTAAGTGTTTACGTTTATGGGTGAATCCAAATAATTGGTCACCTTGATCACGTGGACGAGTTCATTAATTACCATCCCATTGCGATTGTTATTTCTCAGCATCTCGTTCTGGTTGGCTGAATTTATCAAAATGAAAAGAGATTAAGGGGACAACTTGTTTTTCCTTACTTTTTTTGGTAGTTAGTTTGATGAGTATACCAATGACTGATTCAGAGGTGACGTTCGCCCTCGAAAATTGAAACATCATGTAGGAATGTTCGCTGGGCAATTGCTTATGATATTTACGTCTCTTGGGTCCGCCCCTGATTACAAAACTTGTCTTATTCAATTCCTGTGTTTTGATATTTTATTTATTTATTATTATTATTATTATCATTATTTTTTTTTTTTTTTTTTGCATATGTTTTTCTTTTTTTGATAGCCACATATTTTTATCTTTCTAAAGACAATGATTTTGGACAACTTATGATCATTGAGACAACGTTTCAAGTGCTCAGCGAATATTTTTATAGTAGCTCATATACAGGCATTTACAGTGAACAACATTTCTGACAGGAGGGAATACAGTGATATCTTTTTTGCACAAAGGTCAAACTTTTCAGTACTGACACGGGGTCAGTTTTTCGCATGATTTATTGCTATGTTAAGATCAAATGTTCTGGCGTTTACACATATATAGTTGGTATTGTCCCATGTTTTAAGGTAATTTTTATCATTAACTTTGATTTGTTTATTTGGGATAATTTTTTTACCATTTTCGCATTATTTACTTTAATTACCATATGATACTTTGTTGGATCACAGGGGCTTGCTCCCACTATTAAATATGCAGTCTGATATATACTAGTCGGGCTGCATACTTGGTAGTTGGAGAAAGCCCCTGTGTATTGCGAGTTTTACTTCTTTTTATGGAAAACCTTTTCGACTCGTGTCGAGGAGCTGCATTATTGTTGCGAGACTTTTACCAGATACCCGGTACTCGCTTTTAATATGACGGGTGCCGCTGGTGCAGCAGGACGTGCTTACCCGTCTGGAGCACTTAATATCACTTCTGTTGCTTTTGTTGGTTTTATTTTTGTGGGGATTCATATCGTTAGTGCTTCATTTTTTTTCGTGTAACATCATGATTTCCTTATATTAAGTTTTAATATATCATTTATTTATTCAGTTCGCTACATTGTATCGTCTTTGTTTCCTGTTTTCACGCCGGTTCGGATCGTGTACTTTGATGTTGACCAAGCTCCGAACAGCGTCTGACGTTCGAAATTCACTCTAGACGCTGCAGGCAGCACTCTCTGAAAATAGAATCTTGCAAAGCCTGGAAAACGTTTTACGCGACGTCATCCAATTGTCAAACGACGTTTTATTTGAATAATGTCTGCAGCGGTTATTAACCTGGCAGCCCGGGTGATATTATAGACCACAGGTACTGTAATAAAAACGGGATATTGTCAATAATAATAAAGCATCCGTGAAAAGCACCAGGTATGGTCAATATTTTTTTTTCAAATAGTTATGTTCAGTAATAAGCACTAAATATGGTCAATAATAACAAAACATCTATGGCCAGTAATAACTTCTGCTTTTAATTAAAACAAAAACCTGCCAAGTCATTGCAATTATTACATGCCGATATCAAACGAAGCAAATTCCTCATAGTAGTACTGAAAATGATTGAATATTTGATTCGGTAATGAACTTGGATATCACGATAGGCCATACTTACACCTCTAAAATAGGGAACATGGGTGTTTATCGCTATTTTGTTTAAAATCCCTTTGATCTTGCTACACGATACTTTTCAATCCCACGCTTATAAAACTTACATATTCAAAAAACAAATACCTTATACTTCAGCAAAACATCTATAAACAGATTTAAAACTTATTTATTCAACGGCTCATGTTTTTTCTTTCCTCGTTTGTCTACCCCGGACTTGACTTTTTATGAGCAACTCGGCGGGTGTTTCTAGAAAAATCGAGGACGCTTACCCTACCGGTGCACCTGGTCCATGCTCCCAGTTTTAAGTGGAGTCCGAGTTGCCCATTTGCTTTTTGTTACTTTGTATGTATGATTTTAGTTACTTTGTTGTGTATGTCTGTTTTCCATGTCTGGTCGTTGTCCCTGGATTACATTCTTTTGATTACCGCTATAACCTTGGTTCCTTTGATTACTCTTTCAATATTTTTTTCAACTCGCGGGAGTTTCTCATGCTCATCTCGTCTTATGGCGTAACCGCTCGACGAGATAAGCACGAGAAACTCTCTCCTTGAAAAAAATATTAATCTAATAACATGCAATAAATCCCGTTTAAACTGCATTTGCCTGATCGTTTAGACTGACTCTGGATCACCGTTTAGACTGAATTTGGCTCACCGTTTAGATGCATTTGGCTTACCGTACTGCCTTTTCTTCATCATTTAGACTGCATTTGGCTCACCGTTTAGACTGGCTTTTTAACAGTCGGATTGGGATGCTGTCTTTTTGATATTATCCATATCCTCTTTCCTTATGAAGAAACTGATAATTTTAATCGGAAAGGAACAAGGAAGGTGGCTTTTGAAACAGCGTAGGAAATAAGAAAATAAAAAAAAAACAATACAGTTTCACCGAAGGGTATAACATACCCCCGAAGAGGGTGACGTAAATACAGCGACAGTTGGTTTTAAGTAGCACTCCAGATAAAAAAATCATGCAAAAAGTGATTCATAGTCGGAAAGTCTACATATTTTTATTTTTGGTATTTTATTTAAAGTGTTATAGTGAACAGAAATTAACATGTGGCCTTTCATATAACCCTTTTCCAATGAGATAAAATTATATACTGTAGAAATCAAAATCAAGGGAGATAACTCTGTAAACGACACTAAATACAATAGAAACGGTTGGATTTTCATTGTGGATTATCTCCTAAGAGCAGACAGATTGGAATGAATAATTACAAAAAAAACATGTATACATTTCATCATATAGACCTATAAAGCCACTTAATTACAAAAAACAAAAAATGTGTAGCCTTTTTTTGGGGTGTATCACATTTTACAGAATTTGCATGATTCTTACTTAGACTGTCACTTAATTACAAGGCTAAAATATTTTACAGTTAAGAACGTAAGAAATGGCAACAAACCACAATTTAACAATTTCCAACATTCGTATTTATCTATGTGCTATAAGTACTAATCTGACAATTCAAAATGTAATAACGATGTTGTATTTTGACTCATTATTGCTGTACTTACTTTGAAGCTCATAATTCTGTGTCAATAATTATATTGAAGGTGAAGGAAAGCCTCCTATGGTATGAGATTACCTGACAATGATGAATCAGAGAGCCTCAAATATTTTACAACCTCCTGTCAGACATAAGGATTTTCAGTAGAGTTGATGCCAGCAGTACTACAATAATATCGGTGGTTGATTATGTCCTGATTTTGTTGAACCCTTTGTTGTGGATAGTTAGTGAATACTAGTAGTTAAACCAGGTTTCAGAACTATGCTAACTGTTAAACAAAATTCTGGGACGACATAAGCAAAGTGGTTATTAATAAAACTATGGCATGTTTAGGATTGATATGTATTATACTCGGACTAATAGGAGTAGTACAGTCGTCGATACGACAAGGTATGTAATGGTGGGCTCCTGCAGAATCGTCGATATGACAAGGTATGTAATTGTGGGCTCCTGTAGAATCGTCGATACGACAAGGTATGTAATGGTGGGCTCCCGTCGAATCGTCGATACGGCAAGGTATGTAATGGTGGGCTCCCGTCGAATCGTCGATACGACAAGGTATGTAATGGTGGGCTCCTGTAGAATCGTCGATACGATATGGTATGTAATGGTGGGCTCCTGTAGAATCGTCGATACGATATGGTATGTAATGGTGGGCTCCTGTAGAATCGTCTATACGATATGGTATGTAATGTTGTGAACATCTTAAAGGTATATTTCATGATTTTCTTTTTTTTTAAATTCTTTTTTCGCACATTCAGTGTGTTAAAATTGTGATAATAATTAAAAAAAGTTTTAAACTAACACTTTGTTAAATGACCTCTTTTGCGTAATCGGTGTAAAATTATATAACAATTACCAAACAAATATAGATACCAAGTAGTTGCAAAGTTACAATAAATATGTGTTATCCCTTAAATAAGAAGTATTTATCAAAGGACTCAACTTAAATCAATATATATCATGTTATCAAGTTATTTTGACATATCTACCATCAAACAATTAAACGAAATTTGCGTTTTGTTACTACTCCATGGTAATTTACACACAAACTATTTTTTCTCGAAGGGTCGAAGCTCTGGGATTTTTTTTTTTTTTTATTGAGAATGTTTTTTTTTATAGCAGCCGGAGTAAGAAAAATTGTATTGGAAAGAAATTAAATATTGTTAAGTAATGGGGAGAATCATAGTCTTCCCATGCTTAAACAAGGAATAACCTCCTCCAATTTTGATGCTTAGTATACATGTTTGTTTACCATCATTATTTTTACAAAGACGCATAAGCACTGTAAACACATGGTGCTGCTTGGCATTTATGCTAAGTGCACCGCGGAAGTTTTACATTTCCTTCTCTATGATTTTCATGTGGAAACAATTATGCAACAGCAGAAACGTGCATGTCACATGCCCATCTCATTTTGAAAAAGAACAATATCAAAAAAATTGCACATGTCTGTCGAAAACAATTATCTCTATGACAGATGGAATGCCCGAACGCATGAACGCAAAGGAAACCACTAAGTAACATTCTAAAAGATGAAACATCATTAGGTTGTGGTTTTGAGTGTCTGTAGTCAACATGTTTGCTATGTGTGATATAATTTGATAATGGAATGTTTTCATTATTAGAAGCATTAGAAAAAGATACATTTCTGTCTAGTTTTATTTCATCCAAACGATAGAAATGTAATTTGCACTTATCTAGCTCTTCAATTTTAATTGCACTGGGTTTGGCTTAAATACTGAAATCCATTACGCCCGATGGATAATGCCATGTCCTTTCAATGATTTTCAGTTGGGGATAATGAGCTGTATGACGTATTTACTAGAGGAGAGGATGTATTTCTCAGCGGTGTGATACCAGAGACAACAAAACCTAGAGAGGGTGTCATGTTTCTGTTCAGTGGACAAGACTTCAAGGCAGGAACTCAGTTCGCTGTTTATATTCAGTTCGACTCACAAAAAGGTACCACCAGCATGGCGTTCTTGATACCACGACTTTTAGAACAATTAGTAACTTTATCGCTATTTTGTTCAAAATACCTTTGATCTTGCTATACGATAATTTTCGATCCCACATCAGTCGAGTGAGAATGAAAATTATCACTAGTTTCTATTTCCTCGCGTGACATACAAGCAACAGCGTAGGAATATTTGACGATCCAAATAAACGTCTCTTTGTTTACTGCGTAAGAAATAATAGATAATTTGTGGCAATATTGTCTAGTTCACAGTAAAAAATGATTAAATACATTAATTTACCCTATTAGAATGAACAAATCCCAAAATTATTCCACAAAATTAATTTTAAACGCGACCGTCATAGTTAACCGATTTTTTTTCAAATGATTGTATCACAGCTGCACAACATACGTGACGTCACGAAAAATAGTCCCGAAAGGAAATTTTGCAGCGCTTATGAAACTTACATATTTAGGTCAGGACTACTGAAAATAAAAGAAACTAATACCTTACAATTCAGCAAAACAGCGATGAACAGATTATTAAATATTTTCAACTCGCGGGAGTTTCTTATGCACATCTCGTCTCGCGGCAAAGCATGAGAAACTCCCTCTTGTTGAAATATAGTATACAAACTTTGTAACGTCTGTATACACTTTGAAACGTCTGTATAACCTATACTCGGTGTCATATAAATAACATACTGTTAAAATTTGAATAAAAATATTTTCTACGACTTAATTGACACCTACCGACGTTTAAATTGTCTTAAATGACTTGCTCATTCGTTTAGCCAAACGGCTTCTCCCTAAACATTGAATCGTTAAATTCCGGTCAGATTTTAATTCTCGGTGCCAATATTTACATTGTAAAAAGTCGGCCAAGTTTACAGTTGCTAGGAGATGTTGTTTACGTTTAAATGGTTTGTCCAAAAACCGAAGAACCCAGAATGCATTTCGGCGTTATTTCGGATATCTCGGATTTATTTGACGCGAACAACGTACAATACCGAGAAGTTGATCAAGCAGACGATCGTCATCGAAATTCGACGGGAACTTACGAACTTCGTTTGTAAACAAATCGTCCCGTAGAAACCAACATGGCGGATATTAGTATGGGATTTTCCCGTAAGGATTTGTTACGGATGATTTAAGCTAATAAGCGACTCGTTGGTACTAACACGTCATGCATATATGCGAACTATCTTCATATTAAATTAAAGAGAGACAACTCTAGCGGTAAGTCCCGACGGTTTAAACAGTAGAGCTTCAATTCGAAAATGTGTTGTATGTGACGTCGAGTATAGTAACGTCTGTTTACACTTTGTATACGCCCATCTGTTTTCGACGAAACTTATAGAAAGAACTTTTCGATCGAAGTTTTAATAGACATTTTTCTTTTGCATATAAAATACTAATTTTTGGCGATTATATAGTCCGTTTGTTTAATTCATGATATTATGTTTCGTCCCGTTTCGAAGTTCGCTAATTGAAAATTGTGGGTACTTTTTAATTGAAGACAGGTACTTGTAATCAGTTTAGATTTGTAAATTTACCCAATGCACCCATCCTCCCATCCTCCCAAGTCAGGGTTTTGAGTCAACCCTCGCTCCCTCAAACCCCTGACATCACCCATTCATATTTAGCGGGTATCGTCCGGTGCCATCTAGTGAGCTACTTAAATTTAACCCGGATCCAAAATCCAATCAAATTACTCGTAATAGAAACTCTTCGATATAATTTACGAAGCGGCTACACACAATGTCATTTGTTCTGTAAAGACTCTAAGCAGAATCTACAGTTATCATTTTTGCTCATATTGCATCATTTGTGACACCATACAACTTTCAGTTACTATATCGGATAGTCCATTACCTCGAATTATTGTTTACCTTGCCACAGACATTTTAAGTTAAATCGATTTTCATTGGTGCTTCTCGCCCGATGAAGCAACCAATCGGAATTGGCTGGACGAAACACGCTAAATATGAATTAGTGATGTCAGGGGTATGAGGGAGCGAGGGTGGACTCAAAACCCTGACTTGGGAGGATGCCATCCTCCCAAATGTGAGAAATATGAATTATGTTATTGATTTTTAGGCCCGCATTTAGAATATTAATGATATTCAATTTAGTGATAGTAATTACTTTGTAATTTGTAATTATTGATTATTATTATATTTAATTCACTTGTTTCTAATTTCTGGAAAATAATAAATATTTACATTTCATAAAATTATTTATGTGCCATATTTAATCGTCAGACTGCTTTTACGTCGTTTCAGTTATAGTCAGACTACTCATATGTCATATTAGTAATCGTCAGACTGATTGCATATCGTTAAAGTAATCGTCAGACTAACCATATGTCGTTTAAGTATTCGTCAGTTTATATCCCGTTTCAGTAATCGCCAGACTGCTTATATGTCGTATCAGTAATTGTCAGACTGCTTATATGTCGTTTCAGTAATCGTCAGACTGTCTTCGCGAACACAAGGTGAGGAGACATTAACATTCCACAGTAAAAGCATAGTGTCAACAGATGCCATCAAATTTGTTCTTCATTTCCACGAACTTTTAAGGCATCGTAATAGCGCTGATCTGTATATAGATTGTCTTTACCAAGGACGAAAACGTACCAAGTTTCCCTTCAAGTCCATGCTTTACGGAAAACAACAAATAGTAAGTTAAAATAGTTATAATGTGTTTAAAATGAACTTCTACTCACGACTTCGTTTGCAATCAACAATTATTTATATGTTTATATTACTTGTTGTAATCAAGTTTATAATTTCAATCTGCAGAAGACTTCCATTTTATATGTAGGATGGTTGCACGCTGCATCTTTAGAATTTGGCAATTATGAAACCTATGAAATTTTCTGTAGTGTGTTATTTCTTTTTTTTTTCTTCAGAGACGTCACAATGGTTTTAAATTCTACTGGAACGCTGAGATACTTATGATTCTTAAGATTCAGAAATGTAGCATTCCCGAATCGATGTTGACTCTACCAAAACAGAAACCGAATGTTCTGTTGCCTGGCACCATTTCAGAAAAACCGTTCTTGTCGCTTCCTAGGTCTGACAGACCGGTGCAGGCTCGTTCTCAGCAAGCGGAACCAGAATCCATCAACTCCAACAGAGCCAACTATAGAGGGGTTAGAATCAATATTGTCGATCGTAAACAGCCGGACACAATCCACAACGACAGGGAGCAGGAGTTTGTATCATATGAACAGTGTATATATCATTTTAGTTTCTTTACAGTAAATATTGTATTTAACCTAAGATAGCTGTACTTTGTCTTAATCAGAGAAAATTACACAGTGAGTGCAACTAAAAAATATCTTTTCAACAAATGTGATAGTAGTATATTTAGCCATTCGAATTTATGTTAACAATTCGCGAACTACATGACTGCGATGCTCTGCTTCATGACTATCGAATAATTCGAAACATTACCAGTAAAATAAATATATATATATATAGAAATACCATGAAGAAAGTAGCTGTAATAAAGATATTTTGTTATTCTGACAGTTCAGTCGATGAGTGTGATGTTAGTTGAGACGATACAAGACCTGACTACAGCTGTCAAGACGCTACAGGCTGAAATCAGCAAACAGGTATGTCTTCTCCATTGGTCGAGACATTGTATGAGGATACAGCCAATTTGTACCTGTCACCGAAGATCATAATCCTTATTTATATAATACAGCCTTAAAAAAGAGACAAAATCAGGTATGTCTCCTTTTGAAGACTCTAGATTTAAGTTTTAGCCAATAAACTACACTAGAACCTAATTGGAATTTTCATGACTGCTTAGAAATTTTGTAATATAGTCCTTCCACAATAAGTGAAGGGATAACAAGACTTACAACATTGTCAATGCACGTCCAAAGTCTGCTAGTACTTATTAGTAATCATTCTTTTTTTGTGTGCAATTCTCCCAATGGAATTATTGGTACACTCTATATCCGCTTATGTATATCCATGATATATGTCAGTTGTCGTTGCTGTGGTTTTAGGTACTAGTATTGATTATTTTCTGAAATAGTCTTCCAATAGTGCTGTAGAAAGTCTTGTCAAACTTTTTTTATTTCAGACCACAGAAACCCGGTTAATGAGAATGAGTATGAATGAATGTGACATGTGTTCTGCTGGAGCTAAGTTTGTCTTGTCTGAAATGGGTATGTGTCAAATTAATTTCACCAAATGTTAACGCCTTTATTTATACACAGTTGGCTTTTTTCAACTATTTAAACTATTAATTATCACGATTTTAAAGTGTAGAACACGATGTCCTGATATTGTTCCGATGTCTCTGTAGCCAGGTCTCGTGGTGATGGTGTGGTAGATTCAGTGCTTATTTTCACGATTGGAAGTGCACGAACCATAAATTGTGCTGTATTAAATTGTTTTATACATATCTAACAGTTATATATTACAGCCCCGAAGGATCAACTGGTTCTCAACAAACTGACATGTGCTGATAATCCATGCCATCCTGGAGTCAGCTGTAAGAGTACTAGAAAGGGGTTTAAATGTGGAAAGTGTCCACCAGGTTTTAAAGGCAATGGTAAAAAATGTTTCCTCAAACCATCTTGTAAGCTGGACCCATGCTTTAAAGGTCAGTATCAGTAAATCAGAACTAATTACATGTAGGATACTTTACGAATAGTTTCATATTTGTACATACATGGTTTAAAAAAATATCTGAATTACCTGCCATTTCTAAAGAAATTTCATTGAATTGTTTACCCGAAATAGTTGACAAATATATATATATATATATATATATATATATATATGCTGGACACTAGTTTTTTTACATACTTTAGGGGTGGTATGTACCAACACCAGGAAGGGGTATAAATGCGGGAAATGTCCATCTGGTATGGAGGGAGACGGTACAAAAGATGGCTGTACATTTCCTATCGTGAAATGTAGTGATAATCCTTGCTTTGAAAACGTGACTTGTATTGATACCAAAAAAGGACATGCATGTGGAAGTTGTCCCACTGGATTTATTGGTAACGGCTCTAAAAGTGGATGTACAAAGGTTATAGTTAAATGTAACAGTAGCCCTTGCTATTCAGGGGTAGAATGTACAAATACTGTTTCTGGTTACAAATGTGGATTATGTCCGTCTGGTATGAAAGGAAGTGGCGAAAGGAATGACTGTTTCCCGTCTTGCGTACCAGAATCTTGTTTTGATGGCGTAGTGTGCTCCGAGACAGAAACTGGGTATGAATGTGGACCATGTCCAGATGGTATGACGGGAGACGGAACTAAAACAGGCTGTAATCAGATGATTGTGACGTGTGCTACAAAACCGTGCTTTGATGGCGTAGAATGTATCGACACAAAGACTGGTTTCTTGTGTGGCTCATGCCCCTTTGGAATGACAGGCAATGGTAGTATCATCAGCGGTTGTGGTCTTTTGACTTGTACTGACAGTCCATGTTTTCATGGTGTGTCTTGTGAGGACACTGATGACGGATACATTTGTGGAAAGTGTCCGAGAGGTTATGAAGGAAATGGGACACACTGCATCGATATTGATGAGGTATTAACGCTTGATTATTTCCCATTTTTTAATTTCAATTTATTTTGTTATAAGAAAACAATTATTTATGTTTTAAATAACCCCTCCTTTAATATAGATTTACTTATATTTTAGTATATTGTAAGGCTTTCCCTAGCTCTTAGGTTTGACATTATCCATTTTCTTCTTTTACAGTGTTCTCTAGCCAATCCCTGCAGCAATTTGACTTCCTGTATTAATACAAACCCTGGGTTTGAATGTTCTGAATGTCCCTTTGGTTACACAGGTAATAAAGTGGAAGGACTGGGAGTAGAGGATTTCTTCGAACAACAGGTACTTGTATACATATTAAGTCTAGGATATGGTGATAATATTGAAATCAACTTTCCTGGGGTACGTATTTGTGGCAGCCTTTCTCTTTCTGCTAAACTGATTGATTAGTTTGCCTTTTCATTTTGTTTCGTGTGAAATTGTGAAATATAGAACTTTTGACCAGCCTTTGTTTGTTTCCCATATGATTTGTTCTAGGTATATCATATTGTAGGTTTGCCATGATATAGATGAGTGCAGAGAAGGTAATGGTGGTTGTACCAACTTTTCTTCCTGTGAGAACACTGTTGTAAGTATTTTTTTCATCTCGCATGTAATTATCAGCGAAATCCACTATTCACCCGAGCAATATTTCACTTCACAATCCTATCGGTCACTTAAAGTGAAACATCATTATCAACTAAATATCATTTATTCTCTAAAATATTTTTCCAGGGTTCATTCATTTGTGGCTCGTGTTTTGATGGTTACTACGGAAACCAGACTGTTGGCTGCAGAAAACTTGGAACTTTATGTCCAGATCACGATACGGAATGTGATATTAACGCAAGATGTATCAAACATCGGCGCCAGGCCGGATTCTTTTGTCAGGTAAACCAGCGACCGAGAGCTCTGTCAGAGGGGTTAAAGGCCGTGAGGTCTTTAATTTTGAAACGAATAAAAGTTTTAAGTAGGTCAATGAGTGCCAAGGCTACATCAGTTTTCAAAGACCCCGATGTAGCAAAAACATTGTCTATTATACATGACAAATATGTTGTCGTACAAGCAGACAAAGCCCAAAACAACATTGTTTTTGTCTGCAAAACGTTTTATATCCAATGTTTATTATCAGAGGTAGACGTAGAAAATAATAGCAGTGATAAGACCTACACTGCTACCACTCTCTCCAAAAAGAGATTGTGGAAAACCATAAATCTGTGCTATTCTCTTTTGGTCTCTCTACCAAGGACGATGATTGTGATTTACCGTCTATGTACTGGATTCCTAAACTTCACAAGAATCCATACAAACAACGTTTCATAGCTGGATCTGCAAAATGTACCACCAAACCTCTTTCAAAACTTTTAACGTCTATACTCACAACTGTCAAAGAGGGTCTACAGTCCTACCACAATACTTCTTACTCCCGTAGTGGTATCAATTCAATGTGGATCCTGAAAAATTCGAAAGATCTTTTGGAGACAATCAGTTCAAGACTATTATCTGAATATAATAGCATTAAAACCTATGATTTTTCAACACTGTATACTTCTATTCCCCATACTCAGTTAAAATCCCGACTTAAAAAACATTATGCATCGTTGTTTTTCCAAAAAAGATGGTACACCTAGATACAAATATATAGTTCATGGTACAGATTCCTCATACTTTGTAAGAAATAATTCCCAATCATCTTCCAAATATACAGAGGAAGATGTTTACAAAATGCTGGAATTTTTAATCGACAACATATTTGTCCAGTGTGGTGGACGTGTTTTACAACAAACGATCGGCATTCCAATGGGAACAAATTGTGCTCCTTTACTTGCTGACCTATTCCTTAATTCACTCTTATGAGGCTGACTTTATAGCTGATCTGATCAGAAAGAAAGAATATCGTTTGGCTAGATCCTTCAATCTCAGTTTCCGCTATATAGATGACGTACTATCTTTAAACAATCCTGATTTCGGGGATTTGATACATCGCATCTACCCAAAAGAACTTGAGATAAAGGATACTACAGACACTGTGAAGTCAGCCTCATATCTTGACCTACACTTAGAAATCGATGGTAAAGGAAAACTATTGACCAAACTTTACGACAAACGTGATGACTTCATTCAGAATTGTCAACTTTCCTTTCATCTGTGGCAACATCCCTTCGGCTACTGCGTATGGAGTGTTCATATCACAACTCATACGTTATGCCAGAGCTTGCCGAAACTATGCAGACTTTTTGTATCGCGCTAGAACTCTAACAAATAGGCTTCTGGAACAAGGTTATGTTGTTACAAGATTGAAGTCATCACTACAGAAGTTTTATGGTCGTTATCATGAACTCGTGGATCGTTATGGTGTATCCATCAGCACCATGAGAACTGATTTATTCAACGGGTCATAGGTTTCCTTCCCTCGTTTGTCTACCCCGGACTTGACTTTTTATGAGCAATTCGGCGGGTGTTTCTAGAAAAGCAGAGGACGCTTACCCTACCGGTGCACCTGGTCCATGCTCCCAGTTTTTAGTGGAGTCCGAGTTGCTCATTTACTTTTGTTACTTTGTATGTATGATTTTAGTTACTTTATGTTCTTTGTTATGTATGTCTGTTTTCCATATCTGGTCTTTGTCCCTGGATTACATTCTTTTGATTACCGCTATAACCTTGGTTCCCTTGATTACTCTGTTACAAAGGTAAACCTTTCATTTAAAATATGCCACAAACAATGTTGAAGAATTGAATGGTAAGGGGGGGAATCCTATTTCACGCTTTTGTTCTATCATCCGTTGAATCCATGGCATCTGTGTGTGTTTTTTTACAAATGAAAAAGTGGCACTGTAGATGCTGTAGAAGGTAAAAAGAAAATCAGAATGCACGAAAAAGACACACCCTAAGGTAACAACCATTTGATTATCCGGAAGAGACTATGGATTTTCTTTCAGTTTTGAGAAAAAAATGATAATTTCATCAGTGTGAAAATGATATTGTTTGTTGCACTCTCAACTTTTACTGGTTTTAACCATATATTTGGTTCTCGACCAAAAAATATGTTCTCGACTTGTCGCGAAAAACAAGAAACTATTTTTGGCAAAAGGCGAAAAAAATTTGTCTCAGAAAAATATCCATAGCCCCTCCCCAACAGACAATCACATGTATCCCGCCAGATTATGATTACATGTATGTAAGTATTTTTTTAAGAATTATTAAAATATCGTCTAGTGCTTGTTTTAAAAAAAAAACAGCTTCAGAAAAGGGTTCTTTTGTCGAGTTAACACTTACTTAAGCTATCACGTTCATTTCGTCTGACTCTGCAAAGAGTATGTTGGTTAGGTATTAAGATGGATACAAAAAATGAGGTATCCCTATTAATATGATTGCAGCCCTTAGCGACAAGCATAACTCTTTTGGTCTGATCTGCTGTTAATTAAAGTTAAGTTAAAAGCGGGAGACATTTTGCGAATGTTTTAATTAGTGTAAACAGTATTTTATTAAAGAAAGAATATGTTAACACAGTAATAAACATAGTGGGGATTGAAAACAAATGACGCAGCACTTTAGATTCCTTTCCTGTTTTATTTACAATACAGTGATTTCCCTTTATAGAATGATTTCTTTATTTGAACGCAGTGTAAAATTGGATATGCTGGCGATGGGTTTACGTGCGGTAAAGACTCAGATATAGATGGCGTCCCTGACGATTCCTTGGAGTGCATTGGTCAAAGTTGTCTGAAGGTGTGTGTATTATGTAAATGTCTTATGTTGTAACTTAAGATTTGAAAAAAGAGAAATTTCATGAGAAATTTGACTGTTAACTTAACAAAATTATAAATCACAGTTGACCATCCATTCGTTACCAAATTCGATTTGTTAATTTCTTTCATAAAGCATTACGTGGCATCTCCACCACATTGGAAAATACATTTTATTACTAACAAAAATTTTGGAATCTAGGTTCCCTTGATTACTCCTTTGCCCTATTTTCCCAAAATGTTTTGCAGTTTAAACGTTAAAAACTGTGTTTTATTAATATAAATTTGTACTATTAAACTTTTCCTAACTTCTGGATAATTTATATAAAATTATAGGACAACTGTCGGTTGATACCGAACAGTGGACAGGAAGACACTGACAGTGATGGTGTCGGCGATGCCTGTGATAGCGATATCGACGACGACGGAATACCAAACAACCCGGTAAGCCTATAGTAATGTTACTTGCAAAGGGCTCCAATTATTTTGAATCAATACATAATAAATACAAACAAACGAAAAGCAAAAAGAAAACACACAGTACCATCCCATCTATTCTGCTCTAGCGGAGAACACCTGAACATCTCAACTTTTATTTTTAGGATAATTGTGTGTTTGTATCGAACCCGGACCAAGAAAATATACGGAATGACGACGATCAATACGGGGATGCTTGTGACAACTGTCCAACAGCGTCAAACCCAGACCAGATAGACACAGACGGTGACGGGATTGGGGACGTGTGCGACCATGATATTGATAATGACGGTATGTATTAGGATTAGTTTAAACCAAGATCAGATCATCACAGAAAGAGATGGACCATGCAGGTACAGTTAATATGTCTGTACTAGAACGTACGGGTTTATCTAGATCAAATGGTTACAGACGCAGACATTCCATGCAAGTATAAATATATACAGTATGTACTAGAACTGGTTTTTACCAAGATCAGATGGTTACATAGTACGAATTTCCTCTGACCCTGTAACCCTCCTCTTTTTTTTTGGGGGGGGGGGTATTGATATATCTGGTTGGGGTCAGTACAATGTTGCAGGATCAGAAGAAATTCGTACTAATGGTTACAGACGCAGACTTTCCATGCAGATACAGGTATACGGTATCTACTAGAACGAGTTTTTTCAAAGATCATGCAGATGGTTACAGACAGAGACATCCCATGCAGGTACAGATTATGACGGTATGCTCAAACAATGCTATATTTAGTTGGGAGCAAGACAAATGAAATATACGGTATCGATAATATATATAACACTTAAGCATCAAAAAGATGGAACAAATAATGTGTCGTTGTCCTCGTTATACTGCGCTCGCTCGGTAAATATGTGGAAGACTCAAGTACCTTAAATTAACCATGAAGTAATTATTCATTGCAGGTCGACTTTGTCTCGTTTACTGGCGCATTTGTAAATATTTTAATTTTAATCATTTGTTAAAATGAATTAAATTACTTGGTGAAAAGAACTACAGTATGGATAGACGTTGTCAGCGAAGGAATACATGCTGTACCTCAATTCCTGAAATATTTGGTGTCAGTTCTTACAATGTAAATCAGTCTGTATGACGCTGTAGCAATGTAAATCAGTCTGTATGACACTGTAGCAATGTAAATCAGTCTGTATGACACTGTAGCAATGTAAACCAGTCTGTATGACACTGTAGCAATATTTACAGTTGTTACCGTACATAAACAATTGTACTGGAGGTGGTTTCGCGTGCATACAATTCAATACGTTCCAGTGTTAGACAAAAGATGTTAAAACCATTAATTAACGGTATTATTTTCCAAGTTGATAACCATTCCTTCTAAATCAACATGTTATGTAACTGTTCACTAATGTCATTCTTGGCTTCAAGCTTTGGGTATTTGTTACACCTGTTCTTAAAGTTTGAGGTGTTATATCAGTTATTTTAAAATGTATGAGATTAAAGTAAATTTGGTTTTTATTGCCCAAATCACCACAAGGTGTACTTGAATTCACAATAATTTCCATGTTTGTCCCTTGTATCTAACAAGTTGATTTGTGTGCGCCCAAAGACGCATGCAGCCCACCATTGCCATTCGTCAGCCCATCTTTTAAAATACGTATACGAAGCCAAATAACTCAAAATATTTCCTGCAATTAAAATAAACTTTGGTGAATCGATTCTACCATTTTATGTTAGCTCCTGTTCGATTTTCATGATTTTTTTCATTTATTCATCCGAAATGGATGCTCCCCTATTTTCGGGCAATAACTCAAAAACACTTACACCAGTTTTAATGAAATTTTGAGGTTATTTTTATTTCTTTTAATGTAATTAAACTTTCTTTTAATTTTTGTGAACACATTTTAATTTTTGCGTTATGAGACTTTTCCTATTGGTCTATCAGGTCAGAGCCATACCTTCTATATAATGATCATGTATTTTAACCGTGCATTTGTAAGGCATGCTTTTTTGGTGACGAGCAATATTTTTGTGACAATTTTTCGAGCGTCTACGTTTTCTTGGAACAGCATGTGCAAACAAACCAAACATATACAGGTATCATCAAGTAGCCCAATGTCTCCGCTTTACAATTGGGATAAAACTTAGGGTTTTGGGGTAAAATGGAAGAAAAATGTACCCCTACCCCACGGAAAAATCGCTTAAATTGACATAGTTATCCATGTCAAAACCCCTAGAGTATTTAATCCTTCAGTAAAAAATGGCTTATTTGATAATTTCTGTTTAGTATTATCACAATTAATACTTCTGGGTGTCTTTTGATGAATTTTGTCGATTTCCGTAGTCAGAATTTATCGAGAAAAAAAAGTGAAAAATGGGATTTTCGATTTTTCCGTAAAAAGTCACATAAATTCGACTCTTCAGGTTATTGCTCAACTAAAAAGTCTCAAATCTGGTGTCATTCAATAGATGATTTAAAGTTCTATATTATAATAAACCACAAAAAGTTAATTTTTAGATATTTTTTTTAAAAAAATGTTAAAAATATTACCCTTACCCCTAGAAATTAAAACTGGTCTCAGCAACAAACAGAATTATCATTCACAGCATACTGACACTGTAGAACTCATATTTTAGGCATTCATAATTAAGATAATGATGTACCTAACATATCTGGCCAATTCATGCGCTTAGAGTTCCTTTTTTAGGTTACAATTACTGTAAAATCGTAGAAAATGAAATTTCAGAATTTCAGAATTTCTTCTATATCACCCGTTTTTGTATTTTTGTTTAGAGTACCGTAGTTTAAACAAGCTTTGTGTGATTTAGTACATTAATACAGTGTCTTAGCTTCCAAATGATCCCAAGTAATGAATATTTGAACTTTTTCAAGTCTAGTTAGGTGAAAAATTGCCATCCCTATCCCTAAAAAAATACCTTAACATGAACTAAAATGTTAATTTTTGGCATATAAACGGTGTAAAATAGACATGTTGAGTACAATTGCTTTAATTATCGATGTATCCAACATATCTTCTCATTTCAGACGCGTACTTTTTAGTTCCAATGTGACAATAATGAGTTTTTCATAAAAAAGGGAATTTTCGGAATTTCATATTTAAGATTTGTATCAGAATACAGTACATTAAAAACTATGATATCTGTGATGAGAATATGATAATTTGATGAGATATCCCGCAAGAATGGTAACTATGATGAAATATTTTACAAGTACGATTACTGTAGTTTGAATTAAAATTTGAAATGATAACTGTGAACACATATCTCACAAGTATGTGAACTGTGGTGAGATATCTCACAAATATGTGAACTGTGGTGAGATATCTTATAAGTATGATAAATGTGGTGAGATATCTTATAAGTATGATAACTGTGGTGAGATATCTTATAAGTATGTGAACTGTGGTGAGATATCTCACAAGTATGTGAACTGTGGTGAGATATCTTATAAGTACGATAATTGATGAGATTTCTTACCAGTATGATAACTGTGACGAGTTATCTCACGTGTATGTTAACTGTGATGAGATATCTCACAGAATGTTTACTCGATGATATATCTTACAAGTATGATAACTCAATTCAAGATTATTATCAGAATACAATAGCATTAAAACCTATGTTTTTTTTCAACCCTTTATACTTCTATTCCCCATACTCAGTTAAAATCCGACTCGAAAACATTGTACACCGGTTTTTACTCAAGAAAAGACTTTACACTTAGATACAGATATGTAGTACATGGCGGCGATTCCTCATACTTTGTTAAAAAAAATATTCCAAATCATCTTAAAAATAACCGAAGAACATGTTTTCAAAATGCTTGATTTTTTTTATCGAAAACATTTGTTCAGTATGGTGGATGCGTTTTTCAGCAAACGGTCGGCATTTCAATGGGAGCAAATTGTGCTCCTTTACTCACTGACCTATTTCTTCACTCTTATTAGGCTGACTATATAGCCGATCTGACCAAAAGGAAGGAACATCATTTGGCCAGATATCTTAATAACATTTGTCACTCTATAAATGACGTATTATCGTTAAACAACCATAGTTTCGGGGATTTTATACATCGCATCTACCACAAAGAAATTGAGATAAAGATTATTAGAGGCACTGTCAAGTCAGCCTCATATTTTGACCTACACTTTGAGATCGATGGAAAAGAAAACTATTGACCAAACTATACGACAAACGCGATGACTTTTCATTCCGTATTGTCAACGTTCCTTTCAACTGTAGCAACACCCCTCCCTTCAGCACCTGCGTATGGTGTTTTCATATCAAAACTCATACGTATATACCTTATGCCAGAGCTTGCCGTAACTACGCAGACTTTTTGTACCGCGCTAGTCTTCTTACAAGTCATCACTTCAGTTTTATGGTCGTCACCATGAACTTGTGGGTTGTTAGGTTTATCCATCTGCACCATGATTTGTTCAACGTGTCATAGTTTTCTCTTCCTCTTTCGTCTACCCCGGACTTGACTTTTTATGGACAACTCGGCGGGTGTTTCTTGAAAAGCAGAGGACAATAATTCTATCGGTGCACCTGGTTCATGCTCCCAGTTTTTAGCGGAGTCCGTTATTGTTACTTCGTACGTATCATTTTGGTTATTTTATATTCTTTGTTGTGAGTTTGTTTTCCCTGCCTGGTCATTGTCCTTGGATAACATTCTTTTGATTTACTCTGGAATCTTGGTTCCCGTGATTACTCACAAGAAATGGTAATTCGATGAGATCTCTCCCAACTATGATAATCGTGGTGAGATATCTCACAAAAATGATAACTGATCTTTTACAAGTATATTAACTGTGATGAGATCTCTTCCAAGTATGATAACTCTGATGAGTTATCTCACAAGTATGATGACTGTGATGATATTTCTTCCAAGTGTGATAACTGTGATGAGTTATCTCACATGTATGATAACTGCGATGAGAATATGATAATTATGGTGAGATATCTCACAAGAATGGACATCGATGAGATCTCTTACAACTATGATAACTGTGATGAGATATTTTATAACTATGAAACTGTGGTGAGATCTCTCACAAGTATGATAACTGAAATGGGATCTTTGTTCAATTGTCAAAATATCTTACGAGTTTGTTTACAGACCTTCGTTGTACTTACAGTGATACCTTATAAGTCTTTACTGTAATGAAATCCTTGAATCATTATAGAAATACCTAACGAGTATGAAATATGGATCCCCGTGGTTATGACTACTGATTTTATGTTTGTTTGTTTCATTTCAAAGAATTTACAGCGGGTATCATGACTGTGCGGTTGTTGTTTTTAGTTTTTAAGAAAGTAATCAAGGGAACCAAGGCTATAGCGGTAATCAAAATAATATAATCCAGGGACAAAGACCAGACATGGAAATCAGACATACACAACAAAGAACATAAAGTAACTTAAGTCGTACAAACAAAGTAACAAAAGCAAATGAGCAACTCGGACTCTACTAAAACCTGGGAGCATGGACCAGGTGCACCGGTAGGGTAAGCGTCCTCTGCTTTTCTGCTTTTAGAAACACCCGCCGAGTTGCGCATAAAAAGTCAAGTCCGGGGTAGACGACAGAGGAAAGGAAAACTATGACATGTTGAACAAATCAGTTTTCATGGCGCAGACGGATACACCATAGCGATCCACGAGTTCATGATGACGACCATAAAACTTATGTAGTGATGACTTCAATCTTGTAGCAACATAACCCTGTTCCAGAAGCCTATGTTAGAATTCTAGCGCGATACAAAAAGTCTTTTCGGCAAGCTCTGGCATAACGTATGAGCTATGATATGAACAATCAATACGCAGGTGCTGAAGGGATGTTGCCACAGATGAAAGGAAAGTTGACAATTCTGAATGAAGTCATCACGTTTGTCGTAAAGTTTGGTCAATAGTTTTCCTGTACCATCGATTTCTAAGTGTAGGTCAAGATATGAGGCTGACCTCACAGTGTCTGTAGTATCCTTTATCTCAAGTTCTTTGGGGGTAGATGTGATGTATCAAATCCCCGAAATTAGGATTGTTTAAAGATAACACGTCATCTATATAGCGGATGCTATAAGAATTCGACAACAAATATCAATACAGTGAGGAATTCTTTGATTCATTTGTAAGGAGACCTAATGAGACTGATGATATGGAGGATATATTTGGTTTCTTTTGTTTTTTTTTTTAGGGATCCCTAACGAGTATGATAACTGCGAGAAGACGTTTAACCCTGACCAAAACGATGAAGACAGTGACGGTGTAGGTGATGTGTGTGACAATTGTCTTGGTGTACCTAATTTCCAACAGGTGAGAATTGTCTTGGTGTACCTAATTTCCAACAGGTGAGAATTGTCTTGGTGTATCTAAATTCAACAGGTGAGAATTGTCTTGGTGTACCTAAGTTCCAACAGGTGAGAATTGTCTCGTTGTATCTAAATCCAACAGATGAGAATCGGCATTTATTAAACAATGCTTGTTATTTTTTGTTTATTGTTTTTTTTTTTTTGTTTTGTTTTGTTTTGTTTTTGTTTTGTTTTTTTTTTTTGTTTTTTTAGTGGTGTAACCTTTTTCCCTTCGTTGGAACTCTGTTCTGATTTTTATATACCTTGTCTTCTGTTGTATTCAGTTTCGAATCTTATCTTTTATGCGCCACTCGAAATTATTGGTGTACCATTGTTTATAGTAACATTATTTTCAAATAAATATCATGATTAATACACGAATAGCAGAAATATACCAATAAATACATGTGACAATATAAGAAATTTTTGTTAATGTCACTTTAAACAATGAAGTTTTTTTCTGGTTTTCAGTTTGACGATGATAGTGATGATATTGGAGACGAATGTGACACAAACGTCGATGAGTATGTTGTTATTTCTTGCTATGTTTGGTGTGTGATCGATATCAAATAGTAAAAAAACAAAGTGGTTTGACATGACTTTAATAAAACACTGTTCTACTCACTTAATGAAACCAGTATTTATTAACCAGTTACTAGCTTGTTTTAAACTATCTCTGGTATACTCTGGTATTATTTTTTTATTCAACCTGCGTTGCTTACCCTTTTTTAGCTCCTGTCTTTATTTCAGTTAACAACCATTTGAGGTGCCTCCGTGGCTAGTCTTTTTCATGGTTTTCAGTATCGAAATAAAATTGATCTTTTTATTTAACAAATGGTTACCCACGATTCATACTTTGATTAATGCCTGTTTTATAATTGTGAAATGTCTGTGTTGTATTATCGCTCGTTTGATGCTGTTACCTAATTTAGATTAATCTATTTCATTTAGACATGATTTTTATTTTTATTGTAGCATATATCGTTGCCTGTTGTGTCTACATCTAGTCCTTGGTATCACCTTTTTACATTGCGTATCTTTGTTGCCAAAAAGTTATTCTTTTTGAACTTTGAAGTTACTAGTATCATTAACCCTGTTGCGATTTTTTCAGAGACAGAGATGGGGTTCAGGATGATATTGACAATTGCCTGGATCAATCCAATGCTGACCAGCTGGACACTGACCATGATGGAATAGGTCTGTTATCATATTATAAAGTTTCATAGGTATCTTTCCTGTCTGTTTTGTATTTAATTTTACTCGTTTTTCAAGCGATAATCGTTGATCGTTCTAATTTCCGAACATATATCCAGCCTAAATTCTGTACATTATCAAACATTTGATTTTTAATTATTTTACCAGGTGATGATTGTGACCATGATGACGACAACGATGCTATTCCAGATCTGCTTGATAACTGTCCTCTTGTGTTCAATCCGAACCAGACAGACACAGACGGTATGTAATTATAGAACCAAACAGACACTGATGGTATGTAATTATGATAAGTAATCGTCTATAATTATCTTTTATTGTATGAGACTATTTTATACATGTACCTATATTGAATCATAAATGCTGTTTTGTCATTGTCCCAGTGGGCCCATGATTGGTTCAATAAAATACTTTGTACTTTTTATCAGCAGAAGGTCATTAATTGATTTGGAATTATAAAATTACAGGGGATGGTTTTGGAGATGACTGTCAATTTGACAGTGACGGAGACGGTTATCCCGATGATCGAGATGTATGTCCATACAATGCAGAAGTATACGCAACTGACTTCCGGTCGTATAAAACCGTGATCTTGGATCCTGTCGGAGATTCACAGATTGATCCCAAATGGATCATTTTACACGGCGTAAGTGTTTTAACGTTCATAAAGCTTATGGTGTTCTCATCACTACCACAAAGATTTGTGCATATTTTATCGACACTAATACCTTTCGCTAATACAGTATTTTTGAAAGCTCTTTGAGCTCATTATTTGTTGGCAAAAAAGAAATTTCTCTTAATTACGCAAAACTTTCACGTAATAACGAAAATGAGCTCAATGGGCTTTCGTATTAGTAAGTACATGTATTTCAACAGAAATAGTAATTATATTTATCTTGAAATTTGATTACTTTTATATATTTATATTTGGCTTTAACTACATGCTTAACAAAAAGGGGTCTTCGATATTTTTTCTTATGTCTTAAGAGATTTTTCGGTTGAAAAAATGTTTACTATAAATTATGGTCTCCAATGATTGTTTAATTGATCGATAATTTAGAAGTACCATTCAATATAAAATTCAGACTGCCTGTGGTAGAGGTAATTCATGCTTTAGAAAACCCGCCGAAAAAAGCCATTTTTTTCGGTCTATATGTACTGTATTTTTACTTAAATATCATAGTCCTTTCTGTTCAAATCTGCGTTTTATGAAGCAACCAAATTAAGAAGTGTCAATTTCCTACATATTCTAATTTTTTTGTCTCAAAAGTGCAACAACTGAATGCTCAGCGTGGTTGTGTGGTCAGTATCTGATCTTGATTCTTAATAAGGAATTTAGTGGGTTTTTAATCTGTGCATGAATCACCTCATGTCTGACTTTTATAAAGTCTGCTGTTCAAAAATGTTTTATTTTTATACAAGTTTGTTAGATGACTATACTGCAATAGTATTTCAAATTTTCTGATGTATTTCAGGGTGCAGAAATTTACCAGGTGATGAACAGCGATCCAGGGGTGGCTATCGGTAAGTTTGTGCATGTAAAAGAGTTGTCAAGGGAACCCAGATTTCAGCAGGAATCAAAATAATATAATCATAGGACAAAGACCAGACATGGAAAACAGACACACACAACAAAGAACATAAAATAAGCAAAGTAAAACATACAAAGTAGCAAAAGTAGAATTGTTGTAATGTTTTTTTTTTTTGTTTTTTTTTGTTTGTTTGTTTGGTTTTTTTTGGGGGGATGATCGGTGAGTATTTGTATGTTATGTCCAAGCACATATATTTGATTTGGTTATCTGTATATCATGATGTTGTGATGATCCAGTTTGATTAATTTATACATGGCGCTATGAACGGATACGTTCATGATGGTGTGGTGTTCCAGTTTGATTGATGTATACATGGCACTATCAACGGATACGTTCATGATGTTGTGGTAATCCAGTTTGATTGATGTATACATGGCGCTATCAACGGATACTTCCATGATGTTGTGGTGATCCAGTTTGATTGATGCATACATGGCGCTATCAACGGATACGTTCATGATGATGGTGTGGTGATCCAGTTTGATTGATGTATACATGGCGCTATCAACGATTACGTTCATGATGTTGTGGTGAACCGGTTTGATTAATTTATACATGGCGCTATGAACGGATACGTTCATGATGGTGTGGTGATCCAGTTTGATTGATGTATACATGGCGTTACCATGGCGCTAACTCAACGGTTACGTTTATGAGAATAATAAAAGAAGCTAATATGAGGTCTGTTGAGCTATATTAAGGTGGCGATGTATTTTTTTGATAAGCTACTGTCGGTGCAGAACGGGCTTTTGAAAAGTAGTTTATATTTCTTTAAATTATGTGTTTATTCAGTCAAACCCTTTTTTCGTTACGAATTAATTGTAAACTAGATTCTTGAACATATTTTTCTAGGTTACTAAATGAAGGGTGCAGATTTATGAAAAAAAAATTGAGACCGTCTGCTTTTCGTTGTAACTGAATTTAATATGAAGAAAGTTTTTATTCTGTCGAGCCGTCCACACAGCCATGGGCTGTTTTGGGAGAGGATATATCCAACATTATGACAAAATATTAGATTATTTAGTCTTAAAATATAGCATTTCAATCTAGGTCACTGTGTTAAATTGCATATCAAGCGTTAGCTATAGACCCACCCAAAACAACAATGGAAAGTTAACGACACCAGTGATTCCTATTGACTTTTGTGTTATAGGTATTTTACTTTTAAAGAGGGTTATCCAACCAGAAAACTGTTAAAACAAGTGGTTGTTCAACATATTGAAGGCCTCAATAACTATACCAGAAGGAATAGGATCTAGAACGACGTAAGATTTTATTGCTACTACAGTCAGAGATAAAATAAATTTCTCGTTTAAAAAAAAATTTCGTTGAGAGATACTTTAAAAACACGCAATGCATAGGAAATCTTAAATGGGTACTGGAATATGATTAATTATTTTGATTTACTTACTTTAAGTACATGTCTTATTATTTTGGAATCATTACGATCCATTCATTCATTATTAGGTGAAGGATGGCGGATGGAGGAGAACAGGTCATTAGTTTTCCGTCACCCGACCTGAAACCAGTGGAGGAAAAACAACAAAGAGTTTTGTCGTTTGAATCACTACCAAGAGAAGGCGAAGATGTAGAGAAAACTCCAGATGTCGTCCATGAAATAATCAAACTAAAGAAACAAGCAGAGGAACGGACACTTCAAGAACAGTCACAAGAGCCGGAAAGGAAGGGAAAGTCATCACCTTACCTTATTCAAGGGACTGAAAGAAGTTCAACCACTCCTATACAGAGAAAAACATCCCCAATTCCTCGAAGTCATTCCAAAGTGTCCACGGGTTCTAAAAAGGCGAAACAAACACCAAAGACCCCAGTGACTCCTAAAACCCCACCAACGAATACCATAAGGAAATCACCGGACAAAAAATTTTCAGCAAAACCTTTGCAAACTAAGACTACATTTACACCAAGAAGTCAAAACATGTCTACAGGTAAAATACAGTTGTCTCCTATTCAGAGCTATACAAGTTCCCGTGCGAGTACTAGGAGCCGGTCTTCAGTTACTACTCCTGCGGCGAGCCCCAGTGTTTCCATTGATTTATCAGTCCGGGAACCAACAAAAGACTTTGAAGGATTGACTTGTACACCTTGTGAAAACCAGGATACTTACCACGAGGCTTTCTATTGGTGCCGTGACTGCAATGAAGCCCTGTGTGAGTCGTGTACTGAACACCATAAATCACTGCGCATGTCAAAAACTCACAAACTGATAAGAATTTCTGAAAATGATGAAATGCCCTTTACTATGCAAGTCAAGGAACAGTGTGGGTTCCATAAGCACAAAAGGTATGAGTTTG
The DNA here is from genome assembly GCA_037379345.1 of Perna viridis. NCBI lineage: Eukaryota > Metazoa > Mollusca > Bivalvia > Mytilida > Mytilidae > Perna > Perna viridis. The sequence continues at coordinate 59,552,139 of CM074513.1, forward strand.
TTTGCTCTGAACACGATGCTGCTATATGTGCACAATGCGTAACTTCAACACACAAGTTTTGTCAAGACGTTTTGACCATTGACGAAGCAGCTCAGAAGTCATTGAGCTTCACTGACCTGAAACTAATAAGTGAGAAGTTCAAAACGTGGTCTCAAATGGTTGAAAAACTTCAAACACAAAGGACTCGCAACCTACGTGAGTTGGAACTCCAACGTTCCACGATCGAAAAGGAAATAAGAAAGTTTAGGGATGATTTAGTGAAGCACTTTGATGCAATGCAGCAGAGGTCTCTGGACGAACTAGCAGAGGTATACGCTAAAAACCTTAAAGAAATAAAGCGACAAAATGACGCCCTTGCCGAACGACAGCTGTCCCTCGGTAGTATGCAGAGAGATATCAAAATGATGCAGAACTACGCCTCACAGTATCAAGTTTTCCTTGGAACTCGAGAGTTAAAGGATAAACAAGAACAGGAAATGAAACAACTCAAAATGTTTGAAGGCCAGTTTAATCTCGTTAGTTTGGAGTTCGTGGTTACAAACTTCATGGATCTGCCACTGAAAGTTGACAAGTTTGGCATTGTTAGAAGTAATGTCAAGGCGATGCCTCTTTCTTCAGATATTAAGTTTGAACAAAATGAAAAGAATAAAATAAAGCAGCCAGATCCGGCAGTTGTAACAACAATGCCAAGCAAAATCGTTCTTAAATCAAAGCAGTGTTTCTCAGTCGAAAAAGGAGGGAATTTTAACTTTATCCGTGGCGGTACAATTCTTCCCGACAATCGCGTTGTACTGCTGGACCATAACAATAAGTGTTTGATCGTATTGAGTCAAAAAGGATCGATGCTAGATAAGATCACATTCTACTCGTGCCCCTGGGATATCTGCACCCTAGATCCAGATAAAGTCGCTCTAACCATACCTGACAAAAAAGAGATCGTAATTATGGAAACTAAGAAGTTTACACTCGTGCATCAAATAAAGGTAAGCAACTCTTGTAGTGGTATATCAGCAATGGATGGAAGAATTGTCGTCGTTTCTGATAAAATCGGCTTCCTTATACTCGACAGGATGGGAACCATTGCGGCGACTATCAAAGCTGACGTCAGCGGCGTTCGGTATGTGGTCGCAGCATTCGGTAACATCTACTATACCGACTTTATCCGCAAGACTGTGAACTGTATTGACATGAGTGGGAATAAAGTCTTCCGTTTCCAAAATGATAACCTTAAATATCCTTGTGACATCACAGCAATCAGAGACGAATTTGTCCTTGTGACTGGATACAATTCTAAGAACTTGATTGCGGTGGCAGCTGACGGTAAATACCACGAGATAATCCTGACTCACCGTGACGGACTGATGTATCCCACAGCGGTTGACTATTGCCATGAGACGGGTTCATTTATGTTGTGTTCAAATAGAAGAGGAACGGTAGAAGTCTTTGAAATGACTTGATATCCACTTATAACTGATTAATGGTAGTTTTCTTTTATTGTAACTGCCCAAGTACACATATCAATGTATAATGGTAGATTAGTATCGTCGATTTGTAATAATTGTAACCTTGAATAAAGTCTTTTGCTTTCTTATAGGTGCATTTAGGATTTTGTATGCCGCTTTTGTCTGTATATCCATTTATTCTATAATAATTACGAATTTGATTAAACTTTCTAGTTGTATGAAAGATTGGCATTTGTAATTTGAAAAAAGATATATTTTTTATTTGTTAAATGCTTGTTAATGTAGAAATCCAACTTGAATGTGTTTTTTAACAATTTAGTAGCTTTGGATGAAATGTTCATTGATGTTGCTAATTCTAGGTTTACTCATAAGGAGTATCCAACTTATTAAACTCGTCAAAATTGTTCGATGCTAATCTATGCAATTTACACAATGGTTCATATAATTTGCAAATACAGATGAACCAGTGGTTATACTAAGATTTGTCGTTACAGACGTATTCTAGGGCAAACGGTAGTATGAGTGGCCGTTCATGTCAAAATAGCGTTATTTTCATCTAGATGGTATTTTCTGTCTAGATACTTCTAACAACTATCTAGATACTATTGACAAGTTCGTATAACTATCTAGATGCTTCATACAAGTATCTATATACTACTTACAAGTATCTAGATACATAAAAACTCCTCACGAGTATCTAGGTAGTTCGCAAAAGCATCTAGATGCTTCTCCCAACTATCTAGATGTTTCTCAAAAGTATCTGAATACTTCGCAAAAGCATCTAGATGTTTCTCACAATTTTCTAGATACTTCGCAAAAGCATCTAAATGCTTCTCACAACTATTTAGATAATTCTCACAAGCATCTGGAAGCTCCTCAAAAGCATCTAGATTCTTCGCAAAAGCATCTAGATCCTTCTCATAAGTATCTTGATGCTTCTTAAAAGCATGTAGATACATCGCACAACTATTTAGATACTTCTCACAAGCATCTAGATACTGGTGAGAAGTATCTAGATAGTTGTGAGAAGCATCTAGATGCTTTGCGAAGTATCTAGATACTCGTGAGGAGTTTTTATGTATCTAGATACTTGTATGAAGCATCTAGATAGTTATGCAAAGTATCTAGATACTTGTTAGTAGTATCTAACTAGTTGTGAGAATCATGTTAGAAGTGTCTAGAAAGAAATCTAGATGAAAATAACGCTATTTTGACATGACGGCCACACAAACTGTAGGACAGTCTTAGCACGGTCTCATGACATCTTATACATTATATTTGTACAGTGAATGTGTTATAACCTATACTGTTGAATGGGGATGGCTTATTTATTAATTATTAAATAGACATATATTTATTTACGCCACCATTGTAGAGTTGTAACTGAAGTTTAGCAGGACATTGTACATTATCATGGTCTAAGGTGGATTTTTGGCCGAAAGACGGAATAGTCCAATCGGATCGCTTGCTACCATTCCCGATATCAGTTCGAAATTTACTATTTATTAATCAGTTTTGAAGTGGCTACCATTAACTATACATGTATTTGGAATCATATTTTTTTTTATTCCAATGCATTAATTATATAACAAGGCCTTTCGGTTGCTCGACTCCAGCGTAAAATTTTCAATATACCTGTCGGAGCCGATTCACAAATTATGCGGTTATGAATAATACGGTCATTGACAAGATACTTTGCAGACAATTATTTTGACTGATCTACTAATTAACTGACAACTATTATGACGATTGCGAAGTTTATCGTTGTTAAATGAAATGTTCACTTCCAAACTGGTTTATTTTAATTCCCTGTGAACCAAGATGACTAAACTCTGAGTTAGTATTTCAAAACTCGTTGTCTTTGAACGAACTGCGGTAGGGTTTTGTAGGGCGGTCAATTTGGGTCAACAAGGACCCTTATTGAACATCTAAAGCTTCAAATATCAGAATAGTTTCACCAGGATAAAGGTAACTGTTTTGTATTTGAAGCTTTACGGACATCCATCTGTAGTTTTACTGTCGAAAATTGAGTTGCCTCGCCAGGTAAACGGTTATCTCTTAATTCATCCACCACCAGCTTGCTTAAACTGAATTCATTAAGCCGCTCGACTTGAGTTCTATCATACATACACGAAGTGGCACCTGCTCAACTCAATTTGTTCTTATTAATTTATTAAAATCTTTTGTTTTAAAATATCTTCTGCGCCGCATACCAAAACAGAATTAGGTTATCCACATGCATTACACGAATTAAATAAGAAAAAAAACAAAACGAAAAGCACAGAATCACTAATAATGAGCGACTAAACATTTTCTCCCACAATATGACCTAGTGCAATGTATAACTATCCGAAATCAGAATGATCGAAAATAAACATGGTTACCCATTTATTCCATCACAGAAGTAGAAGTTGGATTCTTTCGTTCTATATATCTGTTCATAGTTATCTGGCAGTATTTTGTTTAACTGATATGGACAGCATTATCATGAAAATTATTCTCTTCCGTGATTTTGTCTGTATTTCATTATCTTGATATACATGAAATCCCCTTTTGGATATGTTTAAGAAAAAAAGTTTTGAGAATGTTGGGCAGCAGTTTTTAGTTTTTTCTTCTCCTTTTTCTTGTGATTTTAATCACATTTGAGATATTGTTAATTCTTCATGACCACGCCAAGTATTCAGAAACAAAAATAATACTTTTTTAGTGTTATGTACAAATTAAACACTAGAATATCAAGTGTGCTCCCGTTTTTGTTTGTTTGGTTGTTTTTTTTGTTTTTTTTTTTGTTTTTTTTTGTTTTTGTTTTTGTTTTTGTTTTTGTTTGTTTGTTGTTTTTTTGGTTTTTTTTTTTGGGGGGGGGGCTGAATAATTGACATGATGACTGTTTGAGAATTGCAAGATATCAAGGGTCCAATGTTTCAGGTTTATCTGTGACTGTTATATCTCAGCAACTTTAGTCAGTTAATATTGTATTCAGGATTTATTAATACTACACATAGGGAAATAGAAAGGCATGCATGCATGTTTAATTGGTATAAACTAAGGTTGTGGATTGGTAAACCAATTCTGTAGACACCATTTTTTGGACAATTACTCCGTTTCGGGAAGTTTCCAAGGCTATTGATGCTGGGTTCAGTTTGTGTACTGAGAAATGATCGAGTGGGTGAACTTTAACCTTCTTGCATACAATTACAACACCATCAAGTTATGGAAGGCTAAGGCACCACCTTTTTTTGCCGAAAAAGGGTGGGACTGGGATTATTTTGAAAAGATAAAATTATTCCAAATTTGAGCAAAAACATTTTTTTTACTTCCCCATGGATAGAAAAAGAACTATTACTCAATATTTTAGTCATGTAGATTTTCAAATATTTTTTCTCTATGGTGCTTATGAACAAAAATATTTTTGCACTTGAGAAAAACTCGAGAAATGACCTGTGCCTACATGTAATGGGTGTTTTTTTTCTAGTGTTTCTTATTACCATGTGTAAACGGTTGAACGATTCATTATAATGAAAGATTTAACTGAACAATAATATTCCCCACCCCCGCCCCCCCCCCCAAAAAAAAACCAAAACAAAACAAAACAAAACAGTGCGATGAAGTTTCGATCAAGTGAATAAAACATATAAAAATGTACACGCATGTTTATATAATGTTCTCAAATACACGTCATTAAATGAGACGACCACAAAAGTGCCACACTGTCCAAACCATGATCCCGTGTAATTTTGTGCAAATTTGAGCATAGTGAAGTGCCGGATGAGCTATATCACAGAAGCAAAATCCCGAAGGTGAACAAGTCATTTCATTCGGACGCTTTATCAGAGCCATATCTCCGATATACGTGCTTGGCATTGAGGTAGTAACTACCAGTTATACCACTAAAGAACTTTCGGTTGTTATCTACCGTCTACCCCGTCACGTAGCAATAATTTTAAAACACAAATATTTTTGGAAGAGTGTCTGGATTTTCTTGACTACATACTAGGGATACCTAATGACAATATGCTAACGGGAGATCTAAACTTCCATTCAGATGATGAATTTTACTGCGAAGCGCCTAGATTCAATTAAACGTTAGCCGATCGTGGTCTTACTCCACATGTCACCGGGGCTACGCATTTTCGTGGACATACGCTTGATGTGATTATTGCGGCGCGTTCGGTAACGTCGGAATTCGACGGTTGTTGACATTTTTCGTTTTTTGCTTGCTTGCTTATTGAAACACATGTACAGTATAGCGAAATATTCAATAATTTTTTATTGAAACATCTTAAACATTTCTTAGAAAACCGAAGATAGTAATTAAATTGATGATCAGTACTATTGGTAAATTTAAATGTGCGCATGAATGTGCGCCTTTGCATGGAAATGCAATCGCAACATATATGCGCACTCTGTCTGTCTAGAGAGAGAACATTGCAACTTTCTTTTTTGATAAGTTAAAATGTGCATTTTGATATACACGTATGATTTTATATTACATGTACCAATAGCAGAATTTGGACCTTTCACAACTTAGTATTTCGATTGAAAGAGCTTTCTATTGATCAGATAATCGGGCTTTCACAAACACCCATTAGACAGCCGCTCATTGATGAAGATTTTCATTTCATTTGCTCATTTGCGCTTTCCGAAATAAAAAAAAATGTTGGACTCCCTTTTCTACTTTCATTTTTTTTATTAGTATTTTCATACCCTTTTAAAGTTCTGTCAACTCTGTGTTGCGTTTCAGTCATTCCACTCCGATCGAATTCCTCTTAACTAAGAATTAATTCAATTCTTCTTTGGTTTATTAATATTCTTTCGTTGTTTAAAAACACGAAATAAAGATAATTTTTGTCTTTTTGTATCCCATCGATTTCGATTTTTTGTCTCTTTCAGTTGCATGTTGTATACTTGTAATTGCAGAGACGAGTTTAAGGGTCTGGTTCTTGTTATCTAAAACGGAAATTATTTCCGTTTTGTTTCCCCATTTCATTCCCGAACGGAAAACGTTCCAAACGTTCAAAAAGTGAAAGTTGGACAAATCACTAGACATTTGTTTTGTTCGAATTTTATCGGTTTTAAACAGTTTAAATCATGAAAAAATGAAATATGTATATTCCTAAGTATATGTACAATTACAAAGTATCATTATTTCATAGTAGAAATTGTCAATTGATTGTATAATTGCGTTGGAGCAAGAAATTTTCTCAACGAACCCGGAAAATATTGACATCTGACATTTCGTTAGACATTTTCAAAAAGGCACTGAAAATTTTATCAAATGCGGACGTTGAATTGCTTAAAGTATGTACATTTATAGGAAATATTAATCGAAAAAGAATATTGCGTAAATAAGTTCTTACTTTAATAATATAATTTCATAATTGAACACTTTTAGAAATCTGACCAGTTACCAACACTTTCATTTTTATATTGGATATTTTTTTGCCTAGAATTAACGCAATTTCGATGATTATCACATGGAGAACATAGGAAATTATTCTTCCATGCAAAATTTAGCGAAGTTCGTACCCTCTGCAATAGCTCAATTCACTATTTTAGCTTTTTTGGACCTACAGTTTGTTACACCTGACAGGCGAAATTTTGACGTTTTTACGGGTTTTTGGAAAGTTTAATGGATTATAAAGAATTAGAAAGACCATTTTTGACAAGTATTCAGAACTAATAATTTGTCCTGATTTCAACAGTATACAGCTTTCACATATTCACAGTTTTGGTTGTTTACAATAGTCATTAATAGTTTTTTCACCACATCCGCAATTTAGCGTGCGTAACGTCCATATTCTAATCGGCGAACTATCTATTGAAGAACTTACTCTTTGCAACAATAAATATGTACCATCGCTTGACCATTTCTCAATTGTACGCTGAACGTCCACAAACCACCGAAACGACAAGAGCCAATAAAGTTTCGTAAAGTTAAGGATATCATCATCGAAAATTTTGAAACTGACATTGTTAATTCGAATATCATTCCGGATCAGTCATCATCGCTTGATGATGATGTCTCAAAATATGACACTGTTTTCAAATCTATTCTAGAACATCATGTGCCTATGGAAACAAGAACTATAACCGACCAAATACAGAATGGCATAAAACACAGAATGGCACCAAACACAGAATGGCACAGAATGTCATCAAGCACAGAATGGCACCAAACACAGAATGGCATCAAACACAGAATGGCATACACAAGAATTGCACACCGCCAAGACGAAATGTCGTAAAGCTGAGCGTAAAATGCGGAGTACGAATCTTGAAATCCATAAACAGCTGTACAAGGAACAATGCGACCTACAAATTGTTAAGGAATTGTAAGACGGAGTTCTATTCTGATAAAATCATTTAAATTGGAAGTGATCCAAAAAAACTTTTTAATTTAACAAACAATTTACTTGGCAAAAAGAAGATCGTAGTTTTACTGACACACGACTGCGAAAAAGATCTTGCAAACAAATTTGGTGAGTTTTTTTCTCAACAAAAATCGAAACTATCGGGAGAAAACTTTCTGAAGCAAACCATTCCTCATCAAATGTTGAAGACCCGTTTTGTGCGGACGTGATCTTCGATGGTCAACCTCTTAATGCCCTCCAGCCTGCAACCGTAGAAGTCATTTGAAAAATTATTTCAAAGGCTTCTTCAAAATCATATTAACTGGACCCGATACGAACGTCGATAGCAAAATCGTGCTTGGCACCAATTATTACGAATATCATGAACATGTCACTACAGGAGTCATTTGTTCCAAAAACCTTCAAGGAAGCGATTGTGCGACCATTACTCAAGAAACCCGGGCTAGACAATGACATCTTTAAAGACTATCCTCCGGTTTCCAACCTTCCGTTTCTGTTGAAAGTGCTTGAAAAGATTGTTGAAAGCCGGTTAGAAAACCATCTCCAGGCAAATGGTCTATATGATAATGTGCAGTCCATCTACCGTGCTCACCACTCTACCGAGACGGCATTGCTATTGGTCCATCACGATATCACCGTCGCACTGGATAAGGTTCCACTAAATAGATAGATCACTGCAGATAACTGTATGACGGTTTGTGGAAATAAAGCTATGTTGAGGCACTTAAACAAGCAAAACATGTTTTTCCTGTAAAAAAGTATATATTTTTCAAAACGTTACATTATGGAGACCCATGAAAAAAGATAGATATTCTTTCCTATTTGTTGTGAAAATCTGTAGCCACGGTAATATAATAAAAATATACATCAGTTAACATAACAAATTTTGGGTGCCTTCCCAGAATTAATTGTCAAAAAACAGGTTTTCTAAAATATCAGCCACTTAAAAATTGCCAGAAAAAGTAAGTTGGCATGGTATTATTGTAAAAGAAACAAATAAAAAGTGTACCTTTTTCTGATCATTTTGTTCATGGTTTTAATTCTTAAAGTTCGTGCGAAATTTTGCATTTTTGAAAAACAGCCAGTTGGTGCAGGGAAGAGAATCCAATCCGGTGAGGACCTGAATCTTTCCGGATAGCTTTAAGCATGCATTTTACACCTCTTTACCTTCACAAGTATTGCATCTACTTATGTACGATTGCTCGACTACCCACAATCAATATTTCCACCAAGTTTCACTTTTTATTTTTAAGTTTTGCAAAATTAGACCGGGTCAGTTTTGTGTACGAAACAGTGCACCTAAATCCCATTTGTATAGTGCAACCGAACAACTCATGTGTAGTATTGCTAATGTTAGACCTGTCGACTGCGTTCGATGTCATCGATCATGGAATCGTACGTCAACGTCTTGAGAACTCTTTCCGAATTTCTGGTTCCGCTCTCAACTGGCTGTCATCTTATCTTACAAACAGGACCCAACATATCACTATCGGATCCATTCATTCTGATGAAATACTGTTAAAATATGGTGTTCCACAAGGATCCGTACTCGGACCTAAACTTTATTGCATCTTCGCTAAACCTATCGGAGAAATATGTAAATGTCATAATATAAGTTACCAATGCTATGCCGACGATACTCATATATATCTCGTTTTCAAACTTCTCGATGAGTGGAAGAATATATCTGCTCGTCTTGAAGCCTGTTTTGTCGATATAAGCTCCTGGATTTGCTCGAATATGCTCAAATTGAACAAGGATAAAACCTAGCTGATAATATTTGCCCCAAAAACCAAAGTCAAGGAACTTTCTGGGCGTTATCTGAGTTTTGGACACAACATCGTCAGTGATTCGTCCTGCATAAAGAACCTCGGTGTGTTTTTTGACAAAACTTTGGCTATGAATCATCAAATAAGTGCGATCTCGAAATCATGTTTCTCCCAGATCAGAGACATTGGTCGAATCTGTCCATATTTAACAGAAAAAGACAAAGACTCTGGTTTGCTCACTAGTAACATCTCGATTGGACTAAGGGAATGCATTACTTCACGGTCTTCCCGCTAATGCAACAGACCGATTACAGCGTGTTCAAAACAAGGCTGCAAAACTTACCGCAAAGAAAAAGAAATACGACCATGTTACACCGATTTTAAAATCATTACATTGGTTACCCATCTCTTTCCGATGTAAATACAAGATTTTACTATATGCTTTCAAATCACTAAAACATGAAGCGCCAGTCTGTATACAAGAACTTGTCAGTGTTTACAAGCCAACAAGAACCCCATGTTCAGAAGGAAGTATGTATCTTGTAAAGCCAGTAGTTAAGTCGAAAACACATGGAGAAAGACGATTTGATCGAGCGGCCTCCGTTTTATGGAATGACTTGCCATTAGACGTTCGAAGTGTTGAATTACTGTCGGGGTTTAAGAAAAGCCTTAAAAACACATTTATTCAGACAAGCATTCCAGAATTGCTAATTTAACTGTGATACTTGCCCTTTTCAGACTTTTATTTGTTTATATGCTTTTAGACTTTTATTTGTTTATATGCTTTTAGACTTTTATTGCGTTGTCGTTGACTTTTAATTTATCATTTCTTGCTTATTTCTTTTTTTATTCACTTAATAGATTTTAACTAGAATCTTGTAAGTTTTATTATTTTTATGACAAGGTCTGGATTTATTCTTCAAATTTTCAGTTTTAAAACATTTGAGAGTATTTTATTCCTATGACATATTGTTTTCATTTTTGTTTAAATACATTCATTTCAGAATATATAGTTAAACTCATTTTACCTTGCAATTTAAATGGTATAATTTTACTTTATATATGTTTGCGATGCATGAGCTCTTTTTACAAAACTTTGTTTTGTGAGTTTTATGCTCATATAGTTTTATGCTGAGGAAGGATATCAGTTATCCGAAATATTCAATTTAAAATTTTATATGCACTCTTAAGCTCTTAGAGTAATTGTATGTAAAGTTAGATAAGCGCTATATAAGAATTGTAAATAATAAAGTTTTTTGGTAGGACTTAACTGGGTATCACATCCATGACGGGCTTTCCGCGTCCGTGGCGGACACACTATCACAGTTAACCACGTTCGGAAATTATAAATTTATCCTTACAGTCTTCAGACTATCCTAAGTCAGTTTTTAAGTTGGGACCAAATTTAGGACACGTTTAAGTTAAGACATTTTCGATTCCGGTCTAAAAATGCGTATGATCTATGTATGGGTATTAGCAAACCATCTTAATATATCTGATATAAACTGAACTAAATATTAGTGAATTGATACAAACCCTTCAAGCGGTTATTGAGAACCGATCCCCGGAACCAAGGTCCTGCGTCAATCTGTAGTTATAATAAAACCATTCATTCACTTTCAGATAGTAAGATGTTGGATTAATACTGTTTACACTTCTTGTTTTTTTTTTATCGAAGTAGAAAAAAAACATCTTAACATGCTATGTTGTCTGTTTCATATGCAAGTCGAGTATATATATTTTTTCTCGGAAGCTCATCACAGGAAGTGGCTGTTCTGTCTGCAATTAGTTGAATGTTTGTGGAGGTAGAGCATCACATTCACGAGTGCAAGAAATTAATAAGAGACTTAAAATCATAAGACAAAGATCATTAACACATTTGAAGAGGGAGCTAAAAATTGCATAATTCAACTTTTAACTTATTATCGAATTGTATTTTCCAATTAAGAACCTTTCACAATTTACAATTAATTTAGGAAGAATTTCTTATTTCTAAACACATTCTGTGATGCTGGTTGTTTCACACGGATTATAAATTTGAACCGTTTCGGAATTAAAAGCTGAAAAGGGGCAAGAAACAAACATTATGTCTACACAATGAGTTTTAGTGTATGATGAAACTTAAACTGTTTTTTAACACGCAGCTCACAATGGGAAAGTTATCCGATGTTAGTTCATTAAAATCACAAGAAATAGTGCGTAGATTTGAATCTTAGTCGAAACACCAGGTTTTGTTGTTGACCAGAAAATAGTTTAAAATTAGTAGAAATTAGTAATTCGCGATCCTTTTCTTTTCATGATGTTCCCATACGACCAAACTGAAAAAAAAAAGCTAAGCAAAAATGCATATTTTTTTTTCCTGCAGGCGATGCCACATTTGGAGGAGTCGATTTTAGTGCCACATTTTTTATAAACTCCAAAGTAGACGACGACTACGCCGGTTTTATATTCAGCTATCAGGACAGTTCCAGTTTCTACGTGGTAATGTGGAAAAAGTCACGACAGAAATACTGGCATTCCACGCCTTTTCACGCTGTGGCGGAGCCAGGGATACAACTGAAGGTAGTAAAGTCAGTCACGGGACCAGGAGAACATCTACGGAACGCTCTATGGCACACTGGGGATACTAAAGACCAGGTAATTAGCTATTGGAATTCTTGCTACGCCTTAAATTCATTGCCTTTTCAGAAAGTTATCTTGTTCCTACCAAATATAGCAGGTTAGAGTATGATAGATGTTCGTGGCTGATTTCTTTTCCAGTTTGTTTTTTTCTTTCCTTTTTCGTTTTGTCATATTATAAGGTACCTTTTATCTCAACGACGTTCATAAAGAAGAGACCCCGGTTATAAATAGGGAAAAGAGACAGAAGAAAGGAGAAATGGGGAGGGAAGAGTGAGAAAGGAGAAAATGGGGAAAAAATGAACAATGCTATATTTCTGTTCTTGACTGAAAAAATTTCCGTGTTGCTTGAACACGAAGAAATCATTCTCATTAAGTTGAAAAGGGCCATTTATATCACCTCTGGAGAATCGCTGAAAAAAACAGAAAATCTAACGGCTTGGAATCTCTGGCTTAAATCAGCTCATCGTGAAGGTCCGAGTGAGCTAATGCCAACACTTTGCGTCCGTCATCGTCTGTCATTATCATTAACATCCTCTAAAGCATCCGGTGGATTGTAAGTTTAATTGGTTATGGTGAACAATGTTAAATGTATACGATCAGAGGGTCAAAGTAGCCGATCTTACTGAAACTCAAACTCACTTTGCCATATCAACTCACAAATAAAGAAAATAAAAAGATATGTAACGATAGTCGTCTATTGCAGCCAACGTTTTGTTTTTAGTTCGCGACATTGGGTATCCTTGCTTCTTTTTGTGATGCACCTCTATGAACTATTCGATCTTCGCAAAAGCATTTTAAATCAAAATATTTTCGAGATGATGTATAATTATGAATGTTTTTATTCGTAATGAACATGATTTTTGTTCCCCGCGACGTTTCGCGAGGGGACATGGAAATTCCGGGCATCCGTCCGTCTGTCCATCCGCGTTTTCCGCAATTTTTTGGTTATGATTTTACCAAATAATTTTGTTTTTGGCATGTGGCCTTATTATGAAGAGTAACAGATTAAATTCGACTTTGGTTACGGTTGAATGATTTTTACGGAAGTATGACCTTTTGACCGCACTTTTTTGGTAATGCTTTCACCAATTGATTTTAAATTTTGTATATGATCTTACTATTAGAAATTACAAATTAAGTTCGACTTTGGTTACGGTTGAATGATTTTTATGGAAGTTATGGCCCTTGGACTTAGAAAATTTCAGTGAATTTAAAAATGTCCTCACTTTTTTTCGCTTGGGACAATGGAACGCTGTTCTTTTGTTATAATACAAGCTCTCAAACTGTCTGTGATATAAAAACATGATTTGCATAGTCTTTTAAGGTAACATATATACACGTACTTGTAAATAATAATGTAGTAGACGCACTGTCACACCTACCCAGGTGACCAGTGCACCGTCGCACCTACCCAGGTGACCAGTGTACCGTCACACCTACCCTGGTGACAACTGCACCGTCACACCTACCCTGGTGACCAGTGCTCCGTCACACCTACCCTGATGGGAGGTGCCTCAAATGTTAAGGAGGTGGGTTCTAAATAATATAATGTAAACATGTAATGTGAAGGTTAATAACAACATTTAACAAACTGATCAAATCAAAGCAATAGTCAAATGGAAAATCAATATAACAAGTGGCAATATCAAGGTAAAACTGGAAACCACCCTAACAAACCGAAAATGAGACAACTATCGATCACCAAGATACCCTGCTAGAAACGGAGCATGTATCGATCACCAAGGTACCCTGCTAGAAACAAAGGATGTATCGCTCACCAAGATATCCTGCTGGAAGGTTATGTATCGCTCACCAATGTACCCTGCTGGAAACAGAGGATGCATCACTCACCAAGGTACCCTGCTAGAAAAAGAGAATGCATTACTCACCAATATACCTCGTCTCCCAGAAAAAGCATGCATCGCTCACCAAGATATCCTGTCTTCCAGAAACAGAACATACATCGATCACCAAGATACCCTGCTAGAAACAGAGCATACATCGATCACCAAGATACCCTGCTAGAAACAAAGCATGCATCGCTCACCAAAATACACTGTCTTCCAGAAACAGAGCATACATCGATCACCAAGATACCCTGCTAGAAGCAGAGGATGCATCGATCACCAAGATACCCTGCTAGAAACGGAGCATGCATCGATCACCAAGATACCCTGCTAGAAACAGAGGATGCATCGATCACCAAGGTACCCTGCTAGTAACAGAGGATGCATCGATCATCAAGATACCCTGCTAAAAACGGATTGTGCATCGGTCACCAAGGTACCCTGCTAAAAAACGGATCGTGCATCGATCACCAAGGTACCCTGCTAGAAACACAGGATGTATCGCTCATCAAGATATCCTGCTAGAAGGTTATGTATCGCACACCAATGTACCCTGCTTGAAACAGAGGATGCATCGATCATCAAGGTACCTTGCTAGAAACAGAGGATGCATCGCTCACCAAGGTACCCTGCTAGAAACAGAGGATGCATCGCTCACCAAGGTACCCTGCTAGAAAAAGAGGTACTCCAGCAATGCTAGAGGTTGTCTGGCAAGCTATTTTCTTACTTTCTAACCTCTAGCATCTGACATGTTGAAAGCCACCGCAAATGTTAATTAGCTAAAGATGTGTTTGAAAATACTTCATGTCTTTCATTTACATAAAAGAAGTTTAACCTACCGGAAATCGAACGATAAAAATCCTAAATATTTGTACATACCTAGAAAACATTTGTAATGAAGACAGTTGTCCAAATTACCAGCAATTTTGAATTAGGTCACTAACTTTACGGAATACAATATATTTCTGACAAAAAGAACTCAAAAGTTGGTAAAGGCAATTAGTTGGTTAATTTGATATGTTCGTTCCGTAAATTTTAAAATCCGTAATTTTAACAACCGGAATTACACACTCAAAAAGCTAAAAACCAAATATGAAATTTATTTTAACTGCTTTTACAAAAGATTTCCGGGATTGCGAGATTTTCTCATCAGGTAGGTCATTGTTTTTCTGTAGTTTAGTCACCTTCTCCCGTGTAATGGTAAAGAAACTGTATAAACCGTTTTAAATGGAAAACAGTTTACTATAATTCTGCCGATTCCAAGGAAGGCGGATCGAGCGTTATGCAATATGACGCTCGGAAGTAAGAGATTGGGGTATGGAGGAACGGAATTTCAACCT
This sequence comes from Perna viridis, assembly GCA_037379345.1. NCBI lineage: Eukaryota > Metazoa > Mollusca > Bivalvia > Mytilida > Mytilidae > Perna > Perna viridis. The sequence continues at coordinate 59,567,551 of CM074513.1, forward strand.
CTTACGCTGTAGGAGTAGAAAAAGAGGATGCATTGCTCACCAATATACACCGTCTTCCAGGAACACTGCATCCATCGCTCACCAAGATACCCTGTCGACTTCCAGAAACAGAGCATACATCGCTCATCAAGATACCCTGCTTGAAACAGAGCGTGCGTCGCTCACCAAAATACCCTGTCTTCCAGAATCAGAGCTTATATCGCTTACCAAGATACCCTGCTAGAAACAGAGCATGTATCGCGCACCAAGACACCTCGTCTTCCAGAAACAGAGCATGCGTCGCTTACCATGATACCGTCTTCCAGAAACAGAATTTTTCAAGGATCAAAGTGCAAGATTGGTCACTTTACTTATTTGCTATTCATTCAATTTTGTTCATATGAGCACACATTGTTCACCAAGATACCCTTTGTTCATGAAACATACGATTCGCGTAACTGACACGTTGTGCTATAACAACCGAACTATGTATGTGTCCTAAGGTGATCACATTTCATCTTTTTAGAAAATTTAAGATGGTTTTGATAAGTATTATTCAAAGAAGTTCATCAACTTTTTCAGAAGTCATGCACTTCACGAACCAACTACAAAATCAATCGATGCAAGACCAGTAATGTTTATAAAAAAATTGTCATTCACTCATCTAGTACCAACTTAGTCAACATGATTAAACCACTTTAGTGTCCACAATTGTCGGACACAAACAGAATAACAGACGTTCAGGGACTTGAACATTAAATGCAGTCTCTTTCGATTCAGCTGGTAGAGGCTTAGATTTAGTCCAAATAGTAGTTCATAATTTTACTTGAAATATCCAATTATAGGGAAAATATTGAATCATATATATGGCTAAAATTTATAATTAATTTATTTTTCAAAAGTACCCCGGACCCTCTCGCTAATAAAATGGTTGGTATCTAAGCAAACACTGGAAGTCCCCCTTATGGTTAACGTGCGAATCAAATGGAGTCGTGAGACTCTGTCTGACGAGTGATATACTTGGAGTCACGCATTACATTTACATTTGAATTATCTCCGATAGGAATGATACAAAGTGCGTATTTTTAATTTCTTTCTGAATCCTACTACAAAGACAACCACAGAGGCGTGCCAAAAGTTTCGGTCATTTGTAAATTTTCCCTTTGATTCATTCAAAATCACATTATTTTCAAGCAAAAAATATTTGGAAGTTATTTCTGGACTAATTTCCGTGATTTTTCACAAATAATAAGACATATCTGAATTTTTACCATTTATTTTGAATACGGTTTTCTGACAAAAACTGAAGGAATGTTGGCACTTTAATTACCAAGACAATTGGTGACGCAACAACTTTACACTATTTTTTTAACTGACTTTATGACGCTAAATACGAAACTCTTGGAAACTTCTGCAAACGATACTGTAGAACCTGAACAGACTGCAAAAGTTTAATTTTGACATTATTACTTTATTGTTTGTTTTGTTTGTTGGGGTTTAACGTCCGAGCAGCAATATTTCAGCTATATTCTGACGATGAACATGAAATGATGATGAAATGGAAAAGGGATGGGACACAAGGACAATGGGGTCGACAAATTTATATTGCCACTGGAAATAGGGAGAGGTGGATAGGGTCGGGCAATTTAGCTTCCTGTGGCGAAGCCCCATGGTTCCTACTCCGGGAGAATACCACAGTAGGGTTCTTTTACGTGCGAGGAGCGTGGCATCTTTTCCAACACGGTGCACCACTATGGTTTGCGGTCAGGTTTTCCGTATTATAGCCTGACAACCCCAGCATGTAACACGCCAGGGGTACCCCATTCCACCACCTGGGGCACACATCCCAGTTGCTCTGTGGGCAGAGCGCCCAAGCCCCCGGCTAAGGTTCTGAGCACTATTTAGTCGCCTTTTACGACAAGCTTAGCGCTGCTGCAGGCCTATTCTTTTAACACCCAGACCTGCACGGGGCATTATTACTTTAAATTAGTGCCAGTATATGATTTCTTAATCGAAGTAGGATACCGTGAATGTTCATAAAACTGCATCCTATACTACATCAAAGTAATCACAACACTCATTCCACATAAAACTGCATCCTGTACTACATCAAAGTTGTCACAACACTCATTCCATGCACCTGGTCCATGCTCCCAGTTTTTAGAGGAGTCCGAGTTGCTCATTTACTTTTGTTACTTCGTATGTATGATTTTAGTTACTTTATGTTCTTTGTTGAGTATGTCTGTTTTCCATGTCTGGTCTTGGTCCCTGGAATACATTCTTTTGATTACTGCTATAACCTTGGTTCCCTTGATTACCCTTTCTCTTTAATAGTAATATTTCTTCAAAATCAGACGAGAAGAATTTCATTGACAATTATTTTAAAGTAGAAAGTAATGGGAAATTCAGGAGAGACCGAACAATTCTGGCACGTTAGGAGAGACTGAAGAATTTTGCCTCGGATGAATTTTGAACATTAAATGTGCTTATTGTAATTGGTTTAATATGACTGCAACTAAAATGAACACAAGGTTCGCATATCTATCATATGAAACCACCAAGGAGGCTTTCCTCTCATATTATAATATATACATGCATGCTGCACTATAGCATATAGTTTTCGATCACGGATTATTTATGAGAAAAAAACAAATAGATGCTCTGTAACAGGTCGAATGTCAAATGAATGAGCATGGCCACAGTTCATAGTGAAAAATCTAAGAGTTTTCAATATCTTACTTTAAAACTACATAATTGTTTTTTTTATTATTACTACAGAACTACAAAAATGAAATACTAAACTTTAAATTAGTCCCAGTATTTGATTTCTTAATCAAAGTAGGATACCGTGAATGTTCATAAAACTGCATCCTATACTACATCAAAGTAGTCACAACACTCATTCCACGTAAAACTGCATCCTATACTACATCGAAGTAGTCACAACACTCATTCCACATAAAACTGCATCCTATACTACATCAAAATAGTCACAACGTTCCACGTCAACTGTAAAGAATGAATACGCAACAGCTAAGTTCCTTCAGTTCCTTTTATGTAAAGTTACTCACAATGGCAATGGCTGTCTGACCACCTGCACCCACAGCTTTTCCTTTTTGACTTAATAGACGTGATCGGTGCCATGTCTGTGCCCATAGGACAATAAGCTACGGTATGGGCACGATCTCCAGTAGCACGGCATCGTGGACAAACGTAATTTCTAAGGATAGGGCACTCAACATTGCCGTACGCGTCTTTCAACGAATGTCCAAGGTAAAATGCTGAGCGTTCTCCGTTTGTGCGACAGAATCCACATCCTACTGATCTTCTGAAGAATTTACGGACGAGTTTAGGGCAGGCTGTGTTGATCGTATTATTCGCGATCGATGAGGACAGTGAGATTTCTTTCTGCTCACTCACTGGCTGGTTTGGTTGTTCCGATGGTTTAGCACTGTTGAACGGACAAACTGCCAAACGGTCATCTACTGGAAACACGGGTACTGGGACAAATTGAACTAATCTGATTTCCTTAACTGGAGTACTATCACTTTCATTTCCCAGACTTTCTTTAATCGGTTGATTGTCAGAAGATACAGGATTGAATGGTTTAAATCCAGGGTAAACAGCTTCATTCCTGCTATTTTCCAATACTTCACACAATTTAAGGTAGTCGTGATTGATGCTGTACATCCTCACAGTTCAAGAGAATTTCATCTGATGCAAGCAATTTCTCATTTTTATCACATGTTATTTGATTGACAGCTCAGTCGACCCCGTACCAATTAAACGCCGAGTTATTTTTGGAATCATCAGTAGTGACCGTCATCAAAGGAACCGCACGTGTGAAAATCTAACGTCAGTTATTCTCATACCATTTTAAGTGACTTATGAACTTGAACTATTGTTCTTCTTGGTTCAAAGTAAACATTGGCATAGATATACTTGATTAGTCATAAAAACAATGCTAATATATCTGAATGTACGCTTCTAGCAGGCGATCGGCGGGTATGCTGCCAGTTATGAAGCAGGTTTAACCTGTTCAAGGATGAAGTCGAAAATATTGTACATACCTATTATTTTTTACATTTTTACGTCATCTTGAATTAAAACTTTAGGGCTTGAGCCAGAATAATTTATTGTTGTTAAAGATACAAAACTAAAAATATCTTTGCTTTGTATTACCCTTTATATTACAAGTTAACTTCCTGTCAGACTGAAATCGGGCTCTCAGGCCAAAGATGAATTTCGCATCAATTACCATTAGGAGGACTTATATAAATATGCCTTCAACATTGCATTGCGTAGTTATAAAAAAAAACCAAATCATTCAATTTTATTAAGACCTAGTGAATATTTTTTATCGTAAGTACGAGTTACAAACCAATACAGAATATAAGCGAAAACAATGAAGTTCAATTAAAAAATAAAGGTCCCAAAGCATGGCAGAAAAAAATTCTAAAACATCCAAAACAAGGCGTAAACGTGAAGTCATGAAATAAAAGACATTAGAGAACCGAATAAAATACATTTCTCATAAAAACTGAAGACAAGGGAAACAAGACGTCACACAAAAAAACTAAAGCATTAGCAGTATGTTCCCACAAAAAAACGGGGGTGACATCAGGTGCTCCGGTAGAGTATGTATGTCGTGCTTCGCCAGCGGCACCTGCCATATTGCAATTGGGTATAATCCGGTGTTTTTCTAGCAACAATAATGCAGCTCTGCGACACGTGTAAAACTGTTCACACTATGACGAAATCATTCATTTCAACTCAATATAATAAATATCTTTGAAATATCCGGATTTGACAAAATTAGATTAACGCAAAAAGCATATGCTATTATCATTTTTTTTTCACCGCCGGAATTAGATAATGAACTTATATCCGGAAGCAATAGATCATGCGACTAAACTTAACACCGTGCCAAAAATTTTCTCGATTATTTCAAAGGAAATGAAATGTATTTCTCTTTCAACGCACTAACACGATAGCGTGACGATTCCAAATAAGAGATAAAATAAGTTAACTCGAAAATGATAATAAATCAATAATGGAAATGCAAATTTACATACTTCCACCGTTCTGAATTTTAATCAAAACGATTTTTTTAGCTTAAACTTTATTTAGGGTCCTGATTTTTTTTTCACTGATTTCGAGATGGCCGGACCTTACGCCTCAAAATAAATCAAAATGGTGACTTCATTCAGTACTCATTTGGAGAAACAGTTTCCCAAAAACTGCATGTCATCTAACCTGCTTCAAAGGTCCACTCAGTACACAGCAAATATCGCCATCTCAGCTACAAACGTATTAAATATTACACACTTAGTACAGTAGATTGTATGGTACTTTAATGTACTTGTACATGTATAAGCGCATTTTTAATTTGGGCACTTGGAGAGATCAACTAATCGCTGATTTTATTTAATGGATCTGTTAACCTTTTTCCTTTGAAGGTGAAGTTATTGTGGCAGGACCCTAGAAATGTTGGATGGAATGATATGACGGCTTACAGAATGGAACTGATTCACAGACCTGCTATTGGACTCATTAGGTTTATATACAGACTCCATACAGATAACATGGTGCCCATTTAGAATAAGGGCAATGCAAATTAGAACATACATTATTCATGAAACACGAATATTACACCAAGACAAATAAGGTTGATTTAAATGTTAACATTTCTATGGACATCCTGCCAGACAAACCTAATCAATAGTTAAAAGTGTTATTTAACGTTTCTGTTGCTCAGTCTAGCTAAGGGAATTACCACTAATTTTTATAGGGAGACATTCATAAAATACATTTTTTTTTAATTTTTGACAAGAATTTTAAGTACGATATGCCGTGCCAACGAAAATTATTGGTACGACGCTACGCCCCTGAGTAAATATCAAGTTCTTACATATGCTACACGATGCTCTCTTGGATTTCTTTAAAGTCCAACTTTCTGAGCCAAAAACCTGTAAGTTTTGTTTTCAAATGACATGCTTATTGTCCCGCCGCAAAGCGACGTTGGTATAGTAACGGTAGGTGTCTGTCAAATCAACTCATTTCAAACGGCTTGACAGATTTATGAAGAGTAGAAGTTCTACACCGCAATTTTGACATGCGAATTTTGTTAGAATTGTGGGATTTTCAGTATTTTCATCAGTAGAAAACCTTGTGGTCGAAACTCCTCAGAAACCGCTAAATAAAATATTTTGATATTGGTATAATATATTGTTATGAAGTGTGCATACTACATCGCTACTTTTGATTCTGCGAATTTTGTCGAGTTACGGGGCTTACAATAATGATTCTTAAATTGTGAACGCAACTCCTCAGAAACCACTTGACGGATTCTATTGATATTTGGTTTGATGTATTGTTATAAGTGTAGATGTGCACACCACACTTCCATTTTATTTTGTAGTAGGTTTTTGTAGTATTTAGACTAGAATAATGCACTTATACAACAGACTTACTGACAGGAAGTTATCATCTTCAAAATCTCTCCATGAAGAAGGCATTTATTTTTGGTTCACGTACTTAAGTTGTGTAAGATATGAAAAAAAAACCAACTAAACCAACAAAAATTAAAAAAAAACAAGAGCTTGAAAATATAAATAAGAGTTAAAGGAAAAAGAAACGAAAAGAAATTTTTAAAAAATTCGCACCAGTAAAGTTCCCTTTATTTAAACTACAGCGAAACTTAGACAATTGGTAAAGCATCAGCTATCTCGAAACCCAAAGATGTAACTCATGTGTAATATATAAAGATTAAAATGTTGTTTTTTAACTGAAAAACTGATAATGAACTGGGAAAAACTTTTCTTGGTAACTTACCAAATCAAGATACCAATTTTTCAGATAGTTAGATAGATATTAAATCCAACTTTTATCCACGAGGTGAAATCTTTCTATCGTCACGATGCATTCGATTTCTTCTATTTTATATTGACACTTGACTTGTGATTTGTTTGTAGCGGTCTTATTTCATTTAGCTTTTGGTCCTTTTTGGTGAACTCTGTGTTAAAATGATGAAATAGGGAATACGGTTATATCGATAAATTGGAAATTTCAAATGGTTTAAAATGGGAGTACATGTGAATTCTGGTTGATTCTACAATTATGTTTATTGATTTGTTCTAGAGTACAATTCTTTGAAGGGCATGAGCTGATTGCTGATTCAGGAAATGTGATAGACCGAACTTTGGGCGGCGGTAAACTAGGAGTGTTCTGTTTCTCTCAAGAGAAAGTTATCTTCTCAAATCTGTTATACAGATGCAACGGTAGGTTTAACTCAGCTTTCCGCCTTATCCATTACATTTTTCTTTGTTCTTTCCTATCGTTGACCAAAAATTCTAAAAAGAGATCAAGCGTTATGTCAGATAGTTCTGTGTTATAATTCCAGAGTATGTACCAAATGGTATGTGGGATGATGAAACTCGTTGGAATGGAACTGAACTTCTTCAGAGGACGGAAGGAATTCCACTTGAGGGAATTAGTCGAGCAATAGAACCATGATAATTTTGAAAATGGTCATTTCAACGAAATGAAATGGAAATTTCTCACCAGTTAAATCAATGGAAAGTTGTAAAACCCTTCTCTGAAATTACTTTCAAATTAAATATTCGTATCACCTCCTGTTCAAAGGAGAATGTTTTTAAAAAAAAAACAAGCATAATTGTTAGCCTATTATTAATTCAAACAGGAACTTTTTATTACATATTTGTCTTTTTGTGGTATAAAATTTCAATAAAGCACTTTTTGAAAGATTATTCCATTTTAATATGGTTTTCCTTGGCAGAAAACAAGAAAATTGAAACAAGCGTTCTCAGCGTATTGAATGATAATACAAACTACCCTACCAATAGTAGAATGGAATACAAACATTATTTGTGTAAAATATAAATAAAATAAACTAAGCCCGAATATATCACGGTGAAAATATCTTGCGCTTCAGTGCAAACCAAAGCATATGAAAAGTGTACTAGTCATAATAGAATGAAGCTCATACTTTAAGACAATGACTAAAATACTCAGCTTTTATATATATACAGTATCAAGTCAATATGTTAGTTATACATATACATACACTCATAACAATCGTATTGATATGTCTTATCAAGTAAACTTGTCCCAAGGACCAAACATCAGTGGATCAGCGTACTCATAAAGGTATAGTATAAACTAATATCAGAATGACTGAAAAAAAGAGCAAAATTAAAACATCCAGTTGTTAATGCACGAAAATCAAATTAATCTGCAAGTACGACGAAAGGAAAGTGAGCACAACTGAATATTTGCGTTAGCAAAAAGTTCATTACAACGAACCGGAAAAATTCCAACTTGTTGGTTCTTCGTTGTACCAAATATCAAATAAGTATTAGCAAGCGGACCATATCGTGGACTGGCAAACCTTACATACCCGAATTAAGAAACTAAATATTGAAGCCAAGCTAATTGAAAAAGTTACAAGTTAAGCATGTTAGGCAGATCAATCACATATCTTCTTTATCATTTTTTTCATTATATATATCAACACTCCAGTAGGAATTTTGGTACTTCCATCTTCAAACTCATTCCAATCCATCACGTTTTGCCACGCCATATATGATAACTTCCGCCACCTTGCCATCGCTCTGAAGTGTCTGTTAGAAGTATCAGTATGTTTTGGATAAAGCTCGATCACTGCTGAACCATGCGGCAAAAATAATACGTGTGACAACCCAGCACCATGCATTCCTATCAGGACATTAGTCCGCGATATAAGAGATAACTGTTCGTACATAGAAAGTTTGTCAAGCTGAACACCTTGGACATGGTGGTCTTTAAATGTTGTTGAAATAGTATGAAGAAGTTGTTTTTCATTGCGAATTTTTCTCGTTATTTTACCGGTTGGGTTACGGGGATGTGCGACGTAATCATGCCTTAAGATGACAAGGATGTAAAGGTTTTTGCAATCTTTTATAGTTCGTTTGTTTAATCCATATCGATGTAAAACAAAACGTGTAAAATATTCCGCTACTGGTAAATCCTTAAGACTATGTTCATTCATTAAACTTTGGAATCCTTGTAGCGATAATACCAGATTCCGGAACATGGTCTTTTTATGAATGAAACCTGCCCGAGTTACTGTACCGAACAACATCGACCAAGTGTCGTCTAGGTATGAGTATGGATGGCAGTCAAGGAACAAAATGTGCACTTTGCATTTCGTAGCCTTTTTCAAAATGTAGGATATGACGAAAACATTGTACAATTCTGTCAGTGTATGGTAGAGATTAGCATAATCAGTACGGTGTAGAGCGATGGTAAATCTTTCTTCAGTCCTTTCATATTGCAGACGACTATCACGAAATCTAATTGCACGAAAAATTTGCCCAAATTCTTTCGAAAAACTATTTTGAAATGATTCACTTGAAGGCCGACTGTTATTACATTTAATACTAAAGTAACCGGGTTCAGGGTCAAGGTTCTCATCTCCGGCAGTCTGACCTTTCACATCAACTATGTTCTCTCCGCCTTTTGATTGCTTTGCTTTTAATGGATCAATGACAATGTCTTTGAAATGAACAAATGTATATGGATATACTTCGATCTTTGGACAATTTTCAATGTTTCTCAACTTGTTTTCGAATTTGTAATCTGAGTCATTGTTAGGCACAACACAGCCGAAATAAGTGCCCTCGTTTTCTTGGTGTTTAAGAAAGCTTGCCGAGTCGACAATGAGTCGGATTATTTCTACTGCTGTTGCCAATAAAATTGCTCGCTTCATTTTTTTGTAATGTCGTCTGAGCCACCGTTTCATTTTTCTGCCTGCAAATAAAATATCGGATATTTTGTTTCAGGGTCATACCAAACGAGATAGTTAAGTAAGAAGTTTTGATCCGCTGAATTTTGTGAGAATGAAAACCCCCCAAAACACATCTTGTCATTGACACTCCTCTTAAATTACTCAAACGAATTTCATGTACTTTGATAAGTAGTACAATATAGAATAGCACATTCGGCCTTGCTATAGCGTTTTGAGTTTCACAACTTAACAGCTAGATTTTTTATTATACCTCAACAGATTTTTTATTTCACAAAACAAATTTGCATTTTAAAGGCAAAGTCGTGACAGTAAGAGCGCAAAAGGTTATATGTGGTCTCCTTGTTCAGGACACATCTGTAATGATTAGATATGATATACCCATGATCAGTATTAGTGCAGGAGGTAATCTTGTAGAGTTTAGAAGTGATTTTATATATATGCTTAGCGAACTATATACACACAATACTTATAGTTTTTTTCTGTTTTGTTTGGGTTAAAACTGTAACCAATGTTTACATTTGATAAGATTTGATGGTGCAGTTTAATTTGGCGATAATTAGATAAAGATATCATATATGATTAAATGTAGTGTGGACTTTGTATCAAAAAGTTGGTCGCCAAAGAAGACGCCTAATAATATTTATACTAACTTACCTTGTGAGAAACCAATCAGGAAGTCTACTGTAACTTAATTGTAATGGAACTCAATATTTAATGTTGATTCTTGACGACAGATTCTCCCGGGGTAATTTTGTAAATTATTAATATAATTCGACCGAACAGCTAATATATCGATAAGTCTCTTCAAATTTCACCATGTTTTAATTGTGACAATGGTTTACAGAATATCACAAAGCAATGTTCTACTGGGTATCATTACATTCAAATTCCATTTTACATGTTAGTGATGTGATAGAAGAAGATCGAATAAAATGTGAGCAGACACTTGATTCATAAAATAAAAAAGATGTTTTAAAAACGATGAGATTGAGGATTCAGTAAAAAAAAAAGCAGAAATCAGAAAGATGCACATGGAATTGAAAATTAGGTAAAAATGCCGTACCCTTACCGAAGATTTTGGAAAATTCACCATCTGGAGAGTTGAGAAAACAGATTCATGTTCAGATCTTTCAATTAAAAAAAACTGCACTAAAAGTAATAGTGTTTTTTTCAAGAATGCGGGTATAGTACAGTGAGTGACAACTTAGTAGAAAGTATAATGACGGACGAAAGATTGAACATGGAATAAGTTACATAGGGGTTAAACAGAAATCAAAATATTATCTATGTTTTCATATGTGTTAGTTGGGTGTGTCAACTACTGGGTAGGTTAATGTCAACTGCTGGGTAGGTTAGTGTCAACTACTGGGTAGGTTAATGTCAGCTACTGGGTAGGTTAGTTTAATAACACCAGAGAAATATCAACTACTGGGTAGGTTAGCTTAATAACACCAAAGAAATGTCAACTACCGGGTAGGTTAGTTTAATAACACCAGGGAAATGTCAACTACCGGGTAGGTTAGTTTAATAACACCAGGAAATGTCAACTACTGGTTAGGTTAGTTTAATAGGGAAATATAACACAAAGCAGGGACTAAATCATTTTACTATTTCATAGTATTTCATACTAAATCTTTTTAAAAACAATATAAACAGTTTTCATTGAGTTTCAACATACATGATGTCTGTATAAATACTATATTCTAATAAAAATGAAAACATTCCTATAAACTGTAATACTGTTACAATAGCACTCATGATTATCAACTTTACACATACAAATATGGCATACAAAAACAAGCAACTTATAAAAGGATAAAATTTAAAAATCTAAAAATAACATAATTGGGCTACCAGCACCTACTGTCCAATGGCATAAAATTAGTACATGGAACCAGATAATTCTCAAAAAACTGTTGTTGACAGCCAAAGATGGTTCATGAACAGATATTTTTTTAAAGAGTATTTGAGATTCCATGAGTAACCAGAAACTTCTACAAGCTACAAATGAGAGTCAGTGAGGAACAAAACATTTATACAAGCTTTATTAAGTTATATGGTACATTACCTTTCTGTAAGCTGAGGTTCAAAGTCATTGTGATACATTAAATTACTACAAGCTGTAACTAAGAGCAAGTGCAGTACATCATATTTCTAAAGGCTGCAGTTAAGAGTCAGAGTGCTGCATCTTATTTCTACAGGCTGTAGTTGAGAGTCAGCGTGGTAAAATTTATCTTTACAGGCTGTAATTGAGAGTCAGTGTGGTACATTTTATTTCTTCATGTTGTAGTTGAGAGTCACTGTGGTGCTTTATATTTCTACAGGCTGTAGTTGAGTGTGTGGTACAATTTATTTCTACAGGCTGCAGTTGAGAGTCAGTAAAGTGCATTATATTTCTACAGGTTGCGGTTGAGAGTCAGTAAGGTGCATTTTATTTCTACAGGTTTTAGTTAAGAATCAGTGAGGTGTACTATATTACTACAGGCTGCAGTTGAGAATCAATGTGGTGCATTTTATTTCTACAGGCTGAAGTAAAGAGTCAATGTGGTGCATTACTTGTGTACAAACTGTAGTTAAGTGTCAGTGTCTTCAAGTCACTAACGCTATAATACTAAGGCAGCTGCATGCCAAACCTTGTATCACCATATCTAAATGCTTCATGCAATCATGGATAAGTTAGTAGGTAAAGGAATGAACTCAGAGACAGTTTACAACCTGGAATGCCTGGAAAAGAAAGCATCCTCTCCTATTAGATCTATCTAGAAAAGGCACTTTCTCAGGAAAAGTTATAAAAGAGGTAAACACCACCATATAATGTAATAAACTTTATAATTAAAAACATTATAAAAGGGGCTCTTGTAAGTCTCTCTCCATCACTTGGTATCCTTATGTTTTAAAATTACTCATAAGAAACATTTCTTATGAAGAACAAGGCAACAATTTTGATCAATTTGAGCCAATTTTAGCCCATATAATTCTGTACAATTCATTTGATTACAACATGTATAACATGCAAATCATCATCGTTTTTTTTGTTTTACTTTTGTTTTTAGAAGTGTAAAAATGGTAAGGTGCAATAACTACTACAAGGAAAGCTACAATTGTAGTCCTGCACAATTTACATGTCCAAAATTACTTCCTACTTTTATTATTTTATCTCTTCTTTTTATTTTGTTGCATTAAATCAAGGGTTATATCAATGCACTGACAAAAAGGTGATATACAGATGATGTTTAGAGTTGTAAATAAATAAGAGACAATGCACAGCATTGCCACTGGTATGAGCTGAAATTGTACATCAAAGTTTTGGTACATCAGTGCACTGTTCTGGTCTATATTATGGACCATTTTTTTAAAAGAATGTTTTGAGCCAAAAATGACTTAGATTCAAAGCCTGCATTATGACTGTTCATACAGAATAGTCACAGGAAATAAAACATACGTTCATAAGGATTGTAAAAGACATCTTGACTGGCTGGGTAAAAAATTTAACTTGATTCATTTGACATTTATGTTAACAAATACTTTAACACATAATTTCACACATCCTATTCATGTATGATACCCATACAGAGTACTTAATCTATGTATCATATCTTTACAGAGCACAATCTATGTATCATACCCATACAGAGCACAATCTATGTATCATACCCATACAGAGCACAATCTATGTATCATACCCATACAGAGCATTTAATCTATGTATCATACCCTTACAGAGCATTTAATCTATGTATCATACCCATACAGAGCATTTAATCTATGTATCATACTCTTACAGAGCACAATCTATGTATCATACCCATACAGAGCACAATCTATGTATCATACCCTTACAGAGCATTTAATCTATGTATCATACCCATACAGAGCACTTAATCTATGTATCATACCCATACAAAGCACAATCTATGTATCATACCCATACAGAGCACAATCTATGTATCATACCCATACAGAGCATTTAATATATGTATCATACCCATACAGAGCATTTAATCTATGTATCATACCCTTACAGAGCACAATCTATGTATCATACCCATACAGAGCATTTAATCTATGTATCATACCCATACAGAGCATTTAATATATGTATCATACCCATACAGAGCATTTAATCTATGTATCATACCCTTACAGAGCATTTAATCTATGTATCATACCCATACAGAGCATTTAATCTATGTATCATACCCTTACAGAGCACAATCTATGTATCATACCCATACAGAGCATTTAATCTATTTATCATATCCATACAGAGCACAATCTATGTATCATACCCATACAGAGCATTTAATATATGTATCATACCCATACAGAGCATTTAATCTATGTATCATACCCTTACAGAGCACAATCTATGTATCATACCCATACAGAGCATTTAATCTATGTATCATACCCATACAGAGCACAATCTATGTATCATACCCATACAGAGCACAATCTATGTATCATACCCATACAGAGCACTTAATCTATGTATCATACCCATACAGAGCATTTAATCTATGTATCATACCCTTACAGAGCACAATCTACGTATCATACCCATACAGAGCATTTAATCTATGTATCATACCCATACAGAGCACTTAATCTATGTATCATACCCTTACAGAGCACAATCTATGTATCATACCCATACAGAGCATTTAATCTATGTATCATACCCATACAGAGCACTTAATCTATGTATCATACCCATACAGAGCACAATCTATGTATCACACCCATACAGAGCACAATCTATGTATCATACCCATACAGAGCACTTAATCCATATCTACAGGATGTTTTCGAACTCTAACAGGCAAACACCATAGGAAAAAAAGAATTATGAATAATACATTATAAGTTAAGTAGTCTTTTTAATATTTCATAAAGAATAAAATCTTATCACAGTTAAAGTTAAGAAAGAATATTGCAAACTTTACATAACTGTTATATCTCCACTTTGTTCCACAATCAACAGTTTATTATTATTCAGTAAAAACTGACTAGAAATAGGACAGACTGACACCAACACAATGTTTCCAAATGTTGGTGTATAATTTTTCAAAATGGTAGCATACTAATCTCCTAGCCTGTTGAATAATACTCTATCCACTGTGGGGATTGTCTCCTAGCCTGTTGAATCATACTCTATCCACTGTGGGGATTGTCTCCTAGATAGTTTATCTTTAATCCACTCGGCTATTACTAACAAGTTTCTATCATTGTGTCTCTGTATAAAACTGTGTAGCTGTAACAGGAAATAAACATCCATGAGCATATAGTGTATAACAATAAAAAGCTTTGCTGAGTACAGCATGAAACAACCAGTAGAACTCTATTCACTTTTGGTCAGTGCGGACACAATATTAGTTATTTTAGAATTTAGAATTTAGAATGTGATATGCTCTAAAACTGGGTGACTTCTGCTAGAATCTTGGTTCCCTTGATATGATCACTCTTCCAAAATCCTAATGATCTGAATGTTTCTCAATCAAAACAACTGGTTACCAGGAAGTGCAGGTAATTTTTTTGTTCAACAAATATCTCTCAAATTTTTAGCAACCTTTGGGTCGCTTATGATATTGACCAGGGAACCAGATTATGAACCAGATTAAACAACTGACAATGACTATACAGGTCATAAACATGATCTGGGTCCTGATAATGTTTATGACCTTTATAGTCAATTGTAACGAGTGTGTCTGAATCAGAGACTGAGTAATATTACATTAAGTTCAATGCTGATCATTTCATCTTCACGTTCTCATACAAGCAAAAAACACATATAGAACACATGTGTATGATACTTAACAAGTACTATTGATCTCGTATGAAGCTAGAATTGATGGTATTACAGCACTGATCAGCAGCACAATGGGGTATAGTAATATACAATGAAGCATATTATATGCGAATGTAAAGTACTGAATTAAGAGTGCAAGAAGTCGCTAACAATATTAGCAATTCAAAATTGAATAAGAAACAAGCCGTCTACACCAATTTTGAATATACACCTATTTCACCCCTTTTGGCCCCTTTTCTTTCAGAACAATAGTGATCCCAATAGCAAGCTTCCTCTAGCAGCAAGTAACAATATATCAAAATTTCATATTTTGTTAACTAAAACTAAAGTTATTGCATGGAAACAAAAGAAACCTAAGAATGAGGCAACATTTCCTCACAGTAACTACTTACAGATAATTGTTCCATCTTTAGTCTGTTACCAGGCTCTGGCTGCATGCTGAAAGTTTATCAAACTATTAACATATTTATCATCCTAAATAACAAATAAAATGATTTGAAAAGCATAGCTGAATATGCCCACAGTGATAAAACCCTGAACATATTGGGCAAATATGGACACAAAATTCAAGCTTGATACAGCTCTGAATTTTGACAGTAATTAAATATTTGACACATGATAAGTAATCAGAATGAAAATGGTCTAATAACTCAAATACCTGCAATAAGACTAATAAAAGATTGCATAGACAGACACACAGATGAAAGGACAATGTGATTTCTATAGAACCACAAATTTTGTTATATTATAAAAGGGTATGTAACAATATCCCGAAGTTCCATTTGAATCAGATGCACACATTTTGAGTTATTGTCCAGAAACTTAATTTTTACAGAAAAAATGAAGCTTTTTGACCTTTGACCTTGACTGCAAATAAAATTCCCCCAAATCACTAACACAGGTATTTTCATTTATCTGGTATGTTACTATATCCCAGAGTTCCCTTTCAAAAAATGTAGACTTTTTAAGTTATCATCTGGAATCCTTATTTTTAAGCAAAAATGTAAATTTTTTGGGCATACTCAACCTTGACCAAAACTTTTTGTCTGCAAATCAATATGTATCCCACTTATCAACGTTTGGTTTGAATCAGAGGTAAACTTCTATAGTTACTGTTTGGAATTTTTTCAGAAAAAAAAGTTTTTTTAATGACTGTGACCTTGACCTTAAATGAAATTTCCTCAAAATCAATAGAGATCTCACATACCTAGCATGTAACAATATCCAAAAGTTTGGTTCGAATCAGATGAAAACTTTGCGAGGTATCATCTTGAAACCAAAATTTTATGGAAAATGTTGAAATTTTTTTGAAGCTGCCTCCTTGACCTAGAATGAAATTTCCCCCAAATCAGTAGGGATCTCACAAAACTGGTATATACCAATATCCCAAATTTTCTTTTGAATCAAATTTAAACTTTTCCAGGTATGTCCTGAACCAATATTGACGCACGCCTGTCTGCCAACCCACCCACCATCACCAAACCAATAGCTGAGTTAAACTTCATTGCAACTTGGCTAAAAGAATTAAACATTCACAATTTATGGCAAATAAAGTTCCATAACTTATTAAATTTTACGCAGCTAGATACACCGCAGAGGCGGAACCCTAAATAGATGGGGCACACATGAACACAAATTCAAGCTTGACACAGCTCTGAATCACAAAATATATAAAAATCAAAATTGAGCTAATAACAAGGAAAAAACCAGTTTGTTTATAACTGAAGCATTTTCAAGTTATTATGCAATTGAGGGAAATCTGCCCTTTTTAGCGCACGTGGCTGAAGGACCACTACTAAAAATAGACCATAGGGGTCAAATTGCAGAAATTTGTAAATAACTCACAGTAGGGTTTAGCTAAAATCTGACAGGATGTAAAATTGTTCAGCAAGATTGGTTGGACCTATGCTAAAATTTTCATCAAGACCCATTTAAGAATGATTGAGTTATGGGTCCTGAAAATTTTTATGAATTTTACATTTCCAACTTTGAAATTATTCTCCTCTCAAACTACTGAATGGATTGAAACAAAAGATAAATGTTATAAACATCTTTTATAATTCTAGTGTGGATATTGTTGATCTAGCATAAAACATGGCCACTGTTGCTAAAAATAGACCATAATGGTCAAATTGCAGAATAATGCAAACGCAAAAACAGTAGGATTTAGCAAAAATCTGACGGAGTAAAATTATTCAGTATGATGAGTTGGACCTACGCTGAAATTCTCAGAATGAATAGTGGACAGATTAATAAGTTACGGGCCCTGAAATGGATTTTTTTCCAATTTTTTTCATTTCCAACTTTGAAAATCATATCCTCTGAGACTACTAGTAGTATGGTTTGTAACCAAACATATCATGAATGTTTGTTATATCCTTAACAGTCTGTGTGTGTAAATTTTTCATCTGTCTAAAAACATGGCCACCATTACTAAACATTGTGGATTTGTGGAAACAACTCGAAAACCAATGCATTTAACCATATTTAACGAACTACCATTGTTCAGCACGGTGAGACAGACCTTTGCTGAAATTTTCATAAAGATCTGTTGATCGATGTTGGAGTTATTGCCCTTGAAGAGTAAAAAAATGACTATAGGAGAGATTTATTTTATAATATAAAAACTGGGTGGATACTTAAGATGCTCTCAACTGATTAATAATTCTTGTGACAATATTACAGTAAGGTCATTAGTCCAGCTTTAGAAAGCCAAAAAGACTATTTTGAGTAGGTCAGTGATTTAGGCTCTCTAGAGTCTCTTGTTGATGAACAAAGTCCAAAAACAGGAATTAAGTCATAAAACAGTGTTTACATCAATATAAATTAACAATTCACCAAATTTTTATTGACATTTCTGTAAACCAGAAATTTATAAGAATAAAAAAGGAGCACAAATCAAGTTTCATTAAAATTGCTCGCAGCACAATGAGTTGTGCCAAGTAAGAAGAACGAATAAATTGATGGACATCAGTCTACTGTATCAAAAATCAAAATCCTTGAGCCCTGTACACTTTAATCACATGTATAATCATCCTAAAAAATTTCATTCAAAACTGTAGATCAGAAACTCTAGAAGATAAGCTAGTAATTGATTGACATTTATTTACATTTATATGTAAAGATACCTCAAGTTATCACCCATTGTCAAGTTTCTTGAGTTACATTTTTTTAAATTAACATTTTCATCTTTTCATCTCTGAATATTTTTATTCATGAAAAGGGATAAGTAAATAATGCTATAATCTTAACTTACCATCTTGCAATAAATTCTATAAAATCTGGAGAAAACTCTGTGTCTGGTAATTTAGGAACTGGCTGAAAAGAAAGAGATGCAAACATGATTTGATTTTGAACTTAATATTAACACAAAGGCAGCTTTTAAAGAAGTATAATGCAGCTACATCCAATGTAATGAAACAATAAATAAAAAAAGTCTTATATATAAACATTATAGAAAAGTATTTCAATTAATACACTTATTGATGTGGCAATGAAAAACTGAATATTCTTCATGGTTCAAAGTGAATGGCATATAATTTTATAACGGGTTGAAGTAATAATAATACTGTATGTCAGTAAGTATAAAGAGCTGCAGCATCAATGCATTATATACCCATCTTTAAGCTCTGTACAATTAAGACACCCTAACAATATGTATGATAAGGATATAATGAATCTTACATGATAGACCAAAACCATCCCATTTTTATACTTCAAATTGTGGCCTTATTATGTTATAATGTTGTCTTTGTTTGCATTCCTTATGTTCCTTTCTTTGGTAACTTTAGTTGAATTTTGTGATATTGTTGCTTGCTGCTTTAGCAGCTTACTATTTAAAATGAGGTCACTGGCCCCTACTGTTCTGCAAATATGGAGCAAAAAAGGGTAAAATAAGTGTTTATTCAACACTGATGTTAAAGATATACTTCTCATTCAATTTTGATGATTCTTTTTGTCTAATTTGTGTCTTATAAAATTATTTTTTAAGAATATTTTAATAGATTTTAATTATCATTTAGCATTGTCAGTCTATTAGTGGGGGCCAAGATTGGGCCACAGCCTAAAAAAATACTTTTTATATTTTTTGTCTGATTTTGAAATCCTCATGAAAATCCCTGCTACAAGTTTCAGTCAGATTACAGGTATCTCTTATGGTTTTGGGGTTATAAGGGGCTGAAGAGGAACACACCCTAAAAATTTAACTTTTGCATTTTTGGTGTGAATTTTGATTTTTTTTAATTGGATTCCCTAAGAACATCCCTGCTTTTTCAAGAGCTTTAAGAAGTATGCTTAGCATATTCACTCTTTCGTAACCATTTTTTGGAGATAATGGGGTGCAAAGTGATCCATGAAAGCATCCTGAAGAAGAACTTGGTACTTAAGGGAATTTCAAAATAGAGAGCATGAGTTGATGTGTCCATAATGAACTGTAAGAGCCTATGTTTAAGTGTGTCAAAACCTAATTTTGAGTCCACACTTGCCCTAAGTGAACAGAGTTCAACTGGCTGTGGTTGTATCATGTGGCATCTTTAATTTTGATTGATAAAGTCTGATCACTCAGAAATGTAAAATTTGAGAAACATAAAAAAAACAAGAGACTCCCAGGAGCCTGAATTGCTCACCTGGTTAAATGTTTGCCTTTCAAGGGCAAAAAATCTAACAAAGAGTTGTCTGACAATTCTGACTCCATGAAGACTTTGGTAGAACTTATCATAAGGATCATTTCATCACCTGAAAGTTTCATTCTATCTATTTTATTTTTCAAGATATTGGCTGAAAACTGCTAAAACATTATCTTTTGCCTCTCTTACACGGAGTTGTCTGACAACTTTGATGCTTGGGACACTTTTGTAGGCCTTATAATAAGAATCGTTTCAGCAATTGAAAGTCTCGTTCTATCTATCATAATTTTCAAGATATTAGCTGAAACCTGTAAAAAAAAAAAATAAAATAAAATAAATAAAAACCTGTCATTTTTCTCCTCTTAAGGGAAATAACTCTTACATGGCATTGTCTGACAACATTGATCCCGTACAGACTTTTGTAGGCCTTATCATAAGGATCATTTCTGCAATTGAAAGATATTAGCTAAACCTAAAGGTTTTGGAGATACTACAGTCTGACCCCTATTTTTAGTAACGATGGCCATGTTTTTCAACCAATCAAAAATCCAAACCATCATTTTGTGCAAGATACTCTAAAAAACAAGAATACCAACTTTCATTGAATTCTGTAAAGTAGTTTCTGAGGAGAAGATTTTTTTAAAGTAATAACATCAAAAAACAGCCAAGAAACTTTCAAAAAGGGCAATAAATCCAACATGGGTCAACAGATTTTCACCAAAATTTGACCACAGATAGATCTCATCATGCTGAATACTTAAACCAAGTCAAAATTTGGCTAAACCTAACAGTTGAGATATATGCAAAAAACTATGTCTGACTCTTATGTTTTATTTTTAGTAACCACAGCCATGTTTTTTAACCAATAAAAAATCCAAAGGGTTATTTTGTTAGGGATACCAACTTCCTTTGAATTCTGAAAAGTAGTTTCTGAGGAGAAGATTTGTAATGTAATAACATCAAAAACAGCAAAAAAACGTCCAAAAAGGGCAATAACTCCAACATAGGTCAACAGATTTTCACCAAAATTTGACCACAGATAGATCTCATCATGCTGAATACTTTAATCCCACGTCAGAATTTAGCTAGACCTAATGCTTTTGGAGATATATGCAAAAATCTGATGTCTGACCACTATGTTCTATTTTTAGGTATGTGTTTCAACCGATCCCAACAGTCATTTTGTTAAGGATACCCTAAAAACAAAGTACCAACTTTCATTGAATTCTGTACAGTAGTTTCTGAGAAGAAGATTTTTGAAAGTAATAACATCAAAAACAGCAAAAAAAAACTTCTGAAGAGGGCAATAACTCCAACATGGGTCAACAGATTTTCACCAAAATTTGACCACAGATAGATCTCATCATGCTGAATACTTTTCCTCTGTCAAAAGGTGGCTAAACCTAAAAGTTTTTAAGATATATGCAAAAATCTGCTGTCTGACCCCTATGTTCTATTTTTAGTAATGGCGGCCATGTTTTTCAACCAATCAAAACCCCAAATGGTCATTTTGTGAAGGATACTTTAAGGAACAATCATTATAAATTTTATGCAAATCTATTCAGTAGTTTTAGAGGAAAAGTTGTTTGAGGAAATTGTTAACGACAACAATGACAGATGCCAAGTGATGGCAATAGCTCACATGGCTTATGGCCAGGTGAGCTAAAAAAAAAAAAAGGAACAAAGTTTACAAATAAACATTCATCTAGGTATCATGGATATTGCTGGAAAAGTTTTTTTTCTTAAGTTTTTTTTTCATAAAATCATATTAGTAACTTACTACAAAAGTGTATGAATATTGTTTACATGCTATCAGTAAGCAGAATTTATTCAAGTAAATTTTGTGAAGAATTTCAATGATCATCGTAGCATTAGCATAATGATTTTGGAAGCCTTATTTTCCAAGCTTCACAATGGTATGCAACTTTAAGATGTTATTTGTTCAGGGAATTCACAATTCCTTTTTAATTATGTAAAGTAACAGAAACGTTAGAAGTGGTTAGTGAGACCGTAGAAGCAGTACTTGGGTTGGATTGAAATTATCTCCATTTAAGGAATACTCACCTCAGAAGTTACTCTGTTTAACAAAGCCATTGGCTGCAATAATAGGAACAAAAAAACGAATCTCAATAGAGCAGACTGAATCAATAATAATATGGCTTTTCAAATTTGTTTAGTGTCATATCAGTCTGTCTTATTAAAGAATTATACAAAAATATTTTTTTTTTTTTTTTACACGGTTTAGAAACATGTGATATTGTAAATTCAACTTCATGATGTTAAAAAAGAAACATTTCAATTGAGAGTTAAAATGTAATCTAATAACACAGAATTTACTCACCAAGTTAAGAGCTGATGCCTGAGAAAATATAAAAAAAAACATACACTTAATCTTTTTAATACATACATGTACAATTGTTCATAACTTAAGTTTATATCATCTTAGCCTACCTCAGTAGTATGGTACTGTTAATTTAAGTCCTATGGGTATTTGTACTTAAACATGCAGCATTATTATTGCTTAAGGTACACAGGCAAAAATGAGTCACTAACTATAAGTTAACTGTAACTTAACATTTGAACAATTTAACGTTAAGAATTAACACTATCAAACATTAAGCTGTTAAGTTAACTAAACGTTAATTCCTCATGCTAATTTAGCATGAAGAAAATGGAAACCCCTTCCAGGGTAAAAAATATATAGTGTAATATCCTGTATGCTGAGATTCTGAAAGTAAAATGAAAATAAAAAATATTTTTTGCCATTTTGATCCAAATTGGATCAGTTTAGCTGAATTTAACATTAATTTAACAGAAAATTTTAACACTAAATTAACGTTTACTTAAACATTATTTTAACATAGAGTTATTAACGTTAACTCAGCATTCACAAATAAATGTCACATTATCAGGATATAATTCAACACTGCATTATAATCAAGTGTCAGTTCATCACCTTAATCAATATGGTCAAGTCATTTTTCATATTGAACAATGCAGTTATGCAGTTAATTGATATACATGTATTAATCTGTCAAATTTCTGTGATAAGGGGGCCATAATTCAGTTAACACATGTACAAAATATGTATAAACAGATGAGAAGAATAGTTTTATAATGACAAAATTATCAACAGACATTAAACATAACTTAATTCCAGGAAATTTGTTATTCTGAGTTCAACTTACATATGTACATGAATATCATATAGTATGGAAGCAAGTTAGTATTGCGAAAAATATACTACCCCCATGTGACAATTAAAGAAAACATTAATGATGAGAAGCTTGTTTGAACTTTCTGAGTTCAATTAAATTTGAGCTTTATTCTAGAATAAGGCAGCTTGGATCAATTGTGTTCTTGTTAATATGCTATGTTTTTAACAATGAATCGATCAGAGTATCGAATTGTCTTGTTCAATTTTAATCCATTTTGAATTCAGTGTTAGGGAAATTCTTGGTCCACCACTTCAGCCTAACAAATAATATCTTCAGCTCTGAATCCCCAAAGTGGACTTGATTTGCCCCCCCTTTTTTTGTTGGAAAATTTGGTTAATTTCATGCAAACTATGGACCAAAATGAACAAATCATAGCCTGGTTTCCCTTCATTACCTGGATCCTCCCTGGATATAGCTGTGAACATGTAACCATTGAGGTCATTTGTTTTGTTATTTTTTTATATTTACTAATTGCAAGGATTTTTATATTAAGACTATACCAGTATTCAGTATTTAACTCCTTGCAACACCATATCACAAGCTATTAAATAAAACATTAGTAGCTACATTTTAAATTTTAACATTAACAATCAGAGCTTGATAACATTAACCTAACGTGAATTTTTAAGATTAATCTAATACTAATTTAACATTAACATGACTTATTTTTGCCTGTGTAGAGGCTATCAAACTAATGTGATAGAGATTTACTTACATTGTCATATGGGAATCTTCCTGTGGCAAGCTAAAAATAGTACAATATTCAATTAGTAATATGGACAGAAAAAACTATTTTAAGTGTAATGATTAACCACATTCATATCTGCTAAAAAATGTTTATCTTACATTTAACTAGATGTTTTAACTGTTTGTAATGCCTAATGTAAATGCCTTCAACTAGATGCTTTATTCATCACCAGAACTATTTTAACACTTAAGGTATATAAGGCATTTAACTAGATGATTAATGCCCAGAAATATTGTTTGTAATGCTTAAGGTAAAGATTTGGGTCACATAATATTATTAGTAACCTATAAGAAATGTGACTATATGACACAGTGCCCCTTCCAACCCAAACACTAAATAAGAAATATTTCAAATATCAAATTTCAGATTGTTCTCATGATCATTGTCTAAGTTCAGTTAACAAAAAAATTACAGGACATAAGTACATTGTAATTCAGAAAAAAAACACCCTGTAAACAGGAAAAAAGTGGACCATCAAAAGTCTGGGATATGATAGAGCAGAATACTAAATCAATCATTCCCATGATTACAATTGAATTGATAGATGTCAGCATGTTAAATTTGTGCCAAGTTAAGGCATAAGCTATAAATTCACTGAAATTTTATAAGTCCAAGGGTCATCACTTCCATAAAAATTATTCAAGCATAATCAAAGTCAAACTTAATCTGTAACTCTTCATAATAAGGCTACATACCAAAAACAAATGAATTTGGTAGGAGCAATACAAAAAAAAGTGTGGAAAACCAGGACGGATGGACAGACGCCCCGGCATTTCCGTGTCCTCTCCCGGTGCATAGCGGGTGACAATAATCTCCTGTAACTAAATAGGCATCAAAGGCAAAATCCTAAATAATAGAGCTTGATGCATACAACTCTGAAGTCAAAGTGTATTAAATATGTTTAGAAGTAATTTCTCAACACACAAGCAACTCATTACCATATGTCCCTCGCCACCGCAAAAGAAATTGAGGTGCAAAAGTCCCATAACTCCTGTTAAGTTTGTTAAATCAAAATGTGGGCACAACTTGATCAACTACAAATGGTAAATAACGATCCTACAAAATTTGAACAAAATCCATTCAGCAGTTTCCAAGGACTTACGTCCACAATTATGACTAGATGGAATGGAAGGAAACCAGTATTGCTATGTCCACTTTGGTGTAGCGGTGGGGGACAATAAAGATTAGGAGATCACAGATACCCATTCTTACAATAAAACCCTGACATTTAATACTATACCCATTATATAACTTGGTCTGTATCTTATTGTGCACAACATTGTGTTTAAATTTGAGAAAATTTTGTTTCTATTTTTAAATATATTGATGCTATACTTCTAAATTTAGATCCATACATAAACCATTCCTTTCCATAATTACTCTCACCCAATCATGGCAGAAGCACTGCAGATGAAGCAGACAAAAAGAAAATGCATTATCTACATAAGTAATATATAAATTAAGGACTTTCACTCAGTCAATATGTAATACATGGACTTTGTCCTCAGTCAATAAAACAGATCAGGTTCATAAAAAAACATATTGATTTTAAAAGTAAAAGTCCATAATTGATAAGTATGTACCCCTGACCTATCTAATGATAACATAAGGATCACTATACGAACTTGACCTGTCTAGTGATAAATAAAAATCACTATATGACCTTGACCAGTCTAGTGATAACAAAAGAATCACTATTAACCCATGACCTGTATAGTGATAACAAAAGAATCACTATATGCCTCCGACCTATCTAAAGATAACATAAGGATCACTATATGACACCACTGATCTATGGATCACTATATGACCCTGACCTGTCTAGTGATAACATACTGATCACTATACGACCCTGATCTATTTTGTGATAACATAAGGATCACTACATGGCCCTGATCTATCTAGAGATAAAATAAGGATTACTATATGACCCTGACCTATCTAGTGATAACATTAGGATCACTATATGACCCTAACCTATCTAGAGATAACAAAAGAATCATTAAATGACCCTAATCTTTATAGTGATAACAAAAGAATCACTATATACCCCTGACCTATCTAGTAATAACATAAGGATCACTATACGACCCTGACCTATTTTGTGATACCATAACGATCACTATATGGCCCTGACCTATCTAGTGATAAAACAAGAATCACTTTATAACCCTGACCTATCTACTGATAAAACAAGAATCACTTTATAACCCTGACCTATCTAGTGATAACATAAGAAACACTTTATTGCCTTGACCTAACTAGTGATAACATAAGGATCACTATATGACCCTGACCTATCTAGTACAAATTCTTAGTCCATCTTACCTCAAACAGTGTAATACCAAAGCTCCAGATTTCAGCAGGGCTACTGTACACCTCACCTCTCATCCTTTCTGGCTATAGAAATAACATATTAATGTTACAGGACATTCTTTGTTTTATACCCACATTATAATATCCACTATGAGGGTGTTTTACTGTGTATGTGTATGTATACTGTGTATGACAAATGCTTATATAGTTGGTATAATACTATGTTTGTTCCAAGTCCATTCAAACAGTTTAGCACAATTGCCTACGCCTTTCTTCAATATCTCTGAATTTGTATAAAATATATCTGATTTTCACTTAATATGAGGTAGCTTGAAACCAAAGGTATAATGTTTTCAATTAGAAAATTCAGTATTCCATGAAAAAATGCTCTGCAAATACTTTTCAAGACAGGATAATTCTAATATCTAACATTTATATACAAGGCAACTTTACGAATCCAAGATTCACACTAAAAACAAAGCTTTTTACAATGTGGGTACTGAACTCTACAAGTATTTAAGACTTTACTTACAGCCATATAAGCATTGGTTCCAATGTATGTCTTTGCTATAGACTTTACCAACTGGAAAGTTAATATTTTTGTTGATAATACAAAATGTTATAAAAAGAAAAAAAGGTTATGAAATGTATATAGATATCAAAAATTGATGACAGAATATTGAAATGGTGTTGGATATTATATGAACATTATACATGTATGCAAAAATCCCATGTCAAAGACGGGGAAAAATATTGCCAAGTTCTCATAGTAAATGGATTATTTGACAGAAATTCTCTGGAGTTATTTGGGTTTCTCCTGGGTTTTATTGAGTTAGCTCCCTTACCTGTGTACTGACACCAAAATCACAGAGTTTAACATGGCCTTGAGTATTGACAAGAACATTTGATGGCTTGATGTCTGAAGAAAACAAAGGGTAATGTATCAACTGAATCTTCTGAAGGAGAAGGGGTGATAAAGATTCTCATTTGCCTAAAATACAACTGAAAATTAATAAAAAAATGTTGAAATTTTGAGACTTGAATCCATCACAAATGAGAAAACATAATGACTTCTGGTAATTCCTGCATCAAAAGGACAGAAAAATTGCTTAAAGTTTAAAATTATAATATTCTATCAAATTTTCTACTTCCACTTTCTGGGTATACTTTGGGCAATGAAACAGTGTCCACACCCAAGAAACAACTTCATATTTAGTGAATACATTCATTATTATATAGTTTATCATATGTGAAATATAAAGTTGTCCTTTGGAGTGGACATAGTTTTCAGGATGTAAATATGTCAAAAAACAACAAAGTTTACAATTCTCAGCAGTTGATGTCCTTACAATGAACTAATGCCACAAAATACAATTTTCCACTCTTTATATTTTACTATGTTATGAACAACTATCATAACAAAGCTAATATATTTAGGCAATATTCATAGCCTAATGCCCCATCACCTTTAATTGCAAAAGTAACATGCTTTCTGATTGGTTAAAAAAATTATTCATCATCTCATTGACCACATTTTGTAATGTGAAAGTGACTTCATAACCCTTTTTTAATGATTTATTCATTAAATTTTGACACTAAAATTAAATTATAAGGAATGTCTGTTATATTTTTTCTGTCTATTATAGCCCTGTGTGGGTCCAGGTGTCAAAAGAAAAGGCCTGCAGCAGCTTTAAGCTTGTCATATAAGGCGACTAAATAGTGCTCAGAACCCTGGCCTGGGGCTAGGGCGCTCTGTCCACAGAGCAACTGGGTTGTGTGCTCCTGATGGTGTAATGGGGTACCCCTAGCATGCTACACGCTAGGGTAGTCTGACCATAAAATGGAAAACCTGACTGCAAACCATAGTGGTGCAACGTGTTGGGAAAGATGCCACGTTCCTTGCACGCTAAAGAACCCTTCTGTAGTATTTGATAGGAGTAGGAACTATAGGGCTCTGCCACAGGAGGCTAAATTGCCCAACCGTACCCACCTCTCCCTATTTCCAGTGACAACAAAATTTGTCAATCCTATAATCCTTGTGTCCCATCCCATTTTCCATTTCATCATCATTTCATGTCCATTTTATCATCCATTTCATATTCATCACCTGGATATAACTGAAATATTGCTGCTTGGGAATAAAACACCAACAATCAATCAATCAATCTGTCTATCATAACCTCAATGCCTGTTATGCACACTTAAAAATAACCTGCAAAGCACCACACATTTGAGATTATTTTTTCATAGACAGAAAAATGTTATTCCTTAATTATCATTCTGGTCACAAACTGAGGTCTTTGATCACTAAAACACTACATTATTAATATAATACAAAGTAACTTTTCAACAAATGTGTAGTATTCAAACATTTTAAACATATCAAAAGTATGGAATGTTACCTCTATGTAAGATTTTTAAAGCCGACATATAACAAAGTCCTTCTGCCATAGCTACAGCCATCCTCCCTAATATATGTTCTGGAATCTGGCCATATTTATCTAAAGATCCCCCTAAATCAAAAATGGTAATAATTATGTGATACTTGAAGACACTGTAATTCAGCTATCTCATGTACATATATTGAGTAAATGAAATCTGTAAGTTATCATAATATTATTATTGGTATATAGATAGTGGTGTTTTAAAAAATTTTCCTGTAATAAATTTTGATAATTCACACTATGCAATAAATTGGGAAATTTCACTCTCAGCCTTCCTCTCACCAAAATTTCACAGCAGAAATATCAATATGCTGATTTATGAATTTAAAATTCATGTCGAAAACAATCATAAATTATGAAGAAAATCTATATAATAAATGTAATAATCAATTGGTTCTTGTGAATAACTGAAATAAAATCATTTGTTCCAAGAATGCTTGAAGATTGAACTTGCGAATAGAACAAGTTCTGACCACTTGTAAAATCAGGGCATCATATAATTTTGATTATTCACTCTTTCAAATTAATTTCCTATTACATTGTGTTCTTATAATTCCATATATAAATATTTCTTTGAGTTATTGATATTAGTTATTTGAAACATGTTGTATTTACATTGTACTGATAAATATAACACTGCAATAATTACTTCATCAAACATTGAGTGGTTTAAAATTTTCAGGTAATACGTCAAATATGGTGAGCATAGATAGAAAGGTTTTACAAAAAAATGGTGAAATCAGAAGTAATTATTCAATAATAAAAAAGGAAATTTCAGGAAAAAAAAAGGAATTCCCATTCATAAAATTATATCTTTTTTGTAAATTATTTAACACATACCATCCATATATTCTGTTAATATTGATATTCGATTTTCTACAAAGAAAGCTTTATAAAAGCCAATTATCACAGGAGAATTACACTGAAATAGATAAAAGTTAAATTAAAGGGAGACATTGCACTAACCATTGACTTTGCATGTTAAACAAGAGGTTCTGGAAGAGACTAAATCGCTCACCTTGCAAACTGTGCCCTATTAACTAAATAAGTACAGGTATCATGCATTGTTACCATGTTTGACAAAAAATTACTGAAAAAGAGCACATATTGATGAATGCTGTAAAAAAATAAATGTGGGCAGGGGTTCCCCTATGTCCTGTTATTCCACCTGGTTCAAGGGTCATTAGCCCAGAATACATAAGCTGAAAAAGAACATAAAATGAAGTTGAATCATGGCTATACAATATTTTCATCATCACCATTCAACTCGAAAACCATGTTTACTATATAAACCAAATATTGTTGAAATCAAAGCAAGTATAAAAATTAGCAGGAAATTAGAAGTCAAGAACAAACTTTTGTCATCACCATTCAAACACAATATTTCCTGAAAAAACTCAAAAGTAATTGGAATCCAAACAAATGGTGAAAATGGTCACAAAATGTGAAAAAAAAAAGATTTAACTCCTGCCAGTCAATTAAGAATATTATGTTTATCTTAAAAGTAGCTTTCACTTTCATTATTCTGCTATAGAGGAGGAAAAAATAGCAAATAAAAAAACATTTTGAGCCTGTTCTATTTTTAGCAATGACGGCCATGTTTTTTGACAGATGAAAAATTTCAAAAAATGAGTTTGTGCATGATACGATAAAAACTAATAAGCCAACTTTCAATAAATTTTGTCTCATTGTTTCAGTCAAGACGATTTTAAAAGATGTACATAAGAAAAACGGCCAAAAAATATATTTTAGGGGCCACAACTCCTACATTGGGCGGCAAATCATTTTGATAATTTCTGCAACAGTCTATCTTTTGATGGTCAACATTGTTAGCCTCCATTAAAATTTTGCTAAATTCAACGGTTTTTTGAGTCATTTGCACAAAACTGTATTTGAACTACTAGTTCCATTTTTAGTAACAGCGGCCATATTTTTCACAGATCGAAAATCCAAACACTCATTTTGAGCATGATACTCTAAGAAAGAATCATACTTACTTTTATTGAATTCTGCACAGCAGTTATTGAGAAGAAGATTTTATAATTAAAAAACAGCAAAAAATGTCCTAAAAAGGCAATAACTCCAACATAGGTCAACAAATTTTAACCAAAAATTGCCCTCAGATAGAACTCATCATGCTGAAAACTTAAAGCCATGTCAGAATTTAGTTAATTCAGAGGGTTTTGGAGACATATGAGAAAAACTTCTGTCTGATGGTACTCTGACCCCTATGTTCTATTTTTAGTATTGACAGCCACATTTTCTCATAGATCAAAAATTTAAATGGTCATTTTGTGCAGGATACCTTAAGAAACAACCATGCTAAGTTTCATCCAAATCCATGCAGTAGTTTCAGAGGAGAAGATGTTTGAAAAGTTGTTAACAATGACAACAGAAGCCAAATGATGGCAATATCCAACATGGCCTACTGCCAGGTGAGCTGAAAATAATTTTCAAAGTTACAGTTACTTTCCAGAAGAAATGGTATCTTAAGATGCATACCGTTGCGAAACTTGGAAAATACGATTTTTACAATCATTATGCTAATGGTACGATGATCAGAGAAATTTTTCACAAAATTTTCTTGAATAAATAATACCTAAAATTCATATTTTAACTTTTCTGGAGGCAAATTACCTACACATGTAAACAATATTCATACACTTTTGTATTAAATTACAAATATGGTTTTTAAGTACACATTCCCAGTTTTATTTTGACTACTTTTGATCAGCATACACACAAATTTTGCACTTGCAATGCATAGCATACACTAGGTTCAGTATGTTTCTGGTACGACATAGGGGGGTGGCCATTTGACCTGGAAGTGGTAAGTGATACCTTAACTACTTTTAGTTAATATAAAGCTACTGTGAGGGTACTATTGTTTGTGGGGTACCAATTTTCATGGTTTTTGGGGTTAGAACAAACCACGAAATTTAGTTTCCAATGAAATGGAGATTTCCTTCGATGTGTATACTGAAAACCTCAAAACTTCAAATTCAAAAATCCACAAACTTGTGTTTCTTTGCTGATCCAAGAATTACAGTACATTATATAACATTCTGTATTGGTTTAAAAGGAGAGAAAAAAACTTAAAATAAAGAGAAAAAGAATGAATTGTAACATTGAATTAAAAGTACATCACAATTTGCCTTTGTTATCAAATTTTGGAAGTCAACATGTAGAGAATTCAATAACTGAACCTGTTATGACTGACTTTGAAGACTTGTTCATCTATACAAAATACCTTCTGTTCAGGATCAGGACAACCCCCACCCCCCCACCCCGGACAAGAGTCCCTTGGGGGCTTAAGTCCTAGACCCCTATAAATAGTTTTGGTACCTACTTTATTCAGAATGTCTAATTCAGAAAGGATACTGCCCTGTTCTTCTACAGAAACATCTAACTGCATCCTCTATTGATAAAGAAAATATTACAATATCTTCTCATTGTCAATAACAGATAAGGTGATTAGAAAGTAGTGCTACACAGCAATGTGAGAATCTCCACATTTAAACATTATCTTAAATCAAGGTAAGATACCAAATAAATTAATCCTGATTTTAAAAAAATATTTATCTAACAGTTCAAAAAGTTTTCATAAAATGACAAAGGTTTTTGCTAAGATGTAATAGCTGATTGATGACCTTCGGTTCCCTCATATTTGTTAATATTTCATCATTTCATGCAATTTAGTAAGTTTATTACAGAGGCAAATTAAATCTTTCCATTAAGTATCAGTTCTATCCTGTGTTGTATTGTAGTGAGTGCGGTGTAGACCCCTAATCATTAAGTGTTAGTTCTATCATGTTTTGTATTGTAGTGAGTGCTGTGTAAAGGCCCCAACCCATCAAGTTTTAGTTCTATCCTGTATTGTAGTGAGTGCTAAGTAAAGGCCCCAACCCATCAAGTTTTAGTTCTATCCTGTGTTGTAGTGAGTGCTGTGCCCCTACCTTAACAGCCATTATAGTCTGTGTAGGTTTATGTAGAGCTCTGAAATGAAAACAGAGTTTATTACTACAAAGCTTTACAAGGCAAAGAAAATCTATAGCTTTAGTTTATATTAAATTTCTTTATATTCATAATTTGTATTTCTAACCATACACATGTACATGTCAAATAAACCTCTAAAAACATACATTTTGTACACAGGTAGATAAAAGTTTAGGCTGATTATATAGTAAAAACTGAAATCATTGGGAGCCCCCATCACCCCTTTACAACATCTATAGACACATACAACATTGCGTTTCTCTATCATATAGACTACTTACCTATAGACACACCCAACATTCCCTTTCCCTATCATATTGAGAACTTGTAGATGATCCTCAGCAATATCTTGTGTTGCTAGTAACTGTCTCAGATCACTGGATGTCCTGATAGGTTTGTGTCCCACTTGACTGACGATATCTGGTTGATGTCCTGCAGGGTTGAATGTATGCCTGCCTGGCTGATAGCCCATTTCTGTTGGGTGCATTGTCTGACCATGAGGATAGCCCATGTCTCCTGTGTAGGTGGTACAGCTTATGTCTTGTGATATAGAAGTCATTCCCGGTGGTTGTCCAGTGTCTGTGTATTCCATGGATTCTGCGCTATTTTGACTCTTGTTTTTTCTATAATTAAATTTATCCTTAATATAATATTTTATTAGAACTTAGTAAACAATAATATTCTTTCACAGACTTTTATTGTTAAAATAAATAGTTCCATATGAGTTCATTTTTATGAAAGAAAATAGAAATAAATTTGAAGGAAAATGGCAATGTGAAAATTTAAGAAGTAATTTATGCACATAAGAAACAGAAAATGTGGTTCATAGACAAAAGACTCCAGAAGCCTGAATTGCTCACCTGGTTAAATTTTTGCATTTCAAGGGCAATAACTAAAACAAGAAGTTGTCTGACAATTTTGACTCCATAAAGACTTTGGTAGGACTTATCATGAGGATCATTTCATCAATTGAAAGTTTCATTCTATCTATTATAGTTTTCAAGATATATGACTGAAAACTGCAAAAAGTGCCTTTCAAGGGCAATAACTCTTATATGGAGTCATCTGACAACTTTGATCCCTGGAGACTTTTGTAGGCCTTAATATAAGAATCATTCACCAATTGAAAGTTTCATTCTATCTATCATACTTTTCAAGATAAAGGCTGAAAACTGTAAACAAGAGGCTCACAGGAGTCTGAATTGCTCACCTGGTTGAATTTATTTTCATGGGCAGTAAATTTAAAAAAAGTTTCTATCATAGTTTTCAAGTTTTCAAAAAACCTGTCATTTTTCCTTTTTCAAGGGCAATAACACTAACAAAGAATCATCTGACAACTTTTATCTCTGAAGACTTTTGTAGTCCTAATAATATGGATCATTTCAGCTATCAAAAGAATTCGGCTAAATCTAACTGTTCTGGAGACCTTACAGGATACCGTAAGGAACATTCATACCATGTTTGGTTTCAATTGGTCGAGTAGTGTCAGAGAAGAAGATTTTTGAAAGAAATAACAAAAAATAGCAAATAATGTTGAAAAAGGGCAATAACTCCAACATGGTTCAACAGATTAAAATGAAAATTTGACCACAGATAGATCTCATCATGCTGAAGACTTTAACCCCCGTGTCAGAATTTAGCTAAACCTAACAGTTTTGGAGATATATGTGAAAAACTACTGTCTGATCCTCTGTTCTATTTTAAGTAACAGTGGCCATGTTTTAAACAGATAAAAAATCCCCACATCAGTTCCATGCAGGATACTCCAAGGAACATTCATATCAAGTTTGGTTCAAATTGGTCAAGTAGTTTCAGAGAAGAAGATTTTTGAAAGAAATAACAAACAAGAGGCTCCCAGGAGCCTGAATCACTCACCTAGTTGAATTTTGCCTTTCAAGGGCAATAAATTAAACAAGAAGTTGTCCAACAATTTTGACTCAAGAAAACTTTGATAGAACTTATCATAAGGATCAATTTAGTAAATGAAAGTCTAAAACTATCATAGTTTTCAAGACATTGGCTGAAAACAGTAAAAAAAAAAAAAAAATTGTCATTTTCCCCTGTCAAGGGCAATAACTCTTATCAAGGCATCTAACAAATTTTATGCCTGAAGACTTTTGTAGTTCTAAAAATAAGGATCATTTCAGCTATTGAAAGAATTTGGCTAAACCTAACAGTTGCAAAAAACTACTGTCTGACCCCTATGAACTATTTTTAGTAACAGTGGCCATGTTTTTCGACGGATCAAAAAACCCCACTTCAGTTCTATGCAGGATACCCCAAGAAACAATTATACCGAGTTTTGTTTCAATTGGTAAAATAGTGTCAGAGGAGAAGATTTTTGAAAGAAATAACATTAAAAATAGCAAAAATATGTCAAAAAAGGGCAATAACTCCAACATGGCTGAACAGATTAAAATGAAAATTTGACCACAGATACATCTTGTCATGCTGAACACTTGAACCCCACCAGAATTTGGCTAAACCTAACCATTATGGAGATATATGCGAAAAACAACTGTCTGACCCCTATGTTCTATTTTTAGTAATGGCAGCCATGTTTTTAGACGGATCATAAATCCCATCAGCAGTTCTATGCAGGATATCCCAAGGAACATTCATACCGAGTCTGGTTCCAACTGGTCAAGTAGTTTCAGAGGGGAAGAGTTATGAAAAATTATTAACAACAGACGACAATGGACGCCAAGTGATGGCAATAGCTCGCATGGCCTTCTGCCAGGTGAGCTAAATAATAGCAAAAAATGTTGAAAAAGGGCAATAACTCCAACAAGGCTCAACAGATTAAAATGAAAATTTGACCACAGATAGATCGCATCATGCTGAACACTTTTACCCAAGTCAGATTTTAGCTTAACCTAACGGTTTTGGAGATATATGTGAAAAACTACTGTCTGACCCTTATGTTCTATTTTTAGTAATGGTGGCCATGTTTTTCAACAGATCAAAAATCCCCACATCAGTTCTATGCACGATACCCCAAGGAACATTCATATCAAGTTTGGTTCAGATTAGTCATGTAGTGTCAGAGGAGATTTTTGAAAGAAATAACAAACAAGAGGCTCCAAGGAACCTGAATTGCTCACCAGTTAAAATTTGTCTTTCAAGGGTAATAAATTTAACAAGGAGATGTCCAACAATTTTGACTCAAGAAGACTTTGGTAGCACTTATCATAGGGATCATTTCAGCAACTGAAAGTTTCTATCTATTATAAGTTTCAAGATATTGGCTGTAAACTGTAAAAAAAAAAAAAAAAAAAAAATATCTTTCAAGGGCAATAACTCTTACAAGGAGTCACCTGACAACTTTGATCCCTGAAGACCTTTGAAGGCCTTATAATAAGGATCATTTCAGCAACTGAAAAAGTTTGGCTAAACTTTATGGGTTTGAGATATATGCAAAAAACTACTGTCTGACCTCTGTGTTCTATATTTAATAACAGTGGCCATGTTTTTCGACGAATCAAAAATCCCCATATCAGTTCTATGCAGGATATCACAAGGAACATTCATAACAAGTTTGGTTTCAATTGGTCAAGTAGTGTCAGAGGAGCAGATTTTGGAAAGAAATAACATTAAAAATAGCAAAAATCGTTGAAATAGGGCAATAACTCCAACATGGCTTAATGGATTAAAACCAATACTTGATCAGAGATAGACCTCATCATGCTGAACACTTTTACATTATGTCAGAATTAGCTAAACCTAAAGGTTTTGGAGATATATGTGAAAAACTACTGGACGCCAAGTGATAGCAAAAGCTCACATGGCCTTTGGCCAGGTGGCTAAAAATAGCAAAAAATGTTGAAAAAGGGCAATAACGCCATCATGGCTTAACGGATTAAAATGAAAATTAAACCACTGATAGATCTCATCATGCTGAACACCTTTAACCCGTCAGAATTTAGCTAAGCCTAACAATTTTGGAGATATATGTGAAAAACTACTGTCTGACCTCTATGTTCTATTTTTAGTAATGGCGGCCATGTTTTTTGATGAATCAAAAATCCCCACCTCAGTTCTATGCAGGATACCCCAAGGAACATTCATACCAAGTTTGGTTCTAATTAGTCAAGTAGTTTCAGAGGAGAAGAGTTTTGTATATTTGTTAACGACGACGGATGATGACTACAGACAACGATGGACACCAAGTGATGGCAATGGCTCACATGGCCTTCGACCAGGTGAGCTAAAAAAAAAAAATCATTTTTCACCTCTCAAGGGCAATAACCCTTACATGGAATCGTCTGACAATCCTGATTCCTAGAGACTTTTGTAGGCCTTATAATAAGGATATTTCAGCAATTGAAAGATATTGGCCAAACCTAACAGTTTTGGAGATATATGCAAAAAACTACTGTACGACCCCTATGTTCTATTTTTAGTAACGATGGCCATCTTTTTTAATCGATCAAAAATCCAAACATTCATTTTCATAAGGATACCCTAAAAAACTTTCATTGAATTCTGTAAAGTAGTTTTTGAGAAGAAGATTTTTGAAAGTAATAATATCAAAAACAGCAAAAAACATCCAAAATGGGCAATAACTCCAACATGGGTCAAAGACTTTCACAAAATTTGACCACAGATAGATCTCTTCATGCTGAATACTTTTACCCAGAATTTGGCTAAACCTAACAGTTTTGGTGATGTATGCAAAAATCTGCTGTCTGACCCCTATGCTCCATTTTTAGTAATGGTGGTCATGTTTTTTAACTGATCAAAAATCCAAACAGTCATTTTGTACTCTAAGGAACAGTCATTATAAGTTTCATGAAAATCTATTCAGTAGTTTCAGAGGAGAAGATGTTTAAAGAAATTGTTGAGAACGACGACGACAAACGCCTACGGCCAGGTGAGCTTATAAAAACTTACTACAATGTACATCTACATAATAGTAATTTCAAAAATGCATTTTTGCCAAATTTCTACACCACATACTTGTAAACATCAGAAAC
This sequence comes from Perna viridis, assembly GCA_037379345.1. Classification (NCBI taxonomy): domain Eukaryota; kingdom Metazoa; phylum Mollusca; class Bivalvia; order Mytilida; family Mytilidae; genus Perna; species Perna viridis. The sequence goes on from CM074513.1 coordinate 59,605,470, forward strand.
ATTTAACACTGGTTTGGATGGCCTTGATATTGACTGTTTGTCTGTTTTGATCTGAAAGAAAAAACATTCAGTTAAGTTGCATTTTTTGTCTTAAAAAGTAATATTATGCAAAAATTTCTGACTTGAAAGTAAAACATTCATTTCATATATGTATCTCATGAGATAATTAATCATTGTGGCAAAAACTTGATCAATCTTTAGATATTCAAGGGTAGTACAGAGTGTAACTAAAGTGAATGAGTCATGTTTAATCATGAATAGGTATGGTATTTTGTTTACCTTTAATCCAAATTTATTTCTGTTTTGTGGGGTTTTGCCAACTGAAATGGTAAAAGTATACAATTAATATTGGTACTAATATAACAATAATGACACCATATCATCATAGAACAATGTAACAATATGAAACAGTAAAATGTTTCATCAATAAAACATAGAAACAATGATGACATAGTATCCTTAATAGAACATTATCATAATGATGACACAATATCAGTTATAAATATTATAGCAATAATGACACAGTATCATTAATAAACAATGAACCAGTAACAACACAGTATCATTAATTAACATTGTGACAATAATGATACAGTATCATTAATAAACAATAAACCAATAATGACACAGTATCATTAATAAACAATAAACCAATAATGACACAGTACCATTAATAAACAATAAACCAATAATGACACAGTACCATTAATAAACAATAAACCAATAATGACACAGTATCATTAATAAACAATAAACCAATAATGACACAGTACCATTAATAAACAATAAACCAATAATGATACAGTACCATTAATAAACAATAAACCAATAATGACACAGTACCATTAATAAACAATAAACCAATAATGATACAGTACCATTAATAAACAATAAACCAATAATGACACAGTACCATTAATAAACAATAAACCAATAATGATACAGTACCATTAATAGAACATTATTACAATGACACATTATCATTTATAATTATTCTGATGTGTGTCAAGAGTCTATTGGAATATTTGTAAATTGTTTCTTATTCTTTATGCTGATTATACAGCATTATTATAAGAGAGCGCAAATGATATGCAAGAGTTTGACATGGTTTGAAAGATACTATGAACGTTGGAAATTAAGCATGAACACGAGTAAAACAAAACTTGTGGTTTTCAGTAAAAAGAAAACAATATTAAATCATAAATTCAAACTTAATGGAAAAGATATTGATATTGTAGGCACTTATTCATACTTGTTATTTAGTTACAATGGAAGTTTTCACAAAAAAAAGAAAAGGTTGTGTGATCAAAGCTAAAAGGCCCTTTATGCTTTGTATGCAAGAATTTAAAATTTAAGCATACCAATTGATTTATAGCTTAAACTTTTTGAATCATTAATACCATGCCTAAGTATATGATCTATGGACAATTAATTAGGTCAATTTCCATTAAATATTAGTGTCAAATGTAGAATGGTAATGTTTTGGAACAACCTTCTGCTCAACAATACAAAACTATCATGTACCAAGTAATGTTAAAATTACATTCTTTAGAAGCAGACAAATTCAAGTGGATTTCCCATGTTAAATCGATTTTTTATGATACTGGATTAACGTTCATCTGGGATGACCAAATACCATTAGAAAAGAAAGTATTAAAGTCAATGCTTTGGGTACAATTGAAAGATAAATTTATATAACATTGGCAGTCTAGCATGTCTAACTCAAGTTGTGGCGACTTCAATTCAAAATCTAGGACTGCCTTTGGCCTAGAAAATTACCTGCCACATTTATAACAAGCAGATAGACTGTTTATTTCTAACTTCAGATGCTCAAATTTGAAGATCCCTATTGAAACCGGGAGATGGTCAGGAATCCCATGAGATGAACGACCATGCCAATAATGTAGAAATGGAACAGGCAATGAATTTCATTACCTGTCCATTTGTCAGAAAAGAGAAATTCTACAACTTGGACAAAAATAGAATAGTTGTTTGTTGTGTTTATCAAATAATGTGTTGTCTTGTCTTGTCTTATAAACAATGTAAAAATAATAACAGAGTATCATTATTACGACAATGTAACAATAATGACACAGTATCATTCTTGTAAGAAAGATTAATAAGTAACTTTTAACATGTTTCAAATTAAAGGGGTAGAAACATTTTTCTATCAATTATTCAAAGTTGAAAGATAACAACTTAAAACTTAAAAGTAACAATCCAATTAAAGACTTTTGCAGAATTCTTAAGCTTAAATTTATTTTCAAGTTTCTCTCATAGTTTTTGTTGAGATATATATTGAAATTTGCAACTTTGACTGAGGTCTAATAAAGCATTGGCGACTATGTGCTAGGATTTGATTAGCATAATCAATACAAATCTTGAAGTTGACACACACAGAATGTTTGTGACCTAATTCGGTAACAACCAGAGGTTTAAGAGGAAATTATTTAAAAAAAAAAAAAAAGTTAACATGTTTCACAGATAACAGTCAGTGACAGATGCAAAGTAATGACAACTGATGACATGGATTTTCTATCCAGGAGAGCTAGTAGATGGCCAAGGTCAGGGATACAATAAACTTTAAACTTTCTTCTTTAAAAGTTATATAATATAGTATACCTCTTGGAAAGATAATTAATGGAGGCAATAACCCTCTAGCAAAATCTTCTTCACTTAGAAGGTTAAAATACTGAAATAGATAAAAATCATTAGAATGTTAGGGTGAATTTAGGTTTTACCACTACTGAAGCATAAAAAATGAGGACTGTTAGAATTTTAGGATGAAGTGAGGTTTTACGACTAACGTTAAAAATAAGAACTGTCTTACAGGAGGCTTTGCAGAATAAGTTATGTCAGACAAGAAGCTGAAAATGGCTAAGTCCATAGCCATATCTTTGAATTACAAAACTTGTCAAAACCAACAATGCTAATAATATGGATGCCTCCATGGAGTGATGTGACACTCAATAAGGTTTCACATGTCAAAATGTTAGACATAACTTAGTTTGAAGGGTGGGGGTAAAAAGAAATTGTGAACTTTCTACTGTTTTTAGAATTATTCAGTGGCAATACTGAAACTGTTTTTAGTATACTCACTTCCAAATTGATAAATACCTTTAAAAGGAGGTTTGCCTCATTGAGGTTTTCCTTACACCTCAGTATAATTTATAAAGGAGGTTTGCCTCACTGAGGTTGTCCTTATATCACAGTATAAAATATAAAGGAGGTTTGCCTCATTGAGGTTTTCCTTACACCTCAGTATAATATATAAAGGAGGTTTGCCTCACTGAGGTTGTCTTTACACTGCAGTATAATATATAAAGGAGGTTTGCCTCATTGAGGTTGTCCTTACCTCACAGTATAAAATATAAAGGAGGTTTGCCTCATTGACATTGTCCTTACACCTCAGTATAAAATATCAAGGTTTGCCTCATTGAGTTGTCCTTATGTCACAGTATAAAATATAAAGGAGGTTTGCCTCATTGAGATTGTCTTTACATCACACTATAAAATATAAAGGAGGTTTGCCTCATTGAGGTTGTCCTTACATCACAGTATAAAATATAAAGGAAGTTTGCCTCATTGAGGTTGTCCTTACACCTTAGAATAAAATATAAAGGTTTGCCTCAAAGGTTGTCCTTACACTTCAGTATAAATTGAAAAGGAGGTTTGTCTCATTGAGGTTGTCCTTACACCTCAGTTTAAAATATTCTCATTGAGGTTGTCCTAACACCTCAGTATAGAATATGATGATGGTAGATTGTCCAATATTAACATTAACTTTCTTTCCAACTCACAGATTCAAACATTGATTTCATTTCTTCATCACTTCTAACAGTAATTCTGTCTCCATCTTCATCTTCATCTAAAAAGTATCAATATGGTCACTAGTCCTTGTTTTTAAAGAGTAGTCACTTAAATTGAAAACCAGAAGATTATTCTGCATTTTAATCTTTATTTTTCTTCAAATGAAAAAAAATTGTGATAACACTTGCCACTATTCAACTCAAAACTAAAACTGAGTTACTGTGGGCTACTACTAGCACTTGTGTATCTCATGATGTACATGTATCAGTCTTATTTCATTTTTCTTTCACATTCCCTGAATAATTATTTGTAGGGTTCTGGGCAATGAAAAATTGCTAGACAATAACAAGATGCAAAAACAAAGAATTTTCAGTATAAATGTATATTCAAGGATCTGTTGTTTCTTGTAGTTAAAAGAGCATGTAGAAAACCAATCTATAAATTATTTGAGCATGAGCAATGGTGGAAGGCTGGTCCAAGCACTTTAGTCACTGTGTAAATTACTATTTTACCTAAATTTCAAATTCCATGTCAGAACAAATACAGTATTAAGTAGTCAAATTTTGCTCAGAGGTTCAAAATAATTATATTAAAACTGCATTAAGCTTCCTAAAATCTGCAAAACATATTGAAACATGTTTTTATAATTTTGTACAAAACATTCTGTATTATATTGTGTAGATAATTTGTCCAGAAGCCACATCTTGAAAGTTCCCAGTTTGACAGATCAGTACAAAATGTAATTGGTAACAGATTATAATAAAGAGCTTCAAGGAGTACAGCATGATAGGACTGGATTCCGTCCCTGTAACTTTAAAATGTAAGAGATGTAAATCTGATGGAAAACACAGGTAGGGATTTCATTAGGAATCCAATATTTTTCTTTCAAAATTGGATCAAAAATAAAAAAAATTGTTTTTTGGAGGGTGTGGCTCCTTTGGCGCCTTATACATTTAACTTGAAAACCATAAGAGATATCTGAAATCTGATTGATGAAGGCAGGGAAGGACTTTCAACAGGAATCTATTTACATATTTTTTTTTTCAAAATCGGACAATTAAAAAGTTGATTTTTTTTGGGCACTGCCAAATTTCGTACTGGTAACCCATTTCACTCCAAAACAATTACACTGTACAAACAAGTCTACCTAGTGAAAAACATTTAAACCATTTTTTCAAGAATAATACATTGAGATCTGAATCATCAAAATTGGATTACAAGTTCACAATTTCTATCAACTCTAATGAAAATACCAATTTTCCCATTTTCGGCCTCTAATTTTAAAAAAGAGTGGGACAAAAATCTCCAAAATGCCATATCCCTAGGAACAAATGTGCTAAGATTTCAAAAAGATTTGATAAGTTTTACAAGTTATCATAAATAAAGGAAAGTTAATGGACACAGACAACAAAAACAATGACTATGACAACGCCAGGATGGTACCATTGAATGACAGAAAAAAATTAAGTACTGTAAATTTAGTATAGAATTGCCTCCGACTCATATGTGACTTCGTGTCAATACACTCAAATTACAAATTACCTACATTCAAATGCTGTGACAGTAACTTGTGGAAGAACTCTTGAAATGACCTCCTAAAAATAGATATTATCAAGTGCAAGCCTGTTAAGAAAACAAATTAAAGAGAAATACCACATAAAATGTGTCTTTATTTCATCAATGAAAATACATAATGAAATTGTATTGTACAACCTTTTTTTTGTTTTAGCACAGTATAATCCAAGTTATTGTATAGCAGAGAAGTACAGTACAGCTCACAGCATAGTCTGAAAAATATCGGGTATACCTCCAATACCTTACATTCTCTTAAAAGTTTACCTCTGTTATTTCTAAGATACAACTAATTAATTAATTAATTGAAAGGAAGTTGTGGTATATCAGGTAAACATCAACAAAATTGAAATTTTTAGTTTTAATAAGTAGATATATATATATTTTCATTCAAGGAACTGGTCAGTCCTTTAATAATAAAAGAGTGCATAAAGTGCCAAAAGTTGTTCTTTTCTTCCAAAGCAGGAAAATGATTTTATTTATTATTCAACTACAAAGGGGAAAAGTGAAAAGTGAGTTAAAAACTTACAAATGTCACAGTTTTGGCTTTCAAATTGTACTCACAATGAAATTGGAAAGGTAGATTAGTATATATTTTTTTTTAATTGAACATAGAACAAAAATAAAAATACAAGTAAATGAAGGCAAATGCATCAGTGTTAGATTTTCAAATTCAAAGAGTTTTAACTGATATTATTTCTTGCCTTTTTTCGAGGGAAAATGGTAAACTGATTGAAGGATGGGCCATAGAGTTTAAATAATTTCTTCACATAAAGTGGTTGAGTATGCAGTGCACTTATATATATCTGAAAATTGAAGATAATTACTTTATTATTTTAAACACTTAAGCTGAAGTGCAGCAAATCTTTTTTTCTTCTCAAGAGTAGACTTTTTTTCAAATGTAATATTAGTTGTTTTTTTATGTATATAAAAATGCATTATTATTATAAAATAATTTAATAGTGGATATACAACAAAGTAAAATAAATTTATAAAGCACCTGATGTTTAAAATTTTCAATTTGCCCTCAGGTTTAATCTGAGTAATCAGTGCCAGGCTTTGTGTCCTTTTCCTGTGATCCTGGTCGCAAATACAAAATGTATTAATTACAAAAACACTTGTTTTATGTGTTACAATTAAAAGGGGTGTTTTCTTTTTGTACCACAAGTCTTTTGCGCCAGTACTCCTTTTACCATTTTACTTTTCGATTTTTGTACATGTAGTTAAATTGCATCAATAAAGTAATGATCCTTTCACACCAGAATGCAGGTAAATTTATACTCAATATTGTTTTAGTGCTACACGAGATGTATGGTGTGGTTATTATATTCATTTAAAAGGTAATTTGAAATCTTATTTACAAGTACTATTCATATTTTTTTAATTTATTGTACTAACCTTTGATGAACACTTTTCAATCATACATGTGCATTTATCAATGCTATGAAATTGAAATAATAATAACCAGACTAATCCAGATCTGTCGGGTCAGGTTTGGATAACAAATTTTAGATCTTTTCAAGATTAATAAAATAAAATTAAAATAGAAAAAAATAAATATTTATAATTGGTTTTTATTCCTGATATATTTTTAAGTATACATGTATTTTTCTATATTTTTTAACTTTAAAATATTCATTTCTAACTCATTTTTCTTTATTTTATAATCGTTTTACTTTAGAAAATTTTTTTGGGCACAATTTAACTACGATTTTTAATCCAACGGGGCAAAAGGACCATGCCCATTAAAAGACAGAATCTGAATTTTGCATAAATTTCAACTAGTTAATTTATTATATATTTAAAATCTATACAGTTTCTTTTATAGCAATAAAACTGGTAAGAAAAAAATCTAAAACATGTTATATAAAAAATAATTAACTGTACTTAAGATTTCCTCTCTTGAGTTTTGTTAAATTTTATAATCAAATAAGATAAATGTCTGTATTAGTAAATAAAACTGATGTCAGCACAGAACTGCAATTGAAACATGAACTTCAAATTACCTTCTATTGCCCCAGATCTAGAGCTAACTGTACCGTAATCCTTTTTGGGATTCGGTGCTGGAGATATTCTTTGTTTTGATCACCACAAAAAATATCTCCAGCGCCGAATCCCAACAGGGATTAACTGTACCTAATAATTTAGTGTTTGAAGATCACCGGAAACTCCAACTTTCAAATGGCTTTCTGTGGCCCTAACTGTACCTAACACAAATTGAAAAAGGGAGATTCAACAGCAGGGTCAAAACATTCGGACTCAGACTAGAAAAACTGCCCACTACTGGACAGAGAAAATACATAACTCATAAATACACCGAAAAAAACATTTGAAAACATACTAATGCTTGATGGAATGTGATTTGATCTGGTTGTACCATCCAATCCATGTCTTGTGCTTGCTCTGTGCGAATTCTGACAGTGAAAGTCGGTTGTAAAGACATATTATTAAGTATTATTTCGATGGTGAAATAAAAATGCAGAGACCATTCTTTTTCAGGGGAGGTAATTCAAAATGACACTACGCCTAAATTATGTAGGTAAAATTTTGAAACCGTGCCGTAAAAACTACAGCTCTATCATGCTCTTCTTATTGAAACTGAAGTATAATTTCGTATCCAAAAAGTCAATATCGATAAGTTTCGAATATATTTATTTAATTTAAAGGAGACACAATTGACCAACGTTATGGAGCATTTTACCAATTATCGCATAGTTTAGGCGGATCAAATGTGGGGGAGCTTTATGAAAATAACGTATTTTTATGTGTTAATGCACGCACAAAAAGTGTTAATAAAGATTTTTTGTGACTTTCTTATCCGCCCACCTTAGGTAAATGATTCTCTAGATCCGCCTGACTTTATCGCCAGGGCCTCTTCATTGAATATAAAGTTACAGAGAAAATTTGATACAATTACGCATACAATAAAGAAACAAGAAATTTGAGACACATCTGTATTTTAATAAATAGTTAATCGATCCGTACTTTTGTTTTGGAAATATAATCGTGTGTGTATGTGGGGTGGGGTGGGGGCTGATCCTTTGATGTACAAATAGGTATACAAGAAAGAAACTGACATTCGGAGAAATAAAATGTCTTGTCACAACATTCCAATTCCATCTTCCAAAAGATTACCGTCCAACTTTTAATCATCTTCAGACGTTGTCTAACCCACTACTACCATATGCACTTGTTTCGATATTTTTTATATGAATAGTACTAAATAAAAAAATCTTAGTACAGGTGCCTGCATATGCCTCGGCAGCCCTGTTTTTGAATAAGAATTTGTTAACCATTTAAGGGCCTACATATGAAAAGTCTCCTTAGATTGTCCCGAGATTGCCTTTTCGTATAAAGGGGAAATTGATTTACTCCCGATAAAATGGAATAAAAACACCAGGAACGCACAGTTACAACGTCATGTCCAAATTACGAAATTTAAGTACACAATTTAGCTATTTAAATAACGGCGACTTCATTTGGCGCCAAACAACTAGCACGCAACTACTTAACAATAAGGAGTCGAACAGTCCTTTTACAATACCAGGAGCGTCATCGCCGAATTCTGAACAACAACTAAGAGGTAATTAGAAACGTATTTGAAACCCGAGGCCGGTTCTTAAAATGCTTATTTTTGCCCTTTCAAAATGGAGTTTACAGTCACCACGATTAAGTGATCTGTGTGTTATCACTAAAGAAATTAGTGGACGTTTTGATTCATTCAGCAGAACTTTGTCAACCAAAAGCTAAAACTTCTATTACCTGACAATTAGACATTTGACGTAAGTAAAATGGTCAAATCAGGCGCGTAGCTGAGGCCAAATTGAATTGTAGGCAAAATTACGGCAGGGGGTTTGGGGGCCGCTTAAGCCCCCAGCAGGTCCAGGGGGCGAAGCCCCACCTCAAAGCGAGATAGCGTTTTAGAGCATCATTTATGCCTCTCCTGGATGTATTTTATCTAAAAAAAATGGCAAAATTAAGTGCAGGCAAAAGCTTTTTTGCCAAACGGTAGCTACGCGCCTGCAAATTATACACGAACAAGTAGGACTGGTTGAAAGGGAGACCTTTTATATACTGCTGTCGAGTTCAAAATACCCCGCGACATAAACAACACATATTTGGTGAAATATATTCTTATGGAACTATTGCTTATTCTTGAAAGTGCCGCATTGACCCACATCGTGGATTGTTATAATGAGGTAGAGTGTAAGGGATGAATACACATGCATATCAAGCTCTTACTGTACTACATGATTACCAAGTCAAGCGCCTGAACACTCATCCTATGTAGTACTGTAGTACTGTACAGCTGTTTATGTTCTCAGTAATGATAACCAGTTTCACTTCCTAATTAGTATGTTTAGTCACCAAATATAGTTTCCTGATTATTACCGAGTTTTGTCACCAATGTTTATTGTCCCTTTGTCATGTAACTACTAGTGCTATTCCTTATATATAGAAATGATATCTGGCACAAATTATCTTCTCTAACTAGATAGTTAGCGGATGAAACGTCTTTGGGTTACTCTAATTCCAGTCTTGAAGAAATAGAAAATGCATAACCCATCATAATTTAAGGGAATTGAATGATTGGTCCTCCATTTATCCCAGAGAAAACGGAGATCATGCTCTTTCTAATAATGAATTACTGGAGCCTTCTACGGTTTCGTTTAATGGGGTGCAAATACAAAATTCAGCTACTCGTAAGCAACTTGGAGTAATATTCTGTGATTAGGGTAAAAGGAATGCCCGCATTGATAACCTTATTCTAAGTGTGTGTACTACGGAAATTAAAATTTAGGTTAAGTAAAAAAAAATCTCGGACAGTTGTATCTTGTCTTTATACGCCTTATCTTAGAATATGCCTGTGAGGTCTAGGATAAATGCGGTATCACTCTCAAATTGGAAAAAAAATGCTATTAGAATCCGCGAGGATAGTAACAGGTCTTCCAATACTTACGAAATGTAGCTATTTACACGCAAAAACAGACTGGAAAAATTGTCTGACATGCGACGTGAGAGAAAATTACAAATGTTTTACAATATGCTGCACGCTATCTGTCCATGAACTTATCCCCTACTCGTTCAAAGTACAGCAGTCAATCTGCTACGTATTGGATCTAATATTATATTTTACTAGTGAATCTTTCATACCATCTACTGTAAGATAATGGAACAACTAAAGTGAAGACTAAAATGTTAATTCAGTATCAAAATTTAAATGTGCACTCCTTGCATCCTCGATATTTTAATTATGGTCGTAGTAAATTGAACGTTTATTTGAACCAGCTACGATGTTTAAATTGTAGCTTATCCTGCGTTAGGGGTGCCCCTTTTGAACATGTCTACCATTGTTTTCCTTGAAGACTTCATAAGTAGGTAAAACTTGTGTGACGTTAACAAATGAAATAGTTGTAAAGTACTAAAAATCATCACTCTATCCATTGTGACTGTTTTCTTCGTGCTACCCAGAGTCGTACGTATACAATTAATTCGATTCTATAGTGCATGGTAGTGTAAAACATCCACAAATTGTAGTTATAAAAAAATACTATATCTTCGATTATATATACTCTTAAAATCTATTTTTCTTCTGTTAAATGAATACAACAGGAAACATGTTGCGCTAAACCATAAAAATTCTCCATTTTGTAAATTAGGCCATTTTGTGTGTAGTAATGTGTATAATGTGCGAGTCTGTCCTTTACAGTGTACCTTTCTCTTTCAGAAAATGAGTGGCAGGGGGAAAGGAGGAAAAATAAAGGCAAAGGGGAAAAGTCGATCGTCAAAAGCAGGACTCCAGTTTCCAGTTGGTCGTATCCATCGGCTTTTGAGAAAAGGAAACTATGCCGAGCGAGTAGGAGCTGGAGCACCAGTGTATATGGCGGCAGTTCTAGAATACCTTGCTGCCGAAGTTTTAGAATTGGCTGGGAATGCTGCTAGAGACAATAAGAAAAGTAGGATTATTCCGAGGCATATTCAATTAGCCATAAGGAATGATGAAGAATTGAACAAACTTTTAGGTAGTGTGACAATTGCTCAAGGTGGCGTATTACCCAACATCCAAGCCATGCTGTTACCCAAGAAAACCTCGAAGAAGTCGGCTGGTGGATCATCACAGTCTCAGGAATTTTAACAAAGTCCTTTAACATTACCCGTTTGATGCTCAATTCGGTGCTCTGTATACTTCTAAAATTCCAGAATAAATTTATCAAGCTGTGATTCTTGCTAGTTTACTTACTATATTGTATAGACTATAGTTTTCTTATTAACAATGTACAAGTGTGTGTGTATTAATGTTAGCAGCAATATTTCAGCTATATTCAGACGATGAACATGAAAAAGATGATAAAATGAACATGAAATGAAAAAGGGATGGGAAACAAGGACAATGGGGTCCACAAATTTTGATTTCCACTGGAAATGGGGAGAGTTGGGTAGGGTCGGGCAATTTAGCCTCCTGTGGCGGAGCCCTATGGTTCCTACTCCGGGAGAATACCACAGTAGGGTTCTTTAACGTGCGAGGAACGTGGCATCTTTCCCAACACGGTGCACCACTATGGTTTGCGGTCAGGTTTTCCGTATTATAGCCTGACAACCCCACTATTTAACACGCCAGGGGTACCCATTCCACCACCTGGGGCACACATCCCATTTGCTCTGTGGGCAGAGCGCCCTAGCTCCCGGCTAGGGTTCTGAGCACTATTTAGTCGCCTTTTACGACAAGCTTAGCGCTGCTGCAGGCCTATTCTTTTAACACCCGGACCTGCACGGGGCAACATGTATTTTGTGTTTTAGTTTAAACGTATTTATTCAATGTATAAGCACAAGCTAATACAATAAGCACATTCACATACAAAACTAATAGCTTATACAAAGTTCTGTGTCCTTAAACGAGGAAAAGCTTATAAATCAAATGCTGTGTGAACTGGAATAAAGTAGAATAACAAAACTAGTGAAGAGATATAGTACATCAGGCATAATTATATATTTTACTGTTGATGATAACCTACTGAACTTTAAGAAAAACTTCTACATGTTGTTCAGCATTTGATTCATATAACGTTTACAGTAATATTGGTAGGTACATCAAGTGCTAAAGAAAATATGGTTTCATTTCGTTATACCAGTACCAAGTGGTCAGGACTAGATGTCGTATTAGACATTTTAGATCTACGCATGGCCATTTGCTTGTTGGTGATCCTCGACCTGAGTGTATCCCATGCGATTGCCCTTTCTCTATCAAACATGTTCTTCTAGATTGTGTGGAATTTGCCAACACCAGGCAAAATTATTATGACTGCGACATTGTTTGATTTGTTGACCGTTTCATCTAAAAACATAATCGATTTCTTACGAAACATCGGTTTATTTAATAAAATCTAAATTTTTATGCCTTTCTTGATTTTTCAGTTTTTTAATGTTTTTTTCGAAGTAATGTTTCTATGTGTATTTTATGTCTTAGATTTACCTTTTACGTACCTTTTTATATGTTTTTTCGTTTGTTTGTTGGGGTTTAACGTCCGAGCAGCAATATTTCAGCTATATTCGGACGATGAACATGAAGTGGATGATAAAATGAACATGAAATGATGAAATGAACAAGGGATGGGACACAAGGGCAACAGGGTCGACAAATTTAGATTACAACCAGAAAAAGGGAGGGATGGGTAGGGTCGGGCAATTTAGCCTCCTGTGGCGGAGCGCAAAGGTTCCTTCTCCTATCGAATACCACAGCAGGGTTCTTTAACGTGCGAGGAACATGGCATCTTTCCCAACACGGTGCACCACTATGGTTTGCGGTCAGGTTTTCCGTATTATAGCCTGACAACCCCAGCATGTAACACGCCAGGGGTACCCCATTCCACCACCTGGGGCACACATCCCAGTTGCTCTGTGGGCAGAGCGCCTAGCCCCCGGCTAGGTTTCTGAGCACTATTTAGTCGCCTTTTACGACAAGCTTAGCGCTGCTGCAGGCCTATTCTTTTAACACCCGGACCTGCACGGGGCCCTGTTTATATGTAAATAACTTTTTGTTTAATTTCATTATTTTATTAAGAGACTTTGATCTTGCTTTTAATATTTTCATTTTGTTAAATATTTTTGCCGTGATATGGCCCTGGTCGCCGAAACGGCATTAAAAAATAACAACGTTATACTAATAGAGTATATTTGAGAAATGGGAAGTTGGTTTGACGTGACCACATGTGCAACTAGGGGACTTCACAGGGTTACGATTAAACATATATTCGTAGAGTAAATCACTGTTCCTTCACAATCTAATGTAATATTTGTCCTAATATAGTAAAGATTCGGGCGTTTTATTAAATGTCCTCGAATACCAATTTCTAAAAATGTCAGAAGAATTATAATTCCTGGTAATATGCGGAAGTTTATGACACAGTTTAACTGGTGCTGGTAAAAAGTATTCTGAGTAGTAGAAGTTAGTTCTAGTGCGAATTTCTGAAATATTTTGCACCCATGCAAGGAAGCTACTGAGTTTGGAACTAGCGATTGCAAATTCTCTTGGTTTCCTAGTTGATGAGCTTATATAAATAATATACAAGTCTATATGTCTTTCCTTTCTGTTTTTCCTATCCCATTCCTCATAAATTTTATTGGTTCCTCCCGTCACAATTCGCATAGCCTCTAAACATTTTTATTGCTTGTTAACTAATTGTCAATCTGTCCCAAATGACGTCACCACATTCGAAAATTGGTCGTATAAAAGAAAAATACATTATAGTGAATCTTTCAAGACTGAAACACACCTTTCTTACATTAAGCCATTTCAGTATGTAATCTGTGTGGGACGTGCCAAGACACTTAATTGAAAAAAAAATATTCCCTGGAGATCTGGACTCCTGAGCCATTATTTAAAAAAATGATGATACCAAGATGATTCCTGGAGATCCTGGATTTACTATCTTTGTGGGTTGAATTTTACTCGCAACTGACATGACCAACGATGTATTTTTACTAGGTCACGGTTCAAGATCCCCGCAGCATTTTCAGGAGTATCTACAATTACGTATATACTAGTATCATCCGCAAAGAGCTTGATCTTCAGTAATTTTAGTAAGATTTGGTAGGCCTCAACAACAAATGTAATCAAATCCACGGTGATAGAACGATGACAGTTCTTTATAATTAGAATCAAACTTAAATAGTAATATAGCGACACAATGCATGACACATTAATGTCCAACATCTCCTGACATCACGTAGTTGGACATAGGACAAACTCGTCTTTGTACTCTTCATTTATAGCTCGGCGAACTTCTTTTAAAAGAAGACATATCGTATTTTGTAATACATGGTATTGAAGTGTGGAATACTTGTCTCCTGAAATGAGGGATCTAGCAGTGCTCTGAAGTTGGTAATTTCCCTTAACTGGTCCTTGTCCCAACACGCTGAAGATCGAACAAATTTACAGAATAAGTCGTGGTGAGCAAAGTAAAAGCGTGATAAAAACTCAATGCGCGCAGGACAACGGTATCTCACTGAGAACGTATTGATCGTAAAGATCGTAGCCATATCACAAGAAAGTCGTGAAAGGTTGTGGTAGAACCATACAATAATCGTTAAAGAAACGCAGAAGGAGCATATTTGATACGTGATCGTACTAGAAATGGCACTTAAACCAGGGAAAAAAATTCAGAAATATTGAAACAGAGCGTACTGTTGACGTAGCGTGGTCATGATATCTTTCACACTGGGTCGGACGGTACATATTTGTATAGTTCCCTCTACGATTTTGTAGATCGACACGGTTGTCCATATCAAGAGAGCGTATGGGATCGTGATTGAGTGTGCAGGTTTCGGCACAATGTTTAATCAATGTTAAGCAAGGACCTATGACAGTTTTTTTTTTCTAAATGCATTAGACTATTATGAAGGGGAAAAGATCAGGACCATTTTCCCCAGGATTCTGACCACAAGTAGGGCCGATTAAAAAAAATGTTTGAATGTCCGAAAATTTCATTAGAACATGTACAAATAGTAAAAAAATCTACTGTCCCCAAAAATATAAATTTGTGAAATATCGGATTCAGGAAAAGTACTAAAAATAGCAAAAAAGTCGTTAAAATGCATTTTCGACATTTTCGCTCTAAATTGAACACTTTGAGTCGGGAATTTCGAAAGAAGCATCGTTACAACACATTACAATGTATTGTTCTTTAATTTGACGTTCTGTGATTTATGAAACTACATAAAAACTTTCAAAAGATGGCTGGTAATCATGTGCTTTTTGGTGAAAAACAAACATGTCCTTTCATTCCTTTCGTTCAAGCGTTCCTGGCGATACATGTCATATTAGCGCTGAGCAGGTTACAGTTTGCATCCTGGTTCTATATCACTCGCCCTACACTGTAAATCAAGAGTAAAGGACATATAAGGTTGAACATGCACGGATGATGTTAATAACCGTGAATCATTGTTTATACGGAAGATCAGTGGCATTTTACTACTACACGGTTATTAGTAAGGACGAATACTTGTCAAAGAATATTGTTGTTTTGAAATACCGATCCTCCCATCTGTTGCAAATGTATCAAAATTCATAAAAAGCACGATTAAAACTCAATTCTGGAAAGGCCCGAGTCCAATATAAAAATAGGGAAATAGGGAACTAATAAACCAAGCATAAAACAACTATTAATAAAGACAGAACTTCTAGCTTTACCTGCCAATCCCAAACCTCGAGCTGATCGAAAGAACAGCACATCAATCAGACCGAGGCCCAACCCCAAACCTCGAGCTGATCGAAAGAACAGCACATGAATCAGACCGAGGCCCAACCCCAAACCTCGAGCTGATCGAAAGAACAGCACATGAATCAGACCGAGGCCCAACCCCAAACCTCGAGCTGATCGAAAGAACAGCACATGAATCAGACCGAGGCCCAACCCCAAACCTCGAGCTGATCGAAAGAACAGCACATGAATCAGACCGAGGCCACTGACGTATCCAAGAATGTCACGTCTCTTAGACCAAATAAGGAGCAAAACAATAGACTCCGTAGACTCCGTTAACACGTTAACAAATGACCGATCGGTCCACTACTACAGTCTCGTTTGAGGGAGCGAGGGTGGACTCAAAACCCTCACTTGGGAGGATGCTTAGTACTACATCTGTATTGACAGTTGCTCACGTGTAAATTATTATGAAACTCTTTTAAGTTTTCCGGTTATGTTTTAGTTCCAATTCCATTTTATTTCGAATTATGATATTCTATCGATTCTATGCTCAAATAAGAAAAAATATTGAAATTTGATCTCGCCATAAGTATTTACTTTCTAGTATTTACCTGATAAAGCATTTTCAAGGGAGGCGCACGCTTACTTTAACTTATTAATGTACTCGCGGTCAATCGGTCCATGGGAATACTATTTTATACAGTACTTTCAATTATGTGTAAAAAATAAGACAATAATGAAGTTGTTAGGCGGAGATATCGGTTGAAAATGTACTTAAAAATTATATCAAAACACGTCAAAAACAACTTACAGTAAACATGCTATAATGACGTATTCAGGTATCTCATTGACTTGATTGGTAGGTCATTCCAGGTCATCAGTTAAAGACCTACATCAGTTTTCAAAGACCCCGATGTAGCAAAAACATTGTCTACTATACATGACAAATAGGTTGTCGTACCAGCAGACATAGCCCAAAACAACATTGTTTTTGTATGCAAAACGTTTTACATCCAATGTTTATTATCAAAGGCAGACGTAGAAAATAATAGCAGTGATAAGACCTATACTGCATACTGCTACCACATTCTCCAAAGAAGAGATTGTGGAAAACCATAAATCTGTGTTATCCTCCTTTGGTCTCTCTAACAAGGACGATGATTGTGATTTACCGTCAATGTAATGGGTTCCTAAACTCCACAAGAATCCATACAAACAAAGTTACATAGCTGGATCTGCAAAATGTACCACCAAACCTCTTTCAAAACTTTTAACTTCTATACTCACAACTGTCAAAGAGGGTCTGCAGTTCTACCGCAAAACTTGTTTCTCCCGTAGTGGTATTAATTCAATGTGGATCCTAAAAAATCGAAAGATCTTTTGGAGACAATCAGTTCAAGACTATTATCAGAATATAATAGCATTAAAACATATTATTTTTCAACACTGTATACTTCTATTCTCCATAATCAGTTAAAATCCCAACTTAAAAACATTATACATCGTTGTTTTTTTTTAAAAAAAAAAGATGGTACACCTAGATACAAATATATAGTTCTTGGCAGAGATTCCTCACACTTTGTAAGAAATAATTCCAAATCATCTTCCAAATATACAGAAGAAGATGTTTGCAAAATGCTGGAATTTTTAATCGACAACATATTTGTCCCGTGTGGTGGAAGCGTTTTTCAATAAATGGTCGGCATTCCAATGGAAAAAAACTGTGCTCCTCTACTTGCTGACCTATTCCTTTACTCTTAAGAGGCTGACTTTATAGCTGATCTGATATCGTTTAGCTAGATCCTTTGATCTCAGTTTCCGATATATAGATGACGTATTATCTTTAAACAATCCTAATTTTGAGGATTTGATACATCGCATCTACCCAAAAGAACTTGAGATAAAGGATACTACAGATACTGTGAAGTCAGCCTCATATCTTGACCTACACTTAGAAATCGATGGTAAAGGAAAACTATTGACCAAACTTTACGACAGACGTGATGACTTTTCATTCAGAATTGTCAACTTTCCTTTCATCTGTGGCAACATCCCTTCAGCACCTGCGTATGGAGTGTTCATATCACAATTCATACGGCTTGTCGAAACTACGCAGACTTTTTGTATCGCGCTAGAATTCTAACAAATGGGCTTCTGGAACAGGGTTATGTTGCTACAAGATTGAAGTCATCACTACAGAAGTTTTATGGTCGTCATGAACTCGTGGATTGTTACGTTGTATCCATCTGCGCCGTGAAAACTGATTTGTTCAATGAGTCATAGTTTTCCTTTCCTCTTTCGTCTACCCCGGACTTGACTTTTTTATGAGCAACTCGGCGGATGTTTCTAGAAAAGCAGAGGATGCTTACCCTACCGATGCACCTGGTCCATGCTCCCAGTTTTTAGTGGAGTCCAGGTCGCTCATTTGTTTTTGTTGCTTTGTATGTATCATTTTTGTTACTTTATGTTCTTTGGTGAGTATGTTTGTTTTCCCCGATGGGGCCTTAAATTTCACGGTTGCTATCACAATTGTCCAATGAAATTTGAGGTTGTAAGCTGCATCGGTTAGGTTGCCATGGTTAAGCATCATAGATGTCACGTGATGTCAAAGCGAGCCATGCAATACCGACTGCGTCGGAACAATCATCAATGAATGAAATATTGTACCTGTCCATGTGTGAACACTGTGACCTTATAATGCAAACGACTATTGCCACATAGATCTAACATCGTTCAACTTAATTCGCTCTTTCCTTCATTATAAAGATACAAAGCTAAGTTTAACTAGCGACTATTTCAACTGACTAAGATAGCTTAAAGTGTACAGCCAAATATAGACAAATGTGGCGGGTCTAAGGTTACCGTAATAGATCACGATAATGTAAAAAAAAGTACCGTTATTGTCCTACTAGAATCGAAATAAATCGCGGAAACTACATTTTATCATTGTGAAGGGTATAGATATAAAGAATGACAGGGGTTCGCCAAGTCTCTTGGCGAATCTAGTATAGTGTTGGGTAAGGAACGTGAAAAAAAAGGCTATCGCTCGGAGTAAAATAATGCGACATAAATGGTCAACCCGTGGTAAAACAATAATAAAATGGAGTTTCCGCGATTTCTTTCTCAAGCATAACCCGTGGATTTCCAATAATTTGGTTTCAAAAGAATGTTTAGTTTTGATATACACACAGTTTTTTTTCTAATATAGTTAAATTGATATGCATTAACATGCAAATAGTCATTACCGTAAGCTCATTTCGACCGAGGAGGACATATCTGTCGCACATTTATGTAGCACAAATGTAAGTACTATTTTTATAAAGCTTATACGATGATGCATTTATTGCGTTTGACCGTATTATTATGTGTTACTTTTTCTGTTGAAAGCCAGTAAACCAAAATTCATCCCTTTGAGAATTTTTGTTTGGTTTATTGTCAAACAAGAGGCAGTCGGTGTATTCTCCATTTATCCATGGGTACAACGTACCATACCTGCATATAAAACTCCATCACCCTTATAAGTCTGAGAAAACTAGTAAGTTAGTTGACACCAGAGCGAAACAACTCCGTGCGAACGAACATCAACGCGATACGATTCTGGGCGAACGAGAAACCAAGTGATTGCATTATTAAGCAAATCATCATGTAGACCCCTGTGGTGATAATCATTGTTAACAGATACCCATATTTTGAACTAGTAAAATGTCAATAACAATATTTACTTTTTGATAGAGTACAAATGTGTGGTGCGATGTTTTGCATGTAATTGTTCTGGCATGTGACAATTATGGGACAGGCGTCATCACATGTCAGGGCTCCTGTGCCCACTAGTGTCCCATTGACAACTAGCTCAGGGGCCATGACTTTGTGAGGGGAAGACAGGGCGAAACCACCGTTACCCTTCATGGACTCTTGTGAAGTGTAAAATATAAAGAATGACAGAGATACGCCACGTCTCTGAACGAATCTAGTACAGTGTTAGGTAAGGGAAATGAAAAAAAGGCAGAAATCGGAGGTAAACATTTTATTACATTAAGACATAAATTTCTCCTCACAATGACATTTAGAACAACAGGAAATACATGCAAGAACCTTGTCGAGTGTTTCATAGAAATCTCTTTCGTAAATGTACAAATTATATAGATATAACTATATAACATCTGTATGAGATATTTCTGAACTCCATATGACACCAATTGGTCATAATCCTTTATTCTAGAAACATAGAAATTTCTTATACTGCTCTTGTTAAAGAAAATCTTCAAAGGCTTCTCCACGCCGGACTAAAATGATTTACACATTCTGTAGAAATAAAGCAGTCGCTTCATAGAAATTTCTTATACTGTTCTTGTTAAAGAAAATCGTCAGAAACTTCTCCACGCCAGACGGAATTACGTATTTTAGGTTACCTGTCAAGATCATAGAAATTTTATATTGGTCAGACCTGAATGTGTTTATGGTGTATAATTTCGGTACCCAAGTATCAATGATGGTGTACCCGAATTACTACAAAATAAGAATAAAATGTGGCATACTTTGTATGAATTCTCAACCTTTTGATTTATCTCTAATAATGAAAACAAAAATGAATATCAAGAGTTGCAAATTAATAATCAAACAAAGACAAAACATAACACAATAACAAATTAAAAAACAGCGGTACAAAAGTCCTCAAGCAGGCATTTCTATCGCCATTCATAAGATTACGCTAACCAATAACCTAATATTCTACATGAATTTCTATCCTTCTAGGAGAATACCTTGTAAATCATGAAATCAGTGCAGAATTATTGATTAGTAAATAAATTAAGCATTTCACACTGACTATACCACGACCAAAATAACACCTTCAAAGAAAAGGATTCTAGAGAATAAAATACACGATTTCAACAATTATGTTTCCTTAAAGTATACATTCTCTCCCAAATACACGGATTTAACATCAATCACTTATACATGCCACCGTTTTGTCCAATTCAGCGCAGCTTTTTAATTTCTTTTGCTCGTCGTTCATACTCCACGAGGTCTTTAGGTCGAACACCACCAGCCTTCATGGGCGGACAAAATGTGCCCCAAATCTTGTCCCAATGGTTGAAGAACGGTGCGAAGTTGGTTGGTGGCTTCAGATGATGCATGTCATGTTTAGGCGCACCACCAATCAATCCAAATGGCAGGATATTGTTAAAACAAAACGGTAAGTCAAATCCAATGTGTGCTTCAACACTGACGATTATACTGACTAACAAGTAAGACCAATTAGTTATTGGATGGCACTTAAAGAACCAGGAGTTAGTTGTTATGAGAAAACCTACAGTAACAAGCTCCCATGGATGAAGATATTGAGTTACCCATACAAACGGACTGTAGTAACGATGATGCACTCCGTGAATATGTTTGTACAGAAACCGTATTTTGTGGTGAGTCATGTGCCAAACAAAGTATTGGAAATCAAACACAATTAAAATTGCCAACTGTTGCCAGATGAATTCGAACCATGATGGTGCCAGTTCCGGTAGAGGAGTCGGAGGTGTGAAGACTAATTGCCCGACAGCCGCTGGAATAACGAACAGGATATGATTCCAGAATGTCAGGGAAAGTGTATCCACTACTTGGGCGACAGTGACATCCTTGTCAGTTTGTATCTTGTATTTCTGTATCCATTTCCAGTCTTTGCAATATAAATCCAAAACCATAAACGGAGTACAGAAAGCAAAGTAGAATGTTACAGACAATACTACAGGAAACAGAGGAGAGCTAAAGTAGTCCTCTCTACCAATTCTCAAGTCCCAAATAACTTGTAGCAGGGAACGACCGGAGAAGAAAGGAACATAATCTCCAATGCTATCTAAATAGGCATCCGTCTTATTACCTGTCAAAAAATTACCAAACTCGAAAAATCTGACCGACATTTTATTACTACAATCCCAAAACAAAACTGTTCCCAGTTCTTTGTTACCCTTCTATTTAATATTGAAATAAATGTATCTATAAATGGACGGATTAAGGTTGAACTTCGTGAAATCAGGTGATAAAAACTCCGCCTTTATTAAATCGAAAGCTCAAATAAACCATATATATAGTTCATACATATACTCTACGCTTTGGTTGAACAAAATCATATGTATTGTACAATGGTGCAGTGCAAATGGCACACACAAGGAGTATGATCAGACGAAATGTAATCCAGTTATTGAAACAGGACACGTTTATACTTTGTTGTCTTTTCATAAAACAAATTAAGAGACCAGCATTTTGATCAGAATCGATATTTAAAATGCATTACTGGCCGATTTTATGTATTTGTTGATACATGTGCATGCATATAGGTATAACGTCAATATATGTGGACAAATATTTTAAACAATTACGATATCTTAAACTTTAAGGTCAGTATATACGAACACATAGTGACCAAATGAACATTGAAGGTACCCGATTACACTAAATCCACTTGCTATAGTCATTCCCACAGAGACTTGAATTAAATCCATTGGACCTAATTACCTCAAGTCCTTGTGTTCATTTATTTGTATAATCCTTCTGCAGGATGTGCATAACTATGATTTTGTAACGCGGACTTGAGGCTATCAAAGACGCACGCATTCAATATTATTTACGGACTGAAACCTACTTCTCATTATATTTCTTCGCCCATCAAACTATGGGTTTGTCGTACAGTCTTACATCAAACTATGGGTTTGTCGTACAGTCTTACATCAAACTATGGGTTTGTCGTACAGTCTTACATCAAACTATGGGTTTGTCGTACAGTCTTACATCAAACTATGGGTTTGTCGTACAGTCTTACATCAAACTATGGGTTTGTCGTACAGTCTTACATCAAACTATGGGTTTGTCGTACAGTCTTACATCAAACTATGGGTTTGTCGTACAGTCTTTTAGGTGATTTGATATATTATTTAATGCACAGGCAAAGAAAAATGCATATATTTTTGTGGCAAAATTTATGTAGGGTTCTCCCTTGACATCGTGTTGAAGAACCTCCCAATGTAGGATTGATAAAAATATTGCAAATATATAAATTAATATTTTTTCTGTCTATTTCAGGGATGAGGACATGCACACTCTGCACAAAATATCATTTAATGATTTATTTCACTATAAAATTAATCCCCCATAAGACCAAGTATGGAGAAACCTCTGCTAGATGTCAAAGGAACAGTTAACAAATATAATGCAGTGGAAATATTTATTTCTCTTGCCGGTGTTTTTAATCTAAAATTCAAAAAAAATGTACGAGCATGAAAAATCACATTTAATACTACTAAATCTGAAGACTTGTTCGTCTAATAAACGTAAAGCCGTATATATATAAAAATAACCGGGACAATCACTGACCAGGGGAATCAGTGACTGCGTCCAACATAACAAATACATCACAGTTAAGCATACAATATATATAAGACAAACTTGTATATTACACACATAAAACAGTTTATGACATAAAAGGTAATGTTATAAAAGCAATAAGACATCTAAGATTTTAAAAATCATCATTTAAAAGCTCTCGCCTCACGCTATAAAATTAAAATAACTTTTTTTACCCACTTCATCAAGATAATGACCTATCTCACTACAAAGAAAATAGCCATGGCCGCCAATTAACAAGTTTTTTTTGGCTTTCTCGCAGTAGCTGGGTGATCTCGCGGTAGCGGGGTGAAG
This sequence comes from Perna viridis, assembly GCA_037379345.1. Taxonomy (NCBI): domain Eukaryota; kingdom Metazoa; phylum Mollusca; class Bivalvia; order Mytilida; family Mytilidae; genus Perna; species Perna viridis. The sequence goes on from CM074513.1 coordinate 59,629,235, forward strand.
GCAGGGACATGCAAATACTTTACGGAAAAATCATTAAGCCCTAGCATTATTTTACATCTCTGTCGATCATACGCAGAGCACTCACGTAAAAAAGTGTGCAATGCTTTCGTTAGCATCCATGGTATATAGGGTACATTTCGTGGTTTTCTTCAGATGGATTTTATTTAGAATTTCATTTAAAGGTGGAAAATTTGTTCTAGCAAGTAACTTCAGCCTTGCTTCGTAGAAGTTCCTAACACCTTTCAAGTAAATTTATTTACCTGGTCTGATGTTGAAGCCCTGATACGCTCCAAGGCTGGGTTTTTCATTTATTTTTGCTATTTAATTTAAGCGTACGTGATGCTACATATCAAACTTATATAAGGGTATTCATTCACTTTACCGAATGCAAGACATGCATGTACTGAAACAAAGTACTTCTTCAACACATATGCATGTTGTCTTATGAAGAAATAGGAAAAAAATGATTAAAATGAAACAGAGTGGTTCCAGATCAACGGAGGTTGCAGGGAATTTGAACACCTTTTTATAGAAAAAAAATGTTATTGCAAATATGATGTCCCCAGTATACACTGTACTCCATCACAATGTAATATATTAACACTTCCGACCCCCGTTGTGACCGCCCTTTTATTATATTTATTGCATAGTTTAAATAAACTTCCCATTTCGAGCACCACAAATATCTGGTGGCCTGCTCCATTGCAGTAATTAAAAGGAATCGTAACCCTAACAGGACACAGTGTTACGTTATCGCAACAACGACCTTTCTTCAAGGTGCAAATTACGCATTACATTTCGTCCCGTGAACAATGAAGTTCTAATGTTATTCGCTTTTTAGAAAAAGTAAGAAAACCATATATTTTCCAGTTTCAACTTTTATAAACAAAAAAAAAAAAAAAAAAGTATAGCTATTGTCCACTATGAGTCTGTTTTAGGTCTCAGTATCGTATTAATTTTCCCATAGACTTCTATAGTGAAGTGCATATTTTTAGGATTTTTAAAAAAATATGTAAATTGATTCAATAAAACTTTCACTTATGTAGCATTTCTAAGGACATGTGAAAAAAATAATTTCCTGCAAAGAAAATAGGGTGAGTCCACGAAGATCAGACAGAAAAGTAGTCTTGAACTATCAATAGCCATTTTCCCTACTTTCACTTTCGTTTTGCACTCACCAAACCAACCTTTTCAGTGGAAGATTTTTATGATATTATGTCAGATTTTCTTTTCAAAAAGTTCTTCATCTTACAGTGTGATGTTTGCTCTATTTTATAAGTCATTGTTCATATCTTTTGACAAAACATTACTTTGTCGAGAGGCAAAAAGAAAATGCACTATATTTTTATAGCATCCATGTTTTGACGTACACCTGCTCAGGGATATGCAATACGATACTGGTACCTTTAATATCGGTTTTAAGTTAATCTGATATGCACCTATTTTTCTCGAAAATCATCCCAATCTGCTGTAGCATAGAGGGGTTATTTGCAGTTTGGAATGTGCTTCACCATTATGAGATTTAAAGATATTTCTTATTTTAACTTACATAAGACATACATTTAGCATGTTTCAACAATATGTTGCTAGAAGAACAATTTGAAACTTATTGGTATGTAGTGTTAAAGTTAACTATATATGCGACAGGTTTTTCCACGGATCTATTCCTAGTAATGAATATGATTACATTCTTGCATGCCAGATTTTGACTTGGGCATGTTGGGAAGGATAGATCATCAAGACGAAATATTATCTCTTCATCAGTAGAATAAGGAGGAAGGCAGACCTAGTAATATATTCAATTGTTTATTGGCAGTACATAATTTACATTTGTGGTATATATTCACTTTTCCACCGACAATTTATATCATAGCTCAATAACATAGTAAAACGGGTTTTCTGCATGATTATATCTTATAGACTGAACGCACAACCATAACAGACCGACATTGTTAAGTGATAGGCGAAATATTAAATCATATTTTTTTCGATTTATGGCTGAATAAATTTGGAATATTTTTTTTCAAGATAATCCCACCCCCATCCCTCAGTATAAAAATAGTCGGTGCCTTACAACCTTTCGACCAAAGGTTAATATGGGTTGTTATGGCATGGATGAAAACAAACTGTTCGCAGTTTAAAAGCACGATGCATTGAAATGTGGGGCCATGGAATTACTTTTTTTTTTGTTTCCTGCTGCATTCACCAAACGTAAGGTAATTTCTAATGTAAAACTAAAAATAGAAAACTTGGTTTATTTGTTTAATCATCTTATCTATCATCAAAATTAATTACTTTTTTTTTCTAAGAGAACTGATCTTCTACAGTAAAACATTTTGTTCCAGTATGGTAATCAGAATTTTTCAAAATGACACTTTATACTCCTTCTTGACCAGACACACCATTACTGTATAATACATGTACATGTTGGCTTGTTTTGACCAGGATTTGGGATTAGGGTGGCACATATACATATATATACTTGAAGGTCGAGCGAGAACTTTTGTGAAAAAATCCAGATTTCGTGCAGACACAAAACTCATGTGTCCTATTTTAGGGCGGAGTGTATGGCAGACACGCGTTTCTTTGGATCGGCATCCGAGTCTGCTTCACACCAACCAAGAGTTTAAGATATGTTGTCATATTTTAATACTTTAGCACATCATTTATAAGACTTCATTTGATACTGGTATCTGTCTCCTGCCATATGTTGTTTATGTAATGTATGCATTTACATTCCCCTCGCTGGGACCTTTATGGAACAACCTAGAGTATTATTAGCGTAATCATTTAACTGGTCGCGTCTAGCATAAGAAAGCAAGAAATTATATGTTTGACAAACATTATTGAAATTGAATACTCATTTCTTGACTTTTGACTTTTTCCATACTTATACAAAATCTTACACCATGGGCAAATTAAAATTCATTCGTGCCGAATTCTGATTCTTGCTGGAATGCACTTAAATAATTATAGTCGAAGATAGTGACGGTTTTACATTAGGGATACAATTACCGTTATAGTGAGTAAGAAATTGTGTGATATATTTTTATACCCGTCGTGTTAAGTGTTTTCCTATAAAATAGCGTAAATGAAATGTTGACAAGTGGTGCAAATGCTATGCGACTTTAATTCTCAATAAATCAATGACTGCTGGCTGGATCAAGCAGTACAATGAGGACATCTAGATATATAGGCCATGTTTTCTTTTTATCGTTTATGATAAACATTGTTCATATATGTGTATAACCTCACAGTCTGATCTGGAACAAGGACAACGCCGATTTGTAAATATGTCATTTTACATGTACCTTGATCTTTTGTTTCAATTGCACATGTACCATACACGTAACACATATTCTATACTGAAAGGTATTCACTAGTCTTCTTCTTTTTCTCTAGTTAATTGAAGGGTCCCCAATCTTCCGCCTTTTTACCAAGATAGTGTACGATTCAACTTGATGAGCGCTGTTGCAATGGAATAACTTAAAAATGAAAAAGACATGTTCACCAAAACACATATCGATTGAATGGAATGAAATTGAAAAAAAATCTGTGGCTTTCATAAACTATAGACATTGCCCCTAACACTATATATCCCGGCAGTCCGTTGAATCCTGTACATTTGGTGACCAGTGGGGATTACGATTCATATTGTACACATTTTTATGGTGTATAGAAAAAGCAACATTTCTGAAACTCCAAACAACAATCAGTACTATTGTTTTGTTGACAACACAGCAATAGAATATGACTAATTCCTGACAATACAAACTACGTAACAATCCCGCATGCCGTTAAGGAGGAGTTGTGGACAACCCATCAGACCATGCAAGTTTTGCTGAAAAATATCTTAGTTCCAACGGTCATTATTTCTAAAATTTTTGTTAAAACATAAATTCCTGACAATATTCACATCCCAATATGGTAATTTAACGCGCCATTAGGATTCATAACAATCCTGCATGTCGTTAAGGAGTTGTGGACAACCCATCAGACCAAGTTTTGCTGAAAAACGCTTAAATCCAACAGCCGTAATTTCTACATTTTTTGTCCAAACATAAATTCATGACAGTATGCACATCTAAATGTGGTTAAATTACATCCCACAAAGTTTTATAACAATGCTGCAAGCTGATAAGAAAATAGTTTGGATAGACGGACGGACAGAGCGGGTGAAACATGCGTACCCAAAAACTTTGTTTGCCGTGGTATAATAAGTAAATTACCAACCGATGTGAAGTGTACAATGTATATTACAGCTTCATCAAGTGTTTTCAAACGTACCTGTACTGTATGGAGTTCTACTGAATATTACAGTTTTGTCGATGGCGCTTATCAATGAAAAGCAACACAGGATTATAACAAAGAAACGCATTTATTGTAAACTTTTCTTTTGTTTGTATTTTAAATTTCTCATCACAATTTCTAGCACAAATCTGCTCAACAAATACATCCATTCTCAGTCATTGTAAATGTTATCACATATTTACTAAACAGACCTTTATAAAACATCAAATATGTACTTACAGTGATTCATTGAAATTTTACATGCATACAGCAAAGATAAAACATTCCGTCATAAGCTCACATTTACTCGTGTGTGTACGACGCAATATACAAATTGTTCCGTTTTGTGACCATGCCCTTCATTACGGTGGCAGAATGCGGCCATGAAAGAAAAAAAATATTATGTTGTTCCCTGAAGAAAGCATGTAGTTCACACAAGATAAGTTCCTCGTTCCCTTAAGAAAATATATCGTTCCCTCAAGATACTATTTCGTTCCCACAAGATAACACGACATAATATCTTGAGGGAACGATATACCTTGTGAGAACGAGATATTTATCTTGGGGGAACGGCATATTTTCTTGTGGGAACGACATATAATCTTGTGGGAACGACATATTATCTTGAGGGGACGAGATATGTATTCTGTGGGAATGAGAAACTCATCTTGTGGAAACTACATACTTCTTGATGGAACAACATAATATTTATTTTTCTTTCATGGCCGCATTCTGCCACTGTAGAATATACAAATTGATTCGTTTTGGGACTATGCCCTTCATGGGCCCTTTGATCAGAAAATAAACATTCTTCTCTTCTTGTTATTATTATTATCCTGTATAATTAAAGCGATGTTACGGCAACATGTCTGATCTTTAGAATGCATGTTTCTATACAAACAGTTAAAGTATTATTTTACAAAAAAGTAATTCTAGACTCGAAATGTCTGATTCCCAGAAAGAGTCATGTTGCTATGATTTAAGTGAATATTCGCTGTGTCATGAGAATAGCAAGAAGTGGCCACTCTTCAACAGGAGGTTCTCATAGTTAAAATACATTTACGCCAGTCAGATTAGGCACCGTCGGTTTCCTATAGAAAACGTCATGATAAGCACCATTACTTGTACAAATAATATTGGATTAATAACTCAGTTTTACAGAAAAACGTCATGAAAATCCATTCCAGTAACAACTGGTTGGCTGCAGTCATTGCACAACAATTAAAAAGAGTAAACCATTGGAATATAACAACAAAAACTAAATTACAAATAACATGTATAAATTGTGCGCGATTAAAAGTAAATAAAGCAAAAGCTAAAACAAATCAAAGATCTTCATCAGAGTCAAATACAAATCAGAACTACTCAGTTATTTCTGATAGACTAAGTATACTAAATCAAGAGTAGTTCCGATTGAGCAAATACTTGCATCGACTTCCGGTAGGAAGCTTCATTAACAGGTACAATAATAATGTTATAAGACTTAATTACTCGGTTTTTAACGTCAATGTAATTAATCTATAAACGACAAATACAAGAAAATCATAATTATAAAAAAATAACAATAAAATAAAACAATATTGTAGTATTAAGTAAATGGCATCAGTTCTTTCTTGTAACAAGAACACACACATACACTAAACATCGACATTGTAAATGTAATTAAAGAATTATTATATATTTTGCCATGCCTTTAGAACTATGGAGGCAATTTTATAGGAACAAAGATTCAAACAAATAGATATGACCTACTACTTTCCATGATAAAACACATTTCACCTTGCTTACAGTTTTTTACTTCCACATTTAAATTTAAGACTTTTTGTGGAAATGTACACTCACAAAAAAATCTAAAATAAAATTACCATTTGAATATACTAATTGGTTGAAAATGTTATATATCAAAAACTAAATTGTGTGTTCCGATCTCTCTCTTTCCTAAATTTTAAACTGAATATTGAAACATAGTAATCAATTAATTCCAATAAGTAGACACGGATATATGTGTAGTTCATAAAATACCTGTCCGACATTATGTTGGGTTTTAATTCCTACATTGAATATTTACAAAAGTACATACTTTATAAATAGACTTAAAAATATGAAATATACAACATAACAACTATAGTAGCATACATATGGTTACCACTTTTACATTTACTGATTGCACTTGTACAGAGAAACCATAGAAATTTGTCACTACACGTTGCTGTAGTATGTCATACTGATCTAAAGTCGTGGTATATAATATATATATTCCTTTATTCTCTGAAAACCACGAAAGGTATTAAAAATATTGAAAAAATAAGTAAGCATGAAAATGAATGTACACGTACAAAGGTTCCCATAAAGTTTCAAGATGAAATGAAAACATTAGAAAATAGAACACCATGTTGACTACCCAGGGGATTCTAATTTTGTGTAAATGCAACGTATAAATTTGCGTTAGTTGTTACGACTTACAATGTTTATCAATGTAAACCGTTGTTAAACACGTAGAGGGTAATTACTGAAATTATTTTTTTTATTACTAACACGATCACTCTGGTACTTTAGAATTTAATACAGTTAGAGAATAATGAATGTGAATTGTTCATTTTTCTGAATGGTATGGCTCATGTGCCAATACTTTCTTATCGTTTCCCTTCAAACGTGTGAATACATTGATACATTATTGAACAATACAAATATCTAATAAAATCCATAGCAAGACCCGGGCATTCAGGACCTTACACATATCTCACTTGATTATTATAATAATTTAAATAGCTGGCCCAGTTTCTATTAAATACAACCGTAAATAATTCCTGGATCAACAAAACCTTATGTTTAAAAAATATCAGAAATGTAAACAATGATCAATACAAATTACCTTAGTTTCATTATATGTATAAATTAACTTAGTTTCTATATAATACTAAGTACATTGAACCACTAAAATTAATACAGTTTCTTAACTTCTTTTACTCTTCGGTCGTATTCCAAAAGGTCTTTTGGTCTTGTTCCCCCTGCTTGCATTGGTGGACAAAACGTTCCACACATTTTGTCAAAGATGTTGAAGAAAGGAGCAAAGTTTGTCATAGGTTTGAGGTGATGCATGTCGTGTTTCGGAGCACCACCTACAATTCCCAAAGGTATAACATTGTTGAAACAGAACGGGAAATCGTAACCAAGATGAGCTTCCACACTGACAACAATACTTAGGATCATATAAGACCAAGTGGTCATTGGATGACACTGGAAGAACCAGGAGTTGGTTGTTATAAGGAATCCGACGGTCAGAAGTTCCCAAGGGTGAAGGTACTGAGTGACCCATACAAACGGACTGTGGTATCGGTGGTGTATCGCATGTATATGTTTGTATAGAAATCTCACCTTGTGGTGGCTCCAGTGCCAAATAAAATATTGAAAGTCAAACACGATCAATATAGCGAGCTGTTGCCAGATGAACTCAAACCAACTTGGAGCTTTGAGTGGTAGTATGGTAGGCGGAGTCCAGATCAGCTGTCCTATAGTGGCAGGGAGGATTAAGAGAACGTGATTCCAAAAAGTATTCGAAAGTGTATCAGCGATGTGTGCATATGTCACTTCTTTATCAGGTTGTATCTTATATTTGTGTATCCATCTCCATTTTTCTCCATACAAATCTGCTATCATAAATGGTGTACAAAGTGTGAAATAAAATGTTACGGATATAACGACCGGGAAGAGAGGGGAGCTCACAAAATCCTCCCTGCCAATCCGTAGATCCCAAATTACTTGTAATAAAGTCCGACCACTAATAGATGAATCATTTTTACTGGAGACACCGGTAAGTAAATTGGATGAGTTGATGTTTGCTAATATTCGCCCAAAATCAACAAAAAAATTGGACATTTCTAAGAGCACTAAACGAAAGAATGTATACTACGAAAAGAATAATGATCCCTCCTTCCCGGTCCAGTTAAATTTCCATATCTAATCCATGGGATTTAATGAATGTGTAGTTTTATCATTTGTGTGTTTGTAAATACATGCTATACACACGTACTAGTCGTCTGAGGCTCCAGTTGGTAAAAAAAAAATCAATGATCAAGATGTTCAGATGATAATTTATTACACACGGTTACAATAGCTGCAGAGTCAATAATCAATGATTTACTTGATGTTATGAATGGATGCATTTAGCCATCTTGGTTCATTGCTGGTTCGTTGACTAGCCCAAAAGCGGGACATATGTCAGATGTGATGAAAATGTGTATTTCCAATTAAGGGGCACCGATCGAGGGGCATATGAATTAAACAATGATTCCTTAATATAAATGAAGCGAGAGCTTTGTGTCATGGTTACATATTAGTGTTTTACTATGTCTGTGTGTGTGTGTGTACAATCGCTCGGGGCAAAAAAAAATGCGACATAAATGGTAATTAAGCCTTTGGTGAAACAATGATAGAATGGAGTTTCCGTGATTTATTTCTTTTATCCTTTATAATCTTAGTGGCAGTATAATGTAATACGCTGAATAATCGATCCTCGGGTGAATCCACCATGCAATCGAACCGTTCTACGCAGACCTCCATAACCGCTTGCTGCTAAAAGTCCTTGCTCGTAAAAGTTTACTATGGATATATACTCCGGTAGCTAATGAGCTTTTTCATCATCATTTCATGTTCATTTTATCGCCCCTTTCATGTTCATTGTCTGAATATAGCTGAAATATTGCTGTTCGGGCGTTAAACCCCTACAATCAATCAATCAATGAGCTAAAATCGGACTAATATAGCATTAGTCCGAATTTCATTTGACCCTGCATATCGAAATGATGTGCCCCACAGAAAGTTGACTTCCATTGTGCAATTCAGGTAGTACTATACGGTTTGGTCTCATTTTGTTGAAATAAAGCTGTTATGAGGCAATCCACTCAGAAATTTCAATTTAATTTTTACGAAATTCCGGGTCAACGGGAAAAAGTGCACATCGTGACGTCGTACGTAGCAATGAGTCAGTTTGTGTAATATTCAGGCTCAATGTTTGGTTACATGGAACACCTTGATGAATGAACACAAAACTCGTCGACATATTTCATAAATCAACTACAATCTACTAAGGGTTCTTCCCAGTTTCTCAATTTTCATTCAATATATCGACCTCCACGCCAAACTGTCTGGCAAATTATTCAAGCTTATGCCGCAATTGTTGAAATAAATCATGTCCTTACATACATGTACCTCTCAACTAGCTACAACTATTTCTAAGTTGATAAGCTATACAGCTCGTGTGCTACAAATTGTCGCATAGACACCTAATGGCTATGTGTCAATAAAAGCGCTTAGTTTTGGCACCTAGTTCAAGAGTCTCAGAACCATGCATTAACATCAACGCCAAAGTCTTAGAATATAATTTCAACAATTAGGTCTGGTGCGGGAAACACTAGCCATGCATTTTGTAGGCCCTGAATCGCCTACAGCTCTATCATTACAACATGTGGCCAAATAGCCAAATAGAATAATTACCAGGGGCGGATTGAGACGGGTAAATTTAGGCGGTTTTAGGTAGAAACTTTAATTTCTCGCTAATTTTACCACAAAAGATATCTACATTGCACCTACGAATTTTTTTACTGTGCCCCCCCCCCTCTTAATCTAAAATCCTGGATCCGCCCCTGATTACTACAAAAAGCAATATCACCAGACCACAGATTGACACCATTCCTTAGAAAAACTGCATCATCAAAATTCCTACTGATTAAGATCAATTCACAATGCTGCCAGTTTTTAGTATGTTTAATATGGCGATTGTTTTATGTTCGAGGAATATAAGATAAAAATGTATTCTATGACCGTAAATGAGAGAACGTTCCCTTCCGGTATGTCGGTCTAATGCAAGGAAAGGCTCCATTTTTATAATGCACGATACAGTTGGTGATAAATCTGGATTGTTTCGGGGTTGGGCTACCCTTTTGTTTTAAATTTGGCAGAAATTGAGCAGCAAATAAGTCTGGAACCCCCTTTCTTTACGCAAGTTTCTTGATCGGAAACAATTCCCTTTTTTGCAAGTATTTGGATACGCCCGGGCCTGAATGAAAATATCTGTAGAAAGCTCTTCCAATTGGTACTCATCATTCCTTTCTCGTATTTCCATTCTAGGATTGGTGACCATTTATAATGTCGTTGGGTTTTCATTTCTAGCTGAACATCAAATGGTTTATTATGCATCTTGGACTATAGTATTTGTCCGTCTGTACGCAACCATTTTCTAAGCAGCTTGCAGCGTTATTATGATACTTTGTGGGATGTAATTTAACCACATGGTAATGTGCATAATGTTAGGAATTAAGGTTTGGGCAAATATTGTGGAAATGACGGTTGTTTTACTTAAAGGCGTTGTTCAGCAAATCTCGGTCTGATGCGTAGTCTGCAGCTCTTCCTTGACGACATGTAAATTATCATAGAGATTTGTGAATATTGTCAGGAATTTATGTTTAAATTAATTTGCACGTGTTGTCAACCACAAAAATAGGACTGATTTCTTTTTTGAGTTGTGTGTTTTAGAATGGCACCAAATTGTGTGTCAAAAATGCTTAAAATGTGTCCAATGAATCGTGTGTCCACATTGGTCCACAAATGTACAGGGTTCAACAGGTTGCGGGGGTATTCAGTGGCGTAGCCAGGGATTAATATATGTGGAAGCTTATCACAGCGGATACAGACACAAATCAACTAGATCAGACATGGGAGAATCTCTGTTAGGTGTTCATGGCATTCTTTTTTAAATACAGATCAAAAAGCCACTGCTGAAACCGTAACGAAGAAAATTCTACTCTAAATTTGTCCTATCCAGAATGCACTCTAAGATTCATTCCTGACATTGCTACATTTTTTTTTATAAACACAGGCTTAAATATTATCTTATTTATCGTCATCAAGAATTGTGTTGTGTTGCTACAGGATTAACGTGTCATCACTACAATAAAATCATGGTCGTCATTATGAACTCGTAGATAGTTAAGTTGTAAATGCACCATTAGAACCGATTTGTTCACAGCTAGTGTTGAAGTTTTTTTTTCCTTCCTCTTTCGTCTACCCCGGGCGTGACACTTTATGAGCGGGTGTTTCTAGAACACTTACTTTACCGACTCACGGTTGCTTATTTACCGACTCACGGTTGCTTATTTACTTTGTTTCTATGTGCATGTTATGTTGGATATTTCCTTGTTTTGTGTTTAGTTTTCTTTCTTGTCTTATCGTGATCATTGGATAATGTTCTATTTTATTATTGTTCGAACCCCGGTTCCCTTTATTTCTCTGTCCGAAAAGATAAATTAGAAACATATTGTGAGAAAAGTTACTGTTTCATACATTGTAAGATAGGCTGCAACGATGAAACCGAATAGACAGTGGTGCCGACTTAAGCTTTAAACAGGTACAACAAAAATAATCACAAGATGGACTTTTCTGTGTCAATAATTTTAAGTTGGGATCAAGTAAATTCTATAAGCGAATGGATGTGTAGCAAATGAGTAAGTGAGTCTCTTGAGTTGATTTAAGTCTGCAGAAAGATAATATGATGTCATAGCATTTTTCAAGAATTGGTTCGGTACACCACAACGAAAATACAACCTTGCTCTGCTCGACCGTCAGCATCGTCGAAAACACCACTGACTGCGCGATGTACGAAGCGTAGTCATCCAGGAGGAGTGAGGTACGAAACGTAGTCAGCTGTGGGTTATCGACAAGGGACAGTCAGTTGCAAACACATGTATACCCCTGAAGCAAAATAATTGAATTTTCAGGATAAATTATTTATTACTTGTTTTTTACAGGTATACGCAGACTAAGTAGTTATTACTTGTGCGAATAATGAGTTCAGCAATGGCAGATACAAATACAACAAAGGAGAGGCCAAAGGTTGGAGTCGGTGTGTTCGTAACCAGTAAAGACCACCCAAACTGTGTATTGGTTGGAATCAGGAAAAATTCTAGTGGACGTGGCAAGTACGCCCTCCCTGGAGGACATCTTGAGTTTGGGTAAGACTCTTAATTTAATCACTCAACGTTTCAGGCATCGATACCCTCTTCTGGTCGTTTAATTAAAAAAAAAACAATAAAACACCCACGCAAAACGCATAACCCCTTTCTCGTTGACACTAAAATAACGAAATATTCTTAAACGGTATTTTTCATAAACCAAGATTAGAATATTCACATGTGACCTGAATCCGTTTTACAGAGAAGAATGGGTTGAGTGTGGTAGCAGGGAAACACTAGAGGAGACTGGTTTACGGTTAAAGAATATGAGATATGCCACGGTTGTGAACTGTATCGTAAAATCAGAAAATTATCATTATGTTACTCTGTTTGTACAAGGAGAGGTCGACGGAAGTTTTCTAAAAGAACCTGTTAATCAAGAACCAGATAAGTGTGAAGGTAGATATAAGACAATTAACTCAAAAGTTCAAACCTAATTTAAAACAACTAGTGTCTTTTAAAAAAGATAGCCGACGCAGTAAAATTTTGTCCTTTTAACTTCTAAGTTTCTACATTTCTTTCAAGAAAATAACCCAAGGCACGCAATTTCAAATTTTCAATGCAGATTTTTCGAACGCCACTAAGTAATCAGTACTTGGCCAATCGGGAAACAGAATTATGATCAGGTGACTTGCGTTTCCATAGAAGGTCCTTAAGGTCAAAGGATAAAAAGCGAAACTATACCGACTGCGTCGGGAAAAATATCTTATTAGAAATCAGCAATACTGATGTTTTATGTGAATACTTCATGCCTTTTAATTTAGATCTGCGATTTCGAAGAATCCATTTGAAAGTTCAGTTTATATATGCCTAAAAAATAAGTGTTTTTGTTTTAGGATGGGTATGGATGGACTGGGACAAGTTCGTACCTGCAGGCCAATGTTTCCGACCACTAGAGGTTGTCATTCGCCAGGGTTATCATCCATTTAGACCGTCAATACCAAATCAGCACGGACTGTAATAACCACATTGTCATGTTATATACCATATGTGTTCATAGACAATAAATTGTTCGCCAAAAACACCAAAAGCTTTAAAATAGAAGTACAATTCAGAGACATTAAAAACCCAAGTACAAGACCAAAATGTGAAAACAAGAAACAGAGACGATCGGCATACACAATTTAGTCAACAAAATAAAATACAATTATAAAAGATGAGAAAAACAAGACAACATAGACAAAAATAAAGCAGTTGAAATATAATCTTTCACTAAAAAGGGAATGACATTAGGTGAGTTTTTTTTTCTGCTCTAATAGGGTACATGTCCCATTCCAAACTCGTAAAAGACCCCCACTGGGCTCCGGCTATGATAATATAGTAGATCAACTTAAAAAAATAAGGTTGCCTGTTTTAATTTTATTGTCTCAACGAGAGCATTTATGTTTGTAAATGCACTCACTCGTGGGCTTAAAAATTATTTTCACACGCAGCAATCATACAAAAGCTTATGAATAATGAATCGATAATTATTTAAAAAATCCCACATGTCCAGTTTGATACTAATGCCAATGTGGGTAAGTATATATTTCAGCTTTACATATCTTTCATGATACCAAACTTGTAGAGATGATATATAGCGATTGTTGTATCCATCCTTTCGTTCATACCTCCATCCACACTTCCGTCCGTACATGCGATACAGAGAGGAACCTATCGGTCTCTCTTGCTACTCCTCCTACACCACTGCGTGGAATAAATGAAACCAGCATGATACGAGTATGTTCACTCAGGGCAAGTGTGGTTTGACACTTAAACAGAAGAACGTTCAGTTCATTATGGACACAAATGGTTTGCACACAATATTGCGCAAATTTTGATATTCAATTCAAGTTGATAGAAATTCTGCTTTAATGGTTCTCATCAAAGACATCATTATTATCAGTAAGAGATATCTGGAATCTGGTTGAATAAACGAAATCTGGGATTTTTATAAGAAATATATTTTAAAAAAATCAAAATCGGACCAAAATTTTAAAAGTTAATTTTGGGGGATGTGTCGCAGTTCTGTTCCCCCATCACTCCGACCTATTGAAAATGTGCTTCTCCTATTTTAGATTTCGGTTGCGTGTCGATATTCTTGAATCATTATTTTATCAAGTTCAAGATCAAACGATGTTCCGGCGTTTTTACATTGACAATACCCCATGTTTTTTGGTGATCTTATATTATTTTAATTTAATTTGTCTACATTGGGTGATTTTCCACTATTTCCACATTATTTTTTTATCTACATCATGATACTTTGTTGAATTGAATGATATCGCCCAAATGTGAATTGTTTTATGGGGCCCCTCTGTGATTCGTGTCGGGGAGCTGCATTTTGTTGATAGACTGTTACTGGATTACACTCACTTGCAATACTATGGGTGCCGCTGGCGAAGCAGAACATGATTACTCTTCCGAAGGACCTGATGTCACTCCCGTTTTTTTTTGTTTTTTGTTTTTTTTTGCGGGAGTTTATATTGCGAGTGCTTTATGTTTTTGTGTTACGTCTCGTTTTCCTTATCTTCAGTTTTTTATGTAATGTTTTATTCGGTTCGCTACAATGTGTATGTACGAAGTAACTGGTACTATGAATGATGTTAACGAAATGTGGATATTCTTTAAGTACAGTCTTATGGAAATAATTGACGATCATTTGCCCTTTAATGAAAGGAGGATTAACAAAAGACCAGAACAATGAATTATTAATGTTGTAGTGCTAACTGAAATGCACCAACGAGATTATTTACATTCACAAGCCTTAAAGACAAATTCTGAATATAACTGGGCGTTATACAAATATATTTTGGCGTTACACAAATATGACTGGGCGTTATACAAATATGACTGGACGTTACACAAATATGACTGGGCGTTATACAAATATGACTAGGCGTTACACAAATATGACTGGGCGTTACACAAATATGACTGGGCGTTATACAAATATGACTAGGCGTTACACAAATATGACTGGGCGTTACACAAATATGACTGGGCGTTATACAAATATGACTAGGCGTTACACAAATATGACTGGGCGTTATACAAATATGACTAGGCGTTACACAAATATGACTGGGCGTTATACAAATATGACTGGGCGTTATACAAATATGCCAGAAATAAAATTAAAAAAATCAGAGGCAAAACAATCTTATATAAACGAAAAGATGTGGAATTCATTCCATCAAAATCTAAAAACTCATGTACTTCGTATTTAGAAAAAGATGATCAAACTGCGTCCGAAAATGATGAGGTTGCTGACATATTTAACTACATTTTCTGCAGTATCGGTCATAATTTGGGTAAAAATTTTGATAACTCTCTACCGGATATTGAACAACTTATGCCACCTTACTCATTTAGTATACCAAAAAATGACTAAAAGTTTTGTTCAGAAGGAAATCTCTGGAATGTGTACTGGAAAGGCTACATGATTAGACAATATATCTGTTAAATTGCTTAAATTAACATCAAGTGCTGTTTTGCTGTTTTTTAAATTTATTTTGAACTTTTCAGTTGATACAAACTTTGTGGAAAATAACTGGAAAAATGACAGGGGTACTCCTATATTCAAATCAGGCGATGAACATATTGTAAACAACTGCAGACCAGTTTCGGTATTGCTAATTGTAAGCAAAATTCTTGAAAGACATGTCTTTAGTACATTTTATGAATATTTGTCAAGTAATAAATTAATAACTACAAGTCAATCCGGTTTCCGACCAAAACACTCTTGTGAGACCGCATTAAATGGTTTAGTTGATCGTTGGCTCAAGCATATTGACGATGGTAAATTAACAGGTGTATTATTTATTGACTTGAGTAAAGCATTTTACACTGTTAACCATGGTGTTTTATTGTATAAATTGAAATCTTTTGGTGTTTGTGAAAATTCTATTTTGTGGTAAAAGTCATACCTCTCAAATAGAGAACAATATGTTGGCTGGAAAGGTAGTTTTGTTTTTCAAAGCCTAAGAGTATATCTATAGGTGTTTCTCAAGATTCAATACTTGGGCCTCTATTTTTCATATTGTATGTAAATTATTATCCAAAATATTTAAAATTTGCATATGCTACCATTTATGCGGATGACACTTCACAGGATGTTTCAGATTGAATACGAATGAGAATAAAGCAGATCTTTATAATTCAATGCAGTGGATGAAAGACAATAAATTAACAATCATGAATCTTTAGAAAACACAGTGTATGTTAATAGGTACAAAACAATGACTGTCAAAATGTAGAAAATGAATATTGAAATTGTTGATGTAGCTAAACTGTTAAGAGTAAACATTGATTGTTCATTGTCATATCATATTGATTGTTTCTAAATAT
This sequence comes from Perna viridis, assembly GCA_037379345.1. Classification (NCBI taxonomy): domain Eukaryota; kingdom Metazoa; phylum Mollusca; class Bivalvia; order Mytilida; family Mytilidae; genus Perna; species Perna viridis. The sequence goes on from CM074513.1 coordinate 59,645,860, forward strand.
ATATCCAAGAAAATAGGAGTTTTTGAAATATTTTATGTCTAATTCTGCATTACTTAAGGTTTATAACACTGTAATTTTCCCACATTTCAATTATTTCTGTACAATCTGGTCAGGTGCAAAAAATGCTTGCAATATTTTTATTAAACTACAAAAAAAACGCTGCTCGGATTATTTTGAACGAGCAAAATTTTATGACACCATCTGCTGTACTTTTGAACAGGTTAAAATGGATACCACTGCCAGATTATTTTGTTTATAGAAAGGCAATTCTTGTTTTTAAATCAATAAATCAAATGGTTCCAGATTATTTAAACGTATTTAAATATGTTGACCAAGTTAGTTAAAGATCAACAAGACAAAGTACCCAAAATTTATTATATGTTCCAAAATCAAAAACAGGGTATTATAAACGATCTTTTATTATTTCTGGTAGTTATCTATGGAATAATCTCAATGAAACTTTAAAAAAATGTACAACCATAGAATCTTTTTTAAAAAAAATGCATTTACAACAATATTATGGTAATTAGTTTATTTGTATTGCAAGTCAAACATTGTTTGTATTTTACTGCTATATTGTAACTTTTATAATTTATGCCGTATATATGTATATAATGCAGGACCATATTGTAAACTAGATACGTAACTAAATATGTTATCCTGTTTAAATAAAGAATATTATTATTATTACTACATACTTGTCACTTTGTGTGCTTCTGGGGCTCCAGTATCTGTATTTATTTCAGGGACTTGTAAATGTCATGTCTGGTCAGTGTCTGGAGCCAGAAGACTGGTATCTAATGAGAAGGAACCAGTGTCATCATTTGGGGGATTCCCAAGACTGATGAGGATTTGGGTCAATCTAAACCTAAGATCACTACACTCCCCTCTGTTTTATTTAAAGGCCACCCCTTTACTAAGAAAAGTATCAAATCATGACACGACACTCTTTAAATGACGATTATTGCAGACAAAAATAGTACAATGAAGGAAAAGTGCAGTGAGTTAGGACCAATTCTGAAGCAACCATGCAGGTATCACTGGTCATCAATATGCATGGCTAATCTGTACTGCCTTTTTTTTTTCTAAAATTCCACCCAAATCAATATCTCTTAAAAATCCTAATAACCTGATACAACATGAACTAAAAATTAACACTCACTGGACATAACTTCCCCCTGTGGGATAACATACATGTATTTTACACTACATTTGTACACTTTTATGATCCAATTCCTTCACTGGGATATACAGTCCCTCTGCACATACGTGAGAATGCTTAACAACAGTTTGCTAGCCTTCCAGGTAACCTATGCACAACATAAAGATCGTCTTTGCTGTTTTTACATTCTTATCATGTATTAGGATTTTGACGTATTTAAATTGTCCCATTGTTCACGCTTCAGTGTTAATTACGATATCAATGGCTTATAATAAGTCCGTTGATCACATACACCCTATAGGTCATCATTTTCCAAGATTGCACAATTACCTGACACTTTCTAAATTAAAGGGCTGCAGTAATTTATAAACAGAAGGTTTTTTTTCAAAAATAAGGTTTAATAAGGTTTAAATCTTGATAAAAAGGACATAGAATACCTAAAAATGCGACTTTGTCGGGCCAAAAAGGAAACGTTGGACATGACGTTTATCAATGCATGTATGGATATTGTAATATTTTGAACATTAAACTATTTTTTTACACCATGTACACACTTAAAAGGCTTTTTCTTGCACATTTTAAACGTTTATAATGTATGAAGCTGCGTTGGCGAGATAACTTTAAAGAAATAGAAAACATACATGAACCGAGATCGGAACGGTACTAATAACATGCTCTACATCTTTTTATATTATTTACTGAAATTTTCCGTAGCACATAATTCGATCCCATTTAACACTGTGGCTTTTTTCTATGTATTAAATTTTGGGCTACAGATATGAGTTATCGGTGCTGGATTTGGCTTCGGTCTCACTAACCACTTCTAAAGTTTCCATTACTTTACATGTTAAAAAAGTAATTTTCAAAGTCTCACTGTGAATTCCCAGGACAAATGACATCTTAAAGTTGCATACCGTTGCGAAGCTTGGAAAATAAGGCTTCCAAAATCATTATGCTAATGGTACGATGATAGTAGAAATTCTTCACAAAATTTACTTGAATAAATAATACTGAAAATCCACATTTTTACCTGTTCGGCTAACTGACAGCATGGAGGCAAATTACTCACACATGTAAACAATATTCATACACTTTTGTATTTATTACATATATGATTTTAAAGTACACATTCTTAGCTTCATTTTGACTACTTTTAATCATAATACACATAAATAATGCACTTACAATGCATATGTCTAGATTCAGTGTGTTTTTGGTACTACATAGGGGGTGGCCATTTGACCCGGAAGTGGTTAGTGAGACCTTCCTATTTCAATAACTTGGATTCTGAACACTTCTAGTATAGAATTCGATTTTGAACAGTAAAATTCCTTGGTATTCGATTGTTATGCTGAGACGTCACTCCTTAAAACATATGTATATGATTGTTTTCCTATTTGAGGCAAAATATAAACCGTAACTTAATACATAAAAATAAATTAAAACAATAAAAACCCTAAAACTCTAAAACTCTAAAAAAATTTTGATGGACTCAAAAGTACCAAGTATAAGAGAAATACAATCAGAAAACAAAACCAAAAACTAAGTAGGCCATGACTTCTGGAGGATTTAATATTAACTGTAGTAACTGGTTAGGGTATACTGTTAGTAAATAACTCCAAATCAAATAGTCTTATAGCAACTATCGTGTTGTCAAAGCCAAGATACCTATTCCTGATTACCAAATTGTCTTGATTATTGTATTAGTCCAATAAAAGGAGGACTTACGAATTTTAAATAGTTCAGTTACAGAAAAAAAATTCGTAAACAAGAGGTACCTTAAAACCATCTGAAAATATATTCAAGGAGAGTCTAACCTGTAATATTGGACTACTATGGACAACGCTCGAAGCATGGGGGTTGGTCATCAAAATTTGATCTTCTAAATAGCAAACCAATATAAAATTGGTAAAAACTATTCATAATGACTTGTAAGGAATGATTACACACAATGACACCACATTGCTTGTTTACAATCAAGAAAAAAATCAAAAATTGTCCACTTTAACTTCTCTGTAAGAAATCAACTTTTTTTAAAAACATACTTGTGCCATGAAATGACCCCCCCCCCCGAAAAAAAAAAAACAAAACAAAACAAAAAAAAACAAAAACAAAAACAAAAACAAATTGAAATTTTTTTTTCACGCTGATAAACATTACATTTAGCATTCATTTAAATCATAGATGCAATTGAAAATGTTATTGTTTCAAAATTTTGCTGCCTCTGCCTGATGTTGGTATAGTTTTTAGTACGTACATACATGGACTTGTATTGTGTTTACATATGCTTATTAGTTTTGAAAGAGTAATCAAGGGAACCAAGGCTATAGCGGTAATCAAAATAATGTAATCCAGGGACAAAGACCAGACATGGAAAACAGACATTCACAACAAAGAACATAAAGTAACTAAAATCATACATACAAAGTAACAAAAGTAAATGAGCAACTCGGACTCTACTAAAACTGGGAGCATGGACCAGGTGCACCGGTAGGGTAAGTGTCCTCTGCTTTTCTAGAAACACCTGCTGAGTTGCTCATAAAAAGTCAAGTCCGGGGTAGACAAACGAGGAAAGGAAAACTATGACCCGTTGAATACATCAGAAATAGAAGCAGACAATTTACTTTATGAGTGTACTTGAATGCAGTCAATGAAACGAACGAAGTAGAGATATACAGTCACAAATGCAGGCGCATTCAGAATAAAGCACATCAGAATTAGTAGGAAACTCCTTCTCCACATGAAGTATGCAACATAAAAAGTATATACATCAGCCTTACAAATGAGGAAAAAAACTTATCATGGAAGGCGCTGAATATACAGAAAATATTTGAATCAAATAGTATTGTAACACTGCAAGTTATATTGACTATTGTAGGGAAGAATGGAGTGAGTGTGCGGAGAGGGAGACCAGAGAAGAAACTGGACTGGTACTAAACAGTATACAACTAGTTACAGTGATGAACTGTATTATTCCAGAGGAAAACTATCACTATATTGAAATATTTATGAGGGGGGAAATTGACACGTCAGTCTTGAAAGAACCCAAAAATTTAGAAGCCAACAAATGTGAAGGTGAGTCTGAAATAAGATGTTTAACTAGATACATACATATGATAGTGAAGTCGTAAATATAGAGAACATGTCACCGACATACGATTTTCCGACATTTCTTGTGACCTATACTACATGTATTTGTAAGGTTGGAAAATTGTCTGGTTTTAGGCCACAAGTACATATTCGATATTTCATCTATTTAAAAATTGGCCTTAATCCAGTTCCAAAGGCTCAAAATTACTCATCCAACCTGCTTTTTGTGATATGGAACATTGTAGTACAATTTTATACATCCATTGTGCGAAAACAAAAGAAAAATACTTGTTTTTTGTCCTTAATTACCAAATGGTTAGGGTCACCTCCCTCAAATATATTTTTTTATAATTATTTCTACTACATACTACTGATCTTTTGCTTATTATTTGCCATTTTTTCCTCCAAAACCAAATTTCTTATATGTAATGTATTAAAAAATCTGATATTGAAGAGCTTCCTTAATAGTGCTGTGGCAGGTATCAAAAAGTTCTTTAGTTTTCGAGTTTAGTGGGCCTAGAGGGTATACGGCTGTATCATATGACATTGGAAAGATAAATCAATGTAGTTTTTGAATATCATACTTATCAAAGTGAAAAAAGGTGAAGTTTTCTGCTATTGTTCATTGTAGGTATTGGGAAACAAATAACATGTAAAGATCATATGTATAGAATTTCAAAAATGGAAAAAAGAACTTTTTCCGACAAAAGTTGACAATTAAATCACAGAACAAAGTTGCCCCTAAAAATGGTTGCATTTTAGTGCATTTTCAATGATTAAGAGATAATAAGACATTACAATGAATATCTTAGTATTTTTTACTGAATAACAAATAAAATAAACACAATGTTCTCGATTCGATCTGAAACATGGGCTTTGCAAAATGAGTTTGAAATTGCAAATTTTCACATTTTTTAACTACTAATTGTACTAAAATACGAAATCAATTGCCGGACAACCTGTTCTGTTTACGAACTGTTGGTACAACAGAAAAGCATGAATATCATTCAAAGTAATTTATTTTTTGACATGATCAAGATTTTAAGTGCTTTTTAAGCAGATAGATAAAAGTTTGATAAAAGATAAAAGTTTGACATATTTTTTTCTGTTCAGGAAATTGGAATGAAGAATGGGATATCCATATAGTCAAGACAAAGCACCAAAAATACCAAAATAGTCATGAGAATAACGTGTATATAAATTTAAAGAATTAACTAGCAAGCCGGGCTTAATAAAAAAAAAAAACAAAAAAAACTGGGGGTTTGGACCAGGTTCATTGCTAGGTTATGAATTTTAACGCCTTTTCTGTTTTTCCTAAAGCGCCCGTCGATCTGTTCTTATATAAATGATGTCATTCCGGTTTAAACGATGGAGGAAAACTGGCATTGCTTAAAAGTCATCTAGTATGTGACGGTGAAAAAGAGAACATTACAAAGATTTTTTGTGAATGGATTATTTCAAATAAAATTGGCATTTACTATCATATCATGCAGACCGATGAAAAGTTTCCAAATTGAGTGGCTTATTTCCGATTCCTATATTTTACGGCATCTTCGTTAGGCAAGGGTTACGGTCCTGCCCCTCCCATTGCGTGAAGGGAGGGGGCAAGACCGTAACCCAAAGGTAACGAAGATGCTTTTACAGTTGTGATCCCATATTCAGTTTAATTCTTATTGGTATTTAGAATATAACAAATCTGCATTTGAGTGTACCATAAAGTGACTCACTTGTTCATTCTTTGTTGTCCAACAGTTTTGACTCAAGAAGTCTTTGGTAGGACTTATCATAAGATCTTTTCTCATTTGTTTTTGTTATTTTGTATGTATGATTTTAGTTTATGTTCTTTGTTGTGTGTGTCTGTTTTCCATGTCTGGTCTTTGTCCCTGGATTGCATTCGTTTACCGCTATAACCTTGGTTCCCTTGATTACTCTTTCAACAATTGAAAAAAATTTTTTTAATGTATCATAGTTTTCAAGATATTGACTAAAAACTGTTAAAAAAAGTCATTTTCCCCTTTCAAGGGCAATAACTCTTACAAGGAGTCATCTGACAACTTTTATTCCTGAAGACTTTTGTAGTCCTAATAATATGGATCATTTCAGCTATTGAAAGAATTTGGCTAAACCTAACGGTTTTTAAGATATATGAGAAAACTAATGTCTGACCCCTATGTTCTATTTTTAGTAACCGCTGCCATGTTTTTTCAACAGGTCAAAAATCCCCACATCAACTCTATGCAGAATACCCCAAGGAACATTCATACCAAGTTTGGTTTCAATTGGTTAAGTAGTATCAGAGGAGAAGATTTTTGAAAGAAGTAACATTAAAAATGGCAAAAATCGTTGAAAAAGGGCAATAACTCCAACATGGCTTAACGGATTAAAACCAAAATTTGACCAGAGATAGATCTCATCATGCTGAACACTTTAATCCAGTCAAAATTAAGCTAAACCGAACGACTTTGGAGATATATGCAAAAATCTGCTGTCTGACCCCTATGTTCAATTTTTTAGTAACGGCTGCCATGTTCTTCGACGGATAAAAAATTACCACATCAGTTCTATGCAGGATACCCCAAGGAATATTCATACCAAGTTTGGTTCCAATTGGTCAAGTAGTTTCAGAGGAGAACAGTTTTGAAAAATTGTTAACGACGAAGACGGACGACAAGTGATGGCAATAGCTCACATGGCCTTCGGCCAGGTGTGCTAAAAAGAAAAGTTTATAACAACTTATAGACAGTAAATATAGCAAACGATAGATTGTATCCCGTTTTAAAACGTCTTGATCAGAGCCCCTCTCTTTTTTTAATATTATTGATCCGCCCCTGGCCTGGACAATGATGTTTTCTTTGAACTAATATTCTACAAGAACTATGATACCATTGTGTCCTATTCATACTACTAAAACTGGAGTCTTTTTGAGAGGTAAAAAAATCTTAGTTTTTATTGCGTCTGAACTTCTTACTTATTTTTACGTTAGAATTAATATGTTTACAAGGAATCTGGTTTGTTTTTATCATCTAGTTTAGTATAAAACGTTCAGAGCAGCGGCAGATCCAGAGGGGGTGCATGGAATTGGCTTCCCCCTTTTTATTGGAAAATTTGTCATTTTCATGTGAAAAATTGACAAAAATAGTAAATAATATCCTAGCACACACACCCTTTTCTGAGGAACCCCCTCTGGCACCCTCCTTTTTACAGTGTGGATCCGCCATTGTAGAGGATACTGCATTACAAGCAACAGCCTGGCGCACAGTTAAACATAATGTACATGTTTGCATATGCGTCCATGCAAAGTTCAAAGTTCACAGTTTATGTATTGTCAAATTTATTACGAAATCCAGCCTTATCAAGAACCCCCGAGTCGTATTTTTTGTTTGAGAATCCCGGATTCATGGTTAAATCTTGAAGGTTTTATTTGAAGTCCAAGCATATAAAGACAAATGCAACAAAAAATATGTATCATATTTGTATGTACAAAAATAAATCTCAAAACCCTAAGTCTTTTCATCAAAACGTAAGGTAGACTCGATACTTTACATGTGTCTGTTTATCCTAAAGGCTAGAAACCACTAATTCCACTTCCCATAGGCTTCTATGCTAATTTCACAATATTCAACGGCTTCTCAGAATGGCATATGGGGTTAGCAGGTACCAGTATCGTATTGCATATCCCTCAGCAGGTGTACGTCAAAACATGGATGCTATAAAAATATAGTGCATTTTCTTTTTGCCTCTCTACAAACTAATATTTTGTCAAAAGATATGAACAATGACTTATAAATAGAGCAAACATCACACTGTAAGATGAAGAACTTTTTTTAAAAGAAATCTAACATGATATCATAAAAATGTTCCACTGAAAAGATTGGTTTGGTGAGTGCAAAACGAAAGTGAAAGTAGGGAAATTGGCTATTTATAGTTCGAGACTACTTTTCTGTCCGATCTTCGACTCACCCTATTTTCTTTGCGGGAAATTATTTTTTCACATGTCTTTAGAAATGCTACATAAGTGAAAGTTTTATTGAATCAATTTACATATTTTTTAAAAGTTCCTAAAAATATGCACTTCACTATAGAAGTCTATGGGAAAATTAATACGATACTGAGACCAGCAGACTTGCAGTGCAGTACTGGTCACCGGAAGTGAAGGGTCTATAAATAACATGGGAAATCCCAGTGTTTTCACAAGATAGCCGTATATTTAGAAATCATTATGGAGATTAGGCTTCACATCACAAGAAGCAAAATGCACCTGTAAAATGTACAGAGATGTTTTTCCTTTCAGAAACTGTTTAAATTTTTAAAATAAAATGAGAACTTTTTCCACAGCACTATGACGAACAGGGGGTAATTTCCGCGTAAGACTATTTGTGCGTACGTTCCAAATGCTCATTGGTTGAATTGGTGGTCTGTAACCTAAAAACAGTCCGGAAACTAGACAAATTGCACGGAAACAATTCCATGTTATACAATTTTAGTACAATTTGCAACTTCAAACTCATTCAACACGTTGACGTACTCCAAGGGTAAGAGTGGGGAAACGCACTCGGACCCACGTGGGGTCCGGGAGTAGGCCAGAGCGTCAACACAGCAGCCCAGCCGCTATTAGGACATACTCTGACGGAGTTCTTCGGTCAGGTATCCCGAAGGCTGGGCTCCACTACCTTCTACTACTAACCGGCATTACTAACAGAAGTCCCGTAAGGGGCGGTCGTGCGAGATCCGTAAGGATAGTCAAGACCCTAAAAACCGCCAATCATCATCAACTTCAAACTCATTTTGCAAAGCCTACGTTGCAGATCGAATCGAGAACTTTGTGTTTATTTTATTTGTTATTCAGTAAAGAATACTTAGATATACATTGTAATACTCTACGGTGTCTTATTATCTCTTAATCAATGAAAATGCACTAAAATGCAACCAATTTTAGAGGCATTTTTGTTCTTTGATTAAATAGTCAAATTTTGTCAGAAAAAGTTATTTTATACATTTTTTGAAATTCTATACATATGATCTTTACATGTTACTTATTTTCCGTTACCTATAATGAACGATTTCACTTAAATCACTTATCAAAGTGTATTGGGGTCGATTGATCTTTGACCCTCCTATAATTAATGCAAAATAGCAGAAAACTTTACCACTTTTCAGTTAAAAAAGAATAATTTTCAAAAACTACATTGATTTATCATTCCGTTGACATATGATATAGCCGTATACCCTCTAGGCCCATAAAGTTCGAAAAATCCTTAGCCGTCCGCAGCACCATAAAAAGTTGATTAAAGAGTTGCATTTATTATCAAGTTAAGATCCAGGATTAAAAGATGTTTGTCTGGTGGCGAGTTATTTTCTTCCCATGTTGATTAGATTGTTGACATTATATCAATTAGTCTTCACAAGGAGAGACTCTAAAGAGCCTGAATCACTCATTGGCTTCATGAGCAACATTCTATTTTTGTAAAAGTAGCCATGATTTTTCTTGGATAAAAATTTCTAATGCTCATACCTAAGGAAGAAGCATATCAACTTTCATTGAAACCAGTCCAGTAGTTTTTTTTTATTAAAGTAATATTAAAAATAGTATAAAAATTTCCAAATAGGGCAATAACTACAAGATTGCTTGTCAGATTTACACAAAAATTTTATCACATATAGATCTCATTATGATTAACACTTCTACCCCTGTCTTACCCCTATGTTCTATTTTTAATAACGACAGCCATGTTTTTCAACAGATCAAAATCCCCACATCAGTTCTAGGCAGAATACCTAAGGAACCTTCATACCAATTTTGGTTCTAATTGGTCCAGTAGTGTCAGAACAAAAAAGTTTTGAAAAACTGTTAAGGACCACAGACAATGACAACAGACATAAAGTAATGTCAATAGCACACATGACCTAAAATGTAACCACAAATACCTGAATGTCCCTCTATGGCTTCTGCAAGCATAATGACTCAATTATATAACATATTTTGGTATGGATATTTATACATGTAATGTCAAAACTTGATGAAACTTCTGCACAACATAACTTTGATAATGAGATACTGTTCTAGAAAATGATAATGTCTCAGTTGTTACACCATGTATTGACTTTGGTGTTTATTTAGGACAAAGATAAAACAGGAGGTAATGTTTTACTCTTCACCCCAATAAATAAGGTTTACTTTCATTATTAATATGATCTTAACATTTTTGAATTGGGGAAATTTTTCGTAATTTAAAATTGGCAATCGTATTTGTGTATTGATATTTTAAGGATGGATGTGGATGAAATGGAAAGATGGAATACCATATGAAGAATGCTTCAGGCCACTACAGATGTTCATGGATAAAGGCTACAAACTTTGACCTTAAAATCAGGACAGTTTTACTTAACTGAGAACTACTAAAACATGTAATACCAAATTAAACAAACATGAACATTTTTTAAATATTTAATAATTAATTAAGAAATTTACATGCACCTGTATATAATGCTCATTGTCAGCTTTTTGAGTATTCACATTCTGAAAAATCTATGTCAATAGATGTAGCTTTAGTTATTTCCTTAGCCAATAGTTCATGTAGTGATACACCATCGTGTGAATATATCCACATTCCATTGATAAAGTCATATCTTTTTGGACCACTAAAAAAGTCAGAAAAGTCAACTATAATTATATAAAATAAACACTAGGCTTGACAATTTGTGAAACTTGTCTTACATAACCAAACTCTGTATGGTACACATGCTTTGTTCTTAAAAACTTTCATGTCTCATGTTTTAAACTTTATTTAACATTCATTAAAAACTTAACAATGCTCATAATTTTATTCAGTAAGAAATTAATTTGACCGCTAATTAAGGAGGAAATTGACAGCCTATAAACATTAAATGATATATTACCTCAGTCCTGACTACCTCATGCTGATTGGGATGCAGAAATAGTCTTTTTTGTCATATTAGAATAGAAGTAATTCATGTTAGGTATGGTGTTACACATGGGCTGAGTCTCTATATTAAATTACTTTAAACTAAGCATTAGTGAGGTATAAAATATGTAAATTAAAGTTTGTTTTTGTCTGCAAAAACATATGTCTCCCCCGACCCACAAACTGTTCTGAGCAGAAATGAAAGCTATGCAGGTAAAGAAATGGTTTCCCAATTTTAGATTATTTTCAGTATGAATTTCTATCGGAAAGTTATATCATAAAATAGTTCTTGGATATTGCAAAGGCATCTTTACAATTATTACATAATACCTAAATAATTGTTTTAATGGAGTTGCACTGATAAGGTAATTTGTTAGTATTTTTGCCAAATTTCTAAGTTCAAAGAGGCATAACTCCAATAAAAATTAGGGGATCAAAATTTCCTTGTAATATGCACAACTACTTATGAAGTTCTTGCAACATACCAAGTTTTGTAAAATTTAGTTCCATGGTTTCAAAGGAGTTGCGCTAACAAGTAAATTTATGAGGAATTTTGGCAAATTCTAAGTTCAAAGTGGCATAAATCCTACAAAAAATTAGGGTATAAAAATTTTCTGGTAAAATGCACAACTACATACCAAGTTTTGTTAAATTCAGTTCAGTAGTTTGAGAGGAGTTTGGGTGACAAACTTTGTGATGGACACACACACACACACAGAGACTGACGGACACGGACAGACGGACAAGCCAAAACCAATATGCCTCCCAACCAAAGTGGCTCTCAGGAGCCTGAATCGCTCAAGGGCAATAAATTTAACAAGGAGTTGTCCAACCATATTGACTAAGAAGACTTTGGTAGGAATTATCATAAGAATCAATTGAAAGTTTCTTTTCAAGATATAGGCCGAAAAAGGCAAAAAAAAAGTCATTTTTTTACCTTTCAAAGGCAATAACACTTACAAGGAGTCATCTGACAACTGTGGTCGCTGTAGACTTGTGTAGGCCTTATTAAAGGATCATTTCAAAATGTGAAAGAATTTGGCTTAACCTTACAGTTTTGGAGATATATTCGAAAAACCACTTTCTGACCCCTATGTTCTATTTTTAGTAACAGCTGCCATGTTTTTTGACAGATAAAAAATCCCCACATCTGTTCTATGCAAGATACCCCAAGGAACATTCATATCAAGTTTGGTTCCAATTGGTCAAGTAGTGTCAGAGGAGAAGAGTTTTGAAAAATTATTAACGATGACGACAGATGCCAAGTGATGGGAATAGCTCACTTGGCCGAATCACCTGTGTTAATTAGTACAAGATACTCCCCTCCAACATAAATTAATACTCATTCAGACCTACTAATTGTTCCATTCAGTAAGTGCATGGATGATCTAACGACACTCCATTCTACTTTCTATTATTAATGACAGCACAAGAAAAAATAATACAAACATAATGAAGTGACAAGGGGAGGTAATCATTTTGTATTATACATCATAGAGCAAGTTTTTACAGGAGACATTAAAAGATCAACAATTATCACTACAACAATCATATTCATAATATAAAATACAATACTTCAAGACCAAGACTAACTTGAAACTTCCAATAACCTTGAATGCTCAAATAGAAAGGAAGTAGAAATGCTACTCAGAAACAATTGCAACACATGTTTTTCATATGTTTAGGACCACCATGAAAAACACATGTTTCTGACTAACAAATCAATTCATGGAAAGCAAATAAATAAAAATCATAGGGTGTTTGTATGTTTTCAAAAGAATTTCACATATAAATAGAGTATGGCTTTCAGATCATTTTCGAAAACATGAGTCCATGAATTATTAAAAGCACAAAAACATATTATTACAACAATGGTCCTAAACATATGTTTTTAAAACAAATGAAATCATATGTTGCCATTTTTCCTGTGTATACAACTCATCATGTTGAAGCTGAATACTTTATTTTAAAATCATTCCAACAGTTTAAAGTTTTAAGCTTTTGAAAATTACACAACTAATGTCAACTCAGCTCATCATGTTGTAGCTGCATACCAAATTTGAAATCATTCACATCAATTGTTCCAACATATTGATTATGATAATAAAAAAAATTATGGTACAGGGACATGTAGGAACAACAGTGAATGCCCCTACCACATAAGTAAGGGTGGCATAAAAAATACAACCTTCCGCTTGTGCCATCATGACCTCAAATTGAAGTCATTAAAAAATACATTGTGTACTACCTGATACTGATAGGTAAGGACAGACAATACTACCTGATAGGTGAGGACAGCCAATACTACCTGATAGGTGAGGATAGCCAAATCTGTTTATTAGGTGTTTGTTTGTTGATAACATAGGTTCCCCATGAGTCACTAATTTTTACTGTAAGGACACCACTCTGAAAGACATAATAACAAAACTCAAGTAAAGCTTGCATAAATAATGACATGGAAAAGTCATGATCCTGATAGTCTTTTAAAATGATTGATTCAGTTAAAAAAATAAACAACATGTCTTACAAGTAGCAAAAAAAAGATCAGGAAAAAGGACATATCATACTCAGGATCACATTCTGTTGCTTCACATATAGTGTACTCACCCAAAAGGACACATTTTACTCAGCATCACATTCCATTGCTTCACAAATAGTGTACTTACCACATAGAACACATTATAGTCAGGTTCACAGTCTGTTTTGTCACAAATAGTGTACTTACCACATAGAACACATTATAGTCAGGTTCACAGTCTGTTTTGTCACAAATAGTGTACTTACCCCATAGGACACATCATACTCAGAACCACAGTCTGTAATTTCACCAATAGTTTCAAATTTATCTGTCAGAGATTGTAATGTCTCTTCTGCTATTATCTCATACTGATTATCAGAAAGTTTGGACTCACTTGATCTGGAAAGCAAAACATTCATAACAGGTTCATTCTCTTTGGTATTACAAAAAGCATTACTTATGTATTTCTTCATGATTTGCAGTCATTCTATGCAGTTGATGTATAATTTATAATTTATACTTTGTGCATTTGAACTTTTTGAAATTGAAATTCAATTGTTTTTAGGTCATTTCTCATTTTTTGCAGCAAATGGTCTCTGGCACCACAACTCATTATATTCAACTTCCGAAATGTAAAATTACATCAAAATTTGAAAATTCTTGTGTAGCAATCTTTCTATTTGTCAGGTAAAAACAATATGACATCTTACTGACATTTACTGCCACATTGTGTTGTATTTAATATCCATGGACACATAGTAAATTACAAATCATCAGATAGGAACAACAGATCAAACTCAGACTTCATAATCTCAAAAGGATTAACTTATGCCTTTCATTAGAATTCCAAGATAATCAAAAATATTTCTTAAACTATTCATATTCCAAGAAAGATAACTCCAATTCATAATACCCTTAAGGTACCAGTATCGCATTGCATATTACTGAGCAAGTGTATGTCAAAACATGGATGCTATACAAATATTGTACATTTTCCCTTTGCCTCTCTACAAACTAATGTTTTGTCAAAAAATATGAACAATGACTTATAAAGAAAGACAATGCCAATTCATAGAAAAATTGGTCCAGAGCTTTCCTGTAAATGATCTGACCAAACTGAAATTTGAACTTGGTCTGTATTTTATGATACTCAATAACTATATAAAGTGGAGAAAAAAAGAGATCCTGGGACATCTACTAAAATCATCATCTAGAAACCGATTAACAGATGGACAGGCATTTTTGGAGGGTATCATAAAATACCTCACCACTTTGTTTGGCAGGGTATAAAAACCAAGAGCTGAAGATGTAAAACTAATCACTTAAAAATGCATGTACATTAAAATTTTAGTAGTTTATAATTCTTGAAGCATTACCCTGGTGGCCAGGGAGCCACAAAACCTAAGAAAGTTGATCTGGTGACACCTCTTTATTTTAAATCTCATATTTTCTATTAGTACTAACAAATGTTCATTTGTAACTGGTGTGTTGGTGGATTTGTCCAACATTTGTGTTGATACACCTACTAATATTTCTTACTTGTAGTATTCTACATTACTGTGGATTTATGGGGTTTTTTTTTAAACACAAATGAATAACAAAAATGTTTATCTAATTATTTCACAAATGACATTACTTGATTCCATTTATACTTGAAAAGTATTGTCTTTCTTTGAAATCCGCTATCTGTCTTGATTTTAAATTTCTGTTGGAATTAAGCTGAGATAATTGAGCCAAACTGTCTGTGTTAAATGCAGAAAAGAGTCTAACCTGGAAAGTAGAATGGCAATGTAATAAAAATGTGAAAATTCATTGAAAACCAACATAAATACTAGTATTGGGATTACCATACAGCATATCTATCCTCAACCTCAAGAAAAGCAAACAAGATTTCAGTCAAAATTGAAGGGTTTTTACATTTATCAGCTAAAAATAAAGAGTTTTGAGGCACAATGACATAATTACAGTTCTACTTCAGTGTATATTCAGTTATAAGGTATAAATAATGGCTATGTAGAAAGCAGCTAAAGTATAACAGATAAAGGCTTCCAGAAAGTCTCAATACATTATGGTACATGAATTCACCACTAACCTTCTTATCACAGATTAACCGCCTGATTTCAGTCTAACAGAAAGCTGCATCCAGCTCAACTATTCAGTTATTCTGTTGGTATTAAAGAAACCAAAATGTTTCAGGTTGAGTACTATAAGTCCAAGTGAGTAGAGAGTTTGAGATTGGTAACCTATATGGCTATTGCAAGGATGCATAGTAAAGTCCTGACGACCAGTTTAATACCAAATAAGATTTTTAACTAGTCCTGTATCTTATTGATAAATAAAATGCTTCAAAAGGTACAGCTCTTTACTGGTCTTATTTGGCCCCCAATTCTGTCATAGATTGGTACAAATCTCCAAACTCATACATAGCCTTTTGTTTTGTGGTATGGAACCTAGTGATACAATTACAATGCAAACAATACACATATACTTAAGCTACATAGTTACATTAAAATGCTTGTTTCTGGCACATATTTTACTGTTTCCCCAAATAGTATGACTGGGTTATACCCCTGAATTAAAACCTTCCATTTGTGGTATGGAATCTCATTTTTCCATCTAATAGGCTACATCACTTTACATTTAAAAAAAAAAAATTCTGTTTAATTATTACCTTTTAAAACTAAATGTCAAATAAAAAGCAAGTAAATTTAGACAATTAAATATACTCTAATCAAATCCATCTCGAAAAAATTTTCTGTACCAAACTATGGTTGAGCTGTTTCTAAATTCAATTTTTCTTACTATTTTGTAATTCCAATATTGTCACATATCAGCCTCATCAAAAGTTTAACTATAATGTACCAACAGACCAAAATATATCACCCAATTATTAACTTACTTACTACTTGAATTGTAAAGACAAAGTCAATTCCAATCAAAGATGCTAATAAGTAAAATAATATTGGCCTAGTGAGACCTGTCATGGCTCTGCATTTAATCAGTTAAAAACTATCAAAAACTTGTCAACAAATTTCCAGAAAATGCTGAATATAGGAAAAAATTGTATTCACTTTGTTCTAAGTTAAGAAGATTGTGTTAATATGAGGAAAATATTCACAATTTTATCAAAAAAAGTAACTTTCTAAGTAAAAACCAAATTGGATTTAAAGAAAAAAGTCACACTTCTGACCACTTATTTACATTAAAGTCAATTGTCAATGCACAAAAATCAAAACATAAATAAGTTTTTGCAGCTTTTATAGATCTTAGAAAGGCTTTTGATACCATGTGGAGAAAACGGCTTTTCTATAAAATTCTAAAAAATAAATTCCCACCGTTAATATCAAATATTCTCATATCAATGTATACAAATACATCATTCAGAATTAAATTTGATAATGGTCTGAATCCAATCTTTTCCTCCGAGCGTGGAGTGAAACAAGGAGATGTTGGAACTTTCATTTTATTTAATTTTTTTATTGATGATTTAACAAAACATCTCGACCATCCAGAGACTGATCCAGTGGTCATAGAAGAATCTTCATTCAACATTCTCTTATATGCTGATGACATTGTTTTATTGCAAAAAGTCAGTCTGGTTTACAACATTGTCTAGATAAATTGCACTCTGTAAATCATGGAGACTTAAGGTCAATACAGACAAATCTTAAGTTATTATCTTCAATTCTAATGGTAAAACATATGGAAATTCATTTATTTATAACAATTTACCTCTTGAAACTGTAACGCATACATATTTTGGTTTAACCATTAAATATAATGGAAATTTCAATGTAGATATATTGATTGATAAAGCTATTTCAAAGTTATGGGATTAAACAACCCATGTAGACTTCTAAAGAAACTTTTTGACTCTTTGGTTTTCCCAATTATACTTTACTGCAGTGAAATTTGGGGAAATGAATCACTTCTAAAGAATACATTAAATAACCTTGAAAAATTCCATACTAAATTTATTAAAGAACTACTTGGAGTCAACTGAAAAGCTTGCAATTATGCTTGTCGTGCAGAGCTATGTAGATTGCCCCTGCAATATATTAATTTTTCAATCATTAATAAGATTTCTAAATAATATTTTTTCCAATAATACTACTCTATTATACCAATCTTTTATTATATTACAAAGGATTAAAACACTTGGACAACTAATACCAAAAGGTTACTAGATACCTTGGGATTTGGCTATTTAATGAATAACCCAAGTGCACTAAAAATAAAGTTACCAGTGATTAAACAAAGAATATCAGGTCAATATTTACAAGAACAAAATTCATATATCAGTAATTCTTCAAAATTATCTTTTTATAGAAAACTTTATAGGTCTGGAACTAGACCAAATTATATACGGTAGATTTGTCTAAACTGGCTGAGAGATCCATGATATCCAAAATAAGAATTAGCTCTCATCAGCTTATGATTGAGAGGGGAAGACATCTCAATATTCCAAAAGACAATAGAATATGGCCTGTATGCCATATTAACATTGAAGACGAAGAACATTTTTAATTTGAGTGTGATTTATACAACACACTAAGAGATGAACTAAAACTGAAAATTTCTTCTTCAAATAAAAACTTTGATATGTTTAATATTATAAAAAAAACTAAGTATAATGTTTAACAGTAAAAATCATAAATTACCGAGGTTGTCTTCCAGTTTCATATCAGATTGCATGGAAAAAAGAAAGTCTTATCAATTGATATATAAATTGTATTTTCATAATCCTTTATAACTTCAATTCAGTAAGCTACATTTGTAAATACTACACATTATATATAACACATGTTCAATATGTTCAATTCATGTAATTTTAAGATTGGCCAAAACCACTTATTGTAACTGTGTTAGAGATAAATAAAATATTTGTATTTGTATTTAATTCAAGATATCGCAATTCATTATTCCACTTCAGCAATTCTAAATGAAAAGCTTAATCATTTTCTGGAATTTTTTACAACAACTTGCCTAGCCCATAGGTAAAAGGTGGCTGTATTTCTGGCAAAAATAAAACTGACAGCAGTTGCATCTATTCAACACTAAAACAAGCTCCTTTACCCAAATATTGATTAAATTTTGAAAATTGAGTGTACAATGTCCGTCAGAAATTATGTGAGTGTTCAGATAGGGAGTTTGGTCTACTGAAGACGTAACTGCCTGCAACAATGGATCAGGATAGGTTGAACAGTCTGGCACTTTCATTGCATGTGCATTACAATATGCATTTAGTTATGGACAGAATAGTGGAACTTCAGCCACCAGAGGAAGATGTGCAATGTCTTGTATTATATTAAGACATTCTGACTGTACAGGGAGTGAATACAATAGACAATATTCCAAATTGGGAAATCCAGAATAGTTCTGGAATTATACTGCCCTACTGGACAAAACTGATACCAAAATAAGCATGCTCATATAACAAAACCTTTGTCTGAAATGTTGTTGGCCTTCCAAAATGATCATTATTGACCCTAATTTTCTTTTTGTAGAAAGTAAGGACATTGTTTGGCTTTAGAAGTCAATTTTCTATTTAAAATCAATCAATATCAATTTCTTCTTGCTCTTCATTGAGTGACCTGCCATTTTACCTCAAATAATCTTTACCAGAAGTTGGGGAAAGTATAAATAATTTTTTCCCAAATTTGGTATATCGTCTATAGGAATGGAGCATCAGGGACATCTTACATAGGTAGATCATTTGTCAAGACATGAATGGCTCAAAATCTTTGTCGGAAGTGATGTATGCAGTTAGGATGTGATTGTTTTAACACAGACACACATCATCATCATGTGTTATACAAGTAGAAAGTCATGCATATTCCTATTGGTCACAGGAGACATCAGCGGTACAACAAAATAAAGCTGCATTATCAAAAAAGTAATTCAAGTTATAAAGGTAATTTGAGTACAAATAGCTCCATCCAATGGTAGCTGGTTGATCGATCCCCAAGTTTATCCATCACCAGTCGATCCATCCCCAAGATGATCTGTCCCCTCTAACATATTTATTCAGAGACAAAGACATGGTTCACAGGCTTTTTCATTTACACATGCATATGTTCACAGACAAACATTCAGACTTAAAAGATCCCACAAACATTTAAACTATACAGACCACATAAACTAACATGCATTAACACATGCAATTACATTGTACATTCAGATAGTTTTTTGAAAGTTATTCACCGTCACTGCCATCACCTTCCACCCTGGCTGCAAACCACACATGGATAGGGCATTGTAATATATTTGAAATGGGAATAAATTTTCCATTCTCTTTTTTTGTAAAAAATAGTGGAACATCAAACAATGTTTTTCTTAGTGAGTAACTGTTTGGTGTTCATTATTCATTAAAACAAGCTTGGCATAGGCTTTGATGCTGCTTTGAACTTGTAAAAACCTTGATTAAAAACAGGTAAATGGAAAACAATAACCCTTTAATGATAAAAAATAACTTGACTACTTACTTTTCATTTTGTAATGTAAGAATCATATGTAATTACTCAATTAGGTCTCATACTAATAATATTTTTTGAACTGTAATCTATTCATTTATATTTTAAATTTAAGAAAAACATAAAGAGTAATCAAGGAAACCAAGGTTATAGCGGTAATCAAAAGAATGTAATCCAGGGACAAAGACTAGACATGGAAAACAGACATACACAACAAAGAACATAAAGTAACTAAAATCATACATACAAAGTAACAAAAGTAAATGAGCAACTCGGACTCCACTAAAAACTGGGAGCATGGACCAGGTGCACCGGTAGGGTAAGCGTCCTCTGTTTTTCTAGAAACACCCGCTGAGTTGCTCGTAAAAAGTCGTCCGGGGTAGACAAACAAGGGAAGAAAAGAAAAGGATAAGATAATTTATTTTCAATATTTATTATTAATATTTTAATTGTATGAATTTATAATGCATAAAGTTAATGATTTGGGATGGATCAAGTTTTCAATAGGGGACAAGTCAAGGCGAGTAAACTTTATTTAAAGTTGATATATATCAAACAATAAACATAAGCTCTGCAGAACTTTTAAAATCAACATAAATAAAACACAAGACATACATATTAACTGAAATCAACATGACATACAAATTATAAATAACATGCAAGTAATCAATCAAAGACAGATCCACATTAAATCCAGTCCTTCATATCTGCTGTAAGCCCAGGCCAGGCATAATTATTTCTTCTATATTACTCTTTCAGTGTTGGAGACCATATGCCGAGCATCTTAATATGAATTTACAAAATGATGACGATAATTTAAACATGTTGATGATGGAAACCAAACGTATACTTTTTTAAAACTATTTACATTCGATAACTATTTGGTGTAGCCTGTAGGTTATGGGTTATGCATAGACAGACACTTTAGTGAAATCATAACTCTCTATGATTAACATATTTGCTTTTGAAAATTTATCTTACTAAAGATTCTCTACGGCAACATATTCTTCTAGTTTGATGCAATACTAGGCTATGTAGTTTTGACATATCTAATCCGGAAGCAGGTGTCTGCTTATTCAATTGATTAAAAGAAAGATGTCAAAATCTTGAGTCTATTAAAAGTTGGGGTTTTTTTTCATGGTGTTTCAAATTTTGTTTGAGACTGAATGGAAGGTAGCATTAAAATATGTCAGGAGTAAATAAAAATCCTGATGAAATCGTTTAACCTGTTATACTAAGCATGAACAAGAACAATAAGATTTATGAAAAAATAAATGATCCCTGAAATTTCCAACTTCCTGTTTCAATATGGACAATAATCTCCTGTACCCTGCTTACACTTTATTCATTGCCTACAAAATTTCCGTGTCTGTAATCTGAAAAACCTATATAATATTGAACGAAGTACTATTTTGTGTGACATTTCCTGTTAGTAGTATCTGGTGTCCTGATTTTAAATAGTGACATACTCTCTTTTAATAGTAAGACAATCGTAGTTGGGGAGCTATTGTTTGATACTTTATTATTACCTACATAAAATGTATATCAAATTTCGGAATAAATTGTGTTTAATAGTCTATTTCAGTTCTTTCTATAATGGTATTTAATATATATGTAATTAATACAGGTTTCTAACACTGTTATTTATAAATACATTTTGTTTAAGTACAAATCCAAACATACAAAAAATTACAGTTCTAAAAATAACCATATGGAAAATCTGGAGCGGAGGTGCCTTAAACTAATACTTTATTTAAATGTAATTGACAAGGCTAAACATTTATTAATATATTCAGTTAAGGCTTTTAGAATAATTAAACAGTTACTGTTTAATGTTAAGGATATATTATTTTCTGTTATTGAAAAGAAACCGTTTTTGCTTTTTATCTTGTTGATGAAAACTTGTCTTGTTACTGTATAGGCTGGACAGTGTATGAAAAAATGCACTTCATCTTCAGTTTGTGAAGTATTGCATGAAGTGCAAATACGGTTACTTTTGGGGATATTTTGGTTGTGTCCCCTCTCAATTGCAAGAGAGTGAGCTCTATTCATAAATTTACAAATTGTGGATCTGTCAAATTTAAATTTGCATACATTGATGTAAGCAGGTCTGCAATTTTATTTGTATAAACTTTTATAAATGCAGAATTTATTATTTTCTCTTAAGCAGCTATATTTATTTTGAATGGCTTGATCGAGTATTCTTTGTTTTATATTTGATATATTCGTTGAATATCATGGGTATTTAATATGAGGAAGCTAAATTCCAATTCTTTTATCCTTTTCCAGATTGTTGAGTCCCATTTGTTATTTTGGGGGATATTATTAATATCTTATAAAAAAGTGTGTATTTTGAATTACATATGTTCCCAAAATCTGATTACTTGTATCATTACTTTTGTTTTTAAAAGGCGTCTGTTAAGTTCTGGAAAGCATGCAACTTTTGTTACTTAAAATTCCAATCACAGGCCCTTGGGACCAGGATTTTTTTTTTTTTTTTTTGATCCAAAAAATATCATTAAATCATTTTGTTTCCAGATTTGAGTTATGTGTTTTCTCTGACATGTCCACCTGCCATTTAATGCTGTTTATACTATGCCCTGTTTTTATCTGTATACTTCTTTAACAAAATCCTTTGGTATATGGCACCTTGTGGTACAATTTCAAAGTTATCCATTGCCTTTTACTCAAGTTATCATGCAGAAATAAAAAAAACTTTATTTCTAGCCCTTTTGTTGCCCTTTTTTCTTACTTGGCCCACGTCATAACCCCAAAATAATCTCAGTCTTTCTTTTGTGGTATGGTACCTTGTAGTATAATTTACATGAGATCCATTCCTTTTTATTCAAGTTATTGTCAGGACATAGGGGAAAAGGTTCAAGTCTTAACCCCCATATCAATCCAAGCATTTCTTTTGTTGTATGGTATCTTGTAATACAATAACAAAGAGATCCTTCCACTAATAGTAAAGTTATTGTCTGGACATCATGAAAATCCATGTTTCTGGTTCCCAATTTCTGAAATTTTCAAGTCTTAACCCCCCAAATTAATACCAATCTGATCATTATGGTATAGAATATTGTGGAGCAACATCATAGACAATTGTTTGCTCTTCCTAATGTCATATGTTATTTTGAACCCTGCAAAATATTTACCCTGGAGTTAAAATATCATATGATATCTTAATCCCAGGGTCAATATTTCATACGAATATACTTATTTTAACATGACCCCTCTTATGATAGTTTAATCCTCCTACGGGAGGTAAATTTATCACAGAAGGGGGTTAGAATATCATAACGGGCAAAATTATCGCATGGGGGGGGGGGGTTAAAAAATTGCAGCAGGGGGTTAAATTGCCATAACGGGTTAATTTATCATATCAGGGTCTTAAAATATCACATCAGAGGCTTAAAATATCATAGCATGGGGTTAAAATATCTTAATAGGGGGTTAATTTATCGCAGCAGAGGGGTTAAAAATATGGCAGCAGGAGAGTTTAAATATCACAGAAGGGGTTAATTTATCATAACAGGGATAATTATCGCAACAGGGGGCTGAAAACATTGCTGTAGGGGGTTAAAATATCGTAACGGGGGTAAAAATATGGCAGCAGGGGGTTAAAAATAAATGGGGTGGGGGGTAATTTATCGCAGCAGTAGGGTTAATTTTTTGCACCCAGGAGTTATTATTTTGCAGCAGAGAGTTACAATATTATAACGGGGGTTAATTTATTGCAGCTGGGGGTTATATTATCAAAATAGGGGTTAATTTATTGCATCAGGGGAGTTAAAATATCACAGCATTTAGGTTAATTTATCGCACCAGTGGAGTTAAAATATCGAAACAGGGGTGTGTGAAATATCACAGCAGGGGGATTAAAATATCACAACAGGGGGGTTGAAATATCATAACGGGGGTTAATTTATTGTAGCAGGGGGATTAAAATATCACAGCAGGAGGGTTGAAATATCACAGCAGGGGGTTAAAATATTGCAACAGGGAGTTAATTTATCGCACTAAGAGTGTTGAAATGTCTAAGTATGGATATCTCCATTGGGCAACTCTCATTTGCACTTTTATTTTTTAATACAGTGTCTATAAGACTTACTGAAGGATTTCCATTAAAAAATATTTGGGAACTGCTATATATCTTGAAATATTTTTTTAACTGGTTATACTTATAGTGTAAAAATTCTGGCAGGAAATTTTCCCTTTTGTTTTCTGTAGTGGAACATTACCAAATCTAAAGTTTTAATATCTCCAGTGAACTATGTTTATTTGCACTAACTAGGTATATTTTCCTAAAAGAGATTCTATGGGCTGAAGGATTTCCAATAAAAAAATATTTGGGATCAAGAAAGGCACAAACCACTAATTATAAGTCTTTGCCTAGTTTTTAGGCAGACCTGTACTTAAAAATCACTATCTTTATGTTTTTAACTACTTTTTACCCTTTTGAACCCTATTGTCAAGGATAAGAGAAATAACCCTACAAAATTAACATAAATGTAGTTATCTGGAAACTTGTAGTTTAATATAGAAATCTATTAATATTTGTGGACGACATTGGGAACACCAGGAAAATGCCCATTATTGTTTTCTATTTCAAATGATTTAAGTCATGACTCTAGCAACCATAGCTGTCCTTTTGTAGTATGAAACCTTTTGTACAATTTCACTGGCATGCACACATTTTTACAGAACTTTTAACTTAGTCTGAGGTCATTGTGAGGATTCCAGAAAAAAACTTGTAGACCCTTTTTGGCCCCAAACTCCCAAATTGTTCAAATCACAACCCTCAAAATCAATCCCAGCTATACTGTAGTGGTATGACATCTTTTAGGTATAAATTCATTGTGAACTATTCACTTGTACCCAAATTAACTGTCTCAACTCAAAATGCAAATGGATGTTCGAAATAAAACATTTATAGAAAGTTGAAAAAAAATCTTTGACCCCTTACTGAGAAGTTGACATTTTAGCTTCTCTTGCATAAAAGGCTGTGATAGCTATTGCCATCACAATTTTTCAAAGTTTGTATTTTTCAACTTTATACACTACACTTCCACATAATCTCATAAAACAAAAATTCACATATCTTATGAAATGGTAAATGATGGTAAATGGTGATTCATAAATGAGAGGTATAAAGGTACCTGAAAATCATATTTTGGTTGATGAGTTGAGGGGTGCTCAGGGGGTTATCTCAGCCCACGTGCTATTATATTTTAACCCCCTGCTGCGATATTTCAACCACCTGCTGTGATATTTTAACCCCCTTCCTGCCATAAATTAACCCCCCTGTTATGATACTTTTACCCCTGCTGTAATATTTTAACCCCCCTATTATGATATTTCAACCCCCTCCTGTGATAAATTAACCTCCTGTTGTGATATTTTAATTCCCCTGCTATGATAAGTTAACCCATGTTATATTTTAACCACCCTGTTGCAATATTTTAACCCCCTCCTGCGAAATATTAACCCTGTTGTGATATTTTCACCCCTTTGTTTTATTCAATTTGCAATTGGGGGCGGGGGGGGAATTTTCACTATGATATTTTAACCCCAGGGTCAAAATATTGTATAACACTGACAGTTAAATTCTATGAAATGATTGTTTTTGGTCCTAATTCTATAGTAGTTGAGGCCATAACCCTTAAAATCAATACCAAGCTTCATTTGGAACCTTGTTATGAAATTTTAAATTTATCACATGAAAAAAAGTGTCTACATACAATGAAGACAATAATGACAGCACCATTCCATTATACAAACACATTTTTTGGCTGTCATATAAAAAATAATAAAATGCATCAATTTTTCGGTATGCGATGTTGGCATTAATATAAGTAATTCTGTTTTAAGTGGGCATGTCTTTAGTGAAAATGAGTTTTTGAGTTTATCCAAATTTCTTAGTATTGAAAAAAAAAAATCAATTTAATATTTCAGACCCAGTTCAGAAAATGGGTGATGTACATCAAATTACTGAATTAGAGACTGTTGATCATAAAAGAGCACAAATTATTGGCAACTCAAGTAGCTTAATACAAGAAATTTAAATGAAAAACTGGAAATGATTTGTACGTCAAGTTTTAAGGCAATGAAAAATGAACAGATGGTATTACACATGACCGATCAACAAAGATATTCACCAAACATCAACATGTAAACAACATTGTCTTTACCCGATAGCTAGGATGAAGAGAGTAACTTGCAGCCAACCTGTAGCATATATATCAACCTGTAGCATATATATATATATATGGGTGGACTATAAAAATAACTTTCAACCAAACTGGTAGAGTATTAAATGATATAGCTAAGCATGACTATTTCGAAGTAACCTTGTAAAATTTCACAATATTCTACTTCATAATTAAACCTTGATAAACCCCAGCAAACAATAGTGTGGTGAACTTCCTTGTCCATTCATTTCCACCTTCATCCATGTACTTGGAAGCACAACTGCTTCTCAACCATTCAATGGATTTTGGTGAAACTTGATAGGATGGCATCTTGTGTAAATGTTCATGATGAATTCTATCACCAGATGCTTGCAAAGGGGTTTCAGATAACTGAAGGATAACACATGCTTGCAAAACCCTTTTAAAGTTAAGTTTTCCACAGTTATAGTATCTTCCATCTCCTACAATTAACAATCCAGTGAGGGCTTTTAACTGTAATAGTAAAGTTTCAATTTTAAAGTAAATTTTACTATGTTTTTCTTTTATTTAATCAATGACAGCAAGTAAAACATAAAAAAAAAACAACTGACAAATCATTAAAATCAACAGCACTAAAGATACAAAATAAAATTGTAAATTAGGAATGTGACAAGATGTATCACATGATAGTTGGAATAGTTATAAATACAACATCAATCACAATGTTAATCCTGTAGAAATATTAGAAATTGAAAAATTTATAAAATCAATACAGATAATTTTAAATTACAAATACACTGAGTTTAAATACATTGATGAAAAACAGTACATAGCTGTCCTATTTTAGAAATAACTTCTCTGAATTGTCTCCCCTTGCATACTACTGTTCCTATCATTTTTGATGGAATTGTAGTCAATATCTGGGCTGTCAAAATCAAAAAAAACTAGGGACATATGTTTTATTACATAAAAAAAAAACATTTGTGAAGTTTCATTGCAAATGTTCCCATAAAGGCTGACAGCTCTAAATTATCAGTATGGTATGAAACTCTATGCATAAACAAATACTTTTATAATAGCTTTAAAGATCCAATTTATATTTCAGTACAGGAATAATATCAAAGATTACTTTACAGTTATGAATAATAAGGTTTATAAATCACACATTGCTAAACTCTTACTGAAAGAAAAGGAGGTGAATGAAAATTAATCTTTACCTTTAAATATCAAAAGTTGTCTGACCATTTCAAAACTGTGTACAAAATTCAGAAATACAGATGTAATATTTCTCAAAATTTAAGACAGTTAAATTGCACATAGAAAGCTCAGTATTCATACCAACAAATAGAATTAATGAAAACAAAAAAATGAGATCTCTATGGTGATGTCATGGTAACAACAAGCAATAAATAACAATAATATGTATCTATACAAATATCATATATATGGCAGTCAATAATTATTACAACACATTGCTATGTCTTGGTTTTATCAAAATAGGATTTTTAGTCTGAAAAAATGTTTAACCACCAAAAGTGAAATTAATGTCTTTTTTTATATTAGGGTTAAGTATGTATTCATGATTAAATTTTATTTCTATAATAGGAATAAATTAAACATACAAATAAATGCATTTAACTGAAATTTTGATACAAAAATGGCACATAATTTTATCAAACAGAACACAAAATTCAATAGGAATGCAATGCATTGAGGGATGCAGCTTGATACATGTACGACCACAGAGGTCAAACCCTGAACAGTTGGGGCAAGTATGGACACACTATTTGACCCCCATTTTCTAAATGGTTCCCCTCACAACCTTCAAAATCAATCAAAACCTTACTTTGGGGAATGGTACTTTGTGGTAGAATATCAAAGTGATTGATTCCCTTTTAGTGAAGTTATCATTTAGAAATTAAAAAAAATTCTTGTTTCTGGCCTCTTTGTGGCATCTTGTTCTTAACTTAAGTCACTACCCCAACAATTAATTCCTGTCTTGTTTAAGGTATAATTTAAAAGAGATCCATTCACTTTTACTGTTATATATTTGGACATCAAGAAAGCACTTGTTTCTAGCCCCTTCATTCCAATAAAAGATTTGCAGAGAACAGTATGATATGACCGCAGTGGTCAAACCCTGAACAGTTGGGGCAAGTGTAGATACAATATTAGCTTTTGACACATTTAAGCATAAGGGTTTAAAATTTATGATGGACACATCAAATGGTTTGGACATTATTGAACAAAATGTTAAATTATATTAAAAATTAATGGGAACTATTTGGCCATTTCCACTACACTAAATTTCAAATTCAACTTCAAAAGTTTTATTTAAAGTCGGTACATGTAAAACTTTTGAACTTGAATTTGAACTTTAGTGTAGAGAAAATAACTAAAAATAACCTTGGATGCAGAAAGAGAATTTCTTGAAAAATTTGCCGAAACTGCAGTCATACACGAATCAAAGTAGTTCTATCCACCCTAAAAGTGGCCCTAAAAATTTAGAAAGATATCACTAAAAATTAAGAACAGCAAGTCTTCCAAGAATTTTGGCCCAAAGTGATGAGCTGAGAAAAAAAGTAATGGTAAAAAATTCAACCAGTATAACTATAATTTTTGAATCGGAAAGGTAAAATTCTGGACAGATCCTTCCACTTAGTGCCTCCAATGTTTTTCTTTTGTGTAACGAGAAAGGCTGAGAAGTTCCTATTGCTTTGACCCCTCATAACAAGAAAACCACAAGAAATATCTGAAATCTGAAAAATGGAGGCAGGGAATTTAATGAGAAATCCAATAAGAAAAAAAAGAATTTTTGAAATCTGAATGAAAATAGAAAAGTTGATTTTTTTGGGCATTGCCCAACTTTGACCCCCTATAACTTGAAAACAGTTCAAAACATGTAAAATCTGCTACTACAATTGTACACCAGAATTAAATAAGGAACACAATAAAAAAGAATAATTAAAATTGGAAAAATAAAAATATATTCTTCATTGGTTTTTATAAAACACCTATTTTTACACCTTTTGGTTCCTTTTTATAAAACAGTATCAAATAGGAACCTTATAAAATCGTATGAAAATTTCAGAACAATTGGTCAACCACGACTTGAGTTATTACACGGAAACGAAGTGTCCCCAAATGATGAGGATGGCTGTGCCATAACATATGATTGCATTTTTTTGTGGGCGTATAAAAAGGTTCCAGTCAAATTAATCCAAGCCAACCTTTAATGCTATGGCACTTGTGATAAAATTATTAAAATATGCAATTTTATATAGTCAAGTTATTAACATGACATCACAAAAATGCCTGTTTCTTGGTTGTTTCGGGGCCTTACATTGTGTAATTCCTGTAAGTTTCAAGATCAATCTCAGCCTGACCTTGGTGGAACAATATTGACATATGGTGCCATAACCCCCAAAATCTCTACCAAACCTTTTGTGGTTTGGCATTTAGTAATAAATTTTATAAAGATCAACCAACTAATATTCATGCTATTGCAGGAAAACCAAGTGTCTACTGACAACAACTACAGCACCATACCATTATATGCCTGCAAATTTCTTAAGGCTGTATAAAAATAGTGCATAAAACACTTGAACAAATAATAAAATGTTTGAATACACATTTAGATTCATCATATCAAAGAACCTACAGAACATATTTTGCTGAAATAAGACAAAGTTTTGGACCCTGAAGTGCACAAAATTGCAAATTGGGCCTAATACACCTTAAAAGTCACTATTGCAAAGAACCCTATTCAATTCTTTATTCGAAGTTTATGCTTGGACCAAGATTTACCACAAAAATACTTAAAAGAGGTCCTAAAATGGAAATGAATTACAGTTTCATACAGCAAATTGAAGAACCACAAGAAATCTTTTTTCCTTAATCAAACTAAGCCTAATTTAGAAACCTTATCCTTGGGAGCAAATTTGGAAATGGGGACCTTAAGCCAAAATCTAATGACACATCCAGATCAAAAACATCAAGAAACCATCAGAATTTAATTATTATTGAAATCAAACTAAGTTTAATTTGCACCCTTTCAAACTACGTGCGATACGAACCTTTAGGAATTGGGGTCGGAAATAATCAATTTCAAAACACAGTAATATTCAACATTTCAAAAAACTACAAAGATTCATGATTTCAAATTGAACTCTAATAAAATAGATCAAAAATTTATAAAAAGACTAAAGAATGTGCTTTTTTGGCTCACCATTTATTATGAGCTTTTAGGGCTGTGATAAATCAATCCAAACATGCATTCCTTTTGTGTTATGAAACCTTGTGGTACAATTTTGTAGAGATCTATTTGATTATATGTGAGTAATTTTTTTACATAAATGCTTCAACTTGATGCAGCTTGATATGACTGCACAGGACAAATCCTGACAACCATTGCTAAAACATTATACCAACACATTTGAGTTCTTTACAAATGAATTTGAATATAAACTCACAATATAAATATAAATAAGATACTCTCTGTGGATCATGTAAACATAAGAAAAAAAAAACACAATGACTCATTTCTTACTGGCAATATTTGTGAGTGTGACCCAACAAACAATAACGCAATAAAATTAAAATACAAATGTACATGTACAACTATGTCAGAAATTACAGAGCAAATATGTGTAAAAGCTGCTTATATACTGTATTGAAAACCAGAAAAAAACTGTGAGCAGTGCTCACTAAAATGATACCCCCCTCCCCATTGGATAAAATGCATCTTTTGACCACCAAATTGATTTATATCAAAATCTAACATAGGAGGTCCACAATAGGAATATTAAATACAGATAATGTGGTATAATTAAATTCAATGCAGGGGTGTAGGAGATGTAAAGAATAAGACACAGGTACCCCTGTTTCCTCATATTCATAAATGACCATGTTCTGCAATTGTGAAACCCTAAAAAGGTGCAAAATGGGAATATGTAATTGAGATTTTGTGAAAGTTTAATTCAAATCAATGGTGTAGAAGGAGTAAAGCATAAGAGATGGGTACACGTGTCCACATATTCCTAAATACTTTGCTAACCCACAAATTGATTTGGATAAAAATCTAAAATAAAAGGTGCACGATAGAATATGTAATTAAGATTCTGTTAAAGTTTCAATAAATTTGATTATATGGTATAGGAGGAGAAAGGTACTGAACTACCCCTCTGTGTAACAGAAAGAAGGAAGAAAGAATGGGCACCCCTATCACTTTGGAAAATACCACCCCCAGTTTGCCTGTGGGGACATAATAAAAAACTTTATAAAATGGGGCAGCTTGGGAAATACGTGTATCATAAATATCTGGCATCTGTTGTAGTTGGTTTTAGAGACAAATTGTTAAGGTAATATTAATTCAGGCAAATTAAAATACAGAAAACTTTTGCCACCTCAAATATTCATTGTAGACATATCAAAATTATCAATTTAAATAACTTTTTTAAGAGGGAGTTAGATAAAAAAAAAAATGCAGCCCAGAATGTCTCAAACAAAGTAAAATATTGATAACTCTCTTAAACAGTTGTGTTTAAATTAGTATGTTTACTGTGTGTATTCTTTACATGTCTGGTTAAGTTGTCCTTACGGGTGAATTTTGATTTACAAAATTGACATGAAAATGTTTTACCAAAATGTAATTGACAATGTCTATATAGAGCATCATAGCCACTAAGTTTAGTGAAACATACCACACAGGTAGCGGTTTCCAGCTGATCTGGATGACTTTGTTGACCATGTTGTACTATTTCTGCACCAGTGACAAGATAAACACCACATAATCTACAGACAGTCATCTCATTATGTGCAGCAATACGTCGTTTTTTGGGCTTCATATCTGCAGTATCAACCACTTTAAAGTTTTTCTTGTCTTTCTTTATTGTAATCTTAGTTGGATTGGAATGCTGAGTTGTGGGTACTTCTGATAGGTAGAAATTATTGGGACTACTAGTTGTGGGAAACTGCTGACTACCTGAAGTCGGATATTGAATAGGAGTAGTTGGAAACAGTGGCTGACTAGGGAAACACGGCTGATTATCACATGTTTCACTTCCCTTACTAGTGTCATCATAGCTATATTGACTTTTGACCCAACTTTCAATATCAATTTCATCACTGTCATGTTTATTCAGTGATGGTATTTGTAGTATGTTAGTATGAGGGAGTGATTCATCACTGGTTATTGCAGCAGCTTCGACAAGAGACTTGTCCACATCATTAGACAAAGAGACATTATCTACCACTTTATCAATGTCAGTACTTTCATTAGAAGAACACTCCAATCCATTTGTTGGTTTATCATCTGAGAAAACAGAAGACTCACAAAGGTTTTCTACTTTAATTTCTAAATCCTTATCTGCAGACATACTCTCACCATGTATCCGAACAATATGACTTTTCAGATCCCTTATTGTATGGAATGCAGCTTTACACAGACTACATACATAACTCATTACTGCTTTCTTTTTGGATTTATCTGGCTGACTAGGATCAAGTTTTTCTTGTTTGTTTGATGCTTTTGGTGTTGTTAGTATAGATCTCAACAGAGGAAGTTTACCTTTTCTGGAATGAAGATTATCAACTATAGAGTTTAATTTAGAGGATTTAACAATGGTTTGTACTGGTGATGTGGACTTAGGAAATACTGGACTAATGTTGCCTGATGGTGTCATAATGTCTGTAGAATCAAGTTTGTCTTCCTCTGTCTCACTGACACATTTTGAATCATCTGGCTTCCAGTCTAAGTTTTTATGGTTGACCTTAAAATGCCTTTTCAAATTGTCCTTCCTTGAAAAATAAGCAAAGCATACTGAACATTTAAAGCTTCTCCTTTGCATATGAGCAACACCATGTCGTATAAAACTGCCTCTAGACATAAAGAACTTGTTACATATTGGACATGTATTTAATTTGCCATGTGCTGAATAGTTGTGAGCTATCAGTTCTTTGTAAGTAAGTAATCGGACCTGACATTGGGAACAGCGAGGGCTGTTCTTTAGATTGTTATTATTTGTAGATGATGCAATGGATTTCCTTCTTTCAATCTTTGGTAAAATGTTTCTATAAACAGTTCTTTGAGAACTATAATGTAGTTTTGGAACTATATAGTTCCTCTGGTTGTTTTTTTCTGACAAAGCTAAGTTTGGTTGAGTTGATTGTTTCCACTCGGACTGTGATGGTTGTGGATTGACAGTGATATACATTTCTCCTTGGTCACCAATTGGATTACTACTCTGGTCTGTTGATGAAGGTGTTGATATCCCTGGAGAAGAATAGGAGAATGTTTTTATACCTGATTTCAAACATGATTCTGTGTTGAGATCGGATTCTCCATCTAATCTTGGCTCAACAGTTATGTACATATCCCCATTACTTCCCCCACTGTTGGGTTGACTGGAATCAATATACAAATTCGATTTTTCCTGTTCCAAGTGATTGCTCCATTTCCCAGTAAACTCTTCTATATTGCAGCTATACATTCCTTGATGTTCATCAGGTCCATCCTGTGAAACTTTTTTAGGTACTGTAGCTGACTCTGAATCATGACCTTTCTTATGTAAGTCATTACAAATACCTTGGGTTAAACCTGTAACAAAAACAAAATTTTAGCTTAAAAAGAACTTCTTCACAAATATAAAGTCAAAATTCTTCACATTTTTACTGAATTTAAAAGCATGTCAATTTTTAGAATCTTTTAAGTTAAGTTATCTTTACAAAGCACAAAATTATCAGGCGCATAGCTGAGGCCAAATTGAAGTGTAGGCAAAATTACAGCAGGGGGTCTGGGAGTCCTGGTAGGGGGTCCAGGGGGCGAAGCTCCGCAAAGATAGCGTTTTAGAGCATCATTTATTATGATTAGTATTTTATCTCAAAAAAAAAAAAAAATGGCAAAATTAAGTGCTGGCACAAGCTTTCTTGCCTAACGGCAGCTACGCGCCTGATTATGTTTAATGCAACATGCATTTAATACTATTTATTATAATACTGTTTTGGTAAGACAATATTGATAGTGTATACCTGGTAAGAAATCTGCTCTAACATTGTCACTAAATACAGATGGAATCGGAATGAATGATAGTGAGGCTGGAATGGTTTGTGTCAAAGATTGAGCAGTGTCTGTGTCATGGTCAATCACAGATACTTCTTCATTATTGTGGTGGGTGGCTCCAACTAAAATTAAACAAGACAGTAAGCAATAATGTGAACTTAATGTTTGAAGAAGTGCACACAATGGAATATGGGCTCAAAAAAGAATATTTTTCAACTAGTAACGGAAATATGGATTCGTAAAGGGAGATTATCCAACGTAGGGTTCTCAAAAGTGCAACTCCTCCTAAATTACATGTAACATCAGGGGTTTCATTGAAATTTTATAGGAAGTTTGGTCATCATTAGAGAATGTGCTTGAAAGAATATAATTACAGTCAAATGACTCCAAAGGGAGATAATCCAACATCAGCTTTTACATATTGAAATCTCTTAAGTGCACCTCTTCCTAAATTTTTGTGAAATTTTATAGGAAAGTTTGGCATTATATGTAGAGATGTGTATGAAGAAATATAATTACTGTCAAAGGACTCTAAAGGGAGATAATCAAACTTAAGTTTTTATATGTTTAAATCACATAAGTACAACTCATCCTTAACCACTCAGGGATTTCGATGGGAGATAAATGAACTTAAGGGTTTAACATGTCTTAATTCCATATGAAGCAAGGGAGATTCTGTGAGCATCCAAACCTGTTCTTCGTGTTCTATGCACTTAAAAGATTTCTGACATCCATATGCTTGCATTTTGCAAACTTTATTCCAAATACTGAACTTGTAGTAGCCATAGCCATATTTTTTATGAATTTTGAACCTCCACATTGGAGAGCACGGCAATTCTAGTAAAAAATTGATGACGAAAATGTTGAAAATCCCTATTTTTTTTTTTACACCATAAAAAAATTAGGGTCGGTTGGGTAACCAGAAACATAGAATTTTTTTTTTAGGCCTTATAGAATGTATACCAAAAAAGTGTGAAGACTGGAAAGATGGAGTTGAGCCGCTACTAGACCTGCCTTCACCATTAGTAATGCAGGTAAAAAGTGGCAAAATTTTGTTAGTGTAAATGATTGAAGTTGGAAATGACCATGAGGGTGGAGATATTTTCACTATTTTGGAATTATTGATTGATATACCTGATGAATCAAAGTTATGGATGTCATGATCTTGTACCAGCAACACTGATACCACACCCACTATTCTAGGAGTTTTCCTTTTATTGTGTAGTTTAAGTGGATGTTTGCTATGTAATACCACTTCCCCTTCTTTGATATCAAAGACTGCTTCAGTAAAATTTACAGCCACCATCCTTCTCAAATAGAAAATAAATCATCAAATTCATTATAACAGTAAACATACATCAAAGTGTAACAAAATACATCCCAGGGACCTCAATACAGCTTATAGTATTGTAATTATTATATATAATAGGTATGGTGTATATGTTAAAGAGACAACAACCTTACCTAGATAAAAATGTCAGCCCAAGGCCATCCATTGATCTTCAATGAAGGACAAGGAAAGCCCCATACCACAGGGCCGGTTACAACTGGCCCCAAAACATCATGATGCACAGGTACAGGGGAAGACTTGCCCCATATTGTCTATATTAAATGTGAACTGTCAGCTTCATAAAATGTGAAGTAAAATACAGCCATATTACAGTTATTGCCTACATGTAGTTCTATGACCATGCCTTCAAAGTTCTGAATAATAAAAGCCATATTTGATAACAAATGCATGGATATTAAAGGCCAGGGGCAAAGGGTTGAGACAGAAAGTAGAAGTTGTCTATTCTGTCTCACGATTTTCAAATAACATTACATGTAAGATTCCAAACTTTCATCATTATTAAAAGCAGCTCAGTTCATTGACAAATACATGTACTATTAATCATAAATAAAATACTATGTGAAGTTTGAAGCATGGTCTTTTATTTACACACTGGTGGCACAGTATTTTTAGTTTCAGCATTTTTTTTTACCACATAACCAC
Organism: Perna viridis; assembly: GCA_037379345.1. NCBI lineage: Eukaryota > Metazoa > Mollusca > Bivalvia > Mytilida > Mytilidae > Perna > Perna viridis. The sequence goes on from CM074513.1 coordinate 59,682,248, forward strand.
TTTTCTGTAATTGCTAGGGTAACCAACATGAAATTAAATGAGAACACTAAAAATTCAAAATGTCAGAATCAGACTTGCGTCATGATTCAATGCAACACTGACATTTTTATGCATATTACCTGTGCATCTGCAAAAAGTCTCTAATAAATTAAATTCCTAACTTGCATTGAATGGGCTCCTGAAGCAAGCTTAATGGTAGAGAAGTAAAAAAATGATACAATGAAAATTTAATTGATATACTATATGGGTAAAAAGAAATTCAGCAAGACTTGGAAAAAGGGACTCCAACTCCCATGATATCATGACCATACCTGCTAACTTCTGAAAATCGCCATGGTTTTTTTAGGCTGGACGGCATGTGAAGGGACAATTGTGCAACATATAAATGTATATTGCAAAATGTACGGATTAACTGTATCAATGTATGGATGACAACCCTCTTGTATATTAATACTCTAATATTCAAGGGCCTTTTCCAGTTGACCATGTGTTTACAGTTTCATGACTATACATGAATGTGCATGTAATATAATAAATACTATTTAAACAAGCCCCTTTTTGTGATGGTTCCCTTAAAACCAAACTGAAATTCAAAAGCTTAATTTTATTTAAGAAAACATTAACTTATTCACTTGTTACTACTGATTTAAGATATATTGTACATAGAGCACATCTTCCCAACCTTTCATACTAGTCATCTTAATGATTTTGTTCTTTTAATCTTTAAAATAAGAAACCTTTTATTCATGGAACTTTTGACTTCTACTTCTACGCAGGTGTTTATTGTCCTTGATTACCTTATCAGGACTGGCACAGAAAGTACAACCCTACCTTGCATGAAATTGAAAAAATGCTTCTTTACATGCATTGTATACCATGAGGTACATTGTAAAATGTTTCAGAAAATGTACATGTAACTAATATTTAAGATTGTTCCTAACAAAATTTCAAAAATCTTACATGTAACTTACTTTAATAATGGAATAGCATTTCCTAACTCTTGAAAACGAAACTTCGGGCAGATATACTGTTCTGTTGAAAATACTGAAAATGTCCCCCAAAAAATTGAAAGTTAACTGCCATTTTCGAATATAATATAAACATGCAATTTTGTTACTTGTTAACACTCAACGTCCTCCAAAATTTAGACCTGATACATTGTAAATTGACAGTATTTGTCAAATTAGTCATCATTAATTGTGCAGTAGAAATTAATCATTAAGAAATGACTGACTGTCCATATAAAGATGATACATCCAATCAGGACCAATTTTTTCTACTTATTAACCATCATCTGAAAAACTCTGATTGCTCTTCTAATTAAAGAAATAATATTGAAAGATGAATTTTTCAAAATCAAGTTTGGGTCAAATTTTACCCTAAAACTTGTGTTTGCAGGACAAGAGGTCAAAATTGATAAAACATGCTTAAATCATTGAAGTTGGCAGGTATGCATTCCGTCACAATGAAATTTATGAAATGTGAGACTGCTGTTTGATTGAACTAAGCAGCCCAGAGACTAATTGGAGACATGTGTGAATTTATGTTTCTTCAGGAGAGATGTAATTTGTCTCCTACATTTGTATTTTATAATACATATAGTATTTGCCTAGGGGAACTTGGTCGAAGTTCGACCAGCAGGGTAATTTCGACTGGGAAACAGTACTCATACTTATCTTGAATAAAATGTTCTAATAATTTTATCAATAAACACGAATTCAAATTGAAGGTTAAAGTCACTGAGGTAAGTTTTTGTCTATACTTAATACCTACATGTATGTAAGATAATATTGACAAATACATGTATATGTTGAATGGGGTCTCATATATATTCAAGATACTTTTTGGGGATGTTTTGAATGTAAATCAGTTCAAAAATTTACAATTTTATTAAAAAAAAAAGGACTGGTCGAACTTTCCCTATGGTAGATTTTGGTATATGGAGAAATTCAACCATGCTTTGGTTATTTCTAGGAAATCGAATTAGGGTTTTGAATAAATTTAAAATATCCATGTGCATTGTTCTGGATGTAATACCTACAAAAATAAACATCCTTAGTACCATAGATGTATTGTTTGAGGTCAATAGGTCAAGGTCACAACAACTTTGTGAATTCTATGCGGAGGGGACTTGGAGCTTTCTCTTGTTTAAAATAAAAAAGAAATCCAAGATATTAAAATTACCACGATGTTATATATATGACTGACTGTAAATTTGTTATGCAATATATGGCTATTTCGAGGAGTAAGATTTCTCTCATCAGCTGTATTCAACTTTAGATAATTTGAAGGTAGGTAAACAAATTTATAATAAGAGAAGCACTCAAACCAAAACTTATTCGAAAAATGATGCCAAATCTATATAATCAATGGACATTGACCCCTGCAATGCCAAGTTGTTGAATTGCAACTAATTCTAACTAAATAAAAAGACCACACAAACTTCATATTAAACTTGGTTTTACATGCAAGGAATGTATATACTCTCTAGACTATGATTCTATCTTTAGTGAAAATTAAACACCCTACAATTAATGGGGTAGCTTGAGAACTCAGGGAGAAACAAGAAATGAACTCTATGTGGCTTTATTTTGGACAAATATGCTCCTGGGTAGAGTTCAACTCCTTAAACCATAGAGTATATTATATCAGTACTGGTTTAATTTACCCTATACCAGGTTGAACTTCCCCATATATGATAAATGCTGGTTTCTGCATATCACGCAGAACATCTTTGACCTCAGTGGCAAAAGATGGGTAAAATGAAGAGAAGAAATGAACTGATTACCATGCCATTGCAACTTTTAATGGTAATGTGGTAACCAGTAACAGCAAGGTCAAGGACCAGTCGAACAATCTCAACTATCGGTTGAACTTTGGCCAAATTCCCCTATATGCTCATATCCTACTCATTATGATTACAATTAGTAGGGCTAGTTTAAGCGAGACAAATAAAGCACTATCCCATCTTATACAGCATAGACTGGTCTTAAAATGAACAAGTACTCCTGCAATGCTAGAAGTTGTCTGACAAGTTATTTTCTGACTTGACGGAATTCCAACCTCTTACGTTGTACAAACTGTAGGAGTAAAATTAACTAAATATCATGTCGACATAAAACAAGAAGTGTCGAAACAATTGAACTGTGGTAAGTATTCTACTGAAGTCATGGAGTAAATTAGAAAATATCATTCGACCTTTTCATATGTTAGTATGCTTCTATGATCAAACTGTCTTACATTCACTAGACCCATGAGTGGGAATTGTGTTTGTTTCACTTTACTTCATTGTTTCCGGAAGTAATGATTAAGGGATCCTTTATTTTAATAGAAAAAGTATTATAGCTCTGAATAATTCTTTGAATCAAAACAGTATTTAACAGGTTTATAAAGCTGCAGCTATAATGAATTTGGTATTTTTGTATGAAGCTGTCTTCCGAAATCATTATAAGAAAATTAATAGCCCATGTGTATTCTCTCCTTTATACAAAGGAACGTTTTCTTGTTTAACAAAACCCTGAAGATAAGATTCGTGATCGAACCATAAATGGGAACAATGGTTTTAATATGTCACGGATGATTATTGAGAGGTTAATAATGGAAGGAGGGATCATATGAAATACAGACAATGAATACAATGACTACATTAAAACATTGAAAAAGAGAACAATAGGTACATACCGAAATGCGCTGTAAAACTGAAGTACTCGCAAAGACAAACTTTATAATATCCCTATATCAGTAGTCCATGGGCTGAGAGGGTCAACCGTGCACCCCCACTCATCAACTTCATGGTGATTTTTAGGTACCTATATACTTCCCATTACCGAATCAATTTGTCGCCAAAGCAAAGAATATTCTCGGATTCTTTTTCAGTATAAGCCTATATTTGTACCCCACTGGGCAAAAATGCTGAGACTTTTGTGACTCAATTATTTAAGTGTCTAAGCTTTCTTGGGATGCCATGTGTGAACAAACTAAACAAATTTAGACATTACCGTGTAGCCCAAATGTCTAAGCTTTACAATGGTACCAAGAAAGTTGCGGTAACACTTAGGGTTTTGCGGTAAAATGGAAAAAATGTACCCCTACCCCGCCGAAAAATCGCTTAAATTGACATAATTTCAATGTCAAACCCCTAAAGCATTTATGCTTCAGTAAAAATGGCTTATTTGGTATTTTCTGTTTAGTATTATCACATTTTATACTCCTGAGGTTCTTTTTATGATTTTTGACGATTTTCGTAGTCAGAATTCATTAAAAAATGCGAAAAGTGGGATTTTCGATTTTTCGGTCAAAAGTCACATAAATTCGACTCTACACGTTGTTACGCGACTAAAACGTCTCAAATTTGGTATCACTCGATAGATAATTTAATTTTCGACAGAAATAAACTACGAAAAACTACTTTTCAAGAAAGGATTTTTTTAAATGTTGAAAATATTACCCTTAGCCCTAGAAAATTGGTCTCAGTATCAAACAGAATTCTTATTCACAGCATACTGACATCGTAGAATCCATATTTTAGGCATTCATAATTAGGTTAATGATGTTCCCAACATATCTGATCAATTCAGGCGCTTAGATTTTCCGTTTAGGTGACAATTATTATAAAATTGTAAAAAGTGGAATTTTCAGAATTTCATAATTTACTTCTACATCACCCGATATTTTTTTCAGATTACCGTACTTCAAAGAAGCTTTTGTGTGATGCGATTCACTAATATAGTGTCTTAGCTTTGAAATGAGTTCAAGTAATAAATATTTGAACCTTTCAAAGTCAAGTTAGGTGAAAAATTGCCACCTCTACCCATGAAAAAAAAAGCCTAAACATGAACCAAAATGTTAATTTTGGCATATAAACGGTGTACAATAGACATGTTGGGTACTATTGTTTTAATTATCGATGTATCCAACATACCTGCTCATTTCAGGTGCGTATTTTTCAGTTTCAATACGACAATAATGAGTTTTTCATAAAAAGGGGAATTTTCGGAATTTCATATTTTCTTCAATTTCACCTATAATTGGCAATTTTTTTTTTCAAACAAGCTTTTGTATATTCAAATACAATTATATAGTGTCTTAGCTTTCTAACGAGCCCAAGTAATAAATGTTTGCACTTTTCCAAGTCCAAATAGGTGAAAAATTCCCCCTACTCATGAAAAAAACTACCTTAACATGAACCCAAATGTTAATTTTTACCACATAATCGATGTAAAAAACAAGTTGGGTTCTATTGTCTTAATTATCGATGTATTCAACATACCTGCTCATTTCAGGCGCAATTCTTTCAGTTTCAATGTGACAATAATGATTTTTTTATTGATAATTAACATTTGGATTCATGTTAAGGTATTTTTTTCATGGGTAGGGATGGCAATTTTTCACCTCACTTGACTTAGAAAAGTTCAAATATTTATTACATGGGCTCATTTCGAAGCTAAGACACTATATTAATGTACTGTATCAAACTAAAGCTTTATTTAACTGCGGAATTCTGAAAAAAGGGAAATAACGGGTGATACAGAAGAAATTCTGAAATTCTGAAAATTCCCCTTTTTACGATTTTATAAATATTGTACCCCCAAAAAGAAAATCCAAACGCCTTAATTGATCAGATATGTTGGAAATATCATTATCCTAATTATGAATGTCTAAAAATGAGTTTTATGGTGTCAGTATGCTGTGAATAAGAATTCTGTTTGATACTGAGACCAATTTTCTAGGGGTAGGGGTAATATTTTCAACATTTAAAAAAATCCTTTCTTGAAAAGTAGTTTATTACTGTCGGAAATTAAATTATCTATCGAGTGATACCAAATTTGAGACGTTTTAGTTGCGTAATAACTTGTAGAGTCGAATTTATGTGACATTTGACCGAAAAATTTAAAATCCCATTTTTCGCATTTTTTGATGAATTCTGACTACGAAAATCGCTAAAAATCATAAAAAGAACCCCAGGAGTATAAATTGTGATAACACTTAACAGAAAATATAAAATAAGTTATTTTTTGCTGAAGCATTAACACTCTAGGGTTTGGACAGTGAAAAATATGTCAATTTAAGCGATTTTTCGGCGGGATAGGGGTACATTTTCATTTTACCGCAAAACCCGTATGTGTTACCGCAACTTTTTTGGTACCATTGTAAAGCTGAGACATTGGTCTACATGCTGATTTATGCATACATATGTCTGTTTTTCTCTTTCTGTAGAAATAAGAAGTTCGAAGACTAAAAAAAATAATTTATTGCCTCGACGAGGTATACCTAAGTAGCAAAAAAATACAAAAATGCTTCAGTTATGAATCTGAGTATGTATATACATACATATATATTACAAATATTCTAATAACTTGACAAAATTGTTTATTAATGCATCAATGGTCATTTCAAGGCTAGTTGCATTGGGAATGAGTCAAACAATCGCATATTTAGATAAAATAATTGTCAAATTATATAGATCATCTACTTACAGCAGGCGCGGATCCAGGGACTGGCGTACCGGGCGTACGCCCCCCTAAATCGGTAAGAAAAAATATTTTCACCCCAAGTTTCACCCCATACTATTTTTTGCCTTGCTTCCCACGGCATTTAATTTAATTGTGTAGTAAACAGTGACGATCGCACGAAATATACAAAGGAGAACAACCAGCTTATGAAAACAGAAGTTCGGAATTCTCGGACTTTTACATGACTTTTTAACTAAAATCAGACTTCCGAATGGTATATGCATTCATTATTGTTTACAGTGCCGCCATGAGGAAAATACAAATATTTTATTTAGCTCGAACACAGTTACAATAATGAGGAATTATGATAAATAACTTTAGTGTTTATCATATACCATGTATTTTTTTAATTATGATTTGTCTAAATCATGTGCTATAGTCTAAGTAAATGAATGCAGTTCAAATTACAGGAGATATGGTACACAAAAAACTTTCTTAAGCCTTATACGTGTACTGTAATATCTGTATACATGTTCCATAGTCCATACAAACATTTTTAAAGACATGATGAGTTGTCGTTGAGTCAATGACTGTTGATTTTCATTTAAATGAAACAGTCTGATACAAACTTGTTGAACATGATGAGTTGTACAGTTACTTGATTAAAGGGTAACACAAACAAAACCTTACTAGAATCTGTTATTTGTGTATATAGTACCCCATATTTCATTTTTGAGAACAAAAATAAATTCATGTACAAGGTCAAGGAAACTCCAGTGAAACAAGTATTGCTGAAGAATACTGAAGTATTACCAAGAGCAATCAAAAACAATATTTAATGTTCCTTGGTATTGTACATGTAAACCATATGAGAACATTTCATACATAACTTGAGGTAAACTACATGAATTATATGATTTGGAAATTAATCTAAACATTAACATATACATTTGTATGACCTTATATAAGACACAATTTCCAATTTTTTAAGAAGTTTATCGTGCTATATTTTTTTACTTTTTTTAATAGATCCATAAATACAAGCTGTTGACTTACATTGTATATCTGTAACTAAGGATAAGGAACTAGTTTTATCAGTCATCAGATTTCTTTTGCACAGTATGTTGTCATGAACATGTACAATTATACCATAGTCATGACAGTATGATAAAAGTCTATCCATGTTGATTTTCAGTATCTCTTTCCCTATTAAAAGGAAATATGTTTTGATATTTTCCAGAAAATTTTGGATGCAGCCATCATGTTCACCTACCAATGATACAAGTTACCAGACAACTCATACATAACAGGAAACTCTGTTCAAATGAAGTATGATAATAGATTGTGTAGGTATTTGAGGTTCTGTATACAATATTTTTATGCCTTGGTTTTTTTTTAAATTAATATTGATTTGGGGTGTTCCAAAGGTAGGAACCACCTCTTTTGTTGGGAAATGTTGGAAGTAATGTGGAAAATTTTTTGCAAAAATGAGGAAATTAATAGCTTGAACCCTCACTTTCACAGTTCCCATGACACTTAAATGAAGGTTGTAACATAGACGTAATATTTTAACATGATGGGATGTTTTGTTTGAAGAAAAAAAAACATCCAATGAGCCATATAATGTAGGGTTTACTTAAATAGAGGTCTACTTCAATACAGGAATCATGAATCACAATAACTTTGAATATGAGTATTATGTATATTTATTACTGATTTTTATACTTCCAGGTCATCCATGGCATATATATGACTGAAAAGAATTCATACATGTATAATTTAGATGATCTTCAATGCTGTTCAAATCTCTGCTTGCACTGTAATGAAAGCTGATATGAAGCTGAAGTTTGGAAATAAAGATTTTCAAAATCATATTTCTTATGCAAATGTACAAGGTTTAAATGTGTTGTGCTTGAAAAGTAAAAGTCACTTTCATACATGTATACAATAACAGCCATGTACACTTCTTGACAGTACCATCCTGGAATACAACCTAGAATCCCTTGCACTGCAAGCTGTCACTCTATCAACTGAGCTAAAAAAATACTTCATTGTTTTCTGTAGATTAGGTTGATTATGGTCTTTTGTAAATAGTTTTACTTTATCTGTTTTGGGGCCTTTTTATAGATTGCTTAATGGTATGTGGTTTTCCCATTATTGATAACCATGTGGTGATTTCACTTGTAGAAGCTTAATCGTTACTTGCTTGGTTTTTTGAATGACTATCTCATTGGCAAACATAAATGGTACATGTATTTAAGTTTTCTACGTATGACTAGTGCGTGCTAAATCTTTCACTGCTTCTCAAACAAGTAATTTTGTGTAACAACTATTTGGCTAAGCAACTGTTGATTCTGTGAGGTAGCACTATGAAACCGCCTCAAAATGTCATAATAGTAGAGTAGTATAAAGCAGGATCATTTCATACAGTAAAACATTCTTGTCTGAAATGCAAGAAATAATTGCAATATGCATTGAAACCACAACCAATCAATGAAAAAAAAACAAGTTCCATGGGTAAATATAATAAAATATAAACATTCACAGACAATAAAAAATTTGAAAAAGGATTTATTGTTGAATTTTGAGTTAATCATAATCATGCCATGTACCTATAATTTACATTGAATTGGTCTGAATTCATGGTTTCCTTGTATGAACTCTACAAGACAGGTAAATTGTGATTTTTTTTTTGTTCACAAGTTAAGAGAGATGTTGAGGTGAGGATAATCATACCATAAGCTCATGATGTACCTGTTTAATAGGACATTTTATCAAATGATGATTATTAGTCAACTGTGCTGGTAATACCTGTTCATTGATCAGAGGGGGTTGGCACCCCTCCTTTTTACCAGAAAATTAGTCATTTTCATGTGTAAAATTGACAAAACATGGAAAATAATGTCTTGGCATCACCATCACATTGGCTTGCACCCCTCCTTTCCAAAGTGTCTGGAGCCGTCCCTGTTCACTAACCTGTAAATAGCCTTCATCATATTTTGCTTTAACCGTTTAGTATGAAACAAGTTGCCAGTTTTGAAACTATTTTAATATTCTCCATAAAAGCAATAGAGAAATATATAAAAAAAAAGCAATACAATGCTTAGGTAGCAAACTATGCTGTACTCCAGCAATGCTAGAGGTTGTCTGGCAAGCTATTTTCTGACGATGTCATCCTGGTGTATAGTGGAACGGAATTCCAACCTCTTGCGTTGTAGGAGTAACAGGGACGGATCCAGGATTTTAGATAGGGGCGCACAGTAAAAATTCTGCCGAGCGGAGCGAGGTGACACAAATTTTGAGGTTAAATTTTTGAAATATTATAGAGTGGGTGCAATGTAGATATCTTTTGTGGTAAAATTAGCGAGAAATTTAAAGTTTCAACTTGAAACCGCCTAAATCTACCCCTGACAACCCATGCTTTGCATTTGATTTTTATAAGTGGGGGTCACATTTGAAATAGAAAGGCAGGACAAGATATATGATTTTATATAAATACAAAGATTCAATAGGCGAAAAAAAGGTTCTGGTTTGAATATTACATAAAAAGATCCTGGACACAAATTTTGACTATATAGCCCCCCTTTTCCCCCTTACGATTCAAATGGATATAGAAATTTATCATTATTTACCTGGGAGGGGGGACTGGTCATTTTGAAATCATATAAAATTTTCTTTACCCCCCCCCCCATGATATTTTCTTATCCCCCTTAAAAACGTCAATTTTTAAAATTTGACGCCCCCTCTATTAAACATGCGTATGGAGTTTTCATATAACAACTCCTACATTATGCCAGAGCTTGCCGAAACTACGCAGAGTTTTTGTATCGCGCTAGAATTTTAACAAATAGACTTCTGGAACAGGGTTGTGCTGCTACAGGATTGAAGTCATCCCTATAGAAGTTTTATGTTATGGTCGTCATCATGAAATCGTGGATCGCTACGGTGCATCCATCTGCGCCATGAAAACTGATTTGTTCAACGTGTCATGGTTTTCCTTTCCTCTTTCGTCTACCCCGGACTTGACTTTTTATGAGCAACTCGGCGGATGTTTCTAGAAAAGCAGAGGACGCTTACCCTACTGGCGCACCTGGTCCATGCTCCAAGTTTTTAGTGGAGTCATAGTTGCTCGTTTGCTTTTGTTAATATGTATATTTGATTTTAACAAAATTTCATGTTCTTTGTATGTCTGTTTTCCATGTCTAGTCTTTGCCCGTGGATAACATTCTTCTCATTACCGTTATAACCGTAGTTCCCTTGATTACTCTTTGAAGCAAAAGCAGTTGAGATGTTAAAGAATTTTTACAATAAAAAATTCAAGTCTTCAATTCCAAAACTTGATACTTCGGAAAAAGTCTGATCAAAATCAAGCAGAATCAGACACAGCTCTTGAGATTCAAGATATTGGTTAGGAAATTGAATCGTCAGCAGATAAGTCGGACCAATTTGATTTAATAACTGTAAATGTTTTAGGTTCTGATGGTGATGTTGGTGTGTGAACTTGATTTTACCGGAGATCGTGCATGTGACAATGAAATAAAATGTTTAAAGGTGGTAAAATATGTTTTAATTTGACTGGTGTAATGCTCTGCGTAACTAAAAATTTGGATCCCCCTTGAAATCCATGTGCAAAAAAATGACCCCCCCTCTCTTTGGAGTTATAAAAAAAAACTGAACCCCCCTTTTCCACTTACAGAAAAAATGACCCCCTGGATATATGTACTTGCTTTGTTTAATTTTTAAATAAATGTCTACGGTTTGAATATTATTTGTATATTATTATATAAAGGATGCCAAATCTAGAGCTTTAACCTAAAAAAAAACAAAGCTGTTATGCACGTGGCTAATTACAATATTCGTTATGTTTCGGTTAAGTTTACAGCCAATGAAATGAACATCTCGTTAGCGAGAACACAGCGTTACTTTATATATTTATCGGGAATTTTTAAAGAACCCAAAGCTTTTCCGAGAGGAAATAATCGCCGTTTTCTTGCGGCATATTTCTCTGTTTCCTTCCCCTTTCCCTATGATATCCCCTGAGAACAACCCATGAACAGAAATACTTTTTTAAACTACATTACCACCTGCATTGAGGAGTATTCATGATTACATTGTATATTTTCACATTTTGCTAAAATCATTGTAATCATTGCATTAAATTTTTGTACCCGAGAGGGTCCGATAATCTTGTCTTATCTGTAACCCACACCCGTACTCGTACCAACTTTTCCACGTACCAAAATGCTCTTTTACCGATTTCTTCATAGTTACGTGATACACATGTATTACCAGTTGCAAATTTGTACATTTTTACAAAATGATATGAATGTTCCTTGAGTATTGTGTTAGGTTAGAATCAAAGATATTTTTTATATGTATTAGAAAATTTTAATTTTATTCGATTTTCCGATTTCAAAAGTTTTTGTTATCTGTACAATAATAATGAACAAATTGGTGATATATTAACTTGGGTACGGGTTACACATTTCGAGTGTACCAATACAATGTTAAGTCAGGGATATTATTAAAAATGTGCCAGGTCAGAGCCAAAAGAAGTACATTTGCATGAAAAAAGTACATTCTTGCTGAAACATATCATTAAATTGGATGATAGAGGTGGCAACCAACATCGTTGGGAAGTTTTCAGACCCTAATATTTTTAGATCATATATTCCCGACGTGCGGACCAACATTTTGTCAACATTTATCTCCCTTTGGAGCAATTGTCTATTCGGAACACGTAAGGTTTTCCATCGGATATCGACGATACTTTAGAAAATCTCGAAAGTCAAAAGGGAATTTCTCGTTTTACTGACCCTGCCATAAATTTTCTTTACCCGGAATACAAATGAAAATCATCCTTATGTAACCTACCAACAAAATGAAACACCCTGTAAATTTTAGAAACGCCGTTGTGTTTGTCTGCTGGGGATTCCATTTTCATTCGAGTTACCTCTTTTTTCTGCAGCCGAATCCGAACATCGATTAGAGAGACTTCGAAATTACATGTGCTCTTACGGGAGGTAACTCTGCAAAAACAGGATAAAATATGGCTGCATCCCGAGCTCCGCAAGTAGGGAATACATGTACGTTCGTTTCTTTCTTCATTTAGATAGATTGTCTAGCTAGCCTGAAAGGCGGTTCCAAATATTTTCTTCTAGATTTTCTTGAAAGATTTCTCATTATTTGTACCTTCGGTACTGCTTAAGATTGGCTACAACTAAAATGACATTTTACATGGACCTCCCGTTTTTGGCTATTTGTTTTGACTAATAATCCGCTAGAGTTTGCTTTTCAGTTTGGTTAGTTTTTATCGTTTATTTGTATCTGGTGGTGTTAATTTAACACTGTATGTATATGTCACTTTATAATTTTTAAATGTTTCAATCAGAAAAAAATCGATAGTAGGATAAAAAATCAAAAAGGTTTAACGATGCAGTTTCATAAAATATCCAGCGAAAGTATACAACCCTGCCACATAAACGTACAAAAGAAATGCCTTATTTGATTAAATGGAAAGAACATCGTTTAGCTAGATCTTTTAATCTCAGTTTTCGCTATATATATGACGTATTATCGTTAAACAGTCTTAGGTTCGGGGATTTGATACATCGCATCTACCCAAAAGAATACCACAGACATTGTGAAGTCAGCCTCATATCTTGATCTATACTTAGAGATCGATGGTAAAGGAAAACTTTTGACCAAACTTTACGACAAACGTGATGACTTTTCATTCAGAATTGTCAACTTTCCTTTCACATGTAGTAACATCCCTTCAGTACCTGCATATGGATTTTTCATATCACAACTCATACGTTATGCCAGAGCTTGCCGTAACTACGCAGACTTTTTGTAGAGCGCTAAACTTCTTACAATTAGGCTCCTGGAACAGGGTTATGTTGCTATAAGATTGAAGGCATCACTACAGAAGTTTTATGGCCGTCATCATGAACTCGTGGATCATTACGGTGTGTCCATCTGCATCATGAAAGCGGATTCGTTCAACGTGTCATAGTTTTCCTTTCCTCTTTTGTTAACCCCGGATTTAACTTTTTATGAGCAACTCTGTGGGTTTTTCTTGAAAAGCAGAGTACGCTTACCCTACCGGTGCACCTGTTTCATGTTCCCAGTTTTTAGTGGAGTCCGAGTTGCTCATTTACGTTTGTTACTTTGTATGCATTATTTAGTTACTTTATGTTCTTTGTCGTGTTTGTCTATTTTCCATGTCTGGTTTTTGTACCTGGATTACATTCTTTTTATTTCCGCTAGAATTTTGTATCTGACCTGGTGGAACTGTACTGTATGGATTGGGGAAAAAATCGACAGTAGGATCAAAATTAAAAAGGTGAAACGATGCGGTTTTATATAATGTCCAACGTAAGTATACAACCCTGCCACATAAATGTACGAAAGAAATGTCTTATTTGATTTAATAGTCCTTTGAAGGTTTTGATAAATCTGCTTCTCAATTCATTTCTTACATAATGTCTTCAATGCATTTTTCAGTGATTTAAGACGGGATTAATACATACATTTGGCACATAAAGATATGATCAATGCTTTGAATTTTTTAATTGACAATACATTCAGGTTGTGGGTATTCCAATGGGGACTAATTGTGCCTCTATCATAGTCGATTTACTGTTACGATCCACAGTTCAAGGCTACAGTCTTTCAAGGTTTTCAAAACATGACCGGTTACGCGAATTTGATTATACATTTGATGATCTTTTGGCCGAAAATAATCATAATTTATAGAACTATATGAAGAAGATATCTACCCAAAAGAACTTACGTTGACTAAGTCTAACCACAGGGGCTTGCTCTCACTATTACATATGCAACCTAAACACGAAAAAAAGATGATCCCAGATTTAGGGGTTTCTCGCTTCAACTTATTTGTTTTCAAATAAAGTCAAACATATTACATTTCACTGCTCTGTAATCACTTCACAAAAATTGAACACATCACCATCAAATACTTCTTATAAATCAAAACAATGACTCCAAGTTTCTACAAAATGTGACCTTGACATTAAACCGACAATTATCGTGTGAAAGAGTAATCAGGGATCAAAGGAACCAAGGTTCTAGCGGAAATCAAAAGAATGTAATCCAGTGACAAAGACCAGACAGGAAAAACAGACAAACACAAATAAATATATAAAATAACCAAAATGATACGTACAAAGCAATAAAAGTAAATGCGCGACTACGATGATACTAGAAAACGCAGGAAAATTTGTGTTCCTAGCTAGTATTATCGCACACGACGTGATAAGTCAAGAGGATACCCGAATTGTCAAGCAATATCAATGTCGCATTAGTTTCACTTTCATTTCAAGGAATTGTAGAAATATGGAAATTGAATGTTAAAAAATTCTTGTTTTGATTTAATTTTGCAGATAAGTAAATAGTGAAATGATTTTATTGGGAAAAAATGAGTTAAAGCCTGGACTCCCTAAATCTGGAATATCACCCTTTTTCGTGTTTATATACTAGTGCTGCATATTTGATAGTGGGAGCAAGTGCCTGTGGTCTAATACTAATAGAACTCGTACACCTTTTCTTGATTTAGATATAAGACTAGAAAATAGCAACCTTCATACAAAAATTGATGACAAAATAGATGATTTTCCTATCGTTAATTTTCCATTCTTAGTTGGTGATATTCCTGAAGCACACTCCCACGATATATACATTTTACAACTAGTCCGTTTAGCTTTTCATTGTTATAAAACTTATATAAAAATATATGATTCAGTGTAGCACTTGCAGGTTCTTGATGAAAATGGTGTTTCTCATCCAGTTTTTTTACGGCAATGTAGTCAAAGCGCTTTCTTTCAAACAAAATCCGATATATCTAATATCAACTGCCCTTAAAAGAGTACTTTCTATTCTTTCAAACTTTGGATATTCAACCGCTAATTGCATATATACGTAAAAAAAAATATATCACCTTTTTAGTTTTTGCACTTCATTAAATCTTGCCTATTTAGTACTTGACGTTCTTACTCCAAATCCAGTGCACTTGAATTGTAGTGACCGATTACTTCTAATGCTGGTAGTTTTGATGGCAATTTCATTCCTAGATACGCTCCGAGCATGCTTTCAGTAACTGCGAGTGCTATTTTAATGGATATCTAATTTTGTCTATATGGTGTATGTTTATGTATTCCATGGAGAGAATTGAATGTATCATTGAGTGAATTTTATGGTATGTTTGCTTGTTGTTTCAATTCATTTTTTAATATTTAAAGTTACATTAAAGGGGTGGTTAAGGCCTTATAAAATTATTTTAACCCCACCGCAGATATGCGCCTATTCACAATCAAGAAATGTTGGTCATTAATGTGTCTCTTTGTTGTTGATGACATCGTTCTTTTACTGTGGACTTCATTACTTTTGTTGTCGGGGACTTTCAGAGCTGACTTAGTGTGTTTACACTTGTTAAAGACCTTATGGTGATCACTGAAAGTATTTGATATTTTGTATTTAGGTTATTTGGTGCATTTGTTGCGTTTTTTTTATTGTTATAAAGGAACTGTTTCACGAATTCTGGTTACATTGATTTGGTTGAAGACTTAGGCATTATAAGGGACTGCAAAAACATTTACATTTATGTTTGTTAATCTGATTTCCATGATTAAAATAAACAGCTGCGCTTTAAGCGCTTGATACACCCGTTGCCCTTTTGACTTGTCATTACGCCTTTAATGAATTTATATGATCGACTAGAAATACTATGAATACTCCCTCCCCCCTCCCCCCCAAAAAAAAATAAGGTTAATAAAAAATGCACAAACAATGTGGCACTATCAAAGCTACCTCATTTTTAACTAAGTTTGTTGTCTTGATTTTTCACCCATACATTTCTATCTTGTTTAAAACACACTTTTCTGACAAGGTTACCAAGTACCTTTAACATTTATTAGTCGATCATCATAACAAATGGTCTGTTTTAAACGATTTTTCCATTAATAAAATTTTCTTTTTTTTAAAGAGTAAAACTTCATAACACGGAAAGGTAAAAATTATACAAATCGGAACGGAGCTTCAATAGATATAAACAATTTACCAAAGTTTCATTTAAGTTGGTCAAAGCGTTTTTGAGTTATTGTCCGAAAGCTATTGCCCCCTTTTTTAAGTAAAAAAATTATAACACGGAAACGAAATACCTGAAATTTATAAAAATCGAAAGGGAACTTACGTCAATAAATATGAACAATTCACCAAAGTTTCATTAAAGCGTTTTTGAGTTATTGTCCGAAGTATGGACGACGGACGGACGGACGGACAACGGTATACCATAATACGCCCCGTCCTCGACGGGCGTATAAAAATGTTCGTGCTCAAAATAGAACAAATCTACATTAGTGTAGCCCCACATGCGCACCAGACAGTTTGAAAAGGAGGAGGTGTAGGGCATTATTTGCCATTTCTTGTCAATTTCACATATGAAAATAACAAATTTTTCAATAAAAAGAAGGGGTGCTAACCCCCTGGATCCGCCACTGGCCCCACGTTTAATACAAGGAATGGATAGAATATTTTTGAAAATAATATTATTGACTGGAGGCTCTACAGAGCCTGAATCGCTCACCTGGAAAGTTTGAAATCACGTGGTCATATAATTTGATCATTTAAACAATCGGTTTAGAGTGTTATCTATACTTACATCATTATTGCCATCCTCCTGAAGTGTTCATCTACACGACTACAGACTTCTTCAATATTTCCATCATCCAATTAGGAAACATATTGGATTCATACCGGACGTAATAAATATTTTACACAAATATGATCTCCAGCAATACCCTTTGAACTATATATACTTTGATGAATTTCCGTCTAAGTTTTCGTGAAAAAAACACTGTTAATACTGCCGTCAATACCTCTGAACTAACAACAAAATGTTTAAAATACAGTGTGATGTTGACTCCGCAAGATTTAAGGAACTAATAGACTTAGGCAAACCATCAAACTTATGGAAATACGGTCTCATTTCATCTTTGTGCCTGCAAACAGCCAAGAAAATATCAAAACTATGGACTTTACCAATCACATCCGGGGATTGTCAGTTATGTGCTTCATATTCAAATGAAATATTACTGCATCAAATTTCAAACTCTCCATTCTTAAATGACAATCGACAATTAATGAACGAAAACTGTATTGTCTTCTGGGACACGACATCTACAGTGAACTTTTAAAATTGGACATTATAACACAATGCAACATTCTTTTAGGAGCAAGTTGGACTCGCGCTGACCCAGACATTACCCTACCGGTGCACTTGGTCCATGCTCCCAGTTTTTAGTGGAGTCCGAGTCATGTTCTTTGTTGTGTATGTCTGTTTTCCATGTCTGGTTTTTGTCCCTGGATTACATTCTTTTGATTACCGCTATAACCTTGGTTCCCTTGATTACTCTTATTCGCAACTGGTCCATTTCTTGTGAACAGTATTCTCTAAAGATGTGCTTGTATATACATTTCTATTTTGATTAACATTAAATTTTCCATTTGCATTATGTAATTGTATTTATGTCATATCTCCTTTTGGAGGAATTAAAGTTATGTATGTATGTATGTAACTGTAAGTAGAAACTTATATGGCCTCTATTGTGGCCATCTTGTTTAATCAAGCACAACCAAAACTTTATTACACGATCAATGTGTCCCTTCAATGACTTCGACCAAGTTTGGTCACCATTGCCTAAGTAAAAGCAAAGATATCGACAAAAATGTGTTTCCCAATAGGTTTTCAAAGGCAACTATGAGTGACCGCAGACATCCGCTGAACCACATTAAACATACTTTTAGATGGATCAAAAATCAGTCCTATATACCAGTCGACCCCATGTATCAGAAGACTTACACATGGACAGTATAAGTGTAATATTTGCTGTTATAACAACTATTTCGTATTTTTTCTTCCAAACAGAAAAAAAAATTCCGACCCCAAATACCCGTGTTATTGACAAATAAAAATATTTGCGGTCGTACAAAAACCCTGTCTTCTCCGATATAAAACTAATTTAAGATTGTACTGTAATACTTAGGAAGTTAAAAATATCGTAGTTTATGTAGCGCATTTGCTCAATGAAAGATACAGACCGTTCAGTCTACCAATTGCTTACCCACATGGTCACTGGAGTAACAAATAGAATAAAAAAACTTCGCTGAGCACAGCAGGCAAGTACCACAGCCAGTTCAACTCTGTTTACATGGGGCAAGTTTAGACACAATATCAGTTTTTGACACATTGAGACATATTACATGTATATGTACAGTATTATGGAACTGGTTTGGACTCAATACTGCACAATATTTGAAAGAAGTTCTGCTTTCAGGGTGTTCGTCAAAGATCTAAGCCTTCACTTCCTGTAACTCAAAAACCATAAGAGATATCTAAAATTTAATTGAAAACACTTTACGAATCAAATTTTAAAAAATTCACGATCAGACCAAATATTAAAAGTTGTTTTTAGGGTGTGGCCCAGTTTCGTTATCCGTTTAATGCAAAATGGTTGAAGATAAGTTTATTCTGTAAAAGAAACTCTTATTTCAAATGGAACACATTGACAACAGAATCATCAAAATCTGATTAACAACATATCTATCAATTCTAATTACAACACCTATTTTCCTCCTTTTAGCCCCTTATTTTCAAAGGGTGTGGGACAAAAATCTCTAAAATTAAGGACAATTCAATGTGTTCCTATTAACAATGTGGTATAATTTCAAAAAGATGTTATCTTGTTTGTTTGTTTGTTTGTTGAGGTTTAACGCCCAAGCAGCAATATTTCAGCTATATTCAGGCGATGAACATGAAGTGGATGATAAAATGAACTTGAAATGATGATGAAATGAAAAATGGGATGGGACACAAGGATAATGGGGTCGACAAATTTTGATTGCCACAGGAAAAAGGGGAGAGGTGGGTAGGGTCGGGCAATTTAGCCTCCTGTGGCGGAGCCCTACGGTTCCTACTCCGAGAGAATGCCACAGTAGGGTTCTTTAACGTGCAAGAAACGTGGCATCTTTCCCAACACGGTGCACCACTATGGTTTGCGATCAGGTTTTCCGAATTATAGCCTGACAACCCCAGCATGTAACACGTCAGGGGTACCCTATTCCACCACCTGGGACACACAACCCAGTTGCTCTGTGGGCAGAGCGCCCTAGCCCCGGCTAGGGTTATGAGCACTACTTAATCGTTTTTTACGACAAGCTTAGCGCTGCTGCAGGCCTATTCTTTTGACACCCGGACCTGCACGGGGTAAAAGATGTGTTATCAAAAATAAATTAAATTAATGGCGACCAACAACGACAGCATGATACCAGAATACATCCATAAACTAAAATACGTGAAAACTAAAGGGATCTCACATTACTAGAAATAATCAACCCAAATAAGTTTCAAGAAAATTATTGGGCACATTCTCAAGCAAAGAAAACACCCAATCAATTAGGAAAACAAATTGTTTTTCATGAAATCTAAATCTGAAATTAACTATGAATAAATTTTGTGACTCAAAATTATATAATCAGAAACTAATGAAAATTAAAGGGAGCTTTAATCAATGTAAAGAAACTTGCAAAAGTTTCAGGAACATTGATTAAGTGTTTTTGAATTATGGTTAAAAGGTAATCAAAGGAACCAAGGTTATAGCGTAATCAAAAGAATGCAATCCAGGGGAAAAGATCAGACATGGAAAACAGACATACACAACGAAGAACATAAAGTAACTAAAATCATACATACAAAGTAATAAAAGCAAATGAGCAACTCGGACTCCACTAAAAACTGGGAGCATGGACCAGGTGCACCGGTAGGGTAAGCGTCCTCTGCTTTTCTAGAAACACCCACAAAAAATAAAAAGATAGCAGAAAGCCATCCCCCATTTTGGTATGAATAAAGTCTTATTACTCAAAACAAAAACCAGAAATTTGTATCATTAGAAAGAAATGATTGAGCATTTTTTTTGTAAAAACTATTTGCAGCATTTCAGAAATTGTGTGCTGTTTATATACTTTATTTCTGGTAAACCTATGTAGGAACATTGGTATACAGATAAACATGCATATTTTACAATATTAATGTTCAGTTGTTGAGGAACATAGATTGAAGTACAAATAGCCAACAGATAAAAAAGTAAGAAAGATAAATACAAAGAGGAACAAAGTTTGAAGTATAAATGACAAAATAACAAAAAAATAAGAGAGATAAATACGAAGTAGCATATAAAAATATGTGGGTTTATGTGTGATGGATGAATATAATGGCTAAATGAGAATCCATTTTCTTATTGATAGTTCTGGTAAATTGACACAACTTGCGGAGTGCAGACATTTTAGTGGTATTCATTAGTTTATTGAACTTTAATACATTGCAACGCAACTACACGTTTTTACACATACCCCTTTCCCACGCGGCTACACCTTTTTATACATGCCCCTCTGCCACGCAGTTACACATTTCTACATATTGCATTGAAAAGCTTTTAACTCTGCGATAAATCCGTTTTGAGAACAAAAAGTAAAATCGGGTATTTTCGCAATATTTTCTAGCAATGAAATCACGCTAAAAAGGCATTCGAACGGTACTTTTTAACAGCAGACGACTACGGTGCAGTAATTTTGGATAAAAATGGCTGCCGTCGTAAACACTGAGACGTACGTTACGCACGCTATTGCGGCTGTGTTGAAAAAACACACCTATCTAAACTAAAACTGACTATTGAAAACAATCAAAACTGTGATTATGTGAAAGCTGTATACTGTTGGAATCAGAACAAATCATAAGTTTTGAATATTTGTGGCACATGGTACTTCCAATTCTTTAAAATCAATTAAACTTTCCAAAAACCCGTAAAAACGTCAAATTCCGCCTGTCAGGTGTAACAAACTGTAGGTCCAAAAAAGCTAAAATAGTGAATTGAGCTATTGCAGATGGTACGAAATTCGCCAAATTTTGCGTGAAAGAATAATTTCATATGTTCTTGGTGAGATAATTATCGAAATTGGGGCAAAAAAATATTCAATGCAAAAATGAAAGTGTTGGTAAATGGTCAGATTTCTAAAAGTGTTCAGTAATCAAATTTTATTACTAATGTAAGAACTTATTTACACAGTATTCTTTTCCGATTAATATTTCCTAAATATGTACATACTTTCAGCAATTCTACCTCGGAATTTGATAAAATTTTCAGTACAAACGAAAAGGTTGTGTCTTTTTTGAAAATGTCTAGCGAAATGTCAGATGTCAATATTTACTGGGTTCGTTGAGAAAAGTTCATGCTCCAAAGCAATTTTACAATCAATTGACATTTTCTTCTATGAAATAATGACTTTGTAATTGTACATACACTTAGGAATACACAAGTTTCATTTTTTATGATTCAAACCGTTTAAAACGGGGAAAATTCGAACAAAACAAATGTCTAGCAATTTGTCGAACTATCACTTTTAGACCGTTTGGAACGTTTTCCGTCGATCGGTAAATGGGGAAATAAAACAAATAATTTTTGCTTTAGATTACAAGAACCAGACACTTATACTCGTCTCGGCAATTGGAAGTATAGAACATGCAACTGAAAGAGAAAAAAATCGAAATCAAAGGGATATAAAAAGACTAAGAGTATCTGTATTTTGTGTTATTAAAAAATGAAAGAATAAACTAAAAAAGAATAGAATAAATTCTTATAGTTTATAGGAATTCGATCGGAGTGGAATGACTGAAACGCAAAATAGACTTGACAGAGCTTTAAAAAAGGTATAGAAAAGCAGTATGCTAATAGATAAAATGAATGCAGAAAAGGGAGTCCTAAACATTTATTTTGGAAAACGCAAATGAGCAAATGAAATTAAAATCAATGAGCGGTTATCTAATGGGTGTTGATGAAAACCCGATTTTCTTATGAATAGAAAACTCTTTCAAGCGAAATACTAAGCTGTGAAAGGTCCAAATTCTGCTATTGGTACATGTAACATAAAATCATACAAGTATATCAAAATGCACATTTCAACTTATCGCACGAGAAAGTTGCTATGTTCCCTCTCTAGACAGAATGTGCATATATATGTGGCGGTTGCATTTCACGCTGCGGTGCAAATGCATGCATGTGCAAATTTAATTTACCGGTAGTATTGATAATCAAATTAATCAGTTCAAGATGTTTTAATTGCTACCTATATTTTGCTTTACTGTACACGTGTTTCATGTCTTGTCGGATTTCTCAGAAAAAAGATCTTGAGCTTGATAGTGGCGAAGAATGGCAGAAAAGTAGCGACGATGAATCCCCAGACACATCAACAAATCCAAGCCCAATTCCATCCAATAAAGAAAATGAAAATGTCGATGAAATCCCAAACATTCCACACAATGAGCCAAACTGGCGTGAAACGTATGATCCCATTGATATAGACCCTTACATCCAAAATACAGGTACAACTCACAATCTGGGACCAAATGCAAATGAGTTGAACTTCTTTAAATTATTGTTCAATGATGAAATGATCCAAAACCTGGTACCTGAAACCAACAGATATATTACACAACATGAACCTGATCAAAACTGGAGCAATACAAACAACGATGAAATCTCAGCTTTTCTTGGTGCGTCAAAACAAAGTATGCAATTGGTCGGCCTTCGAAGAAATGGTGGAAGTATCTTATGAACTTCATCATCGATGTTTGCCTAATAAATGCATTTCTAAGTCATGACAGAGGAAAGAGTAAGATTGACTTTAAGATATATCTAGCAACACAACTGATCGGACATTTCTCAGTATGCACAGTACCAATACCTGCTCTTAAAAGACCGCGAGTCACTCACGCCCATGTGAAGCTTGCACAGAAACGTTCTACGTGCAAGCTTTGTATCAAAACGGGGGAAAAAGAAAAAGACGACACAATTCGGTTGCGAGAAATGTGACAAACATCTGTGTTCTCGGGACTGTCACAATGCATTCCATATTAACGTTGGAATCGAGGTACCCGCCATGAAAGAGTAATCAAGGGAACCAAGGTTATAGCGGTAATCAAAAGAATGTAATCCAGGGACAAAGACCAGACATGGAAAACAGACATACACAACAAAGAACATGAAGTAACTAAAATCATACAAACATACATGAAGAATAGAATTAAATGTAATTTTGTATCGCGGTATGGTAAATTGAAGTCTTGGTGAAACTTATTTAATGATAACTGTCTGTATGATTTGTAATATTTGATAAAAGATCGTGAAATCAATAAAATATTGCATTGAACTGTGTAAGTTTTTTTCTTAGTGGTATTTACAGATTATAAACATTGTTTTCGGGAAGATACTTGTCCATGTCACGGGGAAAGAATCGAGACAAAGTACTGTTTTTTAGCTATTCCTGTATGACATAATTTATATAAATCGAAAAGCTTCGAAAAGTAAGTAACGTAAAAATTATGGCCAAAAGCGCATCTGGTCCGTGACTATGCAAAAATCATCAAAAACGTCACTAAAAATACGATCTGCGGGAATGCAGTATAACCGTGACTTCGCCGTTGCAGAGCAGAAGAAAACGTAAAAAAAAATACAATGCGTGGCAATATTCACTAAAAACTTCTTATCTATATATATATTTCTATCCATCATGAAGGACCTGAATTTTAGTATATAATGATATTCATCACATATATCGCCAACCCCGCAAACAGGGCACTTTCTGTTTTATCAATATGTTTTTCCATCTCCCACTTTTAACCCGAAAGTTTTTGATTTATGAGCCGAAATTTACAAAGAGTTGCAATGTCTTTATCATTAAGTATATCAAATTATTTTCGATATCATGATCTTTTTTGAATAGTCGGTAATTTAATGTTTTAGCACCATTTTCAATATTTGAATACCATCTTTGGATGAAGTGGTGGCTAAAAACCACTAATTCCACTTCCCATAGGCTTCTATGCTAATTTCACAATATTCAATGGCTTCTCTGGACTTTACCTTAACTTTAACCTGCAGATGACTATATATCAGCATGATTCTACATATGTCAGCTCACAATCCTCAGAATGGCATGTGGGGTTAGCAGACTTGCAGTGCAGTACTGGTCACCGGAAGTGAAGGGTCTATAAATAGCATGGGAAATCCCAGTGTTTTCACAAGATAGGGGTATATTTAAAAATCATTATGGAGATTAGGCTTCACATCACAAGAAGCAAAATGCACCTATAAAATGTACAGAAATGTTTTTCCTTTCAGAAACTCTTTAAATTTTTAAAATAAGATGAGAACTTTTTTCACAGCACTAAGAGGAACAGGGGTAATTTCTGCGTAGGACTATTTTTGCGTACGTTCCAAATGCTCATTGGTTGAATTGGTGGTCTGTAACCTAAACAGTCACTTTTTGTCTTAGAAAAAATAAATAACTATACAGGTATCTTCCTACACACATACTGAATGCATTTGCAAAGTTTCAGTGAAATGTGACAAGCACTTTTTTAAATATTTGATTTTTAAATATAGGGTAACCAAGTTGTGCGAGCAAAAAAGTGAAAATATTCTACCATACTGAAATGCATTAAATATTTGCAAAGAACTTTTTCTGACTTTTCAAATAAAAAATATCAATCACAACTTGTTTTTTAACAATATTAATGAAGAAATAGTTTTAAAAGTAATCATTTTCTGAGAAATTGGTCTATTTTTAAAAATTTATTTCTGACATGCCTCCCCCTTTTTCTTGATCACATGTCAAAAATCCTAAATCTTTAAATTTTCACAAAAGGTGATATATTTGGCATTAAATTTGTAAATACAGTGTTTTCACATTAAAACATGACCAGTAAAGGGCACCTAAAGCAAAAAAAGTGCTCAATAATGGATTTTCCATGTTGCCATAGGGGAATGCTTATATGGCCTTAACCGCAGTAATGAAAGTGAGTTTTTCCTCATTTCTAACCTAATTTTTGCTCAAATCTACACAAAACTTGATTTCAAGTGCTTATTACTACCATATTTAGGTAAATATAGCCCTCAAAGTTTAATATTTGATATTTTTACTAAATTTTCTACACTTTTTACAAGATAGGACATAAAAATCAGCCAAAAAGACCAATTTTCCATAATTTGGACCTATAACTTAAAAAAATGCATATTTTGAAGGATTTTTGTAGTGTATTCCTCTCATGGCAAAGTTAACAAGATCTTCAAGTAGTTTAAAGCTATTTCAAGAAACTTTTCATTTTGCCATGGCTTCAACTTAAGGCTAAAAACCACTAATTCCACTTCCCATAGGCTTCTATGCTAATTTCACAATATTCAATGGCTTCTCTGGACTTTACCTTAACTTTAACCTGCAGATGACTATATATCAGCATGATTCTACATATGTCAGCTCACAATCCTCAGAATGGCATGTGGGGTTAGCAGACTTGCAGTGCAGTACTGGTCACCGGAAGTGAAGGGTCTATAAATAGCATGGGAAATCCCAGTGTTTTCACAAGATAGGGGTATATTTAAAAATCATTATGGAGATTAGGCTTCACATCACAAGAAGCAAAATGCACCTATAAAATGTACAGAAATGTTTTTCCTTTCAGAAACTCTTTAAATTTTTAAAATAAGATGAGAACTTTTTTCACAGCACTAAGAGGAACAGGGGTAATTTCTGCGTAGGACTATTTTTGCGTACGTTCCAAATGCTCATTGGTTGAATTGGTGGTCTGTAACCTGGTCACGAAGAGTTTTTTTTTCAACAGTGCTTTTTAGCCATTTACCATTGTAGACAAATTGATAGAGCCATATGTATTGCAGGCCACATTCATTCAAAATGTTTTCATACCTTGAAGCCAAAATGAGGAAGAAGATGTCGTGTTTGTTGATTATCAGCTTATAACGGTACTTAATTGTTGCTCCGGACCGTTTAAGAGTTTCATCCAAAAAGAAAACATTTTTACTTTAATATCTAAGACTAAAGGACATCTTCCTGATTCTCCATAAACCATGGAGCTAGGGGTTATTGATTTAACTCGGAGTAGAAGTTTACAAAACTTCAAAATGGATTTTTTTCTATAATATCGTTATTATCAAAGCCCCATACTTCACCACCATACAGTAAGATTTGTTTGAACAATGGACATCCCATAGAAAGAAGAAATTAACAATACATGTACTGCATGTATTAGATGTAGTTTTACAACAGGCACAGTGACCTAATATGTAATGTTGATATCTAAACAAGAACAATTCACAAACAAAACAGAGCTTTCTAAGATACCACTTCCCAACCATCTGGGGCAAGTGTAATTTTGATGTGGGGAAGTTGTTTATTATGCTCAACATTTATTTTCGCAAGTAGAAAAGTTGAATTTTTTCAAGGATTTGTAAAATTTGGAAAGCAAATTCAAGTGAGGGAAAGTTAATTTTCATTTTTAATTTTGCTATGGAAACCTAACATTTTGAAAAATTCTAGATCCATGCATTGTTTGTTGAAAAGATTTCCTTCAGGTAATTATAGGTAAAAGTTGTACATACATGTAATAAGATAATTCCTTGGTGTTTCCTTCAGGTAATTACATGTTAAAGTCATACATACATGTAATAAGATAATTCCTTGGTTTTAGAAAGTAGTGTTTCTGCTATATTTGTTAGGTTTTACCCATCCATGCTGATTTTTCATGTGAGTGTACAAATTATCTAATCGAGTGTATGTGGAGTTACAAAATTGACACTGATGTTCTTCTCCAAAGTGTGTTCTAATGTGTCTTCGTAAGGTTTCTCGTGATGATAGCTCTAATTTACATATTGTACAGCCATTGCATTGTGGGATCTCATTTGGGTGACATATCTTGTGTTCTAATGCAGTCAAAGTGCTCTCAAATGTAACACCACAAACCCAACATTTAGGTGCACCATGTACTAAGTTGACACCCCTGCGGACTTTCTTATTGCTGTGGGGTGTGTTTCTTGTAAGATGGTCTGCATTATTTGCTTTATGACGTGTATTTGCAACATTAAGCTCTGCATTTTCGACAGAATGGTAGATAAAAGAAAATTTGTTGAGGTGTTCTATGTCTATAACATCAGCCTCCTCTGACCCAATAACTGGAACTTCTGGTAAGGATTTATAATCAGAACTTTGTTCTATTTCCTCCGAATGAAGTGAAACAATGTGTCTCTTTAGATTATTAATACTTCCAAAAGATAAACTACAGGCACTACATGTATAGTTTAGTATCTGTCTTGTTCTATCTGGATTTGATTGCAGATCAATGTCTTGGCCATCTTCATCATTTATTACTATTGGTAAGATGTTCATATTTGTAACATTTGTTTCCCCTGAAGTTTTCTCCATGATGATCTTAGGCATACCAGCACATTTTGCATCAGTTAAACTTATGGTATTCTGTTTTTCTGTAGATTGTTGTTCACATGAAAAGTCTACAGTCAAGTCAATAGAAGGATTAGTAGGTAATGTTTTACTAGACATTGTATCCTGAGACTGTTTTGTGATTTCTGAAGATTTGTCTCCTTGTTGCATATCTGATTGTATTTCTACTGGAACAATACTGTCTGCTTGATGATTTGTTTGGGTGTCTAACCTATCTGGTGAAGTAATGTCAAACCCTACTGGTGAATTGATGTCTACTTGTTGATCTACTGCAATATTTAATTGCTTCCCAATGTTAGCAGATACTGAGGCATGACTTGACAACTTGACAGGGTATACAGCTGTAGTCAGTGGTCTTGCTGTTCTGTTTGTCGAGTCACTTTGAACATATTTTTGAGAACTGGTATGAAAATGCACCATATTCACTGATTTTGGTTGATATTGTTGTAATCTATTGGGTGCAGACCCCTGCAAGTTTGCATGTTTCTTCATGTGTGTCTGTAAATTGTCTTTACGTTTATATGCACAGCTACAGTACAAACACTTATAGAGCAGTGTCTGTACATGGCCAACACAGTGTCGTCTTAGGTTACAGTAGGATGCAAATTTAGCATTACAAACACAACATTGTAACTGTAACTTATGGTTTTCTGAATGTTCAACTATCTGTTGGCAATTATCTAGTCTTTGTCCACAAAGTTTACACTGCACAAAAATTTTGGGTTTTTTATCCCTCATAAGACGAGACTTCAGTCTCATATGTCTAGCTTTCATTAACATAGCTTGTTTCCGTACATTATTGATATTATTTACTAGATGATGTGAAGTTTGGTATTCATGTCTACCGGCTATTGTAAGTTGATTATTTGCTGGATTATATACACTATTGGCTGAAGTCTCTGGTATCTGTATACTTGTATTTAACTGTGAAGACTTCACACTTGAGTTAGCTCCTCTTGAAGATAGGGTAGGTTGAATTTCTGTAAGAGACTTTAGATTACTGAATTGATTTTCATGACAAGTAGATGTAGTATCAAGATTTTGGTCTGAGAAATCAATGACACTAACATTTTGAGATGTGTGATAATGATCATCTTCTGTGCTGTTTATTTTATTTTCAGTTAAGTCAATCAAGTCTTTAGATGAGCATTGGGAAAGATTGTTTGAAAGTTTTTCTGTCTCCTCATTTGAGGTCCATGGTAGATTTATAACTGACAGTGATGAGGATACCTGACTGTTCTTTTCAGTTCTATGTAATTTTCCCTCATCTGAAGTATAAAACAAAATCAGCATTAAACATTACACCAATGATGTCATGTACATGTAGATGTTAAAATGAGTTATCTTTGATGTCTCATTATTACAAAATAAAATGCTTCGCAGGATGCATACTGATATGACCACCATCCACTGGTGTAGAAACAGTTGTGGAAAATCAAGACTGACACAGCTCTAAATTAGCATTGTGATTAAATGTTTGAAACAGCACAAATATCATACCATATCATGTTAAAAAACTTTGAAACTTACAATTGGACATCTGTCAAATAAAACCCAATATCCAAAATTCAAATACAGGGATTAATTCAATATATAGATTGATTGTAGTTTCTATGGCTGGTATTTCGTGCATTTTAGGTGAGAAAATTTTAAAATACTTTGTACATGTACTAGTCTGATATGCTGAGCCAGATTTTGGATGTGCCATAGAAGTAACAGCCCACAGGTAGCTATTGGATGTTTTTGCCACTCCAATCTATAATCACTTGAGCAAGCAAGCTCCCATGAAACATCTGACAAATGACACAAATAAAAGATGATTAAAATGAGAATAAAATTAATTACTAGTAAGTTAAATCAATTATAAATGTAGATGCTTCTGAACAGAGCTAAATGATAGAGAAGTCCAAAACTGGTAAAATGAAAATTAAGGATGTGATATACATTTGGACTACAGGGCCCCCAAAAAAAGGATGGTGGAGAAGAGGTTTCCAGCACATGAACTTCAGAAGCTGAAGACTTCTATGACAGTCAAATTGTGACATCAACAAAACCCCGCATCATCCTGCTGTCCTTCCAGAGCGTCCTGGTAATGGCTTTCTCATGTCATCTTTAAGAAGACAAGATAAATGGTAAAGAAGTTTATATGTATACTATGGGCCAAAAAAAAAGTCTGCAATATTATGGAAAATGGTCATGTAACAAAAAAAAAAAAGAAGAAAAGTTGGACAGAGCAGCTCCAAGACTAATAATTTTGGGTTTCATGTTTCTTAGAGAGTGTTTTAGGTTTGAAGGGGAAGGGAGCTTAACAGTTGATAAGCCAAAAATTAATATTTAAAAACTTAAGATCTGATATACTTTAGGTACAAAAAAGTTCTACAAGATGGCAAAAATGGGGTTTTCATTGTGTGAATTTATGCAACTCCCACAATTTGATGACATCTCTAGGAAATGTGACTTGGTGGACTAAGATTTGATTAGAAATAGCAGCTCCAACACTAGATGTTATAAGGGTATGAACAGAATTTATATTTCTAAAATTAATACACAATTGATTAATATCTATACTACATAGATCTACTATCACATTTTGAAACATACACTTGAAGATTGGCAGGTGCATACAAATTAAATGATAGAAAAACTCCTGTCTATTGAAGAACCTTAACAAGACCATATCCTTGAACAAATTAATTAGCTGGTTGTGTATTGCAGCAATATATGTAAATGATCATACAAAATACAACAAATACAATTCTTAAATGATTATGTGAGTTTTATTAACCGGCATTTTGTTGGTCAGAAGGCAGTCCAGTCCATATCAAGTATCGTACTACCTTGCTGACCGTCAAAATACTTGATTTTATTGACTATGACTTTTGAAACATTGTTGATGTCATACCCAGAAAGATGTATAATAAAATAAATATTGATTCATTCAAGATGAATAATTACATTTTTTTTAGTGTTAAAATATGCTTTATAGACTATAACTTTGCAAAGTAGGAATTATTGATTGCCAAATTATCTTCTTTTTTACTTAAAAGGTGCTCTACAAGTACATTGTACATGTAGATTAGCTTCTTCAAAATACAAAATGTGCTTTGCTCTGTTGAAATAAGCTACTAGGAATTCTTCAGTGTGAAACAGACTTTGGGTCAAATTTCTGAAAACATTTCATTAATACTGGGCCTGAAATAGGCCTTAATGACCCTACATTTTTCTATATCAAGTAGCAATAAGAATCAAAATGCTGAAAGCACCGGTGGTTTTTGATTCTTGTGAAAATTGTGGCATTAACATATTTCAAAGATCATATGATGTTAAATAAAATTTTGATCATACATTGCATTTAAAATACTATTAAGAACTGTCCTTTTTAATATGTATAAACTGAAAGTCTATACTACAGATCCAACTTCACACACATTTACAAATTTTTGTTCCATTTATCTTTTTCCCCAATTTTAAATCTATCCAAAAGTTAATGTGCATATACATTCAAAAGCTATATTAACAGAGTATTTATCCTACATAACAATCACACTTACATAAAACCTATATCAGCTTAAGAAAATAATTTCCTTAAGACAAGAATTTCAAAATCAAGACACTTTTATCAATTCAAATTTTCCCACAAATCTTACTTAGTTAAAACCATTGCTCTTCACTTCCTGTTTATAAATGGTAAAATATTAATGACAGGATAGATAATTTGACATAAGTGTGTTAGAATGAAAATATTAAAACACATTTAATCCTTCCAGACACATTACATTTTTTTTTATTTTCCATAGAGTAACTGTCACTCATGCCAATAACTAGCATATTAGTTATGTTCATCTATGTGTGCTTGATGATCAATTTTACCAGCACAAACATATTAAAACAGCTTCCAAACATAATACGTTTAAAACATAAAACTAGATGATTTAATTCTGATATTGAATTATATGTAGGCCAGAAAAACATCAAATAGGAAAAGGTCAAACAACTGTGGGCCCCTATTGATATAATCTTCTCCGTTATAAGTTTTTATTTTTTTTTTTCTTTAATCTTTTCCAATTTTAATTATATATGAACAGGTAAAAAGAACATGTTCTAATAGTTTATTCATTTAGTTGAAATTAAATTTGTACAGTTAAGTGGATTATTTGTAAAGTTCTTGAATTGGATTAGGGATGAATGAAAGATGAAAGTGAGGATGTGTGAAAGTGATAGTGAATACATATAATATTTTTATAGTCTTTTTTTGTATTAAATTTGATCTCTTGTGAAAACTCTGTTACACCTGAGTCAGGTGGTGATGTAAGAGTCTTTGTAAAAACCTGATTATACTCAAAAAGAAATAAATAAAAATAAAAACAAAAAAATATTGAAACAGCTCTATGTCAAAGTACATGTGCAGGGTTCGACGTTAACTTTTATATTCACTTGTCCAGTCGGGCAAGTGACATATGTGATTCACTTGCCCGAAATATTGAAATACTTGCCCGGAACTTTGTGTCACTATATAGTGTTTAAACCAGAAACCCTTGTTTAATAAGACGTGGATGGCAAGAAACTGTTCAACTATAATGCAGATGACAGTGGTTTAACATAAATTGACCATTCTAAGATTCGATTACAGTGATACATAGAGTTAGACACCATGATCAATCAACATTGTTGAGTATACTATTTTCAGAGAATTCTGTAAGGCAAATAGAAAATGTACCAGTCAGACAAAGGATACACAAAGTGATGGCAAAGGTCAGCTCATGTTGTCCTGTCAGAATTGTACCAAATACATGACATATTCATGAACCTATGTAATACTGATTACCAAAGAAATTAAATAAATTTGAATAAAAATAACTGTAAACACATTTTACTAAATTAAAATGAACCTGGATATAACATTTTTCAAGACAACTCCGTTTGTGAAAGTCCTTTAAAAGACCTTTAAAAGACACAAAATACCTTGTCCAAAGTAAGAAATTCCATAAATAAATCGCGATGTTCAATTGGATAACGAAAATAGATGTACAATTGGACGCATCCGATTGGTCCACATTAATATCATACGATCTATTTTATGGCAAAGGGAAAATCAGAAAACTATCCAATGATAATCTAGGTCAGCAAGGTCGGGAAGAACGGTGAACTATACGGAAGTAATTTTCGATGTTTTAGAGCTGCGATGATCAGAAATAATGTAATTTGGGCACATATTTTTTTCACTTGCCCAGTCGGGCAACTTTGATGTCGTTTTTACTTGCCCAGACCGGCGATTTACTTGCCCCGGGCAATCGGGCAACCGTTAATGTCGAACCCTGATGTGTCTTTACTGTTACACAGTAACACCCGTACCAGTTTTCATAAATTTTAAACAATTTTTCAAAGAAATAGCAGCCAAAACATTTGACTGACAAACCAACGTTATTACCTGTAAATAAGTTAATGATTATTGGAAATCTCATCCAGACAAGACACAAAATATTTCTGGAAATTTGAGCTATGACTATTTTTCAAAACAGTTTTTTTCAAGTTTATTTTTGATCTGAGCATGCAAAAGGTGGACACAAACATCTGCTGAAGTTTGATAAAATGTCTGGCATTGGTTGTCGAAATGTACAGACCCTTGGTCTGGAGCTGTTTTCTGATTTGGCCACCCACTGATTGGGCAGCCTAATCAGAAAACAGCTCTGGACACTGAATGATGTGAATCCCAATTTAAAGGGATTACTGTTATTATCTAGCCAATCAAACTTCTCGGTTGAAATTGAGGTAACTCTGCTATGAGCGTTTTTAAAAACAATTGGATGAATTTTGTTGAATGCTGTACCAAATTAAAAATAAAAGATATACATATTTACCACATGGTTGCACGAAGATCACCGATACAGCACCAACAACCTTCAAGCCTTTACTATCAAAATAATGTCGACAGAAAACTTTGAGCTCATTATTGGCCCGATCATACTCTGTTTGTGCCACATTTTGAATCACCATTCTTTTTCGTGTACGACCTTATTATACCCGGCAATGAAGTCAACCAAATTTTCTATTTACTTCCCCATCAGCTGAAGGGAGATAACATCCGGCGTTAAAAACCAAGGTTCTGGGTCGTTTCGCCCTTTTTCCCCTTCGCCCTGAGTTGTTTCGCCCTTTCCTTATTAATAAGGAATTTCTCCTTATAAATATTATTTACTACTATTTTAGCCTTCGTTCTCGATGTGAGTCGTTTCGCCCTCTCTAATTCGTTTATGTATCATTACAACAAATAAATAGTTGATGATACATTAAAAAGAGTTCGTTTATGTGATGAGTCATTTTATCCCTCCATTTTTATGTATTTATTTCTTCTGTTAAAAAAGGTCGGAGATTTTCGCCCCTAGGCAATTATTGAATTCTCTCGATCCTCCGTAGACATTTATTTATTTATTTATTTAGAGAAAAAAAAAGATCGAAGATTTTGCCCCTACAAATGTTGAATAGTTTGTATATTTATTTAGATCTCTCTCTCTCTCTCTTTCTCTTGGAATATTGCGTAACTGCATAGACAGCTTGTCTAAAAACAATATAGAATGCATTATCTTTTCTTTTCAATTAAATTTTTGCTAATTTCATTCACAGCTTCAGCAATTAAATCAATTAATGTTTAATAGCAGGTAATTTATTGACCCATATTTAATTGTATTCACAGCATTTAACATAATTAGTTCTAAATTGATTTACACTATACCTTTGTATAATTGAATCCACAGCTTCAGTATTAAACTTAATTAATTTGTAATAGTATATAATGTTTTAACCCGTATGTAATTGCATTCACGGCTTCAGTGCTTGATTGCGGTAATCGTTTGATCTTAAGATCGAATAGCTTGGGCATCGTTCACCGAGGTGCTTAAATACAAGTTCCATGGGATCATCCGGCATTCCCAAACAACTCCAGTATGCCTACTGAACTCTGCATAGAGTGTTCCCGACCAGTAACCGGCCGACAGCACGCCATTACATGCGATGTTTGTCAGAAATGGCAACATCGTATATGTAACACGGGTATTACACAACTGCAATACCGCAATGCCGTTAAGTCAGGTGCAAACATCCATTTTGTATGTAGACCATGTGAGACGTCCAACTGGCCAGATGACTCCCAACCACCAACTCAATCCTCTGATGTGCCACCACAAACTCAATCCTTTGATGTACCACCACAAACTTAGTTATTCCAGTGGAATCGTGGAGCGTCTTTCAGCTGTCCGTACGTACGAATAACGACGTGGAAGGTATCTATATTTTTATTGAGTTTATATTTAATATCAAACACCTATATAATTAAACTAAAATGAAAAGAAATATCAATTTAATAAAAGAAATTAATTTTGAATCCACGATAGGATACATAACTAAATATACTAGAAATGTATAACAACCTCTTTCATTTCAGGTTTTGAAATACATTTTCCTTGCAATTTTAACATGTTTTTTTTTATCATTTTAGGATGGCACACCAGACTCAACCAGAAATCCAGTTCCGGCCGTGGAATATACAGACTGATCCCGCTGTTGAGAAGGGAGGCTGAACTCATCGCCATCAGTGTTGCTTCCGATGACCTTGCGAGGGAGACCAATCGCCGCTACAACCGACTGGACGACAAACTCAAGGAACTGTGGACCATGTACCAGGACCCTTCCACTCAGATGACAACAACAACGTTCCTCAAGAAGATTGGACATATATACCGATTTTGCGACTGATGATATTGTGATCCAGTGTTTTTGAACGATGTAGTGACTATTATAATTAGTGCTTTTATAATTCCCATGATCATGTTGTATTTTTAACCCTGTCATTTACTATGTGTTATTATATGTAACTTATATAAATAGTGCTTTTATTCTCAATCAAATTTTAATCATGCTTCATTTTCTATGTATTCTTTAAACAGTTTGTTGTAACAATGTGCTAGTAATTGTGCTCTTATACTCATGAATTATTTAAATAAATGTTCAGAACTTATATTAATCTCTTCTGTCATCACCATATATCACATTTATTCTCGAGGCCGAAAAAGATATATAATGACATAATTGGTTATCTTCCAATTTTCTCATTTCTCAATAAATATCTCTTGTGACATTGCCTCAGCAACTGATGGGCTTTATCTGAAAGAAAAAGGAATACCAGTACAAGTATCTATCAATTTAACAATTAGATCAACCCCTACTATACAAACATTCAAGTTTTTATTCACAGAATAAACATGTATTCTTACCTGTCACAACACAAGCCAATTAACAGGAAAATAAATCTAAGGAGGGCGAAATGACCCATCAATTACTCGGTATATATAAACACATGTATATCCAATGAGGGCGAAATGACCCTGCAGTAAGGGCGAAACAACGAGAGGGCGAATGGGAAAAAGGGCGAAACTACCCGACGCCAAAAACCAAATACTTAATCGTAACGCAAAAGGTAATAACGCACTAATAGATGACGTCATGCCAGACGTTTGTTTGATATGATTATGTCTCATTTACTTGGTAAGTTCAGGGTGTGTGCCATGTAGGGACATCAAATGGTTAGTTTTATAAATGTTGTTGATAAATGAAGTGAGTTCGCTTTTATTCAGGGATATATTATTTTATTTTGGCATGCCAACAATATTCCTTTGACCCTACACACCTCTCTTTAGTTTCGATGTTTATCATACATACCGGTAAACGCAGCTTCTACCAATACCACATGCAAATATTGTACATGACTTTTGCACCAGAACCGGCGGTCAAAATAATACGTACATGTTCTTCACCCTGGCCTTGATTGCGCCGATAAAATGATGAATTTAATAGTAAAGATTCACGCAAACTTTCTCAAGTACGGATCAATCAGATTTTGGTGACCACCTGTAGAACTTTATTCAACAGGTAACTAAACCAACTAACGCGTCTTTAAATAGGCAAAGTTGAAATACCAGAGAAGTCCGAAACAATGAAATAAACAGCTGCGCCATGAGTGCATAATACACCTGTTGTCTTGTGAAAACATAATAAATGCTTTTGGAATACAGGATGTCATGCCAAGTATATCATGACTCATTCTTTATTCTTGCTAAATAGGAAGTTTATATGAGAGAACGACAAAAGTTGCTGACATGTTTTATATTATACAAAATTGAAGCATTAATTCTGTTTAAGGGAGCAAAGATTTTTGCATAGAAAATTTTGCATGTCAATACATAAATTGAAAATTTCAAAGTTCCATAAAACAGAAAGTTGATAAAAGAGAGAAACAAAAATTGTTACAACATGTTTCAGTGTTTATGGTATAATGTTTCTCTAAAACAAGATTCACCACATTGTTCTTTCTAAGGGTTATTGCATCAATAAATGTATAAGAAGGTTGGAAGGCAGTTTTTTTTCTGTGATCCAACCACTGATACATATTTTTTAAGGATTAATGCACCTCTTGAATTCTCCTTATACAGCGCAAAATGTGAAAAAAAACCTTTTTGACAAAAAAATTAAATAAAAAATTCAATAACTCAAAACTAAAATATTGAATTACCATGAAAAAGTATACTGATCTTCAGATTAATATAACTAACAAGTGTGTAAAGTTTTATGCTATAAGCATAAATAGTTTTTGAGATACGGCACGACATGTGAAAAAAATATCACCCCTCATTTTAGATACAAAGTCCCGTAACTCATAACGTTTTTATCTAATTTTCACTAAAAAGTGTACAGACCATTTGAATATCATAAGAAACAATTATGTAAAGTTTCAAGAAATATGGATAAGTTGTTCTCAAGTTACGGTGCTTCATGTGAAAAATAATCATAAATTGTTCCCTATTTTAGTTTAAAAGTCCTGTAACTCAAAAAGTTTTTATCTGATTTTCATCAAAAAGTATACAGACCGTTTGGCCATCATAAGAAACAACTATTTTAAGTTACAAGAACTTTAGATAAGTTGTTCTAAAATTACGGTGCGACATGTTTACAACTGGCGGACGGGCAGAGGGACGCCGGACATGTGTATACTATAATGCGTCCCGTCAAAATTTTTACGGGCGTATATAAAGTTGCAGAACATGTTCTCGTCAATGTTCAGCAACTTTTCTTTATTGGAAGTTTCGGACTCTCTGGTATTTTTCATAGTATAAATATTTTTATCCAGTGACCCTTACTTTTCTTTTCATATATCATTAAAAATGTTATTTGAGAAATTTTCATGAAACCCATGTTACTTCTTCAGGATTACTTTTGAATAAAAATAAATAATATAACGAGAAAAGGTATGGTGTATATGTCAAAAAGACAACAATCCCACCGGGATGAAAATGTCAGCCCAAGGCCACCCACGGGTCTTCAATGAACGACTAGAAAACCCTTATACTACAAGGCAGGATGCAGCTGGCCCAAAACATAATTACACACAGGTACAGTGGAGACTTTTGTAGGCCTTATAATAATCATTTCAGCAATTGAAAGTTTCATTCTATCTATCATAGTTTTCAAGATGAAAACTGTAAAAAAGTCATTTTTCACCTCTCAAGGGCAATAACCCTTACATGGGGTCGTCTGACAACTTTGATCCCTGGGGACTTTTGTAGGCCTTGTAATAAAGATATTTCAGCAATTGAAAGATATTGGCCAAACCAAACGGTTTTGCAGATATATGCAAAAAAACTACTGTACGACCCCTAAGTTATATTTTTAGTAAAGGCGGCAACGTTTAAACCCGATCAAAAATCCGAACGGTAATTTTGTTAAGGATACCTTAAGAAACAAAAATACCAACTTTCACAGACTTCTGTACAGTAGTTTCTGAGGAGAAGATTTTTGAAAATAATGACATCAAAATCGGCAAGAAATGTCCAAAAAGGGCAATAATTCTAACATGGGTCAACAGATTTTCACCGCAATATGACCACAGATGGATCTTATCATGTTGAATACTTTTATTCAGTCAGAATTTGGCTAAACCTAACGGTTATGGAGTTATATGCCAAAATCTGCAGTCCGACTCATGTGTTTTATTTTTAGTAATGGCGGCCATGTTTTTTATCCGATCAAAAATCCAAAAGGTCGTTTTGTGCAGGATACTCTAAGGAACAATCATGATAAGTTTCATGCAAATCTATTCGGTAGTTGCAGAGGAGATGTTTGAAGAAATTGTTAACGACGACGACGACAACGACTACGGACGCCAAGTGATGGAAATTGCTCATATGGCCTACGGCCAGGTGAGCTAAAAAGTAAAATAAAGGTGAAGACATACAAATGCCAGAAATTCCTGACTTGGAACTGGTGCAGAAATGCGGCGGGCTTGAAGTACTGTAGCGTGATCACAAGCCCCCTTTGAAATCTGCCACTGTGGAAAAAAATGTTACACAATTTAACACTCCAAAAAATCAGTTGAAAAAAGATCCGAGTTTCTTGTTACAACAGAATAAAGAAACTGAATATAAATTACACAAATGTACAAACTAAGGACTAACAGGCCAGCAGTTTGCTGACATACCAGCTCCAGACCAATTAAAGCCTACAAAAAGTTATGTCCCCATCGTATGTAAAATCAATCCCAATTTTCCCCATGCGGGGTTGAAAACCTACTATGGCAGTCAAGAGAAATCCTTTTCCCGCTAAAACTTCAAGTGAGCACACTGAATTTTTTTCTTCTTAAATTGATCTAACATGAGAGGTCTTCAAAGCTTTCACAACCCTTTGAAATATACTTAATTATTATTCTTATACAGAGCAGCCAAGATCGGATCGTCCTTAAGTCTGTTAAATAGCTTGTTACATTAACTAGTCCGTTATCCCATGACCATAACTATCGGGGTTTTAACACTATTTCCGGGACGGAAGGTCGAAATATTTTGGGCTTTAAATTGATATTAAAATCATATTTATATAATTATATAATTGAAGAAATTACTATAAAAATGAATAAGGGGTAAAAATAATATCTTTAGAATATTAGGTACACGTAATAACAAACGAAATTTCCTTCCAAATACTTACGATATGACGTATGCATGTTTGAATGAACATAACATTGTTTTATGCAAAATATTCATTTCTCAAAATTTCCCGCTCTCCAAAATAATACCAGGTTTTATTCCTAAAATATATTCGTTCTTGGTACTATCACCCATGAAAGAAAAGTAAAAGTTACTATTAAAGTTATACTTTTTGGCTTAGATCATTGATTAATCATTGATATCCTGTTGTCATTTAAAAGTGGCATCCTTTCTTTTTTCTCCTCCAGTTCCGACTGATGAAAGCAGTAATTACTTTGTCGAAGAAGGCGCTGCATCGAAAGTCAGTTACAATAACGACAGAGTAAGTCATGGAATACATATGTTTTATGTGAAGCCATAATTTTTAGCATTTGAATAATGACCAGAAATTTGTTTTTTTTATCCTAGACGTGAATATTTGTTTGAAGAAGTAATGTTAAAATATGTTTTAGAGTTACATTGTAAATAATTGCATTCTTATCTTATTGTAAAAGAATAACAATAATTTATTAACTTGTTAAACCCACCATGCAGCATTTGAGCAGAGGGTCATTATATATATATATATAAATACCATGCCATTCACCATGGCTGCTAATAAAGTGTGTGTCATCAAAAGAAAATTGTGTAATGCAAGTCTGGGATGAAATATGAACTATCGGAACCTTTTTTTCTTTCTCTACCAGTTCGTTGTTAAGTCAGAACATTTGAACAGAAAGTATATTTGGTCTTCCAATAACCCAGATTTACGTTTTGCTGGGGAGGGAACTATATCTTCAACTTGCGCAAGTTATCTTGTTGAAATCATGGCATCCCCTTTCTATGTGTTAGCTACTTCACCTTAATTTTTAAATGAGGGGCGATACTTCAATAAGTTATTGGATTGAATAGATGCATCCATGGACTTTACATACACTCCTTGACACACCTAACACTACTGGGAAATAACATTATGTTGAAAGAGTAATCAAGGGAGCCAAGGTTATAGCGGCAACCAAAAGAATGCAATCCAGGGACAAAGACCAGACATGGAAAACAGACATACACAACAAAGAACATAAAGTAACTAAAATCATACATACAAAGTAACAAAAGTAAATGAGCAACTCGGACTCCACTATAAACTGGGAGCATGGACCAGGTGCACCGGTAGGGTAAGCGTCTTCTGCTTTTCTAGAAACTATTCATTGTAGGTTAATATACAAAGTTGGAGAAACAATACTAAATTAAAAAAACTGTTTTTGACTCTTTAGATATTGGTACAGACGAGACCAATAACTTGTCAGATTTACCCTGGATTGTCTCCCAGAGTTTTGTTTAACTTTTTATCATCGAAATCGGCATCTAAAGAGACAAAATTGTATTACACCAGAAGGCTACAGACAGTAACTTCAACATACACAAACGATTATCTTCAAAGAAATGGCTTCCCAGAGCCGTATGACAAAGACGTCCAGACTATAGATAGTCTGAATAATTCAAACAACGCTATAAGTCAAGTGTCATCCAGTTGGATGTCTATTATATCCCATAATAAAACTCCAACATCCATGGAGTGCATCTTAACATGTCATAACGGTTGTCCGGACTATTACAAACTTTATTATGGAAGCCAGGAATTGAGGAAGTAGCTATAGTCAGTATGTTTTTCTTTGATAATTCACTCGTTTAATTTCTTTATGTTTATTAAATATCAAATTAACATGAACGCATCTGAAAACTTATATGAAGACACCTGTGACTAAGTAGCATTCTTTACCTTAGGCAGTGTGGTACCTAAGAATCACCATGGAATTCAGGCATTTCTTTTTTCAATAACTGAAACACCATCGGAGAAACTAAGGTATTGCTTTCCTGGTGTCAGCTTCTGAATTTACGTCAGTTTTCATATTTGATATGCAGTTGCATGTATACACAGTTCCATATTAGATTAAAGTTTATGCCCTGCAATCACAGTCCACTGACATTGAAATTTTCTTGAAAGACGTCTGATTAGGTCAGTTGAATATGCACAACTAGTGCAAGGTCAACCATATTTTGTATGCTTTGCTTTGCTTTGCATCAATACATCAGTTCCATATATATTACATGCATATGCCCTCACAGTCACGGTCTTCTAATTTAAAAAAAAATGCTCAGTGATTGGGTCAGTCTGACATGAACAACTGTCGAACTAGGTCAATAGCATTTAGCGTATTGTTGCACAAGCATCACTACATTACACTTCTATATCTGTTTATGCATATGCTCCCACAATCACTATCATGCAAATTTTGAATACCGAGTAACAAAGACCATGTGCGTCAGACCGAGATATGTGTTGGTGATAACAGTGTATTAAGAAAGAAGCCAATAAACACTTCACGACTTGATATGCCTCAAACCGTTTACAGTTGTGGGACACAATACTCAAGGTGGATATAGCTCTTAATTTGGATTGCAATAAAATGTTTTGCACAGGATGAAAGTTCGGCTAGAACATGAAAAGTCACGTAACTTAAATACTTGCAATAGGACTAATAAAATAAACTGATATGACAGTGATATGTTTTGCCCGTTTTGGTTGTCGCTAATACAAATATGATAGTAACTGTGTGAGCGTAAGTAATGAAACAGATAAGGATGATGTAGTGATGCTAATGCAATTACATACCAAATAGGGTTGATCTAGCACAAATTATTCAAAACTTAACGTTAAAATCTTCGAAGTCAACAATTGTGATGTAGTAATGTTATTGAAACTACATTACGTGATATCAAACATGATTGACGTATCAGGAAAGTGGCCTAATCAAATTCTTAAACATATAAAAAAACTTACATAGAAATTCATTTTTGTCATGACAAAATTCACTTTGTTGAACAAAACTAACTTTTGTCTGTATAAAATTGAATTTTGAGTACAAAACCACAAGAGTCCCATTCGGCGCCCGGTAGTCTGAGGGTGCATACACTTGAAATTGGTGTGATGTACTGATGCTAATTCAACTGAAGCTTACTATGATAGATCTACCGGTAGCACAAGTGGTTTATATATGAGACTGGCCTAGTCAGAAAGCTTTGCAATAAATCTTACTGTAGGCGTCAACACCAACACCAGAAAAGCAATACCTTCGTTTTACCTATCACTATTTTCGTCACAGGCAAAACAAAAGTTCATGGATAGACGAAGAGAAAGACAAATGATCTCTATTATATCCTCCAAATTTTGTTTTTAGACGTCTGATGCATAAAAGCAGGTTAAATCAATGCAAAAAAACCCCAAAAAACAAACAAACAAAAAAACCAAAACCAAAACAAAACAAAACGATCCACCAAAGTTTCATGGCAATTTTTGGAAGCAGAGCTTAATAAAAAGCTTCACAGTGTACTGCAGAATGCAACGAGATTTGTCAAAACCTAAAGACAAGTGTGGACACAATATTCAAAAGTTACCTGTATACAGCTCAGAATGTGGATTCCTGTAAAACGCTTGCCATAGTACA
Source organism: Perna viridis (assembly GCA_037379345.1). Lineage (NCBI taxonomy): Eukaryota > Metazoa > Mollusca > Bivalvia > Mytilida > Mytilidae > Perna > Perna viridis. Next base: position 59,725,589 of record CM074513.1, read on the forward strand.
AGATTCCTTAAGAATTTCAAATTTTCAGTGATACAAAAGATATATGAAATTTATGGTAATTTCCATACTTTTGGCCCCTTATTCTTAAACCTTTTTGGGCCATAACCCTAAAAGTCAGGTGAATCTGAAAACTAAGAAATGGGGAACTTTCTAACAACCTAAGAGGGATCCCCTAAAGTGATTTCCAGTTAAATGTTTGTTTTTGGTTCTTAAACATTCATTGCTATGGTAACCAAATTTCATTCTATCAGTAATATGGAACTTTGTGATACAATCAGTACACATTCTTACTATTATAGAGTTCAGTTTTATGAAATGAATGCTTCTGGACCCTATTTGAGCCCTTTCCCTAAACAGTATGGGTTATACCCCACAAAATCAATAGATATGTTCTTTTAGTGGGATGAAACCTTATACAATTTCATAGAGATCCATACACTTTTCACACAAGTTACTTCTGGTCATCAGGAAAATGCTGGTTTCTGTTCCCTAATCCCTAGATGGTTTTAGTCACAACCCCAAAAATCAATACTAGCTTTCTTTTTGTGGTTTGGCACCGTGTGACACAACTTCGAAGATATCCATATGCATATACCAGAGTTGTTTATTTAAATTTTATGAAATTAATGTTTCTGGTACCTTCTATGCCCTTAATTCAAAAAACAGTTTGGCCTTGACCCGAAAAATCAGTACCAACTTTCTTTAAGGTAGAATTCTATTAGGGTCCAGTTACTTATATTCAAGTTATCAAAGGAAAAACAAGTGTCTATTATTACACTACAATGCCATATCAATATTAGGCCACAATTTTTCCCTACCATATAAAAATGTAAAATTGAAAGGGAGCTTACAATAAAAGAAATAAACAATTAACTTGAGTTAAACAAAAATCGACGAAAGGGTTTTTCGAGTCATTTTGTCAAGTGCAACCAAAGTGTGGATGAAACATTTTTATACAGTTATGAAGATAATGTTTATTTCTATTTGATAACTGAATGCTTGTTTCAGTATCGTTTGGCTAGATCTTTTAATCTCAAGTTTCCGTTATATAGATGACGTATTATCTTTAAACAATCCTAATTTCAGGGATTTGATACATCGCATCTACCCAAAAGAACTTGAGATACAGGATACTACAGACACTGTGAAGTCAGCCTCATATCTTGACCTACACTTAGAAATCGATGGTAAAGGAAAACTACTGACCAAACTTTACGACAAACGTGATGACTTTTCATTCAGAATCGCGCTAGAACTCTAACAAGTAGGCTTCTGCAACAGGGTTACATTGCTACAAGATTGAAGTCATCACTACAGAAGTTTTATGGTCGTCATCATGAACTCGTGGATCGTTATGGTGTATCCATCTGCACCATAAAAACTGATTTATTCAACGGGTCATAGTTTTCTTTCCTCGTTTGTCTACCCAGGACTTGATTTTTATGAGCAACTCGGTGGGTGTTTCTAGAAAAGCAGAGAACGCTTACCCTACCGGTGCACCTGGTCCATGCTCCAAGTTTTAAGTGGAGTCCGAGCTGCTCATTTGCTTTTGTTACTTTGTATGTATGATTATAGTTACTTTATGTTCTTTGTTGTGTATGTCTGTTTTCCATGTCTGGTCTTTGTCCCTGGACTACATTCTTTTGATTACCGCTATAACCTTGGTTCCCTTGATTACTCTTTCACAAAATGTAGATTGATGGATTATTGTTTGTATTGGGGTATGAATGTTGTTACACCAAATACGTGTAAACAATCAAAGTGCTGTAAGCACTGGAGGTTTTTGATTCTTGTGAAATTGAAGCATGAAGAAAATTTCAAAGAAAACATGATGTAAATTAAAACTGTTTGTTTGCATTTACATTCAATAACTATATTAATACTGCATTTATCCTACTCTGTAATTGAACTTAAAATCAAATTCAGCTGAAGAGAATAATTTCCTTGATGAACATAAGATTTTTAAAAAATTAGACACTTTTTATCAATATGAATTTTAAAATTTCCAATTTACTGGTTCAAATCACTGCTATTCACTTCCTGTTTATTAATTGGTAAAATATTAATGATAGCATGGAGATTTTTACTGATTAATGTGTTAAATGGAACATGCTCAATACATTTCATACTTCTTGACTTATTACTGTAAGAACTAAATTCCCTAAATGAAAATATTTCATAGCCAAAAGTTAGACCCATAAATCTTGATTTGAAGACTAGATCTTAATACTATTTGCAGAAAAATAGAATATTATTGAGCTGAATAATTGCTAGAAACATATTTACAGGATACAAAAGAGGTGTTGAATGATGTAAATGAAATTACATTTAAATAGGACTATATTGTTGTGTAGTGTTCAGAAATAGTAGGGAAGTTCCAGTAATGAACCAGTGAAGGATCAAAAACCAAATCAAATCATTAACATAAAGCATCTGATTGTTTTAGATAATCTCTGTACCACTAAATATACAATGTACTACATTATAACAACAAAGCTAAACTAATCTTAAACACATCTAATAATTCATTGTAATATACCAGGAAACACTATATTTAATACAACACATTTCTGACCAAGGATTGTTGGTACAGACTGTCCTAAAAATAATAAATTACAGCATAAAATTCAATGAAGATATTTTAACACGGGCATCTGATCAGAGTGTTAAAAAATGATAACAGTTTACTATAGACCCTACATTGATTAAAGTATTATGTATATGTTAATTCATCTCTCTTCACAACTTGCAGAGGAGAACATCAGGACACATACAAGGACAATGATAATGGTCCATAACTCTGATACCACTGGGTTAGGTCTCACTTACCAAACTGAGGAGACCTCTATAAAATAGAACTTAAAATAATCTGAAACCTAGATCTATACAATGTAGGCCTTGATCAACAGTAGTCAAAATAACACTGAGAATTTTTAGTTTAAAAACAATGATTTGATACATAGTGCATAAATTAATATTATTTACATGTAATTTGCCTCCATGCTGTCAGTTAGCAGAATAGGTAAAAATGTAGATTATCAGTATCATTTATTCCAGTCAATTTTGTAAAAAAAATGTCTAGGTTTATCATATCATTAGTATAATGATATCTGAAAACCTTATATTCTAGCTTTGCAATGATAGACACCTATAAGACATTATTTGTCTCACAGTGAGACTTTGAAAATTATTTCTTTAACATGTAAAGTAGTGGAAAATATTAATTGTGGTTAGTGAGACCTTAATGGTGATGTTAAGAAAGCACTGGTAAATTTTCCAACCAGAAGTATATATAATTGTCAGCTTTTGGAAGAATAAGATTTAAAATGAGAACCATGCATATGCACTAAAATAGTTTGCTAGGTTTGGCTAGAAAGGCCTTCTGAGGCGATGAAGTGTTTGAAAAAGGGTAAGATTTTGACCAGAATGGAAATGGTTAAATAATTTAAATACTTGAAAATTTGATTAATGAAGATTACATGGATGGACAATGTATGATAATTTGCAGCCAAAGGATATAAACAATTCACAATGCATGGCATGGTATAAGCATTTTTTTTTAATTAAAGCAGCCCTAAAATAACTCAAGAATGTATAATCCAAAAGATGTATAAAATCAAAAAGGAGCTAACAATAATTAAAATAAATAGTTCAACAAAGTTTTGTGAAAATTGCTTGAAGCATTTTCAAGTTTTTGTCAAAATACGAGAAATTCATCCCTCATCCCATAACTTAATAATTTATTACAATTTCAAAGGGAGTTAACATCAATAATAAAGAGCTGTGCTTTCAGTGCATGATAAGCTTGTTGCCCTTTTAACTTGTCCTTATGCTTTTAATGAATTAATATGATCAACTAGAAATAATGTGACACCTGTAAAATACCCCCCTCCCCCGAAAAAAGTAAATAATTAAGAGGCTCCCAGGAGCCTGAATTGCTCACATGGTTGAATTCCGCCTTTCAAGGGCAATAAATTTAATAAGAAGTTGTTCAACAATTTTGACTCAAGAAGACTTTGGTAGGACTTATCATAAGGATCATTTCAGCAATTGAAAGTTTCTTTCTATCTATCAGTTTTCAAGATATTAGTGGCTGGAAACTGTAAAAAAAACATTTTTCAAGGACAATAACTCTTACATGGAGTCGTCTGACAACTTTTATGTCTGAAGACTTTTGTAGTCCTAAAAATAGGATCATTTCAGCTATTGAAAGAGTTTGGCTAAACCTAACGGTTTTGGAGATATATATGAAAAACTGTCTTACCCCTATGTTCTATTTTTAGTAATGATGGCCATGTTTTTGATGGATCAAAAATCCCCAAGTCAGTTCTATGCAGGATACCCCAAGGAACATTCATACCAAGTTTGGTTCCAATTGGTCAGGTGGTTCCAGAGGAGAAGAGATTTGAAAAAATGTTCAGAACAATGGACGACGATGACGACAGACGCCAAGTGATGGCAATAGCTCACATGACTTTGGCCAGCTAAAAATGCACAAACAATGTGGCACTATCAAGGCTACCTCAAGTTTAACTAAGTTTGTTGTCTTGATTTTTCACCCATACATTTCTATCTTGTTCAAAACACACTTTTCTGACTAGGTTACTAAGTACCTTTTATATTTACTAGTCAATCATCATAACAAATGGTCTGTTTTCAATGATTTTTCAATTAATGAAATTTCCTTGGCCGTTTTCCGGCTTTTTTGAAGAGTAAAACTTCATAACAAAGAAACGTAAAATTTATCATTAATACAAATTGGAAGGGAGCTTACTTCAATAGATATGAACAATTCACCAAAGTTTCATAAAAGTTCGTGAAAGTGTTTTTGAGTAATTGTTTGAAAACTTGAAAATCCCCCTATTTTAAGTAAAAACATCATCACATGGAAATGATAAATCTGAAATTTATAAAAATCTAAAGGAAACTAACATCATTATGTATGAACAATTCACCAAAGCTTCATAAAAGTAGGTGAAAGTGTTTTTGAGTTATAGTCCGAAAACTTGAAAAATCCCCTTTTTTTAAGTAAAAAAATCAAAACACGGAAACGATAAATCTGATTTTTATAAAAATCGAAAGAGAGCTTATGCCAATAGATATGAACAATTCATCAAAGTTTCATAAAAGTTGGTGAAAGTGTTTTTCAGTTATTGTCCTAAGTGTGGACAACGGGCGGACAACGGTATACCATACAACATCCCGTCATAGACGGTAGTATCAAAATTAACTGTTTTCCTGTTTCATGTAAAAAGGGTGCAATCACCATCATGTTATAGTCTGAAAATTGTGAAATCCTCCCTTTTTATGAATAAAGTCCCATAACTGTAATTGTAAAATTGGAAGGAAATTTATATACAAGAAACAATTCACCAAAATTGGTGGCAGCATTTTTTAAATATTTTGCAAACTGTGAATGACAAACGGATGGATGGACCCTGGTATATCATAAATATGTCCCAAGGAAGACAGCGTTATGTAAAGATTGATTTACAGTGAAGAAAAATATATGTTATACAAGTAACACCTTAACTTGAGAATCATTTCAGATATGGATACTCATCTATTTATGTTATACTTCTAACATGATATGATTTACATGACACCAGTCAGGATCATTGACAGTGTTAAAAAAAAAATGATAAAAGGTTGCTTATTCTTGATTTGACAGAAAATTTTTTGATTTAATTTAGTTTTTTATTGGGAAAAAATGATTACAGAATAGCTTGTTTGAAGAAGAATATGAAATCCATTTTTTTACAGGATACATATGAAGTATTAAAAATAACAAAAGATCTATCAAAAAAACACATACTAGAAACACATGCCAACAATAATTTGATAAAATTATTAATGACCTTATTGAAATTAACACTTCAATAAAATAAACAATCATTTGTAAATTAACTATTAGTAGAAAAATTTGATGTGATTAAAATATTGCTGCCATGACCATGGGCACTTTTCATATGTGTCAAACAACTGTCCCTCCGGCTATACTCATTCTCACAATATAAACATTGGTGACGGATACCCATGTGATTGATAGCATGACGCTTCAGGCTATCTCTGGTACTTAGTGCAGATGGACAAACTGTGCAGAGTAGCTGCTCACCTATCTCATCTGGATGATTAAATCTATGTTCTAAAATTTCATTCCAACTATTTAAATATTCACCACAAATCCTACAGACAGGCATAATATTAGCAAGACGACATGCTGTTTTTCTCTGACGATTTGAGGTTACATATGTTGGAGAAATATCAAAAGAGGACGGAATAGTTGGTTCAAAAGATTCTTGAGTACGGTTTGCCAAAGCTCTTGAGCTTATTTTGTCATTGCTTGTGTTAGAAATGAAAGAAGATCTGGAATTATCAAAGCTCTCTGTAAATTGACCTAATTGTTCTATGTCTATAACCTCTGGTATTTCTTGTTTGATTTTTGGTTGGTAAGAAGGTTCCATTGAAAGCACAGAAGATTCCGTATTTGAATTTTCACCTGTGACAAAATGTGAACTTGATCCACAAGTTGCATTGTCATCAATGATGAACGGTGTTGGGGTATCAACGGTAACACTTAGTGTTTTCTCTTTAGCTGTTGTAGAATATTTTGGATGATAATCTTCAACATGATGCTTCAACTTTTCCACACTTGTTAACTTTTCATTACACGAATATGGCCTACTATTCAATGGACTCAAGGGTCTTACAGTAATATGCTCAGGTTGATGTACTGAGTTTGAAGTAGTTGATGTACTTGAGAAAGATGAAAATTGTGTGAGTTGGAAAGAGGAACTGCTGACATCAGAAGTGATCTGGGAACTTGATTTGTTCGTGAGATGGTGAAGTTTTATTTTAGGAATTATGGATTTTTGGTTAACAGTCAATTTAGAAGCTGGAGGTTTCAATTTAGGATTCTTTATATTAACAAAGCTTCTACTAGCACTGTGTGCTTTGACCATATGTGCTGCGAGAAGTTCCCTGCTGTTATAAGTAGCTGAACATTGTGGACATTTAAATGGTGTTTTAGACAGATGCCATGAATAGTGGTGTTTCATTACACCCCAATCAAATGCTTTCATTCCACAAACACAGCACTTTATACCAAGATTATGTATTTTACTGTGACAGAACATGTCTGCTAATGATAGCAGCACTTTATTACAGATCTGACATTTGTCTGCAGATGTCTTCTTTACTTTCGAAATTGATTTAAAAAACCTTTGTTTCTGACCTCCTAAGATAAATGGTTGTTTAGTATTTGTCTCATTTTGTTCACCTTGCTGATTTGAACTCATGCTAATGTCATCATGATTGCTGCTCTCAGATTCAAAGTTGGAGCAAAAAACAGGAAGAGTTGATAAATCATTGTCATCGTTCATCTGATTCTTGTTTGTTTCCACAGATTCTGAATCACTTTCATGAATCATAAATACAGGTATATTACTTATTTCTGATGTTTCCTTATATTGAGGTGTGTTCTTGCTATCATCAGCCAGAAAACTTGGAAGTTTACTAGACTCAGTGACTTGTTTTTTACTGTTGGATGATTCCACAAGAGATTCCTGACGTTGTGAATTGCCATCATCAAATGATTTATTTTTAGTAATAATAAAAATATCAGATCCTTCGTTGCCATAGTATATTGATTCATTACTATCATTCATTTTTCTTCGCTTCAAAGGAGCTTCACTATCCCTTTCAGTACTTGTTGATGCCATCTGTTTTGTGTCGGTCTCCTGTAAGTGTTCAGTATTTGTAGAAACATCTATCATCATTTTCTGCAATACTTCTTTGGTATTTTGATGAAAGTCACCACAATCAGTTTGACATGCTATATTGAGAGATTTTTTTTGTACATCACTGTTACCTCTGTCACTACATACATTGCCGTTTTCATTTTCTATTTTGATAGACATACCATTGCCAGGTTCATCTTCAGAAACTAATACATTTATTTGCTTTTCCAGAACTGAATGATTTTCTTGGTTAAGATTGTCACTCACTGGGTTAAGGTTCTCTGTAAATTTCTCAGTAACTAAATTCCTAATAAGTTTATTGCCAATGTGGTGACTGACTTGAGGTAAGTTAATGACAGAAAGAGATGTTGGTATATGATCTAAAGCCTCTATACGGTTGCCTGGGTCAAGTTCATCTGGAAAATAAACACAAAAATCATCATGACAGTTTAATGAATTATGTCTGCTAAAGAAAAAGGTATGTACAGAAACACTGTATAAGCCCTAAAAGCCATCAATTCTTATAGCTACCTTATGAAATCAATGTTGTTCTTATGTCAAACCAAATAGAATGCTCAAGTAAGGTAAAATACATGCAGCATAAATTGTACTTGAAAACCAAAATATTTTATTTAAAATAGTTAACTGCTCAACAGTTTGATTAATTTCATCACTAGTGCCACTAGTGGCGCAATAGTTGATGAAATTAACAAAACTGTTCAGCAGTTATGTATTTTAAATAAAATATTATGGTTTTCAAGCAGACTACACTGTAAATTCCATTTTTTTAAAGAATAAAATCATATTTCTTAAAATATTTCCCAAGCTCTTGAAATTGAATAGCTTTCCCCAGGATAGAAATTCCTGGGAATTACTACCACTGTGATTTCCAGTCCAATCCTGAACCTACTCTCATTTACACCTTGTGAGACTCAAGACTTCTGTAGCTGATTTAGCTGCTCTTTTTTTTCCTCTAATCTCTGAAATTTTTGCCAAAATCTCACTCATTTGCATCTTGAAAGCCTGGTAGCCCTGTTGCTCTACAATAATATCCTTGAGATAGTTAACTTGAAGAACTGTCCTGATTATGTTGATCATAGAAGTTTCTACCACATTATATTTGTCATTGCAAAATAGAATGGAATCTATTGGCATCTAGATAAAGATATAAAAAAAAGAAAACAGTATTTCAAATTACAGCCGAATCTCTTGGCTACATTACTATGACTCATCAACATTCAAATAGAAAGAGTGCTATTCGTCAGTATAATGTAGAGTAATCTCCCATAAGACACAACGGTACATCAAGTTTGGACAGATTATAAACATCCCACAAAGTTTCAAAGCTGTGGTAGAAAATAGCAGGACAAATCTGTACTCATATCTGCAATATAGAACAGACAGACAGACCTGTGAATTAAGATGCCCCATGACTTTCAGTTGCTGGATATTAAAACAAAGAGGCTCCCAGGAGCCCAAATTGCTCACATCTCTATGGCAGTTGGCCAATATTTTCATCTTTTACTGATCCAATGGAAATATTAAAAGCTAGTCTACGACCAGTGCTTGATGTGTAAAATTTAAAGACTTAAAAAAGCCCTTTTCATATCAAAACCTATAAAGAATTTACAAAACCTTTGCAAGTTGGAAGTTCACTGAAAAATTGAACAAACCATGTACTCAATTTTCATATTTTTGCAGTACATGAATAAAGCGATTATTTATGATAAATTTATAATAGTCTTTAGTAACCAGTCTCAAACTGGGGGTCAGACTAATATTTCCAACAAATACAAGAGGCTCCCAGGAGCCTGAATCGCTCGCCTGGCTAAAGTATGTCTTTCAAGGGCAATAAATTTAACAAGGAGTTGTCCAACAATTTTGACTCAAGAAGACTTTGGTACATGTAAGTATATCATATGGATCATTTCAGCAATTGAAAGTTTCTTTCTATCTACTATAGTTTTCAAGATATTGGCTGAAAACTGTAAAAAAAATGTCATTCTTCACCTTCCAAGGGTAATTACTCTTACAAGGAGTCGCCTGACAATTTTGATCCCTGAAGACTTTTGAAGGCCTTATAATAAGGATCATTTCAGCAATTGAAATAATTTTGCTAAACCTAACAGTTTTGGAGATATATGTGAAAAACTACTGTCTGACCCCTATGTTCTATTTTTAGTAATGAGGCCATGTTTTTTCACTCTCCCTCATATCAACACCACATGTTCACACATAGACATATTCGTTTGTAAAGTTGTCAAGTTACTAGCATTTTGTTTAACAAAAGTCACAGACAGTAATAATATTAACTTGACACTAATTATTGAACTAAAAAAGAAAAAAACATAAAAATCAATTTTACCTTTAATTTAAAACAAACAAGAGGCTCCCAGAAGCCTGTATCGTTCAAGGGCAATAAATTTAACAAGATGTCCAACAATTTTGTCTCAAGAAGATTTTGGTAGGACTTATCATAAGGATGATTTCACTAATTGAAAGTTTCTTTCTATCATAGTTTTCAAGATATGGCCTGAAAACTGTAAAATAAAATGTCATTTTTCCCCTTTCAAGGACAATAACTCTTACAAGGAGTCATCTGATAACTTTTATCCCTGAAGACTTTTGTAGGCATTATAATAAGGATCATTTCAGCATATATGAGAAAAACTACTGTCTGAACCCTATGTTTTGTTTTTAGTCACAGCAGCCATGTTTTTCGACAATTCAAATATCCCCACATCAGTTCTATGCAGGATACATCAAGGAACATTCATACCAAGTTTGGTTCCAATTAGTCAAGTAGTGTCAGAAGAGAAGATTTTTGAAAGAAATAACATTAAAAATAGCAAAAAAATGTCAAAAAAGGGCAATAACTCCAACATGGCTTAACAGATTAAAATGTTAAACAGCCAGGTGAGCTAAAAAAAGAATTGTAACATCCGGATTTGAAATATTGGAATTCTGCTAAAAAGCAAAACCAGGCAAGGTATTGTTTCTTTAACAAAATGGTATACACATGTAACCAAAAATAATGACACAAAAAATGCAGCTTGTTTTCTTAAGCCTTTTCCCAGAGACATATTGAGAGGTATTTGCAACTAACTTAAATCTCATATTAACATGCAGTAGGAAGCGAGATCTTGTACTTACTTAATCAACAGTAACAACTTGACTTTACATTATCATAACTAAAAGAGTATTGTGAATATTGAAATAAAAGCTTCAGTTTTACAATATCTTAGCTTCATCATGTTCATACCACATTTGTCTTTTTACAAAACAAAAAACAAGAGGCTCAATTGGTTAATTTTTTGTCTTTGTGTGTATTATGATTAAAAGAAGTCAAAATAAAGCTGAGAATGTGTACTTTAAAATCATATATGTAATTAACTACAAAAGTGTATGAATATTGTTTACATGTGTGAGTAATTTGCCTCCATGCTGTCAGTTAGTAGAACAGGTAAAAATGTGGATTTTCAGTATTATTTATTCAAGTTAATTTTGTGAAGAATTTCTACAATCATCGTACCATTAGCATAATGATTTTGGAAGACTTATTTTCCAAGCTTCGCAACGGTATGCAACTTTAAGATGTCATTTGTCCTGGGAATTCACAGTGAGACTTTGAAAATTACTTTTTTAACATGTAAAGTAATGGAAACGTTAGAAGTGGTTAGTGAGACCTGTACAACAATTTTGACACAATGAACATTTTGTAGGACTTAACATTTCATTTAATTCTATCTTTTATAATTTTCAAGATATTGGCTGAAAACTGTAAAAAAAAAAACAACATATTTTTCACCTTTCAAGGAAATAACTCTTACAAGGAAACGTCTGATCACTTTGATCACTTGGAGACTTTAGTAGTCCTTATAATCATTTCAGCAATTGAAAGATATTGGCTAAACCTAACAATTTTGAAGATACATGTAAATGCAAATAAAGAGCTGTGCTTTTAGCGCATGATACATCTGTTGCCCTTTTAACTTGTCCTTATATGATCAACTAGAGATACTGTGAGCCCTGTCAAATACCCCCCCCCAAAAAAAAAAGTAAATAAAAAATACACAAAAAATTTGACACTGTCAAGGCTACCTCAAGTTTAACTAAGTTTGTTGTCACCCATACACTTCTATCTTGTTTAAAACACACTTTTCCAAGTACCTTTCATATTTATTAGTCGATCATAACAAATGGTCTGTTTTAAACGATTTTTCAACAAATAAAATTTCCTTGCCTGTTTCTGGCTTTTCTTTAAAGAGTAAAACTTCATAACACGGAAACGTATTATTTGACATTTATACAAATCGGAAGGGAGCTTACTTCAATAGATATGAACAATTCACCAAAATTTCATAAAAGTAAATGAAAGTGTTTTTGAGTTATTGTGCGAAAACTTGAAAAATCTCCCTTTTTTTAAGTATAAAAATTCATAACAGAAACGAAAAATCTTAAATTTATAAGAATCGAAAGGGAGCTTTGGTCAATAGATATGAACAATGCATCAAAGTTTCATAAAAATGAATGAAAGTGTTTTTTGAGTTATTGTACGAAAACTTGAAAATCCCCCTTTTTTAAGTAAAAAAATTCATCACACGGAAACGAAATATCTAAAATTCATAAAAATTGAAAGGGAACTTATGTCAAAAGATATGAACAATTCACCAAAGTTTCATAAAAGTTGGTGAAAGTGTTTTTGAGTTATTGTGCCAAATCTTGAAAATCTTCCTTTTTTTAAGTATAAAAATTCATAACAGGGATACGAAAAATCTGAAATTTATAAAAATCAAAAGGGAGCTTACATTAATAGATATCAACAATTCAACAAAGTTTCATTAAAGTTGGTGAAAGCGTTTTAGAGTTATTGTTCGAAGTGTGGATGACGGACAGACGGACGGACGATCGGTATACCATAATACGTCCCATCTTAGATGGGTGTATTAAAACTACTGTTTGAACCCTATATTCTATTTTTAGTAATGGCGGCCATGTTTTTTTAACCAATCAAACATCCAAACAGTAATTTTATTTAAGATATCCTAAAAGACAAAAATACCCAACTTTCTTTTAATTCTGTATAGTAGTGTCTGAGGAGAAGATTTTTAAAGTAATAACATCAAAAACAACAAAAAACATCCTAAAAGGGCAATAAATCCAACATGGGTAAACAGATTTTCACAAAATTCTGGACAAAGATCTGAATACTTTAACCCCTTGTCAAAATTTGGTTAAACCTAACGATTTGGAGACATATCCAAAAATCTAAAGCCTATGTTTTATTTTCAGTAACGGTGACCATTTTTTTTTAACAGATTTTCACCAAACTTTGACCACAGACCTCATCATGCTGAATACTTTTACCCCTCCCCCACCCTCTGTCAGAATTTGGTTAAACCTAACATTTTGGAGATATATGCAAAAATCTGCTGTCTGACCCCTATGTTCTATTTTTAGTAACGGTGGCTATGTTTTTAACTGATCAAAAATCCAAACATTTTGTGCAGAATACTCTAGGAAACAATCATCTTAAGTTTCATCTAAATCCATTCAGTAGTTCCAGAGAAGATGATGTTTGAAGAAATTGTTAATGACGACGACGACAGACACCAAGTGATGGCAATAGCTCACATGGCCTATGGCTAGGTGAGCTAAAAATAGCATCAGTTAGAAATTGGCCTACCCCTAAGAGTGTGAAAGAAATAAGGTCATTCTTAGGCCTATACTCCTATTATAGGAAATACATTAAGGGATTTTCAACTTTAGCCAAACTGTTATATAAGTTAATCGAAATGAGCCAAAAGTTTCAATGGACTGAACAATGTCAAGAGTCATTTGCTTCTTTGAGAGAGGCACTAACAACAACACCAATCTTAGGTTATCCACTGAATGATGGAGAATTTCTCCTTGATTGTGATACTAGTGGAGTAGGCATAGGTGCCGTTTTATCTCAGAAACAAGAAAGATGTGAAAAAGTTATAGGGTATCATAGTAAAGTCCTCTCCAAACCAGTAAGAAATAATTGTGTAACCAGAAAAGTTGTTGGCTGTAGTTAATGCAGTGCAGCATTTTCACCTTTACCTTTATGAAAGAAAGTTTAAGATAAGGTGCGACCATGGAGCTCTAAGATGTTTGATGAATTTTAATATAGTAAAAAGACAAATCGATAGATGGTTGCAAATGCTAGGGACATATAATTTTGAAATTCAGCATCGAGCCGGCCGCATTCATAATAATGCTTAAGGCATCCCTGCACAGGACAAAAACGTCCATATTGTAAGAAAAGAGAACAAGAGGCTCCCAGGAGCCTGAATTGCTCACCTGCTTAAATTTTTGCATTCAAGGGCAATAACTCTAACAAGAAGTTGTCCAACAATTTTGACTCCATGAAGACTTTGGTAGGACTTATGATCATTCCAATAATTGAAAGTTTCATTCCATCTATTATAGTTTTCAAGATATTGACAGAAAACAGCAAAAAACATAATTTTTTGCCTTTCAAGGTCAATAACTCTTATATGGAGTCATCTGGCAACTTTGATCCCTGGAGACCTTTGTAGGCCTTATAATAAGAATCATTTCAGCAATTGAAAGTTTCATTCTATCTACCATAATTTTCAAGATATAGCCTGAATACTGTAAAAAAAAGTCATTTTTCACCTCTCAAGAACAATTACCCTTAAATGGAGTCGTCTGACAACTATGATCCCTTGGAGACTTTTGTAGGCCTTATAATAAGGATTTTTCAGCAATTGAAAGTTTTTGGCCAAACCTAACATTTTGAGATTTATGCAAAAATCTGCCGTCTGACCCCTATGTTTTATTTTTAGTAATGGCCCATATATTTTCTAACCGATCAAAAATTCAAACGGTCATTTTGTTAAGGATACCCTAAAAAAGAAAAATACCAACTTTCATTGAATTCTGTATATTAGTTTCTGAGGAGATTTTTTAAAGTAATAACATCAAAAACAACAAAAAAACGTCCAAAAAGGGCAATAACTCCAACAGATTTTCACCAAAATTTGACCACAGGTAGATCTCATCATGCTGAATACTTTTACACACGTCAGAATTTGGCTAAACCTAATGGTTTTGGAGATATACATGTACATGTATGCAAAAATCTGCTGTCTGACTCCTATATTCTATTTTTAGTAATGGTGGCCATTTTTTTTTACCAATCAAAAATCCAAATGTAAATTTTGTGTAGGATACTCTAAGGAAGTCATTATAAGATTCATACAAATCTATTCAGTAGTTTCAGAGGAGAAGATGTTTGATGAAATTGTTAATAACAACAGACGACGACGGACACCAAATGATGGCAATGCGAGCTATGAATTAAATTTTCCTCGGAAACACATGTGTGAGTTAAAAGAAACACTCCAAAATAGGCTTGCTCATGCGATACAAAGGCCCAGTATACATAAGAAAAATGCAGGAGTGGTTAGTTTCTCTGATGAGGTTGCTGAACAGAACTGAGTAAATAAAGTCATGATAAGTCTCCTAAATACTCCCATGATCAGTTGTTACATGCAGGGGTAACGTCCAGTCATGTTTGGGGTGGGGATTACTATAGAAGTAATCATTGTCTCTTGGGTCCAGAATACTCTCCTTTGGAAGTATCTAGCAAGAACGACACTTACAAATAAATGATTGAAGAAGGGTTAGCGTGTGCAGACAAACATCCATGTGCTTCAAATTCCCGTGTTTGCTCTCCAATGGAAGCCATGGGCAAGGCTGAAACCCTTGAATGTAATGAAAATTAAGTTGAAAAAGTCAACTTTGACCATGTCAAGCCTAGTAATGACACTTGTTCTGAAAATTGTGACAGCACAATTGCAATTAGAGATAAGGTACACATGAAAGTTGTCTTAAGTGATAATAAAAAAAAAAAAAGAAATGTTAAGTGTAGGTGTAGTCACTACAAGGGGATAAAGTAAAGAAAAACAGAATAATCATAAAAGTGGAAGTGAAACCTTTATTGATTTAAGGAATCAAATAGGCATACAAGTTAGATTGTAGAATGCCACAGAGAGTGACCTTAAAACTGTGAGTTCATAGAAAACAGTGTATTTCACAGAAAACAATAGTATTCTAATACTATTGGAATAGGTGGGAATCTATGGTAATAGAAGGTGAAGTATTATGTAAAATGTTTGAGAGTTAGAAAGGTGATAAAACAGATTCTAGTTGTGATACCCCAACCACTAGTACCATTTGTATTAGACCAAATGTATAATAAAGTCACTGGGGTTCATTTATGTATAAAGTAAAATAAATAAAAAGTACCATTGGTATAGAATGTATAGAGATGTGGAAAGATGGTGTTTTAAGTGTGATACTTGTAACAGTAGAAAAACGCCCAGAAGAAAAGCTGAGGCTCCAAAGAAAATAAATAATTAAGTTGGTGCACCTTTGGAGAGGATAGCCCTAGATATCATGGGTCCTCTACCTAGAACAAAAGAATGGAAAAGCCTATTTAATGATTATTGGTGATTATTTCACAAAATGGGTAGAGGCTGTGCCTTTGAAAAATCAAGAAGCAACTACAGTAGCCAAAAAATTAGTAAATAAGTTTATCAGTATATTTGGGGTCCCCATGGAGATCCATTTGGATCATGGTAGAAATTTTGAAGCAAAAGTTTTCCATTTTAAAAATCATTAAATCTATCCTAACCATCATATCATTTTGTAAATATGTACTGAATTTCAGCTGGAAATATCATGTAATAGTGAGCACTGTGAAGCGGTGTGAGCTGTATAGTTATTATGTGCACTTTCTAAATTTCCCAAAAGGTTCCCCAATATACTAACGAAAAAATAGTCATGTCCCGGAAGTAACAAAAAGTGACTGTCCTTACAGAGAAAATTCATCATTTTCTTCAATCAAACAAATGAAAATTTTAAGATTAAGTTTCAGTAAAAATAAATTCATCTGATCTGATAGTTTTCAAGTCTTTTTCTGATTTGTTTTACTTATTTAAATAAGTGAATGTTATGTTTTCAAAAACTGCGGGAAACACATGAATGTATGTACGTGTATCTCCGCTGTTCCACTGTTGCTGTTGTCAAGAACCTAACCCGCCTTGGAAAAAAATATAACTGATTATATTATCAAAATCGAAGCATATCTCTTCTAAGATAGGAAAGACAATCACTTTCTTATTTGGAATTTGCAGTGTCATCTGAATTTTGTTTACGTCACATGATATGTGTAAAATATTCCAACCACCCGTGGAGAACTGTCATATTTCCGGTATCTGTACAGATTGATCTGACAGGCCAAAACCGAAATGGGTGTTGCTAGAGATGCCCTTAAGGGATAAGAAATGTTAAGTATTGTGAAGTGCTATAAAATTATTGACCATTTTGAGAGTGAGGGAAAAGGGGGTATGGGGCAGAAATTGGGGGGAAAAAATTGTTCAAGTTATTTCTTTTATTGAAAAAAAAAACTCCCCCATTAATTAACAAGACAGGTTTTCAAATAGAAATATTGATTTTGCTTGCTGCTGAAATTTTAATAAAAATATTACACTTGCAAAGCCAAAATTTTCATCCGGGTCGACCCCCCTCTCTTTGTAATGACCTTTATTATTTTTACGAGTCTCACACAGACGGTACATGTATAGTAAAGCTCACGTTGCCCACCGATTTAGGCAATGCCTACCCTATAGTTATGAAGAAACAGTATTTTGGTACGTGGAAAAGTTGGTATGGGTTACACATTTTAGACCATACCTATTTTTTATGAGTTCCGATTACTTCCAGCAAAATTCCGAGAACAATCGAACCCTTAGTTTGAATTGCCGTTACTTGTGCTTATCCTATTGTGACACTTGAGAACGGTGATACAGAGACTGGTAATCGTGTGACTAAGCAATCATCGTTCGTGGCAGTACAACTGTACAATACTTTACCTTTGGTTTGTATGAACAGAACTGATACTGCTGCCACCACTTTTTCTTTGTTGCTAAATTTTAGTTTACTGGTTACTATTACTTCATCTTTCGCTTTGTCATAAGTCAGTTCTGCTATATCTGAGCAAACCATACTTTTCAAATGAGTGTTAGACTGATAAATTCTACGAAAATCCGCTCTACATGTCCAGGGGATAAGTATCAACCTGAAATTTGCACTTCCGGTAAAAATTTGCGTACTTGTAAAGGAAGAAACGAAATGAAACCAATCCAAAAAATGTGAATATCAAACGAAAGAAATGTGGTCTGTAAAGTGGGAAAACTGACTTAACGAAATAAAAAACGAGACACTTTAAATACAAAATAAAAATACACAAACAAACAAAAAACAACGAAAAAACTATATATCAAGGGTTATTTTCATTGAACAAAAATTAAGGTCGGAAACAGAATAATGTGCATGAGTTTTTGTATTGTCCTTAGCTTCTGCGAGGAAAATCAAGGGTATCCTGGTTCCCGGGACTACGTTCCAGGTATTAGCTACTAGCAATACACTCTCACGAGATCCCATTATATTTGTATATGTGTAACATACTGAATATTGCGATCGGGAACCAGTCTAAATCAAGGGAAGCAGAATTCGAGCTTTAATAATAATAAATAAAAAAAAAAGAACCGATGATATTCCAGTAAGGATAATATACGACTAACTCGGGACGACTAGACAAGAAAAATAGACATACATTGAAGAACATGAAATAACCAAAATAATACGCATATAGAAAAAAAAAGTAATTCAGTAACCCGGACTCCTCTGAAAACTGTGAGCATGGACCATGTGTACCGGTAAGTACACCGATTGAGTCGCTAATGTCACAATTACACCGGTGTAACAAGAAGATTCTTATGGTGTAGATCTGCAAAATGTACCACCAAACCACTTTCGAAACTTTTAACTTCTATACTCACAGCTGTCAAAGAGAGTCTCCAGTCTTACTATGACACTTGTTATTCCCGTAGTATTATTAATTCAATGTAGATCCTGAAAAATTCGAAAGATCTTCTGGAAACCCTCAATTCAAGATTATTATCAGAATACAATAGCATTAAAACCTATGATTTTTCGACTCTTTATACTTCTATTCCCCATACCCAGTTAAATACCCGACTTAAAACATTATACATCGTTGTTCCTCCAAAAAAGACGGTAGATACAAAAATGTAGTTCTTGGTAGAGATTACTCATACTTTGTAAAAAATCAATTCCAAATCATTTTCCAAATATACCGAATATAAGACGTTTTCAGAATGCTGAAAGTTTTTTTTTATCGATAACACATTTGACCAGTGTGATGGACACGTCTTTCAACAAACGGTCGGCATTTCAATAGGAACAAATGTTCTCCTCTTCTTGCAGGTCTATACCTTCACTCTTATGAGGCTGTGTTTTTTCATCATCTACCTCACCAGAGTTGCACCTAGGTAAAAAATTTTAAGGAACTCTTGAGTCCGTTAATTCAACCCACGTAGACCTGCACCCATCTTGTATATATGTTGCACGTATAGCTGTCGAGATAATATGTCTTTATCCTGTCTTAATAAAGGCTATTTTTATTACTGTCATTAAGATTAAAGCTGAGTCAAAGGGTACCCAATGACTGTTTAAAGTTTTCGAAGTGCAATTATCAGGGCAAATTCCTCATATTTTAGGTCGCCGATTTTCAATATTACTGATTTAGAATGGCTGGTGACGTGGTTTTTAACCATTTCAACCATACTTCAAACACTTTCCACACCAGATCTGTCAGCAGCTTTTTCCATTTTTCAACGTAGAAACTTCGGTAGATTTCATTTCCATTTCTTTTCGTTTTTTAGTTTACCAGTACCCCCGTACGAAACGCCGGAACTGAAAGTTGACAAAGTGAAAGTAGAGGGAGTGACAGAATGCAACATGATTCGAGTAGCAATTCCTTCGCACAGAAAAGTAGAAGATGGCCAGAATAGTTTTACTGTAATATTTTTACCTTAAAGATATTTTGTAAATGTCACTCTTATTGTTTATTTATTTATTTTTTTTCTTTTTTAATTCACTCCTATCTTTAATGTTTAAATTCATTAATGGAATTTGTAAATAGCATGCGAAAAGAAAGTGACATTAACTTCAGTGTGTTGAAGTTGGTCAGGAGATTGTAGAAGTAGAAGTAGAAGCAGAAATTTTATTTGCACAAATACATTTACAGTAAATGGTTATGGCATAAACAAAAACAGTACAATGTAATATACATTACATATTAACTAAATTTATGACCATGGTGCGACAGTGGTGTAAATCTGATCAAAATAGGTTAGTTTATAGTTTAAACTTTGACGTCATATATTAATACAATTTCTGTTAAATTAAATTTCGTAATCCCTTTTGGGGTTCGGTGCATTTTATGTTTGTCTTCCATGTTTTCGATGGATGTTTTCAAATTTTGTCTATACTTATTATGTAGGTTACATAGAACTTTTGTGACCTGTGTGAGGTATTCCTCTGTATCCTATATAGTATACAGTGGCAACCGTGCTTACCGGAACTGTATGTCTTTTGATAAAAGTCAAAGGACTTCTACTGATGCCTAACATTATTATTTATAACTTTTATTACCCTTGCGCGAAAACATGTAAACTTCGTTTTCCATATGACCATATATGATGATGGCCTAATAGGGTATGTAAGTCTTGTTATAGTTCCATTTTCCTTACCGGAATGTCCAATGTAGAACATATTGAAAACTGAAGACCGATCTGAATTTTACTGTTTACTTCTGGGATCTCATGGGAAGTTGTATCAGTGAACTTTGGAGGTCTGTATCCAGATGGACACTACAATTTAGTTGTTATAGTTAAAAGGACACGATACCCCGAGGTTGAGAAATAAGACACAACCGCTTGAAGGAAACCAAAGAGAAACTTATTAAGATTTTGCGACAGTCGGACATAGAGTTCCGAGGAGACTAGATAGTGACAATGAACCACCCTTCAATTTTATGGAATTTCCAAGCTTTGCCGTCAAAGAAGGATTTGAGCATCATAAAATCACACCGTAACACCCGAGAGCAAATGGAGAGGCCGAAGCCTTCATGAAAGTACTCAACAAGACTGAACAAATTGCAAATTTACAGCACAAGTATAGTTCAATGGCAGTTCAAGAAATGCTTATAGGATACCAATCAACACCACATCCAGCAACAGGAGTATCACCGTACGAGGCACTTATGGAACGACAAGTTAGAACAAAACTAGGATATACTCGTAGATCAAATAGTGACAAACAAACAATCGACGATCAGTTAATAAATGAAAGAGACAAGTATTATAAAGATGGGATCAAGAATCAGGCCAAAAACCGAAATACAAAGAAACATGACTTTCATTTTGGTGATTATATTCTACTGGAGCAGAATAAAGTAAACAAATGGTCAACCGCAAATGAACCGTCATTCTATGTTGTGTTTGTAACTGATGGTTCAACAATAGGCACTAGAAGGGTGACAGATGGAAGGGAGATCTGCAGAGATGCTAGTAAGTTTAAATTGGCTAACACACTGTTGAAGGAAGAGGAAGATTATGGGCCCCCGCATGACAGGAGCAGGTGGGGCAGAAGAAGATAATAGGCCCCCTGCAAGACAGGCGCAGGTGCAGGTGGATGATTGGAGAGAGGATCTGCTCAGAACATGTGAAAAGAACAATGTGTACAATGAACAGAATTTAGATTTGTGTGAAAATAGACAAATAGTGAATGATAGACCCCAAGCAAACGTAGGGCATCAATGCATTTCAATGACTACGTAATGAAATAGATATTTCAGTTTAATTCAATTATGCAGTGAATCATATACTTTAATTTAATGAATTTAATCAGAGGCTTTTAAAGGTAAATTACTAAAACAACACACATACATATTGTAAATCTTTAATTTTTTTTATTTTCAAGTTTCTATTCTTTTTCATAAGTTATGGAGGAATGTAGTATCCATGAAATATTCCGTGAACTCACCATACACACATTTGCACTTTGTCTATTACGTTTTGTTGCTATGGCATTTGGGATATTGAGTAGAGTCTGCTATTCTTAAAAGTACTACTGCAAATCCTGTGTTTCCTACGTTGTTTCAATTGGCCAATGTACTCTCTTCAGTCTCATTTAGTTATAAGATTTCTATTATTATTAGAGTTATGGCCCTTGATAGGTGAAAATAACGTTTGCCAATTTTAGCTTATATCTTGAAAACTGTATTCATATAAAAAAGAAATTTCTATAAATGATATTTTCTAGGCAGATAAGCACCAAGGCTCTTAAGAGCCTCTAGTTTCTAAAGTTTTTGATGACTTTAAGATGAGCAATTTGAAAGTATGAAAAACTAATAAATGCTTTAATATCTTCTATTTCCTTTGTAAATCATGGAGAAAAAGCATGTACAAGTAGATCCAGAAGATTCACCAAAGGCAGATGATCAATCTTACCTGCTTAACTGAGCCATTAGTAGTACTACTACTCTCTGATTCAACTCTTTAGGTTTTAATACAAAAACAAAGCAATTTCAATTTGAACAGTTGACTGTACTGTTTAAAAAAAGGTTTAAATGGATATTGACTGCAAATTTAAGAAATTATTACTAAATTCATACATATGAAGCAATGTTTTTTAGGTCTTCTGTCTAGAAGTGCTTGACTGCAGCTCAGGAAAGATGACACATATCGAGAGGAGATACTCCGAATTTGAAGCCATCCATAAACAAGTGAAAAAAATACCTGGTATAAGAATACCAGAATTTCCTCCTAAGAAAGTAATGAAATGGAACACAAAAGTGTTAGAACAGAGAAGGCTGGGTTTACAAGCATACATTCAGGTAGATCTTAGGCCAGTAATTAAATGATTAAAAGGATAAACAGTGGCTACTACTATATAGGTACTATAGGTAGGTTATAGCCTAGTGAAGTTATCACAGATAGACTCCTACATAACCTAGCATATTGAAGTTATCACAAATGCAGCCTTTACCAATGTCTGACTGACACCCAAATACATTTGTATGACCTTTTCTCCTAAATAAGCAGTCAAAAACTTCCAATTTCTGTCTGACTGTCAGAATTTTTGTCTGACATGTCTGTCAGTCAGACGGTATTTCATAATGACTGCAGAAAGATTCCTACATAATCTAGTATAATAAGGTTGTCACAAGTAGACTCAGAAATAACATAGTGCAATGAAGTTGTCACAGGTAGACTCAGGAATAACCTAGTGTAATGAAGTTGTCACAGGTAGACTAAGGAATAACTTAGTATAATAAAGTTATCACAAGTAGACTCAGGAATAACCTAGTGTAATGAAGTTTTCACAGGTAGACTCAGGAATAACTTAGTGTAATGAAGTTGTCACAGGTAGACTCAGGAATAACCTAGTGTAATGAGGTTGTCACAGGTAGACTCAGGCATAACCTAGTGTAACGAAGTCGTCACAGGTAGACTAAGGAATAAACTAGTGTAATGAAGTTTTCACAGGTGGACTCAGGAATAACCTAGTGTAATGAAGTTGTCACAAGTAGACTCAGGAATAACCCAGTGTCATGAAGTTGTCACAGGTAGACTCAGGAATAACCTAGTATAATAAAGTTATCACAAGTAGACTCAGGAATAACCTAGTATGATGAAGTAATCACTGTAATAGGTAATGACAATTTGTTGTTAAAAGTACAAATAAGAGGTAAACAGACCACTGAACCATCCCTCAATTGAATCTTAGTGTGTGTAATGAGTATGAAATATCTGCATAAAATATTAGTTTGTGAGAAAAGTGAAAATGTATATGGCATTAATTCAGTCTGATCAAAGGTAAACATAATACATTTGTAGATCATACACCTCTTTGTTAAGGAGAAGGCAAATACATACAAAAGCAGTGATTTTCTTCCCATAAAGCTTGGTATGTGCCTTTTCATTAAGGCCTGTCTCTGGGGAGAAGAGTAATTAGATCCACACTCCAGTAAGTAGAATTTACCATGTAAAACTAGTATATTTCTCACTGTACTTTTAAGTCTTTTTGTCATGGCATTGTAAAAATGAAGATTGTAGAATTTTTATCTAACTTTCAGGGAGTTTTGCAAGGTGACAGATTATCAAAATCAGTATTTAAGTTTTTAGAGATCTCATTACCAGATGGTCGAAGTGAAGAAGAGTAAGTAATTCTTATTATTTGTCTTGAAGTCATGTGATTCCTTGCCGTCTAATTCAGTAGTATGTAGCTCACCTTACCCAAAGGACCATGTGATCCATTGCTAACAATAATTGTGTCCATTGTTGTCATTGTCTGTAACCTGTTTTCTCTGAAACTACTTAGAAGATTTTTATGAAAGTTGTTATGAATGTTCCTAAGGGAATTCTGCACAAAATGAAGGTTTGGATTTTGTCATTAAATAAAAAGCATGGCAGCCATATTGATTAATAGAACTTAGGGGTAAAGCCACTTTCAAAGTTTTTTTTTTCTTCAAAAACTATTAGAGATAGAGAAAAATAAAGATGATCATCCTTTTTTGGCTTGAAGAGTTCTACAAAAGTTTCTATTAGGTGAAAGTTGTAGTTAACTTCTTATTACAGTTATTGTCCTTGAAAGGGGAAAAAGGATGTTTTTTTTGTCAGTTTTAAGCAAAATCTTTAATATAAGGAGAATAGGTATGGTGTGTATGTCAAAGAGACAACAAGGTCACCCATTGGTCATCAATGATTGATGAGGAAACAACCATACCACAGGGCATTCTGCAGCTGGCCCCAAAACATTAAACACAGGTACAGCGAAAGAGTTGCCCTATATACTCAAGTAACATAAAAATAAATTAAAGGTGAAAACAAAACAAGACATACAGAGGCCAGAAATTCCTGACTTGGTAGAGGAGGGAGTTAAAGTACTTTGGTGTGATCACAACCCTCCCCCTTTAAAAGCTGGCCAAATAGATAGAAAAAATTCTATTTTGATAAAATCATCTTTACAACAGGGTTGGCAAAAGTCTTCATTGGATTGTAGTTGTAGGATGAATTATTGCCTTGAAATGCCAAAAAAATGAAAATTTGCAGTCTGATGTGACTTGTTGCTCTCTAATCCAGTAGTTTGTATCTTATGCTGTAATTAAGTCAGATGTGATTTGTTGCTCTCTCATCCATTAGTTTGTATCTTCTACTGTTAGTCTGATGTGGCTGGTTGCTCTCTCATCCATTAGTTTGTATCTTCTACTGTTAGTCTGATGTGATTTGTTGCTCTCTCATCCATTAGTTTGTATCTTCTACTGTTAGTCTGATGTGGCTGGTTGCTCTCTCATCCATTAGTTTGTATCTTCTACTGTTAGTCTGATGTGATTTGTTGCTCTCTCATCCATTAGTTTGTATCTTCTACTGTTAGTCTGATGTGATTTGTTGCTCTCTCATCCATTAGTTTGTATCTTCTACTGTTAGTCTGATGTGACTGGTTGCTCTCTAATCCAGTAGTTTGTGTCTTATACTGATAGTCTGATGCGACTTGTTGCTCTCTAGTCCAGTAGTTTGTATCATACTGTTAGTCTGATGTGACTGGTTGCTCTCTAATCCAGTAGTTTGTATCTTATACTGTTAGTCTGATGTGACTGGTTGCTCTCTAATCCAGTAGTTTGTATCTTATACTGATAGTCAGATGTGACTGGTTGCTCTCTAATCCAGTAGTTTGTATCTTATACTGTTAGTCAGATGTAACTTGTTGCTCTCTCATCCAGTAGTTTGTATCTTCAATTGTTAGTCTGATGCAACTTGTTGCTCTCTAATCCAGTAGTTTGTACCTTATACTGTTAGTCTGATGTGACTGGTAGCTCTCTAATCCAATAGTTTGATGTGACTTGTTGCTCTCTAATCTAGTAGTTTGTATCTTATACTGTTAGTCTGATGTGACTGGTAGCTCTCTAATCCAGTAGTTTGTATCTTATACTGTTAGTCTGATGTGACTGGTAGCTCTCTAATCCAATAGTTTGATGTGACTTGTTGCTCTCTAATCCAGTAGTTTGTATCTTATACTGATAGTCAGATGTGACTTGTTGCTCTCTAATCCAGTAGTTTATATCTTATACTGTTAGCCTGGTGTGATTTGTTGCTCTCCAATTCAGTAGTTTGTATCTTATACTGATAGTCTGATGTGACTGGTAGCTCTCTAATCCAATAGTATGATGTGACTTGTTGCTGTCTTATCCAGAATTTTGTATCTTATACCGATAGTCTGATGTGACTTAAGCTTGTTGCTAATATTTTGAAATTTTATATTGTAGTAAATTGCTACAAAACATTATTATATATACTAGATGTAATACAGGTAATTGCATTTTATAATTACAGGTCATATGAACAATCGTTGCCAATCCATCATCCTATGCTGAGTTTTACTGCTGATGCATTTCTTCAGGATAACTACAGAAGTAAGTTTGTTAGCTTGTTACACACAGGGATCCTTTATTGTTACACACAGGGATCCTTTAAGATAAAGTAACAAATACCAAATTAAAGGTGCATGGAAATCCTTGGACTGGAAAACTTCAGGAACACCAAATTCCTTGGACAAGTATACTTCAGGAACACCAAAAGTACAACAGAGGAAGAACACAAAAAAAAACAAGGAAATGAAATGCTACATGAAAAGAAAAAAAAACAAACTGCATGTACCCAACTAAAAACTATGTCATGATTTTGTGGCTTTATCATGGTATTTTGATTGATACAAAGGTTTATGGCCAAAGTATTTAGGGCTAAAAAGGGCAAATTTAACTTTTTAAAAAACTTTCTGTTAATTGCTTACATACTATGTCTAATGGCATATTTTAAAGATCTTTGACCACTTTTATTCTTTTCAGAAACTTAAGCTGTGTTAAACATTTAAAAGCATAATCAAAGTCCAAACTGGATCAAACTTGAATGATATGTCTTTATTGAATGGCCCAAGTTTTCCGGGTTTGACCTCTGCAGTTGTACTAAGCTGCACTCAGTAGAAATGTATTGTATGGCTTGGTGATAAAATCCAATTTTTGAGAAGGGAGATTAGATGTATTTTCCAATAATTTTAATATAACCAGTGACAAATTTGCCAGGTTTCTATCAATAACATTAAAGGATAAGTTACATTGATGTCAATATTACCAATTTCTTGTACTTTTTAGGTAGCCTACCAAACATTATTGTCCAAGGGGTTCACATGGGCCTTTATACAGCTAATAGAGAGGACTATTTAATGGCTTGAAGAAGTAATCTTTACTCTTTGTCCAAATGCCACATACCAGTAGATCTCATTCAACAACATTCCTAATAATGTCTTCTTGGTGAACTACAACTAAAATCAATGTTCTGTATGAGTTAATACTACAACACAACTAAATGTATAATTTAATGTGATAAAGTGGCAAACATAATATTATATTAGACTGTATTTTGTCAACTCTATTTGTTAGTTCTTCCTGTACAATGTTTAGTAATTATAAGAAGATCTTTTTCATCTAATACTTAAGTTCTTGTTCTAGACTCACTCTGTTCAATATCAAAATGCATCTTGAAATAGTTTTAATTATCTACCTGTAATATTTTCTGTCTTTTTTTTTACTTTTTATAGGCATAGTACTTATCACAGATTATTTTTAGCAACTTTTCTATGCAAGTAAAGTACAAGATGGTGCTGTAATAGTTTTGCTGCCATATCTTATTAACAGGACCCATTTATAAATTAATGTTACTTTTAAGTGCAGCTCTGCCCTAAAAACCAAACAGAGGCTTACAATGAGTGATTCATGCATCTAAAATATTTTTTATTGCAAATCTTTCTGTAGGACCCGTAGAAACTTTATTAGGATATACAAGTGCAAATAAAGTAATCCACTGGAGATTTTCAAACTTAATATTTGGTAATGTTCTACTACAGATAAAGTACAGGAAATTTCTTGCTAGAATTTTACACAATAACCAGTCAATAAATATTTCAAGATATTAAGGAGATCCCAAATATTTTTCGACTGGAAATCCTTCAGTAGGCCTCTTAGAAACTGTATTATAAAACAAAAGTGCAAATGAAAGTTGCTCACAGGAGATATTAACTCTTCGATTTTGGTTATATTCTACTGCAGAAAAAGTTCAGGAATTTTTACACTATAACCAGTCAAAAAATATTTCACAGTAAGTAGCAGATCCAAGAACATGAATATAGGAAGAGTTGTTTTTAGGACCTAACAAATGTATTTATACAGTTTCATTGATTATCTTAAGATATGATGAATCACCCCTGCCTGGTTTTTAGGCAGAACCATACTTAAACATTTAATGTGCCATAATTATAAGATTTATCGGGTTGTATTTTAAGGTAAAACTTGTCTTCATTTTTGTAACATCTTCCAGTTATTTTAGATTATGATTTTGTTTACTCTGAATGTTATATTGGCTATTGGTAAATGCAATGTCTTTGCAAAGAGTAATCAAGGGAACCAAAATTCTAGTGGAAATCAAAAGAATATAATCCAGTGAAAAGACCAAACATGGAAAACACACACACACAACAAAGAACATAAACAACCAATATAATACTTACAAAGCAAGAAAAGTAAATAAGCATCTCAGACTCCACTAAAAACTTGGAGCATGGACCAGTTGCACCAGTAGGGTAAGTGTCCTCTGCTTTTCTACAAATACCGGCCGAGCTGCTCATTAAGAGTTAAGTCCAGGGTAGACAAACGAGGAAAGGCAAACTATGACACAATCAAATAAGTTCTAGTGGTGCAAATGGATACACTATAATTATTTATGATGCTGATCAGGTTTGATATTCTCTACAAATGAAGGCTGACATAATTTAACAGTTCCATGTGACTACAAGTCACTAGCAGAAATGTGTTGCAATTTAGTTTGTCTCAGATGTTATACAATGCCAATGACTGATGGTATACTATGTCATTGTCTCTGATGTAATACATTGTCATTGTCTCTGATGTTATACAATGTCATTGTGGCTGATGTTATACTGTGTCATTGTCTCTGATGTAATACAATGTCATTTTCTCTGATATACAATATCATTGCCTTGTCTTTGATGTTATACTAGGTCATTGTCTCAGATGTTAAACAAGGCCTGATGTTATACTAAGTCATTGTCTCAGATGTTAAACAAGGCCTGATGTTATACTAAGTTATGTTTTAATTGATTTATGTCGTAATTTATCTCCTTAGTATTGTTTTTATATTCTGTAATGCAATAAAATAGGTTTTTTCAGTATGTTATTTTTAACAGACATCTATGTCAAACCATTGTGATGATTAACTGTTAGTAATATTGGTCACTCCTCTTAATATCTGAATATTTGATTGCTGTATGTTGCAGTCACCATTGTCATGTTATTATGTTGTGACAGGACAGCCTACCTGCATTGTAGTAGGTACTGAGATTTAAATAGCCAGTTAACTAACTTGGCTAAAGGATTAATTCTTTAGCCGAATAGGTTTGTGGCTGGCTTGTAACCAATTGGTCTGGGGTTCGATCCTCGGTGGCGGAGTATAATTTTGGGAGTCAAATCATGCTTTCCTGTTACAATGTTTACTTTATTACATGTATATTCATTTGTGCTTTTACTGGAAAAGGGTACCAATAAGTCATGTAACTCTGGTTTCCTAATCAAATATCCAAATACATGGAAACTTTGTCATTTCCAGTATTAAAAGTAAAACATCTTTCTGTGTAAAAATACCAATAAAAAATGACAAATATATATTTCTACATGATAAAATGTTAAGCTTGTTATTAGTTCAATTTTGTGTTGAAGGCTAGATGGTGCTTTGTTTACACATTTATTAGAAAACCTTGAAGATACCTGAAATCTCATTGAAAAATGCAGGTGGGGATTTTCATAAGGGATCCAATAAAAAAAAAAATTCTAAATCGGACTAAAAATTAACAAATAGCTCCCTGGAGCCTGAATCACTCAGCCAGCACTCCACAGTTTAGTTTAGTTTCACACTTTTGGCTAGGATGAAAAATGACATAAATGGAAACCGTTGGTTGCTATAGTGATTAAAAATGAAGAATCTATTGTTGATAAAACATTTTCTGAAAAAAGGGGACTTTTAAAAGTATTTTGCAATGTTTTATATATTTTCAATGTTGAAGGAACTTTTTTTCAATGACAATTTGACTTCATTGTGAAAGTGAAAGTAAGTCAATTTTTCACCACGCTAAATTTAATAAGTGGATTACAAAGGAAAATAGCTCAAAATCTAACCGGCGATGCCCATATGAGGAAGGGGTTTTCGAAGGAAAAAGTTTGAACAGTTTCAGGGGATGAAATAAAAATTTCAGATATTTTGCGGGAAATTTGATATTTTTAAACCTGATTTTATGAACTTTTTGCAAATTTTCGCATATTTTTGCATGGTTTCTATGGTAACCCTACATGCTGTGGGTAATTTTTTTCCAGAAAATTTTTACTGCATCCTGAAGGCCTTGGCTTGAGCTATTTCTAGATATATAGATTTACAGATGCTTGACAATTTTTTAAAGTGATAAATGTTACAAAGCATCAGATTACAAGACCAAAATTAGGCAGTTCTGCAATACTGTGGAGTGCTGGCTCACATGGTTCAATTTTTGCCTTTCAAGGGCAATAACGCTAACAAAGAGCTGTCAGACAATTTTGACTTGAAAGAAGACTTAGGTGTGACATATCATGAGGATCATTTCATCAACTGAAAGTTTCTATCTATTATAGTTTTCCAGATATTGGCTGAAAAACTGCTAAAAACATCATTTTTCACCATTCAAGGGCAATAAATCTAACAAGGAGTTGTCCGACATCTTTGATCCAATGCAGACTTCAGTAGGCCTTATCATAAGGATCATTTTGGCAATTTAAAGAATTTGGCTAAACCTAACAGTTTTGGAGATGTATGAAAAAAACTTCCGTTTAACTCCTGTGTTCTATATTTAGTAAAAGCAGCAATGTTTTTTGAACAAAAATCAACAAATCAGTTCTATGCAGAATAAACTAAGAAACATTCATACTAAGTTTAGTTGTAATGGGAAGATTTTTGGAAGAAATAACATAAAAAATAGCAAAAATACCTCGAAAAAGGGCAATTACTCGGCTTTGTTTGGCCCCTTTAACCCCTATAACTTGAAAATAGTTCAAAAGCCATCAAATCTGTTGATACATAAGAAGGATAAATATATTACATGTACCTACTCATGGAGTGACTTTCAAATTATATCCTAAGAAATAACTCAAGTTTCTGAGAAATCAACTAAAAACAAGGAATTTTTAAAACTTAGCAATGCTCACTAAAGTGATACCCCCTCTCCTCGATAACATGCACTTTCTGACTTCCAAATAGATTTGGATCAAATCTCAAAAAGGAGGTGAAAATAAGGAAATAAGGATTCTGTGAAAGTTTCATCAAAATTCCATTCAG
Organism: Perna viridis; assembly: GCA_037379345.1. Taxonomy (NCBI): domain Eukaryota; kingdom Metazoa; phylum Mollusca; class Bivalvia; order Mytilida; family Mytilidae; genus Perna; species Perna viridis. The sequence goes on from CM074513.1 coordinate 59,756,736, forward strand.
TGATGTAGAAAAAGGAACAGATATGGTGAAATGCAACTAATACTTCATTGTATAACCTTTATAAAAATAGTAAATACCTAAATCACCAAAAGGTCTTCAATAAACACAACTTTAAGTAAGCTCTGAAAGGCCCCGACAACAAAGGAATTAAATCCAATGTAACAGAACCTTAATGCTTATTCAAAATAAACTAAATGTCAAATAATGACACAAAGACACATTAATGACCAACATTGACATTAAGGGGAAATCTTTTATTTCTAACCAAGTATCATCCCACAAGAGTAGCAGAACAACTTGTAAATAGTGGGAAAAAAAAAACACCTTTAAACGTGCGCCAGATATCAATTATTTGTAGAAAATTTAGAATTTGATCTCTTAACTTTATATTACAAAGCAATAAATCATGCATTAAAAACAATACAGGGCCAAAAATCAGCTAAATGATTTCAAAATAAATAAAAAAAAAAAAAAACTTTATACCCCTCTGTGCAACAGAAGGAAGGAGAGACACCCCAATCACTTACATTCCACTTAGCAAAGTGGGGGTATAAAAAATGCGAAATTTTAAGGGCCATAACTAGATTGTCACCAAAATATTTAAAAATAAGAGCTGTTTTGATAAGTTTTATTTTACCACAATAGTTTAAAATCAACAAAAATTACCAGATGAGCACAATAAAAAGTCCTTCATATGTTCTGTTTCAGGGTCCAAGGTTTACATTTTATAGTATATAAAAGTCATTTGATACCTTCAACTCAAAATGTTCAACAGAGTGAAGACACTTGATATCATATGATGCACCTTTCAGTCTAGAACCAAAAATCTTAGACCTTTTTATTTTCAAAAAAATATAATGAAAAGCCTGCTTCACTCAAGATAGGATTTTTTCAATATTTTTCAAGAACTTGACTGAATTTCTAAAGAAAATGTTAAAGTTATTTTTTCTCAAATATACTAATGGCATGTTGAAGTCTCTTTATTGTTTTAGCTTTACCAATAACAGTCATTATTTCACCAATTGATGGTCCCTCTTTCAAACCTGACAAACAAAGCCTTAAAAATTTCATGTAAAGGCTAAATTTGACTCCAGAGCTTTTGGCTTCTTTTCTCATTTCTGAAGTGATGTTAGACTGTTCAAATTCATTTAAATTTTTCACACATGTCAAGCAAGACTGCAGAACATCACATGGACGGTCAATGTTTGGAAAATCTAAAGTCTGTGGCATCAACCACAGAAAGTCAAAGTCATAACTGACTAATTCTTCTATCCTACTAACTCTAGTCTGGCCCCACTTTATAATCTGCCCTAAATATTCATTTGTTAGTTCATCTAACTGTGTATTAGATTCAAAACTGTGACAATACTTGGATTCAACAACTTTTCGTAATTTATCAGTCAATTCTTTCAAATTTCCATCAGAAATTCTCATTTTAATAAATTCTTGATTGATCCTCTCTAAATGTGCTGGGTCCAATCGACCAGAGTTTCTTTTCATTAAACTGAGCTCGAAATTCTTGATCAACTCATTTTGAGTCATCACTTCATTGTAGTCAGACCTAAGAAAACCACCTCCAGGTATAGTTATATAGTTCAGTAATGATTCTGGAAAGTAACCAAGTTTTATAAAATGTTCAACATGAATATCTCCTTGTCGTTTTGACAACTTAGTACCATCTTTATTCATTATAAGAGGGAGATGAGCATATTTTGGTGGTGTCCAACCATAAGCTTGATAAATCATTAAATGTTTTGGTGTTGAGGTCTGCCATTCTACTCCCCTCAAAACATGAGTAATTTTCATTAAATGATCATCAATCACATTAGCAAAGTGATAAGTTGGATATTGATCTGATTTCATTAGAATAGGGTCTCCTTCATTTTCAGTAAGGTCTATATCTATTGGACCATAAACTAAATCTTCAAACTGTCTGTCCAGTTGTGTAAGTTTCAGTCTAACAGTGTACTCTTCACATTTTTCCAACTTTATTTTAATTTCATTGTCTGTTAAATGCCTACATTTTCCATCATATTTGACTGTTTCCCTATTCCTAATTGCCTCTTTTCTAAGAAGATCTAGCCTCCTGGAAGAACAAAAGCACCTGTAAGCAGACCCATTCTCCAAAAGTTTCTCAATGTACTTCTGGTACAGCTGGACTCTCTGGGATTGTATGTAAGGACCAAAGTCTCCACCAATGCCAGGACCTTCATCTGGATTTAAAGATGCCCATGATAAAACATTCCTTAAATTTTGCATTGCCCCTTGAACTTTTCTTGTTTGGTCAGTATCCTCAATTCGCAGTATAAATGTTCCATTTTGAGATTTGGCAAAGAGGTAATTATATAATGCTGTTCTTAGTGATCCAAGATGTAACTGCCCTGTGGGAGATGGAGCAAATCTTACTCGTATGCCATGAACAGACCGGAGACATTGATATTGATGAAGCTGATCAAATACCAATCCTTTGATCCAAATACATTTTCTGCTGTAGCTTCGAAACATTTTGGTAAGAATGACCTTATTTTTTGTTGTTGGACTGTAACAGACTGTAACAGTCAATAACAATCTAAAATAGAAAATCTATTGTAAATAAAAATTACCAAATACAAATAAATATTTACTGGTTCAAACACATTTATAGTAAATGGTTATGACACAATATCATGTGTAATTACAGATAAACAGGAGAGAAATTATCAATGAACTATAATATCTAGAACTATATGAGTAAGAGTGGCAGTGATTGGAGTGATTTAAAATATTTTTACCAACACAAAGCTTGATACATGTCTTTGTTTGTATATTCAATTGAAGCTTTATGAGTTAATAATGAATTTCTATTCAAAATTAAATACATATTAGTCCATGGGCTGGAAGGGTCCACTACGCACCCCTCCCACTGATCAACTTCATGATGATTTTCAAGTACCTTTATAACTCTCATTAACAAATCAATTTTTCGCTGAAGAATATTCTCAGAATATAAGCTTGTAATTGTATCCCACTGGGTAAAAAAGTCAGGATTTTTAGACTTTATTGTTAGAGCAAAAAAGTCATCCTGGGACATCAAATATCAATAAACTAAATATAGTAAGATATGATTATGTAGCGCAATGTCTCAGCTCATGAAAGTTACTGTAACAATTCCAGTTATTGAGTTGTATGTAAAATATGTACCCCTTACTCACTTAAATAGCCCTTTTTTAATGTCAAAATCCCTAGAATATTTACTCTTAAGTAAAAAATGGCTTATATAGTATTTGACTCCTCAAGTTATTGCATGAATAAAAGTCTCAAAACTGGTATCATTCAGATAATTAACTTCAGGAATATTCCTATAATATTAAAAATGTTACCCCTACCCTTAGAAAACAGTATGAAACAAAATGTGGCTTTTTCAGAGCATACCAACACTGTAAAGCTCACATTTTGGGCATTTATAATTAAAATAAGGATGTATCCAACATATTTGCTCAATAAAAGCACTAAGTTTTTTTTTTCTTTTTTGGGTTACAATCACATATAATTGTGAAAGGGGGAATTTTCATAATTTTTTATTTTCTCCTTAATTCACCTGATTGTGTCCTATTTTTGAAATAATGTTGATCAAACAAGCTTTTATATGATTAAGTACCTTTACATAGGGTCTTAGCTTTCAAATGAGCCAGTGATAAATATTTGAACTATTTCAACTCAGTTTATGTGGAAAATTGCCACCCTTCCCCTGAAAATCATTGCAACATTAACTAAAATGCCAATTCTTACCATATAAACAATGTAGAAAAGACATGTTGGGCAATACTATTAGAAATATTGATGTATCCAATATATCAGGTCATTAAAAACACTTCATTTTTTGGTTTTAAGGTGACAATAATGACCTTATCTAAAAAAGGGAATTTTCAGAATTTCAAAATTTCTTCCATTTCAACAGTAAAAACACCAAGATTCAAAAAAGCTTTTGTATGATACAGTACTTTTATATAGTGTCTTAGCTTTCAAATGAGCCAAAGTAATAAATATTTGAGCTAGGTCAACTCCATTTAGGTTAAAAACTGTCATCCCTACCCCTGAAAAAAAATCACCTTAACATGAACCAAAATGCTAATTCTTAGCTTATAAACAAAGTAAAATATATTTTGGGCACTATAGTTATACATATCAATGTCTCCAACATATATTTTCATTCCAGGTACTAAATTCCCAGTTCTAAGGTGATGACCTCATCTTAAGAAAAGAGATTTTCAGGTTTTCCTCCATTTCACTTGCCATTTGTTTCCTAAAAACTGTACTTCAAACAATCTTTTGTACATTCAAAAACATTTATATAGCATCTTACCCTTCCACTGAGCCAAAATAATGAACAAGGCCTTTTAGGTGAAAGAATGGTACACCTACCACACTGAAAGGCCCCAACAACAAAAGTAATAAAATCCACAATATCAGAAGGATGACACTTCTGCAATATAAACTAAAAAGTCAAATAACAACATGAAGGCACATTAATGACCAACACTGTCAAACACTATTGACATTTGGGCATAACCATTCATTTGTTACCAAGTATCAAGCTACAAGTGCAGCAAACAAATTGGAAATAGTGGAGAAACATCCAAAATTGACAAAATTTGATTAAAGCACTGGCAATGCCAAAATCACTGTAAAACATGCACCATTTATCAATCATTTTTTTTTAAAGAAAATTTTGAATTTGATCTTGAACTTGATATCACAAAGCAATATATCATGCAATATAAACCAGCACAGGGCCAAAAATTTGCTGGAAGATTTCAAAAGAAATAAAATGTATATTTCAGTGGACATACTAACATGATAGCACAACTGTTCCATATAATTCGATACATAGTTTTATGTTGTTTTTGTCAATTTGCATGCCATAGTGGCGCGCACCAAGGGTTTCAGGAATTAATTTTTTGGAAAATATTAGCATTTATTATAATCATATCAGTGTACGGATAAATGTGTTCCTCGAATATAGGACATATTTTGAGAGCATTCTATTTAATTAAGTAAAGTTATTAAAGTACATTGTAAGTAATATTTGCTATAACACCCTGCTCACTTTATAATGGAGATATTTATATATAAATTATTTTGTAGAGCATGTATGTTTAATTTCACTGCTAAAATATCCAAGAGGACAATATTTTAAAACAGGCAAATTTCAGATTTACAGATTATCATTTGTTTCAAGAGCAAATGAAGCAAGTATAATGAATGATTGACATACTTATACCCCACTGCGGTTAACACATGCTTACCTACCACATGAGAACTATAGGGTTTCATGGAAATTATTATTTTTCATTCAGTCTTGTTATATATTATACATGAACAATTATTTATTTTATTTATTTAATTTTTAGGGAGGAATAGGTACCATTTTTTCAAGCAAATGGCCTTGAATATGGTTACTTATTCATCACTTTAGCTAATTAGAAAGCTAAAATGCTATTTAAATGTTTTTGAATATACATCAGCTTGTTTGAAATACAGCATTTGAAGAAAAATGCCAATAACAGGTGAAATGGTAGAACATCTGAAATTTCCAAAATTCACTTTTTTCAAATAAAATGTCATTATTGCCACCATCAAACTAAGAATAAAGTGTTCGTAATAGCAAAATGTTGGGTACATCAATAGTTAAAACAACAGTGCCCAAAATCTTTTTTATAGTGTTTATGTGGTAAAAATTAGCATTTTGGTTCATGTTGAGGCGGTTTTTTTCAGAGGTAGGTCTCTCAATGTTTCTGCTATATAGATAATTGTTAAACAATCATAGTTTCAGGGATTTTATGCACTGCAGCTATCCCAAATAACTTGAGAAAAAGGATACTACAGACACTGTAAAGTCAGCCTCGTATCATGACCTGCACTTAGAGATTGACAGAAAAGGAATACTGTTGACCTAACTATACGAAAAACACTGACTTTTCATTCCATATTGTCAACTTTCTTTTAATTTTTGGCAACATTCTTTTGGCACCTGCGTAAGGAATTTTCATAATCACAACTAGGAGCTTGCCGTAACTACACAAACTAATTGTACTGCACTAGACTTCTTACAATTAGGCTTCTGGAACAGAGTTATGTTGCTACAAGATTGAAGTCATCACTACAGAAGTGTTATGGTTGTCATTATGAATTTGTGGATTGTTACAGTGTATTCATCTGCACCATGAGAACCGATTTGCTCTTAGTTTTTCCATTCTCTCTTGTCTACTTTGGATTTGACTTATAATGAGCGACTCAGCAGGTGTTTCTAGAAAAGCAGGGGACGCTTACCCTATCGGTGCACCTGGTCCATACTCCCAGTTTTTAGTGTTAATCTGAGTAGTACCTTTACATTTTTTTCTTTGTATGTATTATTTTGGTTATTTTTTTCTTTGTTGTGTTTTCTGTTTTCCCTGTCTTGTCTTTGTCCTTTAATTACATTCTTTTGATTTCCACTAGAATCTTGGTTTCCTTGATTACTCTTTTTTCAAAGGAGTTGAACTAGTTCAAATATTTATTACTTGAGTTCATTTTAAAGCTAAATCACTATATAAAGGTACTGTAACATGTAAAAGCCTTTTGAATTGTGGTACTTTCACAAATCGACAAAAAATATAGGAAATGTCTTCAAATAGAAGAAAATCAGAAACTCCAAAAAATTTCACCTTTTTACCAGTATATAATAATTGCAAACCAAAAAAGAAACAACTAAGCTCCATTATTTATCATGTATGTTAGATATATGGTTAATTATAAATGCCCAAAATGTGAGCTTTACAGTGTTGGCTCTGAATGAGACATGTTTTCCAGGGGAAGGTTAATATTTTTAATATGATACGAAAATTTGTACATAAAAATTAGTTTTTCATGGTTTCATGATGTAGAAAATTGAATTATCTATCGAATGATATTAATTTTGAGATCTGTTTGTCGAGTCGAATTTAAAAAACTCTTTATGGAAAATTAGAAATTCCAATGTTTAGCAATTTTCAATCAATTCTAACTATGGAAATTGTCACATTTCACCAAAACGAATTCTAAACAGAAAATATAAAATGAGCTATCTTTTACTGATGCATTCATACTCTCGGGATTCTGACATTGAAATATTTGTCAATTTAAGCCATTTTTGGGTGGAATAGGGTTAATATATTGCATATGACTCACTAACTGTAAATGTTATTGCAACTTTCTTGATACTATTAGAAATCTGAGAAATTTGGCTGCCCAGTGGTACAAATAAACGTCAATTTACTTCTTTCTGCAGATCAAACAAAATTGTAGAATCAAAAAAGAAAAATCTTGGGTTTTTGCCTCAACAGGGTATAAAATGTGGCAAAAAAAAAATACAACAAGAGGCTCCCAGGAGCCTGAATGGCTCACCTTGTTAAAGTTTGTCTTTCAAGAGCAATAAATTTAACAAGGAGTTGTCCAACAATTTTGACTCAAGTATAATTTGGTAGGACTTATCATAAGGATCATTATAGTGACTGAAAGTTTCTTTGTATCTATTAAAGTTTTCAAACTGTAAAAAATCATCATTTTTTATCTTTCAAGGGCAATAACTGTTACAAGAAGTCGCCTGACAACTTTGATCCCTGAAGACTTTTGAAGGGCCTATAATAACGGTAATTTCAGCTATTGAAAGAATTTGGCTAAACCTAACAGCTTTGGAGATATATTGTCTGACCCCACACCATGTTCTATTTTTAGTAATGGCGACAATGTTTTTCGATGGATCAAAAATCCCCACGTCAATTCTATGAAGGATACCCAAAGGAACATTCATACCAAGTTTAATTCCAATCGGTCAAGTAGAGTCAGAGAAGATTTTTGTAAGAAATAACATTGAAAATAGAAAAAAAATGTTGAAAAAGGGCAATAACTCCAACATGGTTTAACAGATTAAAATAAAAATTTGACCACTGATAGATCTCATCATGCTGAACACTTTTATTCAAGTCAAATAGGCTAAACCTAATAGTTTTGGAGATATATGTAAAAATAAACTACTGTCTGACCCCCATGTTCTATTTTTTAGTAACAGCAGCCATGTTTTTCGACAAATCAATTCTGTGCAGAATACTCCAAGGAACATTCATACTGAGTTTGGTTTCAATTGGTCAAGTAATGTCAGAGATGAAGAGTTTTGAAAAATTGTTAATAATGACAGATGCCAAGTGATGGCAATAGCTCACATGTTCTTCCGTCAGGTGAGCTAATAATGCTTCAGTTGATTTTTTTGGTGACAAAATGATTCTTAAATAAGGGTAACAACAAAATTATGGAACACTAATCCAATCCATAATCAAGTCAAGTCCAAAACAAAACTGACAAAATAGATATTAATATTTAAATGAGAGGTATTAGGGTACATGAAAATCATATTGGAATTGATTATTGGTGGGGTGCACAGGTGTTAAATTAGCCAATGTACTGCATTATTTTCAGTAATTGAATTGAAATTCTTGTTGATTTTTTTTCATTTTATTAATGAAATCTTGCTTAAATTTTCTATATGCTGGACAGGGTATGAAAAAGTGCACTTCATGACCTGTATATACAACTGTAAAAGATTTTATACAAGTAGATTAAGGTATCTTAATTTGAAGTTATTTACAACTTGCACAACTTAAGTGTCACTATGTTTACTATAAATTAATGTAGATATGTGACAACCAAAGTGGTTACAAAGGAGATTGAGAGAAGCTCAAGGAGCTTTTTATGAACCTGTATTTTAGAGCTTCAAACAGATTCATTTTCATGTGGTTGTTCATATATGTCTCCATCAAATTTTCAAGTGGCAACATGGACAATGTATCCATTGCCATAGGTGCCCCAGAAGGCCGGAGGACTGGACACATTGGGAGGGTGTCAGTTTTTTTAAAATTTGGTTGGGGGCAGCATTCACATATTTGTCTGCAAGAAATATTCATATAGTCTATGACTAAATACTAGGAACTTTAATATTACACTGTTACACTCCGTGTGTACCTAACATCTTTTTGAATTAAGAGACCATTTAGGTCTCCAGCAGGTTGCAGGAAAGCAATAAATCATAAAATTATTTAATTAAGAAAAATTGTAGAAAAATGACCCTTTGATAAATCAGCCCATTGACATAGGAAAGGGACCCAATCATATATTTCAACTCTAGACAGACCAATTCCAGCAACACATCTGTATATATACTAGTATATAGGAAGTGACCCCCCCCCCATCAAAGGAACTGGTGCCCCCTAATCAAGCTTGAAAAGTTTAGTTTATTATAAAAAAAAAATTCACTGGATATCACTGTGTAAGACATAATACTATCTTGTCCTGTAGAAATTATTTCACATTATTTTTTTCCCAGAGGATATTATTTCACTATGAAAAATTTTCCTCACCTACTAAATTGTTACCACTACTTGAACAATGATATTTACTGTAGTATATTATGAAAAAGCTAGAGGTATTCCTAATTGTACACATGATATTATTTCACACTACAGTATTAAATATCCAGAAAATAGTTCACATAGAGTGATCAGAATTCATAATAGTACACAGGATATTGTTTCATACTATCAAATAATATCCAGAATATATTTCACACATAAAGAGTGAACATAATTCATACTCTTGATAAAATGGATAATATTTATTATTAAATAATATGCTGGATGAAAAACTGTGTGTAAAACATCCCATGAAATATCATTCAGGATACTTATTAATATTCCTTGATGAAAATTAACATCTAAAAGCATCCTGGATAACATATCATATCAAAAACTATCCAAATTGTTTACACCTATAAAACTGTGAACTTGTTTTATCCAACAACAAACCATTTAGCCCCACTTTTCACAGTACCCCTAAAGAAAACCCTTTCAGACACTTGTGTGTTTAATCATCATAAGGTTGAGTATGGAAACAATTTAATAGCCATTAGCTATAATAAAATATCCCCGGATTAAAGGGGTAAATTCACTAACACTAGTTTCTGGCCTACTATTTTGCCAAAGTTTCAACTTACTTTTTACTATTTGCCTATTTTAAAGTTAAAATACTATCTGAATACTAATATACAGAAAATACATGCTGTTGCATGATAATTTTTTCATAGGAGGGCACAAAACTCTGCATCTACACAGTTTTTGAAGAATTTTCACAAAAATGTGAGGATTATGGGTAGTTTTTAATCCCAAAATATAGAGCGCAAGCTATGAACAACAAAATCTTTTGTCAGTTGTAATGGTACAGAAGGCTATTTTTGTTGAAATATCAAAGAGTTTGATAAATGCGCCCTATATTTTCTGCATAAAAATGTCTCATGAAATAAGCTATTTTAATACAATTCGGGTATATTTTCAAATTTTGCGTTATTTACCTCAACAATTTTAGTGCAACACATGCAACTTTGTTTTTCGCGAAAAGCACATATTCAACTAGTAAATTATGCAATTTTCAATTTATTTGAAATACTTTAGTTTTCGGGGCTGATTTTGATATTTTCTGAACATACTCCTTTGATATTTTTTTTCCCTCTGCGAAATTTTTCACACAGGATACTATTGAAGCGGTATCCTATTAAGCAAATCAGCACCGCCATCCCTTTTAGGATAGGTTCCCCACTAGTATGTCCTTATCCAGTCCTTCACAATTATGAACATATGAATATATAATGCATAAAATTCCCCATCCTTCAGTAGCTAGCAGTTGACCAAACTCTAATAATGCAAACCTAGCCCAGTGAAAAATCTTGACCTTTATAGATAGATTTTTCAGATTTTTATGCCCAAGAACATAAATCTCTGTTGGCACTCTAGGACCAGCTACGTAAAAATTTCTGCCAACACTGGCAACATGAAAGAAACTATCATGCTGAATTCCGGAAAAGAATCATATCCGAAGATGGAGAGGAAAGTATTAGTTTAAATTGATTTCCGGTTTACAATTTGACAGATCGGACGTATAACTGAATTTTTCCTCAGGAAAAATGAACGTTATACTTGCGATAAAGCAATACATAAGTAAAATGATTGAAGAAAGTGGCCCAGGGATGAAAGTCCTTCTCATGGACAAAGAGACAGTGAGAACTATATTCCAAAATTTATGAAAATGTCTAGCTGCGAAATCGTAGCTCTTGATCTTTTTTTGTCAGACAGACATGATAATCACATTTTCACTGTCGTAGTAGGGAGAAACACCTGTTCATGATTATTTGGCTTCATGCAACATTTAAGAGGTTCATTTAGATTGAGTCCATTCAGTGAGATTCATAGTTTGAATTTCCTCCGACCCTGCAAGCCTCCTGTTTTTTATTTGGATATTGATATGTCGGGTTGGGGTCAGAACGATGTGCCATACAAAAAGTTGGAGATTCACCTAATTTGCTACAAAAATTACATTTTTTATTGGTTTTGAAGTCAACAAAACAGGGTCTTTCGTGGAAATGACCAAAACTTCAATAAAACATGTAATTTTTGTAGCAAATTAGGTATCAGCATACAGGAAAATGATTCCGGAATCGAACTAGGTAGGTGTGAAATGCACAATTTCAACTTGAAAGTTGTTACAAGTGGTTGAAGGGAGGTACTCCACAGTACCGCTGAATCTCCTACTTTTTGTATGGCACATCGTTCTGACCCCAACCCGACGTATCAATATCCAAATAAAAAAGAGGAGGGTTGCAGGGTCAGAGGAAATTCGAACTATGAGATTCACAGGTCACTCAATTTGGGAAATTTGTTCAATTTTTGTAAACTCATGATCAATAGGTCCCGGTTAGTGTATCCAGGCTATGTGTATAGAAACATTATATGTCCATCAATCGGAGTCTAAATATTTTGTGGGGTTAACCCAATATAATTAGGAAATGCAGAAGCCATGATCCAGATGTAAAAAATGGCCCATTAAAATCTTGTATTTGTTCTAAAAAATGCGGAAAATGGCACTCTGAAAATTCTTTCCAGACCACTGAATTTTGGTAATTCTTTCTGGGTTTTGGAACTGACGATATCTTTGCTTTGACCACTATCATTGTTAATAAAGTCTGTAGTGACAATCCCAAAAGGAATACAATTTTTGGCATTTCTTATCTTGTAGTATGTCACTGTGAAAATACAGACAATTTCACAAATTTGAAAGCTCAAATTTCCAATATTGCTAACTTGTTACTGTTATTTTCTCATACTGAACTAAGTCATTAAACTTCACTGCTAAAAATATTGTGAATGTTACTCTTTTTTTTACTAGAATACTAAGTATCCTTTATATTTCTGAAGTGAAAAAAGAAGAGTTTGATACTATTTAAACCCCAGTATAAACCTGTGAAAAAGCTAGCTAGTTGATAATAAACAGAAATCTTTGATAGATCATAATCATAATTTTTTTAATTTGTCAAACTTCGTTTTTTTAACTGTTACAAAGTACATGCAGCAGTACATGTATGCTTAGTTTACAGAATATTTTTTTTAATCAATTATAGACTAGTATTGTCAGTATGGTGTATGCACAGTCAGAAATTCTACAGAAAGAGGTCTATCTTTTTGAAAGACTTGATTCATCAGGAAGGGAAACAATGAAACATCTGAAGTGCATTGCCTTTGTTAGACCAACCAAGGAAAATGTTGAACTTTTAGCACAAGAACTCAGATTTTCTAAATATGGCTTGTATTATATTTGTAAGTATTTGACATCATCAAAAGATATTGGCTGGAGTTTATCAGTTAGATCCTTAGTACCTTAAATCAACCAAGTTGCCTTAAAATTGTTGTTTTAATGAATTCTTAATTTTTTTTATTTGTAGTAGTATTTTAGCTAGGATAAATAATAGGGGGTGACAGGAAGAGGGCATTTTAGTGTGTATAGTGTTAGTCGGTACCACAGATTCTCAATTTTTCCAAATTTGTTTCAATACACCTGTATGTATGGCATTTGTAGGATAAAGAAAGTTATATTTGTATTGTTTATTTCATAAATAGAAAGCTTGATTGACACTGTTTATAAAATATAGAAAAAATTTACAGGGAAATTATGAAGAGGGACACAAGTGTGCTTATAGGGGCAGAGGTCTATGAGGGCGGAGTATAGCGTCCCCCCATTTCTTTCTAGCGAGACCATTGCAAGGCCATTTACTGAAAAATATTGAATACTTATTTTTTGGAAAAACTTCTGTTACAAAACATATGAATAATATTCTGCAGCCTGAAATGATTGCTACATTTATATTTAGACTTCAGCAATGTTATAAGTAAACAGGATGTTAAAGTATTGGCAGAAGCTGATGACCAAGAAGTTGTTCGAGAAGTCCAAGTATGTTAAAGTAATGTCTACTTGTAATTGCTTCCAAAGGCTTTGTCTCATTTATAGCTTGTTGGTTTGTTTATGGAAACGTTGTCAAAATTCTTCTATGGTTTGTTAACAAACAAAGTGTTTCAAAACTGCTTATAACCATAAGTATGAAAATGTTAATTTGAAAACTATCCGTTGATGTAAATCAGTATTTGACTGGGTAGACTATATGCATTGAACATGAAAATGCTGTATTGTCTCAAATGCCTGAAGACTGTTGAAACTTACTTAATTACCTATTTTAATTTTTTTATTATTAGTTGGCAGATAAAATGTCTTAGAGTCAGGGCAAAAAAAAATAGGGTTTGTCAGTTAACTGTACACACTTTTTACAGACTTATTTTTTTCTTGGCATTATGAATCTTACGAAAAAAGTAACTATATCTCATCAATTTTTTTCATCTAAATGATTTTAGCAAGACATGACTGCTTACATATTTTTTTTAGATTTGAGGTTGAGTATTACATAAGATTAATTGAATTATTTTGATTGTAGGAATTTTTTGGTGACTATGTTGCAGTGACTCCTCATTTGTTTACACTTAATATATCAGGCTGTTGTCAGGCAAGTATAACATTCCATTCTGTCAAGTAAGTATAAAATATTGATGGTGTATCGCCCAAAACATATGTTGGATTATCCTTTTTAGCTCACCTTGCCATAGGCCATGTGAGCTATTGCCATCACTTGTTGTCCGTCGTTGTTGTTAACAATTTTTCAAAACTCTTCTCCTCTGAAACTACTGGACCAATAAGAACCAAACTTGGTATGAATGTTTCTTGAGGTATCATGCATAGAACTGATGTGGGGATTTTTGATCCATCAAAAAACATGGATACCATTACTAAAAATGGAACATAGGGTCAGAGAGTAGTTTTTAGCATATATCTCCAAAACCGTTAGGTTTAGCCTAATTCTGACTGGGTGTTAAAGTGTTTAACATTATGAGGTCTATCTGTGGTCAAATTTTCATTTTAATCTCTTAAGCGATGTTGGAGTTATTGCCCTTTTTTGACTTTTTTTTGTTGTTTTTAGCTCACCTGGCCAAACGCCATGTGAGCTATTGCCATCACTTGGCGTCTGTCGTCGTCATCGTCATTAACAATTTTTCAAAACTCTTCTCCTCTGACACTACTGGACCAATTGGAACCAATCTTAGTACGAATGTTCCTTGGGTTATCCTGCATAGAACTGATGTGGGGATTTTTGATCCGTTGAAAAATATGGCCGCCATTACTAAAAATAGAACATGGAGGTCAGACAGTAGTTTTTCGCATATATCTCCAAAACCGTTAGGTTAAGCGAAATTCTGACATGAAGTACAAGTGTTCAGTATGATGAGATCTTTCTGTAGTCAAATTTTAATTTTAATCTGTTAGACATGTTGGAGTAATTGCCCTTTTTCAACGTTTTTTTGCTATTTCTAATGTTATTTCTTTCAAAAATCTTTTCCTCTGACACTACTTGACCGTTTGTAACCAAACTTGGTATAATTGTACCTTGGGGTATCATACATAGAACTGATGTGGGGATGTTTGATCTATAGAAAAATATGGCAGCCGTTACTAAAATAGAACATAGGGGTCAGACAGTAGTTTTTCACATATATCTCGAAAACTGTTAGGTTAAGCCGAATTCTGACTTAGGTGAAATGTTCAGCATGATGATATCTATCTGTGGTCAAATATTTGTTTTAATCATTTTAGCCATGTTGGAGTTCTTGCCTTTTTTTGACGATTTTTTTGCTTTTTTAATGTTATTTCTTTCACAAATCCTCTCTTCTGTCATTATTTGATCAATTGGAACCAAATTTGGTATGAATGTCCCTTGGTATATCCTGCATTGAACTGATGTGTGGATTTTTGATCTGTCGAAAAACATGGCTGCTGTTACTAAAAATAGAACAAAGGGGTCTGACAGTAGTTTTTCACATATATCTCCAAAACTGTTAGGTATAGCAAAATGACTCTTATTATAAGGCCTTCAAAAGTCGTAGGGATTAAAGTTGTTAGGTGACTTCTTGTAAGAGTTATTGCCCTTGAAAGATGAAAAATATCAGGGTTGTTTTTTTTTTACAGTTTTCAGCCACTATCTTGAAAACTATAATAGATAGAAAGAAACTTTCTTCACTGAAATGATCCTTATGATATTTCTACCAAAGTCTTCTTGAGTAAAAATTGTTGGACAATACCTTGTTAAATTTATTGCCCTTGAAAGACAAACTTTAACTAGGTGAGCAATTCAGGCTCCTGGAAGCCTCTTGTTTCAATGCTTCCCAGTCAAATTCTGACACTTTTACACTTGTTAATGTGTTCTTGATTTATATTGCCTTTAATAAGATTAGAACATCATTGGTTTTCCATGAAAAGTACTTTGCGTTTAAGATACATGTATGAATAAGATTTTTGCTATTGGAATGAATTTCAAAATGTTTAAGATGAATCAATCAAATTAATTGTATCTCCCAATACCACTCATTGCAACTTTTCATAATTTGACATATTTTGTATAAAATCTGTCTTCTGAATGTTAAAAGTGATTGAATTGTGTGTTGAAATACCAGTACTATTTATGACCTTTTATTTTATAACTGCTTTATGCTTTTAAGAGGCTGTTCATGTAAAAATCAGGCAGATCCTATGGTATGAGTGGCACAGGGTAAATTTTATCCCATTGAATTTTTTTTTCAAATGTAATGTATATACTATATGTATGTCAACAAGTATAAAATTTGTTTTGAATTAACAATGGATCATTCAGACAATAATTTTGAACTTTCCTAAACCCGTGCAGGTTCGGGTGTCAAAAGAATAGGCCTGCAGCAGCACTAAGCTTGTCATAACAGGCAACTAAATAGTGCTCAGAACCTTAGCTGGGAGCTAGGGTGCTCTGCCACAGAGCAACTGGGTTGTGTGCCCCTGGTGGTAGAATGGGGTACCCCTGGTGTGTTACATACTGGGGTTGTCAGGCTATAATACGGAAAACCTGACCGCAAACCATAGTGGTGCACTTTGTTGGGAAATATGCACGTTCCTCGCACGTTAAAAAACCCTACTGTGGTATTCTCCCGGAGTAGGAACCATAGGGTTCCGTCACAAGAGGCTAAATTGCCCGACCCTACCCATCTCTCCCTATTTCCAGTGGCAATCAAAATTTCTCTACCCCATTGACCTTGTGTCCCATCCCATTTTTCATTTCATCATCATTTCATGTTCATTTTATCATCCACTTCATATTCATCGCCTGAATATAGCTGAAATATTGCTGCTCGGGCGTTAAACTCCAACAGACAAAACAAACAAACTATGCAAAAAACAATTTGCTCAAATTAAAGAGTTATCTCACTTTTTTCAGTTAATTTCAATGCTTTATATGTACTTCATTTCTCTTTGATCATTGCAGTTAATCAGAAACCAACATTCAACTTTGAGAAAGGATGCATTTGTGATATGGAATGGTGAAAATTTTTAAAAACAAAATTTGTCATGTGGCACCCACTTCCTGGCTTTTGCCTGGACACCCTCTGAATAGCTTTAAAAATAAGGCTTTGAAGATTGTATTTTAAAGTTTGGACTACTTGACTTTATATTTAGGGTAGAAACTGGTCAACTGATGCTTTAACTAGAAGTACTCAGGGTCTTACATCTGTATTACTGTCGCTGAAGAAATGTCCCATGATACGTTACCAGAATTCATCTGAATGTGCCAGAAGGCTAGCAGAAAATGTTAGAGTAAGTTAAAAAAAATTTCCAGATTTAGGTTTGAAACAATCATTTTTCATGAAAGGAGCAATAAAGAAAACAATAAGAATGTTTGACATCATCATGATATTGTCTATATTGTTTTGAAACCAGTACAATTTCCCAGAAAAATAAAACTTATTTAACTTAGTTAAAATTCACCCAGACGTGTACAATAAATAGTACTTTTTTGTTTTTCACTGTTTTATTCCAGCAAACAATCAACAAAGAAGCAGCATTGTTTGAGTTTAGAAAAACTGATGTAGCTCCTATTCTTCTAATACTGGATAGAATAGATGATTCTGTTACACCTTTACTTAATCAGGTAAGACACAAAACAGCTTCTATTAGGGAAAACATTTTTATAGCTCTACTCTTTTAGTGAAAATTGTCATTTATGTATATATGTGTCATAACTGTCCATCTGCCTGTCTGCAACTATTTTCTAAGCAGCTTGCAGCATTGTTATGAAACTTTGTGGGATGTAATATAACCGGCAATACTTGGTCTCATACGTTGTCCGCAACTCCTCCTCGACAACTTTAGATGAATTGCAGGAATGTAATAAAACTCAATGAAGTGTTTTATTTACCATATTGCAGTGTGCATGTTGTCAGGAATTTATGTTTACAGTAAATTTGCAGTCATATACTATTAACAAAAAAATGGTACTGATTTCTGTTTGGAGTTGGGTGTTTTTGAATGGCGGCAAAATTGTGTGGCAAAAGTGCTTAGTCTATCCCCCATGGAATTTGTGTCCACTCTGAATTGTGTGTCCGTATTAGTCCTGTTAGTGGCAATGACTACTTACACCTTATTTTTCATAATTTTTCTGCATTTCATGTCATGGGTAGAGACATATTTTTGTATACTTAAATAGATGTTTTTTTCAGTGGACTTACCAGGCTATGGTACATGAGTTGATTGGTATTGCTAATTGATGATTGTTGTAGTTGATTGGTATAGATAGCTGATGATTATTATTTCAGTGGACTTATCAGGCTATGGTACATAAGTTGATTTGTATAGATAACTGATAATTGTTATTTCAGTGGACTTACCAGGCTATGGTACATGAGTTGATCGGTATTGCTAACAGCAGGATTAACTTAAGTAATGTGCCAGGGATCAGTAAAGATTTACAGGAAGTAGTATTGTCTGCTGAACATGATGAATTCTATGCAAATGTAAGTCTTTTTGTTAATGGCTGTCACCCTGTGCAGGTCCGGGTGTTAAAAGAATAGGCCTGCAGCAGCGCTAAGCTTGTCATAAAAGGCGACTAAATAGTGCTCAGAACCCTAGCCGGGGCTAGGGCGCTCTGCCCACAGAGCAACTAGGATGAGTGCCCCAGGTGGTGGAATGGGGTATCCCTGGCGTGTTACATGCTGGGGTTGTCAGGCTATAATAGGGAAAACCTGACCGCAAACCATAGTGGTGCACCGTGTTGGGAAAGATGCCACGTTTCTTGCACGTTGAAGAACCCTACTGTGGTATTCTCCCGGAGTAGGAACTATAGGGCTCCGCCACAGGAGGCTAAATTGCTTGACCCTACCCACCTCTTCCTATTTCCAATGGCAATCAAAATTTGTTGACCCCATTATCCTTGTGTCCCATCCCATTTTTCATTTCATCATCATTTCATGTTCATTATATCAACCACTTCATATTCATCGCCTGAATATAGCTGAAATATTGCTGCTCGGGTGTTAAACCTCAACAATCAATCAATCAAACGTTAATGGCTGTCACTGGAAAAAAAGATTTTTTATAATTAAAACACAAAGAAAAAGATATTGTGATTTATCTGATTTGAGTGATTACAACGTGTTCCAAATACACAACCAAAGAATGCAAATAAGATCTTTTCAATAAATTAGATATTTAATGGCATAAAGACTTTCAGGTTTGGATAATTTTAAAATTATTTTTTATATTTTAAAAGAGCATAAAAGGAAACATGGAAAGTATCAACAACAACCCCACCAAACAGAAAAATATACATGTCACTACATTACGGCCAGTTTCATGCTTTGTTAATTTCTTATTCTGTACAGAAACAAGTTTCACCATTAGAAATTAATGTTTGGTCTTTATTATGAAATTATTGCCTTTGTATTCAAATACATGGGAAAAATTGCAACATTTATTATTCATATGTTTTGAAAACACCTGAAAATCATATGTTGAAGACCACGGTAACAAAATTATGTAAATCATATGTTTAGGACTAACAAATTAATTCATCAAAAACAGGCAAATAAAATTCATATGGTAATTTTATGTCATCTATAGGACGTATGAAAAAGGTATAGTTTTCATATAATTTAGGAAAACGTTTTCTTTTCATGTGATTTTTAGGCACAAGAACACATATTTCCACATTGGTCCTAAACATATGTTTCCATATGTTTTAAAACATGAAAACATGTGTTACAATTTTCCCTGTGTACATGATGTTAAATACAGCTACTATTGTGTACATGTACATTTATGCCTGTATTTTTTAGGCCTTGCCCACAATTATCAAAAATACTATGAAGCTTAGGATTTCCCATGCATTTGGCATTTTTAAAAACAATCATTATGTTTTTTTTTATTGTCAAATAATAATAATATTAGGGTATTGTAAAAAAAAAAATACAGCCTTTATGTGTATACTTCATGTGGGAAGTTGAAAATGCTCAGCACAGCCTTGCATTTTGTCCCATCCCTAAGCCTTATACACATACATACTGGTTTTTTTTCAACAATACCTAATATTGTATATATATATTTGTTTTTTAATACTGTATTTTCAGAATATGTATGCAAATTTTGGAGAGATAGGTACCAATATAAAAGAATTGATGGATGAATTTCAAACAAAGTCTAAAAGTCATGAGAAGATTGAATCTATAAGTGACATGAAGGTTGGTAGTCATTAGTGACTTAAGGTCAGTAGTCATTATTGGCATGAAGATCAGTAATCATTAGTGACATGTTGGTATTCATTAGTGACATGTTGATAGTCATCAGTGACATGTTGGTAGTCATTAGTCACTTGAAGGCTGGTAGACATTAGTGACTTAAGGCTGATAGTCATTAATGACATGAAGGTCAGTAATCATTAGTGACATGTTGGTAGTCATTAGTGACATGAAGGTCAATAAACAACCTAAAACGTTGTAATTTACTTTAAAAATAAGTACAAATTATAATACTCCACTCACAAAGTTTGTAGTTTATTGGAAACAGCTTGTCAACCCATCTGTCTGAATTCCCTCTCAATTTTTAGCTACTCCTTATGGAATGGATTTCAAATTTGGATTTTGATTTTATATTTATGGGATTTATGTTGTAAGGAATTTTTGTTGCTGTCTAATACCAACTTTCTGTTATCGAAACCGAATTTTTCACTGCTTGGGATAGTAAGAACTTTGGTCACTTAGTTCCCTCTGATGAAAATTATCTGAAATTGTGTATACAATTTCAATTTTATAAGTTATAGGTTGTATGTAATTTTGATGACTACCAGTTATCAAATTTCAGTTTAGCTGAATTTTGAATTATTAGGGCATTGCGGTGTTCTAGGATTTTTTGTAAATGTTATAGTGAAAATTTGCAACAAAAAACTATTTTCCCTCTGATTAAATTTATTTGAAAATTGGTTTGCAGCTTTATATGAGTTTGAAATGGAAACAGAGAATGACCTCAAAAAGGAGTGAAAGGCGGATAAATTATGTTACCATGAATGTTATTACTTTTATTGTCAGGGCCTTCAGAGCCTACTTAAAGGTGTGTTTACATTTGTTGACAACCTGTTGGTGATCTCTGAAAGTATTTTCTATTTTTTATTAGGGAGCAACCATTTCATTTTTTAGGGAGTGGGAGGATTTAGGATCAAATGTTTTGTCCTGGATATTTTTTTGTGTTAAGACTATCCTGTCTTTTTATTTTTTACTCCAGCCTGTCCAGAATTTTTTTTTCATGACATATACAAATATGACAAATAATTCAAATAGTATGGGCATCCGACCAGATATCAGAAAAAAAACTTTTCTCGCCATCATTATTTTCACACAATTTTAAAAGAAAAATAAATCTTATCTTTAAGTCTGACATTGTAGATGGGACTTTCATCTATATTTTTCCAGTTTTTATTTTGAATTTAAGTCATTTGATCATGTTAAAAAAATATTCAGTACGATGGCAAGAATCGATCCTTACCAAGATCTGGTCAGATGCCAGTATATTTATATAACGCATTGAGAGATATTTACAAAAAAGTGTAGATAATCTTAGATGTGTCACTTTATTTATACACAGCAATCTATGATTCATTACCAATTCAAATTGTCATTTAAGATGGCAAACAACGAATGTAAAGACAACAGTATTGCAGGGGAGGGTTTTGTAAAATAACTGTCTTTATACCATGTCCACTGTTGTGATACATATCAAGTCTGTAAATCAAGAAGGTGAGAGGAGGTCACTTGGTGGGGAAACATCTCTAAGCCAGCACATTCTGCCCATGATGAAATAATTAAATTCAACGAGAGGATCTAAACACTTAAAGAAACTTATGTAGAAAAATTTGGACAATAATCCATAACAAAAAAAAGTGCTAAGAAAAAAGCAAAGAACGTAAAAAAGGGAGTAAGAGGGGTCAGAAACCAAATTGATAACTGTGACAAGATGGAAGAAGCTTTAAAGTTCAATTACAAAAATGGAGCAATTCTTGGCAAATGTGCAAAGCAAAAAGAGATCTTGCCATATCCCTTCTTCATCTTGTATAAGAAACAGATATGCTGGTGAACTGACCATGTTTTGAAATAAATTGTTGACCATTTGACATTCTTTATTGCCATTTTTATATTATTATTTTAAGTGTAGATACAGGTCAAAGGTGACCAAGCTAGTCTTAAGTCAGTTGTGCCAATTTCCTTTTTTATTTGTTATTTACAAATGTATGTTTTGATGATGATTTATTTTATTTTTACTAAAAACATATCCTAATTTTTTTCAACAGATGCATCCTGCCTTTTTTTTTTATTCCCGAATGGTCATCCTGGATTTTTTAGTCCCCTATCGGCTTTTACCACTGATTTTTGTCCAAGTGATGGCCCTTGAACTTTAAAAAATTTACCAAAATTTAAGTTTTCCAAACTTTTTTTTCTAAATGCTTGCAGATATTAAGCCGACTTTTGGTATGTGAGTCTACCTTACAGATCAAGTGTACATTTCGTTCCACTCCACTGATTTTTGTCCGAGTTCTGGTCTTTGAACTTCAAAAAATTTACCAAAATTTAAGTTTTCCACACTTTTTTTCCTTAACCCTTGTAGATATTTAACTGATTTTTGATATGTGAGAACATCCTGAAAAGTTACAGATTTAGTTTGGGTTTCATTCCACTTTGCTGTTATTTGTCTGAGTTATGGCCCTTGAATTTACCAACATGTAAATTTTTTAGCATTTTTAGCTCACCTGGCCAAAGTCCATGTGAGCTATTGCCATCACTTGGCGTCCGTCGTCATCGTTAACAATTTTTCAAAACTCGTCTCCTCTGACACCATGTGACCAATTGGAACTAAACTTGGTATGAATGTTTCTTGGGGTATAGTGCATTGAACTTGTGTAAGGATTTTTGATTTGTCGAAAAATATGGCAGCCGTTACTAAAAAAAAATATGGCAGCCATTACTAAAAATAGAATATAGGGGTCAGACAGTAGTTTTTTGCATATATCTCCTATACTGTTAGTTTTAGCCTATTCTGACATAAAAGGGTTAAAAGTTTTCAGCATGATGAGATCTATCTGTGGTCAAAATTTTGTGAAAATCTGTTGACCCATGTTGGAGTTATTGCCCTTTTTCGACGTTTTTGCTGTTTTTAATGAAATTATTTTTAAAAAATCTTCTCCTCAGAAACTACTTTATAGAATTTAATGAAAGTTGGTATTTTTGTTTTAAAGGGTATCCTTAACAAAATCATCATTTGGATTTTTGATCTGTTGTAAAGCATGGCCGCTGTTACTAAAAATAGAACATAGGGGTCAGACACTAGTTTTTCGCATATATCTCCTAAACCGTTAGTTTTAGCCTATCCTGACATGGGTTAAAAGTTTTCAGTATGATGAGATCTATCTGTGGTCAAAATTTTGTGAAAATCTGTTGACCCATGTTAGAGTTATTGCCCTTTTTTGACGTTTTTTGCTGTTTTTAATGAAATTATTTTTAAAAATCTTCTCAGAAACTACTTGACAGAATTTAATGAAAGTCGGTATTTTTGTTTTAAAGGGTATCCTTAACAAAATCATCATTTGGATTTTTGATCTGTTATAAAGCATGGCCGCTGTTAGTAAAAATAGAACATAGGGGTCAGACAGCAGATTTTTGCATATATCTCCAAAACGGTTAGGTTTAACCATAATTTCATTGGGGTAAAATTATTTAGCATGAAGAGGTCTATCCGTGGTCAAATTTTGGTGAAAATTTGTTGACCCATGTTGGAGTTATTGCCCTTTTTGGACGTTTTTTGCTGTTTTTGATGTTATTACTGAAAAAAATCTGCTCCTCAGAAACTATTCTGCAAAATTCAATGAAAGTTGTCATTTTTGTTTTATAGGGTATCTTTAACGAAATGACTGATTTTCAATTGCTGAAATGATCCTTATTATAAGGCTTACAAATGTGTCCAATGAATCAAATGGAGTCAAAATTGTCTGACAAGTCCTTGTTAGAGTTATTGCCCTTAAAAGGCAAAAATTTAACAAGGTGATCGATTCAGGCTTCTGGGTGCCTCTTGTTTTCTAAACACTTGCAAATATTGAGCTGATTTTTGGTATGTGAGTCTACCTTGATGAGTTACAGATCAGGTTTACATTCCGTTCCACTTTGCAGATTTCTTCCAAAGTTTAAAAATCAAGGTCATTTCGTCAGTTTGTCATTCCAAGGTAGTATTTGGGCGAGTGATATAAACAGTTGGTAGGGGACCATGTATTGTTTTGCAATACTCTCAGAATGCTTGTTTTTTACCACATGCTACCATCCTGCCTACTTTTCAAATTTAATCCTAGCCTCCAACCACCCCCCCCCCTTGGGTGGTTGGAGGCTAGGTTACTCCCTTAGGATTATGCCCTGGTGCATTTGGTTAGTTTAACCATATCTGTTCCTTTTTCTATTTTAGTTTTAAGTCTAGCTTGTATTTTTTATTTCAAAATTCAATTTTTTTTTGTATAATTAATATATATATGTATATATATAATAACACCTAAATGAACTGTCCCGTACTACCATACATCGTGTACTAAGTTACAGCCCTAGATTAATCCTACGAGGAGGAATGACCCGGCCAGCGAAAGCTATATTTTTATATATATATATAAATCTTTGTTAATTTATTTCAGCAATTCTTAGAACAATACCCCCAGTTTAAGAAGATGTCTGGTACAGTATCAAAACATGTGACAGTTGTTGGGGAGTTATCAAGACTTACAAGTAAACATCATCTATTAGAAGTGTCTGAGTTAGAGCAAGATATTGTCTGTCAAGGAGATCATTCTGCCATATTACAGGTAAGTCCGGGAGATCATTCTGACATCATACAGGTAAGTCAGGGATATTTCAGCTATATTCAGGCAATGAACATGAAGCAGATGATAAAATGAACATGAAATGATGATGAAATGAAAAATGGAATAATGGGGTCAACAAATTTTGATTGCCACTGGAAATTGGGAGAAGTGGGTAGGGTTGGGCAATTTAGCCTCCTGTGGCGGAGCCCTGTGGTTCCTACTCTTGGAGAATACCACAGTAGGGTTCTTTAACGTGCGAGGAATGTGGCATCTTTCCCAACACGGTGCACCAATACGGTTTGCAGTAAGGTTTTCCATATTATAACCTGACAACCCCAGCATGTAACACGCCAGGGGTACCCCATTCCACCACCTGGGGCACACAACCCAGTTGCTCTGTGGGCAGAGCGCCCTAGCCCCTGGCTAGGGTTCTGAGCACTATTTAGTCACCTTTTACGAAAAGCTTAGTGCTGCTGCAGGCCTATTCTTTTGACACCCGGACCTGCATGGGTCAGGTAAGTAGGGGGAGATCATTCTGTCATAATACCAGAAAGTCAGGAGATCATTCTGCCATAATACCAGGAAGTCAGGAGATCATTCTGCCATATTACAGTTAAGTTCAGGAGATCATTCTGACATCATACAAGTAAGTCAGGGAGATCATTCTGTCATAATACAGGTAAATAGGGGAGATCATTCTGTCATAATACCAGAAAGTCCGGAGATCATTCTGCCATATTACAGGTTATTCAGGGAGCTTGTTCATTTATAATATCATATTACAGGTAAATCGGGAGATCATACTGTTAAATTACTGGTTATTCAGGGAGATAATACTGCGTAGTAAATTGACACCATATAAGTTATGATGTCACTTTACTTTGATCTATTCAGGCATCATAACTTATGACTAGTTTTACACTTAAAATTTTTTGTGAAAAGGACTGCTGTTCTTATCTTAAATTTCAGCTTATTGTTGTGTTTCTCTTTTTATTCTATGAAAAAGTAATTTCTGGTATGAATTGTAATCAATTTTTAGGTTCTGGCTAACGACACACAATTTTTTTTTATTTTTTGTATTGTTCTATTCCCAGTTCTGATTTTTTCACACAGAGAATAAAGACATTGATAGCATCTGAAAAACTGCGACACATAGATATGTTACGTCTAGTTATGTTGTATGCCCTGAGGTATGAGAGCCACAGTAACAACGATGTCTCAGGTCTCGTTGATGCTTTACGCAAGAGAGGTGTCAGTGATAAATTTAGAATGGTTTGTACATTCAGCTTCTGAGATTAATGAACTCTTTATCACATCATGGCTATCTGTTAAATGTAGCTTGCAGGTATACTTTTTTGTCATATACATGTATCTACTACATGTACTGTGAAAGTACTATCATTCATGGGGTACCAATTTAAGTGGATTTTGTGGGTAGACCAAACCACAAAATTTGGTTCCTGATGAAAAGGAGATTCCCATTGATGTATATCCTGAAAACCATGAATTCAAGAATCTACGAACTTGTGTTTCTTTGGAAATCCGCGAAAATTGGTATCCATAAATTAAAGTATACAAGTTATTCTCCTTGACAAAAAATATACTGACTTGCAACTGTAATGAAAATTAGATGCAATCTGATTGTATCATTATAGGTTTTCTATCAATAATTATGTTTTTAATAATGAGTATGGTATTTCTATTTTTTTCAAAAATGTTAAGTGACAGACCATGATTTATTTAATATTAACAATATTATTTTTGCCAGAAAGAAAAAGAAATCATAGTAGATGTGCATCATGTTTCATAGAGTGTAAGTTGTGATACTAAATATCAGCAAAATTTTCAAGGTGTTTATAACTTGGGATTTTTTTTCCTGCACAGGAATCATAAGAAAAATCATTTAATTCCTTTGCCATCTTGCCCACTGATATAATTTGTTGTTGTCTCACTCCTTGTAATAAATTAATTTCTATATACATAAATTTCTTGCAGAAATTAAAATTTTACATTTGTTTAGTTCTATTTGTTTTAAGAATCAGGCAAAATTGGAAAAATCAGAAACATGCATGTCAAAACCCCACTGTTCTGACAGTATATTTTCACTCGCAGATGTTTTCTCTATTTGAAAAGACCACTATTTGATCCCTGCATCACTAGATTTGCTTAGAAATTTCAATAGAATGTTAGCAGAATTAGGTTTTGACAGAGTCATCTTCAAATGTTCATTTTCAGTGCATCGCAATGAAATTATAACTCAATGCACCAACGTGATATGGAAAATATTGTCTTTTTTTCCTTGATTCTGATGGTGCAAATAGACAAATTACACTATCAAAATGTTTGGTTTTTTCATACCATGTTTTACCCACTGCCTGATTCTTACAGGGACTGACATTTAATTTGAAAATAAGACTTCAGAATGCAATATTGACAGAATTTACTATTTCTTTCATTTGTTTTACTGATAAATACACTACAAATTTTTTTTATATTTATTTTCAGATGGTACATGCTGTTTTAGATTATGGAGGGAAGAAGTCTAGAGGCAGTGATTTATTTGGCAATCAAGATATTGTTTCCATCACAAAAAAATTTCTCAAAGGTGTAAAGGTACTGAATTTTAATAAAAGATACAAATTTTGTAAGAAAGTTTCATACCACAGAATGAAAATTGATTTTGATTTTCTGGGTTATGACCCCAACCATTTAGAAATACGGCACTGAAAACAAGCATTTCATTTTATCAAACTATATACCTCATGTATACACAAACATATCTCTAAAAATTGTACCATAATGTTCAGGCTATGTTTTGTAATGGGAGGATTGACCTGAACTGTTTAGGAATTAGGGTCTTAAAAGGGCACCTTTATGGCTTCCAAACAATAGCAAGCATGAATAAAAGTGAATTGTCCTCCTTGGAATTGTACCTCAAGGTTCCATACTACAAAAGGCTTCATTTATTTTAGGGTTTTGACTGTAATAAGGAATAAATGGCGTTAAGGGACCAAAATAACCCTTTCCCTAGTGTCTGGGTATTAATCTATATATAATTGTACTACAAGGTTCCATACCATAAAAGGAAAGTTTCGGTGGATGATTGTAGCCCTTATTTGTAAGGAATTAGGGGCTAAAAAGGGGTCAGAAAAAAAAAATTTTCCCAACTTTGTTTGAGTTTCTTATTTCTTAAATTTGTTTGCAAATTTTTAATACTTTGACCATTTTCATTTTGATCAGAATCGTATGTTGTGTCAAACTTTTAATCATAATCAAATTCAGAACTTAATCAAATTTCAATGATATGTCCATACAGTTCTGGGTTCAACCTATGATGTCATATCAAGCTACACCATGCAAAGTGCACAAAATATTTTTTGATATATGTTATATGGTGATGCCTATTTGTTGAGAAATTTATATTACTGTTTAGGGTGTGGAGAATGTGTATACACAACACAAACCACTGTTATACAGTCTGCTAGATCAACTGATAAAAGGCAAACTAAAGGAGGGAGCTTATCCATATCTAGGGACTAATCAGTTGAAAGACAGGTAACTGTTATACATTTAGGGACTAGTCAATTGAAAGACAGGTAACTGTTATACTCCTGGGAACTAATCAATTGAAAGACATGTAACTATTATACTTCTGGGACAGGTCAATTAAAAGACAGGTAACTGTTATACTCCTTGGACTAGTCAATTAAAAGACAGGTAACTGTTATACACCTGGGACTAGTCAATTAAAAGACAGGTAACTGTTATACACCTGGGACTAGTCAATTAAAAGACAGGTAAATATTATACTCCTGGAGATTAGTCAGTAAAGACAGGTAACTATTATACTTCTGGGACAGGTCAATTAAAAGACAGGTAACTGTTATACTCCTTGGACTAGTCAATTGAAAGACAGGTAACTGTTATACTCCTGGGACTAGTCAATTAAAAGACAGGTAACTGTTATACTCCTGGGACTAGTCAATTAAAAGACAGGTAACTGTTATACACCTGGGACTAGTCAATTAAAAGACAGGTAAATATTATACTCCTGGAGATTAGTCAGTAAAGACAGGTAACTATTATACTCCTGGAGACTAGTCAATAAAGACAGGTAACTACTTTACACCTATGGAATAATCAATTTGAAGACAGGTGTTTGTTATACACCTAGGGACTAGTCAATTTAACACTACTTTGAACCTCTTAAAATTGACTGTTAAATCATCATTTATTGAAGAAAAGTGTACTCTTAACTTGGCATGAAATTTATGATGCTATATAATAAGACACACAACCATATACATGTCAGCTGTGGAAAGATTTATTATGGTAATTACCTGTATGATTGTGACAATTGCTTTTAATGATACTGAATAGTACCGTCACATTAAACCTCGAAGAGGTGTTCAGTATTTTACTGAATTGAAATTATAATTAAATGTTTTGTTTTTTTATACAGACCACAGGACATCATTGTATTTGTGATTGGTGGGACAACATATGAAGAAGCCTTGGCTATCCATACATTAAACAGAAGTAGTCCTGGAATCCGAATCATCCTTGGAGGAACTACTGTGCATAACTTTAAAAGGTATTTATATCTGCAGATTGGCTTTGTTTATATAGGGCCTGTAAACCATGTGACAATTGATGGATTCATAATGTATATCTATAATTGAATTCATACATAGTTAAATTACTGTATGTGCTGTTTTAACTGTTCTGTTAATGACTTGAAAATCAATTTTGTTTTTCAGTTTTCTTGATGAATTATCACAAGCTGGGCAAGGACAGGGTTCAACACACATTAGTGCCAGATATAGTAGAAGATGAGGAAATAAAAACATTCCATAATTACATACTCCATTACATGTGGTAGTTACTGTGGGTATTTGACACTGAATGCCTTGTTTATAAGGCAGGAGTTTGTTCAATATGTGTTCTAAGATATACTTAAAGGAAAATACCAACTGAAAAATATACTGAAGTGAAATGTTATACATCAAGGACCATGACTTCCTGTTATACATGTTCCTCTTTTTAGAAAGTAATCCCTGAGTTTCATATTGTTGACATTAGATAAACCCATGTTCTGGTCACAGTGTTAGTAATTCTTGTGATATCTTCCTTATTTGACACTAGTTTCTACTTATCTTGTTATGATTTTTAAAATCAATTTACAAAACTTTTCCTTTTTAATTCACCTGGCCGAAGGCCATGTTAGCTATTGCCCTCACTTGGCATCCGTCGCTGTCATCAGTCGTTAACAATTTTTCAAAACTCTTCTCCTCTGACACTACATGACCAATTGGAACCAAACTTGATATGGATGTTCCTTAGTGTATCCCACATAGAACTGTCGTGGTGATTTTTGATCCGTTGAAAAACATGGCAGCCGTTAATGAAAATAGAACATAGGGGTCAGACTGTGTTTAGCATGATAAGATCTATCTGTGGTCAAATTTTTGTTATAATCCATGAAGCCATGTTAGAGTGATTGCCCTTTTTTGATTTTTTTTTTTGTTGCTATTTTTAATTTTATTTCTTTCAAAAATCTTCTCCTCTGACACTACTTGATCATTGGAACCTAACTTGGTATGAATGTTCCTTGGGATATCCTTCATAGAACTGTCGTGGGGATATTTGAATTGTCGAAAAACATGATCGCTGTTATTAAAAACAAAACATAGGGGTCAGACAGTAGCTCCAAAGCGGTTAGGTTTAGCCAAATTTGTTTGTTTGCTGAAATGATCCAGTTTATAAGGCCTACAAAAGTCTTCAAGGAGTTGTCAGATGACTCCTTGTAAGAGTTATTGTCCTTGAAAGGGGAAAAATTACATTTTATTTTACAGTTTTCAGCCTATATCTTGAAAACTATGATAGAAAGAAAGAAACTTTCAATTAGTGAAATCATCCTTATAAGTCCTACCAAAGTCTTCTTGAGACAAAATTGTTGGATATCTTGTTAAATTTATTGCCCTTGAACAAGGTGAGCGATTCAGGCTCCTGGGAGCCTCTTGTTTATTTTAACTTAAAGGTAAAATTGATTTTCATGTTGTACTTTTTCAGTTTAATAATTAGTGTCAAGTTAATATTATTACTGTCTGTGACTTTTGTTAAACAAAATGCCAGTAACTTGACAACTTTACAAACGAATATGTCTATGTGTGAACATGTGGTGTTGATATGAGGGAGAGTGCAATAGTTGTTATAATGATTAAAGATTAAAAAATAAAATAGTACAACAAGTTCAATTTAGTTATTTCTTTTGATGATGGTGTCTTTGAATGATGGATGCAAATCTACCTACACATAACTCTTTATCTTAATGCTGCAGAAATTGAGTTAATATTTTGTATGTGAATACTGATATATCTTGGTGGACTATTTTCTTGACTCAGTAAATTTCATCAAAATAGTATTTTCCTGACTTCCAAATGCTTGCTGATGTGATGTGATGTGAGTTTGACTGTTTTTAATAGACACCAAATATGTTTTAGTGAAAAGAGGGGTCAGATTAAAAAAAATCTTTTCAAAATTTTTGAATAAAAAAAACTTACCAAAGATAAGGGAAGACAATACTCAATCAGGCATGAAAATCCCTTTGTTCTTAAACAAATCTTTCTATGTTCTGAAACCTACACCGATACGCTGCTATAAGATTGACGATGGACTCTAGAATTACATTCCGATTGAATTATTAATTTTAAATGTTTAGTTGGCTTAAGATTTTCCACTGCTAAATAAAGATAGATAATTAAGATTACATGATTTATTTTAATTGGAAAATGTGCCTAAGCAAATTATTATTGTTATATTTTTGAGAGGGTATATAATCAGTACTGTATATATGATACAGAATTTGTCTGTCACTACTTTAAACATTAGTGGTTTTTTTTTTGGAAGTGAGTAGGCATCGACTATTTCATTAAGAAGAGGGGTCTGTAATTCCTTTTAAATAAATTGATTCCAAATTGTAACCAAAAAAAGATTACTCTACCATGGAAAGAAAAAAGTTCAATTCAATATTTTTCCCATTACTTTAATGTTGATTTTCAATAAGAAGAAAATTTGAACTCCAACTGGCTTGCTACTGACAAAAAAAAAAGAAATCATTTCCTTTGTTTTCAAAGAGAAATGCTCACACTTCAAAAAAAAAAATTCCCAGACACACTATCAAGAAGGAAATGGCCGGCCTAACAATTATATTCAACATTAAATGCAAACTCTTCCATTTCAACATATTTCTGGTTGTTTTTACTACTTTCATTTTCAATTTAGAATATCCTATTATGGAGTCTGGAAACATAAAAAATTAAATCTGGGACATCTTGACTAGTTCATCGTTGATACAAGTCATATGAATCCGATAAAAGGTCGAACAAAGGAAAGGACGAAATACTTTTTCGTGAGTTGTGAGTACCTGTAAAGTATAGAACGAAAAAAATGCAACGAAACAGATGAATGAAAACGAAATTAGCTCAACGAAAGGAACGAAGTTGGCCGGAGATTATCCTAACTCGGGATAAAGCATGCTTTTTCCCCTTATAACGGTTCATCAGAAAGGGTTCTAAACCCTGGATCCCTTTTCATAGATCTGCCGCTGACGCAATTGAAACAAAATTTGAAACTATTATCTTCCCGGACCAATACATGAAAGAGTAATCAAGGGAACCAAGGTTATAGCGGTAATCAAAAGAATGTAATCCAGGGACAAAGACCCGACATGGAAAACAAACATACACAACAAAGAACATACAGTAACTAAAATCATACATACAAAGTAACAAAAGCAAATGAGCAACTCGGACTCCATTAAAAACTGGGAGCATGGACCAGGTGCACCGGTAGGGTAAGCGTCCTCTGTTTTTCTAGAAACACCCGCCGATTTGCTCATAAAAAGCCAAGTCCGGGGTAGACAAACGAGGAAAGGAAAACTATGACCCGTTGAATAAATCAGTTTTCATGGTGCAGATGGATACACCATAACGATCCACGAGTTCATGATGACGACCATAGAACTAATGAACATATGCGACTTACGGGATAATGTATGGACAGCGGATCAAGTAATAATAGTAACTTTAATGAAATAAATGATTTTACTTTCCCTAATAATTATGCATTTACTCTCACTGTTCCACTTTCTTGGACTCGTATTATTAGCCATACTATATTTCAAAAATAGTTTTCACTGGGAGTCGATACATGGAACGCATATTGTGTGTAACGTCGCTGCATGTTTCTATAAATGGCAACCATCACGCCGATTATTAAGTACTATAAGATAGGGATATGCTGCACATAGTTCAAAAGTTACCAAAAATAATAAGTGCTGTAAGGGTTTTGTTGAATTTAAGACAATCTAGTCATATTACATTGTGTATTTTTCTTTTTCCATTCCAACCTGAACATATATAGCCAAACGGTATAGACATTAGCATGCTGGGTACGGACTTACAAAATCAATCTTATCATACTAAGTGTCACTTACCTTAAGTTGATTTGTGATTGTTAATTGCAATACCAGGGTTTGTATTTTGTACATGTTTTTTCATTTAATTTGGTGTTAATAGGATGCAAAATCGAAAGAACAAGAAACACGGAACCCGTCCCGATACACTAAGTCTAGTGTGATAATCGCATGAAAGTAGTACATTTTAAGCAGCATGACTTAACAATTCATTTAAAATGATCAAGTTGTGATATTTGCGATTTTAAGCAAACCTAATACAGTGATGCATTTAAAGTAAAAGCTTTACATTTCTACCTCTCCCCTCAATGCCAAAAGGATTTCTTGGCACGGATAAGAGGTGTCCGTATCCAATATTATCAGCGAGCCCCAACTGTCATGAATAGTCAGATGTTAGATGGATTCAGCGACGTTAAAATTGAAAAAAAAATAAACGGGTCTTGAAGTTAGTAATTATTTTAATACTTTCAAGATCAGGTCTGGGTTTCATAAAAAAATCTCAAATCCTTACATTTTTCCTAAATATTCTGAAGGACTCGAGGAAAACCTCAAATTTATATTCGTGTACTTATTTATAAGCTGACCACAATATTGATTAACTATATTATGAATGCCCTGCACCCTTGACAGATCCATAAATTATTAGGGCCCGCCCTTTAGTAATCTCTCTGTCCGTCCTTTTGATGTAGGCTTTTGATATTGGGCATGAGGGTAGATAAGCTCAAGAGGTATGCGACACATTCAAAGTTAATGACCTTTTTGACCTTGAACTTTGACCCAAGATCAAATTAATGATTGTTGCACACAAATTCGTGTCTGTGTTGTAACCTTTTGTCTAGGTGTAGGCTATTGATATTGGGCATGAGGATAGATCAGCTCAAGACGATATGTCGCATACCATGGTTGGTGACTTTTGACCTTGAATTTTGATCTTAAAGTCAAAGTAATGATTTTTACATGGCAGATTCGTGTCAGGGTTGTAACTTTTGTCCACCGCAAACAATATGCGGACGTATAATGTTACGGCGCAGTCGCCTGGGACTCTTTGTTTCCGTGCGATAAGGTTAGTTGTGGTTGACTAATTGTTCTCTGAAATTTTTATATGATTTTACTTACTACTAAAGGAAGGTTTCTATTTATTTAAGGTTTTGTGGCCCTACCGTTTTAGAAAAAGGGTAAAAATACATTCAGGTGTTGTATCAAAACCCATGTAGAATGGTTTTTATTAATCGATTTTAATTATTCTTTTTTTATTGTGTTCCTTAAATATTTAATTCTGGTAAACAAATATATCAGTAGATTTTATGTGTTTTAGACCGTTTTCAAGTTATAGGGGGTCAAAGTTGGGCAACGCTCAAAAAATCAACTTTTTAAAATTTTGGGTCTGATTTCGAAGATTTTTTTATCAGATTTCTCATTAAATTCCGTAGGGCTCCACTACAGGAGGCTAAATTGCCCGACCCTACCCACCTCTCCTTATTTCCAGTGGCAATCCAAATTTGTCGACCCCATTATTTTTTGTGTCCTATCCCATTATTTATTTCATCATCATTTCATGTTCTTCGCCTGATTATAGCTGAAATGTTGCTGCTCGGGTGTTAAATCCAAACAATCAATCAATCATAAAATTCTCGGCCTGCGTTTTTCAATCAGATTTAAAATATCTCTTACGGTTGTCGAATTATAAGGAAAAAAAAGGGGCCACAGCAAAAAAAAGTCTGATTTTGGTCTGATTTTGAAAATTTTTAATAGAATTTAAAATTTTGTGCAATATAGTGTCGAAACCATTTGTTGTGCATTGCTGATTTACTGTAGTTATTTTTACCTGCAGAGTGGGGCCCACAGAGGTTAACTCCATTTCAATGATATTTAGTATAGCATGGACCTCGGTAGATTATATTCTTTACGTCTTTGTTATTCTCTATTATTGGATCGTATATGTCTGTATTGTTATTGTGTACATCGTGGGCCTTTGATTTGGATAAAACTTGGAACTTTGAAATTTATGTGCCTATAATAAAGCATTCTTCCTCTTGTTCTTTTATTCGTTTCACTTTTTTTTTTGGCCATTTTCGCCTATTTTTTTCTGCACTATAATAATTCTCATTTCGTTTCCTTTCGACCCATTATGATTCGTTTCAGTTTCGTTTTGTCTTCGTTTCGCACATTACATGTACTCATTGAGAAATAAATTATTTGTCTCCCCTGCGACCTTCTTTGGTCAAAATGGCAAAAATGGGTTATGCTCAAGATATGCCTCCTCCGGGGGGTTATGGGCCAATTGAATTTGAAAGGAAGCTACCAAAGAAGGGGAATGGTATGCATATTATCATGATAAAATAACACGAGAGATGGAATACACAGCATTTTCACAAAACCTGTCTCGTGCACCCTGTTCGTCCTGTTGAAATGTATTTGTCTGTATTTATATATGACACAATGCAGTGAATAATACTGGTGGGAATCATATAAAAACCACTCATCAAGAGGGGCACAGTTTTCACTACTCCTACAACGTAAGAGGTTGGAATTCCGTTCCTCCATACCCCAACCTCTGCTGAAGTTTTAGGATTGCACCAAGTCTGAAAATAGCTTGCCAGACAACCTGTAACACTGCTGGAGTAAGGCTTCACCATAATTGTAGATAAATTCGTAGCATAATATCAATTCTGTAATGGGTAGAAATGGCAATCCAATGGCCCATGATTTAAATAGATAAGACCCTTTCTTACTCCTACTGTGGAACTATAGGTTAGAATTCCATTCACCCATGGCCATACTCTAACATGGCATCAAGTTAGAAAATATCTTGCCAGACAACCTGGAGTCCCTTTTGTGTTATTGGGGTTTGTCAATGAGCATGTGTGACATATGTATATACTGTGGAGTACAACACTTCAAATAGCTACACTCTTCACATTGACATACTTCCAAGCAGTAAGAGTGGGGTCTGGGAGTAGGCCAGAGCGTCAACAGAGCTGCCCTGCCACTAGTAGGACATACTCTGCAGGGATTGAATTTCAGAATTTTTTTCCAATAGCTAAATTTAAGTTATTTGGGTTATTTCTGGACTTTACTTGTATGACATATAGAATTCCACTGGCAAATTTTAGCAAGTGCAAATAATTTCTACTAGCAAAATCAAATTTCAACTGGCATTTATCAAGCATTTTCCTTTAAATTCGATCACTGCTCTGGTTTTTTGGTCCAGTATCCCGAAGATTGTGCTTCGCTGCCTCCAACTACCAACAGACGTCTACTAATGCATTCCTAGTAACGGGTGGTCGTGCAAGATCCATAAGGATAGTCAAGACGGTAAAAACCACCAATTAGCTCTTCAAATGCTTTTTACAATTTCCATTTAAAATAATGCATGTTGCAATGCCAAACCTACTTAGGTCATCTCAGGTTTCATTTTTCTTTAATCTGATGCCATATATTTATTCAAGAATTTCATTTTATGGACATTGGGCCGCTGAATTGAGATTTAAAGCTTATTCCCTCACTCACTCACTCACTCATTCTTCAGTATTACAATCATTCTAAATAAATATGATTTGACACACACATGTAGTGTAACTGTTGTAACTAGTCTTGTATTCCGTAATGTCTTACAATGAAACAATAAATCTCTGAACGACCTCCAGGCTCCTCATGTATTATAACATCATGATAAAAAAATCAGACTGAAGTTTTCAAAGTCAGTAATCGTCAAATATTCTATGGTACTGATTTTGGCTGGTTTTCAACATCAGAAATGCAATATGCTCTAAAATCGGGTGACTTCTGCTAGAATCTTGGTTCTCTTGATATGACTGTGACATAATCATTACTCTTTAACCGTGATGACCTGAATGTTTTTCAATCAAAACAACTGATTACCAGGAATTGCAGGTAATGTTCTCATTCCACATGTTTCTCTCAAATTTTCAGCAATTTTTGGGTCACTTATGATACAGGGAATCAGATTAGGAACCAGATTAAACAACTGACAATTGCTAATGTATATGACCTATATAGTCAATTGTAACAAGTCCACGTGTCTGAATCGGAAACTGGGTTATGTTCAATGCTAATCAATTATTTCATCTTTTAATGTAAACTTCCCATTCTCATACAAGCAAAATTCACATATGTAGAACACATGTATATGATATTTAAGAGGAACATTTTGATTTCGTACGAAGCTAGAACTATGAAGCTGAGACGGTAAACATGGCACCGATCAGTAGCTTAATGTGGAATAGTAATATGTAATTATGCAAATCATATGTGAATGTTAAGTACTGAAATTTCGAGTGCAAGAAGTCGCTAACAATATTAGTGTCTTAAAAAGCCAAAAAGCTACAAACATTAGATTTACCTGTTGCCCCATCCATAAATTTATTCATAACATATATTTAATTTGAATACTGTAAACAGATTAATTTTTTTACTGTTTCCCCAGTTGTCAAATAAGCATGCAAAAATAGTTCCTGCAGCATTGCCTTTATGCTATGAAACACTGAATATTTTTTTTTTCAAAACCATGAAGATTAAAAGACTCCTTTAAAATGAATACAATGTATGTTTACAGTATGGTGCCTTTAAGACCAATCTAATTAAAATTTGACTTAATTGTTCCATTCAATCATGCATCTTACTACACTTTATTCTAGTCTCTGTTCTGATGACCTTTTCAGAATCCTCAGATTTTTCCCTTTGAAGGATGCTTTTTTAATCATGGAAGGTGCATTCTGATTGGCTGATCAGAAAATTCATCAGAAAAGAGAGTAGAGTGGAGTGTTGTTAGATCCTACATGCAGTGACTGAATGAAACAATTGATAGGTTAAATTTTAAATAGATTGCTCTAAGACCAGTTCCACTTTTTGGATAAGAGGCTGTATACAAATCTTATCGTACATCTTTTCTTTAAGAAAAAGGGATACCATATTTTGGTGTGTATTATGCATAAATTTTTACAGAAATCATTTACAGAGCATGGGGGTGGGTATTATGCATCATTATAGAAAAATTGGCCACAAATGAATGATTTTTGTACGAGAAAGGAGGTCAGTAATGTAAACTAATGAACTGGAAGTGAAATGTCACTGAAGTGTGAAGTTTTTTAAGTGTTAAATTTACTTCAAATCATCATTGAATATCTTTCAGACAAAGTTTACTTAGGTTATACAATATTTCTTTCTTATAATACAAGGTTAGAGATTATAATGTAAATAAAATGAAACAACAAAAACTGAAAAGTAACGAAGTTTTTTTTTTTTTTACTAAATGCTTATAATGATATATAATGATATATACACATTGATATGATTATTTTGAAACTTAATTTGATTATTTCAAACGATTTTCTTCCTTAAAAGTATGTTTTAACATGAACAAACGTGAAGTTTGTGTTAATTTCAAAAATGGAAATATACGATTTTCCCGACTTTCGATTTTGTTTTATAAGCCAGTTCATACATCCTATGACAATTTTATCATGCTTCAAAATTAAAATTATCCAACTTGTGTAGCTACAGATCTTCACATTAAGTTTAAATGTTAATGTAAGTTCATTTCCTTCACATTTTTATATGAAATACTGCATGAAGGTGAACAAATTGACCAATCAAGTGCAAAATATTGATTTTATGTCCTAAAAAATTCTAGTGCAATCAATGCTTAAAAATTTTTTTTCACACATTTTGACCTTCAAAATTGCACTGCATATGTGTGCATTATACACACAAAAATACAGTATATATTTTATCATTGTGAGAGAATTACTGAATACTTGTTCTATTTTACAGTCTTCCTGAAAGTAGCTTTATTTGCTGGTATAACAACGTATGGTGTAGTTACATTTGCTATTAACAAGAAAAGATGGAGGTAAAGTAACTAGTCTCGGGGACATATTCGTTCATTGATTTATCTTTTCATAATTTACACTTTTTGTTTCTGATTGATATTCTTTGAACCAATCAACCTAAGTCTTTTCAAAACTTTTAATACCTTGCTTTAGACTATATGATAAGGCCAGGTTCAATTATGGTACATGTATTGGTAAATTTGGCAAATAACTGTCTAGAGTTATTGCCCTTTTCATTTCATGAATAGAGTTGTCTGTTGTTGGTGGATGAATTTTTAAAAAATCTTCTCTGAAAAAACTTGGCAAAAGGATACAAAACTTTATGTACTAGTAGTTCATCTTTAAAGTTCCTAAATTAGAAAATAATGTTTTTTTATGGCTGACCTTTTTATTCTTATAACATACATTTAAGATAAATCAGTCAGATTTGTATTAAATTTCTAAAGCTGAAATGGATAAGAAATATTATTATATTGATAGCAATGTTTTATCGAATGTTACTAGAGTAATAAATTTCAATAATTCACACTGTGAAATAAATTTGTTAATTTCACTCTCGGACTTTCTCCTGCCAAAACGTCACAACTTTGATATCAATCTGCCAATCACAGATTTTTAAAATTCATGTGAAAAATATTAATAAAATATGATGAAATTCTATATAATTAACAGGATTATCACTTGGTTATCTTGAATAACCAAAGTTTGATCACTTGTGCCAAGAACGATGGAGGATTTAAGTCCTGCTGTGCAGAACAAGTTCCACTCACTCTAGGCATTCTTCGGCATTCTTGATAATATTTTGATTATTCATTCTTTCCAATTAATTATCCTTTTTATATTTTTTATAAAGTGACATTTGCTTTGAGGAGTTCTTCAAAAGCATTAATTGAGTGTAGAGATCGACACTAACAGTAGTCCAGTAGTCCTGTGCCACCCTAATTTTGGAGAGGAGTACTTGAAAATTTTTCATGGTAGTCCTATGGACTATATAAATTTTGCCTTAATTTTTGTAAGATCTAAGAAGAAAAGCGTCATTACCATCTGGGGACTACCTGTTTTACCTCAGAAGTAGTCCTGTTAACCACCAAACAAATGTAGTTAGTGTCAAACCCTGATTGAATGGGAAATTGTGTGATTCCTTATGTTCATTGTAGACTGTATTAGATAGGAAGAAACAACATTTACCAACAAGGTCAAATGTACAAAAGCTTTGCCCCACAAACTTGAAAGCCAAAAATCAGATTGAAATGCTAAACATGAATTTAACATTATTACTTTATATTTGAAATATTAAAATTTAGATGAATTATCATCTGTTTTACTCTGTCTACATGTATGATTTGATCAGTCACTGATCATTGGTTATTGATCGGTCCCCAATTAGTTACTGATCATTGATCCTTCCCAAATCAGTCAATAGTTTTCATCAAATTCTTTAAATAGCAGATTGGTTCAGAAGCTGTTTCTTCTATTTACCACAAGTTTGTCACATGTTGACAGATGAGTTAATTAGGAGTTTCCGTTTCTTGATGATGATTAAAGTTTTGCTCAACAAAATCATTTCCGACTTATTTAAATGGTAATGTAGACTATGAAATACAGGTCATGATACCTGTGTTTTACTGTTTAGGAGTTTTGGTCCTTACCATTTCAAAATAAATATGTGTTTTTATATTTTGGCATATAGAGATGTGATAGTTATATAGTTTGATGAAATTTAACTTCTTTTTATTTTGAATTCTTCTTTTCAAAATGCATTGTTTGCTAAAAGTTTATCAGTAAAAAAGAATGTACAATATAACTGGTAGGTGTCACTGAGTACATGTATTACAAATTTTTGTAAAAGGGAGATCATTTATTTAAAGATTGCTGTTGAACACCAAGAACTGTTTTTTTTCAAATTTGTGATTATTAGGTTAATATAATTTATTATACAGACAGAGGAAGATAGAAATGAATGATGCTAGATATGCAGTTATGCCCATCATCCTGGCAGAACAACACAGACAGTAAGTAATGTGTTATATTAGCCCAACTGTTCTAAGATTGGTCAAGCTGTGTCCTCCCAAGCATGGTTTGTTCTGGGATTTGTCTTTCAAACTGTGTATTCCCAGGCTTGATTTGTTCTGGGATGGGTCATTTCAAACCGTCCTCCCAAGCATGGATTGTTCTGGGATTTGTCATTCAAACTGTGTATTCCCAAGCATGCTTTGTTCTGGGATGGGTCATTTCAAACTGTGATTGTTCCTCTCTGTCACAATTTTCTGGCTGATATGTAAATTCAGTAGGAATAACAGCGAGTGCCTGGTTAATGATTATTGAATTCTAAATTCACTACTTACATGTAACTTGAAATTATAATGTTCTTCACGTTTCATTTTTAGTCAAACAAACAATGCTTACACGTATGTTAAGATAATATTTCACTTTTAGTCTATTAAAATCTGGAGACTAGTAACCTTAGACATAGCTTTCTTAGTACAAAAATTCTGGCCGTGATTTCTGTCAAAAAAGTATCCTAGAATGGGAATAAATTTCTGTATTTAAACCTAATAAAAGTAAAAAAAGTATATGAAACTATGTATCAAAAATTGTAACAATGCAGGTGGTGTAGTATGTTTTTGCAGTTTGGAAAAAACAATTTTTATGTGAACTTCTTTGCTCCTTTTGTCTTTTGAAAATGTCAACCCAAACTTTGGTTTGGAGAATAATAATAATGAATGTAATTTTTTTTAAGATTGTAGTAATTTTACAAAGTTCAAGGTCAGTGTGCATAAACAACAAAAAGTAACACAAATACTACAGTAGAGGTTATGAAACAATGACCTGTACCCTTCTTGAAGTCTGAAAAAGTAGGGATACCAAAGTGCCAAAACAAGGAAATAACTGTCTTCTAATAATGTAACCGTGAACTATATGTTAACTAAAGTTGTATAACATATAGGATGTTCAATTTTTACCTAAAATTTTTAAAATGTAAGATAGGGTATTTTGTAATGTTCTGTTTCTATGCAGGTATGTTATGTTCTGTGTCTATGCAGGCATGTAATGTTCTGTGTCTTTGCAGGCATGTAGTGTTCTGTGTTTTTGCAGGCATGTAATGTTTTGTGTCTATGCAGGCATGTAATGTTCTGTGTCTTTGCAGGCATGTAATGCTCTGTGTCTATGCACACATGTAATGTTCTGTGTCTATGCAGTCATGTAATGTTCTGTGTCTTTGCAGGCATGTAATGTTCTGTGTTTTTGCAGGCATGTACTGTTTTGTGTCTGTGCAGGCATGTAATGTTCTGTGACTTTGCAGGCATGTAATGCTCTGTGTCTATGCACACATGTAATGTTCTGTGTCTATGCAGGCATCTAATGTTCTGTGTCTTTGCAGGCATGTAATGTTCTGTGTTTTTACAGGCATGTAATGTTTTGTGTCTATGCAGGCATGTAATGTTCTGTGACTTTGCAGGCATGTAATGCTCTGTGTCTATGCACACATGTAATGTTCTGTGTCTATGCAGTCATGTAATGTTCTGTGTGTTTGCAGGCATGTAATGTTCTGTGTCTATGCAGGCATGTATTGTTCTGTGTCTTTGCAGGCATGTAGTGTTCTGTGTTTTTGCAGACATGTAATGTTTTGTGTCTATGCAGGCATGTAATGTTCTGTGTCTTTGCAGGCATGTAATGCTCTGTGTCTATGCAGGCATGTAATGTTCTGTGTCTATGCAGGCATGTAATGTTCTGTGTCTTTGCAGGCATGTAGTGTTCTGTGTCTATGCAGGCATGTAATGATCTGTGTCTTTGCAGGCATGTAATGTTTTGTGTCTATGCAGGCATGTAATGTTCTGTGACTTTGCAGGCATGTAATGCTCTGTGTCTATGCACACATGTAATGTTCTGTGTCTATGCAGGCATGTAATGTTCTGTGTCTTTGCAGGCATGTAATGCTCTGTGTCTATGCAGGCATGTAATGTTCTGTGTCTATGCAGGCATGTAATGATCTGTGTCTTTGCAGGCATGTAGTGTTCTGTGTCTTTGCAGGCATGTAGTGTTCTGTGTTTTTGCAGGCATGTAATGTTTTGTGTCTATGCAGGCATGTAATGTTCTGTGTCTTTGCAGGCATGTAGTGTTCTGTGTCTATGCAGGCATGTAATATTCTATGTCTATGCAGGCATGTAATGTTCTGTGTCTTTGCAGGCATGTAGTGTTCTGTGTCTATGCAGGCATGTAATGTTTTGTGTCTATGCAGGCATGTAATGTTCTGTGTCTTTGCAGGCATGTAATGCTCTGTGTCTATGCACACATGTAATGTTCTGTGTCTATGCACACATGCATCTGTCCATTACTGTTATTTGTATCCTTGGGACTGTTCATTCCAATTATGTGAGATTGTTTAGTATCACCTGTTCTTAATCCCATCGCACCATGATTTTGTCAACAAATGTTATGGGAGTTATAGAACTTAACTTTTTTTCTGCATTCCACACAATAGAAACCTATTGTGGATGCAACTCCATGGTATTTCTTAAAATTTTGTAGGATTGTTTTTTCACTTATGTTCTTGATCCTATCACATTTTGATACAAAAAAAATTGAAGTAATGAGGCTGACTTTTTCTGCTTTCAATTCTATAGGAACACTTTCTGGATGCAACTCCTTTTAGAAGAGTTATCATAGTTCTTTAATATTTTGTAGGATTGTAAGTCACCACATGTACTTTTAAATCATATCTCTGCAGGTGGGGACATATAGCTACATGCAGCAATCGTGTCTAAATTTTTGTTCAGTACAAAATATAGTGGTTACTATACACATGGCATTTTTTTTTATAGTTATTTATTATACCCTGCAAACAAAGTTT
The DNA here is from genome assembly GCA_037379345.1 of Perna viridis. Taxonomy (NCBI): domain Eukaryota; kingdom Metazoa; phylum Mollusca; class Bivalvia; order Mytilida; family Mytilidae; genus Perna; species Perna viridis. Next base: position 59,800,568 of record CM074513.1, read on the forward strand.
GGGAGGCCGGAGTATATAGGTTTCACCCTGTCTGTCGGTCTGCCTGTGCAAACTATTTTCTTAACAGCTTGCAGAATTATTATGAAACTTAATGGTATGTAATATAACCTCATGAAGATGTGCAGGTGTACAGTCAGGAATTTATGTTTCGACAAAAATTGTAGAAATGACAGCTGTTGAACTAGGCATTTTTCAGCAAAACTTGGTCTCATGCATTGTCCACAACTCCTCCTCAACAATTTTCAGGATTGTTATAAAACTTACTGGAGTGTCAAATCACCAAATTGGGATGTGCATATTGTCAGGAATTTATGTTTAAAGTGAATTTGCAGTCATATTCTGTTGTTGTGTTATCAACAAAGAAAATAGTACTGATTATGGTTTTGAGTTGAATGTTTTAGAAATGGCAGTAAGATTGTGTGTCAAGTTAATCCCCATAAAAATTGTGTCAGATATGAATTGTATTAGTCCTTTTATCTAGTTATATTTTATTTTTTGTCGTTTCAATCACACATAAAGAACAATTATCATGTTGATAATTTATAGAATGATGAAACATTGGAGAAGAAACCGAGATGAAGAGAATGAACTGATGAAGGATGTACCCGGATGGGAGACTGGAACACTCTATGGAGAACCGATATACTATAACCCTAGAGGCAGATGGATTGATGTTAATGAAGTAGAATATTATGCCCATAATTCTGAGCAAGTTATGTTAGAAGACACAAAACTAAAAAGAACTTATGGAATAGCTCATAGAATTGGAACAGGTGATGCTAAAGTGTAAACTAAAAAGAACTTATGGAATAGCTCATAGAATTGAAACAGATGATGCTAAAGTGTAAACACAACCTCTGTACAAAATACATAATAAAACTTATTTATACTTTATTTTTTGTTTTATCTCAGTTTAAAAAAATGCATTTGTTAAATGATACCATGCTTAAGATGTACTCTATGTGAGTTTGATTGAGAACCAGAATTGATGTTTTCACTAGCTACCGAGGAAAGCAAAGGAGTCTGCCTATCAATCAGTCCATTATTCTTCATATTCAGTTGTGCAATTACTTGAATTTAGTTAGGGGATTTCTATTAACTTTTTTTATAATATGGTTCCAAATATTGTTTTCATGACCTTCAACTGATTAGGAATAAGAGGTCAAATGACATTAAACACACTTTATTCTGATCTCCAAAATGTATAATTAGTAAAAGTGAATGAAATATTAGTATTGATTGTTGGTGTTATGAACCAAACTGTTCAATTTAAAGGAGAGCCGGTGTTTAGGCGCTCTGCCCATAGAGCAACTGGGTTGTGTGCCCCAGGTGTTGGAATGGGGTACCCCTGGCATGTTACATGCTGGGGTTGTCAGGCTATAATACGGAAAACCTGAACTGATGTGAGGATTTTTGATCCATTGAAAAACATGGCCACCATTACTAAAAATAGAACATAGGGGTCAGACAATAGTTTTTCACATGTATCTCCAAAACTGTTAGGTTAAGCCGAATTCTTTCAATAGCTGATAGGATTCTTATTATTAGACTACAAAAGTCTTCAGGGATATAAGTTGTCAGATATTGCCTTGTAAGAGTTATTGCCCTTGAAAGGGAAAAAATAAGGTTTTTTTTTAAGTTTTCAGCCAATATCTTGAAAACTATGATGGATAGAAACTTTCAATTGCAGAAATGATCCTTATGATAAGACCTATCAAAGTCTTCTTGAGTCAAAATTGTACAACTTTTTGTTTAATTTATTGCCCTTGAAAGGCAAGATTCAACTAGGTGAGCGAGTCGGGCTCCGGAGAGCCTCTTGTTTTATTTCATAGTCGTTTCATGTTCATTTTATCATTCATTTCATGTTCATCGCTTTAATATAGCTGAAATATTTCTGCTCGGGCGTTAAACCCCAACAATCAATCAATCAATCTGCAAAGCATTTTATTATGAAGAGGTTTGCGACTTTATATTTTGTGTTTATCTCACATGGTGCAGGTCCATAGTATTTTGACCTGTAATACATCCTTGTGGACATATCTTACAAAAAAATCTTCTCTGAAACTACACAGTGGATTGATATGAAATGGTCACCAGTTTATGTTATGTTGATTATGCTTATCAAATATAAAACATGGCCATCAATGCTTTTTGCAGGTTTTGTCAATTTCATCATGTGTCTCTTAATTTATAAGAAATACTGAAAAATTAATGTGACTTTCCTAGAAAAACTCTTTAAAGATCCTTATCTGTAGCTTGAATTTAATCATACTTTTAGATATCTTAGGTTGAACAAGTCTGGTACACCTTTTTGGCTCATCTGGACCGTTGGTTCCAGTGAGCTTATGCCACCACTTTGCATCTGTTGTCTGTAACGTTTTCACATTTTGCCCAATAACATGAAAGCCCTTTGACCAATTATAACCAAACTTGGCAGAAACAATTAATGCAAGAGCCTTTACAAAAAAGACAGTTTTGGCTTTGCTTGGTTAAACAAGTTGGCCCCCATAGGCCATTTAAGCTTCTGATTGGCCAATTTTTCAGAGTTCAACTTCTCTGATACCACTTTTTTGTGTGGCTCTGGTAGCTCAGCAGGTGGCTGGGGCCACTCAAAATTCCATTGAAACCCCTGGGGAAAACTTATTTTGGCCTTTATCTTTGTTTTTACTGAGCCAATGGTGACCAAACTTGAAATAGCAATAGGGACAACTTTAACATCTGATAAAATTTTGGTTCCACTTGATTAAACAAGATGGCTGCCAGAGGCCATTTAATTAAATGATAAAATTATATGACCACATGATTTTAAGTTCTGCAGGTGATCGATTCGGCTCTCTAGAGCCTCTTGTTTTATTTAGATGTTACACTAGAAAATGGCAACCTTCATACTGAAATTCACGACTGAAAAGATAATTTTTATTTGCCTATTGTTATTTTCCATTCCATTTCTAATATTTTACAACTGGTCCATTTTGCTTGTATTTGTAATAAAGTGTTATTTATTTTAATGAACGCAACAGATTCCTCACAGAAAATCTTTTGTACCAAGGATATTGAAGTCACAAAATTTAAGAAAAACAATTTTTCACTGTTACAAAAAAAACTTTGAAACTTTAGAATACTCTTTGTATCTATGGTCATAGTCTTTTTATTTTATTAAAGAAAAACACACATTTTGAAAATATAATATACAATTTACGAAAAAAAGTCAATAGAATATGGCAACAATCTTGAATAGCACAGCAGCTCTTTCTTAGCTAATATCATGAAATTCTTAAAGAAAAAACTTTCAATTAATAATATCTTTACGGAAAGAAACTTCCAATTGATCCAGAGTTTATGACTAGGGCTATAAAGATCAAAGCAGTATAAAACGATATTTAATGCCGTTTATAATAAATCATCCCATCGATGAACTCGTCCAAATAGTGACACTGCGGCGTAGAAATTGTTCGAAGTTAAACAACTTTATGTAGGAGTTATTGCCTTTTATAAAACTGCGATCAGAGTCTCAAATTAGGTCTAGAATAAGTTTAGTGAACATTTTGTTTCGATTAGATTATTTTGGTAGGTTAAGGCCTTTAGACTTTTTCTTGAAATGTTTTGTTGTCCAGACATTTTGTGGAAGTATTGTGATTAACTTATAATAACATTTGAATTGTAGATGAGTTACCTACAATATAGTAAGAATTTTAATCCGGTTTGGCATATCTGAGATATTGACATGTAATACTTTTTAAGTCAAGTTTGATAATGATTATTTGACTTTCAAATTCGTTTGGTTAGTTATTTACAAAACTTAGGTTTTGAATGAAAATAACACAAGGTTCCTCACAACATAAAGAAAGCTTAATTTGCATAGGTTTAAGATTTTAGGATTTCGAGAAAAAGGGACCAAAAGCAAGCATACAAAAAAACTCGCAAATTTAAATCCTATTTAAAGTTATACGAGACGTCAAAATATAGGGTTTTTGTCAACAAAATCGTTTTTGTGGTCTTCAATGTATCGTATTTTAAGAAAAAAATACATGTGCAAGAATTATGATCGTTGACTCGTTATGACTTTCCGAGAAAAATGCGATTTTTTTTTTTAGCTCACATGGCCTGAAGAATGTGTGAGCTATTGTCATCACTTTGTGTCCGTCGTCCGTCGCCGTCTCTCGTTGTTAGCTTTTATCAAACATCTTCTCCTCTGAAACTGCCAGACCAATTGGAATGAAACTTGGCATTGTTATTCCTTAGGGTATCCTGCATAAACTGATGGTTTAAAATTTTTGAAATATAGAAAAACGTGGCCGCTTTTACTAAAAACAGACATAGGGGTCAAAATACAGTTTTTTGCAAACAACTAGAAAAACCTGTTGAATTTAGCAAATTTCTGTAATAAAATTGTTCACCATCAGAAGACGGACCTATGTTGACATTTTCAAAATGATTTGTCTCCTGATGTAGGAGTTATGGTCCTTGAAACAATTTTTTTTTTTTCACATGTTGATCTTTGAAAGTCTTCTCTGAAACTATATGACAAAATTTAATGAAATTTGGCATAATTGTTTCTTAGGGTATCTTTCACAAGCTGTTTATTTAAAAGCTTTCTTCGATTGAAAAACATGGTAGTTGATACTAAAAATAGAACATAGGGGGTTAAAGTGCTTTTTTGCTATTTTTTTCCTCGACTATAGAAAAATAATTAAGATGGAAACAATTCAACAGATAAACATGATATTCTGAGTTTACTGGCAGTATTAAAAATGTTTTGAAGCAGCCATTTTTGGCTGTTTTCACTAGTTACTCGGATTCCAATTATTTTTTGTTTCTGTAGAAATCATGGCATTCTAAGTTGAATGGTGATGATGAAAATTTGTTCTGGACGGCCATTTTTAAAGTGGCTGTCGTAATCCTGCTAATTTTAATACTTGCTTTGATTTAAAACGATACTTGGTTAATACATATAGTATAGTCTGGTAAGTTGAATGGTGATGATGAAAAGATATAGCCATAATTTAACTTGATTTTATGTTCTTTTGCAGCAAATGTATAGCGGTCAAATGCTCTTTTTCTGCAATTTTTTGGTCAAACAAGGTAACAAAGCATGATACCTTTAATTTCCTTATTTAGCTAATAAGGCATGGTTTACCAGGTGAGCGATTCAGGCTCTTCGAGAGCCTCTTGTTTTATTACGATTTACATAGGGCTCACATACAGTAATGGTGATGATATGCAATGACCTTCATCACATATAATAGTGTTGGGTGCCTGCAAAGGTAGATAATCTATTGCCGTTTTCGTCCAAACAGCTGAATGCTCCTAATTTTCAGGAAAAAAATCCGGCAATTCATGATCCCTTGGAATAAAGGTCTCTTTAGAAAATAAGTTTATATATTTTTTATATTACTACAGTGATTTTCAAACTAGACTCCTTTACAAATATGACTATTTTTTTTATTAATTCTCTCTCTCTCTCTCTCTCAAATATAAAATTAATTGTGTAACATGAGTGAAAAGTATCCCAAGTTAAGTTATCTTTGATACTGTCTGTTCTTCTGACCTGTACTGTTGAACAACTTTAAATCTATTGAAAGTGTGAGAACAGGCAAATTTATGTTAATCAGTTATGAGTAATTATAGCTACATGGGTAATTAGTTTATCTGATAGTTCAAACCCGCACATTGATTGTGTCCATAAATTACCATAAAGTGTTCCTGATAGGATAACTCCATAGCTTTATCTTGTCACAGCAAAAAATTACTTATCTCGGTGGGGTAGAAAGGATAGAAAATTTAAAATAAACACGTGGTACTCTAACACCCAGTCTTAATCTGTTCACAATCTGATTGCCGTTCTAATCAGGTTAAGGCTTTCGCTACAGTGCGTTAGCCAGACTTTCCCTAATTCTTATGAAAACATTGGCGTTCTTGTCATTTCAATGGACATCTACTCTTACTAGAGGTTTATACAACAAAGTGTCATTTATAAACAGTAGCAGACCAATCAGAGAGTGGAAGGACTTAGTTATGTCTTTATATTTCATTCAGTAATCAACCATCTTGATATTAATTTTGCGTAGGAAATTAAATGGTTCTGGTTTTAATTGAAACGAATTATTGAAATTAACTGTAAATATCCCGAAGGAACAAAGTCTTACTTGTAATTTAAGTTTACATATTCGGGAGGGTTTTAACCAATCGGATTCATTCATGTGAAGATGAAAGAACTTGGTTAAAACGTACTTCATACAACAATATTTGACTTACGGAATTAAAAACTGAGTGTTTCTCTTCATTCCATAAAAACTTTGGATCTTATGATGGGTTTAAAATTAATTTCGTAAAACCGTTTGTAGTGTTTGTGTTCGAGGAACCTGAGTGTGTTGAAGTATACACGTTTTTATTTAATTCGAGATATGTGACGAAGTCTGAAATCCTGCAAAACCACAAAATTCAAATAATTATGTGAACTAATTTGAGTGAATACAAATTGAGCGAGAAAGACATGAAACCAAAACTTCAAGACTTTAAGAAAGTTCTACTTTTCTTTATTTTCCTGTTCAAAACCGTCCATCCCTCATGGTGGTAAGTTAGTTTTCTTCTGTAAGCATGAAGTTCACAATTTATTCACAATTTTGTTTTCAGTATCTTTTGGTGCTGTTATTTATAGGATCTCTAAGCAGGAAAAAGTACAGACAAACAAGGATTGTCATGTCGAAATATTGTGTTTTATTTGTTGGACGAAAACAAAAATGGGCTGGGATGGTGCATGTTCGTCTAAATAATTGAAATAATTAAATCGGATACAGAAATATTTCGTTGACACTTTTGAATGGGTCATTGAGACTTATGACTGAAAATAAGAAAAAAATCTCAACAATTTGCCCAGGCTGGATTTGACCACAATGTGGAAAGATTTTGTATGATAAATATATGACACCAATACCTTACCAAAATTATAACATTTATACTTAATTGATAAGTTAGCTCTCCTATATGATTATATCATTACAGGTCTGTAGGATTACACTCAACCTTCTCTTTATAGTTATTACTCAATTCTATATTAATTAGACACCACGATCATCAGGTTTTCATATTTCAATCATCATATTTATTTTTAATCATTCTTGTTCTATAGGTGCTATCTCCAAAATCTGCTACTTTGTACTGAATTCAAAGAACTTCAATTTAGCATTTATTATATCATTAACCAAGCAAGAAAGTCCGGTCGATTATTTTATGCTTATGATATGATTACTTTAGAAAATGACATTGAGTATTTTATTAATTATGAGAATTAAAACTAGTGTCGTTTTAAAGGCTGGGTAGTGTTAATTATTGTTGTCATCTATATAAGAAAGTATTGAAACTTGAGAATAGGCCAAAGTATAGTGTTGAATAAGTGAGCAATAGGTACAGGCTTATAGTTCCCGGGGTAGAGTTATCAAGTACAACCAGGGGTACAGTTATCACATAAATCCCGGGGTACAGTTATCATGTACACCTTGGTGTACAGATAAAAAGCCCGATGTACACCTCAGATGAGATATGTCAAGGTACAATTCAGTTCAAAATATCCTGAGATACATACTTATGATACCGCGCGCCTGTCGAATATATGCAAATTCATGTCTGTGTATTCCTGAGACATATTAATTTAATATTCTTATCCATATTTCATACGATCTGAGTTCTCTACATTTATTATGAATAGCATATTGAAATGTGTCGAACGTTTCTTAAAAAAAAATGAATTGTTTTGATAATTTGATTATTGTATCAAAAGGGTACGTTGTACTAATCAGAATGTCTTTCTATTTTTGTTCTTTTCATAAATGAATGAATACTTTCAGAATTTTTTGATATTTTCATCATATAATGAAAATACTCTCCAAGTTAAAAATGGTTAGTGGCAATTTACATCATTCACAATCACTTCTATTTCGGCAAAGATCTGCAATATCTAAAGGAATCTGCATGAAATCTACCAACAGATGAAAAAACATGCATTCTTTTTCTCTTTCATCTGTTCATATCAGTTGTTCCTACTACGAAAACATGGAAATCAAAAATAAACTCCTAACCAATTATCCAAATTAGTTTTTTTCATAATCTTTTGAAGAGGCCCAGATGTAGTTATGGAATATTTTTATCAACATTTTTCCTCATAAAAAAAAAAATTAAAAATGCATATGAAAGACTATAAATCATATACATGATTAGAGATTATGCATGTAGGCATGCTGCACATCTTTAATAATAAAAAAGCGTAACTTATATATTTTATAATCAAGTATCATCAAATAGTGGGGTTCCTTGTCTGCTACCCCGGCCGGGTCTCTACCTTTAATCATCAATGTCAAGCTTTTTGTCCTGTCTTCAAGGGTATCATACCGCTTTTAAGATTAATAAGACACATAGATTTATCACACGGTAGATGATAACATTTTACGCGATATGGTATAAATTACAATAGTTTATTTGGTATGTATGATATGACAGAATTACGAGATTATGAGTTATGTAATATAGAAATCGGACGATAAGCTCTCCAGTGCTCGTTTCGCGGATGTAGAGACCGTGAACAGTAATGTTGGCGTGCCATTGTACTTATATTGTCTGTGTCAACCCTTCATATCATTTATAATTCTGTAAATTAGGTACTTCAAGATATTTAGGAATCCAATAGCTCCCATACCGACATTGGTAAACCAATTAAAATATCGAGTATCCCAAAATTTTCGTAATAAGTCATGAATGACTTGTAGATTTTGTGACAACTAGAGACAATATTTTCCCACGTTGGATAAATACCCATTAAAATGTCAGCACATAGTATGGCATTAGATAATCCTTCCATTTCCTTCTTATCATAAATCCGTAAGAGATTAACCGAAAAGAAAGTGCAAATGTCAACTTGGATCGTGGTTGTCAGTCATGTGTAATGTGTACGAGAAAAAAATAGACGTTGCAATTAGGCCTTCACATCATATGAAACACGTTTCGCATAAATTTAATCTTTTTTTAATACCTTAAGAAAATGTATGTCTTTAATTTGTTGATAATTTTGTACTTTTTTCAGCGGGAAATTTTAACATAAAAATGGATAAAAATAAAGAAGTAAAACACCCCAAGGAAAACATCTTGTTAATTAGGACTGTATAAGTTACAAGGGAAACGCTATACTCCTATTAAAATATATTACTGTGAAAAAAAAAACAAACAAACAAACAAAACAAAAACTGACGTATACTCCCACGGTTTCCTTCCACAGAAAGGGTGTTTTCTTCCGTTAAAGATAGGGAATAATTATATTCTTCTACAAATATATATGCATACTTACGTTCTCCTATTTTTGTTTATGGACAAGAGAGATGTTTTCTCATTTTCTTCTATTCACATTGTGTATAACATGGAGACCAGAGTTTTTTTCATTTTAAAGCAAAATGCGACGAAGTGATCTCTTTTTAAGGCAAGGAAAAAGATATGTATTTTATACTTTACATCGAAGGAGAGGTGAGGTATTCACATATTTTTTTATCATGGAGAAGAGATATTCTCTTTGTCTTGACCGATTACACATTTCCCCTAATTTTATCAAAGAAACGTTTAATTAACAAATTCGTACAAACGACTCCGCTTGTAGAATAATTAGATCACCATTTTCCGATTTATGAATAAATTAATCTTAAACAACACTGAACTTTCCCCAAGATGTAAATTTGATAAATGATAGAACTATCAATCATAAGTTCCCTAAAACATTAAACTAGGATTATTATAACAAAATCAGCTGCTGTATAAATAGTATCTATCATATTCAAGCAAACTTAATTGTGTTAAGACAGAATATCCAGTAAGAATGCCTCTAACAAACATAACTAATATTTGAAGTCTTTACTTAAAATGAATAAATGTTTGGAAATGATTCAAATGGTAAAAAATGAAACCGAACTGAAAACGATATTG